>OY660883.1:4157500-5517500 GCA_962446985.1 Xyrichtys novacula
ATGTTAGTCTGGAAGCTTTTTACCTCCTTTTTGTTGATCAATATCCAGACAGTTTCCTCCCATTCAAATTAAACATAATGCTTATCATTACTATAATAATAATAATTATTAAAAAATAATAATGATAAAGTTAAGAAGTAACAGCTAAGTTAAAAGCCATCACTTTTGTCCTCATCTCCCTGTGTGTTTTAGATTAGATTTTAAATCTTTATTGATCACTTTTAAAGCTTGTTTATGTCTCACTTTAAGTCATATGATAGAAATATTAATGCCGTATGAGCCACATAGCAGTCTGAGATCGAGTTGAGAAGATGAGGCGTCGTGCAGGATCAGTCAGTGCGTTTACATGCACAGTTTAATCGGACTGAGCTCATAATTCGTTTTTTTTTGCCAAATCGGACTTCTCTCCTTGGCTGCGTATACATGCAGCTAAGAAAATTAAATTATTGACGTGAACGTGTCCTCCTCCCCAAAACTAGGGGGCGCTGTTTTCGACCCTATACAACTGTCAACATCAGCAGCAGGTCTGTGCCAGAAGTCAGAAGTTGTTACAACTGCTGTTGGACATTTTCGAGCATGAAGATGGAGCATCGTACGCCATTGTTTTTTGTCGTACATGATGTACGCTCTACTTTTTCTTACGGGGTTACAGGGGCGTGCATGCATTGTCCGATCATACTCTGACTACGCCGGTTACATAGTAGAGAAAATCAATCGCATTATCTGGATCTATTAATCCGAGTTCTCCGACTATAATCTGGACTAAGGTGTTTACGTGCACTTTAGTTTTCCGGTCTTCATCGGAATAAGGCAATAATTTGGTTTAAAATCACTTTTGAAAACTCACTTTTACAGACGTGCTTTTGTGCGACTTTAACTTTAAGCTATTTTTTGACTTTACTTAAAAAACTCGTATTTTATTGCTTTTATTTGAGTCATCTGTTTGCAAGTCTTAATTGAATCCCCTACTGTACGGACTCTGTTTACATTTACTTCATTTATTCACTTACCATATTTTTCGCACTATAAGGCGCACCATCAATGAACGCGTCTATTCGTGTCTATTTTCATACATAAGGCACAACGGATTATAAAGCGCATTAAGCCAAACAAAGTGCTCCGACATGCCATCAGGCTGTGCGACTTTGTATCTTACCGAAGTCTTAATAAAACATTTTGACAGATTTTTAAAGTGCTGTTTACCACAGAAAATCGGTTCGAGGTCAGTAAGCACAACCAGAATTCATACATAAGGCGCTCCTGATTATAAGGATTTTAAATGCGCCTTATAGTGCAAAAATACAGTATCCATTCATTTATTTGCTTTTTGTACCTCACAGCCAGTTTTTATCTGTTTTCCTTCCTCTGGTGATCTTTATCTCTCTCTCTCTCTATGACTCATGATTCATTTCTTCTCTGCTTTCATAGTTATTTACTCTGCTTTCTCTGTCAAAGCACTTCCTCAACTTCCGTTTTTTATTATTATCATAACCACACATATATGTAGGATCAGTTTATTGTGAAACAGCGCTGATTTCTCGTGCAACGCCACAAACAAACAGACTCTGATTATGACGTCGGAGGACAAACAGCCACCGTTTGAATGCGGTGAATAGACCAGTAGGAGAGAGGTCAGTGCGCTCATGATAACAACCGCTCCACTTTATTCTTCAATTACCCACAATGCGAGTATTTGTATCACTCAAGGCTGCTAGCAGTCCCTTCGAATCAGCAGCTTTGTGTCAAGCTTTTCGCCCACTCTTCTTCAGGACACCGTGTGGATCAAATTGTTGAAATTCAAGTCAGAGAGGCACTCTTATTTGTTTCTCATTCACGTCCTTTCGGGCGATAGAGTTGGAGGGAAGTGTTGATTGTAGTGTCAGAGTTGCGCTGTGTCAAAAATCACCATCCGTCGGGCAGATAGACGGAATAATAAATAGAGGAATACTCAGAGATATTCAAACCAACGCGAGGAAGACAGAGAGAGCGGGAGGAAGAGAGAGCGACTGTTTAAAGCCGGATCAGGGAGTTCGCCGCTCAGGAAAAAAAAAAAAAAAAAGGGCCCCGTCTCCCAACACCCTTGTCCAGCTGACCCCTTTTTTTCCCTCGGCGAGAACACAGTTTGTCAGTTTCCATGGCGACGAGCACACCGCCTCATGGCACTTCTGAAAAGCATTCTGTCAAATGACACTTGCTCCTTGACCTTTTGTCAAATAAGAGCTTTCTTTGGGTGTGTTTACTTTATCACAACAACAGGGACCTTTACACAGCTACTCACAATGTTCAGGGACCAACGGCGGGAAGAAAAGTCCTGTAAATTATGTTTGTGCCATTTCATCTCGCTGGATGTAAGTGTAGGGCCATGTGACGCACGGATAAACCCATTTTTACTCACTCTGGATCACGCTGAACAGAGAGCTGTGAGCGCTCTCCGTTCTTGTGTGTACACCGTGTACATGCATGAAGAGAGAAAAAACACTCAAACCTCATACATGACAGGCTGGTGTGAAGAGAAGAAGTCACTGCCGCTCTGTTGTTCACAATTAAACAAATCAAAATCATGATTTGACACTCGCAGCCGAACATTTAGTTAAAATTCAGAGAGAAAGAGCTGAATAGATTAAAACAAAACAATAGATAAACAGATGAGACAGCCAGAGTGAGACGATGAAGAGCTGGAATAGATGAAAAGTGAAGGGGCGAGATTGTCAGAATAGATAAGATTCACAAAAAAATGTCAAGAAAAGTGAAACTATTGAGAAGGTGGAGAAATAAAAAGTACTCTACCTTATAAAATCGAGCCATAATGAAAAATGATGTGATTTTTTAAAGGGATAGTGTGAATTTAAGAAGTGGACTGTAGGAGGGGCCGATTCTTGGAGCTGACCTTGTGACGACAACAATAGCAGCCGTGAACTCTGGCTTCATAAAACGCCTCTCAGCGCAGATTAAGAGCGTTTCTACTTCCCTTTAATTCCACATCAGAGCTCGCTTCAAACACATCTGCGCTCTTACTTGTACAGCGGGATATCGGGCTCCTTGCCCTCCGTTCTCAGGGTCAAACAGCACTGCTGCAGCTGAGACTTGGGGTCATTCCAGTCCTGGTTCAGAATAAACTCCTGCAACAAACACAGACACAGAAAAAAACCCCAATATTTAATCAAAGTACTTTCCTCCCAAACTTCAGGAAGGCAGAGAACGAAAATCGGCAGCAGTTGCAAACTCGCTCTCTCGTCGTCGCTGATGCTTTTATTTCATTCTTGCCTCGACCCTCTCTCCCGTTTTTACCCCCTCCTTTTGCACTCACTTATTTGCTGTCTCCCTGACTGGCTCTCCATCTGTCTTCGCTGTGAGTACAAATCACTGGCTACTTAAGACAAAAGCCAATCCCGGGCCAGATATAAAGAGCGCCTGGGAGTCTCCCAGGTGTGCAGCCCTGATACATTTCTCTTATCCAAGAGGGACTTCTAAAAGCCCTTCCATTAACAGGGAAGCAGCCTTGTCATAAAAAGGCAGACTTTGAATCCAGAACTGTCTGCTCCTATTAATTTTCTACAAAGAGTGCTTCTGCCTCTGCTTCTGTTGCTAGCGCTCTCCTGCTCTGCCGCTTTACTGCCTCCCTCCAACCTCTCCAGCTCCCTTTACTTTCCCTTTTCTGCTTCCCACTTTCCCTCTCTCTGGGGGGTATCTCACCCCTTTAGCCCAAAGCCGAGAAATTAGGCTGTTTTGAAAAGAGCGCAGCATATAGCAGTGCCTTTCTCACGAGGAGGGGAGGGCCGACATAAGGAAAAAGAGCGTTTACGTCCCTGTATTTTGCTTCTCTATTTCCCCCCAAATTGGATGAAGCAGCACAGTGTGCAACGCTGTGGTTTCCAGAAGGCTATGTAAGGAGACGTGCTGGCTGTTTCACAACTTTTTCTCTTGGAAGTGGAAATGAGGTGCTCTCTTGCAGCGACCATGACGCAAAGCTCAGCTCCTCCAGAGCTGGGGATTCTCCCTGGAGAGGCACACCAAGACAGCAATTAGCATGGCATATCAGACCACTGCAGCATCTTCACACGGAGAGGTCCACGCCGGGTGGGTACTCCTGTAAGAGCATCCTGCGCATGCTTGCGAGGATATGAGGGCGAGCGCCGTGCTTTGTGTCTTACAGCTCTTCTGTCTAAATTTGGAGAATCTAGTGGTGCTTCAGATTCATATAACTGTCCTCCTTCGCCCACTTCTGACCACAGGAGTCTTCAGCTGGGCTTCCTTGGAGGAACACAGAAGTGGACACCATTAACAGCCTCCGATTCCCGTTGAAGATGACTAAAATAGCGATCAAGCCGTCATCACAAGAGACATTCAACAATTGAGCACCACTTTAGACCTTGTGTCAATTCTAGCCCCATTAAGGCGCAGCCATTAGCTCCCTCCTCCGTCACCACCTCGCCGCTCTTTTGTCTCCGAGGTGCCTGGCTTGTTCGCTCATTGATCGAGACCTGTGCGGTGAACAGCTATCAATAGGGGCTCACCTTCAGCCGAGGGAAGAAGCAGACATTCATGAAGGTGTGCACATACTCCAGATCTTTATCAATGTAGAGGGCTGCGATGAAAGCTGCATGGAAGAAAAAAAAAAAAGAAAAACACATAAAAAAAAGGAAGCACTTATTTAAAATGAATCAATAAAAGCCGGGAGCTGAAGTTTGGCCGCTTTATTTCTGCTACAGTTGACTCTCCCTGATTCTACGGCAAATAAAACAAGAGCGGTGGAGGAAATTCAGCTGCAGCAAAGTGGCTTGATGTTAGTGTAAACTATTTGAAAAGATGGCTGTGTAGTGCTGCTTTTTTCTTTCAAAGAGGAAATGAGTAAAGCGAGGGCCACACAGAGTTCACAGAAACATCTTTATAATGTATAAGATAAAGCGGTATGTCACGCTGAATTGAGAGTAAGTGAGCTGAAAAAAGATTTGAAATGTAAGCAGTCGGTGGTGGGTGTCATCTTCATCTCCCGGCTGTCCCTTTGTTTTCCTCCTCTATTAGCTGCCAGTGCGTTTACTCATCCCAGTGACTAAGACAGTGGGACACGAGCGAGGAATAATAGGTAATATTTCAGGAAGGCCAGCGAGGGGCCCCGCTGTAGCTGCAGGGCACGGCTGCTCATATGCCGGAGAGCTGCACTCATTTTCAGCGCTGACCCCCGTCCCCTCTCTGTGCCATCAACTCTGCTCCGGCCCGCGCTCTGAGGGACCATTTGAAAGGCAAATGATATGAAGCTCCTGTATTAAGGTCTGCCGATTGAAGGCTGACCTGGAAACGCATCAGTGCTTTTTTCCTGTCTTTGTTTTTCCAATCTGTTGAGGGCCACTCCTCCACCTTCCCCTTTGTACCGAAGCCACCGTCGGCTCCTCTCTCCGCCTTCTCAATTTGGTTTGAAGGCGTGCAAAGGAAAGTTTACAGAAAAGGAATCTTAATTTTTGCCCTTAACTGAGTTGATTTGATTTTATACCCTGACCAAGTCTTTAATAAAAGAAGATCCTACCATCTGTTTCATATCTGCGGACTCAGAGATTGAAGGGCATTATTCATTTATTACAGAACTGTGGGCTAAGTAATAAAACTTACCATCTGAACAGTAACTCTATTATACCTGCATGCATATTGATTCTTAAAGGTCAGAATCAAGTAACTTTTTCAGAGCAAAACTGAAAAGAGTTGGCTCTCTATATATAAAAGTAGAAAATGTTCTGTTCTGTGTCTTTGCTGCTGCTCTGTATGCATATAAAACAGCGCTTTCATCTCGCTCCTCCTTATAGGTTGAGTTCAGTCTTTCTCTGAATTAAAAGTTGTGGGGTGCAGATACTTCATGTCCTCAGATTTAGAGAGTTTTCCAGCACTCCAAAAGCTTTAATTACTCTACAGTACACTACGGTTTTATTTTACGTGCACAATGGAGTGAAGAAAGGAGACGCTGCTTTCAGAGTTTATGTTCCTCCCATCCTGAGGAAGACGCTCCCTAACTACCTGAGGTCTGCTGGAACTGTTGTTTCATTTTAATAATGGATCAAAAAAAAGCGATTGTTTACCGCAGCTTTCCAATATATTAGAAAGATGACATGCTTTTAATCTTTGTTTTTATCTTATTTTAGAGTTATTGTCTGTTTATTGTCTTTAAATGCATTTTTAATGTTTCCTAATGGGCCTGGTTTTAATGTACTCTGTACTCCAGCAAAAGCACTTGGACTTACTTTGTGTCTGACAGGTGCATATAAATAAACTCGCTCGGCCAACATCATGAGCACCAGAGGAAAGAACTGAGTCTGCTGCACTGTGATAGTCAACTGGTTTTATACCTGAAAAATATCCATCAGGACAACTCAACAGTCGTAACAGCAGGAGCATATCTGGGTTTTTTTTTCTTTGTTTGTTTTTTGCATCTGTCAGTAACGAGTTTATTTTTCTCAACCATTCAATTAAGTTAACGCTTGTATAATTTTAAAATTTGTATAAAATGAGACCTCATACATTGTAGCTACCAGTTGGCAACTTGTATTTAAACAGGGGTCAAGTACAATTGCTAAAAAGAGCAAGGGGTCTAAAATTTGCTTTAAATCCTGCCGTCACACAATCCTGCATTAAAAGTTTTTACATTATTTTACCGTCATTTGTTTTTATTTGAGTTATTTTACTGTTGTTCGTTTTTTTTACATTATTTTACAGTCAGTTTTTATTTGTTTTTTTTTAACTTTAATTTGTTTTTAATTACGATATTTTACTGTCATTTGTTTTTATTTACATTATTTTACCGTCATCTGTTTTTATTTGACATACGTAAATACACAAACTAAATCTTGAATAAAATGTAATTAAGGCTGCTGTACACTGACGACTGCCGAGTGGCCTCTGAGGGACATTTGTGTTGCTTTACAGATCTGGAAAAAAAAATAGCGTCTTAAATCAAGAAACCTATTAACTATAATTTTCCCACCTGCTTTTAAGTTTTAAAAAAATATCCTTAATCATGACCAGCAATTGTCCAAACTTTTTCAAGAGCCAGAAATTAGTATTATTTTAGCTTCTATCTAAATGCATGTGTATTTATCCTTTACTTACACACAAATCAGGCTTAAAGAAAAATAAGATACTCTATAAGTCTTCCCGGTGGAGCTTCCTGCACCTGAGTGTTTCCCTGACAGCTCGTCAAACTGTGACGTGCCGACATGAAACAGGAAGTTGATGTTAATCCTTTAAAACAGTTTTCAATCTGCTCCAAATTTCATAAACATGCTCGAGGTCCACCCCTGTACACATCAATAAGCACATTCTTCACCTACTCGTATCGTATCCTGTTGGACTACATGGTGCTAAATTTCACATATCGTGTCCGATCTGCTCTAAATTTCACAGGTTTAAAATTGTTCCAGTAGGAATTCATCTCCATATTCATTTAGTTCATGGTGACAGAACCACCTCCTGCACAACCAATGGCTTTCCCACACAATGGGCCCACTCCCCACCATTTTCACCTTCAATTTTGCTCCTTTTACCTTCAAATAAGACGCGTATCTCAACTTGTGCTTATTCTGTCGCTATTGAAATATTCCTGACCAGAAATGAGTCAAAAATTCTTACAAAGTTTTGAGTTTTTTGGCAAAAACAAGAGAAAGTCCTTTAATTGGACTCGGATGTCCTGAACTTTTACTTTGCAGCCACAATTAAAACCGTATTTTTACCCATTAGCCGTTTAGACCCTGGTATGTGAAATTATAATTCCAAGGTTAAAAAATAAACTAATAATAATGAACAGAATTACCACTCTGGAGGTCAAAAGTGACTCCTCCGCCAACCGTTTAATTAACCGCGCATACTTTGGATGTCTTATCCTGTTCAGTAAAATCTACAAAGCGAGTAAAATACCAGAAAAGATGATCAATATGGGGATGTTACTGCAGCGGTGGGATTTAAAAAAGAAAAATAATGACTAACAACTCCAGTAATACTAAGCATGCAAGTGTCTTCAAGTGTCCTCCGCTGATAAAGACACTGAGGTTGACATGAAACACAAAGGGAAAAAAAGAAATCAATATCTTAAACCGCACGTTCCAAAGAGACGTACGAGAAGAGGTTCAGCGTGGGTCTATAAGGAGGTCTATATGGATTTTCTTTCCCTTCCTGTTATACTCTTATGCATGAATCAAAGCTTCGTGAACGTACACTCCAACAGGTCAGCCAGAGTCTTGGTCCGGAGCGCCACCGGTCGTTTGGTTTTGTCGTTGGTGATGGCGAACTCCTGCATTCCGAGCTCCTCCGCCACTTTGGCCTGCGTACGGTTGTTTACAAGAGAACTGCGAAGCAACTGTGGATAAATAAAGAAGAAAAAACACAGCAAGTCAAGAAGAAACAATTCTGAGAAAGCTGGTTTCTACTTAAGTCACGACTGATCTCGTATTGCACATTTCTGTATGTCTTATAAGTTACCGTAAAGGTACATTTTCCCAGTTTGTATGTTTTTATCAACAGAGTAGTGGATCAATATGCCTGCTTTATGTAAAAGTTTGTGTATTAATATTGAAAAAAACAAAATAATAACAAATATGTCTATAAAATTCAAAAGTAGGGATGCCGATTTTACTAATTTATCATTATTCAGACTCCTAAATAAACCACATATTTTTTAAATTCTTTATTGATGCTTCTTAATTCTCATTTGTGAAGACAAAACTTCTATTTTAAGTCATTTGGGATTCAATAATTGTCTTAAAATTTAATATTTGCTTTGACTCTTCAGCTTTATGTCATATTTTAAAGAGATGGTAAGATGATTTTAATCCCCCGACTCTATACTCACTCTCTGTTACCTCTTTAATAGCTTTATATGATTTTCAGATTTTAAAAAAAGCCTCAAATTTTTCACTCTAGTGAGTTAAAATATCATTATTTCAGCCTCTGTTTAATAACCTTCATTTTAGCTGCTGTCTCTTTAAGGCCCCCTTCCCTTCACGAGCCTGCTTTCTTCTGATTGGCCACCTCTCAAGAGGCTGTTTTGGCCACGCCTCCTCTCTTGTGCTCAAAAGCATAGATATATATATATATATATATATATATATATATATATATATATATATATATATATATGCATATGATAACGCTAGATGGATTACGCACACTGTTAGCCAATGGAGACCAATGTCCACACATGGCGGCCATCTTGCTACAGGCAGCTCGCCCACTCATAACATCACAGTCTATAGTGCATGAAGCATTTAAATAACCATAAATTGCTTAATTTTAAACAGATTTTAAAAATGTTTGGTTTGTAACAAACCTCAGAGTTTAAGTTACATTCCTGCAAACTCAAGAATAATTTTTTTTCCAATATGTCCAAGCATCCCGACTCATAGCCACGTCATTAAGGTATGTAATAGAAAAAAATTTTTGCAAATCTGTCAAGATTTCAGCGAGTTAAGAGCATTTTTGATCATGCAAATTACTCACCTTCTGTCAGCGACTTTACAATGTACCAGAAAGATAAACTGAAGTAAGATGGCCGCCAGTGACTCAGCCTCGATTCATCTAGCCTTTCTTATATATGTCTATGCTCAAAAGAATTGATGACATCATGAGTTAGTGAGTCTCATTGAGATCTCGTGTGATCTCCTAATGAACTGTTATGAGCTGTTAAGATACTCCTTTATTAGTTAGCATCTATCTATTTAAGATCTATAATCGTCTATAACATCTATTTTCTAGAATTATGACAACATGCGTTTACGTTGTGATATAAATACAACAATTATGGACACCAAACATCGTAACTTTGGTCATAACCTCTCCCTCTCATATCAAGAAGCAGAACTGATTTTTTATTCCATATTTTTTAAACTTTAACTCAAAAGCGAAAATGTTATCATTCCGAGGGCAGACTTGGTGAAAGAACCGTATTTTCAGATATTTGAAAAGTATGTTTTGAACTTTGAAAGTACATCGTGTTGACATTGAGGTTATACAGAAAAAAGAAATAAAAAATGTCCACCTGTCAGAAAAGTGCTCGAGGTATGGCCACACAAAAAAAAAACCCACGGGCGTGAAGCACAGAGAAACATCAAAATAAACCCCTCACATGGAATAATTCATCAAAGACAGGAATGGTAATGCCGAGTAAATGTTTCAGGGAGATTGCACGTTGCTCTGTTAAATATTACATTGTGACTCGGAGCTCAGAGGATGACAACATGTTAGACTGGGCGAGGTACATTTACGACTCTAAAAGGAAAAACACAAACATGTTAAATATAGCTGCAAGATGTGGAAAAGAGCAAATAGAATTCAATATGACTGTCTGCATCTATCTCGCTGTGATGTGCCCTCCTTAGCAGAACACACGCACTCTCAAACACACACACAGGAACACACACTGGTTGAATGAGCACTTTTTCCCCCGATTTAAAATCCATTTCAGATGTACCCCTTCTCGACTCCTGGGCTTAGGCAGCTTTTTCAGTCTCTCCATCCAAAGCTGGCTGGAAGCTTTTAAACAAATGACGTCACGGCTGCCATCTATAAGGAAGAAGTACGTTTTTTTATTCAGGTTTGGACCAGTTCAATCCCTCTGGCCTGGAGCAGTCAGTCTTCTGAAAAGCGGCGCTGACATCCGGATAGAAAGAAGGAGCAGTGATGCCATCTGTCAGGAAACAGACTTGCATGTTCAAAGTGTGATCATTTGCTTTGCACCTGTGCTGCACAACTTTATTTTTCAGACACTTGACAGCTCCGGCGAAAAATGTGCCGACAAAGATGTGTTATTGAAAAACCACAGAACACTTTTGTCTCATGACAATACCCATCAAGAGGAGTACAGTAAACACGCAGGCACAGTGTGGGGCGAGAGTTACTTTGTGGAAGCGAGCGAGAAAAGAGGAAGGAAGGAGGTGAGTACCTGGCTAGCAGTCAGAGATTCAAAGATTGATGGGAAGGAAGGAAGGAAGGAAGAGAGGAAGTAGGGGAAGGGGAAAAAAAACACCCACACACACAAAAAAGGAAAAAAAAACAAAGAAAAACACAAAAGCACAGCTGTAACTTGATGTCAGGCTGGTGAGAAGTGAGGAGTGAGGAACTTCAGACAGCCGAGGCACAAAGGCGCAGAGATGCTCTGATGCCGTTTTTTCCTTACATATACAGATCCACAAAACAAGAGTTTTTGTCCAGACCCGGCACTCCTCTGATACCAGAATAATAACAGCACAGCTGTTTAGAGCTCTTTCAGCATGGATGTGATATAATTGCTATCATGGTTGTGTTGCCTGGCTCGGTTGGGAAGACACCCCGATGTTTAAGCAAGCTGAGCTGCTGCGGGGAGAAAAAAGGGTGGTGAGGGTAGTGGCAGCTCAGCCGGCAGCCCCCCGTCTGACATCAGAGAAACACAAACTGATAGACGATGCTTCATCCTTTTCCTTTTTACCATTTTGCATCTAAACTTTATGTTTTTGGAGGGATAGATAAGCACTAAAAATGGACACACAGCTTTTTTTTATCATGGATCTAAAAGTCAAGTTAAATGTCATACCGCCGCAGCCCCCCGTGGGCACTTACAGATATGTCTTCTGTGTTTTCCAAGGACAGCACTTGATACCCGTTACTAGATTCAGGACCACAATGGAGGATAAAGACAAACACAGGTGCAGATGTCTGAACGAAAAGCAGGTATTTGGTTTGATCTTACTGTTAAATGTCCTTCATGGTGGTCGGGGAAGTGGATGAAGAGGTATTCTGTGGCCACCAGCTGCATGATCGAGTCGCCGAGGAACTCCATCCTCTGGTTGTGGCCCCTGGAAGAGTGGGTGGAAGTCAAACACGGGGAGAAAATGCACACATCTAGGATAGCCTCTTCGACATGTACTAAAGGGTTCTGCACACATGATGGGCACTGGACTCTGCTCTGTCCACAATGGCAGCCGCAAGTGGCGTTTCAAAGGCCTTAATATGGCTCTGAGGAGAGAGGATCACGGCGAGAGGAGGGAAATCAGAGGAAACAATGAGAGAAGACACACTAGGAAGTCTTCGGTCGCTGCGGCGCACTGTACCCATGAGTTAAACAACAAAAGATCGACTTTGAAAGAGTCGCCAAGAGGAGCCTCGAGACAGATCGTTAACATAAGTCGGTTTTAAAGCAATCAGTGTGCGATTAGCTGAGATTTAAAGTGTCTTTTTTGAGCATTATTGTCAATAAAACAGAATATTAATTCAGAGTCAATCTAATGTTTCTTATGTTTGTGGAAAAAATGTATTTATCCTGGTGTTAGTCAAGTTTTTTTGAACTTTAAACTTAATAGATAACTTCTGAAGTTCCTGAGACGTCATAAAAGTCGTTCATATCAATTAGGGGTGTAGACTTATCAACCAGATATGCTCTAAATGTTGTGCAAAAAGTTAAATAATCATGCAGCGATCTCTCTCCTCTTTCATTTCTTTGCATCTCTGGTGGAAGGGACTAGGAAGCGAGTGAAGGAAGCAAGTGTGCAACTCCAGGGATATAAGAGGAAGTCATTAAACCCAAACTCTGGAATATTCTTCCTGAATTTGGGTATAAATTAAGCGTGTTGATGATATATATTTGCCCGCCTATGTTGCTTCAGAGTGCATCACCAGCTTCAGTGCAGAAGCATCATTTAGCGTTACATTCATGTCTTTAAGAACAAACAGGGACTTCACAGCTGATCCAGACAGCATGGCTTTCTGTAATAAAATTTAAAGTGTGCAATTAAGGACTTCAACATCTATAAAAATAGACGACTCTGAATGTCACAAGCACCGTCGCCGCGCAGATGAGCCGGGCAGATGTCAATCAACATGATCTGCTGCGCCTCCACAGTCTAATCACTCTAATGTATGTCTCCTCACAGCTTTGATCGTATAGTTTTCTTTAAGCTTGACAAGATTTTTCAGCTTCTGTGTGGTGCGTGCATTTTTGCTATTTCAAGCTGCATTTAAAGAGACTTTACAATGCAAAGAGAATGAGACTTTTTAAAAGGGGATGAGGAGGAATGGAAAGGTTAGAAGGGTGGAAAAAGAGGGGTTAAAAAGAAAGGTAGGAGGGTTTAGCAGGAGTCTATTCAGCGACACATCAGCAGAGCATGAAAGGCATCATGCTCAGTCGAGGAATCTATACGGCTTTTAGTCCTTTAGCAGGAACAGAAAGTAGTCGGCGGATGTACATTACATAGATGGCCTCTGGGAACAGCTGCACTGACAGGCTGTGTGACGAGCTCAGAGGCTGCCTGAAGTAGCAAGCCCTTGTGAAGGGAAAAAACGCCTGGCTTTGATTGCAATTCAAATGGTAGAGAAAAATAGATGCATAAAAAAGCGGTGCTACACCTGCAGGAGAGCCTGTTAAAAAGCCCACAAACAGAACCCACACAGAGGTTTAGAGGGAAAAACTTTCCAGCTTCTAACTATTTCGAGAAAAACCTCCCTGTGCTGCGATACCGTACATCAGCTTCCTGCCTTTCTTCCCATCTGTGAAAGGCAGGTCATTAATTAAACAGAATTATAGATTAGCATTGCAGATGTGGGCTGGTGCTGTGCCAGGCAGGCAGGAAGCACTGGGTGCAAGGGGGGGGTGGGCGTAAGTGAGAGTCATGCAAGCGGAGAGGTATATACGGCAGCAGAGCACACATCCATCTATAGATGTGATCTCCTCGCGGGAGGAGGGAAACGTCTGAAGATGAGAGGGAGAGATGCAGAGGTAGGAAACGAGGAGGAAGCTGACATCAAAGAGGAAAAAGTTTATTGTCCGATTTCTGGCTCATCGGCTTTTATGGGGCGCAGCGTGTCTGACTGAGAGTTAAAAAAGCAATCCGAGCACTTTAAACCGGGCTGCAACGGCCGGTTTTTATTCGATTCTTCTTTATGAGTGTGCCGTCTGAATCAACATTTTCAGGTTAAAAGAAAAGGTAGTGAAATCACGGTGATATTATTCAAAGAGAAACAGCATGCTGTCGTATTCAAAGGCCAGAACCAATACGATTTTCCCCTGCCGGAGCGAAAAACAACCAACCTTCAGAGGGATCATCAGTGAGATCCTCTCTGTGAGCAAATCTGGGAATTTTTTGACGCTCTTATCTTCAGATTCCTCAATCAAATGTATGGATTTGATCTCGTCGTTGGAAATGTGATTAGATCATGCAAAAGCCGGTCATCAAAGCGGCTGGGTAAAACCACAGGGATTCTCCCCATGCTTCCATCATCACTTCTCTCTCCTACCTTTGTTGTGTAAGAAAAAAGAGGAGGAGGCGCGAGGAACGGATGAATCCGCAATGACAGCACTTTTACAAGTACATGAAAACTTTTGTTTCTTCCCCGAACTTATTGTTTGGTAATATTCGAATGGATGAGACAAAAAATGCTAAAGGCGATGGATTGGATCATCCTCTGTAATATAAACCCAATAATGTTCATTCAAAACAACAGGAAACAGAATATCAGCGAATCTTCACATTGACACTCATGTATGTAGCAGATTAATGACTTTTAATGGTAACTAATGCTAACAAAAGGATCTTATGAAAGGACTCCTCACTAATCACTGTGGGTTTTGGGTCTATGCGGTGACCTCCACTACAGAGTCAAGTCTGTTTCTAATGCAGTGCGGCCTGATCTCTGGTTTTGTACTGTTTTTGCACATATTTTTTACCATGTTGTTCCCTGTACAAAATGCATTCGAAAAATAACTGTCGTTGAATTTAAAATGAGCATTTTTTTTCAATAAAACAAAAATATTTTAAGTTTGATTTGTAGTTTTTTTCACTATTTTCAAGGTTTCAAACAGGGCTCGACAGTGCGACTGTTTCACTCGCATTTGCAACTAAAAATAGATGTGTGCGAATTGTAAAATGTATTTAGGGTCACATGTGCACATACAAGAAATCAGCCGAGGCAACAAATGTTCTTTCATGTGAATCCTGCGGTGAAGTTAGTTTTAGGTTGGATATTCAACGGACATTCACTGCAAATCTACCGGTGTCTTCTTTCTCCATAACAACAGCAGCGAGGTTAAATCTACCCAGGTGTTGAATAAGGGACCGTCAATAAATTACCGGTTGATGTTCTCAAAAAAGGGCTGTTTTCCTTCAGTAGCTTCCACGTCATGTGACCAAAAGACCCTAAATTGATCTCAAATAATAGTACTAAGGTCGGACGATAAGACACACCTCTTTATTTCCCTGATTTGTCCTCTAAAAAATGTATTGTGTTTAATTTAAAAGGCAAATTTTGAATATTTTCTACAATAGCTTCCATGTCATGTGACCAAAAAACCTAAAATTGATTTCAAATAGTAAGTAATAGTAAGACAAACATTCAATTTTCATTGTGCCCCTAAAGTTCCTTGTGTGCCCCTTGTGAAAAAAGTTAGTGTCAAGCTCTGTCAAAATATATTTCTTTGATTTTTTTCTAGCATCCGGACTTCTTGCACCTCGGAAACTGGGAAATGCCGAAGTTTAACACCACTCTGCGTCTGTATTTAAAGGGTTAAATTACACAAATAGATTAGACACCAAAGATTTGCACAGAGCCTCTCACATCAGAAATAATTGCACAGCTTCACTAATAAGGCAGGGCCACAAGCCGTCCAAGTTTAAAGGATGGGTATTGACGAGGAGGCCAGAGGGAGACATATGGAACTCCCTGTTCATCCTGCACCTCAGCACTGTACATGTGAACACGTGTCAACAGGTCTGCAGCAGATTTTCTACCATGCATACTGCATGTGAGCTGGGCAAGCTTGTGTGCCAGGGAGCATATGCTGAGAGAGAACAGATTGAGAAGGTGTAGTGTGAGCTAATTTCATGTCCAATAGGATGCAGAGCGAGAGAGGGGGTGACAGTGAGAGAGGAAAGGAGAGATAGAGCGGGTCAAAGAGGAGTGCGTTGGTTGGTGTGTGGAGCGTCACAAAGAGCCATTCCTTATTCACTTGAACAGGAGGCACAATGCTCCAGTAAGGTGGGGAAATTGAAGTAAAGTGTGGAGCCGCAGTCTTTATTCGCCTTTGACTTTGATCTAAAATACCTTTAACAGCCCCTCTGAAGAGGCGGCGGCGGCGACATGCTGCCCGCCTCAACTGAGGGGAGCACTTCATTTTTTAAGGCCATTTTTTCCTCTTGGTTTCTACGGGAAATAATGTTCTTGTTTCATATGTGCATGCTTGTTCAAGGTTCAAATGTGTAATCTGCTGCTGCTTTCTTCAGAGTGTTACTGCGGGGCAAGTGGAGCGACGGAAGCTTCGGATTCAAACATTCAGCTCCAGTAGGAAAAAAAAAATAAAGCTTGGTAACCTCGGATGTGAGAATGAATTTTGCAACATGAGGGCGATATTAATTCACAATGGGATTTCAGCAGAGTAAAATCTCTCAGCTTCCAAGTAAGAGCACAGTAAAAGAGTAGAGAGTCTTGATGAAAGAATGAGTTAATTAATCACACTCAGAAAAGTGTTAGTCCAGGCAGACCGCAGAGACAAGTTCGCTCACTGCTCATATCAGCTGATTCTTTGCTGCTGCTCTCCCCGCCTCAGAGTTTTAATGAGGTGTGTTTTAGCCTGATCCTCCACAAACTGCTTTACAACCATCCTCTAATCGAAGTGCAATATACTGGTTTGTAACCTAATGTGTTTGCTGCTGCTCTCCCCACCTCAGAGTTTTCATGAGGTGTGTTCTAGCCTACCTACTTTCGCTGCTTCCTCCACAAACTGCTTTACAACCACCCTCTTATCTACATGTCATGTACTGGTTTCTGGTCCCTGCTGTGTTTTCTAACCTAATGTCTTTGCTGCTGCTCTCCCTGCCTTGGTTTTTCATGAGGTGTGTTTTAGCCTGCCCCTTCACAAACTGCTTTACAACCATCCTCTTATCTGAGTGTCATTATGCCTGTTTCTGGATCCTGCTCTGTTTTCCGACCTAATGTCTTTGCTACTGCTCTCTCTGCCTCGTGTTTTCACGAGGTGTGCTTTAACCTGATCCTCCACAAACTGCTTTGCAACCATCCTCTTGTCAAAGTGTCATTATGCCTGTTTCTGGTCTCTGCTCTGTTTTCTGACCTTCTGTCTTTGCTGCTGCTCTACCCGCCTCAGGCTTTAGCATACTGTGTATGTCCATAGAAGGGTCAGGAGCTCCCATACCAGAGCTATACCACTATAAACATGCATAAACATAACCTGACTGAACTGATCTTTTAGAGTATATGAGGTGAATTATTTGGTTTCATCGTTTAGTGTTGCTGTCTGGTAGGTGTAATTTCATTGAAATATCTTAATTACTTTGTTTTTTTTTCTTTATTTCTGTCACCTAACCAAACCTAAGAGACAGGATTATAGTGAGGCTGCATAAAGCTAGCCAATCAGCTGCCATCATCATCATTATTGTTATTTAAAGTTTGAATTATGAGAAACTACTGTGAATGAGCGTGAGATCAAAATAAACATTATAGCTCTTTGATAATTACTGTTTTAGAGCGGCTGCTAAATAACTGTGATTAAAAAGGTTACAGCCTGTTTTCAGAGTTGTAATCAAAAAGAAAACTAAACATGATTTATAAACCTAGACGGTAAATAAACACCGCATTCACCGCTCGACATTGATTTCCAGCCGTGTTTTGGTGTCACTGCACGTGTCAGTCGCTCTCAAAGCTGCTCAGTGAAACACACACTCCCCTTTAAGGGATACTGAACTTAAAGAGAGATGGATCCTTTTTTCACCAAGAGTGAAATTCTTGCAACACCCAGCTCTTCCGCTGTGAGAGGAGATAGGAAGCCCAGCGCCTGGGGGCCACTGCTCTCCATTTGTGCTGTCTGATGCTAGCCTCCGGTCTCTGCTGCCTCACAACAGGGTTAAACTCCCCGCCTCGCTTCTTGTGCTGTCTTCTTTCCTCTCCTACTCTTTCCTCTTCTTCTAGGTCAGTTTGTCCTCTACCTCTGCATAAAGTAGATCCTCTGACCCGCCTCCTGTCTCCTTACCTGATTGTCTGACCTTCCCTTTTCTTCAGCTGACCTTGTTCTCCTCGCCATCACGACAGCCTGACCTACTTTCTACGTAACCTTTGGTCCTAACGGGCGGCCATAGCTCGGTTTCAGCTTTCAAGGCGGCGGGCGCTATTTAGGTCAGACGGTCTTTGGCCACTAATGAGCTGCTGAGCATAAATGACGCTGAAAGTACATGAATTCGTAGGTTTGGCTGCAGGAGAAATAACAACTGAATTGAGTGAAATGAGAAAGCAGCAGGTTTATTTTTACCTCGTGGAGAAGATGAAGTTTTATCTCTTGGATTAAATGATCTGCAGTTTATCTCTTGTACATGATTACCACGGAGCTTACAGGACATGGAGGAATCCCCCAAAACTAAAACTGGAGATATTTACAAGAAATAAAATATGGATATTGGAAAAGAGGAATATAAATATATTTATACTTTTTATAATTGTGTATTTCTTATTTTCATGTCTGTTTTCTTTGTATTTCCGTTTGTCCTTGGCTGTTTTTCTTTGTCTGGTCTGATCATTTTTTATCATTTTGGTTTTATTTGGTTAACTTTTGTGTTTTTGGTGTTTCAAGGTTTTATTTCCTCGTTTTATGTGTGTCCATTTTTCCGAGTTCACCTCCAGCTTTTGTTGTTTTTGTTTGTTTGCTAGTTTGATATTTTTTCGTTTAGTTCTCGGTTTGCTTCTGTGATTTTGTGAGTTTTTTTTGTCTGTTTTTCTCTCATTTTAGGAGAAAACTGTGATTTTGAGGGGAAAAAGTACATTTACAAGAATAGAGAAATAACATTTTACCACAAAAAAGTCACAATTTTGTGGGATTTGAAGTCTTAAAGTCAGTTAAAGGGATAGCTCTGCATTTTTTTAAGTGGGGTTGTGTAAGTAACATCTATGTTACTCACATTATGTTGCTGGATGATGGTCAGTTTTGCCCTTTTAATAGGAAACTGATGGTAGAACCCAATCCAACCCTTATCCCACTTTAAATTTACACTTAATTTCTGCTACTTTGCCACCTAAAAGCCTATTTATTTTTGCGTTATCTTTATTTATAAAATGTTTATAATCTGTATGTGATCTCAGAGGAGCAGCAGCTGTCTGGTCTAAAATCAGGACCATGAATCTCCTAGTTGAGTGCTGAATGTAGTCTTACTTTAGGTTTCATAAATAGCTGAATATTAAATATTTTAGCACATCTGCACCGCTCTGTCAAAAGAATGAGGATTCTGGAGAAACAGGACAGGACGGCGGAGCTGAAAGGCAGCATGTGCACGCTTCTGTTGGTCCTCAGCTGAGTCTATTTAGTAGATACATACACAGATGTAAATATAGATGTTGCAGAAATGACTGAGAAAAAATAAATGAATGAAATCTGATTCAGTAGAGTGGTTGGAGTCTCTAAAATTAGCTTAATTATGTGACTGAAATCAGCGACATCTACAGAAAACTGTGGCCTAGCTTGCGTACCAGCATTTAGGGTATGAAATGATCAGCATCTATGTGACTTTATATCTCTTATCTGATGCATGTTACAAAACAACTCCATTTTAAAAAGTACGAAAATATCCCTTTAACTATTGCTTTGAATTTCAACTATTTAAAAAAAAAACATTATATAAAGTTTATTCTGGTAAGATTCAGACTTTTTTCATATTTGATGTTTATTTTGTAAATGTACAAGTTAATTTTCTGTCATTACCAACTTCAAAATAGTTAAAAAACAGATTTATTCTCATAAATTTAGGATTTTTTTCTTTTATATTTAAAATATTATTGAATTTATTCTTATAAAGTTATGAATTTACACTCAAAAAATTCAGGCTATATTCTCGAAAATCTCCAAACTACATTTCTTTGTCTGTCTATTTAAGTCTTACATTGTTTTTGATAGTTTTATTGTTGAGTTATCATTAAGCTGTTGGTTGAATTCCAATATTTCCTTTTATTTTCAACAATTTTCTTTAAATCTTTGCAGCTTAAATGTCTTTTTCATGAATCAGTCTTTGTCAGATGATACAGCACCACGTGTAAATAAAGTACATATGGATTAAATTTGTTTATTTGTAAGATCTGATAGCGCTAAATTCAAAAGTCTCCCCGGTATCAACCTTGAGTTAGAAAGTCCTCAAAGTAAACTCGGTGGGAGTCACACCTCTGCACCTCTAATCGACTTCACTGACCATGAGGGGGGAGAGCTTTGACACTTTAGTGATGGATTAGATCACACACAGCAGACTGCTGTATGTCGGGATGTGTGTGCTAGATACGCACACACACACATGCACCTATTCCCACACACACACACACACACACACACACACACACACACACACACACACACACACACACACACACACACACACACACACACACACACACACACACACACACACACTGCAATGTCCTTGTGGCAAACCCAAGCAAGCAATTACAGAGTGCAGCCTGCCAATAAGATATCAGAGGTGTGCTGCCAAGGCTAATTTGCTTTAGCTGTCAAACTCACTATTGTGTTATGTTGTCGAGCTCAGAAGTGAGTTAAGCCTCCATCGCAAATAACCCTCTCCTGCTTCGAATCAGAAACACCTCAAATTGGAGTGAACAGTCTCATTAGCAAACACATTTTCCTATGAAACTTGCAGCCTTTTCAAACTTGCATACAATCGATGATGGAGCAAGGTTACACAGACACACACGACTGTTTATTTATTTATTTTTTTCACAAACGCACCGAGCTCTCCTGAAGTCATCTCTGTGGAAGTTTGTAAGTTTACTTTCTATTGAATAAATGTCACCGCTGAAGGAAAGCAGTAAAAACAATGTCAGTGCTAACACACAAGAGCAGCGCCGTAAAACACCGCAATTATCCAGGAAAAACAACCAAACAGCAAAACACGCACCTCTCAGACCACAGACCACACCGCGGGATCATGAGTGAAGGACTGAGCGGACTGAGCGCTGCTGCATTATTTCAAAATAAAATAAAAACAACTGCAGAGTTATAGTATCGCTCTGCTGACCAGCCAAGTGAAAGTCCAGGTTTTTAGCAACAACAGAGGAGATATTTTCAAATTTGCATATTTTTACATTTATATTTAACATTTTATGAATGAAATATTTTCTAGATTGAGCATTTTTTTAAATCTTTTTTTTCGTTTGTTTGCTTTATATTCCAGCTTTGAGAACTGTGGATAAAATGTAGCAGTTGTGCTAATTCTGGTATATTCACCACTTTTCTCTGGGATCTGAGGGCGCTAAGTTCAAAAGTCTACCTTTGATTGTATGCAGTAAAATAAAAAAATATATATTTAAAATAAAATAAAGTACAAAAAATTGGATTCAAGTAAATTGAATTAAAAATAGAAAAAAAATCAAATAAATTGAATTCAAGTAAATTAAATTGAAAAAAGAAATAAATAGAAAAAAAAATGAAAAAAAAAAATCCAAAAAGGTTCATATTCAATAGAAAGTATAAAGTTAAAATGATAAAAAAAATTAGAAAAAAATGAAGAGTATAAACCTCAATTTTAGATATACATTGTAAATCTTTAAAAAAGTTAATAGATAGAAAAATTAAAAAAATAATTTTAAATATTGAAAAAGCTACAAGTAAAAAAGTTAAAAAATGTTTAAAAAATAAAATAACTATATTAAATCTAAAGGTTAATGTTAAAAATGTTGAGTAGTAGAGCGTAGTTAGTTTTAAAAAGATTTAATTAAATATTAAAAATAAATTTTTGATATAAAGTGTATAAGTTCACAAAGTAAATAAACAAGAAAATACAAAAATAAAATACAAAATTTGAATATATAGAAAAATACAAAGGGCTAAAAAAAAAAAAAAAAAAACACTCAACTTGATAAAGTTGATTTTTTTCTCTTTATGAGGACAAAAATGAAAGAAAAAAAAAACACACATTGTTATTTTAGCTACATTTAGACCTGCCGATTGTGAATTTATTAAAGGTTACATTACTAAAGTAACTTCAAGAGTGACGCTTTTCACTAATGTCACTATTTACAACATTTGTAAAGGAGTTAATGAGCCGCGTGGTCATGGCGTTCTTCTTGCAGACATATATGAAGAGGTGAGTTTCACTTTGCTTTGGGTCTGTGTAATCTTTTCAGTAAGAATGTTGTGCACAGGAGAGGAAGTCTCTGTTGGAAGTTGTTTATTCCTGATCGCTGGCTGCTTTCTATCGTTTCTCAGACACTCCAATCGTTTTAAAACAATAGCTGCTCAGTTCCAGGACCAAAGTCACCTTAACCTTTGACCCCCCTTGTCTAACTGTTTCACTGTGAAATCCAAAGTGGATTGTTTGTTCCCAATTCAAAGATTTTCCATTCTGTAGTCCTTGACCAGGAAGGGGCAGCTAGATAATGCTAACACACAATGCCACAGCTGTCTCCAGTGTGAGGGCGTGAAAATAAAAAATCTACGAATTTAAAAAGTGAACTGAAGCGTGACAAAAAAAGGCAAAATAAACAGACGGATAAGAGACGCGGCTGCAGAAACTGGAAAAGAAATATTTTAGACCTCGAAACAGCATTTCCCATAAGACAATGGGGTTAGAGCCTTGCGTGTTTTAGTGACAGTAAGGAAATATGTGAGCTGCAGGGGGTAAACATAATATAAATAATAATAATAATGATGTGGGAGGAGGAGAAGGAGGCGGAGTTCACAACAGACACAACGATTTGAAATGCTGGACGTCTGATAAAACTGCGTCTCCCATCATATTATACATTATAATGCATCATGCCTCATCACCTCTGAAGGGAGTGGAAGACACTGCCCGGCCCGTTCTGCAGCACCCTTGCAAATTACATCTGGCCAACTGGAGCCTCACTTTGCATTTTAATTGGCTGTAACTCCATTACTGACAAACAAACAGAGAGAGAGAGAGAGAGACGACTTACAGGGTGAGGTGGTTGAAGCCCACGGTCCTCAAGGTGAAGGCTCTGGCCAGGAGTCGCACATGCGTGAACAGCACTCCGATGGACCCCTCAAAGCTGGTCAGTTTCTGGAGGACTGGAGAGGTCTCGATCAGCTGCCTGTCCGTCTGAGGCTCCTGGACCTGAAGGAGAGCGAGGAAGCACAAAAGGGTCTCAAAGGGGATCATATTGGGCAGAGAAAACACAAATCTGCTAACAGGACATGTTCAAAACTTTGTTCAAATGTGAGGAAGTCACGAGTCACATCACAGACTGGTAACTGTGTTTCTTCTACAGCATCTCCAGCTCGTGCAAAATGCATGACTGGGAAAGGAAGCCCTGCATAATTAAGATGTTTTTGCCATTTTGAGATAAGACAGCTGAGGAGAGACGGGAGAGTGAGAGGATCACACTTAAGAGGACGAGGGGCTTTCACACCGCTTAAATGGAGTGTCACCTGTGATCACCTGTGACAGCCACATAACCATAAAAGCAGTAGATTGTCTCCTTCCAGAGGAGGAAATCCACCTCTAGACTTCTAAAATCAGCATCTCTTCATCCACGGTATCATCTGGGTTTTATTTTGTAAAGAAGCCGGATGTTTTATTTTGTGTCTGTGCCCAACTTCCCTTCCAACAGGGTTAATCTGTACTGAATTTATCCGGCATGCTGCAGCGTCTGGAAAAAATAGAACTCTTGCAATCAGCTGCAAAGTCCGGCGATCCGCAGAAGAGCGGAAAGAATCCGGTGAAAATTGACACACTAACTTGAACAGTTACGATCAGCTACGATCGGCGGATACGATCTTTTCGTAGCCGTTCTGGATGCGGTGGAAATTGGGGGTAAGGTCAACTTGCACTCCAATAATATCCGCGGACACTGCAGGCAGCCTTGTTCATGTAACTGCTGTCCAACAATATTAGCACTCCCCCTTGTGTCCATTTTGCTGTACTACATTTTACGAGCAGGGTTCGGGTGTTGTGGGATCGTGGGAAATAAACAGAGAACAAAATCTCAAAATAGCAAAAAAAAAAGTGCTCAGACAGACAGACAGAAACCAGCGTGACCACTTTGAGCATCCTCTGAAGAGACACACAAAACCCCCTCCTGCCTCCTCGGTGAAGTCGTTTTGCATAAGAGCCTCACATAAACGCCTTAAATGAAGTGAACTTGTTCAGTATGCACTGCTCGAGGGCCTGTTTAGAGAGTGTGCTTTTCCTCCGCCTCAAAACAAACTCAGATGATCTGCAGCAGATGGAATCTCCTCGTCATTAAGTTTTAAGTCAAACAGCTTGTTTTTCTCCCCTCTCTTTCTAAAACTGGCGATTCAAACGGTCAATTAATATCTCTGGATATTCAGCTGTCCTGTAAGTATAGCGCAGCGTTTATCAGAGACGCTGGGCTGTAAGAATTCATGAGTTTTGAAAGAATAGTTCCTAGATGAGAAAAATTGCTGCAGATTACACCTCTTATGAAAGGCTCGTCGAGTCTTTAAAGGTTGCTGGCTTTAACGCCCATTAGAGAAAGACATGGTATGAAAAAAATGTGCATGCATGTTTGTTGAATCGAGACATGTCCTTATGGATGCATTAATTAGGCTCCTGGAAACATCTAATTGGTCTCTGCGTGGAAGATCTGCGTGCTTGACCAAGACATCTTTTCCAAAGAAAGTGAAATATGAAGGGGAAGTAACTTGAGCTGGACTTTCAGAGGGAACTGAAGCACATTTTAGTTTGACTGCGTGCTGCTTGATCACTTCATAAAACACCCAAAAAGAAGAACAAAGACGGCTACATTCAAATCTCTTCATTTTCTTTGTGGATTCATGAAGAAATGACAAGTAAACAGCTTTTTCAGAGGCTTCCATGTCAAGCCAGTGCGCAAAGCAGAGATTTATTTTTAAACCCAGTATTTTAATTGGAGTGCCGCAAGTAATGTCATGGTTCCATCTTCCAATATGTCCTAAGAAACATTTCATTTCTGCCTTTTTTCCCACTGTTAATTAAGGGGAGGCGTTTAAATGTCATGCATCACAACTAACAGCATCTGAGGAGTTCAGCACTCATAGGCGCTAGCTATCCTTCAGGGGGAATGGCCGGCAGAAAGGCTTCAAACGAAGTGAAGAGAGGTGGGGGGGAAAAAAATCAACAGCAGTAATAAAAAATAGGAGGAAAAAAAAAAAAAACACTTTTTGAAATGGCTTCAAAGCATCACTTTCAGCTCAGTCCAGACAGAGATCAGAATCAGAGCCGAGATCTTCAGAGGGCTGAGAAAAAAGCCTCAAACTCGTGTTTCTCCCTAATAAACCAAAGCAGAAATTTTGAAATACAGAATAAATGACGTTCTGCTAAATTGTTGTGGAAAGCCGAGGGTGATGATGCGCTGGTGCAGATCAAGAAAGATCACGAGGAAGACATGAAGACATGCCTGTCGACCACGGCGCAGTCCACCACCGCGCTCTGCAGGACACGTCAGCGGCACGGCTGAGGAATGCCTGAATACCCACGATGGTGGTATGCGTAATTACCCAACGTCGTGGCGGGCTGCCGTCGCCATCCAGTCAAGTCTCATTAGGGCGGCTTCCCTTTATCGCCGCTTTTCATCCCTGCCCTGGTCTGCATGAAGGACGGAGGAGGCCGCAGAGTGATGCTATTGATGGAGTTTCAAAGGATGCAGTTCCTCACAGTGGCCACTTGGAGCTTGCTCCAAAGGCAAGTCAATCCCAATTTAGGTGCATGTTAAAATCTCAGTTTGTTTAAATTTAATTAAGGCTTGAAGTTTAGCATTAAATCACATATTTGAATTCATCCTCATTTATAAAACTTGCACTTTTGTTTTCAAGATAACCGAAACAAACAAAAACAGGTGTATTAAAGTTATTTAACATCTAACTTCGTCCAGCTAGCATTGCAGAACTAACATGTTAAAATAAAATTCTGCTCGGAAAGGAGTAATCGCTCTAAAAGACAGCAAAAACCTGCTCACTCCACCCTGGGACGGGCCGGTCGTCCAAAATGATAAATTCAACCACCGTCTCTGTAATGTTTTGTGGCCTCTTTGCTCTCTTGAGTGTATTTATCCTTCCTTTTACAGTCTGGCAGCAACTTTTCCACTTTCCACAATCTCTTTTAGCTTTTCAAAACTGTACAATAAGCATCTCTATTCAGCCACGGCCTCCAAAAAGAACCATATTATGCTGGAAAGCTTAAGGTAACCTGGCTAATTATCCAGTAAATGAGTCAGCCTTTGGCACAGACTGTATTGCTTTGACTGTTTGGTCTTTGCCAACCCTCAGCCTCCTCCAGCTTAACCCTCTCATCCAAACATGGTCTACAAGCCAAGTTTGAGACATCAGGAGGGCAGTACACAAACTGAAAGGTGAAGTCACAATAGGTCTGTCCATTATTTATAAAGCCAGGCGCTGGGACATCTCTTTATTTCTCCACATCATTTTAAGGTCCAGGCTCTAAACTCCAACTGGCCTTCATCAATTATAGAATAAATAATCAAATAAATAAACCATGAAGGGAAAGATGCTTTTCATTGTGTGATTATATCATCAAAAGGTCAGGATGCCATGACGCTACCAAGAGGTTGGCACGGTTTAACAGGCGTTACCCGCTGGCAGGGGACCACCCAGAGGAAACCTCAGCCACGCTCAGTGTGTGGTAATGAGGCAGCAGCTCTGAAGCGGCTAATGACTACTCATGCAGCAGTGTGGAGCCCCCGCCCCCACCTCTTCGCCCCCTCGCACCACAAGAGTGGTTGTAGGGCTGACCCCTGGGCTCCACCCTCACCCGCAGAGCCTGCCGCTGGGTCCTCTGCTGTGCAGCTCACCGGGAAAACAGACTGCTGGATACAACGGGTTTATTTCGAGCGCCGACAGGCTGGGCTTCATCATTCAGGCGGTGCGGTTGAAAAACACGGAGGTTAAAAGGTGAGGATGAGGCAACGAAAACATGCATGCTGCATACAAGCAGGCAGAAACACATTGTTGAGCTGTTCTGGAGCAAAAAACGAAAAACGCCAGAAATATGGAGAGGAGGCAACATTCATGCACTCGCAGGGAGATGAATAAACTGCTTAAAGACGAGTCTCGGCATCCGCACAAAGAAACACTTTCCCCACACAGACACATCAGAGAGGAGGACGCCTGACGGTCCCCGAGGGCCCCATGTGATTCGGGACTGTAATCCTGTTATGGCATCTTTGATCTGTTCCTCCAAATCCTAATTTCAAACAAACACTGTTGACATGTTCAATGTTTCTGGGCAGATCATGCAAAGCAATAGAAAGGCAGAAGTGAGAGCTGGAGTGAGGAGGCAGAGGGGGTGAGTCAAGTCGCCGGATGATGGAGGAGAGAGGAAAAGGGAAGACAAAGAAGCAACGGCGAGGAGGGGAAGAGAGTGAGTCAACGAAAGAAGGAGATTAGGGTCTCGACCAAAATGGCGATCAGCAAGACGCAGGAGCAGAACAATGGGGACTAGTGAAAGGCAACTGGGGGCCTTGTGACGGCTTTAAAAGGACTCAGTCAGCCTCAGGCAAAATATCTAACAGCTTGCCCACCTCTGGTAACAACACACACACACACACACACACACACGCGCGCTCAAAGAAAAGCCACATTCAGACTGGGAAACTTGAAAGACAGGCGGATGCTTTTGTATCGAAGGGTCAAGGCGAGATCTAATGAGAGGCACCCCGCCAAAATAAACATCAATAACGGAGCGAAAATCTCCACTCACCTGCAGGGGGTGTGGTGGGTAGTGGAGCCAGACCTCTCGTAAGTCCTGCAATGACAGAAGAGGGGTGGGAATTAGGAGGTGTTCACAGTGCAAGGGTCAAAAATATCATTTAACATCTCAAAAATAAACACTGCAATTCTGTAACAGTTGAGATGCTGTGGAGGAGGGTGTTAGAAACATGTTTGAACGGTTTGAGGAAGATTGAAATCATGTGTTTGATTGAAAACGGTGCAAAGAAAACAAGATTAGAAACGGCAAAAAAATCGAATTGTTTAATTGAAAACTAGCATAAGGTATAAAAAGAGAACTCCAGGTTCAGAGGTAAATTCCTCTGTGAGAGACTGCGTGAGCAAATAAGTCAAAGATTTCAGAATAAAGTTCCAACGTGTCAAATTACAACACATTAAAAGACTTTGAGAATCTGAGTTAGTATTGGATGGCTGTGATTTTAGGACCCTAATACACAACTCTGTAGTTGAAATCACTGCATTGACTCAAAAATACTTCGTGTCTGTGGACATCCACAGACACAGGTAAATACATACAGCACAAGTGCGACCATTTCACTTGGATTTGTGACTAAAAATAGATGTGTGCGAATTGTAAAATGTTTTTAGGGTCACATGTGCGCATAAAAACAATCAGCCGAAGCAATTTAAATTGTGGCATTTAAATTGTGTAAATTGTGTATATTGTAGAAAGTTTTATTTTTTCTTCTCCCTTTTTCCCTTCTCTAATTTTTTTCTTAATTATTACATTTATTTAAGTTCTTAATATTAGGATCCTTATTGTTATAACTGCATTTTTGCACTCTTTGTCTTGTCTGTGATGCTGCTGTGACAAAAAAATTTCCCCCATGGGGGATCAATAAAGGAATAAAAGGAATATTCTATTCTATTCTATTCAATATATGTTTTTTCATGTAAATACCGCGGCAAAGTTAGTTTTATGTTGGATCTTCGACGGTCATT
Organism: Xyrichtys novacula; assembly: GCA_962446985.1. Classification (NCBI taxonomy): domain Eukaryota; kingdom Metazoa; phylum Chordata; class Actinopteri; order Labriformes; family Labridae; genus Xyrichtys; species Xyrichtys novacula. Next base: position 4,186,146 of record OY660883.1, read on the forward strand.
CACTGAGGTTCTACCGGTGTCTTCTTGCTCTCCTCAACCGGTAACAGCAACAGCAGCACGGTTAAATCTACTCGGCACCCTCGCTGTAAATGTCAGTGTTGAATAAGGGACCATCAATAAATTACCGGTTGATGTTCTCAACAAAGGCTGTTTTCCCTCATTAGCTTCCATGTCATGTGACCAATTGACCAAAAATTGATTTTAAACAATAGTACTAATGTCGATCAATAAGACAAACACTACCGGATCAATTTTTATTGTGCCCCTAAAGTTCTTTGTGTGTCTCCTTACTTCTTCAACTTTGTCAAGCCCTGCTCAGAGGAAACCTCATATAACTCAAAATGTGTAAGACTCGACTTCATTGGTGATACTCTGGACGCTCTATACCACTGTTGAATGATTGTTTCTGGAGTCTACATGAAGAAGTCAGATTATTTATGTTCTTTCTGGCACATTTTATGGGATGAGTTCCTGATGATGCACCACAGATGGCTCCATGTCAGGGACACTTTGCATCAGTTAGGCCAAATGCTTTTTGGGTGCCATTAGCAGCCCCAATAGGGGGGCGTTGAAATAAAACGGCAAATGAGTCAGCATCTCATTTTGAGGCTGAGAAGTCTGTATGTGGACCACCCACTGGGGGAGCGAAATGGGGGGGCCGGGGATGTGGATTGCAGCGGAAAGCGCAGAGGTGTTACGGTTGGAGGGGTTGGTGGGATTTGGCTTGGAGAGGTGCGCTGTCTCGGGAGACACACATTGACAGAGTTGGACTCTCTCTCGCCTGTGGAAGGAAATATGTGCAAGATCAACATGTTTCCTCGACCCTGCTCTAAGGTAACGGTATAAGATCCAAAGGTTTCCGAGACAGAGCTTAAAAAACAAACAGCATAAAGAAAAGGAGAGAGTGTGAGCGGTGGCTCAAGTTGTTGCCAGGGACAACGCCAGTCAGAAGCAGCTTTGGGCCTGAGGTCTAATGTTGGGTGAGTCATAGCTGCGATAGAGATGTGGCGAGGGCCTCTAAAGTACAGTATCACTCAGGTGTTTAAAAGGTTCAAGGAGATAAACCTTTGAAATGCGGTGCTAGCCCGCAGGGGGGGGTTGTGTGTGGTCAGCGGCCGCGAATTGGCGCCTCATCTTTGCAACCCACCCAGCTGGCAACCCATTGCCTTGAGCGGCCGATGAAAAATTCATGAAAGTGGTCAATACGTTTGAGCAAATGCTTCCTTTCAGTTGCCTGTCTCTTAGCCTGGGACTGGAGCTGGAGAGCACTAAGCACGGAGCAGGTATCAAGTCATCACGGGGCCTGCTCGTGAATGCGACGTGGTGTTCTTAGCCTACGCGGGATGGCATCGCTTCAAGGAAAGTCAATACCACTCGCTAATGGATTGCTTGCTTTCAATGTAGTGATTTTGCGGGCGCACGCAGCTAGCTTTAAAATGCACGAATGAAAGGGATGCATCTGAAACATATGAGTCACAAGCAGAAATGAAGAAGCAGAAAATGAACCAAAGACAGTGGAGATGAAGTATACACAAGTTGCTTGAGCGAGTGATCAAGGCTTATGATTAAAATCCATCCACAGGGCGCACGCGATCCGCCCACATGCTGTATATAGACCCGAACAGCTAATGTTTCAATTACAGCCATTCCAAAGACAAGGCAGACAATGATTAAGCCAGCATCGAGAGGGGATTTAAGAATAACAACAGGTTTTTTCTCCCTCTCTGCTCTCTCTCTTTCTCTCTCCCAGCACGAGGAAGGTATAATTACTGGGGGCACAAATCATCATGTGCAGCAGCTGAATCACAGCCATTTGGAGGATGGAGCTCTTGTGCTGCAAACAGAAATAAAGGAGGGGGGGGGGAAGCAAATGCAAACATGTTTATTTGGATGTCAACGGCCTAGCTGTAATGAGAGTTGAAATTAACTGCAAAATGAAAGGCAACACGGTGAAACTGCCTATGATCTACGCTTTAAGGTGGGCTTCAATCATGTTGCTAGAGCCCACAGGGGAGCAGGGATGCAGGCTCAGTCTTGCACATGATCAGGGCTCACAAGCCAACCGTGAATAGGCAACACCGTATCCACACACTCCATCTCTACCCCCACACACCCCTGGGAATGTTGGCCATCCGTGATTGGGACATAATGGTGCTCCTCTCTGACAAGGTCCAATGCTCCTTGACAAATTGGTCTCTAGCTACCGGCTGCCAATCAATCCATCAAACATAGTAGTGCAGCAGAGGGATCAATAAGAGATAGTGTGGCTGATCGATACCGACATAAAAGCAGCCCTGAGTCCAAAACTGAGGCTTCTGTCAGTGGACGGGCGAGAAGCAGAGGCGTGGGGCGGCTGTTTGAAGGGCAGGGGTTAAAAACTAACAAGGCACCTGCTGCATGTCAAAAGAGACTGGGAGTGTTTTTCACTAAAGACACAAACTTATAAGAACAAGCTAACGTTTATTATGAGGTAGTAGAGAGGCAGGGCATTCTACACATTTTTATCCAGTGCATTCAGAGGGAACTTTGTTTACAAGTTATCCACTGGAAGTGAATAAAACCACTTGGTTTTGTTATTTTTCTGCTGGAAGGGCATTCAGTTTATATCTTATCCATTTAAAGAAAACTGTTTACATTTAGAGGCATTTACAGAGAGCTTAATGTACATTTTAACCACTGGAAGGGCATTCAGTTCATTTCTTATTCATTTAAAGGAAACTGTTTACACTTAGAGGAATTTACAGAGAGCTTTACCCACTGGAAGGGCATTCAGGTCGCAATATTGTTCAGGTTTTATTTACTGGAAGGGCATCCAGAGGGCACTTTATATACATTTTATCAACTGGAAGTTCCTTTAAGGGGCACTTTAACACATTTTTATCCAGTGGAAGTGCATTTAGAGGGCACATTATTTACAATTTACCCACTGGAAGGGCATTCAGATTGCATTATCATTTAGGTTTCATCTACTGAAAGGGCATCCAGAGGGCACTTGATATACATTTTATTGTCTGGAAGTTCCTTTTGAGGGCACTTAGTTTTGCATTGTTTTCTTCTGGAGGGGCAGTAAAGGGGCACTCTTTATACATTTTATCCATTGGAAGGGCATTTAGAGGACATATTGCATCCACTGGAGTAGCATAAAGAGGGCACTTTATTTTATCCACTGGTGGGGCATTAAGAGGATGCTTTGTTTACATTTGATCCACATTAAGAGCTCACTTTGTTTTTGATTTATCCACAGGTAGGGCATCCAGAGGGCTTTTTGTTTACATTTCATTCATTCAGAGAGCACTTTACATTCATTTTATCCAGAGGAAGGTCATTCGGATGGCATTTTTTGGTGGGATCAATCACTGAAATCACATTTAAGGAGCACTATTATCCGTTTTGTTTACAGGAAGAGCCTCCAGAGGGTTCTTTGTTTACATTTTATTCAATGGAAAGGATCATCTTTGTAATTTTTACGAGTCCTACTGTAAAAGCAGCAGAGAGTGTATTTTATGCTTTATATACTCGAGGCATTTCAAACATGAGGATCCCCCCCTCCACCCCCCACCCCTCTACCTCTACGACCAAATACAGTAAAAGTAATTCATAAGTCTATCACACATATTTGCTGTTGGAGAGAGGAGCAGTGTGGGCAGAAAACGTGTATGAAAGGAGAGTGTCCTGTAATTGTGCACATATATTTATTCTCCAAGCCAATACCACACCAAGGACACAGTGCTGAAGGCGTACGCTTTCTCCTTCCAACACTGAAAATCTCAGCTGCAGTTGTCACAGGACAAAGCATACAAATTGCATGGATATAGACGGAGAACAGGGGAGGGAAACCGGGGAGTTGAAGTGAGTAAAAAGAAGTGCCAGACTGAAAAGAGAAGTGGAGTGCACATTTGTGAATTATGTAACAGAAAATAGAAACACTCAGTCTTTCTCAGAAATACTCATATTCAGTGAATTCTCTTTCAAAAAAATGGACATAAATGAAAGATTTGTTTTTGTGCAGAAAGAAAGCTTTAATCTGTCCAAGTGACACAAAGAGCCACTGCTGCTGCTGCTGAAAACCAGTGAGGTGGCCTGAGTGTGGAGGGAGCTGTCAGCCAGCCTTTACCCCCGTGTGAACATGTAAGCCTAGCACACTCTACTGGTGTACCAAGAGACCAGAACTATATCACAGCAAATCATGTTCATCAAAAAGATGGATCGGCATTCGCTCCCTAAAGACTGTATGCTGAGTAAACAGCGGCTCTGTTAAAGGCTCTAAAATGACAGATGTGGTCTGTTACTATTAAATCACACTCATTTATTCCCCCTGTCTCTTGACATCTAAGTGTAGTTATTCTAATAATTCCCAGTTTTAGAGGTTGCACATTACTTGGGTCCACCTCTCTCTCCAAAGGATTGCGCTGGGGTCCCCTTTGGCCTTCCTCACTAATTTGTTACCCTGGAAAAAGCCCAAAGCGTCCGTGTCTGTAAATGTTTTAATATTCTCTAAATATCCCTCAAAGGTTGATCTAGCCCAGTTTTAATTTGGACTGCTTATTTTAGATGTGGTCTCAGATTTGAGATGAAAATACCATAAAAATGTAGTATGATTTCAGTCTAGTATTTACAACGGAGTATTAGGGCCACATTAAGAAAAAAAAAAAAAAAGAAAAATTCGAGATTAAAGTCGTTAACTTACGAATATAAAGTCATTACTAACGAGAATAAAGTCATAATACAATTCCTTATATTCCAACCTGTTGTTTTAGATGACAGTATATCTTATCTTCATATAAAGATCTTTTGGCACATCAGCACCACATTATCATAAGTATTATAATGATTTTATTACGACTTTATTCTTGTAAGTCAATCGCGAAATCTCATTTTCATTTATTAATTTTTTTCTTAATGTGACCCTAATACTCAGTCGTAAGTATTATAGTGAAAAAGAAGTTATGATATTATAGCCATCACTTTTGGTCAAGATGCTTTCTCCTGGGCTCGGCCTCTAATGTCCTCAAGTCCAAGTAACGCCCCTGGACAGACACTCAGCTCACTTCATTCTCAGCTGTATCTTCATTTTTCATGATCTAACGCATCTTTGAAATGAAACCAGAAACCAGAAAGTTATGAAAATGGATGGAACCAGGTTTGGATGTACAATGAGCATCCGAAGGTCCTTCTGCAAAACAGAAAAACACCTTATATGAAACTGACATCACCCTTATAACTAGTTACGCAATTACGAAGTGCAACAAGCAAGTCTGGGTGTCTATTAACCATTTTATCAATGTGTGCTTTCTCCTTTTTCTTCTTCTTCTTCTTTCTGAGTTTGTATCACATCTTTGTACTTCATACTTGACATGTTTTTGACTCTTTTCCAACAAACATCTTCAAATTCGAGGGTCAAGATAAGAATTTCACCGTTAAATCTGTGACAACTTGAGCCCTTTCAATCTGCAAGTCTTTTTTTTTTTGCAACCGTGAAGAAAAGCACACGTCTACAATGCCATTCTCCCACGCCCAACCATGGTGACCATCTCGGTTGTCACAGCAACCTTTGTCACACATGGTGTTTGAGTGCATATGCTTATACGCTGGTGTTAATAAAAGCCAGCAGTTTAGCCTATGGACAACTTGCGAGATGATCATTATGGTGATTGCTCCTCAAAAGGAGGCCCTTCCCCCGGGACAGAACATTGGCATCAACATCTCTTCGCAGCTATAATGCGCTGCTGTTGAGTCCAGGTTGGGAGCAATGGAGCAGCTCCCCCTGAAGAAGATGCTCCCTGCCTCTCTGCTGCTGCTTTAATAACCTCCACAGTAATGTCATTAGCAAATTACCATCTATTGTTTCCTGCAGGGTTTTGTGCAGGATGACGTTGGATTCCATCCTCGGTGAGAGCTGTGTTGTTTCGGGAACCTGTGCCAGCAAAGGTGATGCGTTTAGAGACACAAAACGGCTGGAATTACATCTGTTGCTCGCCATACCAATTAGCGAATACCAGGGGGAAGGAGAGGGGAAAAATGGGGCCACTGTTCATGAGGCAAAGTCTGAGGTTGGAAATTACATGCATGCTTTGTCTTAGGTAGTCCATTCTGAATTCTACCGCCGGAGCTGTGGAGCTTTTGTGTTGACTTGCTATAAGAGGACTGGAGCGAAACATCTGTGGGGGTAATGACATCCCGGGGTGTTTGATAGAGGGAGGAGAATGGAAAGTACAGACAGAGAAAACAAGAGGGAGCAAAAAAGAGAGGCACCAGCCGGCTTCCTGTTGTTCTAGAGAGAAAAGGAGGCTGTGGGACTGATCACCCATGTGTGAATGGAGCACCATTCCCATCAATAGGAGAGGCGAAAACCTTCCAGGGTGTGATAGGGAAATAAGCGGAGTCTCTCCGTTTTGCACAGCAACTCATTAGTTTGGTAATGTGCTGTGTGAGGACCCATTCTGACATGTGATGTTGGAAATACAAAGGGCTTCAAGAGGTCCTCTCCCTCTGTCATTCCATCTCTGTGGTGTGGATCAACTTACCACCCGGCTGGTGTTTGGCTTTCTGGTCTGAGTCCATCTGTCTCCTCTCAGCATTGAACGACTGAGTGGCCATCAGGAGGATTCAGTAGGGGTGGGGGTAGGGGGGTGGGGGGCTTGGAGATGACAAGCCATGCTATTTCAGTCCTGATTCTAACTGCCAAAAAACTTTCAAGCCAAAGTTGAAAATCACTCGACTTTAGTTTGCACAACTTTCCCGTCTTGGGATCTCGGTCACTGCGATGATTCCTCCTGGATTAAAAGTTGTTCTGTACCAAATATGTTATCCAAAATGAGGTGAGTTGATTAGATGAATTATGCTGCTTTGATTTAATCTTGTTTGTAGTGCATCCTAATCTGCAGAGTTGTCCAAGTGCCAAACTTGATGACACTTTTGGTCAAGTGTGGCGCCTCTTTGGTTCGATAAGAGGAGGTAAGTAGTATCAAAGACCTCTTTAAGAACAGACGGTCGTCAAGAAGTTACTGCTCAGTTTTTGGTCTTTGTGTTTCAATTTCTAAATCAGGATTTCAACAAAATAGATTTTAAAAGCAATAAAAAACTTGAATCAGCCACTCAAACATCAGTTAACCTGACAACCAAGGTGACTGAGATTAAGAGCCATCAACTCAACCTCAGACCTTCTGTGCACTCTGTCTGTGGAGTTCCACAAGGTTCCATCCTGGGTCCCTTACTGTTTTTATTTCCATTATTTTAGGAACACAATGGTGCCTCTTTTTATCATTTTACAGATGAAAATGTCTTTTTGTATTGTGGAAATTGGAGTATATGAAGTTGTGTTCTTGTGTCCTGACTCTTCAAATTCAGTTTATTTGTTTTTATCATTTTGGCCTTTAGAAGAGTTGTTTATTTGACTTTTCATTCCACTTGTGCTGTGCAATTAATTTCCTGTTTTGTTGCACAAACCTCAAAGTTCTGATTCATGCTCTGAGGTTCAAAAAGGTTCAGACCCACAAAGAATCTCGATGATCTATTCTTGATTCTGCCGTTCTTTCAAGGGCTTTTATTGAATGTTAGACCTGTTCTTGTGCTTTATCTAATGTCAACTTTCAACTTAACGGCAGACTTTTTTGTAAATTGTTAAATTCCTCTTATTGCTGTCATAGAAATCAAATTTTTCGATCATGCTCCCATCCGACTTCCCACTCGTCTTTCATTTTCCTATGTGATAAACAAGCACAGCACACCAGATCCTCTCAGCAGCTCAACCGTAATGAAATCATGCTCAACAGCAGGAATCTTTTATTTAAGATGTGTTGAATGCTGTTGGTTTTTGAATTACATCTTTTATATAACAGACACATCTGCGTGTGCATGTTTCTCCTCCACACACTGTTGACAGTCATGTTTTCGATCTAACAGACGCTGCTCTGCTCTTTAGACCGAAGCCGATTTTATACCTGAAGTTTTGTACCTTTATTTTTCCAACGGAGCAGCTTTTGAAAGTCACTTTTTATTGGGGGGAATCTCTCATCACACGAATAAAGACCTCCAGTTCACAACAACTCAATAAATTGGTAACTGCTGTCAATGTTCAATGGCAGAGGGAGGCAGTAAAACAGCACCAAGGACGTTTCAGTCCTCCACCTGGAAACAAACGCTCCACTGTAAGCGCTCGAACACAATGGCTGCCCACACGGTAGAGAAGACTTGTATTAAATTTAGAAAGAATCAAGGCCGAATGTTTGTCAGTTTTAGAGGAAAGGACTCTGGATGAAAAGATGACATTTCAAACACGGTTATTGGTTGATGTATAAAAAGGATTCCAGCTAAACTCAACTGGTTACCTTTTCTATCTTTCCAGCTATTTTTTTTGTGCCTGGGAACCAATTATTAAAAAGTTATACGAGGTTTTTAAAGATTTACTCCTGGAGCCTCTGATCTGGACTCTTCAAAACTACCAGCTCTGATCAAACATGTTCGATAGCTCTCTACGAGTCCCGCTGTGCGTGGGAGTCACCGACTGAATCTCAGACAAACACCCTCAAATGTCAATTAGAACCGAGCCGGCTGCTACATCGTCGACGCGCCGCAAGTCCTTTAATTGATTCATAACGTTCTTTGCCAAGATGAATGCAAATAATGATTCATTCATCTATTATTCATGCCCGCTGATCACACACGCGCTCGCAAACAATAGCAGGTGTCCTGCTTAAGACTGGCAAACTGCAACCATCCACACCTCCAGCTCATTTTGCAGAATCTACAAGCCATGGCTCCATCCAAGATTTCCTTTTTTTTTCCCTTCTTCTTCTCAGTCTTATTGCTTCATCTTGCATGTCAGCCTACACACAAAAAACAGATAGGGGGAAGCATCGCAGGGTAATGTGAGCTTATGTGAGATCTTGTGTTCTATTGTTGGAAAGGCCTCAATATCCATGCGATGTGTGATCGTCTGCCAAAACAAGCGGAGTGGTGGTTTGAAGAAGAGAGTAAGGAATAAGAGAGACCGGATTGGGGAAAGAATTGCTGTTTAGTCATCTACAGAAGGAAAGTGGAGAAACTTGGCAAGAGCGTCTGCAGCTCATCCCGGTTTACTGATGTTTGAATGCCGTAACTTGTACAAAACAAGGACAACATCTTGGTGATGACGACCTTAGGTGTTCTGAAGCTAAAGGTCACTAAATGTCCGCTCAACTTAACTTCAGGCCAACCGGACACAGATGAAGGAGGAGCTGAGGCGAATGAAACCCAACAGACAACAAACTAACCTGACCTTTAGCCAAACCAAAATAAGAACTGTTCCAGTGTTTCCCCCACAATTCACAATTGAAATTTCACATGATCATTAATATCAGTGCTCCACTTATGATAATGTTATTTTCAGTTTGTTTTGAGTCATCAACGAGTGCATCAAATCCTGTCGGACCCTCTTCGCTTAATGTGAAAGGTAACGTTCAAGCTTATACACGGTCTATAGCCAGTAGCTCGGTTAACGTATTGTAATGTGAACATAAAGGCGTACTTTCACGAGCGGCAAGAGAGTGGGGGTAAAACTCCTGTTTCATGATCCAGGCAGGAAAGTGTTTCAGTTTGGTGCAAGAACGGGTTTTGGACATACATGCTTTTGGGGTTTTCTTGGCTTTTGCAGCCAGTTGCATGTGTGCTCTTCCAATTAGCCGCATTTTTAAGCAGCTACCTGAAGTTGCAGGAAGATCAATACTTAATTATTTACTGATTTATTTACCCTCACATGTGTGCACACTACGGATCATTTCACTCATACGGGACTTTTCTGTGATAACGGATGTACCTGCAAAATCTGAAAGTGGATTTGATCGTCATATGAGTTTGTATGACTGAGAATAAAATGACAATCGGATTTTAATCCTGAAAAATGTCATTCTGCTAAAACATTATTTACTTTTATATCAAATCTTTGAGTTTGGTGTTAAACACAGTCAGATTTATTGGTTATTTAACAAAATTAGCATCTCCTCCAGAAGGATAATAGATATATCACCTGTTTATTCAAGGATCTATGGACACGATGGATGATTTAGTGTAAATAGATGCAAACACATACTTTTAATAAAGGCTGCAAAGTAAAAAAACAAGATGATTTACCTCGCCATTAAAGAGCAGCCTTCCAAAGAGCTGCCGGGCCTCCTCCAAGCCGCCCTCCAAATACACAGCACCTAAACGAGAGAAAAAAAACAACGGTAACATAAATACCATACATTCTGGAAATAAAGGAAAGGTTGCACAATACTGCCATAAAAAGTGGTAAATCTAAACTCCATACAAATTCAGACCAGCTGCTGAAAAGCGTGATGTGCATGACTGCTGTAAAAAAATAATCTCGCAATTCTGAGGCGGTTTCTGACTTCTCTGCTAATGGAAAACTTAAAATTAATTGAACTCGGCAATGAGTTATAATTGCTTTATTAAAAGTAGGAGTGCATTTTTATTGCTTTTTCGGCGGCAAAATGACCCCAGGCTTCCCGTGAAGATCCTCCTCCCCTGAGTTAGAGCCGAAGACGAAGAGAAGAAGGAGGAGGAGAGGAAGGTATAGGTGCATCATGGCGGTGAAATAGAACCAGCCAAGGTCATGGGAACATGTAAGTGTGGAGTTCAGATGCCGAGCTTGAGTCTAATGCACCAGTATGAATAGACAAACACATACAAGCCCTCCTACAGACTTCCGTACTTCATGCTCTAGCCTATTTATGCACGACCTAGACGAAAGTATAATGTCCTCTTTGTCACGCGCCTACACACTTTGTGCAGATGTCCGCACAATACACGAAATAAGGTGGAACAACTTGGATTGTGTGGGAAATAAACACATTTATAGAACTTTCACACCCATCAACTCGCACAGAAAAAAAAAAAGACAAGGGACAAAGATAGAAATGTGGGAGAGGATGGGAAGTAAATTGCAGAGAGCTGCTGTCAAAGCAAGCCAAAAAAAAGAGAAAAAAAACAAGACAAGTATCCCAAATTTCTTTCTCCGAGGAGAAAATATGCAGCATCTCGGGCTCATTCAGCGCCTCTGCACAAGTCAACTGTCCTTTGTGTGTTTTTGTTGTTTTGCTCTTGAACTGTTTCATCTGAAATCAGTGGAACTATCATGGTGCCTTTAAGCTGCGTACAACTTCGAACCATCACACTTAGGGTGGCTCATTCAATTTAGAAAGCAATAACCACCTGGCAAATTGGGTATACAATCGTGCAGCGGTTTTTATTATGTGCATAAATGAGGCGGTGGAAATGGGGCGCGGTGCGGCTGCAGGTCTAAATGCGCAAACGGCTTTCATGGACGACATCAAAAACATATGAGGGATTCATCATCTGGGGGAGGGAAACTGCTTTCAGATGGCTAACAGGCCATTTACACAAACACACACACAAACACACACACACACACACACACACACACACACACACACACACACACACACACAAACACACACACAAACACACACACACACACACAGTGGAGACGCAGCCTACAACACCCGAACCATAAAAAACACAAACAAACTACCTCGCACAAAGACAAACACAAATGCACAGTCGCTCAGTCACTTTGAAACAGAGAGGGAAATTACCAACAGCCATTGCCCAAATGTTCGGAAAATTTGATTAAGCCTGACAACTCTGTTTCACCCCAGCAGTCTCTGCAGCGAGGAGCAGGCTCTCATTCATTTGGAGGACCTATATTAATCTAAAAAACCTTGTTGAGTGTTAAAATAATGAAAGTAGCATGTTAATTTGGAAGGTAGCGGCGGTTGTAATTTTATATCTGAGTCTGAATGAAATTAGATTTTCCAGAGGGATACCAATATCAATTTAAGACGGGGGTAAAAATCTGCACAGTGCAGATATCTCTGATGATAGTGTGTTTTTTTTATTCGGTTTGTGCAAAGACACGACTTTGTAGAACTTAACGTCCAATGAGCTGATGTGGTGTTTTTTCACCTCGTACTTGAAGTCGTTTTTAGCCGGTTATGAAACAGACCAGATTGAATGATTCACATTTCTGGGCCCCTTAAAAAATGTCTTATTTTTAGGTGTGGTGGGTGATCAAAACATACCGCCTGAGACGCCTTTGTTTTAGAAGCTGAGGATGGAATCGAAGGCAAGGCAGGATGTGCACGCAGTATAACTACCACCTGGGAGTCCCTGAGCTCCATCATGCCGTAGGTTTCTCTGGATCACAACTTCAGATCAGCTGCATCCATCTCACCTCCACCTAGTGGTGGGCGGTACATACTGCCTACAATAATATCATAAACATTGCTTTAACAGTTTGCCGCTTTACACGATCAAGTCTTCATACTGATGGTGCAAAGGAGAGGTGCATGAAAGTCCTCATTCGCCAAATGCGTGCCTCAAAAGCTAATCAGCGGACAAGATTTAGTCACATGACTCAGTGGCGACCAAAACACAACATAGTCTCAAAATATGCAGCAGTTCCCAGCGGACGATTTAATAGCAAGACGTTCGTCCATGTGCCTGGCCTGGAAATGGTTCGGATTTGACAATTTGACGTGAAGAGCAGCTCAACAACAAATCTGTTCCACCACTTGCGAACAAACCACACGAAGGATTATGAGCAGTATGTAAAACTTCGTGACTCCACAAGCACGACTACCGCTAAAGAAAGATGAGTAAAGCTGCACGACACACTCAACAAACCCTCGCCGAGTCATTCTGCAAATACGTACCATGTGTTAAAGTTTTTTGTAAGATATCGTCAAAATAATCGAGATAAATTTACTCGTCCATATCCCCCACCACTATCTCCACCTTCTGCGTCTCCCTCTTTCTTGTGACTTCATGGTTTACAACGTTATTTGGCATCATCTGCGGCTCAAAGCCTTGCAGTTGAGCGGACGATAAGATGCATGAGATTTGGTCAACATAACATTAGAAAATCGCACATAATCCTTGGTTTAGCATTTTTAAGCTCCCATGAGGAGTTCCAGTCTATAAAACGGATTGAAATGTGTACTGGAGAAGTGAAAACCAGATGGTCAGCATTAAGACAGGAGTCGTTTTAAAGACCTGAAATCACAGCAGCCACAGGGTAGGTATTGGGGGGGAGAAACAGAAGCATGTTTCTCTGTCAAAATAAAACACTTCCTTCACATGATCAGGACAAGATCAGGAGAAACTGCAGGTGCAGCTTTAACCACGGGAAAACCAACTAACTACTCAAAGTGACAGTCTCTTAGAAAAGCTGTTTTTTGCACACTCAAAAATGGTGCAAAAACACACACCGGACAGAAAGGTCGATTTTCACTCCAGCTTGGAAAACACACTCAGTGAATGTTCAAGTCGAGAGGTTAAACCAGCCGATCCTCATCTCTCCAATCAATCCAGGATCACCTGATGGAGTTTTATGAGCCTCTTCTTCTTCCATTCTCGTCCGTTTTATTGTTACAGATGAATTTCAGATAAAGCTAAAGGGTAAAATGTAAATCCAGGAAGAAAATGTTCTTGAATTGTTTTTGCATCTGCTCAAAAGATCATAAAAATTAATATCTGCAGGGTTTTTCCTCTATGAAAACCAGATCGGTATTAAAATCCTATATGGGTCAGGCTCCACAAAAAAAGCCATTTCTTGTTAATCTTCTCACAATCAAAACTCCCAAAATAACACTCCCATAAATCAACATCTATAAATACGAGCTGCACAAACACAGCAGGCCACTAAAGCCTCTGCAGATGTCTATCAGGAGGCCAGGCGTGACGGGCGAGCGTCTCGCTGAGGCTGACCGCGGGAGGTTTCGGAGAGGGGGAGCGGTTCTTCACGGGATGTTTTCCGCTGAGCATCAGCCCTGAGATTTGTGGTGTTTTCCATAATGGAGACCTCAGTTCTTACTTCTTCTACGTAGCAGATGTTTCCTCTGGAGACCAGCTGTGGGAGGATGAGAGCCGCCTCCCAGGACCGAGCTTTGAATGTCTTTCAACTATCACTCATAATACATTCATGTGTTTGAACGCTGAGGCTAGAGGGGTGTGGGTGGGGCCGGGAGGCAGTCTATTTCATGTTTTGATGACACAGCAGATCCAGAAAGTTCCCCAAATGGAGGCCTCAAAGTCGATGAAGCTCAAAAGTTTTCGCTTCTTCTTAGATTTTTTTAAACTTCTTCCAAAAGGAGCGAAGGAGAAGGTAGGAGGTAAGCAGAGGGAGAAACCAGGAGAGCCCCGGGAGGATTACACAGGTATTAAAATCTCAAAGCATCTTTGGTGTCAATCAAAGACCCGCTGGATGAAGAAACCAAGAAATGTAGTCAATGCTAGCAGGAACGCTCCTGACAAGGCGGCTGTCCGTGCAAAAAAAGTCTGCCCCAAAGCGATCCAATCAACCGCACGATTCGCTGCGATCATGAAACAGAGATCTGGGCTCTGCAGTTCACTCCATGCAGCTGATATCCTGAAAACATACAGCCCGTTCTGTAGACAACTAGCCAACCTTACTATTACATGCTAGTATCATCACTCTACAGCTAATCTTGCAGGAACATCATGCATTGATGAAATCACTCTGCAGACGTGGAGTTTCAACTGATTTTAGGTTTTTGATCCTCTCAAGGAAACCAATCAAAAAAACAGGAGTATGAACCAAACAAAACATATGTAGAACTCAGTTTTGTCAACGTTTATGCAGAGCTGCTTCAAGGTTTTGGGCAAAAACTTCATGAAATCAAAACTTATTGTACAGGAGTGAAGTTGGATATGACTCTGAGGTGAAATCAGGTGACTTCCACTCCAGAGTCATGCATGTTTTTAATATAGTGCCACCTGGAATCACAGTTATCCAGTAGTATACTTTATCTTTATAGTTTTGCATGGGGATTTCTCCAGATGCTCTGACTTCTTCAAGGAATTTTGGAACCATAAATGATGAATTCCCCACATTTCACTCTGAGGAACATTTCAGTACATTCCACCTGATTTTGAGTGTCAGAGAGGTTGAAATACCGGTCGGGTACGTCATCCAGAAAGACAGAATTCTGACTCTGAAACTTGGTGGATCTTCAGTAACCCTGAGCTCTGAATCCAACACTCTGAATTATGTTTATAGCAACTTAGTCTCGTCATGCATAATCACAGTAATCACTGACAGTCAAGTGTAACTTCTGTCTGAGGACATGTCCTGCTGTTTGTAACACAAGCGATCGGTAGTTTGTTGTTTGCTTACAAATGCTATCAACAATAGGAGCTTCTTTCAGACTTTGTTTCCGACTTGTAAATGTGACAAAGTCAACTCTGATGTGGCGTCATGACGAGGGTGACCATATGTCCTCTTTAACACCGACATGTCCTCTTCTTGGTTGGGGGATGTCCGGCCTGTACGGAGGGAGTTTATACAATCCTTCAAATGTCTGAGGTTTTGTATGGAAGCTTTGACTTTGTGTATCGAGGCCTATCTGAGTTAGAGGCACGTAAAAAACACTCGACCTGATCCGAAAAAACTCAACATTTTGTGCGCGACTCCGCCCCGGGTAGTAGTGTCTCTTTTTTTGGGATTCCTTATTATGGTCACCCTAGTCATCACCAGCTCCGACAAAGAAAGCTTTTAATTCTTCAGCCTCTCCAGACTATTATCTCTAAAACTCATCATGTAACTAATGTGGCAAAGGTGAGAGGTGTTCCTCCAGGTGCTTCACACAACTTTTCCTGTGATTTCTTGACCTTCTGCCGTTACAAAATCTAACTTTTTTTTCCAACATCTGGTCTTCAGTTTTTACTCTATTTTCCATTGAGTATAATTTGCAGATCATTATAATTATATTTTACTGCACTGTTTCAGATTGGAGTCGTGTTTTAAGGTGTAACATGAGAGGTCTGACTTGAAGTGAAAGAAATACTGAGAAAAAAAGTCTGGAGAGGTTAATGAGTCTGAATTCTTCTTTAATTGGACCGTAAAAGGGAACCAAAGTCGTACGAGTTATCAATCACAGGTCAGAGCGAACACAGGGAACAAACTCCGACAAAAGTTTTCACGCCGCACTTTGAGGAGAATATCAGTCATAACTTGAGAAGGCCAGCCGCTAATGAATCTCCACATCTGTCAGGAGTCTAATTCAGACAGGCTGGCAGACTGTACAGTGTTATGTTTAGGAATAGAATTCCAATGTCTGTGGGCTTTCAGTGACCAATAAAAACCCAGAGTCAGGGGCATATGAAACACCAGCGGCTGACAGTCACATTAATAACCTAGAATGAATTATTCAAAAACGCTCAGGCTCTAATCCATCAAATAATATATTAAGCCGCTCGCTCTCAGCTCAATGGGGGCTGAAGCAGCAGACGGACACGGAAAGCAGCAACGCATTAAAAAGGGAAAAATAATACCAGAATATCCAAAGCAAAACAAGGAAAATAGAATTTTTCGCCACAGCTGCGACAAAGGAAAGCTCTGCGGCATCAAACATCTTAGTTTTCAAAAAAAGTGAGGAGGGGTGAGCGAGGAAACAAAACAAAAAAAAAAAAGACGAGGGCGAGCGAGAACTCCGGCGCCGCTGCTGCTGCTGCTGCCATCACAGCAATTAACAAAGGGAGCAGCACTCACTCAATGAATACACCGGCTGCATTGTGTATGAATCTGATATTCAGCAAGTGAGAGATAATCCTTTCTCTCCGTTCTTTTAATAGGAAGAGCTTAGAGAGGGCCCTCACAAAGGTTCACCATCTGTATCCCCCATGGCTGCTGGCAGCGTATAATCCACAGATCAACTGTACAAGGAAATTAGGGCCATAAAAACAGAGTGGGGCCTCTTTTCTTCTCCTCTCGATTCTTTTCAAACAGTTCGGTTGGAAGGGGAGCGACGTGGCTTATCAGCGGAGAGGACCTGCGAGGGAAAAAACGGGAGGGCAACAGGCGTGCAGAGAGAGAGAGAGAGAGAGAGAGAGAAAGTGGTTTCTCAAGAGGTAAAGTGGGCAAGAGCAGAAGAAGTACAGAGGAAAGAAAGAGGGTGAGAGGGGGAGAAAGGGAGGAAATAAGGAGGAGGGGGGAGAGAGAGGGAGGTGCGCAGGCCAAAAGAGCCCAAATGAGAATGGCCCACTCCGGCAGAAGTTAATGACAGGGGATCAGAAAAGCAAGATTTCCATTCAACACTTTGAATTATTCAGGGTTGCAGGGCACCCATTTGCATTGCAGATGCCTTTGCTTTCCATTCCTCCGCCGCTCTCCTTCCATTCTCCCTCTCTCCTTTTTTTCTTTCTCTCTTCTCTCTCGAGCTACAGAATGGCCCTGCCTCGGGGTTCGCAGATAGACACATTCTCCGGCGCCGTGGAGGGAAAGCTTCGCCCATGCAAAGCAGGAGATTATCTGCCATTTCCAACAAAGCCCAGGTTCAACGGTCAGCGTGGCAGAGAAACAAATAAAACAAAGGTCAGAAAACATGCATAGTAAGCCGTTAAAGCTATCTGCCGGGGCCTTGGAAATATTATGAGCATGTCATATTCCATCAGAGCTCTCAGAAAAGGAGCGCATTTGAATTCCAGGCGTATGCACAGTGGAGGAAAAAAAGGCATGTTAAAGTGGAAGAGGGAAAAATCAAAAGAGTGATGCTACCTTTAGAAAACAAGTTAGTGACAGGCCTGCAAGTGTATATCTGTTGATGTGGCGCCTGCTGCTTTTGGGGAAAGTGGCAGTTTGACGTCTCTGTCAGGCGAGCGTGAGGATGAAATGACAGCGTTTGTATGCCCCTCGTACCTTCCCGCGGCACGTGCCAGCGATCCGAGTTTGTCTTGTAGGGAGAAAACGCAGCAGTCGGCGAGGGAGTCAGAGGGCTGGAGCGTGGAGCGGGGGAGGGGGGTGACAGAGTGACAGGATGACTCATCATCTGCGTGGCGCATCTTTCACCTAATAACACCCAAACTCTAGATCACAGAGGGGGGAAGAGAGGGAGAGGTGGAGGAACGCAGAGGGACATGAAGAGTAAGTCAGAGACGTGGTGGTTGGGGGGAGGGCGGAGGCAGATAGACGGCTCAACGACAAGGTCTTAAAGGAGGCGTTTGAGCTCTAAAAAAAGCTGAAATGAAGATGACAAAAGCCTGTGTGAAAGAACAGAGGCAACATCAGACAGCATTCTCAATGTAAGCGACTTTGTACGTCTCCGGAGTGTGTGTCTGCGCGCGAGTGTTGCCCCTCAGCCAGAGTGTCTACGGTGAAGAAGGGGAGGGTGATATTTTTGAGTTAGCAATCTAAAACCCATCACCACAGGGTGCTCTCTGACAGCAGTTTTCTCACAGGTCCTTTTATACCAGCGTCCCTGTTTATTCATCACTTTTATTAAGTTGAATTCTGACAAAGACGCAGAGGAGAAAAGGGGAGGGGGAAGAAAAGAAAAGAAGGAAAGAAAGAGGCAGCCAGTGTCACGGTCCTGCTGCCTTGCTCGAGCGTGTGCAGAAATGAAGCGGCGGCGGCACCGGGACAGATGAGATTACGACTCCGTCTCTGCCGATAATGAACCCGTAACAAGAACAGGGGGGCCTCGGGGGCCAGCAGGGGGCCGCGGTGCCAGTCAGCACTTTCCCTCTGTCGCTCTTTGCGCACTACTCTTTCAGTTTAAAGGGGGAGGGAAACAGAAGATCTCTTTAAAGCCACCCACTTTCTGTATCTATCATCGGGGGAGCGCGGAGATGGCTGAACCGGTTCAATCAAGATGGTGATAAGATGAGGAAAGCTGCCGAGTCTGCAGCTCTCCGAGTGCGAGGCTTAGCCGAGCGCTGCCCATGGGGCTGGATGGAGAGAGGGAGACCGTCTCCGTGGAGAGAATTTCGTGTGTTTTGTGTGAGCGAGTTTCCAGCGCGGGGTCCTAATCACTGCACAAACTCTATCACAGAACTGCTACTGAGATAAATAGCTAGGCTGTGTCTGTAAGTGTGTGTGTGTCTGTAAGTGTGAGTGTGTGTGTGTGTGTGTTTGGCGTGGGTAAAGAAGTAAAGCAGGACTCTAGGGATTGTCTGTCCAGCCAGAGGTCAAACCACATCTCCTGAGATCAATAAAGCTGTGTAATGTTTCCACGGCCTAATGGGAGATCCACTGCAGCTATTTACACAGCTTATCACACACACACACACACTAACTCACACACACACACACACACACACTCACACACACACAGAGCCAAAATAAACTATTAAAAGACCTCTTTTTAATCAAAGTACATTATACGAGCTGCTGAATTAATGAAGAACTTGTTTTTTTTTTTTCAATAAATCATCTTTTAATCCCTGAGGACCCGCAGACTTCAGCTCTGCCTGCGAGTTTGACGATTTTGACCCTGCCAGGCCACCATAGTTCAGTCAGTGAGAAGCTGTTTAGCAGCTCAGTATCAAACAAAATCATCCAAAGTTACCAGTTTTCTCAAATACTAACTTGTACATATAAATACACTGTATGTTGTGTTGTTTCTTTCTTATTTTCTCTTAAATTGATCTTTTTCTCTTGGGAAAATACTCACAACCGCAAACTAGCTATTCAAACTAGCTGTCTGTTTTAGCTGCATGTGCCATAATGGTCGAAAAAACTGTATACTATATCTGCAAAATTAAACAAAACAGCCACAGTTTATAATCAACTATTATCTAAAGTGTCGAGAAACATTAAAAATGAGGTTGTAGCAGCAGAGGGCGACTTTTTTATCGAGGTAAAAGCTTTTTCTGAACAACTGGAAACCTCTCTGTATGATGCTATGAGTTGCTATGATGGATCCTTTGTTATTGAGACTTTTCTTCCATGCAATAACTTCTACCTGGTGTTTTGGCTCTTTTCTGAGGGTATCCTGACTTTCAAAGCCGACAGGCAGGGAGAGCAGCAGCGAAGACCCCGGAGTCCAGAACAGAGCGGGCGTCAGTGACAGTGAATATAACACTGGTAAAGTCAGATACAGCATTAAAAGAGAGAGCTGGGTGATGGTGTTCGGATCAGCTGAGTGGCCTGTCTGAACTAAACTCTCTGCTCAAATTTCAAGGAACTGTCTGTGAAGAGATAAAACCTCGCTCTGAACATGTGAAGAAATGTTTTTTAGATGATCAATCAAACCCTGCTTTCTTCTTTCTGTCAGACGTCTCACTCATCGTCAGTCGTTCAAGTTTGACATCCTCACAGCAGATACTTCTAACCATCCACACATGAATTGTCAGTCTTGTCACTGACGGCCTTGTTTGCTTTAATAAGTCGTAAAGAGGCGTCTCAGTTAATTTCAGCGTGGTTCATAACCTGTTGCAGACTCCTCACAGGGGCTTTAAAGGAAACCGCTCCTCAATTGCAAACAATAAAATTGGGTGTTTTCCGAGGAAAAGAGCTGATTCTGTATCTTTTCCTGGATAATAAAAATGCACCCTAATTTCTAACAGGTAATATCAGGTCTGTAGGGGTTCTCCTCATTATGCTAGGAATCAAGAAGGACAATACCAGCAAAACAAGCACTTTAGAGGATGTGTGATGATTGTTGCAGCCGCTGCAGCCTGTTTCACAACTGAGGAAACCATGTGACCAAATCAGATTATTCAGGAATTCCCTTAAATCTGGCTTAGATTTAAAAAACTGCAAATAAAGAAGCAGACTTTTATAGATTTAGTTAGTTACTCAAACTGCATTCGTCTTCCTTTGTCTTTCCCGTGTCCCCCCCACCCACCCCTGTGTGGCCATCAGCTGTGCTTTTATCTGCGTTGTCTGCTGGGAATCTCACCAATAAGAGCTTCAAAGCAGTTGGCCATGGCGTGTCGCAGGTCCGACTCCCGGCACAGATCCGGCCCGTGTGCGTAGAGCATGAAGCGATCCAACTCCAGTTTCTATAAAAGACAAACACATTCATATCAGTGCCGCTGCCACCGACACCTCGGTAATAGCCTCTTGAAAAGTAATAGCATTTCAGGGCGGGGGGGGGGTTGCACATTTTCATAGTCTCTCTGTGGGAAACAAAAAAAAAAAAAAAAAACTCGGGGCCCCAAAAAAACTCGAGGGAAATGAAAAAGATGGCCTGCCCTCGCTGAAAAAGGTTCTACTTCACGGCACTGACAGATGTGACCATGTGTCGTCCAGCTGTGGCGTGATGCACTAAGCCGGCGCAGGAGGAAAAATGGTCACACACATGTATACACACACACACACACACAAACACACACACACACACACACACACACACACACACAATTACACAAGCACACTCGTATACGAGCAGGCCAGATAATCCCGAGATAAATGGTGAATTCATGCTGTGGTGACCTTGATTCTGACTGTAAAGTGCTGAAGTCTTTCTCTTCTGAACTCATTGCAGAACCAGTGAATTCAAACCTGATCTGTATAATGAGGAAGACACACAAACACACAGCTGAGCGTATAAAAGGAGCTCGAAGGTTTCAACACAGTGGAGCTGTATTTCCACCGTCTTTTGAGTCTATACTACACTCTGACCTTGCAGAGTTTCTGACCTGTATTATAACAGATTTATACGATAACATTCATTCATTTACCTGGCTGCACAGTCCTGTATTAGACCCAGTATGAAGGGATATTTAGCAGGTTCCTAAATGAAAGGCCCCCTTGCTCACCCCCTCTCATTAGTAAAGCCTCAAAGCCAAAGCTGCCTTGAGTTAAAACTTTGCGTTGAATCTTGCTGAAAACTACACACTGCACCTTTAAATCTGGCTGTTCTGTTCCACCTGTATCCCTCTTCCAGTATCTTTCTCAGCGTCCTTACATGGTTTCATTCCTGATTTTCGACACTTTGCATTTTACAGTTCAGAGTTTTCATTTTTATTTTCTGATGTCGCTGACTCCTTTTTTCAGAAGTACCCTGATTTTTTTTTTAATCCTCTCAGGGCCTGTTGAGACAACTCACGTCATAGGTCGCAGCAAAAACAGCACTTAGCCTGTCAAAGTAAGGTTGCATCTCACTTAAAATGGGTTAGGAAAAAAAACAACAATGCGCTGACAATTCATCAATTTGTTTCAAATTCTAACATCACTTCAAACTTTTATAATCAGCCTCATCTTTTGCCTGTTAGACCCACTTTTTTAAGAGTTAAACTTTTTCACACCATGGCAAACTTTTCTGTGATTTTAAACTTTCTAATATTGAACTTGTTGGGAAACTTTGATCAGTGAGAGGGTAACATAAAAGAGCAGCTCAGCTCTCAGCCCCCCAATATATGCTGAGTAATAAAGAAACTCTAATTTAAAGGTACAGTATGAGATATTTAACAAAATCAAGCAGAATACATTTGGTCAAAATAGGATATAATACTCTAAATCATTGTGTTTTTATTGATTTTAACATCAATATTAAGGTTCCGTGTTTCTACAGTAACACAGAAAGGACAAACTTGGACCAGGTTTTGGTATAGATGGATTCTTTGGTCGTAAAAACTTGACAAACGCGGAACCGTATAAAGGAGGGGTGAGCAAGGGAGCATTTCAGCCCAGACCATCGCTGCTACATTTCCCCTTTTTTTCCACACTGTACCTCAAACTCCTTGAACCTATTTATTTGTTTTATTTTGCTCGTGTTGATCTCTGGGTTAATTTTCTTTTCAGAGAAGATGATTCAGCTACAAGTAAAAGCAGCTTAAATGATGAAGTAGTGAGAAATACTGATCTAGAGACAGACTCAACAACTTAAACACCAAACGACAAGATAGTGGCAGCTCAGCTGGCAGCCCCTCTGGAGTCCTGTGTCGCTAAAAGAGCTTTAAAAGGAACATTTTCTGTGTTTTTCTGAGCTTCAATGACAGTCAGTCTCATTTAGAAAGGACACTTTAGCAAAAAAATATGACAGAGAGAGAAACTTGGTAAAAGATCAACTTTCAAAGGCTGTTTTTAGACTTAGTTGGCAAAGTTTACAGCCTGATATGCATGATGGAGCGGCTTGATTTAACCTGTGCCGTTTAACAAGATATTTTGGATTTATTGATAACCTAATAACACGATTGGAGTATTTGTTATTATAGTTATGGTATTAATGACTTGCATTGAGGCTAAATTGGTGCTGTGATGTGTGAAACTGTTGGTCGGTCAAACTTTCTGCAACTTTTCCTCTGAACCGAGTCTAAAGTAGCCCAATTCTTCCTGGAAGTGCACCACAGACGAACACCCAGCAAAAAACAGTCAGGGTGCGATTTAATTACGGCTGAAAACCGTTGGTGGTATCCCACCCTCTGCGATTGCACACACAAATTAAATCACAATTCATAAATACTCCAACTCAGAGGGAAACCCGTTCTGACTTTCAAGCCTTCCGTGTGAAGTGGCGGATTGTTGCCGTTGCTCGCTGAAGATATTTTTTGAAAGATAATTGCGAGTGTTCTTGAGCAGGCGGCTTTAGAGGAGCCTGGTAAACAAGTTGGCATCGTCGAACAGTGTATCACACTCACTTTACCGCGAGCGGCAAATTGAAACAAGCCAAACTGCTACACAGCACTAATGCAGATTCAGGCTGCTGCATCTTTGTATTCAGCGGGGAGCAACATGAAAGATTGAAGTTTTTAATTGCTTTCTCCACATCACGGGACGATTATTGTTGTGTTCTTTACAAACGTGCCAGAGAGAGAGGCTCGGCTGTTCCACGCTGCCAGCAAGAGAGAGAGGGAAAGAGAGAGAGAGAGAGGGAACGAAGGAGGGAAACAGAGGAGGGGGGCTTGAGATAACAGGAACTGGAGAGCATTTCAGGAAGACCTCTAGGGGCCCACAGGGACCCCAGCCGCACAAGTCTAGCCCTCCAAAACAACAACCTTTTAACTCCAATTACAAACCTGAGGGGGCAAAAAAAGCAGTAAGGATGGCAGAAAGACAAAATTACTGTTTTCCCCAGCGCCCCCTTGAAAAGAAGCAGAGTCGTAACAGTAAGACAGGAAACAATAACACTGTCTCAAACATGTTCTCCTGTCAGCGCCGCACACTTCGTCTCTGCTCTGACCCGCAGGAGGAGGATGAGTTTACCTTGGCGAGCATGGCTAAGTGCTGGTTCTGCACGATGGCTGTTCTGTAGGTGGCCAGGCCTCCCTCCTCCAAACTGGGGAAAAGGTAGTAAAGGTGGACACTGTGGAGGCAGGGAGAGACAAGAACGGATTAGAGATGATGACAGAGAGGAGGTCTTTCTTTTCTTTACCAAACTCTCCAAAGAAAACAAGGAACAAGAAAAAAACTGTGAAAGTCAGAGAAATAAAAATC
Source organism: Xyrichtys novacula (assembly GCA_962446985.1). Classification (NCBI taxonomy): domain Eukaryota; kingdom Metazoa; phylum Chordata; class Actinopteri; order Labriformes; family Labridae; genus Xyrichtys; species Xyrichtys novacula. The sequence continues at coordinate 4,210,324 of OY660883.1, forward strand.
ACTGAAATAAGCTCAGGCCAATCCATTACGGACTACAGTGGGGTGTCGCAGCTCAAGGAAGAACATTTATGATTGTTTCTTTGTGGAAATGCAATCAGACCAAGACCAGGTCTGCAGTGCAAAATGATTAAGATGGTGATTATTACTTCAAAGAAATGATAAAGTAATGATCATAAATGTTCTTCCTTGAGCTGTGTTTCCCCGCCGCAGTCGATGGACTCACCCGGGGGTCTCTGTACAAACAAGCGGCTGCTAGAAGAGACCCTATATGTCCTGTTGAAGAAGTGAGGTGCTGTTCTGAGCATTATTTGTGGCTATAGAGTGGCGTTTTGGTTGAGGTTTGTTTATGGCTCATCAGACCTCTGTCTGTTGCTCTCCTGCTGTCGTTACTAAAGTTGGTATAACTAGAGAAGCAAGTGGTCGGCAACATTCATCTCTCGACGGGGGTGTCTAACTCTTATGGTGTGTTTGACCCTAAATTAATTTTACGCCGGAATATCCCTTGAATAATCAGACATGACTCTGTAGTGGAAATCACAGCATCTATAAACGGATGTTCGAGCTGTACCATGCAGAATTTAATAGACAAGAAATGAATCAAGAGATCAAGAAATGCCAACGACTCTTCCAAGCCTCTGGAAGACCTTCATATTTTCAGTAAAATAACCACAACAGCATGGCTCTGTAGTGGAAGAGTCCACATACTAAATTGGCCTCTCCACATCCCAACATGTCACCTTTTAGGAACTTTTTGTGCGTTACGAAGTTTGAAAAGTGCTAAAGGGAGCCCAAACTGTTGAGAACTATCAGTGTTTTACTTCAGTCGCAGAGTTTTTGAAAGAGGAGGCGATGCGACAAAATTCTTATCTTGTTGGCAGATCATTTAGATTATCCCTCACTCTAGTAATTCTGCAGGGAAATTCACTCAAAGGTTCTCTGCAGACCAGAAGACAGAAAGTCTGTACAAATAACTTTCAAATGTAAAACTTTGTCACGTTGAATCAGACGAAGCGGCTAAATCAGGTTTTTTTTCATTTCTCGTTTTGTCCTTCCACCAACTCCTCAAGTTCATCAAATTAACCTTTCAGAGATTTCCAGCTCTTCCCAGGTCTGTGTTGGAACCCAGAACTGGCCACAGATGCTTCAGTGGTTCCACAGCTGGGTTCCAGGCGAGCAGGTTCCATTTTCATTACGGTCCAGCGTCTCCCTAACCGCGGCGTATCATTTGATTTCATTTGAATTAAAACAGGCCATTTAATTCAGTCATTTCTAATCAACGCGAAGAGAGGAAAGCAGGTGGCGTTCTGTCTTTTTTCCAAATTCATGAGAGGTCTATTTGTCAGGCTATTGTGGTCTTAGTGTGGAAACAAAGCACTTGGAATTGATAAAAACCACTTAGTGTAATGAAAAATAATGAGACCGGAGACTGAAGTGTCAGTCACAGAGACGAGCTAGCAGAGCAAAGAAAGGTGGTTTCCTCTCAGGTTCTTCAGAAACAAGCGGGTTTAAAGATCACCGTACAGTGACGAACCAGCCGTGTGGTCAGCCTCTACCACAGAGAGTAAAATAAGAGACGTTTCTTCTTTCCATGAACTAAAAAAAACGACTTCTCTGTAATACTGTCAGAGACGATTCTAGAGTGAACTGGGGCCCCAAGCAAAAAATTCTCCAGGGGCCCCTCTGAGGAGCATTAAACACATGAATGATCTGAAACCAACAGAAAACAGAAACTTCTTTAAAAACAATTATCATTATTACTACAAAGCTTGACAATATTTGCTCTAAAGTAGCTACAGCTCTGATGTGTTTTTACCTCAATAGCCAGCACCTCACCCTTGTTCTAAGATTTTATGTCTAAAACTTACTTCAGTATGTTATCTGCTCCAAAGTTGAAAGTCTTTCACGCAGAAAGCACACTGTCGAAATTTATATCTACATTTTAAAGCATCAATAGTTTAAGAGTTAGGCTAGTTACGACACAATTTTCATTCATAGCGTTTCATTAACAGTGAAAGCTGTTGTCCGGGTTGGCCGTTTATTTTGTCCAAATCACTCCCTTGTCTGTGTTCTAGTTATTTTGGTAAAATTTCAGTATTGTACCTTAGAAGCGCAATTTCTCTCTGTCGGCTGACCTTGCAAGACAATGAAGCGGAAACCCTAGGCTAACGTTCCCCGCACACAATGTTTTTTGTACGATGGTGGGGGAAGGTCCCGCCTCCTTTGCCTCTGATTGGCTGTGAAACGTCATCACACGCTCAAGCCGAGCGCAGGCTGTTGGCTCTGTAAATCGAACAGAACATTATTGCAATTCTGAATCTCCTAACGCTAATCCTGATCCTAACCCGACAGACGATGACGTTTCACACCCATAAGGAATGACCAATCAGAGCCCAGCACTTCTAGCCAATCAGAAGCGAAGGAGGGCGGGACCTTCCCCTACCATACAAAACCTTATGTAAAAAAATCCTGCCTCCCACTCGGCTTACACGGCTAACCAACCGCCAAACAACTAACACCTAATGTTAGTTAAAGTGTTTGCCACACTCTGATATCCGCTCCACTCTTTACTTCTCTTTCTTTTCTCACTCCCTGATAAGCAGCTCCACTTCACGGCTAGTTTTGACGTTACTTTTTTACTTTGACTTCGGTAAAGATGGACGTAGGTCACATGGGTCACAGTGCGACAGGGATGACATAGGGCCCATTTAGAGTGGTATCCGTCTAAGATGTCATTGTAATTTGACCGCTGGCTGTTTAATAGGGTTGCATTATTTCGGGACATTTTTGTGGAGTGATGTTCATGGGCCCTCGTGGGCCCCAAGCAGCTGCCCTCCTTACCTATTGACAAGCTCCGGCTCTGAATACTATCAAACATTTTGCATGAAAATCTGAGCATGCAAGTTGCAAAAATAGTCAATTTAAGAAAACAAAGAATGTGTCAGCTTGAAGGTGTCTAAAATCGGTCATTTACACCCAGAACCAAGTAAACCTCGCCCCGGGCTAAAAACACCAGAATACCCCTTTAATGAAATTCTGCACGGGTAATTTAACACCTCATTTTAGGCCTTTTAATAATCATTGTAATTATGAATAATTAAAAAGCTAACTGCCTTTCGTGGAAGAATCACAAATATTGCCAGCTGAGTTTTTTTCTGACCCTCTTGTAAAAAAAATAACGTCACTCCCTGACCCCCCTCTGTTCGACACGAACCCCCCCCCACACTGTCGGGGCCTTTTCAGTCGTGCAAAATCTTCTGTTGGCTGGACAGCGGAAGCACAGATAGCCTCCAAGGGCAGCGCGCTGGAGGTGCAGGAGGCAGTTGGCTGGATCTGCTGTTACCCATTTAACTGGACAAGAGGCTGATAAATAATTCAGAGGGCCAGAGTGTAGGCCAAGCATGTCTCGTCAGACGCTAACAATCAAAGAAGGGAGGCAGAGAAAGGAAGTGGAGGAGGTGGTGGTGGTGGTTGGCGAGGCGGGGGGAGTAAAGGGGGGGAAACATGCCCAGAGATATCTGAGGAAACAGAGGCTAACCGGCTTCTTTGTAACAATGTTCTGGCTGCATAAGGAGCTGGAGCAGTGTCCTGTGTAGCCTAGTGTCAGTTCCTATTAAGGTTTAATCCGGCTCCTGGATGCTCACTGTTGTGGAAGTGTTAGCATTGAGGGTTACGAATTACATTTTGGTAGTAGAAGTTATGCTGTTGGGGAAATGGAAGTCAGATAAGAAAATCTATTCTGCGTTTTTTTTTTCAACCTGTGTGTTTATTTGAGTGTAACATCCCGTGGCGAGAGAGAGAAAGCGAGAGAGAGAGAGAGAGAGAGAGACTTTTTCTTATATTTTATTCTAGTAGCATCCACCCAGAGGAGGAGGAGGCGGGTAGGTGGGCTCTACCTTTGCAGGGCAGTCTGCAGGAGTTATAATAGCTACATATAATTAGCACGGTGCTTAGGTAAGTGCTGGGCAGCGATGTTGGCTCTCACCTGGGAGTCAATAACACAGTCGGCATTCCAGACAGCGATTCCAGACAGCTAATTGCAAGTTGTCATGGAGAATTTCAGGCCGGTTAAAAGAGGGGGCAGGAGGGGAAAAAATTCATCCCACTTCCAATTACAAGTACATCACTGTCTTGACTGAGTGGACAGTATGTAGGGGCGAGCGCTGGTGACAGACACGGATGGATATAGACAATGAGAGAGAGGGAGGAGGCGAGAGAGGATTGAGGAGGCGAGAAAGAGAAAAAAAAGGAAAAGGGCCGATCGTGTTGTAGTCGGTTTCCATTAGCAGTTGTGTCCATCAAACATGCGAGGTGCTTTCTCACCTGGTGAGGAACTCAACAACGGCATCGCCAAGAAACTCCAGTCTCTCGTTGTGATTGATCCTGAGGGAGAGGAGGAGATGAAGGAAAGAAAGGGGTCAGAAAGTTGGAGGAAACAAGACCCCAAATCTAGTGGAGTTGTGGACACAGTGTAAATGTTAATAGAGACAGAAGTTGATGGTTTAAAATCCACTTAAGTCTCAATTTAACAGAAAATAGAGCAAAGACAACATCTCAAATGTTGAAACCAAAAATATCGACTGTTTTATGAAAAATAAACACTCATTTTAAACTCGATGTAAGTAGTTTCCTCTTTAGAATCCAGTTTTAACCTGCGTTTGTAGACGCAGCAGTAAACTGTACTCAAAGACATTCATTAAGTGATTTTGTGTCAATGCAGAGACTTCCACTGCAGAGTCATGTCCACTTTTTGTGCAGAAAGCTGCAGATGTCGCTGTGAAACTGTTGAACTTTTTGCTCACACAGTCTCTTACAGACCGGTGAACTTTTTTCAACCTTCACTTTGGAAAGACTCAGAAGCTGATCCTCCAGACAGCTTCAAATCTGGTCCTGAATCTGTCACAGGTGGGCCAAGGTGAAGTGGAAACCTGCTCTGAAGCTTTAAGTGTCAAAGAGAGGAGCTACCACTTGACCAAGCCTTTATTTTTCATTAATTGACTAAATTTGTCCGTTTCAACATCTGATTTTCTATTTTTGCACATTTTTTAATACAATATACACTTTGAATAACTTTCAAACCGGAGTCCAAACTCTCATGGATCTGACTTTGTCTATGCAAACACACATGCATCAACACTTTCTTACCTCATCGCTGCTCTGAGAGTCACAACAGCTCAGATTTAATAATAATAAGCAGTCTCTGCCCTTAAAATTAGCTCATCTCTTTTCCCCTGAGATATCCCTTCCTCTCACAGTTAGAGTTAATTTTCTTGTCAGCAGGCCTGCCGGGTGTATTAATCACAAGAATCATCCCTTTGATTGCTCCTGTGGTCAGTGATAGCATGAACAGATACGAGCCCGCAGGCAGCCTACCTGGAGGGGGAAGGGTCATCCTGCCCCAGACGAGACATGATGTTAATCAATGTGTTGATTCCTGAGAACAAATCCCGAAGCAGAGAGGTGAACGGATGCGAATGTAAAAACGGCGAGAAAAAATAAAACATAAAACAAAGTGTGGAGCGACTCACCCTTCTTCCTCATGTACATGTGGTGGACCTTCCTGTCTCCGTACTTCGGCTGCCGGATGCCGCAGTTGGAGAGAGAGTTGCGAGCGTGATCGGGGTTCATGCCGAAGTTGAGGTGGTGACTGGGGTGAGTCATGGCGAGCTGGGGGACAGAAACGGGGTTAGCAGGTCAGTGTGAGGTGAAAGATCGCCCTCAAACTGGTCTACCCTCTGACTCAGAACTTCACCTGGATGGAGAGACTAACTCCCAATTTCCACTGTAACCTGAACGGCTACAAAAAGGCTTTATCTGCCGATCACAGCTGATCGTAACCATTCAAGTCCATCGACTGCAGTGGGGGTGACACAGCTCAACAAGAACATTTATGATTATTACTTCATGGAAATACAATCAGACTGAGACACTAAGGCAGAAGAACTACCACGTCTGCAGTGCAAAATGATTAATATGATAAAGTAATGATCATAAATGTTCTTCCTTGAGCTGTGTCACCCCGCTGTAGTCGATGGACTCACCCGAGGTCTCCGTACAAACAAGCCGTGGAAATTTGGGGTTATGGTGCTCTTTGGAGAGGACTATACAGGCGCTCTGTCTCCTCCGATTCCGTTTTATTTTTAACTCTATTTCCACCTCTATCATGTGATTGGCTGCTGACAAACAGGTGTGTAAATAAAGGTAAGAGTGTATGCCGGCTGGGTAGAAGGCTGGTCCTCAAGCTGATTATTTTGCGACCTTAGTGTAGATACCATCTGCAGTCAAGTAGGGTCAAGTACGCAGAACTGATGGAAGTGAAAGGTTTTGATTATTATCTTGAAACGAATGCCCACGTAAAAAGTTAATAAAAAGTAACTGCAGTTATTAATTGACCTGTGTAAAAGTGCTGCGTACTGGGAACCATCGCAGGGGAAGCTTCGTCAGTCCAACAGCCCTAGTTTTCCTGTCATGTTGTGACTCAAATAAAGGCCTCGTCTATCTCTGTTCGCTGAAATGAACCACAGAGGCTCCCACTACTGTTGTTGTGTTTCATTCCTGGTCACAGAGGGCCAATAGTTTACACACCGAGCAAACTGACAGAATTCAGGCTTCATCCGAGCCAAACTCCAGGGCCTGTGAATCCCCTCCACAGGGCCTGGATCTGTTCCATTTCCTCTTTTAGCTACAGACTAATTACAAACGGTACCACTGGTCAAAGCAAATCAGTCTAATAATGTTGGATCAGCAATCGCTCCGAGGGAAAGAGGAGCAGCTGTACTTAGGTGAACTATTCAAACAGAGAGATAAAAAGGGGAGAGCGTCCCCTGTGCCACTTTGTCACGCTGAAGTTGTTTGTATGGGAATTAATGACTTAAACTTTCAGACCTGTAAAGCGAGGCAAAAGTGGGAATTTAAGGTAGAATAACCCCGAAGGAAAGGCATTAGTCGACACTCAGCTTTGTGTGAAAAGAGGACAAAAACTGCTGCGCCTGGAAAGACTGCTGCGGCTCGACATCTCAAAGTCGCTGAGGGAAGAGAAAGAGGAAAGATAGGGCTCAGTAGGATATGTCAAGCCTTTATCAATCTTACATTAGGAGAATGTTAATCTCAGCTGAAAAAAAAATCTCCAACTACTCTCCCCCGTGGGCTTGCTTTTCAAAATGCTTGTCTCCTTTCAGCCGACTTCAAATCAATTTCAAGCTCCAATGAGATATATATGTAAAACGTTAACAGAGAGGTTTCAATATTTATAGTTGCTCAAGAGGCCTTCAGCTTTGTAGCCTCCAACACAGAGGCGACAAATTCAACAGCAATTGTACTTTTTTTTCCTGTAGTTAAGAGAAACCTTTTTTTTCGTAAGCGGGAGAGAAGAAGAAGAAAAAAAAAAACGCTGGTTATTTGACGTGACACAAGCAGAAATCTAGCAATTCTCAGCGCCGCGTTGACAGTTTGATAAAAATATAAGTAAAAACAACAACAAACACCTCTACTTCCAATTTCAGCTCCCCCATTGTGCGATGTCAGGCGCACAAGTCAATGACTGCCTGCTGCACAGCCCGAACTACAGAGTTTGGTACGACATCAAGCGAAATACATCAGTTATTCTGTAAACACTGCAGGTTCTCCGCTGTTAAGGACAACATCCAACACCAGTATTGGCTTTTAAGCTGAATCTGCGGAGAGGATTGACGTCTGCAACTGTTCCTGTCAACATAATGACTGCGTAAAGTATCGGAGGGATTTGGATTTAGTGATCACTGCCTCAGCTGCTGCTCAACTGCCTTTGGCTAAACGGGAATAAACATCATTGCTCAGTTGGAGAGCGGCAGACTTTGCTGGAAAGAGCGCCGCTGCACCCGCATGCGGGGAAAATGATGGGCAACCTGCCTGTTTGGCAAGCAGCACTCGACAGAAGAAACATGGCGTGGAGCGCTGCACTTTTTTTTTTTTTCTTATACATTGACAAATCAGTAGTCGGAGGATCAAAGAAAACGAACGACAAGACAGAGATCATTGAGAAAAAACCTTCATTTGATCCTGGTTTTATTCCAGATCACATAAAACCTCGACAAGTTACAACTTCACCCCCTTCTGATACTGGATTTACAGACACAAATGAGCACAAGCTATACGAATTCATACTAAATTTAAATACCTCTATTCATTAATATTTAAGTTGAGGCTGCATTTAAGTCGAATTTGTAGTTATTATAATAATACATTATTAGTTGGAATTGATTTTTGTGCTTCTGATTGATAATCTAAAGGTGTTTTACGATATCCAGATTTTGAAAGAGAGACTATACTGCTGCGCTTTCAGAAAAGTGGAATTTAAACTTTTATAATTTAATTAGGGGTGTCCCGATACGATATTGGTACCGGATATCTGTCCGATATCAGCAAAAAACAAAAAACAAAATCGGATTATATCGTCCTGCATCTAAAATTTCCGATATCAGCACTCAGATACAAGCAGTCCATTCCAGACTCCGCTCCGGCACCTCTATCCAGCAGAGCCCCGATTCAGCAAGCTGAGCCCACAAAATCGCAACAACAGCATGTACTAAGGTACTAACAATGTACCAAGGAGTAGGAGTGATGTCGGCTGTGTGGCAGTATTTTTCGTTAAAGTCCGAAAAAGACATTTCAGCTGAGTGCAAAACTTGTCATGTACAATTTTGTGCCAATATCGGATCAATATTGGTATCAGTCAATATTGAAGGCTACAATATTGGTATCATATCGGAAGTCAAAAAGTTGTATCAGGACACTTCTAAATTTAACAAGTAAAATATGTATAGCTACACAGCTGCACATTAGCTGCACATTGTTGACTCTGCTGAGTAGACTTTCAACCCCCTCTCTTCATAAGACCCCAAAACCAAACTGTGTTTTTCGCCGTTCTGCAGCTTCTACTTCTGGATCTAAAAATCTTGTGCGCTCTACCTGGTCTGACTGCACCCAGACTTTCTCACTCTCTCCCAGTATCTGTTGGCCAGAAGTAATCAAAAACTGACTTCTTAAAGTTGCCTCAAGGTTCCTGTGAAAGTTGACAGGTCGCCACATGGTTTTGTAATTGTACACATCAATGTTTGAGTGAAGTGCATTGTGGGTGTTTTCAGCGCTTTCTGAGTTTGTTCCTTTTCAACCTTCCAGCTGGTACGAGGGGTTTATTAGAAAGTACAGAGCCTTGACTCCGATTCTGGCACACTGCAACAATAGCTTTGGAAATACTGTATGAATTCTTCACTGCGATTGGTCAGTCGGGCCCGTTTGTGATTCCTCAAACAACTTTGTGAGATTGTTAGCGGCAAGGACGAGATGTGTGGACCTGAAGGAGTTCCTGATAATCTTACGTAACCTTTTCACTCTTATAAACATCTCGCAAGGTCATCTAACCGCAAACCTGCTGACCCCGATTACTGCACTTCATTTCTCCACATAATAGGAGGTCAGCAGCAATTCCACAGTGCTAAAGGTGAAGCTTTCTAACATCTCTCTAAGTGCCATAAGGAGTGGAAAAATTTCATTTCATTTTTTTTTCTGTTTGACTATAAGTGTGTACAGCTGGGCCTGTTGTGACGGCTCATGTCAAAGCAGAGTCCGTCTTAATCTGGACTTTCTGGTATAGCATTGGTTTAGTAAATAAAGCTTTTATCGTTGTTTGGATCTGCAGGAGAGCAGATTCGAGTTCACCTGTGACCCCCTCTATTAAGGCCAGGTCTTCTATTACTGCTGGGTTCAACCCCAGGCCCATCTAAGTCGAGATGTTGTGCAAACAGGATTAGATGGTCAATTAAGTACCTAATTAAGTGAAAACAGTGCAGAGATATGTTGATTTTACGCTCAATGACAGTAAAACTCTTTGAAACAGAGATTCAGCTGCTTCAGCTACAGTTTCCTGTGTTGTGATTTTTTTGTTTTGATGAGTGGAAAGTGGCCAGTTAAGCACCCTGGACCTTTACTGTTGTTCTGCATGCAGAGGGTGGTTTTGCATCGTCTATGTATCGCACTATATCTTGTTTAAAATATGTTTATATTGTTTAGGGTTAATTGAGGCTCCTCAGATGTGGAAATCAGACACATCACTGGCAACTTAAACATCCCCATATGACCATGGACCTGTATTTGTGAATTCAGCGGTGACATATGTTCATAGACAATGTTTTTTTATGGAAATGACTTACAGCTCATGCAGGGATTTCCACTACAGAGTCCTAAAGATCAGGTTCTCAGTCTTGACTCTTTAAAACAGAGATTTCTCAAAGATATTTTGTTCTTTAGATGATGAGATCTCTGAATTTATTCAAGAACGTTATTCTGTTCAACTATTTCCTCACTAAGTCTCTCTCATCTTTACATCTGAGAGACTCGGCCTCCTTGGAAAGTTCTTTTTAGACTCGTGTCATGTTGTTAACTTGTTCAAAATTAAATTTTAAGTTGAAATGTTCTTCCAGGGTGTTTTTTGTAAGTGTTTTGTTGTCGTGTACCAAACAAGATCTCTTCCATATCTTCAATTTTCAACATCTGATTCGCTGTCTTTGCACTATTTGGAGTGAAATAAAGGGTTTAGATGATTTTATAGAAGTTGTGTTGTAGCATTAATGCCTTCTCTGTGACTCCAAAAGTTCAAAAGTTTGCTCTGAAACAGGAGCAGATATCTGGGCTTTAAAATGGTAAAACTAAACCAGATGCTTTCCTCAATCACATGACTAAGCATACATCAGCATGAATAACGAAACAGATAAGATTCACTCGTACTGAGTGCACAGAGTCACGGCAGCCTTCGTCAGGGTACACAAACAAAAGCATGCAATATCAGCTCAGGGGCCGAGGACTTGTACAGTTAAATTATTGAGATGCTCTGTGATGCCTCTCATTCTGTCAGCATGGGTCAAAAGCGAGGAAGGGGGATGAAGCAACAGGGGGTGGGCAGGATTATGCGGGTCTGGCGGATGCAGGGATGCGGGAGCATGTGGCGACCACGAAACCACAACACCCCGGCCCCTCCTTCCCTGAGTTTTAAATGTTAAATGTTTAACAGGGAGGCTCTCTGAAGAGGAGCTTCAAAGGGCCATGGCTCCACTGGATCCAGGCGGGGGGAAGTGCAGGCGCAGGGCTCCGGCTCTCAGGCTGGGTTTTTGTCAGTTGCCTCATGCCAGGATCACATCGCCATTCTGTGCTGCAATATCAGGTATGGTGCTGCACAGAATCAGCGGAGCCGCGTCAACACGGTTTGATTCTGATTATAACATGGTGATTACACATTAACGACACACATGGTCTGCTTGTGGTTTTTGATTCGCAGATATGCTTTCATTAAAACATTACACAGAATGAGCAGGAAACAAGCGCTGGTTCTGTACAGACCCACCCAGCTCTCTGGTTTCCCAGATGATCGGCTTTCATCTCTTCTAAGGAAAATATGAAGAAAGGGAAATAAAGTCTCCTTCCTTTAATGGGAGTTCAGCTCATTAGCCTTCACAGCGAGAACAAAATTCCAAATCTGAGAAGCTGCTTTCGTTTTCCCAAACCAGGAATGGCTGCCCAAGTCTGGGTCCTCTTCAGAAATGATCTTAAAAACACACAAAATTGTGTTACTTGGGGTCTCTCCATTCAACGCAGCGATTAAAGACATAATGACACCTTCAAAAGTGTTGTTAATTAGAGAAGTAACCAACAGGTCACAGGGGAGGATGAGTGGCAGGTGTCATGGCACGCCCCCTTGATTTGCACATCATAATGGCCAAATTCAGTCCCCACAGGTGTTTGTCCAATCAAATGACAGCAATGCCGCTGATTTAAGAGATGCTACTTGCAGGCAGAGAAGTGAAAGTGTAGGGGAGGTGATGGATGCTGAAACCACACCATAGACTTTATCAACCATGGACTTCACTCACTGGTTTCTGAAGCCAAGCAAATGCAGTCTTCATATTTCCTATGCTGACTTGGAACTTGTGGGAGCATCAAGCCCCAGAATCCCGTCTAGTTTTGCTGTAAAGATGAGATTCCTGGAGGGTGTTTGTGACTTCTGAGGCTCTCAGATCCAGATCATAGACTGTATAAAGAATGGACGCCGTCTGCCTCCTCACTGGGTGAAGCCACTCTGAGAACAGCATCCTCTGTTGATGGGCTGCAGTATAGGTCATAACTCCCACCCCCTCCAGCAATCCCTATGGAGCTCTGGACAAACTTTATAAATTTATTACGCAGGATATAAATTTTTCTCCCCCCCAGTTGTGATGTTGACATGTAGTTACTGTCAGACTGGTTTGTGTTCAAGTCCTCTTTTTTCTGTACAGCTCCATTTTTAAAAGTTATTAGGAGGTTCATGTTTTCTATGATTGACACTTGATATAGCCTATGGGCGTACAAAGATTGTGTAGCTCATCCACGCTGTTTAAGCCGAGCGTCATCACAGCAACTCTCCCGCCGAATGTGCACAACGCTTCTGCATGTTGGTTTCAGGAAATGAAGAAAAAACGCAGAATTACCGAGAGCTTTTTGGCTTCAAATCCGTGTACTGGCGGAAGGCGGAACCAAGTTGTCCATAGTTTATACGGTCTCTGATCCAGACTCAAGTGGACGCTTGAGGAACTGCAGCTGCTGGCACTTCTGCAGTGGTCTCATTCCTCCGATCCAGAGGTTGCTGCCTGGGCCAGACCAGTCGGGAGCTCTGCCATGCACAGTGAGGAGGATCCGGAGGCACTTTAGTGCTGTGGGGATGACTTTATTGGCAAGGTCTTCGGTCCATTAGTCTCTTCAAAAGGGAGGATCACTGCAGTTAAAACTGTTTCGATGATCACCTTTTTATGGTGATACATTTCTGTACTGGTGGGAGTTCAATACTCCTTCCAGAGTGCAGGAGTGCTCACTGATAAGTAAGGATAAGAAATGAATCAAACTGGCATTAACAGTCGCAGGAAAATAACTCTTTTGGACCGTCCGGTTGAAAGGCACTCCCTACTATCACTGTCGAAAATAAAACAGAGCAGGTAATATCATTTAAAACAGTTGTTCTGCCTCCACTAGAGACTTGTACTCGCAGCACAAGGTGTCTAAACACACTGCTGAAATAAAATTTGGTTGAAGTTGGTACCACTCTAAATCCCCACTCCCCCAGCACAGAGGATTGTGGTCCTTTATCATGGCAGCTCCATGCTACTTCCTCTCAGAGTGAGCTTGATCAGGCGCCACCCGCCACTTCACAGAGGACGTCGGCTTTGATTAACGAGACTTGCAAAGGACTACAAAAGTGATCAGGACATCAAAAAGTCGATGGAAACCTCTCAAACCATCTGTAAAACATTAGCCATTGATCCAAATGATCACTCGGCTCAAACACTCATCGACACCCTCAAGGTAATTACGCTTCTTTTGTGTTGCTTCACCACCACCTCCAACACCACTGCTGAGATGCTAACACAGTTAGCACGTTACCAAAGGGACTTTTCAGAGCCCTCTGGCATCTGATCTACATTTTTTTAAACACTGATATTGTGGTTTGAAAATGTCTTTATTACACACCCATAATTAATAACAGCCATACTCTACAAACAGCGCAGATAAACGGATTCAAAGCTCACACACCTTGTATCGCAGCAGCGTTCATTTATAATGCAATCAGAGAGCGGTAGCAGACGCTCTGGCTTGAAAAATGGATAGACCGCCTCTGGAAATCATTCAACTCATTAAATGTGATCGTCCCATCAGAGTGGAGGCAAAATGAGAGGTGATGGCAGATCTGAAACCAGAGCTGTTTGAACAAGCCCCATTGCACTCCTGCAGCCGCTCTGTCCAAACCCATTTGGGCTGAGAGAGTGTGTGCTGTGGGACGTTAGCCGCTGATGTGGGCAGGAGATGAGGAAAGTGTTGTAAGCTCTGCAATGATGGCTCCCTACTTGGGTCATTTTCAGTCCCAGTCGTGGTGAACTGCTGACAACCCTGACTCTGTCCAAACACACACACACGTAAGAAGCAATGTCATGGTGTTAACACCTCAGTGGGCTGAATTGTGATGCAGAGAGACAGGCGTCTGACGCTGCAGAGGCCCTTTATGTGAGCTGTTATGATCAAACTGATTGTTTTGTTTGTGTTTGTTTGGAAGATGAAGGGAGGGACACATCCATTAACTTCTCCCTGAGCGGCGCAAACGTCAAGCTCAAATGGGCGATGAAAGGGCCGCGGTCTGACAGGTGACGGCCGGCCTCGCAGCAGGTCGCTGTTTCCTTTTTAGCGCTGGTAATGACAGGTCGTCATTATGCAAATGACAAAAAGGCCAATCACGGATCGATAGGTGCAAAATCCCGCGCACGTAAACACGCTCGGAGCGCCCAGATGTCATGCACACACTCACACAGCGAACACACACACACACAGGCCTTGAGCGAATCTTAATGCATCCTTCCCCTCTTTAACTATGAATAGGCTACAACACATTGATTTCTAATGTATCAGGTTATGACAGCTCTTCAATATTGCTGGAGGCTGCTGTGACGCTCACTCTGAGAGCACACAGCTTGAGGCTGCAGACCTGACAGAGGGGAGGGAGGGGGAGAGAGAGAGAGAGGGAGAGAGAGAGGAAGGGAGGGAGAGCTAGCTTTACCGGGAGGCTGTTGTTGTCCTGACTGCTGTCACTGCGCCTCACAGCAGACCCGGGCTGTGAGCTGCAGAGATGTGACTCGGGACGGCGTGGTGGTTACCTCAGATGACTCCTGAGCCCCTGATTCTACCTGAACTCTCCCTGCAGAGGTGCAGTGGGCACAATAATGAGGCAAACGCTGCCTTCCAGGATCTGTCTCCCTACTAGAATTCCCCCACAAAAATATGTTGACTTTCTTATCAGGCTATCTCACCAGCCTCCTAAAAGGACCACAGGGATTTGCCCGCTGTTATCTATCCTGCTAGTTATAAAGTACGCCAGACTCAGACCCTTCGAAAATGGACCAAACATTTTCGGCAAAAAGGAAGGAGGGTGATGTAACCCGATCCAATTAAAGCTGATGTGGAAGAGAAACTAATTAATGTCGACTCATTACATCCAACTTGAAAATATGATGTCACATTTGGTCTTACTCCACACTCGGGTCACAGGGGACAGTTGTTTGGACGATCTACTCCATCGAAAAGTTTGGGAGCTAAAGGAAGTTTCAGCTCCTGCTAAGACTGATGGTGGGCCGCAGTATCTCCAACACCATCAAACAATCAGGCAGAGGCAGGAGGGGAGGCGAGAGGAGGGAGAGGAGCAGGAGGAGGAGAGAGGGAAACAGGGGGAAACAGGAGGAGGAGGAGAGAAGCAGGAGGAGGATAGGGGAGAGCAGGGAGAGGAGCAGGAGGAGGAGAGAGGAGAAAGGAAAACAGGGTGAGGAGCAGGAGGAGAAAAGAGGAGAGGAGAGATGAGAGCAGGGAGAGGAGCAAGAGGAGGAGAGGGGAGAGGAGCAAGACAAGGCAGGAGGAGAGAGGGGAACAGGGAGAGAAGCAGAAGAGGAGGGAGAGGAGCAGGAGGAAGAGAGGGGAGAGCAGGAAGAGGAGCAGGAGAGGAGGCAGAAGGAGAGAAGAGAGCTGGGAGAGCAGAGTAGAGTGAGGAGAGAGGAGAGGAGGGAGAGGAGAGAAGCAAGAGGGTGAGAGAGGGGCGCTGTAAGAGAAGCAGGAGGAGAAGAGGGAAGGAGCAAGAGGAGAACAGGGAGAGGAGCAGTGGATGGAAAGAGGACAGCAGGGAGAAGAGGAGGAGGAGGACAGGGAGAGGAGCGAAAGGAGCAGGGTAAGGAGAGAGGAGAGCGGGGAGAGGAGCAAGAGGAGGCAGGAGGAGAGAGGAGAGAAGGAAGAAGAGAACAGGAAAAGAGTAGAGCAGGAGAAGGACAGAGGAAAGCACAGAGAGGAGCAAGAGGAGGAGAGAGGAAAGCAGAGAGAGGAGAAGGAGAAGGAGAGAGGAAAGCAGGGAGAGGAGCAGGAGGAGGAGGAAGAGGCAGGTGTGCATATCTGTGCATGTCTGAAAAGCCAAGGGACAGAATAATTATGAGAGTGAGAGTCTGTTGTTAATCAGACCACTCCTGCATAAATGACCACTATTATGAACCTAAAGTATCTTGTATGTAAATTAACTGACATGATCATGGTTGTGCATCTCTGTGAGGGAGCGTAGACAGAAACCTGGACCCTGTGACTATCAAATATGTTTCTGTTCAGGTCTCCTGTTGCAGCGTTTCCACATTTAGTATTTTGAGCCTCGCTCTGTTTAACTTCAGGCCCACAGAGGTTGAATCATGAGCCTGATCTGCATGTTGATGTTCAGCACATGGAACAATTTGTACGCCTCTTTGTAAAGAGTAGCCCTGCAGTATCATCAGTTACAAACACGATGTTGTCATGGAAAATAAACCTGCAAGATTTCGGGTTAACAGTGGTCATTTTTCAGGGGTTGATTAGGAAGAAGAGTTAAAATCTTTACTCCTTGTTTGTATAGATTTAAAGAATAAGAATGATTTTAGGACCCACATGAAGCAAAAACCCAAAAATGAAAAATGAGTATTCTCTGTTGTATGTGGAGCTGTCACACTGCCTTCTGCGTACCAGACAAAGCATCTAATTACATTGAAATATGCAGAGTTTAATTCTTCTGGAGTGTTAAGAAATGTTTTGTCAAAGTGTTTTGGATTGAACATGTTTTGTGTCAAACTGGTACAATGCGATGAATAAAAAAAAGAGACTTGTTTTCCTTTTGTTCTTTTTGCATCCATACAGGCACTAAAGTCCAGTGGGTTAAATATGAGGATGCTCTTAATCATCCAGACCTTACCTGTGATTTTTAGAGACAAAGAGCACAATTTGGGGAGAGCTGGTCTCAGACTACAACAGGGACTATTCAGGAAAGGAACAAGCTGGCGAGAAAGATTGCGTTTTTACCATGCAGCTGGTCTGAACCAAGCGGCAACCCCCACAAAAACTTTTTTTTAAAACCAAAATAAACACGTTCACAGCTTTGACTTTATGAATCAGAGGGAAGACAGGTGCAAAAACACCAAGAGTGGGCAATTTTGGGGGCAGAGCTCCTGAAACTTCCCAGAGATTTGTTGAAGCGCATGTGTGAAGAAGGTTATGACACCTTTTCAACACCTTTTGTCACTCATTACCTTACTTCAGCGGAGGTTGAACAGATTCTGGGGATTTAAAGCCGTTTAAGACGCTCAAAGAAACAACATCACAGGAACAAACGACAAATAAACTCTGCTGTCGAGTTCAAAGGGTTCAAAAATACAACTCGGGTCGGGAGCGCTGAGTCACATCCCTTCTTAAGTAAGCAGCTGTCATGTCTGCGCCTTACCTGAAGGAGGCAGCGCTCCTTGAAGACGTAGCCGATGAGCTTATCGAGGTGCATCAGACACTGGTGGTATCGGATATGATGCGTGAGGACGGGCAGCATCATGGCGTGCTGAGGAGGACAGAGAGGGAAAACATCAAACAAGAGGAAGAAATAAGAAAAAGTGGAGAGGGAGAGACGTGGTTTTGTGTGGAAAAAGAAAGACAGGAGAAGGTTTGACTGGGAGACTGCGAGGGAGAAAGAGAGAGAGGGGTTTGATAGAACGGAGAGGGAGGGAGAAATCAATCAAGCAGTCATTATTTATTAAGTGGTGCTCTGCAACAGAGAGATGAAATAATCAAAAACCCAATCGCTGGCACTGTGAGAGGGAATGACAGAGAGGGGGAAATTCAGGTTTGGACCGGACAGTCAAATCGAAGCCCATTTGGACATGTTGACACACTCACATTTGGACCAACACTGACAGCCGCCGTCCTGACCCTCATGTATTGGGGGGAAAAGTTTGAGAGCAACAATAAGGGAAGACAGAGAAAGGAAGAGGAGGAGGAGGAGGAGGAGGGCTGTTGGACGGCTCGTGAGTGTGTACACAGGCGGGTAATGTGACACGGACAGTGAGAATGAAAGAGAAAACAGTCGCCCGGTCAGCAAACGAGCCTGTCAGTCAGAGAGCCAATCTCCAGAATCATTAGTGGAGGCTTATCAAGAGGGCCGGTGGAGAGAGCGGCTGAGAAACTGGTGTACACACATTAACCTCATGCCACCACATGAGAGAGGAGGGAGCCATGCATGTTTTAATTAGTGCTACTGAAGGCGGGGGAGGGGGGGCGCGAGGCCCGGCGGCTACAAGCGGTGCTGCCACGTAGCCCTGGGGCCATCACGGGGGCCGCGGTGACACACTCCCCAGGCCTTGTTAAGCAGCCAATTAACAAAGCCGGGCCCTGGTCGTGTCTGCAGCTCCTGACCTGCTCTGATGAGTGCCAGAGTGACTGAGTGTGTGCGTGGGGGAAAAGGGAGGCGGGGGCCTGTTCAAGTTGATACTCTGGTAATTAAAAGGTGGGAAATTTCTAATTTGCTGTCACGGTTGACGTTTGGGCAGTTTGGAGACCGTCCAACTGGATTTTCTTTTTCTTTTCGGGCTAAAATACTTCAAGAGTGATCAGAAACTTTACTTAAACTAACTTTAGAAGTCAAACTTTTACCTCAATGGACTCTCTTTGAAATTGACCCTTTTACCCCCCAAGTTTATACTGACAGAAATGGGCTGGTTCTGCTTTAGACAAATGACCTCGGAGTTGAAAATACAGGTAAGATACTCTATTCCTCTTTTCTGTCAAAGTGGGTCAACATTTCTGTAGTTTCTTTTAACTGGTTTTGTTACTATGTCTGAAGACAATGGCATCTCATCTTCCACACAGGCAAAAACCACATGTGGGGTTCCACAGGGTTCAATCTTAGGTCCACTACTGTTCAGTCTTGACATGTTCCAACAGGAAGAATCAGTCAAACTCACAACATCGCCTTCAACGTCTATGCTGATGATACTCAGATCTACCTCCATTCTCTAAACATGACAGACGTCACCGGATTACGAAACTGGCAAGCACAAAACATCATTTTCTAATAAACTAATTGTGTAATTTTAATAATCATACACATTTTGTTTTTACATCTCAAACAGAGAATTCACTGTCTACAGCGGCTGAGCATCTTCCACACCAGCAAAAATCACATGTGGGGTTCCACAGGGTTCAATCTTAGGTTCACCACTGTTCAGTCTTGACATGTTCCAAGAGGACGAATCAGTCAAACTCACAACATCGCCTTCAACGTCTATGCTGATGATACTCAGCTCTATCTTGGACTGATTAAAGCTTGAACAAACTGGTAAACTCTCTTATTAGGTCCACCTGCCGCCCAGTTATCACCATACCACCCCCACCTTTGTTTCCTGACATCAGTTCTCCGACATATTAAGTCTGTTTTTGCTTGTGAGGCGCCGCAGTGCATGATTTTTTTGCTTTTAAGTTGCTTTACCAAAGTAAAAAACTTAAACTCGTCTTTCGTCTCATTTTAAGCTTTAATGTTGCAACAATTCCGTGCCTAAACTGGCTCCGGAGAAACATTTAAGAAATACAAGAGCAAACTTTTCCCTCACTTGCAGCAGCTAACTGCATCTGAAACTATATAAACCATCAAACGGGTTTTATGAAACAAACATTTACATTTCCTAATAAACATATCATACCGTGACTATTTTGAGAATCATGCATGACTCGTATTTCTTACATTAACATTTTAAAGACCCCCTGATGCTCTCTGAGGCACCCCAGGGGCACTGGAAACCCTATTTGAGAAACACTGCAGCATGTTACCAATTATTTAACTGGAATAGGATAAACTTACTATCCCTGGTGTTTTTCCTCTTTAATCATATACATTGCAGTGAGCAGATAACTGAGACATGCTCAGGCGAGGCCAATTACTTAAAGGGGAAGATATTTACTGAGCAATGTAACCTATCAGAGCCTCTGGAGGCAGAACAACTTAATGCAGTTGATAAAGATATCTTAAACTACTGTTTATATCATTGATGTTTATTCAACATTTCATTTTGTTTAAAGCCAACTCATTTACTTTTCTGCCATTTTCATGACCAAGGGGGTGTGGTCAAGAGCGCACACTGATTGATATCTTTCTGGTTTAGTCTAAGCACGCCATGTTACCTGAGATGCAGACAGTCGTCAGAGCTTTAAAGGGAAGTAAGAAAGTTATGGTCAAACTCATAACAAAATGGTGAAAAGTTGAACATTTAGAGTCAGTTTTTAAATAAAGTTCAAATGTCATGTATCCTTGACTCTTTATAGGTAAACTAAAACGCTTCAGTCATTTTCTATTTTGATTTAAGTCACTTCTACCTGTAGCTCAGGAAACTAAATAAATAAATCTAACATTTACAAGATTTTGAATAAATCACTTTTTGAAAAGTATAAATACCATGCATCAAGGTTAAGACTTGCAGACGCTCGCCGACGCCCTCCATAGGGAGGATAAGCCGCAGCAGGTCAGCGTTGAAGAGGCTGGCTGTCTACAGAGCGCTGTATCCACACATATTCATACTATATACTGTTTATTCATATTGACCAGACAGAAGAGTGTGGAAACAACTTTTCTGCTGTATTGAGACATGAAAAAAACTCAAGTATTTAATACGAATGAATACAGTGTGTTTCTGTGACATGCATGTTTACATTCTACACAGAGATACAGACACTAGCACTTCGATTAAAGAGAAAAGCTGCATTTCAGGAGACGTTTGTAGTAAATTAACCCGAGAAAACAAGGAAGTGGTGACGACATGACTTCTTCTAGGTCATGTGACTGGCATCGCATGTCATGCAGTGTGACGATTGTGCATGCACACGTCACATAACAATGCTCAAACTAAATTTATTGTATAAATCTAATCTTAATCATTTTAAAAACAAACTCAAAACATACCTTTTTAGTCTTGCTTTTAACTTAATTTCATATCATTAACTTTGTTTAAGTGTTTTAGCATTTATCTCTTTTTAGTTTCAGTGACAGGATCGGCTTTTATTGAGCTATTTTGATTCTCTTATTTTAGTATGTTTTACTTTTTTTATTTCATTTTATTTTTTATTTTTTAAATTTTATTTTTTATTTCTTTGTTTTTAGGTTTTATCTTAAATTCCAGTGTTTTCTTATCTTGAATTTTAAAATGGCGTTTACTCGGTGCGCACATTTATGTTTTTTATCAAATCGAGCCCTTTTCAAGTTAATGCCTTTTAATACCTGTTCCTGTTGTGCTTAAACGAGATGGAAATGAGGGGTTGGTTTGGGGTAGATTCGAGTATTCTTGATTCCTTTTATTCCTCTGCTGTGTAAAGCACTTTATGCTACATGGTTGTGTATGAAAAGGGCTAAACAAAGACTGATTGATTGATTGATTGATTGGTAAAGTGCATTGACTTCACAGTCAGGAGGCTGCATTAGCTTCGAATAAAAAACTCAACTTTGCAGTCAAGTTCGATCTTCACCTACCGACCTGACTCCAATGGAGATAGTTGTACCCCTTTGTGCTCTTTCTCCGTTATGTAACATACAGTATGTAGGAGGATTAATGTACATATCAAGAGACCGTAGATAAATGAACTGCAGTGAACAAAGTGCAGCCTACACTGATCTCCGTTGTGAGAGAAAACAAGCTGCCTCTTCCTTGAACTGTTCTGGACCGAACGATGGCCTTCACAAAGATTTAATCAGGGACACAAAGACTACAGGAGGACAGAGTAACAGCAGTAGATCACAAAAGAACCACGCAGGGATTAAATTAAAATAATAAACACTGATGAGTTAATAAATTCAAGTCCCTGCCTCCGATGTGTGGCCTGGTCCTTGACAGAGCCTTTCAAGTGAAACAACCTTGGTGTAGCCGAGCAATGTCAGTAATGAGGGTGTTGATTTTTCTCTGAATAGAGCGCGAATCAAGAAGCTATGGGTCAGTTTTGCCGTTATCTCTCGTCTGTGTCACACGTTGTGCAGAGTGTACCGCAGCACTTCCAAACTGAAATTATTCATGAACCAATTAGTCGTAGCAGTACAGCTTGAAGCAAATATAATTGGGCGGCAATTATAGATCGGATCCTTCTTTGCTAGACCTTGCTGTAAGAGAGGTCTGGTCTGCGAGGCAAGAAACTTTTCTGTCATTCCTCTCCAAATGTGAGCATCAGCTGCAGGCTGCAAACAGGGAGAGGGTGATGTGTTCTGAGAAGAAGATGTGCAATGCTGATGGCAATTATTTTCTCGAGTAACAGGCAGAAAAACACAAGGAGAGAAAATAAATAAGAGAATATTAAAATCAAGCGTGCGAGTCCTTTTCATTGGGCTGACAAAGCCTGGGACGAATTTGCATGTTTTAGTGGGCACAGCATGGCACTAAAACATTCAGGGTCATGGTTCAAGTCTCATTAGGGTTCCCATGAAAAACTGCATGCACACATGGGCTGCAGGGTGTATATGTTGTCCCACTTTCCTGAGATCAGGATGAAACACAGAAAAAACTCCATCCAGGTGTATTTTGCTGCTAACAAGTACATGACGGTAGTACACGATGGCGGTACATGTGTTCTTAAAGCCGAGCTGCACATAGATAACGCATCAGGTCTGAGTCGTTCTTTAATGAAGGTACATTTCCTGAGGCTCTGTGGGAGTCCACTTCCCCGACACTGATTTTGACACTTGAGCGGTGAAATGACGCAACGTGTGGAAAGATCAGAAGCCAAGTTTGTGAGCGTGGCTGTGCTGCGAGCGCCGGTCTGTGTCCACCGAAGTGGAAAGTACAGGACTGAGGGGGTAATCGTGGCGTGGTACAAAGTGGGAACTATTTCTCAGTAGCTGGATCACAATTGTAAAGATGTTTTGATCAGCGTTTTAAAGGAACATTTCCGTATTTCTAAACCCTGATAAGTGATTGAAAATGATTACGAGTAGATTGCTTCAACTGGAAGTAATGAAACCACTTGTACTGGCTGCAACGTTCGAGTTTAGACTCTCATCAGCACAGCTTTCTTAAGCAACAGAGATTGATGGATTAACCGTCTTTAAGTGACCTTGCTGAAAAGTGCTCTATGATTATCATTAATAGTTGCAGAAGTAGTGGTAGTAGAATTATTGCTGTTTTTTTTTTAGAGTCCAGTGTATCAGAAATTCACTCTTTTTCTCCCTCTCTTATTAAACATTTTACTAAAACTGAGTGTAGGGGTGGGCGATATGGGAAAAATTTCATATCATGATTTTTTTTTTTTGCAAAATCACTATTTTAATCACGATTTTTCCAAAGGGCTGAAAAATAGAAATAATAAATGAAATGAAATATCCAGATTTTAAAAACCGACAGCATAACATTTATCTTAACTGGATGGTCTCATTTTTAAACAAATTTGAACCTAAAAAAAAAGATTCACACACAAAAGTCAATATTTACAAAAATTAAAGGTAGTCTTATAAATAATAAAAAATCACTTAAAAGTAATTCATAATACAAAACAGACAGATAGCATTTACTTTTCTTTTCTTTCTTTTTTTGGTTGAATCTTAATTTTTTGTTCACAACTAAACAGCTCAGAAATCTCTCTCTCTTCCTCTCCACTCCACTATTATATTCAACATTACTCGTATTTGTTGTTGTTTTTGTTAATCATTAATTATATCACAAGTCCCTAAGTCCAATTTAGCAAAGCTCAGCTGCTTCTTTGAAACCTTACATTTTAATTTACCCACAGAAAATATTAATTCTGTGGGTAAATTAAAATGCACTCAATTTTGATTTGAGAATGCAAGACATTTATTTGGACACCTGTTAGGGATACAATGCGCACTACAGACGGCTCTACGATCGCTGTGCTTTGGCAGATCGCTGTCACTTTTTAATCCTTCATACTCTAATGTCGTCAGATCGCACAGCCACCAACCGAGCGCCCTCACGTCTTGGTTACAGCGCATTAGTTACTAAGATATGAAATAGCCCTGACATGCACAAACAATATAAAAGAAAACAAACTGGTTATAAAAGGATAAAAGTGATTCAGATATGTTTTCCCATAAAAACTAAAGAGAGCTCATAGCAGTGGTGGGATAAGTGTAGAAGGTGAAATTTGACGTTGATGAAGGAATTATCAAACTTTTATTCATTTAGAGAAAAATTACTTTTCCTATTTAGATGTTTGTTGATAAATACGTGCACAAAAAAAACACCAAAATATAATAAAAGGTTTTACTTTTGTCCTTTTAACTTATTTTCCTTTTGTCCTTTTGTGAAACAGCAGGGGAAATCGCTAAAACAAGTTCCTATTATGTCTTTTCTTAAATAAATGGCAATAAATGTTTTCTGATTCTGATTGTATTTCTCAATTGCTTTACCACTTTAATAGTATTGTTTATGACTCTACAGGTTTTGTGGGTCTGTCTCTGCACTGGTTTTATTTCCATTTCCTCCAAATGAAAACTAATTAGATTTATGGCAAGTTTGAATGTTATGTAAATGTGTCGACATCAAACAGAAGCTGCCTTTGTGTGAAGGAGTTCAAGTGGATCTCCGTCTGTCCCAACATGTGCATATGATTATTATGTTTCTTTGTGTGCGTTCACGTGTCGGATCCACGCACGAGTATTGCAGCAGTGTGTCGGTGCAGGTGCATGTGCGCACTTGATGTGTGTGTTACCTGACAGACGTCAGAGCGGATGCCGGTCTTCCAGAAGCCCTGACTGCTCAGCTCCACTGTCACCTCGCGGCGCATGGTGTTCTTCTGACGGATCTTCTGAAGAGCTTCCTGCCAAACAACCAGCCAGTCAATTATTGATCCGCCAGCCATCGGGGACAGCTCCCATCCTCAAAAAACCCCACCCCCTGCCCCACATCCCCCCTCCTTTCACTTCTGCTCCTCTAACAGATAGTCTGGCACATGCAATAAAATGAAACCTCCACAGTATGACACACATACAGCTCAGCAGTGGACAGGAGCAACAGGGGAAGTGACAGCTCGGCTGGTGCTGGCTAATTGAGGCCCTGCTATGGGTGTGCGGAGCTGTGGGCTGTAGTGGTGTTGGTGGTGGGTGTGCGAGGGCTGATTCGGAGGCTTCAGTCCCAGAAACTAAGAGCTGAGACACCTGCCTGCCCATTAGGACCACCATGCTAGAGCCTGGAGGTTTCTCCATCAGCAGCAGCAGGAATCATTACAGAAACACACACACACGTACACACACACACACAGAATCATGTCAGCTGCAGCACATAACTGGAAATTCAGTCAGCAGAAAGAGGAGGAGGGACGGGGGGTTAGTTTGAGACAAGAGGGTCCTACAAATAACAACCAAGATGGGAGATGTATTGACAGACTGCACCTCCTAAATGTGTGTGTGTGTGTGTGTGTGTGTGTGTGTGTGTGTGTGTGTGTGTGTGTGTGTGTGTGTGTGTGTGTGCGCGCTCTGAAAAGCGTTTCATTCTTGTGAGACGCTATCAACTGCGTCTGAGTTCGCCGTGATCTGCCTAAAATGGAACGCCAGGAATTTTTGACTCGCAGAGGAAATAAGAACAACAAAGGCATGAATAAATAATGCCATCCTACTTTGAACTGCGCATCAAAGTGAACACGCTCGCCCACGCGCAACGCAACGCACGCGCAACCACACATACACACACACACACACACACAAACACACACACACACAGCTAATGTTTCCACGGACAGCCAGCCACTGTATATGGAAAGCAGTAATCACCGCAAAGTGGGAATGATATGTAAATACTTTATTTATGCGGGGCTTTCTGCAGGGTCAGAGAGTGGACACGGGTACGAGAGGTAAATAATTAACCAGGACGGAGAGGAGAGGGAGCGAGGGGAGACTAACTTTCTGCCGGTCAAACAGACAAGTCACGACACATTTGACTTTTAGCATCACGTCCTTCGCCTGAGAGAGCGAAGGAGAGGGGTGTTTGTGTTGTTTTGGATCAGGCGGAGGTCAAACACTGAAAGACGCTGTCTGAGATTCACCGCGTGCAGAATGCAAGAGCACATCTGCTGCTGCATGCGGGCTCCCATGCTTTAACTTTTATTTCCGAGCCTCACTTAGATGACTTCAGCCTGTTTTTACATGATACTATACGATAAATGAGACGTGCGAAACGAGAAGGTCAGATCGGCTCAACCTGAACGTAGGTGTTCTCGACTTCTGCAGTGGAGATATCAAACTGCAAATGATGTAGAATTTAAAAAACTAGGCCTGTGCAGAGAAAATATAGTGCTCTAAACTATAATAGAGGTTACATCGCGTTGATTTAGGTTCGATCACCTGGATAGTCAAAGTTTCTGTCAAGTTCCTTCCTAGTTGTCCCTCATTTATCAAAAAAACGTACAGCAGAAAACTGTCTGTAAAACCATTCCAACGCAAGGTTCGCCATGGGGGTCATTGTGTTTTGTAGCTCTTCTTCATGAACTATTAAAGGGGTATGGCTCCGTTCTGTGCACTCCCTGCCCTTTCACATGTGCACGAATGCTGAACGCCAACATCTAGACGGGTAGAGCACACCTCCTCTCTGCTCTATATGCATTAAAAATCAAGGTAAGATGAATTATTTGCATGCAATTAACTAAATTGTGGCTCTGTTCTGAGAGCTCCCTGACTTTCCACATGTGTATGTACAAACAGGGAAATCCACGGCAGGCAGAGCAGCAGCAAAGATTTCCAGGAGTGCAGATCAGGGACATTGCGATAAGACTGAAGCAGGAAGAGTGGGCAGGCTAGAGTAAAGTTTAAAGAGAAAGGTAACGGGCTGTTGTTAAGATCACCTGACGGATTATTAGCTGATCTTGATTTTGTAGCCTGCCTGAACTAACATCACTCTCAAGGTTATCATCATTTTGGGTTTTTAATTACAGTTTAGTTTTATTTCCTTTTTTTCTCTAATTCAGTTGGTTTTTAGTGCGGGTTTGTTCATTTTTATTTGTTTTTATTTTTTTTTCGAAATGATTAGTTTTAGTTTAGTTTTTATTAGTTTTAGTTTTTCATACTTGGCAATAAGGTTACCGTATTTTTCGCACTATAAGGTGCACTTAAAATCCTTTTGGCTACCGTAGCCTCGCGGAGTTATTGAATGAGTTAAATAAAGTTTGACTTATCTGACTGTTTTGTTTGGCTTAATGCGTGTTATAATCCGGTGCGCTTTATGTATGAAAACAGATACGAATAGGTGCGTTCATTGATGGTGCGCCTGATAATCAGGTGCGCCTTATAGTTCGAAAAATACAGTATTTACTCATGCAGCACCGGGTGATTAGATTTTTATTTATTTCAGTTAACTAAAATGTTTTTTCAATTCTAGTTTTTGTCATTTTTGTTAGTTTTATTCAACGATAATAACCCTGCTCTCTACTCTACTCATCTTCAGCTTTTTTATAATTACCTCCACCAAGGAGGTTAGGTTTTCGGTAGCGTTGGTTTGTTTGTTTGTTTGTTTGTCTGTTAGCAACTTTACGGAGAAAGTTACAGACGGATTGACCTGAAATTTTCACCAGAGGTGCGTCTCAGCCCCAGGAGGATTCCGTTAAATTTTGGTGGTGATCTGGACAATTTTCAATGCTGAAAGATAACCAATGGGCGGCACAGTGGTGTAGATAGGTGGCACAGTGGTGTAGTGGTTAACACTGTCGCCTCACAACCAGAAGGTCCTGGGTTCGTATTGCGGTCTGGGCATTTCTTGTTTAAGCGGGGACATGAGCTGCTTGGCGGAGGTCTGCGCTCTCCGAGTGCTTTTCTAGTTTCATCCTCAATTCTGTTTAAAATGATCAAGAACATTTCAGAAACCTCTTCATTTCTAGTATTTAATGTTGTACTCAGTTGTTGTCATGGTTGCCGTCTTGTGCGGTTTGTTTGTTTTTATGCTACACAAAGTTGCAGGAACTTTGCTCTCTTTTTTCCAGGCAAATTTTCCCTCGAGGGAAGTAAGAACAGATGATGAACGAGTACAGAGGTCAATCATTAGCTGTGGGAGTTTCAGATTTAGATCTCTTAAAAGTGATGGGAAGATTTTTATACAATTTGGAGGAGATAGATAGATACTTGTATATTTTCCGAGGACAGATCGGGTGTTTCTGGAAACCTTGTTTGCTTCTCCCGTTGGACCACACTTTGAGTAGGATGCACTTCATTTTTTTATGACCAGTAGACCTTACAGAGGATGAGTGCAATAAACTTAAGTTGCCTTGGACAACAGAGGCCTCTCAATAGAAATACAAAGTAATGTAAAAAAGAAAAGCAGTGCCCACTAGATGCATCAGAGACTAATGAAAATGTTGCAAGGTTTACTTTTCTCTTTCTTTATGTGTTTATTTATTTAAAAAAAATAAAGGTTTGAGTCCAAATCAGTTTATGTTGCATTGTGATTGTTTCTCAGCGCTGGGATACGCTGGGAAACAGGTTGTGTGGTTCTTGTGTGGCCCAGCTGAAGCCCCGGCTTGAAACCAACAGAAAATCTGCAGAACGAGTTTAAGATAGCTTTTAAAAAGATGCTCCTCACACAGCTCGACTGAGCTCGGCCAAATCTGCGAGGAAGCATCAGAGCAAATCCCCAAATCCACATATGCTGAGCTGATAGAGAAGACGCAGCGCTGAATTCACAGCCAAAGCACTGACTCAGGGCTGAATACTTATTCAAATTAGAGATATGACATAATAAAGGAGCATATTTCTGAATAATTTCCTTTTTTTTTTTTTAAATACGGAGTGACGATGAGTCTTTTCTCTGTGTTGGAGTGGCATGATGAGTTTTTAGGAGAGGTGAACTGTCAGGGTCGTCTCATTCAGAGGAGGCCAACGAGTTTTAAAGATCAGAATTTTCCATCTCAGAGAAAACAGGTGACGCTCGCAGCTCTGCGAACGAAATAAAGACTCTCGAGGACGTTGTATCTGACATTCAATGAGAGAGGAATGTCAGTTAATTTGACCAATTGAGCGGGCGTATTATGTCATCAGCGATTTTATAACGACTTCAGCCTGCAGTACCAGGTAAAACACATTTAATGATAGGCTGTAATTCAAGTCCAATAACAATATCTGTGCAGCGTCCGCATGCAAAGGTCAAAAAGCCAAAAGGCAAAGCTCATGATATACCGGTCGATCCATGTTACACGCTCACCTACGAAGTTAATGTGGGAGGGGGTGAGCAGCTTGTGGAGTAGTTATCACCCATTTCTCGTTTTTGAGGTGAACTGATCAATATATCATGATATTGATTTGAGGCTATATCGCCCAGCCCTAGTGGGTAGTGACCAAAAGAACAAGGTCACAGGTGCAAGCGGCCGAAATGAGTTTCTTCTTGGCACTAATGTGCGTTTACAAGCCGGGAGTGCTGCAAGTAACACATGATCAATAACAGACACAAACAACTTCTGCAGAAATCAGATGAATTTGAACACGTGATAAAAGAGGGTAAAATCACAACTGAAGAAAGAACTGCTAAAGAAAAATAAAAATCATACAGTCAATTCAAAATTTTAAGCTTAATTCACTTATTTTCCTGTCATAAGTTCACTAGCGAGCACAAACGTTGAGATGTTAATGTTGTAAAAAGTTAACATTGCGTAGTTGGTGTTTGATCCTATAATAAGAGTACAAACATCATGAGAATTTTGCAGTATTTTTACCCTCTGTCCTGTTTCTTTATCAATTTTACATGTTTAATAACCATAGTTTAAGTTTTAATTGTAATTTGCATGTAAATTACATGTTAATGAATTATTAAAAAAGCTAATTTAACAAGGTAAAGTCAGATTCAGTTAATGAAACGATGGTGTGAAGGTTTTAACTCGTGGGGGAGTAGTGTAGTTTATTAGTTTATTTCCTGCACTGTGCTGGAAGAAATGATCAATTTTTTAAAATGTAGCAGAAAAAAAAAATAAATAAATAAAAAATCTCAGGAAGAGTTTCCAAAAACGGTGTCAGTCTGTGTCTGTTTGAGGCCGAGTCGAGTTTTTGGCTCGGGGAATCTCGCGAAATCCATCTGGGCAGCACACAGTGACAGTCTGCATGTTACTCAGTGCCACACTATCCACACCCACACAAACACACACACACACACACACACACGAACGGTCCTCCAAATATGAGATCTGGAAACGGGTGCAGAGTCAAACGCCCTGGAGTGAAGGCGACTTCAAGCCAAGGCCAACACCTCTGCTCTCCCTGGAACTGCTGCAGAGTCCAAACGGAGCGCAGAGGTAACTAAAGAGCCAGTCAGAGAAGAGCAGGAGCGCTGTAAACATCCCTGACAGGGTGATTCTTAATGGTAGAAGATGCCCATCAGAGCTACAGACGCTTACTTTTCCACTGAAAGACCATTTACCGAGGAAGCTGGAGTGTGTTCCCCGGGGCATTAAATGAGTAGCGATGCCACGCTGCCACTGCAGTGAAGACACACTGACATGGCTAATGCTGGTGCTGGAGCCTGATGGACTCGGTGTGTGTGAGTGTGCATGTGTTTGGGTTCACTAATTGCTCCGGTGCAGGTTGACAGTAGGATTGTCAGGGCCTGTTAGCGCGAGAGCCTCAGCGAGCTACCTGGGAAACAAGCTAATTGAGCTCTGAGTTCTTGCTCATTATTGGTTCAGAGTGTATCAAACACACCAAAGGAAGAGGATCCGTGGCACACTCAGAGCCGGAGAGTTAAAAAGCTGAATCCACTGTAGTAAACTGAACAGCAGTCCAGACAAGGAGATATATGGCGGGATAAGGCGACTTGAGGCCAAATGCAGCACCTGTACCCTTTGATTCCCTGTGGCTACACGGTCATTACTGCGCCCAGCCCAAACCTTTTCCAGCCTGAGTCCCCGGAGGATGTTTGACCTTCATGCTCAACTCAGGAGGGCTGTTACAGTCGCTTTATCCTGAGCTGTGAATTCATCTAAACCGTGCATTATAGAGAGGACCCCGGTGATTTGAGAATTCAGAGTCTGAAACACGCAGATCTTGTCTTTGAGGACTAATTTAGCACTTAGATGGACTCGACTGTTGTGCATGATTAAATATTAGCATTGAATGGTTAGGATGGCACTATAGGGGTCTGGTGCAGCTGTAAAGCCAGTACCCGAGTTGTAACAGCCTCACTGTAAACAGCAGGACGGATGCAGAAGAACTGCGTGTGCGGCTCTCAGAGTGTTTGTACGAGGCCCCAGCTGTTAGTGCACACGCCATGCCTCCCGTGCTTCTGCAGCACAATGTGAAATCACACACTGGGACACCGATATAGAGCTGTCGAGAGGTTCTCAGTAAGAAAAAGTGCAAAAAGTATAGTGACTGCAGAGCTTCATTCCTCCATGTAAAAACGAGCCAAAGTGAGCAAGAGTGGAGGATTTTTCTGAAGGAGGAAGTTTGTTTTGAAAGAAGTCGAGGAAATGCTTTCTGCATGATGTGCTCTGCAGGAATGTTTCCATGTGTACCATCATATAGAAGACTAACATGCTGATCGACATCAACTCACTTTAAGATCGCTGATCTATCCTGCAGGAAACATATATTTTAGGGCTGGGTGATCTGGCCTTAAATCAATATCACGATATATTGATCAGTTCACCTTGATAACGATAAATGGATGATAACTACTCCTCAAGCTGCTCACCCCCTCCCACATTAACTTCATCTACTTCAGCCGCTACAACTGTTGAACCGTCCTCCATCTCCTCACCTGTCTTTGCTTCTTTGTTACAGACTGGATGGGGTGGAGTCACGTCTCTGACGAAGGACAGCGTCTTAAAGGGACATGAGACCATAGCCTACCTACACACATCCAAAACCAACTTTGATTTATTCATTTCTTTCTTTCTTGACACAGAATATATGGATATGGGCAAAATAACATTGGTTATTGACGTAAATTTCAGTAGCCATTAAATCATGAGTGTTTACACTTTCAAATCAATATTTCTGATTATAGGGCATAGGCTCTTGAAAGCATAGTAGACCATCCATGTTATGTATACTACACACATCCAAAACCAACTTTTATTTATTTATTTTTTTGACACGAATAGACCGATTTGGGCAAATTAACGTCGGTTATTGTTGTAAATTTCGGTATCTGCAAATTTATTGCCCAGCCCTAATATATTTGACAATCACGAGCATTTAAAGACAACCTTTACCAGGTTTTGTCATGCACAAGAGTGACTTGTTTCAGCAAAATGCGACTCTGTCTTTGCGTTGACCATCTTTGCAGCGCACTGCACATGTGCAATCTGAGGCCGAGTTCACATACAGGTGTTTACTTTTTCTGCGAGAGTTTAAAGTCACACAAAAACTGAGGATTTCTAAAACACCTCGAGTGAAGCCAGTCGCCATAGATTTAAATATACAAACACATCAAATAGCAGGTTAAGTCTTATTAATAAGTGTTTATTCAGGCTGGAGCTTAAAATAAAAAATGTTGTGGCTCCTCATAAAAGGCGTGAAAGTGAGGCTGTACTTTCTTTCAAATATCAACAAAACCAAAGACGAGATAACGTTGCCTTTGTAAATACTGGCTGCCTCCCTTTTGTTAAATGAAACTGCATCCTTGTTACTTCCACGCAAGTGAGTGAGTGCCAGATAAGCGGCGTTTGAATCACAGCACACAGCAGGATTTTTAGTGAAGGTAATAGTTTTGTTTTGGAAATTATTTGCTGTTTATCTTTTATTTCTAAAGAGCCAGGAAGTGCTCAGCGCAACCTTTTCTATCTGCAGCAAATGAGCCTGAAAAACACTGAAATGGAAAGCACATGGCAGAGGATCCACATTATAAACACGGGCCACCTGGCTTTGTTAAAACACAAGTGTGACTAAAAAGAAAAACATCGGCGTGTTTGTTTTTTTTTCTTTTTTTGTTTTTTCCTCCAGCTCACCTCTCTCTGCGTCAGCTTCTGCTTGTCAATCTGCTTGACCTTGGGGCTGTTGGCCAGCAGGTGGCGTAGTTTGACGTAGC
Organism: Xyrichtys novacula; assembly: GCA_962446985.1. Taxonomy (NCBI): domain Eukaryota; kingdom Metazoa; phylum Chordata; class Actinopteri; order Labriformes; family Labridae; genus Xyrichtys; species Xyrichtys novacula. The sequence continues at coordinate 4,243,164 of OY660883.1, forward strand.
TCTTCCACAGCTTCTGGTACCTGCAGAGGGTAAATAAGGAGGTCAGCAGGGGAGTCCATCTTAAACCCCTCCCTCATTCGCTCTCCTGCTGTGCAACAAGGCATCAATATTTCATCTGCGGCCTGCCTGATATTAAACATAATTTAACAGTTGCCTGCGGCCGTTATTGCATTAGCTGCCTGTGTGTGGGTGGGGGGGGTAGTGTGTTTTCAGACGTCCAGTGTCTGAGCTGGGAGCACAGGTTCACATACGCACACACGGCCTCACGTTCTCACCTTATTTTCTCTTCTATAAAAAAGCTGTAAGTCCTGAAACATGGGAGCAGCTTTGACACATGACTCCGGCGCTATCGCACAACCTCCTCCTTCTCATTTTCTATAAAACCTCCATTGTCTTTGCTCTCATTTGCATGTGAAAAGGCTGCAGGAGTTATCGACAAGGTGACATGTAGCCGCCACACTAACCACCTACCCTTTCTCCCCCCTCCTCCTCCTCTCCCCTCTCTCTCTCTCTCGTTTCAATCAGACCTCTTGATTGATGCACTGAGGGCCGAGTGTGACCGTTCTGCTCCCATTCAGGAGACTTTCTCCTCATTTACTCAGAGTTATTCAATTATGATTGGTGGGATGGAGGGGTAAGGTTGGTGGGGTTCTTTTCAGCAGGATAGGATGATGCATTGACAGAGAGAGAGGCAGAGAGGCATAAAGAAAGCGGGGGAGAGAGAGAGAGAGAGAGAGGGAGGAGGAGGATGAAGAGAGGAGGCTGCACTGTGGAAGAGAAGAATTATAGAGCTTTAATAGTGGGGACTTCATTAGAGACTGAGACGAGGGAATGAGACGGCTTTACCGCCTCTATTATCAGCTCACCGCCACCTCCGCACTGAAGCAGCCCGAGCGGACGAGAGAGGAAGAAAGAGAGAGCCGTACGGACGCAGAAAGAGAGAGAGAGAGAGAGAGAGAGAGAGAGAGAGAGAGAGTGAGAGTGAGAGAGAGTGAATCCAGCCTGGGAGGCCCCGTCGTCCCCAATCCGCTCCAATGACCTTTCCACAGATCCGCTGTGTGCTCTCAGGGTAGTGCTGCCGAGGCCCTCGCCACTCCCTGCACATGCTTTCATTAGCATATGCTGCCTCTCTCTCTCTCTCTCTCCCCCTCTCTCTCTCTCTCTCTCATAGCCTCCCATTTCCAGCCCTGTTCATACATGCTATCTGTAGCACTGCTGGCTTCATCTCTCTGCTTAAGTAATTGCTTTCAAACACACTTATCTGTTGCTTAAACGTTCTGTAATGGCCCTGCTCAAACATGACAAGACCATTAGAGAGGGAACCGCAACACTTGGGTATCTGGTGTGTGCGTGTGGGGGTGGGGGGTCAAACAGGATATTGAAGATAATTATAAGTATCGATGTGTTTGATTTTGCAGATAGATTATTGTATATTTGTGGCTTCAAGAAAAAAAATCTAAAGTCAGCTTCCATTTTCTTTAAAGACCTTGAAATGCAGCGTTTCCCACACATAGATAATACCTGAGGAGGCCGACCAAGTATCATTTCTGACCCTCCATGTAAACATACATATATTTAACCTAATTCCACATAGGATTCACCCACTCTTGGTCAATTCAGATGATTTCCTGGGGTCCAAGGAGGTTAAAGTTTGCCCTGTGTACCTGGGTGTCCAGGGTTTGTCTCCAGACTCTGGCTCCTTCCCTGCATGTTTCTCCCTGCTCTCTCTCTACTCTCTCTACAGTCCTATCCTGTCAAATAAAGGCTGAAAAACAAATCTTAAAGAATAAAAAATAACTTTATAAAAAGAGAGAAACAAGTCTGACTATACTTCATGTACACCTGGCTATGCGATGACTAAGGAAAATAGGATCAGTCTCTACAGTCTCATGCAGTTGGTTGCTGCCATTGTGGCAAACTCCAAAAACACAAAAACTGCAGTTCCTCCAGTGTCCACTAGACGTTTGCTGCAGAAGCACATACTGCCACGGAGTTAAAAAAAATAAACATGTTTACAGCCTCATTTCTCTCTCCGCCTACACTGTATAGGGGTGACATTTTTTAAAAGGCATTAGTATTGAAGATATAACAAGTCCAAGTTTTGCATGATTGAAAGCAGAGCCGATTTGACTGACAGGTTGACACACTGTGAGTGTTTCCTGTCCTGCATGTTGGGTATGTTTTCAAAGTTTTCAATATATCTCACTTATCAAATCTTCTCAATCATTAAATGGAAATCTGGTTTCATGATAGGCAGATATCAGTAAAGCTTTTCAACTCTGTCTACATATCCACCAAACTCTATTGACAAAAACAGTGATTTTACTCCACTCACAAAATGAAAGCTATTATTCTTTATTTGCATTTTTGTATCGTTGTACGACTTAGGGTAAATGTGAGGTTTAGACAACAAACTTGTAGACATACTTTACACCACAGAAATTTGTTCAATTTAGGATGTGACTAACAGAAAAGCGCTTTCAGTCTGAGAGTCAGAATTGCAGTTTTTGTCAATGGAGTTTGGTGGCTTTAAACAGAACCGTATCACAGCTGTTTCTGATCGAAGAGGAAGTTTCCTCTACTTTGTTAGAGTTTGAATTTCATCTGTAATACCATCAGACACTTAAACTGACTTTCATTTGTCACTTATTTTATGGAATCTTGATAAAAAAGGATAAACCATATTTAGTGCTTTTGATATGACAATCTGGTTGTTTTTCTTTAACGCTCCTCACACCTTTAAATTAACCCCTGTTCACACATATGGATCCAACACTGGATATAAGATGACTGCTGGCTCTGCCCACATCAACTCAAACACTTGAAATGTGTCCAACAGCAAATGCAAATGTTTTTTTTTTTTTTTTCACACATGGGAGAGCCAACCCCACGGCAGCCAATAACGCTTACTTTTCCTCCCTACACAAACAACGGTAAATAACCGCTTTCTGCCGCCGTCGAGAACATAAAGACAGAAAAAACTTGAAGAGAAGGGAGGGCCGCTGCTTTCAAAGCACATGTACAACTTTAACAAGCTACCAGGGGTTCATAAAAGAAAAATTACACATAAAAACACAGCACTCTGGAAGTGAGACTGCTTAACAGTGCTCCAGCTGAGTGGCAGGAAAAACTCAGAGCTGAGTATGTAAATTATGGGCTCAAATTCAGTCTCATGACAGACGAGAGAGAACCCGCCACTCTGGATCCAAACGTGACAGCGTTAGATTTAACTTAATCCAGGTTGGATGTGTTAAAACAATCCTACATGAGCCAAACTCAGGAGGTAGTCATCACGGTTTTGTGCAGAAAGGAGAACAGCTGATTCACTGCTGTTAGAGCATCCCGATGAGCACCTAGGACCCGCCCACCTGTCAGTCAAACTACCACACCTCTCATTATGAAAGTTTAGGTAGAGCTCCTGACTGACTGAGATGAAACTCGTTCTTTGTATCACTCTGTTATCATTTTTTGGTTGTAAGGTTGGCCGGTTTACCGAGAAGCCAAAAGGGGTGTCCTTGGTTTCTGGAGACGGACTGCGGTGGTTCAGTGCTGCAATAACCTCAGAGTTCAATGCTAAAGACAAACTGAACAGCAGTGCCTTTGTGTGAGCCAGCTGTGCAACATCCCCGCACTTCAATGCTGCAAACTCTTCTTCTGATAAACTTTTTTATCCCTCTGGGTTCTGGTCGTGCTTTTGCAAACAGCTTCATTTCTTGTGTACTAATCTGATTTAATTACTCTTTTTTTTTTTTCAGATAAAAGAGGAACTAACACGTCCTTCCTAACTGGCTGTTTTGCAGCTCCGCGCCTCTTCTTCCTCATCCCTTCAATCCCTCTAAGTTTCACTCCCACTTAATCGCCGCTGTATTCTAGTCATGCACGTCTCCTCCTCTTCCATCATGTCGCCCTCATGTTTCATCCCTCCTTCACTGGCTCCCTCTGTCCACTTCCATCCTGCTCTCTTTTCTTTACATTCCCTGACCTTTGACACGCCATCATTCTTGCCTCAGCGGTCGTGATGGAGCTGGAACAAGCTGGAGTGGCGGCCCTGAACACCAACTCGTCATGGAGGGTGGCGTGGGGAGGAGGGGGGAGAAGACAACACAGCTTCTTCAGTCTCCTGAGTTAATATATGCTGCTGCTGTGTCCGAGGTTCTCTTTCTGTGGCATCGCCGCCGCCGCAATCAACACCAACTCCTGCCCTCGCTACACGCATCATTAGCGGTTGTAGGAAATCCTTTTCCGCCGGTCTCCTACTACTCGTTTCTGCATCGCCTAATGATGTCCCAGTCCATCCATAAATTTGTCGTTGTCTGTCGCTTTGAGAAGTTTGACATGGCAGCAGGATGTGCAGGGATGAAAGAGCTCAGCGGACAGGCGGCTAAAATGTAGCAGCGGGGGAGAGAGGACATTAAAAGGGGGACAGGGGGGAGTACCAAACTAGTTCTGCTTAAATGAATTTCCTAATGATCCTCCTCTTGTTTTGCATCTTCATCAACCACATTTCCCTCCTGACTGTTCAGAGCGAGAGCGGATATTCGAGTTGAGAAAAGAAATCCACAGGTTTAAATTTAGAACAAGAGCACAAGTTGTGGAGTCACTTTTTGATTGGCGCTTGGCGTGGCGTTGTCGCATCTCGCCGAACACCTCCGAGACCGCCGCTCAGATGATCTAATACACTGCTTTTGTTAATTATGCAGCAGCACAGTACTGTATTCCCTGCTGCAGCCCTGTGGCGTCTCTGCATGAGTTTGTGTGTGTGTGTGGCATTACTATTCACGAGACATAAACCACGGCAGCGGCTCCCACGGCGGAGGCACCCAGCGGAAACCTGGGACCCGTGACGACGCATGTGAAAATGTCACGCCGCTCGTTTTCTCGCCCTTCGATCCCCTGTATTTTCATATCTCCCCCTCCTCTTTGACATACGCCGCTCTCATCCTCCTTGACGTGTGACATGAGAGACTTTGCCGTCACAGCGTCCCGGGAGAGCGCCGGTGAATAAGGATTTAGGGAAGGAGGGGGACTAAACACAGCGGGAGAGGGAATAAGTTTGGACTTAAACCGAAGGTAGACGTCATGATAATAGAATTTTATCCTTATGATACAACAGGAAGCTTCTTTAGGCTGAATTGATTGTGAAAAGCGAATATTTATTCTTATCTTTGCCACTTCTATGTATGGTGTTTTATAGGAAACATGCGTAGGTTGTGGTTTTTAATTGGTTTGTGCGTCCTTGTTTGCTTTTTCTATTTCTCATCTTTGAACAGTTCGGTGGAGGCGGCTAGATCTATATTTGACTGGTTGCAGAAAAGTTTCTTGCGGAGGAAAGTGTTGGATTGAATAGTATGGTATCATAACACACTTGATCGTGTCCTGATATGTCGTATTGTATCCTCTCACATCGTGTCGTGTCTTATTATAATGCTCTATATGAAGCAAACTGCGCCGTATCACATCAAACTGTTGGTACCTTATTATGGAGAATCAAACCACACCTCATTTAACTATATTGATTATATTTCGCTTATATATTTTATATCCTATCACATCGCATATCATATCGTGACATAAAATATTGTATTGTATCATATCGCATTATGGCGTGAACATATCGTATCATATCATATTATATCACAACATATCTCATTACAACAAACCTTAATGTAATGTATCATAATAGGTCATATTTTATCATACCGTATTGCATTGTATCATATCATATCACAACATATCATGTCGTGATATATTGTACTGTATCATATTGTAACAAACAGTATTGTATTGTCACATATTGTATCATTACAAACTCTATCATATCTTTTCATATTGTAACAACTGTATCTTATTGTATCAAATTGTATTATATCAGATCCTACTGTATCATATTGTATTGCATCGTATCATATTATATCATAACATATTGTGTCATAACATATATCACTTAATACCATATTGCATCATATTGTATCACATCACGCACAGTATTGTATCATACTGTATTGCAACACACACAGTGCTATATGATATTGTATCACATTGTATTGCATCAAGGTCAGTATTGTATCATATTGGACTGTATTATATTGTTTGGGATTGCTTTGTATCATACTGTATCTGTTAGTATTTCATTGTATTATATCAAATCCTAATGAACTGAATACTACTGTACTGTCAAAGCATATCGTACCATCTGTGATTGTGTTGTTTAATATCATCTCATATTTTCTTATACTGTATCATATCATATCATATCATATCATATCGTATCATATAATATCGTGTCAGATTACATCATGTGCATCATATTGTACCAGATTGTATTGTATCTTATATTGTCATACTGTACTGTATAGTATGACATCATATAACTCTATCATGTTGACTCACACTGCTCTGTATAGAATAACAAGACCTCACAGTACATTACTGTAACGTATCATAGTGTATTAAATCCTATTGTTTTAAGTCCTACTATAACTGATACCCTCTTTTCACACTATACCACACCGTAATAATGTAACATACTGTACTGCATTATATCTATTATACTGTATCATGTTGTAATGTACCAGGTGCTATGATGTGTGATGATACGGAATAAGCTCTGACTGGTTTCTGATTCTAAAATCAAGTCCCGAGTGCTTGACTCTGAATGCACACAAACCTAAAAAGAAATAAAATCACCATGACTTTCCAGAAAACTTCTACAAGATCACCTCTAAAGACTAGAAACGCTGTGTTCTCTTTACTTATTTATTTGATGTTTTCAGGACAGTTCTAGCGCCGGATGTCGGGCAGTGGCGTGGAGTCCCTGCCGGCCAACAGTCTGTGAGTCAGGAGGAAAAATAAAAAGAAAAGGTAGCGCCTAGGTGACATTGCTGTCTTTCACCTATCTGTGTCTGAGTGCCACAGACGCTAAAGGGCAACTTGTGTGTCTAGATCAGACAGCGAGTAGTTGTGACAAAGTGTCAGTATTTGCAGAGCTGTGAATGAGAACAGTCTGCTGTGGCGAGGCGGTATGAGAGCTGCGGGTATGACGGAGGAGAGAGGAGAGAGGATGCACACGGGAGGATGAAACTCGGTTTGATAAATCAGGCGACTCTGCAGATTTCTGTGCTTGAGACTGAAAATGCTATCAAGCGCCTTTGGCGTCATTTTAGTGTTTGTTTTCTTTGCGTGCGTGTGCGTGTGTGTGATCTTACTGTGGGTCTCCTGCATAGCTGAGCTGAGCAGGCCTGATCCCAAAATGGACGATGATGGGGAAGGTGATGACGTCTGGGTTGAACTGCTCTCTGTCCAGCTGGTCGATCCTCACCGAGCTCGGTTTCTATAAAAAGGGGGAAAAAAAGCAGCCGTGGTTATAACACATTCATAAATATCACGATTTTTTATCTGCAAGGCACCTGTCCATCAATCGTCTCCTATCAATATGCGAAATAATAAATAATCCATACCATAGGGCACAGATTAGGCGAGCAGCGGGCACAAAGAGATAACTAGTGACGCCCTTATCGGGGACAAAGATTGACAAGCAACATGTCCTCAGCTGACTCCCAAACGGCGGTTAGCCTGTCAGGCGTTTTGCGAGATCAGAGGAAGGAGCTGTAGCATAAGGCGTGATGAGCGGCACGGCAGATGGCTGGAGGCTCAGGCTCACCTTGACATTAGCCGCGGCTCGCTCACCCGCTCGCTTGGCTCGTCACAGCCTGCATACAAACTTTGATTCGAGGGCGAGGGGTCACCAGCCAAGTTTGATTTCTCCTTCAAAGAAACATAATCAGGTTTGATTGGATTGATGGAGGCCTTGATGATTGCCCTGTTTACAACCCTGACATAAATACATTGTAAATGCTAATTTATATATACAGGGCCATTTAGCATGCACCGCTTCTGTACCTTCACTTTACAGCAGCATCAGAGCTGTTTGAGGACTGATGACATCTGTGCCCTTATTTGTCGAACACGACTCAGTGTGAAATAATCACTCGAGCATGGCGTGTTTGATTGTTGTCAGAACCCCGTTATTTACTCCAGCATGTATGTGTGACCTTGAGATCCGACGGCCGCTTCAATCTCCACAAAATAAGAGCGAGGAGGCCAGCCGAGCTCCGAGAGGACATTTTACCACAAATGACGGACTAATGATTGAATATTTTTAAATCCCAGACCACTTCACATGTGTTTGTCCCTAAATTTGAGGCTCCTAATCACCACTAACTGGTAGAAAATTAGACTGGAGCCCTCGTCGCCCCCTCACAGATTCATCTGTCTCTACTTAAATGTTTCCTTTTATTGGCTAAATTGAAAAGTTTGGTCTGAAAACATATTTAGTTGTTTTGGAAAAGGTGACATCATTTTGTCTAAAACTTAGTTGCAGAGTTATACTGACAATAAAACAGCAGACACTCCCAGAATCCGTCTATTTTATCGCAGATTTAGAATTCATTTTTTTCGTTAATCTGTAAATCTGACCCTCTTCATTTTTAGTATCAGCCAAAAGTTCTTGATTCGGTCGGGTCTATCCAAACTCAAGCCTGATATTTTCAAGTTCTTCTCTTGTTTACTGTTAATTAACTATCTTTTGGGTGAAATTTGGTATTCTTAAATTCAAATTCTGGCAAAAGGAAATGGAAGCTGGTTGGGTTTTTTTTATAAACACTTTCCTTTTTTGGCATTTCTCACTGACTCGATGTGTTAATTAGGAAAATAACCAAGAGCTGAATTACCGCAGAAAATATTTGCTGGTTGCAGACTGAATGCAACTCTTAGAGGAGACCATGTAGGAGCTGAGAATGACTGTAATTTTATCTAAAAATATTTCTCAATCCTAAAATTAAACACTTCAGGATAGTTCTGCTTGTTTGATTTAATTTATTTACTAGTAAGCAAAGACTCCTCCTGCTGCACAAGTTGTTAGGATGCTTTCCAAACTGGTTGAATTATAGTATATTTCTAATGAGAGCCTCTGAGTGTCTAAAAGCAATATTTTTTAAACCATGTTATAAGAATCTTGTAAGATATTATCAGCTATTTATAAAAGTTTATTACAAGGACATTTATATAAAGTGTTACTGTACAGTTACAGGCTGCAAACAAACTATCCTGTCGTGATGGGAAGGCGAGCACAGCCATTTAAATCACAGCTTTCAACAATTTATTACAAAAATGTTCAATTTTGAAATGTGCTGGTTGGTTAAAACTCAAGTGTTTGCACATTCAAGCCAAAGATTTTCTGCCTTTACCTGCAAAAATATAAGTTATCCGTATATTTCATTTTCTTCTTGACTTAAAAATGGATTTAAAGCTGACAAACTAACCACCAGTGTTACCCATGAGACATGCAAGTAATGGGAGGGGACCTAAACTTGTGTGATCAGGTTGTGTTTTGATATTTGCATTTCTCCTGGTTTCACAGCCTCTACGTCTCACTCACTGTTTCTTTTTTCTTCCTACATTTATACTTGCTGTGTTTTTTTGTGTTCGCCTGTTTTCAGCTGAAATCACTCGGTATGTCAGATAACAGCTGCTGACCACCTCCCTCTGATCCGTCTATTTCCCTGCGCACACAGTAAATCCTTATATATGACCTTTTTAATAGACTTATTTTGACTGGCAGACCAATCTTGAACTCGGGTCTCGGGATGGAGGACCATTATACACCCACCTATGTGGAAACCCTGACAGCAACAATTCAGCCCTGCCAGCAGGAGCAGTTGACTCAATAACTCACCCACGCCAAAGGTTACACAATCATATTCACTGTTCATATGCAACCTTTTTAGCCAGCAATGACATGCTCACCTTTAGCCAGACACAATTACTGTACATCCTTTAAAATATGGACCAGACAGGAAGGTTAACCAACTTGATAGTGACATAAAAGCTAGGCCCCGAATGGTGTTGATGACAGCGAACGCCCTTGGGGATAATAGGTGAGGTAGCTAATGTCACGGGCTAACAGGAGCAGTCTTATTCCTGCAGCGGCGGGGGGAGTTGAAGGGTGGGGAGGTTGGAGGGGGTGGGGGGGCTGCCCTTGAGAAAAAACACAGACAAGGCCACCTCCTGTCCTGACAGAGAAGCTGAGGCCTCACCATGCCCGGGTTGGTGACGATCATGCCCTTGCACTCCTCCGCGTATTTCTGCCACTCCAGCTCCTCCCACTGCAGCATGTCTGCAATCTCCTCCTCGGGGACCAGCGGCTTGCTGCTGCGCAGGAGGTAGAGCAGCACCTGATGCATGGACAGCACCTCCTTACCTCCATCTGAGATAATTAAAGAACATGAAAAAAAAAAGAAACACTCAGAATAATCCAGGTATGCAGCTCAGGGATTCTCAGAATGAGTTGTTCTTTCTGTAGCTTCAGTTGTTGAAGGATTTTAAAAAAGGACGGATTGATCTGCAGATTTTTTTTCAAAGTTCTTAAATCTTTCTTAAAAAGCTGAAAAACATTTTGAAAAAGCTCCTTCAGTCGAGACCAGATGTGTCAAAGAGAATTAATCAAAACTCTGTTTTATGAGCTAAGCCTGAGGCGGGTAGAGCACACCTACGACTTGTTTCATGTGCATACATTGAGAAACTAAAGCAGGATGAATTATTTACATGCATTTAACTAAATCTTATCCCTTCCCCTACATATGCATGTGGAATTATAAAAACCAAGGTGCTGCTTTCACATGTAACTTTTAGGCTAATTTCAGCCTACTTAAATTTTCTTTTGTTTACATTTTTCTCTTTATTGTATTGTATTATATCTTATCTATTGTATTGTATTTTTATTCTTGGCTTGGAAACGGACCTGGGGACTAATTTCGTACCACAGACTGTCAAAGGTGTGGGGTACGACAAATAAAGTTCCTTGAATCCTTGGCAGGCAGGGAGAGCACACCTCCTATCAAGTTCATGTGCGTACAATTAAAGAGCCGAGGCAGGCAGAGCAGTTACAGCCCTGTTTTTATCAGGAGCACTGATTTCCTACAGCACATGGAGCAACATTCATATCTGCAGTACTGAAATCAGAAACAGCAGATTACGTGGCACAAATAGAGAAATACAGCCGGGCTCATACATGCAGTCTACCAGGTCACACAGAGCCGGTTTAATAAACACTCATGCAACATTGATTGACCTCCATTTACAACAGACACACAAATCTCTCCTCTCTGTCCTGGAAATGCATTAAAAACACGATCAGCTGCAGACCCACTCACTCCCACAGCAACTTTCCAAACATTATCAAGCTCTCACTGTAACGCCCCGTCTCCTCTGACTCTCAGCGTCGCCACAGATCACATCACAAAACATCAGATTGGACATTTTTTTTGTTGCTTTTGTTAAAAAAAAAAATAAGAAAAAAGAAAGAGGAAAAAAAAGGCAGATAAGTGTTTGTAGCCGACTAAATTGGGAGAGCTGGGAGAGAAATTGTTTTTTGATGGAAAGAAGGTAGGAGGCACGGCTGTCATAACAAAAACACTGCAGAGAGATGATGGCGCACCAGCACCATCATGTGTAACAAAGATGAACATCATGCAGAGACACAGCAGCTGAGGTGCTGCAAGTCTGTTTGCAGAGAAAACAGCAGAGGTACCAAAGGCAGCAGCAGTGTGCAGGGGTGGATAGATCGACTGTTTTCACTTTCTCTCAATCCCGCTGTATCCTGAGGGCTGTACTGAGGCCGACCAGCAGGGGGGGAAACAGATTACAGCAGCTTCTCTTAATGTTTTTTGGAGTCTTACCTGGTAAGAACCGGACAAAACGGGGCATGAAATGGAACCGCTGGCATCCGGAGGCCTCATTTTCACCATCAGGACCTACGAATCAAGAGGAAACACCGAAAATGAGAGGTTATGAATGTTTAAATGATTTTTGAGCAGGTATTTACAAAGGGTTATAAAGAAAAGCCTAACTGTGCTCTCAATCTGACATAGTATCTTGAACATTTCTCTTTAGGATTGTAGATCAAAACATTACAACAAAGTCGTTTATTTTTTTATTTTGGGGAGGCTTTTTCACCTTTATGTGATACGACAGCTGAGGAGAAGAGAAAGAGGTGAATTTAGGTCGGCTCTCCGAGAGAAGACCGACAGAAAATAAAGGACTTGAGCAGAACTTCGTGAAAGGGTTTTGGGGGTTTTCTGCACCTTTGAAGACTTTAAACTGAAGAGACCAGAGACACTAAACGATTTTAAACCCAAAGTAAAGATCGTGATGTTTTTTTGATCACAACAACATGAGACAGCTTCTTATTGAACTGTTAATCTCAGAATTATGCAGCGGTTTCTTCTGTCTGTATCTGCAGTTTTCTGTTTTCTGCTGCCGTCTTCTTTAAAACTAGATTTTCAACATCAGTGGAGCTCACCTGGTTAAATAAAATCAGATTATTTTAAAACTAGTGTTGTTAGAGAGTGGAGAAGACATGCAGCAAAGGGGTGAGGCTGGATCCAAACCAGCGAACCACTGCAATGATGACTACAGCCTTTGTTTATGGAGGGAACACCTAGTTTAGTGGCCTGTGTTACATGATTGAGGTGCAAACAGCTCCTCACTGTGTCGATATTTCCCCTTTTTGGACTCTTTTTTTGACATTTTACCAAGTAGATTTCGAAAAAACACATTCAAACAACAGTGAGCTAAGAATAGTTGAATAACTAAACTTTTGCATGTCTGTGTTGAGTTTAAATCACATTTTTAGTCCATTTTGACTCTTATTAAGACTTTTAGATCACATAATATGACAGTAAGATATTCAGTATCTTTAATGTAAACCTCCCTTGAAGAAAATCCACTTTACTGTTGACAGTTTTACTCATAACGGGACATCAAATGTAAACTCATCATGCAGCATTTTCAACCAAAGATGCAAAACAGGAGTCTGCAGAACTAGAGGCTGCAGTTTCACCGTGTGTTGTTAAAATGGGGATGCTGCTGCACACTGAAAAGTGCAGATCTAGTCCACTAACTGGTAAAGGGTCTTTAAATTATAGTCCCAAAAAACTTGTCCTCAGACCTTCAATCTGCCTCATACCTGTCAGGTTCCAGTCGTACAGCTCCAAAACGTCCTGGAACAAATAGTCGGCGAAGAGCTCCAGGCCTCGGACACAGTAGTTCTGCCCAGAGAGAGAGAGAGAGAGAGAGAGAGATAGAGAGAGAGAGAGAGAGAGAGGCGGTGTAAGGTGAGCACAGAGCGCAGAGAGGAGGAGACTCAAAAAAAGCTGTAATACTGCCATGAAGAGTAAGTAGTATAATGTAGATATGACTGATAAGTAAATCCGGTTCTCTAACTTTATCACATAAGCCAACTTATCGCTGTAATCAGAATCTCTTCTCCCTCTTCTACGAGGATTAGCTCTTTGGCTCACCCAGGCACTGAGGTGTGAGGGTTACACGTGGCTCAGCTGCGCTCGGGCTCAGCCGTTTGAGATAAAAACAAAAAAGGGGGTGAGAAAGAGCCGGGAGATAAAGTGGGGTTTTACCGACCTCCGGTGTCATCTCCTCTATGAAGTGGATGGTGTAATCTATGTTGAAGCGGATCACACGGCACAATGGGATCTGCGATGATGAAAGGGACAGAGGACGGGGAGAAGAAAGGACAGGCCGACTCATTACCACAGCGTTAGGCAGAGGTTACAGCTTTTCAAGGAAACTCATTAAAAACTCATCGACTTACCCGAAAGCACAGGCGTGTAAAGAAGGTGTGGAGACTTAGGAAGGTGTACAGTAGAGGTGTGAGGTAACAGAGCAGAGAGTGTTTACACTAGATGTTCAACTGCGACGTATTAGCATCTAAACTGTGCGGATCTTTACCATGACGGCACTTCCTCCTGTGTGTTTATTTGCTATGTCATTTCTGAAGCACATTTTAAAACCTTTTTATTCATTCATACTTTTATCAACGCTACGAAATGACCCGCTTCACACTCTTGTGCTGCTGTTTTTCATCTTGATTTTAAAGGCAGAATCATGTCAGAGTGCTGCGGTTTGATTCACCCTTTTAGGACAAAGATGCAGGAATTCAATGAAATCTCATCCTGCTCGTTTCCAGCAATAAATTTGTCACTTTTTATGAGTATTTTGCAGTTGAAAGTAAATAAAAAGTATAAACAGATCACTGTTAAAGGTGGGGTCGGCAGGAATCCGTTAAAGAAGCATCTTTTTTTGTGGTGTATAAACAAAAAATCTTTTAATATCAGTCAATAGCTATTAGTTATTGATGACATTTTGGAATATCGCAATATCACTGTCTTTTGTTATGTCTGTGTAGTCAACATTTGAACATTTTTGAGCGGTCCGCTCTTTCTGACTGTAAACAAAACTGTTCTCCACCTCCCCTGACCTGATTGGTTGTGAGGCAGACGCTGCTTCCCCGTGTCGTTCACAAGCCCAAACAAAGTTAGCGTGCTACAATATCCGACAGTAGAAACCAACCAGAAAGTTCAGAATATTGTCTGAATCCTCCTTTGACCACGACTGCCGACACAAGCAAGAAAACAAAGTAAATACCGGAGACTCTAGTGGAATAACGGGCGCTTAAAAGGGAGGTAGACTGGACAAGAGCTAAAAAGCCGGGTCAACATAAACGATGGGGGACGCTTTGGGATCTTGGTGACCCTGTAACCTTTCTGCTGGACAGGTAAACCGCTTTAACAAAGTAAGACAAGTGTCTGTAACAGAAGTGTTTCTTGTCAAACGGACCTGCTGTAGCGTGTTGTAGCGCCATCGCTAAACTGTCCTCCCTCGGGTCCTGGACTATGTCACTTTATCCTCGTTGTAGAAGTCCTGCAAACATTGTGTTTGCTGGTAGTCTGTTGGCATCTACAGTAGCACCAATGCTTTTGACTTTCACCTTGACTGGGCCCCATTTGTAATGATCTGAAGTATTTACCTGCATTATATCTGAATTTAATTGGAACGATACAAGCGAGCAGGAGCGTCTGTTTGTGGGCGGGGCTTGAGAGAAGAGGAGGAGCTGAGGGTAAAACTGGATGGGAGGGGTAGAGTTTACATTCAAGATTTCTCCTAAAAACTGGCACTTCCTCAGATCCTGACTACCCCACCTTTAAAGGCAGAATCACGTCAAAGTGCTGCGGTCTGATTCCCCCTTTTTCGGGCAAAGATGCACAAATTCAACTAAATCTCATCCTGCTTGTTTCCAGTGGCCAGATTTGTCACTTTTTTAGAGTATTTTGCAGCTGAAAGTAAATTAAAAGTATAAACAGATGACTGTTAATACTCTCCCTGATAAGTCATTAGATCAGAAGCTCAACTTCCTCACTTCTGCTCCAATAAAAAGCTTAAATCAGCACTTCTTACTCACACCAGTGTTGTTGCGTGTACTTGGCGCCTCTTCTACACAAACATGCGTAACCTTCAGTCAGACGAGTGCAAACACTCCCACAAACCGAGCCTCCACACACACACACACACACACACTTGGAAATGAAGTAACTGAAATCTCACTAAACAGATAAGCCCGCTCTTCTGTGTTTAATCTCCCCTGTTCCACGGTCTTTGTTGTGCGAGCGCCGGGGTCCATTTTAAGAGATTAACCTGGGAGGCACATTTATTCTCGCCCATCCCAGCCGCTAACTAGCAGGGGGGCTAATATCGCCGTGTTCTGAGGTTCCTAATCCCCCGCGCTGCCACGAAGCGTTTACCCCAGCTTTTAACAAGGGCTGCTTAAATTATCCAGTTCAAATCATCCCTAATCCTCCGGGCTCTTCTCTTCAAGCTCGACGGATATTGACCGAGTAGTTTATTATTCAAACATGCGAGGGAAAGGAGACACCGACGACACACGTATGCGCATCTGGACACAGAAGAATCCACACTTTAGAGAAATCTGGTGGCCCCCTCCCTATCGATTTCATCCTGCTTTTCAACCTCCTCCTCCACTAAAAAGGCAAATGGCTGCAGAAAAGAGAAGGTCCTTTCAAGTCCTGACCTCTCTAATGTTCGATAGTCACTGATGGGGCCTTCAAAAGTAAGAGAGAGAGGACTCTGCAGCAAGGTCGGCGCAGTGAGAGCAGCACTTTGTCTGAGCAACAAAGAAGCCGACCCCAAGCAAGAGTCCATTTGAAGTTATTTTTGAGGAGAGTGGAGTTAAAGGAGGAGGAGGAGGAGGGCGGATTTCTCACCCAAAACGCTGACCTGAATTATACAGCCGACATGTGGAGAGAGCACGGGGATCGTGCGTGGTGACGGAGCCGACTGAGCGGCGGTCAAGAGGGGAGTAATAAAATCGTGGACTTGTACGCGGGAGAGCTTCATGCATATCAGAAAGAAAAGAGGAAGAGATTAAATGTTGGTTAAACTGATCTCAACACAAAACACACGTTTAAAGGAGTTTATCTGAGGCAGGGCTGTGACCTGTTTGACCTAAAGAGGTCCCTGTTTGTGTTTATTTTAATTTATTTAAGAAAAAATTAAAACGAATCATAATCAGTATTTCATCCTATCGATACATGTTTTCTTGTTTTTAGTGTTTGCTGGTTGTTACACGGTTCGATCTACAGATGGCGGTCACAGTTGTGCGTGTAAAAGTGGTTTTGTAACTGCCTCCAGTTAAATTAAGCAGAAAAATCACAGAAGAAGAAGAAAACATTTGAGAAAATTGTTAGAAACACAGAAATTAAAGCACTGCAGGAT
Source organism: Xyrichtys novacula (assembly GCA_962446985.1). NCBI lineage: Eukaryota > Metazoa > Chordata > Actinopteri > Labriformes > Labridae > Xyrichtys > Xyrichtys novacula. Next base: position 4,259,808 of record OY660883.1, read on the forward strand.
CCAAAACAGCAGACGGTAAAATGTAAACATGCACGCCACACTGCTGCGTTACAGAAACACGACAGCAAAATAACCTAACAGTTAACAGGACGTGTAACTTATCATTTCATGTTGTACAAAGACTCATGATCACTACATTCAGCAACATGCAGATTCTGTGAACACCATACAACCCTTCTGTACATTCGTGTACTTTTCAGCTCACTTTTAAAATGCATCTTAGACACCAAATTTTACTGTGAAAAAGTCTGAAAATACTGTGAGACCTGTAAAAGTAAATTACAATATAACCTCACCCCTTTATCTGACTGTTCGCAGTGAACAAATCAAACTTACATTTGTGAGAGGAGTGTGGGAGAAAAGAGAGAAGCCTTCAAACAGATACTCATGGTCGTCGTACTCGATCACAGTCGGCCTGTCGGTCTGAAGAGAAAATAAAAGGATCACTCAACAGCATAAAGTACACAATACACACGGGTTGTATCACAAAAGATGCACAATAAGTCGTACCAGGAAGTTGGTGGGAGGAGACACAGTGATCCTGTAGTGGAAGAGTTTTCCAGCGTTGTTGTTCATCAGACGACACTGTTTGACCGGCTGAAAGAGACGCACATTTATCACCTTTAAGTACATTTATGGTCAAATTTAAAAGACGATTACACAAAAAAACAAACTGTGTTCGTCCATAAATCACTTTGAGGTTTCATTAGCATAAAATCAGCAGAAAAATCAAAGAGGTTTGGTTATATAAGACATTTTTCTGCTTTTTTCCCCTCTGTTGTTTTTACATCATAAAAAATGATCCTGTCAAAGAAAAAATTACTCCAAACTTGGAGGAATGTTCCTGATATCCTGTTGTTTTCTTCGCCTATTTTCACAGATAAAAACTCAGAGAAATGAGAAAAGACAAAAAAATTTTTTTTTCACTCAGCCAAACTTCAAACTTTTGAGAATCACATATAAAAACAGATTAAATTCAGTGAATTTTTTTGTAATGCTCCTTTAACTTCTGCTGGTTATATCTCTGAATCTCGCTGACTGACTCCAGTAAACGGCTGCTGACAGGTTCTCATTCCTGCTTCTCAGAAACTCTGGGTCTTTTTCAGGATAACGGTTCTTCAGATACTCCGTTAAAGACGTGCTGCTTTGCTTCTCCTTGCATCACTCTGCTTTACAAAGACCTGATTCGATGTCTGTTCCCAACATGTTTCCACATTTATAGGCTTGTGTTCACCTAATTAAGGAGTCATGAATACAGATAAGTTGATTACATGATTTTATCAAGTACAGATATAAGTGAAAGAGCTTTTCTCTCCCTTCACTGACGTCAAACATGCAGGACTTCATATTAACTTACAAATGAGTTTGCAACTCAAACCAGACATGAGGCAGTTTGCATCCTGACACTGCATGAAACAGGGTCTCTGCAGGTTTCAACAAGTCAAATTCAAGACTTTTTAAGACTTTTTAAAGACCGTCATGAATACAATTTAAGACACATCTAACACCCATACTAGTAAAATATACAAAAGACATGAAGAAATCGATCTTTATTGCTATGATACGGTATTTATTTAAGTAGAGTCAATACATTTTTAAGAGCTTTCAAAACCGTATTGAAGACATTTTAAGAGATTTTAGGAGAATTTTAGACATTTTAAAGGCTTAAACTCAAATTGTTGGATGTTTTAAGACTTTTTAAGACTTTTAAAAGACTGTAATGAAGACAATTTAAGACCCATATAAAGACGTAAAGGGAAATTGGAACATTTTACATGACTTCAAATCAATCTTTATTGCTATGGTACGATATTTATTTAAGTAGAGTCAATAATTTTTAAGACCTTTCAAAATTGTACTTAAGATGTTTTATGAGATTTTAAGAGAATTTAAGACATTTTAAGGGATTTAATTTAAATTATTGGATTTTTTGACATTTTAAGACTTTTTAAAGACCACACAGATACCCCGATTATAGGCAAGATACTTTTATAGACAGATAAACAAATTAATTTTTAAGCTTTAATCAGTGTTTTCATCTCTTTTTAGTCTTATCTTTGGAATTTTTTTGTTTTTTTGGCTTTTTGGTGATTTTTATTCGATCACTTGTGGCACATTGATATTCTGACTGTCTTTGCTGAAATCTGATCAGTTATTTTCAGTTTCTGTTCACATCTTGAGTCTGTTTGTTCGTTTCTCTAAATAAAGCTGTCTTTGTGGACTTAATGCGTTTCCCTTTCATTGTTTCGCTCGCTGAATCACCTCTGTAATTAACATAAATAAAGCTGCCTTCGTTTGCTTATTCTACCTCTAACTTTTCACCACATTTTTCAGGAGGCTGTCGATTATCCCCCTCCTCTGGTTAACGCGCTCGTTAACTTATTTATAGTCTAAGAGGAGGAATCGACACACCTGTCTCTCTCTCTCCTCAGACATTAAGACTTTAAGAGACGCCAAATAAAGGTGTGATATCACACCGATGTTGAACACGAGGTTGGAAGGTTAATTTTCTGCTTAAATGAGTCATCGCGGTCAGCTGCAGAACCGTTTACGTGGGAGTTTTTCTCCCAAATCACAGGAGGGCCTGAAAGTGAGTCACGACCAGCAGAAATCTCAGCACCTGGCAGAATAATCGATGAGTCACAGGTACAGTTCAGCTCTCCTGTCTAATCCTTCCTCATGTAACATCATCATTTGCTCTTCTGTGATGATAAAATCTTACTGTTCCTTTCATACAATGGAAAACGGACACTGTACAGAGAATACAGTTAGGCCGACTAGAATAATGTCCTTGCCCCCCTGTGGCAGCGCTCCAAGGTTATGAAAGTGTGATTTATTCGCAGCGTGTCGTACCTCCTCCCCCGGGTAGATGCTGTGCCGGATCCCTGTACGTCTGGCCTTGGCACTGCACTTACACAAGGGGCCATCATTCATCTGGACAGAGAGGGGGGAAAAAAAAACGTAAATCAGACACAACTGATTCGCACGCCATGTAGAACACAGAGGCTGCTGAACGTTTCACATCAGGAAAGTGCAAACTCTGGACTTCAGCCACACTGCAGCTTTTTTACTTTGCTCTGTGTAAGAGAAGTAGACAGAAGTATAGCTGAATAAGAGCATTTTCTCCATGTCGAAACGCTCTCAAACTGCATCATTTAAAGTGAGCGGTTTCCAATATGAAGTGAAATGATATCAAAACTTCCATCAGAGGAAACTGAGCTCTTCATTAAATATAAACCTCGATGCATAAAGACTGGAAATCACATTAAGACTGAATACCACCTGATCGATACCTCCACGTTCTCTCGCTCTACAGGCACAAGGAAAATTAAGTACGCATACATGCAGCTGAAGGTCTTTAAGTTTAACATATTTGAAATTCATGAATCCATTTTATTGATATACGACTTCATTTTCATTCATTTATTTTCACTCGGAGAAAAATGAGATAAAATGATGATTCGGACGGTTTTGTAAATAATTTAAAGGTCCGATTTGAGTGAAATCAAAAATCACATCAAACATTTAAACTGAAGCATTTCATTGTTTTATAGAAAGATCTGCTCATTCAAACTTAATGTCAGCGATAAATTTCAGAAGAGTCAGGAGAGGGCATGTTTACCATCGTGTTGCGTCAACCGGCCTTAAAAGTTCAGGAGTTTGATTTTCCAATTCTCACCTGATACTGGATTTCAGCCCCTCTACAGTTCAGGGTCTCCTTTACCGTGTTTTCATGTATTGATGCACAATAAGATGTTTTCAATGTCAAGTCAGGACTGCATCAGTCCAGGTTCTCAGCAGGACTCTTCTCCTACAGAGCCATGCTGGTGTGATCCCTGATGTCAGAATGTGGTTTGGGATCATACGAAGGTCTCCCCTGAAAATCTCATTGTTTGGATGGAAGCAGATGTTTCTCCTAAACCTGGAGATATTGTTCGGCGATAATGAAGCCCTCACAGATGTAGAAGATACCCTGATGACATGGACTCTGATGATCCCCGTACCATCAGGGTTTTGAATTTTCATCTTTTATCTACCCTCACTTTCTTTTCTCTCCCTCACTCTCTGTATTTCTCCCCAACTCAGCAGCGGCAGGTGTCTGTCGAACATGAGTCTGGTCCTTCTCAAGGTTTCTGCCTGTTAAAAGGAACATTTTCCTCGCCACTGTCACTCATGTTAGATGAGATTGGTCAAATTTGTCCCATCTTAAGGTTGGGTCTTGGTAATTCATCTAGACCTGCTCATTTTTTGGAAAGCATTTTGGGATAACAACTGTTGTGATTTGGTGCCATATAAATAAATTTGTTTTGATTTGATAAAAACCATGCTGTTAGAGAGGAGTACGCTGCATCCATGATTTCCAAAAAGACCGTCAAACTCTGATTCACTGGACAGAACTCGATCTCGAATGACCTCAGGGTCCACAGAAGTCGCCGCTGTTTCTTGATCCAAAGACAAACTGTGTTCAGACGACGGTTTTTGGAGATGATTTTGAGCCAATGCTGTGATTTCAAGTACAGAGTCTTGTCTGTCTTTTGACTTTGATTCTCAGATTATCAGTTTCATATTGATGTACGTTATCCTGACATTTGCTCACAGAACCTCTCTCCATCTTTCCCTCTGAGACATTCACCCTCTCTGAAAGCTCTTTTTATCCCCAGTCATGTTTCTAACCTGTTTCTAATTTGCCTCTTTAGTCAGGAGTTGTTCCTCTGGATGCTTCTTTCTTTTTTTTTGCTGAACTTAAAATCAAAAAACTGTTCAGGATGACGTAGATTTTCTCTTTTTGTGAGGACTTGCTGACGATGGTGTTGAGCAGAACCTTCTAAGTCAATCTGAATCTATTAGTGCCCTCTGCTGGACAAACTATGTAATTGAGAGAGTCGATGAAATCACAAGCACGGATTTCCTATTTTTACTCAAATCAGGTTTGTTGAAGTTTTTGAATGAACTGATTTGAGTGTATTTAATCTAAAAAGAGTTTATGCACATGCATTTTTTTATTTACATGTGTGTCATAGGTCATCCACTCTTATTTTTGCATGGGATTGTTCCTGTATTAGTGTCTAAAATTTCGGGGTTTGGGTCAACTTTCATGTAAATTTGTTACACCTCATTATGAGCAGGATACGTGCTCCTCTGTGGAGACACAGTATCTGACATTTTACTGCTTCCCTTCATACAGAGAATAAAAAGAGAGGTGAATCTACTGCCTTACAGCTCTTTTCACACGAGGTAAAATGCTTTTCATCGTCGGCTCTTTACTCTTTTTTAGATCTGCCAGGAATCACAGGAGATTGAAGAATAAAAAACTGGGATAAGTCGAGGATTTTGTTGCATAAATCCTGCAGGAATGTTACACAGCATTACAGAGGTGGGTTACAAACCTGCCCCGGGTCGTTGTACCACAGCTCCTCGTGCAGCCGGTCGGGATGAGCTTTCTTCCTCTTGATCTCGGCGATGACATCAAACACCTCTGAGTCAGAGCTGCTGGAGCAGGTGCTTCCTTCGCCGTCTGACTCACAGTCTGACTCACTGCTGCTGTCATCTGAATCCAGAGAGCAGAGAAGGTCTTTAATCATCGGGGCTGAAGACTGAGACACAATTCAGTCGAGTGGTTAAGCTCTCCTGCTTGATGTGCCCTCACAGAGAATTATACAACATCAAGTCTCCGGCTGTCAAAACGCTTTCAAACTGTGTGCTGTCGCGCCGAATCTGCCGACTCACGCGGAGAGAGAACTTCTCAAAATGCTGATGATGCAGCAGCAGCGGCGGCGGCAGAGTTTCAGGTGTGCCGCCTCGTTAGGATTTACTTTATTTAACTTCAGACAAACAGAGCTTAGCGCCACTCACCGATCACTTCCTCCGAGTCTTTTGAATATTTAGTCATCTCCAGACTGCGGCGCATTCACAGAATTAAAAGAGCAGCGGCACGCTCGTCCTCGTCTTTTATTCTTCTGAAGCTTCACTTTCAATAAACCTCTCACCTAAATGAGGATTATGATTACCTCTCAGCTCAACAGTTGCTGGATTCTTAGCCAAATAAGGTCTTTAATTGTCATCAACATATTTAACTGGAGAGCACAGAAAAACATATTTATTCAACAAACCGGAGATCTGAACGACGACGGCGGCGCTGAGAGAGACAATCAGGCTGACGGCGGCGCTGATAACATCATAAACACAGATTTTAATCTCTGCCTCAGTCGAGAGCTGAGGAGACAGACAAGTTTCCAGCTCATCAATTTACAAAAGATTGTCAACACTTGTCGACAATGTTGTTTACTTGTTGCACTTAAGCACAACTTAAGAGGAGAAAAAAAGAGGCTTTGATTTGAACGGTAACGTGAGACTCTGAAATTAAAGCACAGAGAGGCTGTTTTTATGATCACAGTGCACCAAACAATGAGCGTCACACTTCCTCCATGTTTAGTGAGACGTGTGAGAAACACTTCTGAGCAGAGCAGTGATATTAGTCCTTAAAGTCTTTGTTATATGGAGCTCGATCTCCTCCTCTGTTGGTCGTATTACTGCTCTGGTGCTCTACACTCACTTTACTTCCTATTCTCTAACAGGTGTTATATTTTCAGTCCATACTCCCTTTTTATGCTACTTTATGAACTGAACTGAAAGAGTAGAGCCTCTTCAGACCTTCCAAACTCAAGATCTTCATTCAAACACAAGCCAGCAAAGGCCTCATAATCACGTCTAATCCGTCAGCATTCGTCATCATGTGACCTTCAATAAACCTCAAGTGTGTGTCAGACTTCATGTGCAGACATTCATCGATGCTAAAGCTAAGCTACAAACTTCTAATGAGTCTCCTGGATCATCACAGCGTCACCTTTTACAGCAGAGGTGTCAAACTCGACAACAGCAACGGCCATAATCTGGATTTAGGTCTAAGCTGAGGGCTGAAGAGGGTCAACATTTCACCAAAACTGTCAACCTCCTTTTCAAAAAATATGGAACAAAAATAGCAAAGATTATAAATAATTTGGAAGTTCAAAAAAGATTTTCAAAAAAAGGTCAGAGCGTGATATTAAAAATAGAAAAATAATTCATTTAAAGAGCAAATACACGAGGAGAACATTAAAATCAGGTTTAAAAGGTCAAAATATGAATTAAAATTTAAAATTGTAATCTAAAGTATAAAATGACAAAAGTTTGAATAGAGTTGAACAAAATCAAAGCATGAAATAAAAAAATCCAATCATGTTTGACTTGTAATCTTGACATGAAAAATTGAAAACATGAAATAAAACACCAAATATTTTTTCACCACATTCTTGACTGTTTATCAAATCTTTCTTATGCTTTAATTTCCCAGATTTTCATGGTTTATTAGGGACATTTTAAATAATGGTGATAAAGTTTACATTATACTGGAGGGCCAATAATAAAACAAATATGATATGATCTTGTGGGTCAGATATAATTGTTCCACGGGTTAGATTTGACCCCCGGGCCTTGAGTTTGACACCTGTGTTTTACAGGATGTTTACAGTGCTTCACATTTCTCCTACATGCTTTACTCACCCGGGTCCTCATCCAGTTTGGTCTTTGGAGGGTCCCATTTCGGTCGAGTGGCCTTCGCTCTCTCCTGTCTCCTCCCAAGTTCCTCCTCGAAGCGCTCAAACAGATCGCGCAGCTTGCTGGTCCCCACCACGGTCGAGTCTCCCTAAACAAAAACAGAGAACACACACGACTCAGTTACAGTTTTATTCTTTTCTTTTCAATTTTGTGTTCTATCCTTTAGCTTTTAGCTCATATCACGCATCAGCAACATCTATGTGAACTTGCCGACTCTCTCCTTTGTTAAATCTGCAGGAAGAGAGTCTTCACTGTCACAGCAGAAAAGAAAGTGAGTCCTAAATCTGCTCACGGAGGAGCGAAAGAGTTCGGCTTCAGCTCAATTTTTATCGGTCCTTCTGTTTTACCGAGAACTCAGCCAATTCTTAGACATGACGGGTAATTTGTGGCAAAGTAGAAGCTGATGGCAGCATGTCAGGAGTACTTAGAGACTGCAGGGAAAGGTCAGAGTCACAGAGAACTACCTCGAAGATCTGAAGACATCAGAAAGTATTTTAGAGAGACTAGGAGAAGATTTCTCTTAAGGTGCTAAAAGACATCGAACTGAGTCTGCAGTTACAAGAAAAGCTGAGACACCAGGAGAAATGTTGATGACGCCTTTTTTTTAAATAAAATGAATGTAAAGGCAACTTTTCAAGTGTCTCAGGTGGCACTTTGTTAGAAACAGACCAACTCTGTGGTGGAAATCCCTCAAATGTGCTCAAAAGTACCACTTCACAAACGGTTCATGTCTGCATCCCCAAATGAAGGAACAAATATGCAACATGATCCAGAAATATGATCCATTTCTTTTAGCCCGAACCTCTTAGAGTCTTTTTGGAAACTATGGACCCTAAAGTGGAGAAGGACCACCTGAGAAAGTCAAACTCTCTGAGGAAATGAAAACAGCTGATGTGTTAGCGAGAGTTAGGATGGATGAACAGAAAAGATAACAGTACCACTTGATCCATGGGGTCGTTGGAGTAGTAGTTCTCTGCATGTGTGCAGCGGATCCACGCCGGTTTCAGCAGCTCCTCTTCCTCTTTCTCCTCCTCCGTCTTCTCTTTCTCCTTCTCTCGATCTCTGTCTCGGTCCCGTTCCCTCTCTCGCTCACGCTCCCTCTCCGCAGAGGTCTCCTCGGGGTCTCGGCTCCTGACGGAGGTGTAGCTGCGCTCTCTGCTCAGGCCGGAGGAGCTCTCCGACCTCCTGTCCCTCTCCTCCTCCCAGCGGCTGCGCTTCCTCTCTCTGCTGGAGGACCGACTACAAAAGACGGATTAAAAGAAACATTATCCAGCAGAATTTTCTTTGACGACTTTTTACAATGAGAGCTAAAGTTAAGGTCATCTGATGACGACTGAGTCAGCTGTAACGGCTTTGAAATGCAGATTTGAAAGTTCGATGGAGAGTTTGCAAAAGTCAAACTCTGCTCATTCAACAAATCACAGATAAGTTCCCTGAAAGCTCGATTCTGCCTGAGAAGACGGTGTGAAACTGCTATTTTTCAGCAGCGATGAAGAAGATTCATATCAGAAAAACACTCCAGGCACATCAGGTCAGTATCCCCGCTCGGACTGCTGTCATCCCTCTACGGTCTTCAGTTTATTAAAAACATAAATTGAACTTCTCCTGGCTAACTATCAAGTAGAGGACACAGTATGCTCTTCTCTCAAATCTCACCACAGCCGTACACATCTTTGCTTTTGTTCCTGAGGCTAAACTTTTGCTTTTCTCTGAGCAGAAATGATGCTTCATTGATATTCCCACTGAGTAAACAAATATATTATGTACTTGAACTAAACTGTGAACCATATACCCTCAAGTATTTGTGGAAAAATAGGGCTACAAGAAAGACATCATGAAAGAGAAGAAAGGTGTGCTCCACCTGCCTCGGGCAATTTGCTCGTAAGGACCAGTATTTTGTGTGGCATCAGTTAAATAACCGTGAAGAGAAACTGTATTAAAACTCAACACTTTCAATAAATTCAGGTTTGTATGCGCTAAAAGAAACTAAAATAGTTTTTATAAATGATCTGGGAATTTGATTTTTTGAAAAGTACCTTCGTGGCCTCTTCCTGTGTCTGTCAGGCGACTGGGATCTGCGACTGTCTCTGTGCCGATATCGCTCCCTGTGATCAAACACACGCCACAGTGAGAGAAACAATCATTTGACAGACTGGTCAGATTAAAAAGAGTCACAGCTCCCTGCGTACCTGCTCCTGTCCCTGCTCCTGTGTCGGGGTGGAGTCCTCCCTCTGTCGTACTCTGACCTGTGGCGACCCCCCTCAGATCGGCCCCGTCTGTCTGGACTCCTCCCACGGTCCTTCCTTTCACCAGGAAAATCCATTTTATGCTTCTCCCCATGGCTACCGTAGCCGTAGCCCTTCTGCCTGTGGTCGTCATGGCGATAGCCTCTTTCTGGGGACCTCCGGGTGTCCATGGTTTTCTCGTACTTGTACTGCCCCCCTTGTCTGTAGCTGTGCTCTGGTTTAAAGGTGTTGGGGCTCTGGGTGTAGCCGGGGTTGAACGGGGGAGGAGGGAAAGGAGGGTGAGGGGGGTGGGGGTAGTTGGCAGAGTAAGGAGGGTGGTAGCCCATAGACTGAGAAGCCATGGGGGGAGGCATGGGTGGGTGAGGTAGAGGTGGCGGGGGCACAGGAGGCATCATGTAAGGGTGGTAGGTATTCTGTGCAGACACTTGGGACCCTGTGGGGGGGCCACCTGTGGAGCTGGGGAGGGGAGGGGGTGGGAAGTTGGGAGGAGGTTCAGGGAAGCCCTGCCGGACCGGGGGCTTGGGGAAGGGTGGGCGAACAGGGCACTGGTTCAGAGAACTGGGAGGCTGGGAAGGTGGCGGCGGAGGGTACTGCATGAAGTCTGAGTGTGGGGGCATGTAGCCAGGGTTGCCATGGTAGCCTGAAGTAGGAGGAGTCTGAGGGTCATAGTGGTAAGGGGGAACAGGTGGCTGAGGAGGAGGGGGCCTTAAGTTGGTGGGGCGGTAGTTTTGAGGGGAGCTGTGCTGGCCTGGGGGTATCCCTCCTCTTGGACCGCCGCGATCATGATGGAAGGACATGACTGTGGAGAGAGAAAATAGTCCCGTTAGAACAACCAGCTTTATGATATTTTCTAAATCACATCAGAATCAGAAATACTTTAATAATCCCCAGAGGGAAATTGCTTTTTGTTACAGTAACTCCAGTGCAAATAAAGCACAAAGAGGAGTTAATAATAGATAAAATAATTAAAATAAGTAAAAATAAAGAGATGATCTATTAATGATTTCTACACAATGTATTTACATTTTAGAAATATAGAATGTATAGGCTATTTACTTTATTGAAATCTAAAAGTCACTAACACGCCAAATTGTATACCCTCTACCAGTATTTGATGAAGCATTACCTTCAGATCAGCAGTTTTGCTTCTTATTTGTTATGATTAAACTGTATTTAGTCAAATGTAGACAACAACGACAATAACAACAACATGGTATTGACATCATATATCTGCCAAACTGCTTTCTTATAATCAGTACCAGCAGCTGCCATTGAAAAGTAAAATAACAGTCACTGGCAAGTGTTTGATATAAACTCTCAGATTATGCTGTCAAACAAGCAGTAATTTTGAAGAAGAATCAATCTTATTTCAGATTATAACCCTTTTTTCAGTCCCCTTAATAGCTTTACATTACTGACAACACAAGACGTTATCCTGAGTCTCTACGTTTTTATCTTTTCTCAACCTTCAGATTCATCCCAAAATATCAAATCGATCCATTTTGATCAATTCCTGCATCCTGTAATGGTTCAGACTTATTGCGTTAATGCAGAATTATTAAGATGTCCACATTTAGCTCTGAATGAAAAGAACACCTGAACCTGTCTGAGCATCAGCAGACAGCTACCGTTAGCAGCAACAGACACTTCTCTAAAACACGCCGTTATACACCAAAAACCCCTGTTTTATAACCACTCTAAGGTTAGAACGTTATCCATCTGAGTCAGTATTTAAAGTGTTTTTATTTTCACGCTAAAGTAACAGCTAAGTTTAGCTCCAACCTAGCCTAGCATGCTAACAGATACAGGCAGAGGATAAGTAAATAAATTACCTTAAACGACAGCGGGCTCTAGTTACGGGAGTAAATCATTCCGTTATCACTTCAACGTTAAAGACGTAAATATAAAACCTTTTGTAACCGGATACTTTTATGAAGCTTCGCGGAATATTGTATTATACTCCAGGTACCACGTTTTCAGAGGGATGGTGTTTCCAGTCGGACTGGTGGAAAAAGGGACAAGGATGGACCAATCACGTTAAGCAAAAATGTCATTGACCAATAGGATCTCCGGACAGATTTGGAGGGTCGTTCGCCGGGCGGAAGTGCAAGATCGCTGATGTTTTTGATTTCTTAAAAAAATGAAAATATTGTCAAAAATCCTTTTCAGATTTAAATAACCTTTGTATTGCAACACTCATAAAACTCTACTTTAAAATTTGCCCCGGTGTTTTAATTTAAAAACTTTTTTGTTGCTTTCTGTTTGCAAATGTTTATACTAATAATAATTATTATTATAATAATTTTATTTTAGAGCACTTTTAAAAACAGAAGTTTACAAAGTGCTTTAACAAACAGTCTTAAAGAACATCAGCACATGGAAATAAAAACAAAAGCTCAATTAAAAACCTCTGAATTGATGGACAATTTAATTTTTCATAAGAAACTCAGACAATACAAGAACCCTACAACATAAAACAAGACAATGAGGACTAAAATAACATAGAAGCAAGTCTGTAAAAGTGAGTTTTTAAATTTCATCGAGGATTCAAGTCAAGCCAATGCTTATTTATAAAGATAATGACATTATTTTTTCAAGATCAGGTGGGGTGAGTATTTAATTTTTGAAACAGTTCTGGACTGGACAATCTTGTTGATATGGGTGGAGAAGGTGAGGTCATTATTGTGTACCTGTATCATTTCTCCACCAGATGACAGCAGAGTCTCCTTTTTAAAAATTGCATTACATAGTGCCTTTGTTATCACCATGGAAACCTATTACTCATCATTTCCCGTATGAATGGAGCAGAGAAAGCGTCAGTGATTTAACTTGGTACATGCATGTCTGAAGGCCAAACTTTCTGCATTATTATCGAACCCGCAGAGAGGTGTTTTGTCCTCGAACCCCCGATTCTTCTGCTGAATTATACCGAGAAGAAAACCTATTAGACTTATTCTCTGTATTGATTTGACCCTGTCCCCAGAGTAGCTGCTCGGAGTACTCTCCTCACAGCTTTGTTGTTAACCCCGGTGTGTGGAGGCATCGACATGCCCCTGCTGTGATGTTTCACACTGAGTGCACATCCCAGCTGGATGAGTCAATGTGGAGGAGAGAGGTCAAGGTGCATGAGCCCACAAGGTTTGCTCAGACGAAACACCTACAATTTCTCGAAGACTCTTGCAGAAACAATTTGGACTATTAGTCAGACGTTACCGACACTTCATGTTCCAAAGTCTACAGCCACACCTGCCCACATATGCTTTTTTCTTTTATTGTGATGATCCATTAAACACAAAAGGTGTGAGTTTGTACCTTAGTGGAATCTCAGGTAAAAGCCTTTTCTGTTTAAACATGATGAAATCATTCACACCTTAAAAAAGAGGGGATTTAGAAGGTGCTGACCTGGGCAAATTCAGAGCATTTTTGGTTTAATTAAAACTTTGCCTCTGGCAGAGAGTGATTATTAAACAGTCAGGGATCTGTATAGTACCACAACTGCAGCACAATATCAGCAAAATTTAATATTAACTTCCTAAAGCTCAGTTACGCTTCTTTAAATGCAGTTTTTTTTTTAGATGCTGGGTCTAAAGCTGTAAAATACTTTAACTTTCATAATAAATGGCAGAGAAAAGCAACAGAATGATCCCAAAAATCAAAAACAGAGAGTGGATTAGTAATGGAAATGTGGTATTAAAGAATCTTAGAGCAGTGAGAAAACAGATGTGTCTTCAATTCAGACTTATAAATGCTCACAAAGGAAAGAAATGTAAATCAAGATATTCCAGATATGTGAGGCAGCAACAGCAAAAACAGTCACCCTTTCTCTTCAGCCTGGAAAAAAGGACAGTGATGTTTACATTAGAGACGCACTAATGGTGAAAATTAAAGCTGATATCGAGCTCAGAGATCATGTAATCCTCCCACACTGCACACACCTTCCCTCACGCTTGATGTTTAAATTATTTGGTTTGTCCAGCAGGGGGCTTCTCCTGCAAGAACATGCAAGCATCTCTATTCAATACTGTATGTTTGACAGTCTGGATCATCAGCATGCCTTGTTTAACCTAGAGGGAGCATGTGTAGAGCAAACAATACAGACCCCAGTATGGCGCCTTGAGGCACACCACAAGTGATGGGAGCAGATGCAGAGAAATGGCATGCAGGATGTGAACCACTGGAGAGTGTTATCCTGGGGGAAGGTGTGGGAGGATGGAGTGTTGAGAGCAGGGTTAAGGTCCAACAAGATCAATACTGCAGAGTTAGAAGATGACAGGAGGTCGTTGGAGGCTGAACCTGAGCCCTGAAACCTGACTGGAATCTGTTCATGATCTGGAATGACAGTCGCTGATGGTGGAGTATTTTTCAGTAACATATAAGACAGTAAAGGAGCAGGTATAGTCTCTTATTTGTGCTGTAATCAAAATTGTTATTCAAACATCAGATTGTCCCAGGTTGTTCTCTGTCCACTGAGTATCTCTGACTTACAGCCCTCCAGCTCAGCATCAGCGTATCAGCTCTCTCTCTCTCTTTTGTTTTTTATTTTTCTCCTGGGTGCAGTGGGAGCAAATCCCCGCAGCCAGGAGTTCTAACATCTGGTGAAGAAGTGGAGGCGGTTCAGCCCCCAACATGACAGAAGGGATGCATATACTTTTAGCCGAGCTGTGAATCATACAGAAAAGAATAGATGTTGTTACGCAAGTACGTCTCTGTGGAATTGAAGCAGTGAAAACAGTATGTGAACATTTTTACATTTGAACAGAAATCAAAGCTTGTTGGAGTGAAGTAAGTGGATGTGACTGTATTTCAATCAAGACAAGGATTGATTTTATTTGTAGATGATGTGATATTTGATTATTCTGAGAGCCTCTTCAGTGTTTGAGATGAAGTGATCGATGAGTTCCTGCCCTGACTGACAGCAAAATCGATCTCCGGACACTGGCGGTGGTGGAAGTGTTGGCTGATGGTGTCGTTCGGCGAGCCGATGAGATGATCAAGCTGATATAACCGCGCAGGCTGGGCGGCAGCGGAGGGGGGAGGTGGCTTCCCATGAGTGGAAAAAAACGGCAACAATATGAGGGTGTGAGCAGAGCTGCTGAATCTCTTTTCAGAAAACACGTTTTTGAAAAAGTACTCTCTGCTCCCCTTCTTTTGGACACAATGTGGAGAAAGAGTTCCCCTTGAAGGAGACAAACTACTTCTGGCTTCCCCTCCAGTTTACAAAACATAATTAAGGTTTTTTTTTATTTCCTTCTGGTGGACAAAAAGGGTTCTCAGGATGCCCTTTCAGTTGAAATAATGCTAAAAATCATACTGTAAAAATCATTGTCTTTTTGGCTGCCCTTCATTCGTCAAAACATTCAAACCTGTCCCTCTAGATGTCCCAATTTGGATTAAACGTTCGAACTGTCCTCTCTTTAATGTACAAAGTGTTAAAAATGGATCTTGTTGAAGCCCCTCCACTGCACATAGAGTTAAAAAGTTTTCTCCGGCTGACCTCTTGGTGGAATAAGTGTAAATCAGGATGGACAAAACGTGAAAAAGTCCCCGTTGAGCTTCCCTTACACCGCACAAATGACAAATAGTGTGTCTTGGATGGACTTTGAGGGGACAAGTCATAAAAATATCTCCTTTTAGATGGAGATTTCCTCCAGGACAAGAGTGGTCTGATGTGATTCAACCAATCTGTACGCCAATGGAAAATCCCCTGGTGCTATAAAAACATGCGATTCGTCCTCATGCCAGAGCATTTCCCATGAGTCAACATGGTCTGCTGTTTGTCCTCTAATATGACATTTTTCAGCCGTCCCAAATCCTAAACAGAAATATTTACACAGACATCACTGGCATCCCTGGCATGATACCAATAAACAGGATATATTCTTGTAATGTTTGGTCCTGGTGCTTTGTGTTTCTTTGGTCAGCACATCTCCATCAGTATTCACGTCGTCTCCAGCAGCATTAATATTCTCTGCCTTCACGCCGGTCATGCCCTCGCTCCCTCGAAGAAAAAACAAAAAGATAAAAGTCAGCGGTGTCTCAGGAGAGAAGCAACAGCGGGTATTTCTGCACTCAACATGCGTTTGAAAGAGCTTCCTGAAGAAATACCCGAAAATTGACGTGAAATGAGAAAGATGACAGAGTCTGCTTAACAGACATGACTGATGACACACCGGGAGCTTCAAACTTGTGTAAAAATGGTAAAAAGGTACATTTATTTACAACTATTCCTGAAGGGCAAGTTGATGCGTTTACAGAAAAAGAAAATTCAAACTGTTACTGGAGAGTGTTTGCCTCGAATTTGGAAAAACGGAGAAGAAATGCATCTTCATCTTGAGCTGTAGGGGCGTGAAAATACACTTTTTATTCTCTACACAACTTCCTCTGGTGTGTGTAATGTAAATCATGTTTATATACAGTGATTTCATTATGCTGCAGTTGCACTCGACCATCTTTAAACACACATCTTTACCATGAGACATCATTCAAATGCAAACAGGTATGAAAGGTCTGTGTGTGAGCTCGTTAACATCCTGGAGCGACCTCTGTCTGTTTGATAATTGAAGTGCCATGTGAGCGCTTATAAAAAATGACCTCAAAAGGAAAATGTGTGAGGCGTACTTCACAATAAACCGTCATCAACACATAATATGTGTCGGCCCCGATCGCTCTCCTCTATTGATGGTTTCCTGTCGTTGATCGACGTGACGACAGCGGCAGGAAACAAGGTCACTGCAGAGTCGCAGCTGCTGATATTACTTCAACAAGTGTTGCAGGGACACTGGGCAAATGTTAATTCTCACATCATGAGGTGTTAAATGCTCTGCGGTGTTTAAATCCCTGTTGCACAACCACACGAGACAATCAAGACTCTGCCTGTCGTCCAATCTCAACGTTCCCGTTTGTCAAAAGTCGAAGAAACGCTGATTCATATTCAATTCTCCGGACTAACCGTGGTACTACCAAAGCTCTTACACAACTCACAAATGACAAAATAACTTCACTTGATGAGGGACATCAGTGTATCATCCTTTTTATTGTTTTAACTAAAGACTTTGATACTCTAACTGATTAAGGCGTACCTCAGGGATCAATTTTAGGACCCCATGCTTTTCACTTTCGACATTTTAGTTTCCAAGTTGCGATAAACTCGTCTACCTCTCTATAAGAGAGCTGTTGCAGCCGTGTTTTAGATAATAGTGACATTATATATAAATATGCTGCACTGTAGACTCTGTTTATGCTGCCAGACTCATAACAGTGGACAGATTCCATGGAGACACAACAAACTCTGGTATTTATAGATTTCCAAGGCCCCTGTCTCTATTCACTGTGTACATCTCAGACTGGTTGGAGTGGAATTGTTGAACCTGCAGGACTTGAACGTCTAATTGGCCATCTCTCCAAGTCCCTCATGCCCACACTGAACTCTGTAAATCTGAACCTTATTTTGATACCCCTAAACTGATGGAATAAATCCCTCCAACGCCGACCAAACATGGAGCACCTGTAGAGGAAGGGACAGAGCAGGCTGTACTTGAAATTTACCAGACAGTCCTGTTTGGATGCGGCAAACATGTTGAATTTAGACACAGTGAACAGGGAGGAATCTTAAGCAGAGGAATTCACATCATCCCCACACCCACCCACCAGCTGTTTGTGTCTGACTTTTGCCTTGCTGCTTTCCAGACATCGCCTCCCCTTGACTTGTTTTAGAAGTTTTAGCACCTGGTGAGAAAAATCCAGAAAATGTTGGGATGAAAAATGCAAACATTTGTGTCCATTTGACTGTACTCCAGCGGGGTAACTGTTTGAAAAGAAGAAGAGGAAGAGGAGGAAGAGGAAGAAGAAGGGCTATATAGCTGACTATGTAGAGAGCTCAATCACTGGAGGTTTCGGACACTACACGGCGCACCGTTGTTAGTAATTTATTTAAAAGGCCTTATATTTCCGTGTTGAATATTGCTTCCTGCGTCATATTGATTATGAGACTATATGACGCAGCAAACAATTGTTTTTGAAAACTGTACGGATCACTTGTGAGGGAAGATAAAAAACTTGCGCTGAAAATGACAAACAGAGCTCGGGTTCAGTCTCTTCTTGCTCTCGTCATCTCCATCTTTGAATTGCTGCTGGAGACTCTATGCATGACGGGATGCCCACCATCGGTGAGTGACCATCGGATGGTCACTACATTTTGCAATGCTCTATGGGAAATTTTGAGTCGCCTATATGGGGCATTGGAATTGATCACTCAGGTTTCGGACACCCCTCAAAATGGCGCTAACCCCCATATAGTCACCTATATAGGGGTTATGGATCCATTTTGGACACAGCCGAAGAAGAAGAAGAAGAAGAAGAAGAAGAAGAAGAAGAAGAAGAAGAAGAAGAAGAAGAAGAAGAAGAAGAAGAAGAAGAAGAAGATTTTTTCTGGGCACTGTTCTTTTTCTCTCTTATATTTTTCCTTTACTTGTTTTTAAAACTGTTCTTCCTTTGCACCGCTCTTTCTTTTTTTTTACTGTGGTTCTTAATTTATTTATTTGTGTTTTTGCACCTGGTTTGAATGTGTATGTTGCGTGTACCACTGCTGTTTACAATTTAATTTCCCCACTGAGGGATGAGTAGATGAAAATCTAATCTTAACTAAGAAAGAAGAAGAATTTTAATTATCCCTTCAGGGAAATTCAGTAAATAATAAAAAAATATATAAAAATAATAATTAAAAAAGGTCTTTGCAGTGACAACGACAAACCTGACGAGCCCTCACCACTGACCCCGGCACAATCACACAGTCTTGAAAGTATGCGTTCAGACATTTCAAATATCTTCAGACAAAAATGACTCAATACAGTTCACTGAATTTGTTTCCTACATTCGTTTTTATATGATACATCGTGAGCCGTGTCCATTCAGTTACTTCCAAGGCTACAAGTGATTCATTCATTCAGAACCGCAGACTATGATGTGTATTACTGAGGTGTTTAGTCATCTGCTATGGCATAACTCTCATTACTGGAACAGATTAGTACAAGGACACATATTGGCCGAACCACTGGGAACATAAATGCGTCTCCAGCCCTCACTTTCCTGCAGGCTGTACTGTAAAAAGTCCTTCAGTTGTACTGTTTATGTAACTATTTAAACTTACAGTGATGTTACCAAACTCAGCCTTGAAGCATAACAAAAGCGCACGTTTTTGAAGCAGACGCGCTGAGTTCTGTAGATGTGGACACAAGAGGGTCTAAGGATGTGAGATTAAAGTTTTCTCCTCCCTATTTTCCAAGTGTAATGAAAAGTTTGCTTAGAGACTGCGGCCCCGCAAAGGCAAACTCCTAAGCTGTGATTAATCAAAGAGGTAGAGGGTAGATGGAGGTTGTTTTTCAGCTTTTTAACAGATGTATCTCTCTAACCAAAGAGGTTTTCCTCCCTCACACTCCCACGCTTAAATAAATATGAAATATTAGGCCGAGAGAAAAAGGTTTTAATGTTTAACGTGTTTTTCATACAATACATCTCTCAGCTGAATGGGACAAATTACCTACGCTTTAGAAAAAAAGAGCCTTTTAGTGCAGCCGGTAAACTGCGAATACAATCATTTGACTCTCTACGAATTCTCCAAAGAACAGCCAACCACAGAAGTTTATTTCCTGAGTGAAATAGTGATAGTTTTGGCCCCTGACTGAGCTGCTAAGTTGACATTTCTAAACGCTTGTTTCCGTGTCCAAAGATAATGCTCCTCAAACACTTTTTTATCATCCACTTAAATCATAAAAAGCAAATTATTCAGATTTTTCTTTGCCGAACTTGAGTTAAACTTTAAAAAACTGACACGAAAACACTCTGAACCAGGTTTTTGTCACTCGTAGCAAGTAAAAAAACAACTTTACTCCATGTGTGATTTGATAAATGAAAGAGATTTGCAAGAATCTTCTTCAAACTCAAGTAAAGCACTATTACAACACAAAAGCAATGCTTAGAGAGCTGGGAATAACAATCATTTCAACCACAGTCGCCCAATATATCTGCCAGCAGAAGTGCGAGTAACTAGGACCCCTGAGTGAGCGAACAACAATGAAAGGACTTCTAAATTTGCACCCTACTTTGATTTTATGCCTCCTCCTTAGTTTAAAATTACACAAATCTGGGAAAAAATCATTGAAAGGCAATTTAACAAGACAAATCAGCAACTAGGCGCCATTTTCTTCACTTATTTAACCTCTCAGGGGAATCGGATGCTGCCTGATTCACTGAGTTTCTCTGCAGCCTGCAGGGCGATAAATGAAGGCGAGGTTACGAGGGGCTAACGCAGCATGAGGGAAGGCAGCGGGTCCAAAATGGAGAGAGTGAAACAGAGGACTCAGAGGACTCGGGTTTTTGCTGCTCTGCAAATACACAGTGTGGGCACAGTAACAGGATTTTGATTGCTGATAATTTATGCAAAAAAACATGGAGCTGCCGTCACAGTTTTGTTGTGTTTAATCTTTAAAATACACGATTATAAGGCTTAAGATCTTCCATTAGTGTACGTTTATCCTAAAATAATAATGCATTTCTCTCATAAGCGACTGAATACGAAAAAAAAAGCTTCAAACAACCACTGAGTCACCTGCATGACGACCCACTGAACGAGTTTCAAAGCGCTCTCTGAAGAGATGTTCTTGTTTGAGCAGGTGGAAGAGAGCGTCTGACAAAGAGAAACTCACCTTGTTCATACTTGAATCTGAAGTGTTCGGGTCTCAGAGTGGTGAATCACTCTCAAATTCATTTGACGGACAGCTGTAAGTGTTTTTAACTTGAATTAAAAGAGGCATATCTCGTGGAAAGATGATTCAAATTTCAAGCATGTGTATTTTACTGACGATCAAGTAAGGACGATTGTGTCACCAGGTGCAAAGTGAAAAATAAAAACTTGTTTTGAGCTTCAGAAAGTCATCTAAACGGGAACAGGTGCTTGTGAGAGAGTCAATGCTGCTGAGAAACAAGAAGAAAAAATGAAACTTGGCAAAAACCAAAGAAAACTTGGCTCACAATAAAACAATCTGCAGCTCTCAAAGGCTGATCATCATCCACTTGTAAGAATCAAAGATGAGGTGCAAGAAATAGACGTCAACAAAAACAAGAAGCTTTAAATCTCATCAGGAAATAAACAAAACTTTAACCCTCTGGAGTTAATTGATGCTCCTGAGTGTCAAAATCACGCGACATATTTAAGTGGATGTAGCCGCAAGACGGAGCCACGCTGAGTCTCCGTTTCAACTTGTCTACGAACCCACTGAGCATTTTTTGGTCTAAAGAGGTCTAATAGACGTCTAAATGTAGTCTAGACGACTGGTCTAAAATCAGGCTACCACAGGTCTAAAAATGAACGTTTTCAGACGTTTAGACTAGCCAGCTAACAGAGGTCTACCAGTATATTGCTCAACGGCTATCATAATTATTTTGGTTTCGTACTTGGAGATCAGTTATGTGACTCACAGTTGCTTTTAGAAATAAATACTTATCGAATAGCAGGTCAAAGTGCAACATTTAAATTCCGTCTACAGGTATACAGAATCTAGACGGTTGAAATTAGGTCTAAAAAATAACTAGATGTCTAATAGCCGTCTATTGCTCAGTGGGAAGTGAGGACCTCAAAATATGTATCAGTTTTTTAAATTGTGATGAGAGACAAAACAAAACGAGAGTTCTGATAAATTATGTACGTCATACTTATCCTGATTATTTTCGTCATGTTCGGTGCATTCTAATAATAAATGACTGCGATATTTGCTAAAACTGTATAAATGTTTTGGAGTTTAAAATTTATATTTGCAGTCTAAGTTAAGAAAATGGTTCGTTAAGAATATTTGTGGTTTTCACAGTAAAAAATGTTACTTTTTTCCACTCAGATTTTGTTTTGTGTGTGAATTTAGGTCCGCTGTGTTCATACAGTATGTAAAAATGATAAAACAACTGTAAATTCACACAGGTGAAGTTGTGCTGAAAAGAATGACACCAAACAAGGCGAGGTAAACAGTTCATAAGGGGAAAAATAAAGGTAAAAATCAAAAGTTGTTCAAAATGGCCAATTAGGGTTAAATAACTGACTTAAATCAGATTGGTGTGTTTCTGTGATCGAGCAGCTCTTTGGCGCAGTAAAAGCAGCCTTTTTGCGTAAAATGAGAAACTGGATTTGCACCCAGACACCGTTCACCAATCATTACAATTGCACAGCCTGTTCTCAATAAGCTTGTTTGCATTTCCTTCTCCTTGTGTTGTGCAAACCATGGTAGCTACATTCAGCACATAATGAGGCAAACATGCTTTATGGACAATCTTGCACTGCTGACAGGCGTGCATCGTAAGTCCATCAGCTTGCCCTTTTTTTTTGGCAGGTGATGTTGAGTTTATAAACCTTTATCGACATGCAAACATGTGGAATATATGCCTACAAAAATATCAGTATATAAACATATAAATGTACTTAACTGCTCCTGCAGGGTGGATTAATTCAGCAGAGTTCCCTCGGTTCAAAAGAAAAAGAGATTATTTTCTTTCCCTTGATGCAGATGATTATGTGGTTTTCATAGGAATCATGCGTCATATTAGCTTGTGTTCATCCTCTCACCCTGTGCAGAGCAGCGCCCGCACATATATGGCAGCACATAATTACCAAAGGTCACATGCAGAGATTGAAGCACATTTCCCATCTACCAGAGGATGAAGCACTAAATGGGAGTGCAGGGAAGAGGAAATTAATTTCACAGAAAAATAAGGGTTCAGAAAGTTCTCCTCAATGTGCCGAGCTTAAGTGTGGAGGCGCTTGTTGTTGCTGTGATTATGTGTGAGTCGTCTAAAAGGCATTTGATTAAATGCAGCCAGGGCGGACTTGAAGGACAGGAGCTTCAGTTTAAGTTTTATCTGTGGTTATCAAATGCTGTTTAATGTTATTTGTCTTACCATAATCAAGAGTAATCTGCGAATCTAATTGAGAGCATGACTTCCAGTTTGACAGGAGAAGACTGTTCGCCCGAGTCAATAATGTAAATGTTGCTTTTCTGCATCCCAGGATCTCTGTTTTCTAAATAGATAAGTGATGAGTTTCAACAGCAACACCGGCTTCCTTCAGCTTTCTCCCACACAGGGGTGTATCCAGACCTTTTGGACATGGGTGGCCAAACCAAAGCTCTGTACAGGTGGAGGTGGCCATGTTGATTTTTCCTTGTTATCTTAACTGCTAGGATTGTTGTATTCCTGTGTTAAAAGTAATTTACCACATAAAGCGCCAAAATCTGTTTCAACATGACCCATTGTAAGGATGCCTAGCCCAGAAGAATGGAAGGTCCACATGAATGGTCATTTTGACAAGCTTTACTGGTTGCAGATCTGGGTTCCAGCTTCATCATGCCATAAGTGTAACGAAGACTGGTCTGAGACTGTTCAGGTAAATATAGCCGCCCATGTTTCCAAGCATTCTGCTGGCATTAAGTTGACCTGAAGAATAGTCCATGTACGGTAAGAGCAAAGGAAGACTTATTTTAAGGAGCACATATGGGGAATACCATAGCATAACATATTTTGGGAACCTGAGTGATGTCGAAAATGTGTCCTTGTTGAGGATGGTTGTCGGAGACCCGCGACTCCAGGAATCTATCACCAACGTATCCATGGTATCTGAGTTACGTAGCTCCACCGCCCCAAAGGCTGATGGGATTGGCTACAGACAATTCTCCTAACGCCCAGATGGTTGGTTTTAACATCAGTACTTCCTCTGATAAGGTGAGTCATAGGGTTTTAGGATGGCACCTGCAATGGCCAATACAAAAGGGGGGCAGTGCCAAAGTCGAGGTTTAAAAATGAAAAAAAAAGTTTAGTGGGCAGACCACTAAATGGTTCTGTAAACCCGGTTTCGACTCCTAAACGGTTGCCTCCTCCCTTTCAGAGTCAGTGTTCGGGTCACATGTCAAGTCTCCTGGCGTGGGAGCACTCTTCTCGAGCACTCGCCATATTTGTTTTGGTGTTTTTCCGCCTCTGCATCAACCTGCCACTGTCTGCAACCTCCTTTTTTAGACAACACAGGCAGCTCAGCAGTGATCGCCCACCGGGATCACTACACGGGTAATGAGGTTAGAAACTCAGAGGCTGAATCTGCAACTGAATTCAACTAAACCATGTTTTCAACGGCTCTGAACATCATTATACTGGACAATTGATGCTCACCGAGTTTAGGTGGTGAAGTAAATGACAGGAGACGCTCTCGTGGTTGAATAATGTAAATATTGTATTTGTTTTCCTGCTGTCGCTTGATTAAACTAGAAGAATGAGCATGAAAACGTTTAGAGTACGATGTGTAGTAACAGGTAGATGAAAACTCTGGCACTGTTACTGTGGATAACAATGCTAAAGGTCATGTACCATCTGTGTAGTTTCCTTTGTTTTTTTTTTTACCTTCTCAGGATGATTTTATGTAGCAGTGAGTGAAATTGACTGACTGTCTCCCAAAGCACACCAGAGTAAATGGACTCAGGGCTGCGTGCCAGGATTTTATGTTGGCTTGTAGTTGCTGTAAAACAAAGCCAAAGAGAGATCGAAAACTTGGCCACTAAACAAATATCAAAGTTTTTTCTTTGTTTTAACTTAGCGGGAGGACAGAAAGTTGTGAGGAGAGCAGCTGGGGGAGCAGGTGGCGGTAAACCCTTTAAAGCTTCAAACACTTTCAACATTCAAGAAACAGCAAATTGACAAGAAAGAAGTTAAGGTTGATTTTATTCATCAGAGAACAGTTGGGGAGGCAATACAACGGTTTAACCTCAAGATCTCATGAGAGTTCACTCTGAGCTCTTCTTTGCTTTGACGTGTATGTCTGTCTATATGATGTTTGCTTTTGGTGTTTTCAAAGGTACAATTTCTGCAGAGTCTATTTACCATCCGTGTCTTTCCTGCAGATCCTGAGTTCATGTCTGTTCTTTCACTCACTCACCGACAAAGATTGATGGGAACAGAGGGTCAGAGACAGCGAGAGTCTAATGAGCAGGAGCTGAATTCATTCACACGCAAGTGATGGGATAACAATGGAAAACAGCCGGGTTACAAATGGAGAGAGGTGTGTGCAGATGCAAGCTAATAAAAAACAGTGGGGTCTAAACCACAGAGTCAATCTGTTACATAAGAAAAGGGGGAAAAGCATCCGTGCGGATAATTAAGTGTCCTTTCTCTGTGTAAAATCAACATTGGTCCAAGTAAATTAGAAAAGAAAACCTCACATGCGAACACAGCAGTGTGCAGAAAGGACGAGAATTCTCATTAGTGGATGTCTTCAACATCAATCTGACATTTGCCTTTAATTTCGTGCAACAGCATTCATAGAGCCGGAGCCTTTAGTTCCCCTTGAATTACGCCGCAAAGACTTGATTTTTTCTCATATTCATGCTGTTCAGCTGCTTCATGTGGATGCCGAAGCAATCACAACTTATGTAATGTTTACATCGCCGCTGGAGGTGCTGCCCCCGTCACTCTTCAGAAAACAGAAAGCCTCAGCATGACAACGAATCCTTTAAAACTCTCATTTCATCGACTTACTTCTGCTTTGGAGGAGCTATTGCCGCCCCGAGTAGATACAGAAACACCCACAGTGGACTTTGGGAACCTTTATTTCCACTGTAATTTCTCTGAAACGAAGAACAAGCAGCCTTCTGAAAAGCTTGGGGGGAAAATGTTGCATTTCGACATTTTTCTTCTCTAATGGAGCTGCCACATTTATTTGTGTAGACGTGCTTTTGGTGCTTGTAGGCTTCATTTAAAGTTTTTGACTCCAGCAGACAGTGCGGGGAAACTCTGAACCCAGGAAGTTTGAGTAATAGGTAGAAAATGTCACATTTTTCACCTTGGCGCTTTTTGTTTCGTAGAAGTCTCAGAGTGATGGCTGTGCGAGAAGCTTTTAGGTCAACCTGATATCAGTGAAATGCAACCTTTGTATTTCCACCATGATCTGTCTGGTAGTCTGGTAAAATTACAGGCTGGCAACAACAAAACAACCCATGAGGTTGAGAAGAAGACAAAAAGTGGTCAACACTGTTTTTCAGTCTCATCCAGATCATCAACACAACAGTTTCGGGTCAAAGTTCTTTGGGTTGAAGGATGAGCCCCATCCTTCAACCCAAAGTCTGGAGATATATTTGCTTTCAGCTGTGAGTGATACATTCTAGACTACGTACTACTCGTCCTACTGGAGGACACCGCTAGGGGGCACACCAGGAAACCAAGATTCCCTTTCTTTTGGATGGCGTTCTTAAAGGGATAATCCGGTGTGAAATTAATTCAGGGTCAAACACGCTGTAACACCGAGTTAGACACCCCCGTCGAGAGATAAATGTTGCCGACCGCTTGCTTCTCCAGTTATACCAACTTTAGTAACAACCGCATGATAGCAATACAGAGAGCCACACGCTCAACCAAAACGCCACTCTATAGCCACAAATAATGCTCAGAACAGCACCTAACTTCATCAACAGGACATAGAGGGTCACAGCCATAGTACTAGACACCAAACATCTCCTGGGGGGGAGGGTCAGTGGGTTTCACTAAGAAATTATGCAAGTTAGGCGATGACGTCATCTATCGACTTCTAGCGACTTTTACAACAGCCACTAGCGACTTTACTCACTGAGGAGTTGGCAACAGTGTACTTAAGTGTCTTAATTAGAAGTAAACAACAGACATGCAGGAAGTTTGAGTGTTTTCAGAGGAGGCGGCAAGAGCCCTGAAGATGGAAATGACCATGTTGGAAGTGGCTAACTCAAACTTGAAAGTTTTACATGTTTTCTCAGTTTTTAGTTCTGAGAACAAACTTTTTCTAAAAGTCATCAGCAGCAGAATTAAACAAGCAAATATGCACAGTGGAAAGCTTTGCACATCTGTGTTAGGGCCCTCAGTATTCCTTTTATTTCCACAGACAACTCACCTTCAACCTTCGCATTAAAAATCGAGGCTCATCAATAATTTATGTTTCGTCCTCTGCTGCATGTTAAAACTCTGTCCTTACACCGAGGACTGAATAAATCAGGGCTGTTTCACTGTTTCTCAGTCAGCATCACAGTGGGGTCTCAGTGTTTCTGTCAGCTCAAAGATGGAGGGCAGGTTCTCCAAGAGAAAGTTTGTTCCCTCCTCCTTTTATAATCTCCGCTCTCTAAATCCACGGACGTGCACCACAAGGAAAACAAACTTCAACAATTAACTCATGAGAAGCGGCGTGGTCGGTTCTTGAATGTCTGCTGCGTGAAGATAAGCTGGAATCAATTAGGCAAAGCAATTTCTGTATCAATCATGTGTGGGCACTTTCCTGGACGGGGATGTTGAAGAGGCAGATTAGCACACAGAGGCGGTGAAAGAAGCTTCCTGTCGCTCGTTCACTTTAGTTTTGTTGTTGTGAGGCCTCATCGGAGCAACTTTAATTCCCGTTACCGACTTATTACTGTTACAGAAATGAGTCAAGACAAGGTGGAGTGAAGCAAACATCTCTTGGTCCAAACTTTTGACTGTCTCCACTTTCTGTTTCTGAGTCCAGCTTGTTGATTTGGACGTCATGTACCTGCAGTATTCACCCATCCAAAACAGCCTCCCAGCAGACCTCTCTCTATCCGCAGACTTTCAAGTGCCGTCAGCAGGTTTGTTGTGCATTCAGTCAGGTGGGCCGCCCAGACAGCCAGAGATCTTGTCTTGAATCTCAAGTGAGCCTCATACAAGATAACTCCAGCTTCATCTTGTTTTATGTGTGATAATCATCATATATAATCCTTATTGACTGAGGTAATGAACACTTCTAAGTATCACTGAAGGGTAGAATAACAAGGTTTGTTGATTCCTGTACAAAGAGTCCACCTCAGGGGAGCAGTTGTGTAATCACATCCTGCTGAAGGACATCCTTACAGAGCAGATCTGAACGATGCCTGTAGGTCCATGTGGAAGACAACACAAGAGACAAGACAATACAGCAATCTGACATAGAGTTTATCCACAAAATAACAAGAGATATGGAGTACAAATTGTTCGTATTCTCTTTTAGAGTGACAATAAGAATTGATCTGTTCATTTTTCTTTACGATCGACTCCGAAATGTCACGAAAGGTGGCGAAAACATCCATCTGGACTCCAGGACGGACCTGCTACACTATGGTAACCCTTACCTCACAATGACGACTTTGACCAAAGCTCATTCAGTCGTTGATATAATTTCTTCTTTATTGGTGTTTTACACTAACAGCTTCTCTCTAAAGGTCGAACTGTGCAGCTTATTCATAAAGATCAGTTATCAAAGTTATCAAAGAACATAATTCACAGCCTGTAAAAACTGTTATATAATGTTTTTCTATGGCTCTGTGGAGGTTTTTACTTGGAGAATAAGTCTGTGTGCTTGAAAGTAAATTTCACAATGGTGAAGTTGCTGTGAGGGACGTTGGAGTGATCTATTTCAGGATCCTGTGTATTTAGAGATGAGTCAGTCTAATAATAATAATAATGCATCAGATTTCATATAGCGCTTTATCAGAGACCCTCAAAGCGCTTTACATAGGATACATTATTCATTCACTCACACAGTCACACCTTGGTGGTGGTAAACTACTTTGGTAGTCATAGGTGCCCTGGGGCAGACTGACGGAAACGGGGCTACCATTTTGCGCCTACGGCCTCTCCGACCACCACCACACAACACTCACAATCATGCACCAGTGGAGGACACACACTGGGAGCAAGGTGGGTTAGGTGTCTTACCCAAGGACACAATGGACAGACTTGGGATAGGGGGGAATCGAATCGCCAACCTTCTGGTTATTGGACGATCGCTCTACCTCCTGAGCTACTGCCGCCCTTAAGGCTTTGAGGCTTATGTTTTCATTACTGCTGCCGGGGTATTGATTGTTATTTTGACAAATTTCTATGAAGTTCCTTTTTGTTTGCATTAGTACAATATTGACTCCCTGAACCAATAAAACAGATGTTGTGGTGAGGTTCTTGGAGAGCTCTAACCGAGTTTATTCACGGGGGACCCACCTGTCAGTCAAGTTAGCCGCCTCTGATTCACCAATGTCGTCAAACCTTGATCGTCCCGCACAGTAGGTGTCATGGGAGTCCTGATCCTTTCCTGTTTTGTGTTAGCTTTTGCACTTATTGTCTTTGTTTCGCACAGTTTCCAGTAGCTCCTGGTGCCTCCAGAGGACACTCAAGGAA
The DNA here is from genome assembly GCA_962446985.1 of Xyrichtys novacula. Taxonomy (NCBI): domain Eukaryota; kingdom Metazoa; phylum Chordata; class Actinopteri; order Labriformes; family Labridae; genus Xyrichtys; species Xyrichtys novacula. The sequence continues at coordinate 4,288,847 of OY660883.1, forward strand.
CCGAAAGTTGAAGTGTCAGCTTCATCTCTCCAGACCAGAGGATGCTGTTTGATTTAACCTTGTGTCAGTGATTGGATGGAGAGGTGGAGAAGGAGACTCTTTCCAATCGTCAACCATGCCTTTGAGGTAGGTAGGAATGCCAAACCATATTAATCACTTTCAATAATTTTTTTTTCATTCATTATTGGCTTTAATTTGTAAGGAAGGTGCAGGACTAGATAAGCTCTTCGCTTCATTCTGTTCCTTCTCAAACTGTTTGTTTTTGACAAACATATGCTGTGTAAATTTATCTTTGACATATACAATTTGTTTGGTGTACATATGTATTATTTTGTTCAGTGTTTCGGTTTCTAGTTGTTTTGTTGTTGTTAAAGTTTGAGATAAATAAAGAAGAAAGAAAAGAAAGGAAATTAAAACTCTGAAAATTGTTGCCTGATTTTCACACAGTTCAGTTTGTTACAAACGTCAGAGGTGTAGCTATGATGGAGGACGCTGTCACACATTGAAAATAATCAAAATTATTTTTCAATCTTACTTGTGAAATGTAATCCTACGTGATCTGGTTTCAATACTGAGTCATTTCTTTTTATTGTAGAGTGCACAAATATGGCCATAGTTGATCGTTCTCCGCTGACTTAGTTTGGCTCTAATGCAAACCTGGAGTGAGAAGACCAATCCAATATGGTGGCGACACTGGATTACGCTCCAGCACATAATAAGGTTTCTAGAAATGGTGTGTTTTATCTCCATTAAAGTAGACGTTTGTGAAGAACAAGACGAAGGGTGGTGTTTCTGCTCCAAAAGCTCAAAATTGAAGCACTTTCAGCAAAGTATATACACAGCAGTGTGAGACGACATGACAGACCATCCACTGACTCTAAGGATAAGTATTAGGATCCAAATTACCTTCAGTGGGAAATTCTTCCTGTGGTTTTACAAATTTCCACAAAACCTCATCACTCGGAGCACCTCTATGCACCTGGAAGCTTCACGAATATACATCCTTAGAGCCAATTTCTGTTTTCTCAGGAAGCTCGGCACTTAAGCTTGCAATTGAGACATAATTCGCTTTGCCCTCCGGTCTGGAATAACCCAAGAGCTATAACATGCATTATATCCACTGATGTAACAAGTACACCATCTGTCTTTTGAAGAAAAGGGAGAGTGATGAGCTCTGAAATTGATACTTGAGAAGGTGCATGTTCTTTTGCAACCAGACATCTAAAAAAACAATTATCTCTTACGCAACAGCGTCTTCAGAGTCAGACCCGTGTCTATTAGCTGCAGTCACAATCTTAATAAGACGTCACAAGCTGCTGCACATGTTCCCCCCACATAAGAGTCCCTCTCGAAGGCTGAGCTGCAGTTAGAAGCCGGCGCCTTTATTTTAAGGTTTCATTTGGCTGCTGGAACTCGGAGCTCATTTAGGTCTGATGAAACCCAGTGTGAGAAAAGAGAAGGTGTAAAAAAGGAAACAGCCTGCCTTTGTCATTATTAAGAATAATGGGAGAACTGGTGCAAAAGGTGTTATAATAGAGATTCTTCCCACAGAGGAGGAGGAAATAAGCTGAAACAGAGACGAGCTCATCCAGACGGCTGGATGTGGTTGTTGTTGTGATTCATCTCAAACTGACAGAAAGAGAAAGAGAGAGAGAGAAAGAGAGAGAGCAGCATTTTATTCTTTGACCCTGAAGAAAAACAACCCAGCAGTTTGGCAGCAACACCTTTAATCATGAAGCTTTTACTCTGTTATGTAACGCTATCTGAAGTTCAAACGGGGCCAAATACTTTCCTTTGATTCCAGTTAAAGTAGATTGTTGTCAGCTCTTATCGTGTGCAGGATCACCAGATACCACAAACTAAGAGGCTGCAGGCATTTCATCTAGGCAACACAACCAGATATAAAAAAAGGATCAAGAGAGGCTGAAAATCTCAATTTGTGAGAGAATGCCTGTGGAAATATTCAACCATTTCATGATAAAATATCTCTTGGTGCAAAATTGGAAAGAATTTAGGGATTTTTTTAACTAACATTCATAAACAGCTGAAGGACTCAGAGAATCTGAAAAACCATCTGCACACAAGGGACGAGGCCAATAACCAACACTGACAGCTGTGATCTCCAGGCCTTCAGGGGGAGCTACATTGAAACAGACATGTCAACAGATGAACCAAAGCCTGCAGGAAACCTTCTCATTCACAACACTATCACTGACACTACTGTGTGGCGAATCATCTCCACAAAAAGGAAACAGCGTCCATGATTTCAAAAATGAAATCCAGGGATTTTGAGCCAATACGGTGACTCCCACTTCAGAGTCATGTCTGTTTTTAACACAGCACCACCCCAGGGATTGAAAATGGCTGTACAGAAACAGATAGACCAGACAACAGACCTCTAAATGGAAATCCAAGACAAAACACGACAGTCTCTGGACTTCAAATCCTCTTGCTGGGCTGTTCTTCTTCAGCTGTTTACTAGATTTTTTAGACTAAACACAAAACATTCTTACTGCTCACATCCTGATGGTATATCTGGCACTTTGCACAGTAGTTTTACAGCTTGTATGCAATAAAGGAATAAAAGGCTTTAATTGCAGTTAATTTTTCAAGGTAAACAAGTGCATGAGCTGATTACGCTGCAGGAAAAAAATCAAATTAGGAGGAAAATACATTAGAAATAAAAGAAACTCAATGCACAAATAAAGAAGGGAACTAAAGTAATATTTAACTGCACTGCAATACCAAGAGCTAAGCTTTAATGCAACAATGCAAATCCCTCCGCACTCCATCTCTGATCTGCTCAAACTGCAGCTCAGGGACAAGGTCCATTGTGAAAAACTTCATTATCATGGACTAAAGGTCACAACTTTCCACAAACAGAGGAGGCTTTAATTTACTTTAAATTCAGAGGTTTGACTAAAGTGAGGAGGAAGGTGAAGGACATTAAGCCCATTAGTCATTTGACTACTAGAGAGCTGAGAAATGATAACCAAGGATTATCTCAAAGTGAACAAATCCGGCTCACTAAACTCTCTGCAGATATTTAACACTGTCTTTGAAATTGTCATGATCCGCAGTGACCTCAAGTTTTTGCCTTTTCAATGGATTACCAGGTTTTTATCCTGAGATGTCGAACCGAATCCAATAAAACCCGACAGCCTTGAGGAACAGATTGAAAATGCAAAACAGCAGAAAGAGTTTAATCACTCAAACGGCCTCATTTCCGATCTTTCTGCTTAGTTTTCAAAAGAGAACAAATAAAAAAACAAACAATTAAAAAATGTTCCCCTGGGCATGTGGCACCGGGAACCAATTAGAGAATAAAAGCTCCTTGAACCAGCTGTTTATGATAAAAATCCACTACGGACAAATGCAAGAGCTTCAGGATGCATTATACCACCAAGTAAAACTCCTCCGCCCACTCGGAGGTCAGTTTAATGTTTGGCTTATGTAAGAGTTTAAGAGGGAACACCATTTCAGCTAATTCCAGTTCACTTTAGGTTATTAATTTTCACCATTTATGCTCCAAATTTCAAAGTTTTACTGGGAAAAACATTCAAAACAAACACAGCCCTCTCACCCACAGACGTGAGGGTAGCGGGTTCATGTTAATGTTTATGCATGATGAGGACAAAGTCAACGGGTGCACTGAAACGGAGCTACATGGTGCATCTCTGTTCTCATGCAGCAATGAGGTTAATGATGTTACCGCATCCAGCTCTCTCTCATAAGTTTAGAAATGTATTAAAACATCTTAATGCTTTCAACATACCGTATTTTTCAGACTATAAGGTGCACTTAAAATCCTTAGATTTTATCAAAAATTGACAGTGCATCAGTCTTAAGCGTTTACTTCTTGTGCTTAATAACTGATTTTATGTGGTACAATGCGCTCAAAAATCTGTTGAAATGTGTAAGTACGACTTCGGTAAGCGACAAACCCGCTCCGCTCAATGGATATTCCGAGCATTACTGTAGCTGTCGTCTGAGCTGGAATCATCACTGAACAGCCAAGTACTGATAACAGCAACGAGAATGACTCGGATAATGATGAGAAGGATCCGGACATGCTTGATAGCGAAACCGCACAGCTGTGTACAGGTCCTTTCACACCAGGAGCATTTTTTTTTTGTGCGATTATTTCGGACGTCAATATTTTTTTAGAACCCGTATCCTGTCAATACAAGCGTTCACATCACCAACGTTTTCCCATATTTCCCATAATATTTCCAATATTTCGTGTTGTTCCCTGTGTTTAAGGACCTTAACTCAGACACTGAAGATGAAGAATTCGATGGACTTGTGGAAGAGGAATGAATCAATAAGTGAGCGTATTTTTCTGTACCTGTATTTTTGTTACAACTGAGTTAAATAAAGTTTGATTTAATGGACTGTGTTGTTTTGCTCAATGCACCTTACAATCCAGTGCGCCTTATGGCCCCGAAAAATACAGTAGTCCCAAAAAGCTTTGTTTTTATCAAGATGGCATCCGTTACTATTTTTGCAGCAAGTTTCAGCACAAAACGTTTTTTTTCTTTCTATCCCCTGTGTCCTCAGATAAAACTTTTTTGTACCACTCTGCCTTCTTCCTCTGTGCATATAGTCATTTCCACATACTCTTGTTTTCACAGCTGTCACTTCAGCTCTTCACAAGCGCTGTCACTTCTGAGTAAATAACATGTTCTGGGAGAAATAGGGCAATCAGAACCTGTACTTTCTCGCCTAACAGCAACAATCAGTCCGAGTCAAAACTGCATCACCTGTTTGAGATTCCGTGTCTTGCATCAGAAAGAGGATGCTGCTCACCCAGTTTCTCTAAAATTCATTTGCATAAAACAAGAGAAAGTGTCGCTGTGACTCCGTAACAGGCTCATTTACATGCAAGCATGCCATCAGAGAGGCAGCGACTTCCCACCTTCTATCCCTAAGTGCCCATTACAGCAGTGCTGCCACCTCCTAATCTTTAAGTCTCTGTCATTGTGAACTTTTAGGGTCAGACCTGCTCAGGGTTTCTGTTGACTCCTGACCCTGGACAAATAAATCCCCCCTGTCTCTGCCAGACTCTGAAAAACATCCCGAATTGTAATGCTAATCCTCCTGAAGCCGATTATTTGGGTCTGTTTCGTATTCAGCAGCTGCACCAACACCTGGATCAGGTCAGAAAAGCTAATGGAGGCAGTGTTAAGGTGCTCACATTAAAATTCATGTTAGGCAGAGGATTGCAGACAAAAGGGATTTGGAAATGAAACACAGCTGGTAAGTTATTTGCAATTTCAGCAAACTGTGCCGGCATCTTGACTGCTTGTACTCAGTTTAGTCACCACCAGATGTTCCCCTAATATTAGCTTGTCTTGAAAGGGTGTTGATTCTCAAGGAGCTGGTAATAGCTCCAAGGAAATCAGTCTTTCAAGCATGATCCATGTCGGATAAGGAGCAGAACACACACGAGCTATTTTTCCAAGATCCACTCTCTCTCTCATCTTCTGTTTCTCTGAATTACCGGAGACGTCTTGACTGTCTTCTATCCATCGTCATCTCTAAATTAAATGACTCAGACAAGTGGTTATTACACGTCAAATTAGCAGCTCCATCTTCTCTTGACACTAAACCTTCTGCTTCAAGATACCCAGAGCCTCTGTGCTTACCTGAGCTGTTATTCTTGTGTGCTGGAACATTTGCTTGGCTCTGCAATTATGCGTCCTTGTGTACTGTGTATGGAAAAAAAACAACACTTTTTTTTAGAGGTGACAGAAAACCAAACAGCAGAAGGTTTTTATTCCAGTAAGGACATTTCTCCCGTGTTCAAGTTAAATGTAAATCAAATGATAAAAGCAACGACTCCACAAAAATGGTTTATAGTATGGTTTAATTAGGCTCACAAACTTTGCATGCAACCAGTAAAGGATGTATGATTAGTGGTTTAATCAAAAGGGGCACTTTTTTGAGGTCTGACACGAGGGAAGTGATCCAGATTCCCTTTTTGTTAACTCTAATTTTGCCAGAAAGGTGCCGAGAGTCCACTTTTTAACATTTTATGAACTTGGAAGGGCATCCAGAGGGCATCAAAGCAGCTCTTTTTTGTTATAGACAGTGTAAAGGCCACTAAAAGCACTACTTACCCATTTTAACCACTCACAGGGCGTCCAGGGGGTAGTTCTTATCAACAAAAACAGAGAAATCTTTACATTTATCTAATGGCAGGGCATCCAGAGAGGAGTTTTCTGAATCAACGTAAAGATAATACCTGTAAAAGTTACCATCTAAAAGTTTTATCTATTGGCAGGGTATCCAATTTTTTTTTACATTAACATAGAGATAGAACCTCTCAAAGATACTATCTTTAAGTTTTATTTTCAGAAAAGACATCCAAGGGCCACTGTTTTTATGTTTTATCCTCTGGCAGGTCAACCAGAAGGCACCTTTTGTCAGTTGTAAGGACATCCAGAGGGCTTTTTTTTTTTCACCTCGGTTATTAATGTTTTCAGGTAGGACTTTTAACATTGTTGTGGCCAACAGAATAGACTTTGTATCCACCAGAAGGGCCTCCAGAGGGCATCATCTTTCTATTTAATCTGGTGGAAGAGCATCCGGGGAAGTTCTTTCCAATGTTATCCACTGAAAAGCCTTTAAGAGCACTGTTTTTACAAGTTACATACCTGCAGTGCGTCCAGATCCAGGTCTTAAATATCAACAAAAAAGGCTTTACTTTCATATTTATCCAGTCACAGGGCATTCAGAGAGCACCATTTAGCATGGTGCAATGGAAAGGCATCTAGTGAGCAGGTTTGGACACCATGTTTGCATAGAATCCACTGGAGGGGCATCTAGAGGGCAAGATTTTTTCATATTCTTATTGTAGAGCATTCGGGGGGTAGGGTTTTTTTCTGTTCTGCACTTGTTGGGCATCCAGAGGGCACAATTTTCCTATTTCAATGCTTTTTTTTGCATTTTAACCACCTGTCTCTAAATTGACTTTTTTAAACATTTTTTTCTACCAGAAGGGCATCCAAGGGCAGTTATTCTGCAACCACTAAAAAGGCACTATCTTATCCAGAGGGCAGTTCAACATAAAAATAGATGACATGGTCTCTAGAAAAAGTACTATAACTGTAAATTCGACTCACTTCTTTTCCCATTAGACAACAAAGAATGATCTATCTCAGCTGAAGGACAGTGAAGTGTATTAAAAGAAACTTCAGGGCTAGTTTTGAGATGAAGCCACGAACCCGACCCTCTCCAGCAGTATCCACTACAAGTAAATTAACTTCGTGACAACACCTTGACTTGTTATATAAATATGTAAATCACTGGAGTCACTCAGATGCCAATGGGTCCAAGTAGTACTTCAGATACATAACAGCTCCTGCCCTCAATAACACCACTCAGAGCTCAGTAACAGCATCAACACGAACGCTGCATTTGTTTGAATTTAACCTTTTTTTCCATTTAATTGTCCATGCAACATTAAACAGTACAAGTGTGGCCTTTAACCAGCAAGCGTGCCCCCAATTCGACATTCACACAAACACTTGATGAAATTAGCGTAATGAGTCTGCAGATAATGGATCAAACAGGGGGGAGAAAGGTTCAGAAAAGGACCAGTACGTCCAAATTACTAAACACAAAACATCACACTTGCATAATGCACAAGTGATTTGTCAAAAAGGGTTAGATTTCCCACTGTGGGCAAGTGTAATAGCTTATAAGAGCTGCTAAAAGCCTGAGCTACTTTAACCATCATGCACTCTAAAAAGCAAAGCGATTTTTGTTGGCATTATTGCCTTAGTGTTTAAAATAAAAAAGAAGTAAAGAGATGTACCAAAAAGTTCCTGTTAGACTGTTTGACTTTTACATTAACTCTGAAATTTCTAAAGTCACTAAGTCATAACAGGTTGGGCTTTATTGAGGTTATAAATATTGAAGGTTCCCGACACTGCAGTATATAAAGTTGTAGAGTTATAGAGGCACTTTTTATTTCAGTAAAATGTCAAACTCTAAGCAGCATATATACCCGTCAAAAATTCACACAAATGAACGCTAAAGTAATGTCAAGTCACACCTCAAAGTCAAGGCTGGCTGGTGGAATTTCTTCTGAGCTCGGTTCAACCACCACCAACAACAAAGATGGACCCCCGGAATCACCACTGGAGCGAATGGTTTCCTGCTGCGCTGCCCTTTAAGACAGGTCCACATCAATCTCCAGTGGTGATGCACAAACCTATCAAAGCCTCTGTCGGGTCAGCCGGTCCAGGTGAACACCTTAACCTCCAGAGCGGAGGCTGTGGTGTCACATAGCAACAACAGAACTGGGGCAAGAGAAGAAAAACAATGATCAGAGCCAATGTGGGGCCGCCCTGTGGTTCGTTTACTCGGTATCAAACCATTCAGATTTATTCTCTGTAATATAGAGTCAGAGGTAAACACACAGGGGTGGAAAAAAATACTTTTGTGATATCTCGCAGTAAGAATCACTCTTTAGTCTCCAAGTACAATTTCTTTTACAGCCAAAACACAAAAGAAATGGTAAAAATGCTTCATATTAGGCCTGTCGCGATAATCAATAAATCGCCTTATCGCTCGGTAAATAAAAACGAGGTCGGTCATTTTGCCAGCCTCGATAATTGACGTGCGTTTGTTTTCCCTCCTCTCTCGCTAACAAACACGCTGGATGAGAGAAGAGGTCTCACTCTGCGCATTGTTCTCTGCACCTGGGGGCGTTGGCTCTATAGCGGAATGAACGGAGTTAGTGAACCCTCCTGTCAGTCATTCAGTGTCTTTGTCACGGGGGTGCGCGCGCACAGGTACACGTAGGCGCGCACAGGCACACAGGCACAGACACAGACTTTTGGATACAGTGCTGCAAGTGAGCGTTGTGAGTGAAAAGCAAGCAAACAGAATGAACACGACAGCTTTGGTGTCTAAACCGAACGCAACAGCCCAAGTGTGGGAATATTTTGGCTTTAAACCAGTTTTGTTTTCGTCAACCACAAAACTCCACGTGTGTGCGCGCGCGCGTGTGTCTGTGTGTTGGAGGAGCACAGCAGGCTGATGAGAGCTGTCAGAGCGGACTGAAGCTGCTCCTATATGTTTAGCGTTTAACTGACTGAGTTTTGCAACTCTGTTCGTCATTTTCGTCTCGTCCCATCAACGTAAACGCACTTTCGTCTCGTCACATTTTAGTCATCTCGGACTTATTTTTAGCTCGTCAACGTTACGTCTTCGTCGTGGGTGAAATTAAAGTTTATCACTTTTGACAGGGTGTACTCGCATTATTATGCCATTTAATATCATTATCTATAATTTAAAAAACGGTGTCAATAATATCATTTATCGGCAATAATTTGTAGCACAATTATCGTCCAGCAAATGGTAAAAATGCTTCATATTGAAGACACTATTCCAATGTTCCACCAACACTGTACTAGATCATGGCCTAAGGTCCTGCAAGGCGGTCAAGAAGCCCCTGATCAATGAGAGACAGAGGTATGCCCGGCATCGTTGGGCCCAAGCATACAAAAACTGGACAGCCAGGAACTGGAAGAAGATCCTGTTTCAACATGTTAAGAAAGAATTAAAGGAAGTAATTGAAGAAGAACGGCACAAGGTTACCCCTCGACAGAGTGGAAGGCTTGTGGACAACGTGCTAGCTGAGATTAGAGCCAATTTGATGATGTGAAGATTCATTTATCTATTGTTCGGTTTTGAACACATCCTCTGTTATTTTTTAACTTTGATATCGACCATGTTGAGACGATCAACGATTTTACTTTTGTTATTTTTTCTTTTTACCAATAAACAAAAAGATCATTAGTTTGTGTCTGTCTGATGTATTCACACCTTTTGAAACACAAAAAAACAATATTTGAGATAAAAGATCAATGATATTTGAGATTTCAACTTTAATTTACTTCTGTACTTGGGGAACCAAACTTTTCTTAAGAGAAACAACAAGTTTGAAACACTATGTCACTAAAGTTAGTGGTTTGCAGCCCATGGCTAATTTAACGGCAATTAAGCAAGGTATCAAATTTTGTTGATATCAGAGTTGGTTCTTGGTCTAAAGAGGCTACGAGGACTTTGGAAATGTTGATTTGCAGCAAAGGTTGGGTGGCAATCTAAAAAACAGAGAGACATACTTGTTTTTAAATGCGTGTACACAATTGCATGATGGCTGCCATGCATCCCCAGCGTTGGATTGATGCGTTGGCTTTGCATAGCTTCAAAAACTAATGGGGCATAGATGCGAGGCGCAGTATGGTGGTTTAATTGTTCATCACTCACCAGGCAAACTAAACCAGAATTGATATGATAGAATCCTCCATGAGTTCTGCCTGTAGTTACATACTGCCTGAGCTCTCTGGTGTGTCCTCTAAAGTCTCCACCATTACAACAAACACTGTAGAGTTAAATGTGTTTTCAATAGGGCTTCATGTACCTTATAGAGAGGCTCTCTGTGCCACACAAAGAAATCACAAGGCCTTCACTAAAGGACTCCACAAAGGGACTGATGAAAATAAGTTGAGTTACCCAACAGTGACTGTGAGAGAAAGGAAAATGAATGCGGAAAAGGGGTCGGCGATGAATGCGTTGATATATACAGAGAAGGAATCACATCACAAATGCACTGAAGAGTCACAGTGGTGGTATGGAGAGCATATAAGAGGGTATGGACACACCAACTGTGAGTGTCACATGTTCCATAGAGAGAATACATGAAAACCCGTACAATTTTTATGTGCAAGATGTTACTGCAGGCATGAAGGAGCTGATCGAAATCCTCTGTCTGAGCCGTTTTTATCTTTCAATTGGAACAATCAGTAAGTCAGAATCATTGATAGAGAGTGCTGCAATCAACCCGAGCAGGATGAGGAAAAATCAGTAGACTCTTGAAGGGAGGAACAGTCCCTGCTGGACTGAAGAGGGTGGAGTGAACTTCAGGTGGATCAGTGAGGCTCTTCATGGCGCGCTGTTGGCAGAAAATTAACAGTTTAAATGAATGTCAGCTACAGGCCTTTTTATTTTGCCAAGAGAGAGGGAAGGGTCTGTTCCCAAAATGCAAAAATGGTTTCAGAATTAGCTTTTTCCAACACACACATAATTCTGAGGGTTTAATAAGAGGAAATTACCAATTACAATCCCCGGATGGTCTCAGAGAAATAAATTGAGTCATAGAGACAGAAAAAGTGGTGATAGCTGGAAACATGAGTTTTGTTTTTCCATCCTTTTTGATTTTATTTTAGACCCAACAGAATTAAGAGTGCATTAACAAATGAGAAAGAGCTTGGGTAACTCTAGCAGGGTTTCACTTTGGTTCATACATAACATAACAGTGTTAATTTGAGTCATTTAGATCAAGAGTGCAGGTATATTAGAAAAAGTAATGGTCCTAGGAATGAGCCCTGTGGCACACCTTCAGATATAAATACTTAACACTCTTTTCCATAAGCAAAGTTTTGAGTTGAGTTACAAAACAAAAAAAGAATCAGATTCAGTCTCTGTGGAGGGTGCAAACAATGCAGATGGATGCAGAGGCGGAAAAACACCAAAACCAACTTGGGGGGGCTCTCCAGAAGAATCACAATCTGACCCTGAAAAGGAGGGGGTGACTGCTGAAGCATTGCAGCCATGATTAAATGATATATTTAACATTAGTCCGACTTTTTCCCTTTATTTAAATAGAAAATAAGCACCAACTATAGCCTGCACATTATTGAGAAGCAGTCATCCTGCTGTGCCATAGCGACTTTTTACCAATTCTGTCATTGATGGTTAGTCAAAGAGGAGTTCAAAACTCAAAGGTAAGATGCTGGTGATGAAGTCTGAGGTGTTCTGAGGGGGAAGAAAGATGAGAGTCTTTTTTTATACCGACTGCTTTAATCCTTTTCGATTTCATTTCTCATTAATGGAAATGTAATTGTGAGAATGAGGCTGTTGGAGTTCGTTTCCCTTGGCAACCAACTTCTTCAGAGGTAAAAATCACACAAATAGGAGCTGTTATATCTCTTGGGCAGCTTAAATATCACATTAAATTATGCATAATTTCCTTAAAAAGATCACTTTTGAATGTCAAAGAAGCGTAATGTCTTCATATTACCCCAGAGGAAGACGCATTTACTCACATCTTGTCCCTTTTCATCACTTTCAGGACCATTGGCAGTCAATGGGAGCGTCGTCTCTGGGGAGCTGAGTTATAGAGCTGCTGCAGTCTTTTCTTTTTTCTGAGGACAGGGAGGGTAAAGTGTTTTCTCCACAGTGATGTGCAGGGGTTTGAAAATGGACGAAAGTAGTGGACCGTCTGCGGCTCATATGGTGAAGTGGGCGAGGTCGTCCGTGTCTGTGCAGCTTCCTGTTAAAATATGAATCATGACATGTATGATGCAGATGAAGGTTGTATGTCTGCTGTCTCATTAGCTTTAACTTTAACTTTATAATTGCTTATCAAGGTTTTCCAAAGAGAGAAAAAAAGACCTTTATTTCCCGCAGGGCGTAAAGGAGAATAGATTGATATCAGTAATTGCAGAAATCCTTCCTCTTAATGTTTGGGCTTTATCCATCAGTGATGAAAGGCTTCATTCAACTGCAGTTTTCTCTCTTTATTGTGAGTCTCAGACACTACGAGGTAAAAATTTCACCTCTGATTAGACCCTTGTTATTCAGCTCATTCAAGTTTATAAAATTGTTACTCAGACTTTCTTCTTTGTCGACTGCAGGAAGAAAAATCAATCTTCACCCCGCTCACATGACAGGATAATCTTTTCTTTTATTCTTTAACCTGCTGCCGGTATAGCGAGCAAAAGGGGGTGAAACCAACCAATCGAAAACCAAAATGAGAATAACTATTTCATCAACAAATCTCCTGGATTTACAGAGAAAAACAACTTATTTTGGATAAATTTGAGGATTTTCTCACAAATTAAATTGGCATGAGCAGGATACTGCAGACTGGCAAGGATGCACAGGGTTCCCCACACAAGTCTGCAGGGGTCTCAGCAGAGGGACTTCGTGTTGGCTTAAAATCCGCCAATCTGATTTTTCTCACCCACTTTCAGATCCTTTATTTCTTAAAAGTGTCTCCCCCACTTAGACCTGACCTGGACTGTCAAAAACAATGACTTCAGTCACTTTCTCTTGTTTTTGTGCAGTCTGGATGAGCTCGCATGCAGACTCGAGACCGTTTTCTGACCCGGTAATGGAGCGAACAAGCCATACATTCATGGCTGGTCACCGTGGCTCCATCCTAACATCATGACCTTCATAAAAACCTTCCATTAACTCTTCATTCCTGCACCGCAGTTGTGTACAATTGATGAACACACACATCTTAAGTGTTCATCTTGGCAGCCAAAATGCCTCTATAGCAGATAGAATCATTAGCAGCGCTGCACCCTGGGAAATCGTCTGGCTTCTTTTTTTAATTACGCTGCTTCTGGATGTAGAAATGTCCCCGAACCCAAGAGGAATCTCGGGAACGAGTGTTGTTTAGCTTTCTAGGGAAATATCTCCTTCGAAATGTCCTCTAAACCGGATTAAAGATGAAATGTTTGGGATCATTAGTTGAAATTATTCTTTTTATGGGTTTTGGAACATAAGCATATTGGATTAGCCTCCACGACATTGCCCTTTACTCAGGCCTCAGAGGATGACTGTGTCGTCCAGGCTGGCAGCATCTTCTAGTTTTAACCCTGTATCTCTTTCTCTCTCTTTCTCTCTGTACTATAGGTGGCTGAGACGGCTAATGAGGCCACAGACATCTTTCTGTTGACATCATTAAAAGTTTGTGCTCTTCCTCCAGCTCAAAGTTGTTGCGCCGAAACCACAAGATGTTCTTTGAAGCCGTCCGGAGAGTGTTTGATTGGGTTTTCATTGAGCAGACATTGAAGCATCTTGTATTGATATCGTCTGCTGTCTTGGAAACATGCTGAGAGATGCCGGAGGGTCTTATATTTTTCTAATTGTGGAGAAAACAGCTCGATACAGGTAAAATGTTCAGGACTGAAGCATCTCTTCATTTATATACTTTACAATCTCTTCATTAGAAGGAGTGTCAGGTCTCTTGTACTGGGAAGTTGGGCTTTTAACATGAAGCTGCCACTGAGTTTTTTTCTGCACAAACTGGAGTAGTTTGTTGGGGAAACTGTGGTGTAAAGTTTTGTTGGGTTGTTCCGTCAACATTTTCAGGTGTCCTCACAAGTCCTTGGTTCGTTTTCAGTCCAGTACCGTTGTCTGTCTGGTTCGTCTCTGGAGATTTGAGTGTTTTCCCTCTTGTTCTTGTTAGATATCTCTTCATTCTGCTCCTTGTTTCAATAAACACTACCGCTGTTTGTTTATCAGTCCACCGTGGAGATGATTTTCGTGTCTTGACATCCCCCTGGAGATATGGCACACACTTTAAGAAGTGCTAGCTAAAGCCTGGAACACACTAAAAGATTTCCAACTCTTGTAAATGTCAGAAAAATCACACATTTTTTTCCTGGACTCCTTTTTTTTTTACCAGCAGCTGAAATCCCAAATGCAATGACTGGAAATTTCGTGAAGTCTCTCATGGTCAAACGTGACCTTAAAGTGAATGTAGATGGCAGATATTAAGAGCTAACCACTGCTGCTTAAATTCCACATTTTATGCTTTTGAACGCCTCCCTTCACGTTGCAAAAACCCTTGTGTTGTCACCAAGTCTATGCCTCAGGTTTCCTATTGTTGCCATGGCTGCGTTTGTTGCGCTTCCTCTCATCCTGATTGGCTATTGTTCTCCTTCGCGTGACAACCAACAGAGTACATGATCAGTCTTCCTCGGGGATCCCCCCACACACAAGGGTGTCATCACTGTAGATGTTGAACGTGTTTTACGATTTTGATGAATGTTTTAAAATTTTAAGTCTTGGGTCGTCTGGGAAGATAATCCAAAGAACCATCTGATGATCAGACCTTTGCAGGATGTTGCCCCAATCTGCCCTAAAATTGGCACCATTATCTTGTAGTGGTTAGTGGTTTCTAATGGGGTTCAGGGTCCCCAAGATGAATCTTCAAAACTGTACAGATAAAGAAAAGAAGCACCGTGGTATCATGTCTTTATTTTAAAGTCTAAATATTTGTTACGTCTTACACTCTTGAGTTTATGCCTATAATTTTATTTCCTCTACTTTAAACCAGTTTATCTCTTGACATTTCCAGTAACGCGCCTTCCACATTCCCGCCATGATTGCATTTTAAATTGGAAACAAAAACTTCTGCAGTAATGGATTTTTCTCTGTGCACTCACAAACAAACCTGCATTACTCTCGACTTGATAAAGCTGAATATCAAAGTCATCCACTTAGATGGAGATGTGATTTAAATGCTGCAGAGTGAGCGAGGCTGAACGCTTCAATGTGGATGCAAAGTTAATGCAAATGTTGTTTCTGGCTTCTTCTCTACTGCATGAATTAGATAATGTCATTTGTAAATAGCATGCTAATGCATTTTGAAACACCATTTACATCATTTATGGCAATTGAATCATTATTCACAAAGTTTGCATCAAGGTCCTAATGTTCCTGTCTGCAGCCATGAATTACAGCTTTGATTTGCCAGAGCATATTTAGATATTTTTCATGAAGTGAAAGGATTGGTTCAGTCAGCAGCAGAGGAGAAAAACCCAGTAGGTATTTTTCATTCTCTGTTTTAGGACTTTAGCTCTGCTGTCCACTTGGGAGTCGGTAGGTTTCACGCACAAACTCCTCAGGCGATCACTGCTGATATCTCTATGCTTAACCAACTTTCCAATTAGCCTTAAAAAGTTGGTTTACGAGGCATCTAGCGATTTATTAAAATCTGGCCAGTGCCTTGTGTGAATTGGCTGAATAGCTGATAAACAAACAAGAGTAACGAGAGGCAGCAGAGATGATCTGAATGCCAACAGCGTGCTCAGGGTTGCAGAGGATGTGGGCTGATGGCCACACCGGCTCCTGTCAAGAGAACGAGGAGGAGGGTAGCAGATCTCGAAGACCTTTGCGTTTGGATTTTTATGCTCTGCATGTTAACGGTGCAGCCTGCAGCCATGTGGAGGCCCAGTAGAGCTTCTTCAGGTGCACCACTGAGTGTAAAAACTCTTGTATTAATTCCTCTTTAAAAATAAGAGAGGCTTAATTGAAGGGGAGATCGACCTGCCCTTGCAGGCAGTGCATGTTTACTCAGTGAAATGAAGCAGCGGTCAAATGAGATTATTCTATTTTTATTAAGTGAGAAGTTCAAAGATATCTAACCTTGACTAACAGTTTTAAGCACACAAGCAGCAAAATGTTCCATCAGGAATCAGTGGAAATAAATTACAGAGTAAAAACAAATCTGCAATGATTCCTCAAAGGAAAGCGCAAAGAAACATCGAGTTTGAGATGCAATTTAAGTTACAGAATTAGTCTTGAACTTCAAAGAGTGTAGAGTCCGTAGAGGTATTTTCCTGTGCTGAAGCCCTCCCAGAAAATTAGACTAATTCGAGCAGATGGGTTCGATGATGCTCGGCTCATTCTCTAGTTTTGTTGTTTTTTTTTGGTGCAGCTGGAAATAATATATAATAATGCATGTAAAACCTAAAACTGAATCAATTTGTGGGCATTTACTTCTCAGGACAGCCTTGGCTATCAGAGTATATGTGCTGCAATGATGTTGGATACAATAAATCTATAATTACTCGACACACAGACAAAGTATTCACATGTAAATCAACCCTTATCAAGTCTTTTCGCTCCTAAATGGTTCCCTAAAGACTTCGCAATCAAGAGAGTCTTGTTTCTTGTTTCTATAAGGCCTGTGTGTGTATGTTTCCATGCATAAAAGATGTGAATAAACATTTCTTCAGATGTGGAAGTTTCTTTCAGATAACTATCTCGCCTTTTGTTGATCTGTTGCTGCGAGTAATTAGATACAAACCAGCAAAGAAAACTCGAAGACCTACTCCAAATGTTTCCCAGGCCTCTACTTTACAACAATCTCCATGAGTAAGGACTATTACGTCTTCATTTTCAAGAATAACTCTCTTGTAACATGTTTTTCTTGGTTTTCTACCTTCTAGAAACCCAGTGAAGAAGAAAACCTTGGATCTCTCAGGGTTGAAAAGCTCATGTCAGGAGCTTTGCTGAAAGCTAGATGTGCAGCTTGTTCCTTTGACTGAGGATGTAAGAATATAATGTCCTGTTAGATAATCAGCCTTTAGACCTTAAAAGCTGATCTGCTGATGAGTAAGACTGAGCCTTCACCGCACTGAAAGAGACAGTGGACATTATCTTTAACCTCCATTTGAAGCTTGAGTGGCACTTCATGCCCAAGAGCTTCATGAGATGTTTAGAAGTAAACGGTGACTGACTCTTCAGACTGACTGACTGATAAAACTGATTTCTCTCTCTCCTCCAGGTAGCAGGAGTTTGACAGCGATGCTGCACAAAGAGATTTAGCTGAACATCTTTGTTGGCGTCGAGCCTGCACCTTTGTTAACCCTCATTTACCATCCGTCAGCACGCCAGGAGAAGTGCAGCTCTGCAAAGTCAGGAGGGCACTGATTCCTGAAAGACATCTCATCTTTGACTGACTTCATGTTTTTCCTCATTGTTTCTACTCTCATACATTATTCTGCCTTCCCTAGTGTATTAAACTAGCCTTACAGATAGCCAACAGTTGCTCCAAACAACACCAGGAAGCTTCTCACCGTTTTGATATTTATTGGATCTGACTGGATGCTGTTTTCCTTTTTTTTTTTTTTTTTTGTAAAACTGTAACGAACAAAAAAGTGCAGATCACAACTAAAGCTGTAACTCTTTACAGACGTCATATGAATACTGTAAATCAAGCAGTCATATAGGCTAAATGTAGGAAAATCATTGATACAGGCCAGGCTACAACTGAATTGACACACGAATCACTAGCGATTAGCATGACGCTAACTTACATTGAAAAACCCATAGGGATGCTAGCGCTATTAGCATCTTATTTTCCTCTGACTTTTAAGACTTAAAACAACTTCAGGAGCTTCATGTGAGCATCTATCATTTAGAAACATCTTATTACAATATAGTACTTACAGACAAATGTCCTTAAACATCCTAATGACATCGTGCAGGTTGACTCAAAGTCAAGGTTGACGATCTAAGAAGCAGTTGAAAAAAACTGAGCCGTTGAGGTAGATTTGAAAAAAGCGTCCCACCCCCCACACACAAAACTCTCCCCTCTATGCTTCACAATAACTCCCTCCCGAACCTGTATCGCCCTTTCCACGATACCCCCCCCTCTGGCAGAGCAAGACGCCAGCTGCCAGAAGATCCTACACTGGCTTCAAATAGGATTCATCATGTCTGATTGCTGGTGACTCGCGGCAGTAAACGCCAGCTCTGCTAGTTAGCGACATCTGCAGCTGCCTGGACAGCTACCATGTTGATATTACAGAGACTAATAAGAGTTATTTATGTAACATGTGCCACGATAAAAGGCGATAAACATTACCTGATCAACAAAAACTCTGCTGTCTCAGCGTGTGTTTTTAGGACCAAATCGTGGCGGAGCTTTCTCCACCGCTTGGCGGATGACCCAAAGTTTATTTGGGTTAGATTCCTCGCTTGGACGAGTTGGAAATATGGGAGAGGGGTGTGTCAAATACAGTGAGGTGATTGGATGGAGAGGTGGAGCAGGAGATTGACCAATAGGAGCTCCCATTGGTCAATGTTTTTGCAGCCCTGCACCTGTTAAGGTGAACGGATTTTTCCATTCTTTTTTCTCTTCACTTTGTGGAGATCGCACCATTGGACCATGATCGCCATAGAAACAAGGTTCATAGTAATTACCAATCTCTCCAATCGTCAACCATACATTATACATTGGCAAACTTTTGACATGGCTCTACACAATTCACTTTGCAATGATGGTAAGTCTAACAGGACAAACCTCAAACTGAAGTGCGCTCTGTAACTACGGTAACCATAATATGACAAACTCGAACTTCGAGTTTGTGACTCCAGGGCAGTAAATACACATTATTACTCCTGTATGAATCAGAGGTGATCTACTATATAGACCACTTAGTTAAAGCCTCATGTTAACAGCACTGTGACAGGTCTACTTGCTAATGAGCAATCAAGCAGACAAGTGCAGTCAACATAATGATCCACCCACGATCGCTCCTGTTGTTGTCTGACATAATCTAAAGCTCTTACATTTAGTGACTTTCCTGTGAATCATTCCCCATCCAAACAGAGCAACAAATGTGGTTCATCATCCTCTTTTTTTCCCCTGTGAATTAAATGTCAGGTTTCCTTGGTAATAAATTGTCACAGACAGACTTGATATGTCTTTCGTAACCCTGTCTGAGACACGTTCTCCATTTCATATCCTCTCATGTGCCTTTTGACAGAAAAAACATCTCATTTCAGACTGTCTGACAGTAACACATTTCCTGTTTTCAAGGTGTTCCAGACTTTCATTGGAGCGTATTGAAATGGATGAAAAAAAACAGAAAATGTAAGGACGCTCTATGACTTTAAAAACTCGTATTTTACTTTTCAGAAACTTTGGGATCTCCACTTTGGCTCGAAGTAAAATCAAACTGGCTTGAATGATATCAGGATCCATTGCAAGGAAATTGGGCTACTTAAGGGACGCTGCTGCTGCTGGAGTAAATGCAAGAAAAATACCCTAGTGCACATTCATGGAAAAATATATTATGAAGCCTCTTTCGAGCTGAAGATGAGGCGTCCAATTTAAAATTCCGAACCTGTCAGACCATAAATCAGCTTTCACTTTGCCTCAGTCCATCTCTGGATCACCAGGGGGCTGTTTTATTTGACTTGTGGATATCTTAACTTATCACTGTGAGTTTAACACACATATTCTAAATGTAAACTCTGCTGCACAGCTCATGGAAGTCTTTTACACTCCGTTAAGTCAGGTTTTGTCTTTTAATCGTCACTGTCTTAAAATCTTGGACAAGTTTGCTCCTGTAAAGTCCAGGTTGGCATCTCCATCTCCTTTAAATCACAGTATTTGGCCTTTTCAGCATACCTGATAAATTAGATTGACCTGATACCTGACATCATTACAGCTTATAATCAAGAACACAAAAAATAAATTGATTGAAAATTTGAGGAAAAATTGATTAAATTTGTTTCTACTTTCAGACCTGATGGATAATCACTCCCTCCAGGATTTCACAGCTTCTCACCGTAATAGTCACAGAGTAAATTGCCTGATTTTGTTGAAGCTTGTTTAAAAAATTGGAAAACAACTTGACATTTTTCAAGGTTTCAAGTGACTGGAGAAATCTTTTTAATAAATCTATTTACTGTTCGACCAAGCTCGTTACCTGCCCCAAACCTCTTAATGACTGCAGGTTTTTGCTTTAATTACTGGACATTTCCACTGGGCTGTATTTCAGGTAATGAGACAGCAGATAGCCTAAAAAACTGAGACGAGAGAACACTATCACTTCTCTGTTTATTTGTGTTATTGAGGACGTCTGAGTATGCTTTTCTTGAATAAAAACAGAGAGGTGAGTCAGGGTTAGAAGGTACGCTTCAGAAACAACATCATTTGGCCGTTTCTCTGTCAAGTACTCACCGATGTGTGAGTACTCACAGGTGTTCATCTACAATCACTCAAACCTCCTGCAGGCTTTTTTTTTTTTTTTTGGTCCATTAATGAGTGCATGCACCATACCTGCGGTCCTAAACATGAGGCCATTGATTAACACAGCTTGAGCTAACCCTTCAATTAGCCGGCCTGACCTCTTTGTGAGAGTCCGCAGTGAAATGAGTGTTTGTGGGATAATTTCAGAATCAGACTCATGGGGAACAGGATCATCTCAGAAAACTCGGGCAGCTTGAACCAAGAAGAATAACAAAGAGACAAAGTATAATGATGGGTGTGATGCAGAGGGAACAAATGTACATTCTCTTACACCCTGCAAGACTGATTTTAAACTGTAGTTCCTCAAGTGTCCATTAGGGGGCTAGCCCTAAAATTTTATTATCCCCATTAGCTCTTACAGGTATGGTTGAGGATTGGAGAGATTGGTAATAATTATGAACCTCGTTACTATGGTGATCACGGTCCTATAGTGCGATCTCCACAATGTGAAGAGAAACAAGAACGGAAAGAATCTGTTCACCCTAGCAGGTGCACGGCTGCAAAAACATTGACCAATGGGAGCCATCCGTCCCGGACAGCTCTTAATGGTCAATCTCTTGCTCCGCCTCTCCATCTAATCACCTCACTGTATTCGACACACCCCTCTCCCATAGCTCCGACTGGCCCTCCTCGGAGCTCTGAGCGGCTAAAAGTAGCGTAGCAGCTTAGCTACAGGAGCTGTGATGGAGAAGGACACACACACAAAAAAAAAACTTTAAGATTTAAATTCGTCAGACTTTCATTTCGTCTCAGTCCATCTTAAACAGACCCAAGGCCTTAGGTAAACTGACCCTGTGGAGGTATTTCTTAGATTTGATTCAGTTTCCATGACTCTGTATTCGATGGAAAATTCCTTTCCTGGACCTTGACGCCCACACGGACTCATGTCTTTCTTTGCGAACAGGGGAGTCAGGTTGACGGAGTGCTGTCAGACAACTCATTAAATAAAAAAGCCTAATATCATCTGGACATGTGTTGCTATGGTGACTATAGCTTAGCTTACTATTTCAGACACACACAGTTACACACAGTTACAGTGCTGTTACACTGACAGGAGTTATATAATTATACAGTATGCACCCTGAGAAAAGCAGACCAATCACTCAGACCGTGTCTTTTCTACTATCACTGAGAGTAATTTCTAATAGAGAATTTCCATTTTACACGCCCTCATAATAATCTGGTTTAGTGTGCTAATTATTCTCACCACCATGGGCCTGACTTGGAAGTGAATTCCTGCATTATTTGCTGTGGCCCGGGCACAGCAAGAGTAGAGCCAACACGGCCTAATATTCACAAATCCCCATGAGACCGGCACGACAAGGACCGAGCGAGCTTTTGAGAGGTAGAGCTGCAGCAGCACTTCAGGCCCGCTGCAAAAAAAGACAGGAGAATAGATAGATGCAGCACTTTCCCACTTGTAAATTAAGTGTAAGGAAGAAGGATGGCCTACTTAAAAAAGCGACTGCATTGATCATTTGGTGGAGTCATGACTCGTTCGTCGCCTCTGCAGAGCTGAGAGTGAGCGTGGGGGACTTTAAAGGCGTTCGAGCGAGGCTCTCCTGGACCCGGTGATACAGCAGCTTACTTCAAACTTATTAGTATTCAGCCGAGACCTGGAGTCTGGTTTAAAGAAGATACCACCCTCTAAGGAGCAGGGAGACCGAGCATTACACCACCACCAAACACCGGAAATTTGGACCTGAGGGAAAAGGAGGGAAGTTGTTTGAGAAATTGGGCAATGGATTAAAAAGGGAGTGTTACCCTGCAAAATGAGGGTATGCAGCGACTTGAGATTAAAGGGATATTCCGGCGTAAAATTAAGTTAGGCTCAAACACAGTAATACCGAATAGACGCCCCCTCGAGAGATGAATGTTGCCGACCGCTTGCTTCTCTAGTTATACCAACTTTTGTAACGACTTCAGACAGCCACACACTCAACCAAAACGCCACTCTATAGCCACAAATAATGTTCAGAACAGCACCTAACTTCATCAACAGTACATATAGGGTCCTAGCCATAGTACTAGACACCAAACATCATTTTAACTTTGGCTAATTTCTGGACGGCCAAATATTGCATCCGATTTGCTCTGAATGGGAATATGTAGATTTATCTATTGTTTAACAGAAATGTCCAAATAAAAACAGCATATTTCTGTTTTCTACTGCAGGAATTCAGGTCTCTTTGGTGCACATAAACACAGTCTATTTACCACTTTCCAATCACCCTGAAAATTATACGAAATGTTCAATAAATTAACGATTGCAAGAACAAAACTTCTGAGAGCATTTTTACACGTTTGACTGCATGTGAAGATGCTGAACACTTCCCCAACCTTGAAACACAATAAACCTGGAACATCTCAAGTGTTGCATCACACAATTTCCGCTTTTCCAATAAAGTGAATAAATAAAATGACTGATTTGTCCTTTAGAACAGAATAGATTCATTGTTTTATTGTGTTTGTGTGAAAGGCAGAAGAGAAAAGCAGCGAGACGCCAATCGATGATGACTGTAGATAATGGGAGTGTGAAACTTTGCGCAAACTGTGTAAGTTGAAGAAATAAGGCAGGGGGGAAGGTGTTATGTGTGTTTTTGCCTCTCTCTCCTCTCTTGACGAACAGACCAGCAAACTGGACACAAACAGGTTTCGTTGATTTTTATCTGACTTCACATCCCCGGAGGAGGAGGATGCTGAAATCTTTGCGACTCTGTCACATTGCACAGCCCTCCCTCCGCTGGCTGCTGTCATCTGTTCCTCTGTGTAGCAATAAAACAAAGATTTGGAGACAAATGAAAGGGAGAGAAGATGACATGACATGACTGGGTTGGAGCTGACGCTGCCAAACTTACGTGAATAGAAACAGCAGGGGATGCTGAGTCACTCTGCTTGCTTATATAGAAAAGACTTTATTCTGCAGATTTAAACACGCAGCATCCACCCGAAAGATAAAGATTCTCCTCTGCAAAGTAAATATATAAACGCTCACTCAGTCTGCAGTCTTTGCATTTATATAAGAGCTGCAGTTTCCTCTACCCACTGATGTATTTCCAGCTCAGTTACATCTCCTAATCACAATCCATTATTTGTAATTAATATGGATTTAATGACTGAAAATGTCCCTTCACATCCCGACCTCTGATATGCGCCCATGTCATCTGAAAAATCTTTAAAGACGTAAACTAATTAAGACCTAATTAGCATCCATTTCCCTCGTCAATGCTACTGAATCCATACTGAATGCTAATAGTGTTGTTTTTCAGAGTTATAAATGTTTCGTTGGCTTCAGTTTTAATTATTTACGATTATTGAAGGACCCGGGAGTATTTTCCTGCAGATGAACTACGTCTGCTTCGCCCTTCTTATAAGAGGGTCAAGTTTAAAATGAAATAAAAGCAGCTGATGCGGCTTTGTTAGCGAAAACGCATTATGATCTAATCCTAAAATCAATTTATTCATTCATTTCTATCAGTGAGTAATTTTGTATTGAATATATTTTGAAAAGATGAATATTTTCTGGTGTTTTTTTGAAACAATAAACAAAATCCAGTAATGCATCACAGCCTCTAATTAAAATTGAATTAATGGTTCTGGTTTTTGTCCTGCAACCTTCAGCGTGTGAGCCCCATCCTCCTGATCAGCCTCCAAACAAACTCTTATCAGTGTTACTGGAGCATCTGAGGGTCATTAATCAACAGAATACTCAAAGTACCAGCGCACAACGGTTGTTCGTTTTACTTCATTTAAACTTTCCTCAGCTCTTAAATCACAGTCTTTGATTTAGGAAATTTGCCTTAATGGATGAAGCAGCTTTGAAAAAGAGAAGCGTGGAGAGAGAGAGGGGGCGACGCTCGCTCGCCTAATCATGTTGGATAATTACCTGGTCCTACAATGAGTGTGAAGAGGACTGTACCCTCTGTAAATGGGTCATGCACTTACGGCCAGTGAAAGTTAAAATTCATGTAATGACCAGCTTTGACGGCGGTCCTTTTGTCCACTGACGCCCCTTTTTGTTTGCAGCGCTCACAACCTGAATTTCAACCAGCACTTACTTTTGCTAGATTATGTAAAACGTTTCAGCGCTGCTGCTTCTCAGGTAGTAATTAAATCGTTTCTAAATGCGGTGTTTGTTTCATTTTGATAATTATACGGTGGTAATTGTTCTTATTTTTATTCAGGAACATTTCACAAAAGAAGAATCGTGTCGGCGTGAGCTTGAAATGTAATCCCAGAGCAAAGCAGGTGAAATCCTGCGGCTACATTAAAATGAAAAATATATAAAGATACTAGGAATAAAATTATGTTGAAAGATTAAAGTCCTCATATTATCCTTTAGAATGACTTAATTTTGTAGTAATTTGACTGTAGTTAGGGCTGGGCAATACACTGAAAATTTACCGATACAGAAATTTATGACAATAACCGACGTCATTTTGCCCATATCGGAATATTCGGTGTCAAAAAAATAGATTAATAAAAGTTAGTTTTGGATGTGTGTCGGTAGGCTATGGTCTCATGTCCTTTTTAAGATGCTGTCCTACGTCAGAGCTGTGACTCCACCCCATCCAGTCAGTAACAAAGAGGGAAAGACAGGTGAGGAGATGGAGGACGGTTCAAACGTTGTAGCGGCTGAAGTAGACGAAGTTAATGTGGGAGGGGGTGAGCAGCTTGTGGAGTAGTTATCGTCTATTTATCGTTATCAAGTGAACTGATCAACATATCGTGATCTATATTTGAGGCCATATCGCCCAGCCCTAACTGTAATCATATCAGAAAATGACTTTATGACAACTGTATTCGTGATTATTTTCTGAAACAAACTTTTTCTTGTGCTTTACAGCTTTTTTTTCTTACAAGTTCATCCTCATAAAATAACAGTTTCGTTCTTGAAATCTTGAAAACTCTTTAATGTGGCCCTCATACACCATCGTCAGTTTCTACTCCGCTGTAATGTCGACAAAGTTGGTACCTAGCCTGATTTTATTTCATCATTTTTTGCTGAAGGGCTGAAAACGTCAAAATGCACCAGTGTTGCAACGGAAGCAGGCGATTCTAGCGAGAAAATGACATCAGCAGACTCTGAGTATGAAACGAAGGTGAGTCTCAGAAGTTTTCTGATTGAAAGCGTTAAATGATTTCACTTAAAAGATCGGATTTCGTAGAAACCATAAGACAGCATCTTTACCCAGTCTACTTACAGGCTTACGTGTGATTTCTTTCACTGCAGCTGCACATGATGATTATGAATGAGTTTGCATGATTCATGAGAATTTGTTTACCTGGTTTTATCAGGACAAGCAAAATTAGCCGCCATGGCAACAGGAAATTTCTTTCTACCTGATCAGTCGGACACTGAGCAGGAAACAGGTGAATTGAGGTAACCATTATTTCTACAGTGTTTAACAATAAAACAACAATAATGTAGTCAAAAGAGAATTGGTTAAAGTTAGGTATCGGAAATTGATTAGTTTGATCTTTTTTTAATCCCAGTTTGTATTTGAAGTAATTTTTCTACCTTACTTGTAAATTCTTTTTTTATTTCTTTTTTAAACCCAAAATAATCAGTCATGTCGTCTTTGTGTAGAGTTTAAAACTTGAAAAAGTGACACAGAGAGGCGCTGCTGAGGTGGCAGATTGATTTATTGACGTCTGCAGCAGTGATTCACAGAAGATACAGTGATCAAGCAAACACCGTCATATTAATGCACATGAATCAAATTCACGGCAAAGCCTTCAACAGAAAAATCACATGCCGTTTTACAACATTTTTTCTGCATGTTAGAAATACGTCTCAGGTTTTAGAAAGGCGTAAATAAATAAGGCAATATTGAAAAAAGCAGTTACCCACATCTAGATACTGTGTGAAATACTGTCACAGAGGGTACGGTTGCTCTTTACATCACAGTGCAACATATTTAAGGCAACACAACACATAGATAAAAATACATTCAGTAAATCTGTCCTGTTATGTAATCATGATGAAAAATAGATCTCTTTATTTTCACACGTACATGCTGAGAGTGAGGATGACCCACGTGTGCAAATTTACACTAATATCTACACCAATACAAATCACTAAAGCTCTGAGGTGAAGTCAGCAGATGTCAAAGTTGGACTGAAAGAGACGTCGTGAAGTTTCCTCTCCAAAAATAACGATCTGAGCTAAAATAAAAGTGTCTTTCAGTCAGTCTCTGGGTTATAATGGGTTTTCTGCATCTCTGCTTCATGGAGGATAAAAAAACAGCATGGAGTAAATTTGTGATCATGAAGCCAAAAGCAGGGGAGAAAATGAAAAAAACACAAAGGTAGGTTTAACTGCTTTCACATCTGTCTAAAGATGTGTCACATGCAGAGAGGCTTCAGTGCCATCCTCAGTTTTTCCTCAAAGCTTTTATTTCAACTTCAGAAAGCTGTTTTTCAAGGATGAATGTTTATTAAGTGTTTCTACTTCAAATATGAGGCTTTTGATTACCCTATTTTACCTACTAAGGCCTTAAGTGGAAAATCATACAATAAAAGAGTACTTTTTTAAAATTTGTGCTCTTATTTTACAACATATATGAGAGCTCTTCTCCTCCAGAAGCACCTCTTTCCTTTCAAGTAGCCTGTTGGTAACAAGTTTTCATGTGCTGCATGAACTCGATCAGAGATTTTTCCAAGTTTCTCCCTTTATTCCACCACCCACCTGGAGTATAACCTATCAGGACCAGCTGTGATTTCCTCTCACCCTGTGAAAAAGTCTGTGTTAGATTTTACTTTGCATTTAAATAAGAGTTTGTGCAAAAATAAAATGCATGTCTCCGTTTGCTTTGTGCCAGGTAGTCTCTGTCATGAGGTGGATTTCAGTGTCAAACATGGAGGTAGTCAGTCGTAACTAATCTAAATCCTTTTGTCCAGTGATAGAGAGAGTATGCACTGTGGCATTTGGGTTAGATTAAGTAGCAGCTGTGACATTCAAGTGGCGTGAATCACGTAGAAGCCTCGAAGAAAGCGTGGTTTTTGTGTTTCATCACAGTGGACAATAAGGAAAGTGTCGCAGGCTGGTGAATACGATTTAAGAGTGAGAAAAAAAAAGGTTGAAGCATGAGAATTCATTCAATTCATGCTGGCAACACTTACTTCAAATTGCACTTTTCACCAGCTTGATACAAAACAGCATTTTTGTGCAAGCGACACCTATCTTACAACCTCTTCAGCAACCTGACTCATGAAATCACAGGAGAGCAGCCTCTACTAGAGCGGCGCAGCAGAGCCACATCAGTCCACAATGATTACAGCTCACAGCCTCAAGTCCCGGTCTTCAAAGTTTCACTTTCGTTCGTGGTTTTTCTGACACCAAAGGGGGGCGGCTCACACGCACAAAAACGCATGTGAGCAGCAGAAGATCTCCTTGAAGGTTTTCCTCATCTCCTGACTGCGGAAAGCGTAGATGATGGGGTCGATGACGGAGTTGCACATGATGAGGATGAGGTACATGTTGAAGTGCGACATGAAGCAGGTGCAGTAGGGGTTCCTGGGGCAGGTGATCATGAGGATGAGGTGGAGGAAAAACGGCGCCCAGCACACCACGAACACCCCGAGAAGGATGGTGAGGGTGATGGCGCCCTTCATGTTGGCTCGCTGGTGGATTGGAGCGTTGCCCGGCAGAGCTGCGATGCGCTTCATGTGTAGACGTGCCAGCAGGAACATGTGTACGTAGAGCGACGCCATGAGCACCAGCATGGTGAAAAACATGGTGATGAGGCAGATTAGCACGGTGGTGCTCTCTGAGTAGATAATGAAGAGGATGCCGGAGACGATGCAGCACGTCCAGATGCTGCTGATGACCAGCATCGCTCTGCGCAAAGTCACGATGTTGTGATACCGAAGTGCGTAAAAGATAGTGATGTAACGATCAACAGCAATAGCTAGCAAGCTGCAGATGGAGGCTAGCAGAGAGCTGCAGATCATCGAGTCAAACACATTGTCCATGCTTTTGATCAACTTCACAGGGATTGTCAGGTTGCCTCCATTTATGAGCGCAATCACAATAGTCTCAGAGGCGTTGGAGACGCTCACAAGCATATCAGCAACAGCGAGGCTGCAGATAAAAAAGTACATGGGTGAGTGAAGGTTCTTGTTTTTGACAATAGCAGCGACCACCATGATGTTCTCCAGCAGGCTGACAATTCCCAGAGTGAGGAAAACCTCTGTGGAAATCAGCAGCTGTTCGTAACATCCTGCAGAAGAGTCCTTGTTGTCAGGAGGTAAGTCTTTGTTCAGTGGTGAAGTCCCCGAGGTTTGGTTCCTGTTCAGGTAGCCTTGGATCAATCCATGAAAGTCTGTGGCGTTCATGATTTCTTTACGTCTTCTTTTATTCTTCCTCACGTTTATTTGTCCATCTTCTTCTGCAGTATTTGATTCTCACAGACCCTCTGACATCTTCATTATCTACAGAAACACTTCAGAGACGCTTGAAAATCCTTTACGGTGACTATTCTCCCCTTGAACCCTGTCTTTCCTAATAAGTTGTCTTTAAACATCTGCTGCTGTTGTTACACGAAAACAATCCCAACTCTCTCCTCTCATTTTCCACTCTTGGCAAAAACTGAAAAAAGTAAGAAGTTGCTGAAAAATGCTCCTGCTCCTTAAATAATGAGTTGGAAAGAATAAAGAGGAAAAGGTGCAAACAGAGAGATGAAGTGAGAGTCTGGTCAGTAATAATGTGAGCGGCAGGGAGAGCAGTGTACTGTGACTGCAGGCAGATCATCACTTAGAGAGCCACTGTGGTCTTCCTCGCTCCCGCTCTGCTATTATACCAGACACACACACACTCACACGCATGTATCCCTGAACCCTCCCTGTAGTTTCCATCCTATCCGCTTGCTGATAAGGTGGGAGGAGGAGCGTTGACGCAAAAGTACAAGCAAATAAAAAATGAATTTTTAGACATTTAGTGCTTTTAACAGGGTTTCACCATCACTGAATCTTGCATGTAAATCAAAGCAAAATACAGAAATATTTATAATTTGGATTTTATTATAATCTATTGTATAATCAAGGAGATATTTCTGATCTCTTTGTCTAGACTTTGCAAATTGTATTTATAAAACCATGACAGATTTCCACATTTTTGTTCCTTGTAAAGACATGGATAGATTACAATTTTACAAGTATCAGCATTACATCAATT
Source organism: Xyrichtys novacula (assembly GCA_962446985.1). NCBI lineage: Eukaryota > Metazoa > Chordata > Actinopteri > Labriformes > Labridae > Xyrichtys > Xyrichtys novacula. The sequence goes on from OY660883.1 coordinate 4,318,669, forward strand.
TGTTCAGCACTGCCATCAAAAGTAGCGTTCAGATTATTTATCAATGCCTTTCTCTGTCTATTTAAATCAGTCTAGGTCTGAATAACTATTTTAATCATTTTCAATTATGCCAAACAATTTTATCCCGTTTTAACGTATTTCACATCCCTCCTGGCCAACGGCTTTCTAAATTTAAAGGTTGCAGTTATTTTCAGATGTAAAAAAAGACCTTTTAAATTGCTCATGAAGTTAATACCAATAAGTACAGCACAATCATAATGATCCCTTGTGTCCTGAGATTAGTGGGAATGGTCTGTAATTATTTGAAGTCCATGACACCAGTCTGTTAGTCTCTGAATTCCATGGTATCAGTCTGTTATTCCTTGAATTCCATAGCAACAGTCTGTTATTTTCTGATTGCCATGGTAACGGTCTGCTATTTTTCAAATCCTGTGGTTATAATTTGTTGTTTTTAAATATCACGGCAAGGATTTTTGTTTCTTAAATTCCATATTAGTGGTCACTTAGTTATCTCTATAGCATCAGTCATTTCTTTTGTGGGCTCCTGGCCAACGGCTTTCTCAATTTAAAGGTTGCAGTTATTTTCAGATGTCCGTAATTATTTGAATTCCATAGCACCAGTCTGTTAGCCTCTGAATTTCATGATATCAGTCTGTTATCCCTTGATTTCCATAGCAACAGTCTGTTATTTTCTGATTGCCATGGTAACAGAGGGGTATATTTCAAATCCTGCGGTTGCAGTTTGTTGTTTTTGAATATTACGGCAAAGATTCTTGTTTCTTTTCTTAAAATCCATATTAATGGTCACTTATTAATTAATCTCTATAGCATCAGTCATTTCTTTTGTGGGCAGCAAACTGTTACCATGGTGAATAAACCATTGCTATTTTGGTAGTGCTTAGAGTAAACTAACTATAGATGCAGCTCATATACACAATCATACAGTTCTTACCCTGCACATGGTTGTCCCATGGGTTAGTAAACAGGGACAAAGTATAGAATGACTAATCCATGTTCAGCCCTGATCAACATGCTGTAACACAAGTCGCTGTCTCTGGAGGACTGTTTAACAAAAGATGCCAGCTTTAATGCTGATTGATAACCTTTTGTGAAAGGACAATGACTCTGATGGGACAAATGCACTGCAATCTAAAGTTCAGAGTTTTATGTAATAGTAGAGGCAGGGGAGCAATCAGAGTCACAGTGCAGTAATTCTTTGTGTGCGTGTGTGTGTGTGTATTTACGCTGATTACTTTGTCCTGATTGATGCTTGGACATTTGACTTGTTTCAGAAACACAAAATAGATCAGGACTCATGAATAATTTAAGATTTAAGGATCAGGGAAGTTCTCAGGTAGCCATAATATAAACATTATTTCAACTTAGTTATCAACTTTTTCATGTTGAAACTAAAATAAATACATACAGACGAATGTAGTTAATATGTATGCTTACCATGCTCCTATCATGCAGAGTGAGACAAGTGTCAAAAGTAATGCCATGAGGTCAGCCTTGCTATCTATTCAGTGGTGGTAGGCTTTTTTAAGTGCCACCATAAGGGTAAAATAAAATAACACAACAAAATAACTCTCACTGCATTAAAAAAAATAAAAAAATGATTCTGCCAGCAGAAATCATGAACAGGACCAGATGTATTAGTGGAACGCTTTCTGCCTAACTTGAACTCTCTTCACACTATGTACAGACCTAGACCATAGTCATGGCTGAGTTCAAATCCACAGATGAGCGTTTGACAACAGTGTTTCTTTTGTCCTGGGCAGAGCTAGATTCCTCGATGGATAGCTATCTGCCTTGACTGGATTATCATTGCACTGAACACAGATGCAGGTCGAAACCACCGTCATTATTATATTTTAGATAGAGATCGAATATTAATCCACTTTGAGCAAGTGTTTGGCAAACCTTAATGGGAAAAAAGGCCTTTTTATTGGCAGAAATCTTGGAGAGAATCAGACTTCTTCCGGGAACGGTATCTGCCTATTCTGGTTTGACATTTCACTTGACGCTCAGTGCAGGTCTGGACTGTACTCCTTGATCCATTCCTGAAAAAGGACTCACTATCAACTCACTGATTGAGCAAACACTAGGCAGCAACTGTATGCAAAAGCTACTTAAAAAGGCAGAAAACTCGAGCAGAACCAGAGTCATTGGTGGAAAGCTATCTACCTTAACATAAAAAAACGAACTATTTTGGTGCTTTTACCCTTCACACAACGTTTGTCCATCAATGAGCAAGATTTGGCAATAATGACTATGCTCACGGCAGAATCCTTAAACATACCCAGAATCATTGGTGGACAGCCATCTGCTTTGACTAGTTTATTATAGTTAACACCAAATGCAAATGAATAATCTACTCCTTGCTTTATAGTTTATAGAGAAACAGCATTTCAACTATGAGCGAGCACAAAGCAGCGATACTAGGAGAGAAAAATACCATCTGCCATGGCTGGACTGGCAGAGAAAATTGGATATATTGAGAGCCAACATCAAAGAGCCAACAGACTGTCAGAGACACAGCAGCAAGAACAACCGATGGTGCATGGCTTGTGGTAATAATACCAAGTAAAATGATAAAAAAACAATAAAAATTTGTGTGACAGGCAAATAAGCTTCAATTGTGCAGAAAAAGAAGTTTTCTGTTCCCTGCATCGCTCAGAAACAATCTGTTATTGTTTTTTAAATCTGCTGAATTATTGCAGTTCTCTTTTTTATTCTCCTCCACGACTGAAACGACTCAAATACTGTATCAAACTCAAAACACAGATAATATCTCAACAGCTTATCCCACTTCTCAGACACTCAGACTTCACTTTGAGATTACGGTCCTTGAGCTCAGACATCTATGACTCCAATTTCAGAGTCGCTTGGGTAAAAATTTGACAATTCGAAAAAGAATTTTGTGAAATCTTTATTTCTCGTTCAGAAATAGCGTGATTTTACAACAGCTAATTCACAGAGCAAGATGTTTCAGACAGCATTCATTTCAAAGGACTCATTTGTTTTCAAAGGTTATCAATCCATACAGCAGCAGAAAGCACAGAGACAATGTAGACTGGTGCAACTCACTGTATATACCGCAGTGGCATGTCCTAGTTTTTCAGTGTGAATCACAATGCCTCTTTTGAAAATACATGAAATAGTCCTTTAAAGTAGGAACATGCAGAAAATAATTCTTCTGCACTCTTCAAACACGTGAGTCGAGTGAATCGAGTCGTCAAAATGTTTCTTCTCGCATCTGCTTTCTGTTTATGTCATTACAAAACTTATCAAGTGCTCCTCAAACATAACGTGTCTATAAATGAAAGCAGCCGGTCCAACGTGACCGAGGCTATTGAACAGAAATCACACACAGGGCCACGTTTAATGAACTCTTGAGATTGTTGTTATTGCAGATGCTGCTTCGAGACTGCATTCAGAATGCATGCACCAAAAAGAATTCCCAGCTTTTATTAAGACCTCAGACTTGCAGATTACTTTCACGTGACTACAACTTTAAGATGGTTTGGATTTGTGTTGTTGTAGATGTGATAGGTTGATATATCTATATACCTTGATCATACCGTGAGTGCAGTCGCTTGTGTTGTACTGGAAAGTAGTTGAATTAAAACAACTCGGACTCCCTGGCTTCACTCTCAGAAGGTCAGACAGAGATGCTAAAGCTAGCGGTGAGATGAAAGGAGAAGGTCTGGCTTTATTTGTTGACCAGATATTGAACTATTGGCAGTCACCCTTCGGCCATATTATGTTCCAAGGGAGGTCAGTCACATCATAACAATACTTGTACTGTTAACAATATACCCAAGGCAACGGCTGAATTTCCGTGTGGTGTTCTCCATTATGCTGTTGCTAGGACACCGACTCAACATCCTGAGGCACTTGTAATAACATCAGGGGACTTCAACCATGTAGAGTCAACAGTCTTCTGTAGTATAACATAAAAGGATGCAAGGTGTCCGGACTAGACGATGAGGTTGAGGCTTCTCTAAAAAACATGGATCATCTACTTCATAACACCCTGATGGACGGCTGCTCTCTTCACTGCAGAACGAAGCGATTCAGAAGATCTTCTGTTCCCACAGATATCAAGAGTTCTTGATTCTTCTATAAATAGTAGATGAGATGAGACTCCAGACAAACGTTCCGCTTCGCGCTTCGCGCTCTGCTTCCTCATTCAACGTGGACAAGTGATGGAAAGAGACATATAAGTGGTTTTCCTCATTCTGATATCACCACTCTTTCCTCTACTTCGGGGTACAGCATAAATACAGGTTATTTTAATGTCTATCTGCTCGTTTTAGTAAAATATTTGCAAAATTTATAGACATGTCTTCAATAATTTCATTGACAAGCCATGTATTTAATGCATCCTTTGCCATGGTTGATCCTTTTAGTTTTCCGTTGCATAATTTTTTAGGTTTTTAGAGATTCACTCAGGCCAAACTTCTGCAGCCTTCAAGCCTTAAGAGTTGGAATAACTTTTTTCAAAGAAGAAGCTGAAAGCTGTGAACCTAAGAGCTTCCCACGTACACCGAGACGAGCCAAATAAGTGTCATTATCCCACCAGAAATTGCTTCAGACTACATTTTATCCAGCAAGTGCACGTAAGTACTGTTTCAGACTGCACCCATCATGAACATCTTCTCGAAAATACGCGCTTCACCAACTTTCAGACACAAGACAATCAAAGAAAGCAACAAATGTGTTTAAATTACAACTAACTTAATGAACAAGACCCACTGCTACATACAAATGTGTTTTCCTGCTGAAATGACTGATGGGTGAAAGAAATTTACAATCTAAATTTTGCACAATTTCCTGGCAGCCACTTTTTAAAATTTGTGCAAGTCATTGCAAAACACAGCATGCAAAAGTCAAAGTCATCACAAGTGAGCAGGCAGGTGTGTTCAAGTTTTTCTGTGGAAGTGGTAAGCAAACAAAGTTTAGTCAGGAAACTGTTTCATAAGCTGTTCGCCTGTGTGTTTTCATTTCTGTCTTACCTCAGATGACTGTCCGTACTTTCTGTCAACAAAAGGGACATGTGGGAAAAAAACACTTTAAGTGTATATCTATCCTGTTTACGTCTAACAAAGGTAAACGTCAACGAAAATATCCATTAACATATATCACTGCTGAAGGGAAACATCTGACAACACTGACGCTGTTGACTGACATTGGTGCTGTACACTCAGCCAAGGTAAGGCTTTATAATGAAAGTAGGAACTGATCTACTTTGTATTCATTGCGTTTAACTCTGATTGAATAATCACAACAACAAAGCAAGTAAAAGTGAGTTCTTACAAAAGACATTTGTCAACTGGATTTCTTCAGGGCTGCACTTGATTCAGAAGGTAAGACAATTTCGCGGGGTTGCATCTTTGGGTATGTACATGTGAGACTTTCGATCCTTCTATTTAACAATGTCTTTACCAAACAAGAATTCTTTACAGAAGTAAGACTGCCTCTAATCTTCTTTATGCATCATCCTGCTGATTCTACAAATGCCAAGGAAACAGTCAAGGCTGCTCTCCTCTTGATGAAATACCTCACAAAGCTGTTACCATGGTAAAGGTGTAGAGCCACTGGATGAAAAATAATCTCCGTCCTCACATCTGATAAGCAGACGCCTCCCAAAAATCTGCCTTTATCTCCAAGATTTCATTTGAACACAGCATTGTCTTTCACTTATCACAGATAAACATACAATGGACCATTATTTAGATTTCATTTACAAGACAGACAACTGAGACAATGGAGTTTTATCTCTGATGTATGCTTTTGGTATACACAGTTCTTAAATGTGGCCCAATTATTTAGTGTATATATTGCAGATTTAATGGTCAATTTCGTGGTTAATGTTTGCTTTCTTCTGTCCAGTCCTGAATGTAATGAGAAGCTGAAATAAGCCGTGACATATTTTCCATCACGGCTCTAATATCCTCTCATCTGTGGTTTCAGCGCCTGCAGGAATTTTCCGTCCTCTTCCAAGATTTCCTCTTTTAAAACGACTACAAACAAGCTTCTTTTTTGTCTAGAAAAATACACTTTGGTCAAAGAGAAGTTCTTTCCTCTGTGTGCTTTTTATGCCTCATTTGGATCACTTTACTCAAGTGGCACGCTACAGGGACAAAGCTTTACATAATGCTCACAATGACACAAAGGAGAATTGCACATGGGGTGAAATTACACCACTGCAGTCACTTTAAAGACCCTTAAATCTTCAGCCCTCAAGAACTGCTTTGACTCTTTTATACTATGATCATGTAACGGTGCTTCATAGTTTTTGGAAACGCACAAAGAATCTGAGGCTTGTAAAATGGAAATGTCTCGAAGTTTTTGGTCACATTTTTATTCTGGACTTCAATGCTGAAACTCAAAATTACTCTGACTAGAAGAGAAGAATTTACTGCAGGTTATTACTTCAGTGTGGGGAGCTTTGAAGTTTTTACTTATTGTGAAATATGCTGCAAATATACAGTGAAGGTGAAACTTAAACTGGTTTGGTTGGTTAGTTGGTTTGTTGGTTAGTTGGGAAGGTGAGGTAAGAGTGGTTTGATTGGTTGGTCTGTTGGTGGTTTGATCAGAGGTGTCATGGTTACACTCTTTTTGGACACTTGATGGCACTGTTTTATGGATTTTCTCCCCCTTTTTCCCCCACAGAGGTTGGACACACCTGCACCACATCCTGCTGCACTTAAGCTCTGCCTGGAGTCTTCTCTGTGCCAGACTATTCCCACATCTTCATTGGTACTTCGGCCTGACTACTCTCAAGTATCTTTTAAGATTAAACATTTTGAGTTAGTGTTTTTGGTGACCAATCAAGATTCTCCTCCAGTACATCCCTTTAGCCTCCAACAATGGCTTGGATGGCTTGATGAGTTGGTTTGATGGGTGGTTCGTACGTTTTGTTAGGTTGGTTAGTGAGTTGTTAGGTGGGTTTGGTGTGTTGGTTTGTCTGTTAATGGACTGGCTTGTTATCTAGTTGGTTAGTTGACTGATGGTTTGTCAGGTGTTCTGTCAGTCAGTTGGATGGTAGGTGGCTTAGTTGGTTAGTAGGCTATTTTGACAGTATCTTACCTCTGTTATTATTGTGTCTTTAATACTGTATGTCTCTATGTTTGACCATAATTGTATTTTAGTGCTGTCTGTCTCCAGTACTGGTGAGCTGAAGACAATTTTCTACCTCGGTGGACAATAAAGATCTATTCTATTCACTGTCTAATGGTGGTTTTGTGGGCTGGTTATTAGATTGGTTAAATGGTTAAATGTTTGGTCAGTTGATTTGTTAGATGGTTAATTGGTTGGTCAGGTAGTTGGTGGTTGGTTTGATTATTAGTCAGTAAGTTGTTTGTGTTAATTGACTCACTAAATGTCAAACAAATTCACTAGATACCAACTTACCAGCAAACCAGACAGCACAGAACAAGACCTGAAAGTCTTGTGCACAGTTCACATTTGGTCTTAAATTGACCAACAGTTAAAACAAGTTAAAATGCTATAATTTGGATACATGCTTTTTTGAGCAGGGGTGGCATTAAAAGACTAATGCGGGACCAAGTTTTGGAACCATGTTCCTGATCACTAATCTTTTTGGTACAAAAAGGAAAAAACAAATCTTTGAAGTCTGAAGACCTCTGAATAAAAATCTCAGTTTTTCCTTTGGTAACATAAAAACTGCGACTGCATAGAGACATAAAAAGACTCTATAAAGACCACTGCACTCTGCTCCAAGAGTGCAATGTGAGCGGTGACTGATGTCAGTATGTGAAACAAGCTGGAGACATGAGAGTGACTAATCTCTAATCGAAAAAAATAGTGTACCACAAAAATAACAGCATCAGGATAGTCTGACCTTTTCCATGTCGGTGGAGAGTAGAAAAGAGGAAAACAGAAAAAAAAAGATTTTCTGATTAAATGGAGCTGGAATAAACTGCTTTTTTTACCTGCAGCTCAAAGGTCAAAGTGAAAATCCATCAAAAGTTTCTATACACTGACCTGTATTTCAGAAAAGATAAATCAAGTGATTAAAGATTTCAGCCAAAGTAAAACAAAGGAGTCCTAAAGAGCACAATCCTTCCTAAATGTGAGGAAACTCTTAGCCTTGATTATGAAACAGCACACAGAAATTTTAGAGTTTAATGGGATTTATTATTCTTTAAACGAAGTCAGATGTGCCAAGTACTTATTAGTGATTTCCAGCTGAGTCCTCCTCTCCTCGGGGACATTCAGGTTTGTTTTTTTCTCTGTATTTTTATGCGAGGATGTGCTGTGCTTTCTGTCATGCAGCAGAAGACAGTTGAAGCAGGTGGACTGTAGTACATGTAATCAGAGTTATTTATATATAGCTGTGTACGGTTTCAGTACAACGGACAGAAGCAGTCAGAAACTTCCAACTGAGAAAACTGACTGGTTTTTAATCTTTTTCTCTGCACATACAACCTTGTTTTCTTTCCTTTAATCACATAATCCTTTCCTCCTTTTAATAACATAATGAAAGGTGTCCAAGGAAAGACAGAAATCAAGGCAGCAGGGGGTAAGCGAAATGAGAGTTGCTATTTTGAACTGTTTAGTCAAATAGGAAGTCACTGAAGTGGGAACATGTAGTCCTCAATACATCACGTCTTAGAAACTGTGAAGCACATTCAGATGATGATAATTAAGTTAAGTTTTAACCCATTACTGAATTTTACCAAAAAGGGACAGAAGGAAACTTTAAGATCCTAAAATAACAAAAATTCTATATAAAAAAAACTGTCTTCCCAAGACACTTTCCAGAAATCCTCCGAAACTTTTGCAATATCCTTAAAAAACTTTACCTGGGTGCACAAAAACCTTCTAGTATCTAATCTCTCTGCAGTATGCACCTGAGAAAACAAGCCCAACATCCACACCAAACAGCTGAAGTGCTTTAACACTGGGGAGCTGGGATTGATTGTGGAGAGTGTGGCAGAAAAGTGGAGTAGACCAGAGACAAAAAAGTGTCTAGAATAAAAGCTGAAGGCCTCGCATGGCTGAATGTGCACAGTTTGGGCTTGGATATTTTTGGGGCTTACTTTGGCAAATAAAGCTCAGCGGTCCGCCCTCCAGAGAGCCGGACTTTCAAGGGTTTGTAATCTGCAAAAGTGCTGGAAAATGTGCAAAATTAGAGCAGTGATTATTTTAGCCAGCAGGAGTGGACCAGCTCGGCTCTGTTGATCACACCTGCTGTGCCATCTAATTTGCAAATATCAAAACAAAATACACTAAAATACTGAGTTATCAATGCTAAAATTGTTTGATTAATTGAGTTAAGGGACCTTGAATAGTGGGTGCACCATTTCCAACAAAATACAACATTTAGAGGCTTTTGACAAGGTTTTCATCTTGGATGAAAAGGCGGTAATATCTGAACAAATACTGACCTCCAAGTCCTCACAGAGCTTTTGTACTGTCAAATAAAAACATCGACCTTCAACACTTTTTCATCAGGCGAAAAAAATCGGATTTTTATCCTGACCAAAATTTATCTTCTGAATCAAATTTTCATGGAGAAATCCGAACAAAAACATGAAAGGCCTCCGCAAGCTGAGACCGACATCAAATATTCACCAGCCTGTCATCTTTGCAGCTTGACTGGAAGCTGCCAAGTCCACCGTCTGTTTGGCTGTTAGTCAGACTAAAGTCCCCCGATCAGCTGTGGGAGGCACCTCACAGTCAGGAGGAGATGGACTCTGAATGCATGCCATGCTTAGTTACATACAGGAGTCATCTATTAGTGTACTCTTGGTACTTTAGAGGTGAAGATGTATTCTTTACTGCCTCACTGTTACTTAGGGCTGTCCCGATACAATATTGATATCAGATATCTGTCCAATATCAGCCAAAAAACAAACATCGGATTAATCTCCGATATCAGCACTCCAATACAAGCAGTCCATTACAGACTCTGCTCTGGCACCTCTAGCAGACAGCCCCTGGATCTAGCATGTAGAGCCCACGTGATCAATCAATCAATCAATCAATCAACTTTATTTCTATAGCACATTTAAAAGAACCACAGGGGTGGCCAAAGTGCTGTACATTGTGACATAAAAACAAATAAAACAAGCAAAGAACAAGATAGAGCGAGCAAAAACACATAAATGCAATAAATAAATAAATAAATAAATAAGCAGGCTCACGGCAAGAGCTAAGATGAAAACAAGCAAAATAAGACTAAAATGTATTAAAAGCCAAGGAATAAAAGTGCATTTTTAAACAGGGAGGCCTGTCGAATTCTCAAGGGCAACTCGTTCCAGAGTTTGGGAGCTGCTGCGGCAAACACTCTGTGACCCCTGAGCTTCAGTCTTGTATTGAGGACCGTCAGTAACAGCTGATCGGCTGATCTTAGGGGTCGGGGTGGGCAGTAAGGCTGGAGCATATTGGAAATGTAAGGTGGAGCCAGATTGTTCAGGCCTTTAAAAACAAACATTAAAAGCTTAAAATTAATTCTGTACTGGACAGGGAGCCAGAGGAAGGACGCCAGGATGGGGGTGATGTGCTCACGCCTGCGGGTCTACGTCAGGAGACGTGCAGCAGAGATCTTCACAAGCTGCAGGCAGGCAAGGGAAGCCTCGTTAATCCCTGCAGGAGTCAAGACGGGTAGTAATAAAAGCATGGATCACAACAACAGTGTGTACTAAGGTACTAACAAAGTAGCAAGGAGTAGAAGTGATGTCAGCTGTGTGGTAGTATTTTTCGTTCAAGTCTGAAAAAGACATTGCAGCTGAGTGCAAAACTTGTCAAGTTTGGATCAATATCAGTATCGGCCGATACTAATTAATACAAAACTCTACTGGTGTCCTTCAGTGGCAAAACTACAGGTGAAAATGAGTACAATTGATCTCCTTCACCATTGATCTGAAAACTTGACTCTTAAACTGAAACGATTTGCTGATACTGAGGTGTCGAGCGGCACCAAAGAGGGTTAATTAAAACAGCTTTTCCTGCAGATTCATTATCATGTGCATTCAAATGAATCTGCTTTTGTTGAGGTGGTTATAAAGGATTTTTCAAAAGGCTTTACGTCAAGATAAGAACTCATTAAAGAGCGACAATAAAAGAGAAACAAACTCGAGAGGCTTCGACAAGAAAAGTTGCTTTTGATAAATAGTGTTTCAACTGTGCAAAGACTCGGAGAGAGCTTTGATTTTGTTTTTTAGAGAAGGTCGGGAGTGCAGTTGAATATTTTGAAGATTATTGTGAAAGTCAGTTGAGAAACACCACTTTTTGAACATTTCTTGTACACTATGAGTGTACAGGCTTCAGAGAGTACTATTGCTAAGGTACAGGAAGTAACACTGACAAGGCTGCTGTGTCTGAATGATTGAAACTTCAAATGAAGCTTGTCAAGTCCATCGCTGGCTTTTATTGACAGTTCAATCACCTATTTTCACTCCACAGAGTGTAAAGTGCAGCAGGGTAGATTGACTGTACTGTATAGACTTTGTTGAACTGTCAGTGAAGATTGCTAGGGGGTCCAAATGAAAGAAAAAACAACATACACAAGTAATTCATCAATCACATTAAACTGGATGGGCCTGTCCCAGTTAGTGGAGAGACATGAAAGAGGCTACATACAGCGGCTTCTGTCAGACAGCTATACTAGGGTGACCTTTATTCTGAATCCACAAAAAGAGGGCACTGCTACGCGGGGTGGAGTTACGTGCAAAATTCTGAGGGTTTTTCAGGTCGGGTTGAGTGTTTTTACACGCTTCTAACTCGGTTAGTCCACACTATAGAAACTCAAAACTTCCACAAAAAACCCTGCACATCTGAAGGATTTTATAAACTCCCCCTGGACAAGACCGGACAGCCCCCAAAAAGAGGACATGTCCGGGTAAAAGAGGAAGTATGGTCACCCTAAACTATACGTCACCAGGAGATCGCTGTTGAGGACTTTGTCAAGCAAAAATGAACACTGATGCTTTTATAGTTTGGTTGTGGAAATATTGTTAGGGAAATTTTCTTTTGCCAGTCATGTCATCCTCTAAAGCGGTGGAACGGTGTCACCCAAATACCCTGGATACTTTGGTGTTAGATTCCTGGAGCCATGGGCCTCCAACAACTATCCTCCTCAAGGACCTTGTACACATTCTTGACATCACTTGGTCTCCCAAAATATGTTGTGATCCCCTTTATGGTCTCTCTATATTTTCAATTAATGCTCAATAAAATATGTTCTCCTCTGTTCATACCCTACATGGACTCTCCTTCAGGTCAACAAGATGCCAGGCAAAGTTGCACACCAAAATTTCACGGTTCAACACCACATCAATCTTGCACACAGGATTTGCCGCCACATCAGCGTTTCATGACAAACAGTTTCAAGTCATATACTTTTATACACCAAGAATTAATGCCATATTCCTCACCATACCAACAATGCATGAGGCATTCTCTATTTACCCTAGTTGTCATAGTTGCAGGCCATTTCTTCCAACAGTTTGCTATCCCAAAATTGTTTGCCATTTGACCTCCTGACAAGTTGATTGACATTCATGCCAAGCGTATTTTGTTCCCATATGAAGGACCTCAGACTTAACTTGTCGGGAATTTCACAAACTGCCCAAGATGTATACTCATACATGTATTAACTTGTTTCCCACTTAATGTCATCAGATTTCACCCTGAATTTTTACCTAGTGAGCTGCTGATAGTCTCTGAAATAGTCAAAGTCAATGATTGGTTAAATTTTCCCCATTTTAAACCATTTCTATCTGATAAACTGGATGTTGTTAGAGGAAAACATCTGCTGTGTGAATTTGGTCAATACTCTGTTACACTGTTGTTTTAACCTTTTTAGAGAGCACGTTGAGCTCTCCGCTTCTCTGTTCCAACAATAACACTAAAAACAGAATAAGTCTGTTATGTAGATGCACTTAGTGTTCAATAGGACACCATGACTGGACGTTAGACACGGTTCCTTTCTGTCTCTCTCGCCTGCTGGTTTTAAAATGTCCTCTCAATATGCGGCTGCCCGGATGAATTAGATCTGTTTTTCTCGTTGTTGTATCCAACTACATGTTGTTTTGACTCACCAGCAGGAAATCAGGCTTTATTACAGAGAGCCATGGCAGCGAGCACAGAACCAGACGGACACAGACCGTGATACACACTGAGAAGGAAGTGGTCAGTTTGACCTTTGGGGTGCACACATGGAAACCGCATCGGAAAATAAACTAGAGGGAGGAACAACTCAACCTTGTAAACTCACACGCACTTACCTTGTATACACAATTAATGTTAATGCATCCCTTTGGGTCACTCTGGTCTTGAATCGGTTATCTAGCTGTGGTCATTTAAATAAGATTTCCACAAACTCATCGTCCTGCTCTGAATAAGGATGATTTTTAACATACGGGATTCATAACAACCAAAGTTTCAGGCCCGTTTTCACTCAGTGGGACATATTACAGTGATACTTCCATAAATTAATATGAAAGTGTAAATTTGGACACATTGTCAGATTAATTTCTGCAGAGACAGCGCTCCTTCATTCAGAGCGAGGACCCATTACTGTGAACAAACGGCTGAATGATTCGGCCGGCTCTGTTATCTCATTTCGCACCGTTGACTACAAATGAGAGGCTGCTGCTTCAGTTTAAGTGTCAGCAGGAACACACAGGAATAATGAAGCTTTAGGGTTTATTAACTAGCTCTGTGTGCTGCACGTGGGGTTTACTTCATCGTGCATTCATCAGTCTTTTTTATTAATAGAATGAAAATACTCGGTGTGATGCATCCTTTTAGGCATGCTGTGTCCATAATTTTAGACACGAGCCTCTCACGTCTCACATTTTTCACAGTATGGAAAAGAAAATCTTTGTAGAGTCAAGGTAAAATAGATAATTCGCAGTTATACAAGCTAAAAAAATGAATTGATGTCAATAAAAAGAAGCAAAACTAATTTCCAACATCACTGTTCGTTTTAGAAGTGATTTAAAAATCACGTGAAAACCTTCAGGCTGAAAAATGAAGCAAATGAAACGACACCAAAAACTGCAGTTCCTCCAGTGGCCACTAGAGGCTGGCTCCGAAAGTAAGTAAATCCTCATAAGAACTTGTGCTGCGTTCCAGTTGTACTCAGAAGTCGGGATTTCTGAGCTCCGAGTCGAAAAATTCATCTGGAATGCCCCCCTGAAGTCGGACTTCCAACTCGGATGATCCTCACCAACTCCGACTTGACGACAACGTCATAATCCAAGATGGCAGCGCAGTGCATCAACAGTAAAGAGTAACAGAGAAAGCTCTTGTAATGTATTATTTTTTAGCACTTCTGTTTTGTTTTTGTGAAATTATATGTTGTACCGCCCAACGTCTAGTTGTGAGCACGGTGCTATGGTGTTAGTAAGAGTAAAATACCGTGTTGTGCGTTGTTTACAACTGGTATAGCTAACAACAACTAACAACAGCTGACAACTGCTAACAACAACTGACATCGGCTAACGACAGCTCACAACTGTAAACAACAGCTAACGATAGGCGTCTATCTTGGTTTCCCAACTTGTTTACTGGAACACCGTCAACTCAGGTGTTATGTCATTCCCAGCTCCGACATCCAACTTCCGAGGTAACTGGAACGCAGCAATGTACTAGAGTGCAATAATTTTTTTTTTTGTAGCCTGGTACAAAAAAAGTCTCTTTCTCTATAGCTAATTTATCCATTCTTGAGGGAGCTTAAGCCTTGAAATAACTCACGGATTCTTGTATGTAAGCTCTGACATGAAAGTATTTGTGTCTTTGTAGTTCTTCACTATATTCACTTGTTTTGTTAACTTGTTCCAAACCTGTACTTAAGTTGTGCAATCAGATTCATTAAGCATTGATTTTAGCCAATGGCAAGTCATGAATTTACAAACCCGAGCTGTGCAGAACAGGCTAAAATGAACACATTTCTTGGACCCACGTGTTTGGGAGAAAGGTAAACTCAGTCAAAAAGCCATGAGCAGGAGCTTGAGTGCAGTTCACTCAGTTCAGTGACATTCTGGGGGGATCCAAGAGGCATCAAGAGTTGATGAGAGTAAATGAGCTCGATGGCCGAAGAAGCATTACCATAACCAGGATTTGGATGCATAACAGAAGCTTGCATAGGTCAGAGGAAGCTGTAATTACTTTCATATTTAACTAACGGCTGCGACCAAGGCCCCTGTCGTTTGTCTTTTTTATAGAGAGGGTTATGTAATGAGGACAAACCGGGGAAGGGGAGGATTTTATTGCAAAGGAAACTAAATCATCTGACGCCCTGAATCTACTCTTCAGCCTGCGCATTCTGAGTGATTTAACATGGACGTGAGTTTCCTGAATATGAGCTTTACACCTCTGTTGCTTGTACTTCAGATATAGCATTTATATAGTTATTATAAACCCCTGTGTGGATGAAAAACACCGCCTCTTGTTTGTGCAGCACTGAAAGGTTTCATGAGTTGCTGGGAGGTAATGAGTACTGTGTTTTATGGCGCCTGGGACGCATTCAGCATGCTTTATGTTTATGCAGGCCAGTATTTCAGGTGGAGTTAGGCTATCGTGAATGCTGAACAGTTTTATGAACAAACTGGACCGGTTGAAACATTTAGCACAAGTTGTAAAGCTGCAGCGTTTTTGCATGTTTTATTGATTTTGAATAATTGGTTTTAATTGCAAAGAAGTCAATCCTGTTATTGCATGCTTGTTGTGCAGGTCATTACTTCCTGCAGCTGTCAGACTCCACAACAGAAACCTCAGTGTGCAATAAATCATATATGTATATTCTGTAAAAATGTATATAAAAAGACTCGTACATATCTTTTTTTAACTCTAAAGTTTCTTTATCTTTTAATTTCTATTTTTGTTTCTGTATTTATGCTGCCGTGAATTTGGAATTTCCCCTGTGGGACGATTAAAGGAATATCTTATCTTATCTTATCTCCTACATATGACTGCTTATGCAGGACAAGTCCCACGCACCTGTTACGGCCATGGGTGTCTTAAGCATGACCTGACTTACTGATTAGGGCCTGACCAATTTATCGGTGAGCTAATTAAATTAGCCAATTTTAGCCCGTTTGAGACAAATCGCTAATGGGCCAAAACTCGCTGATTGTCGCCAATATCCACAGAAATAAAATGCAGAGAATAAGATTTGGTTTCACTTCGAAAATGGTAGTTGAAACTGTTTGCATTATACACAAAATACCTCATTATTTTTCAGTTGTATTAGCAATAAAAAGGATTTTAAATAGGTTTTCTGCCTTAAATTCTTTAAAGAAGTGTTTGAAAGGCTCAAAAGCAGCCATTTGTTAAAAAATAAGTATGTAGATATATTACTCAAATTTACAAAAATTTAAAATTTCATAAAAAAATTTCAAAATCGGCTGATTAATCGGTAATCGGATTTTTTCCCCCCTTAATAATTGCTTTCAGCATCGGCCCCAAAAAATCCATATCAGTCGGGCCCTATTACTGATGCTAATTAAACCCTAATTTCTTTGTTTGGAAAAACTGTTGGGAAAAACTGTTGGGAAAAACTGAATTCTTGCCTTGATTTGATTGAGGGTGCAGAAATTTGAAATGAAGGTGCAGTGCGTCATTTTGCACCCTTGTAAACTTGGGCCTGCTCTGTTGCAGCAGGTTAAGTCGCCCCCTGCTGGCTGATCTGAAAATGTATGTTTGGGACACCTCTTTAAATGGGCTTCACTTCTGAAACCAAATGGTTGCATCTTAGTGACACTTAAAGAGGTCAAATGTTGGATTGGCAGCATTTTGCTAAAGGTCCGTAAAAACAGAGAAATGTTTGTTGATTTTAGCTTCCTGGGGTAAATTGAGGATTTAAAGGCACAGTAGAAGCCATGAGAGGAAATTGTCCAGGTCTGCTAATGGCCAGAGTGTGCATTAGGTTCACCAGAACCTCCTGGATATTTTACTCTGAGACAAATTGTTTTGTTTTCCACTGCTGAAGGGAAACCAGGAATCAAATCACTTCTGCGGTGCTGGAATTATAACTGCCAGTGTTAGTTGCGTGTAATTAACACTTCCTGCAATACAACGCTTGCTGTTGTTGTCTTGTGGGCACACTGGGTGATTTATGTAATGATTTCCTCCCAGCAGATTGTTTTTAGTGGTAGGGGAACAAGGGAATGACGGCACAGTGTAACCCTGGGAAAATGAAAGAAATGAGGGCTGGTGTGGGCTTCAATCAAACCTAATTACAACGCTGCAGCAGGGGTTGACTGTCCGTGCCATTTGCTGCTTTTATGAAACAGCCTTATCAGATGCCATTAACTTTTCTGTGACTAAGCAATAAGCAGGAACTGTGCTGAAGTTCCACAAAAATAAAGATATATATATATGATAGCGAACCCAAAGACACTGGAGCTGTTATTCAGCTCTGAACTCTGGAAAATATCAGCGGGTTCTTAGTGAACTTGGTTAATAATCGTAGCTGCTGTTGATGTGAGCCTCCAAAACATACATTTTCATCTAGATTAGACTGTTGCTGCTGCAGTTCATGCCCAACACAAACAGGATCATGTGAAAAGTCCACCCTGTTATGGAAAATATTGATATAACTCATCTGTGGTCACAGTATTGTGGCAGATAAGCGGATAAAATGAGCTTTTTCCAGGTCTAAACAAGCATTTTACAGAGTTGGAAATGATTTTAGAGTTTAGACATTCATAGTTTTCATACTTTTATATTTTGTTGGGACATAATTTATGTGCTCATGTGGCAAAACTGACACATATTTAACTTTTCAGCAATTGCTGTTCATTTATTTAACTTCTACTTCGGGAGATAACAGGACAACAAGAAAAATGAACGATTTGCGAACAAGCAGACTCAGTTTAGCGAGAAGATCTCTCCGTTCCAAGATTGGGAACACTCTCTCGGCTGTATTTTCTGTCTGGGAGTTTAACCCAGCTGCGTCATTTTGGCCAGAAATTCTCAAAATTAGTCACGAAAATCTGCAACAATTACACATGGCACAGCTCATTTCGGACATGCCTTGGCTCTATTGGAGACATTTTCTCCCACTGAGACCATTTGCCGTCCGTGTTGTGCAGTTCACTGCAATTGCTTCAATAGTTTAGCTTATCTTTGTGGTTGTATTAAAGCCGTCCATCGCCGTGGTGCCTCACCGGTGCATCAGGTTTCTCTTTCTGTTGTTGTTTGTTCACGTAGCAACAGAATCTCCTGTCACCGAGGCAAGCGAGGATTTACAGATGCTGGTAATATAACTGTTACAAGCAATGATGTTATGTTTTTAGTTATTTTATCTAACTATTGATAGTTTACAGCTCAAATCTGAGATTATGAGTTTGTAAAACAAACTTAAGCCGTGGCTTCTTACACACAACAGAGTATTAGGGACACGAATATAAAAATAAAGTGATTTAGAATAATTTTACCACAAGAATAATGCCGTCAATTACTGTCAGAGAAATTAAATAAATGAGTTATTCTGAGGAAACAAAAGCAGGATCTCTAAAAGCAGCTAACTGAAATCATTCAGTAAGATTATTCATCTATGAAAGCTAACGGCTGTGTCGACCCTTATTTTCTGACATCTCCGGTCCTGATCTTACAACGGAGCATTAGGGCCACATTAAAAATATATTAATATATATCAGACTTCATAATTACATACGAGAATGAAGTCATAGGAAATCATTACTTCTGAGAATAAAGCTAATAGCTACTCTAACCTGTTGTTAGTTGTTTAAATGAGCGCTGTGGAGCATTTCGATGAATTGAACTTCAGTAGCTAAGATACTAAATTCTTTGGCGTTTCAGCATCACATTGTCATAAGTTTCAGGACATATAGAAAAGCATCTTTCTGCAGAAAAAAACAGACGGACTTGTAGGAAATTGCTGTTTTTGAGGAGGGGGAAATGGCTGGAAATATCAGTGCAGAGGCTAAATCCCTCAATGCAGCCATTTATAGCAATAGCAGATGGCTTTAGTTTATCGTATGAATCTACATGCCATAAGGTGTTGGTGCCTCTGCAGGTGGAGGTTGCTGCTGGTGTTGTGGTGCCGATCAGAGACAGACGCGGTGCTCGTCAGAGCTCGACTCCCTCTGAATCTGAAAATGTTAATCATCAGTTGGATTATTTCTTGAGAAACCACAAAAACCCTCTGAATGACCCACCGATGCACCCACTGATAACTCTGCAGTTGACCAGTTCAGACATTTCCTCCTCCACAAAAGCAGCTTTAAGACTTCATTTACTTTACAACTTTATTCTCCTCAATAATGATTTTCCTACGACTTTATTCTCGTATGTAATTATGAAGTCTTGCTTTTTTTTCTTAAAGTGGCCTTAATAGTCCGTCGTATGATCTCCTTTAACTTCATTTTTTATATTTTATGAAAACTGAGATCCACTCTCAATCATGTTAGTTTGTCTGTTATTAGCCACTGTAGAAAAAAAAGGCTGTGCATCAAGTCAACCTTTCAGAGCGAGAACCTGCTGCTTATTAAACATGACTCTTCTTTGTAAACAGATTTGAAATGATCATGATATCTGATTCAATATAAACTACAATTTAAATATACTTCTGCATTATTTATTCTGTCGTTGGGATAATGCTGATAAATTCTACACAATGTGCCCCGAAGGCAAAGACAGTCTCTGACAGGGAAACTTTACCTCTGCCATGTTAGCGTACTTCTTTAATTCCCCCAATGGTTTCATCTTGCCATCCCCGCTTGCTGTGTGTCCATGGTAACAACAGAAACCACACTGCAGGAAACAGTGCAGACTTGATTCCTGTCTCAGTTCGAGGAATTACATTGCTTTTTACCTACGTTGGGTAATCACGTCAAAGCATCTTAAGCTTTAGTTTCATTACCTGGAGAAGAATGTTTCAGGCTCATTCTCACCTCAAATGTACTTCGCTTCTTGTGCGCTCACTGCGGCTCCTACAGTTTGTTTCATTGAGGGTAAAATACACAAGCCTTTAATTCAGTAATCCTAATGAGATGTTTCTTTGAGAGGTCTTATTTCATCAGAGAGAAGAATAACGCATTTGTTTGTTCAGAGAGCGTGGTTCTTCTTGGAGGAAGAGTGAAAAACAGATGTGATTTTGTAGATTTAAGTAGGTTTACAGGGTTGGAACATGATGCGAGTCCTTTTCCCTGCATGGGATTTGTGCCACGCAGGAGACGGATTAACTCATAACCGATATTTACCTCCCTGAAATTTAGGTCTCTGGACAAGAGGTTTGTTTTTCAGTGTGCAAAAAAACACGCCTGTGTCATTAATGATAATATCTTATAAGAGATGATGCGCAGATAAATTGGATTAAAATAAAAGTAACCATGGCAATGTCACATGCTGGTTTATGATCTGCTGTTCTGCATCCTCAAGGTAGAGTAATTTGTCCGTATCTTTGTTCTCACTTTAGAAATAAAAAAATTCCACATGCAGTAGAGTCGATTCATGATTAATTCATTAATCAAGCAAGCTAACCAGTGTTTTTATCAATAACAACAAAAAAAATTGCAACTAGACAACATAAAAAGCGCAATATCTCCGGTCCGTATCATTCCCAGACTCAGAGAGAAATAAGAATGAAGGTTTTAAATGTGACGTTTATGTACAAGGTCAGTGAAATCTCAACCAATGCAGGAAAAACTGAATGAATACTTGAAACACGATACAGGTTGGTGCACTAAGAAGTAAAGAATGAAAAAGGTTCCCCACTCTGTGAGAAACTGCTTCAGCAAATAGTTCAGCAGGAGCAGAATACTGTTTATCATCAGTACATAAACTCACAGGAGCGATTCAGAGAAAATGGATAAATCTCTGAACGAAAAGAGACAAGACTGAAAACCAAAAACTGGATCAAACTGGACTGTATTGAAAACAGACATGATTCTGTAGTGGAAGTCACTGCATGGACACAAAACACACTCCCAAAAACCATCACATCCAACATTTCATCACTGCATCTACAAATACAAATGAAAATCATGTAAAGAGGAAAAAACATGATCCGTTATCTTCAGATGAGCTAGCTTTTTTGGCGCTCTCTGATGCACAGAGCTGTGCTGTGCACTCTCATCCTGACAGCTTTAAATTCCATATACACATGATGAGCAGGTAAGGGAGGTATTTCTCCATTCTGAGTATATACTATAACACATATTAGTTTACTTTCTGGAGCACACCAGCAAAAAGGAAGAAAAATACTCCTTTTTGTGTAATAGTAAAGCCCATGACAGGTAATTATAGTGAAGTCAGTAAATGTTGACAGGCTTCATGTACACATATAGTATATCTAAGTCCTTCTTGGGTGGATTTGCTGTCCTAATAACTGAAGACTTTGAGCACTTGATGCTTGTGCATACATGAGTGCAATTAACACTAACTCTGTTAGCAGACAGCACACATGCACATGGTATTCCTTCGTGTATCAGGCCCTCCATGCATAAACCTGAACCTTACATAAGTCTGTGTTCAATGCAGATTTCTGACCTTCTAAAACTTTTATCGTCTGTAAATAAAAGCATGCTCTTAAAGTGACTAAAACCTCACATCTGTAAGATATGAATTGGCTTGTACTGAGGTAATAACCACTTTGGATGTGTCATGCAAGTCCTGTCAAGTCCAATTCAAACATTACTCTGAAAAATGACTCAGGCTGTCGTCCTTCTAACTGGATTTCTTTGTCATTAATCAATATTTAATTGTTTGGAAGGAAAGAGTAACCGAGGTGTCTCTTTCAAATTAGTACTTTATCTCTGAGAAAACGTCATTGAAGGAACAGAAGTAGAGCTTTGATTATGGGAACATAATGTGAGTCATGATGTGTTAAAACTGCTTGATTTTTCTTATCTATAAAGTCATAATTAAAAAACGTTCAATAGAAGGTCTAACTCCGCTCAGAAGGAAAGAGGAGATCAGTGGGTGTTATGGGGCACGTCCAGAAATCAAATGCAGGTCTTTAAATGGAAATTAAGTTTTGGTTTTCATCAGTTTAGCATGAGAGAGACAACAAATGGTGTTGGTGGAAAACTGGAGTGGTCATGCGGCTAGAAGTCAAACCAGCAACTGCCGTAACCAAGGCTGAGATCTCTGTACATAATGTGAACACTTATACAACTTTACTTAACCAGCACCACAGGGTGCATAACGTATGTAAAATCACTCCGTTCCCACATCAAGGCAAGCAGACCCAGACCGTCCATCGCTTATTTGCTCTCATTTGCAAAAATCTCCTCCTCCCCTGGGTTGTCACGCTCCCCCCCCTTGTTACATAACCCTCCCTGGAAAAAGACAAATGGCAGGGGTCTTGATGGCAGCCGTTCGTTAAAAATGAATATAATCACAGCTTCCCCTGACCTATGCAAGCTTGTGTTGTGCATCCAAATCCTGCAGTGGGTAATGGTTCCTCCGCCTACATGGAGAAAGTAAACAAGCTTTTCGCACAGCTTACCTCGTGGCGTGTCAGTCATGCAAAGAGAGCTGCTGTTAAGAGTCGGAGGATTGTTGTGTACCTGTATTTTAGCATCATTTCTGACTAATATTTGGCCACAATCATTCGCAAGTTCGTGCAGATGTTGTTGTCTCTTTGGAGCAGCCAAATACAGGAAAAACACCAAATCTTAAAAATCACGTAAATCAGCTTCAGAAACACAAATAGTGTTCAATATGAAGCTCAGGCTCACAATACTCTTCAGCCTCTCTCTCAGGCATAAATGGTATGTTTTTGTATTCTTTAACAATAGCTTTTCAAGGTGATCTCTAGAGTCCTATTCTGCCTCGAAATCTCTCTGTGAGACACTACATTTGGGTGCTATTTGCAGAATAATAGAAACGTACTTCTTTCTGAGAACCTACCTAGACGGTAAACTCAGACCATGACGGCATTTACACGATCACCAGATTGAGGTTGTCGGACAAAGAAATGAATCTCTGGCCTTTTCAGACAGAGGAAAGTGAAACGAGTGTGTGAAAGAAATGATTTGTCGTTGAACTTGAGTGAAAAAAAGTTGGCCTTTTTTGACTCTCTGCAAATCCGAACTCAGGTTAAACTCTAGATTAAAGGCATGGTCGACGATTGGAGAGATTGGTAATTATTATGAACCTTGTTTCTATGGCGATCAAGTGCGATCTCCACAAAGTGAAGAGACACAAGAATGGAAAGAATCTGTTCACCCTATCAGGTACAGGGCTGCAAAAACATTGACCAATGGGAGCCATCCTTTCTGGACAGCTCCTATTGGTCAATCTCCTGCTCCATCCAATCACCTCACTATATTCAACATACCGCTCTCCCGTAGTTCCGACTCATCCCCTGCCACTCTCCCAGCCCTCATCGTGGTTCTGAGCGGCTAAAAGTAGCGTAGCAGCTTCGCTACAGGAGCTGTGATGGAGAAGGACGCAAAAAGAAAAACCACCGTCAAAAGTGGGAAGAAAACGGAAGCTGACAGAAGAAAGGGCGGAGTCAAAGAGGAAATGTGACCAAGCGAAGAATCCAACTCGAATAAACATCGGGTCATCCTTCGAGTGGTGGAGAAAGCTCCGTCAGGGTTTGGTCTTGAAAACAGACGCTGAGACAGCAGAGTTTTGGTTTAATGGGTAATTTTTATCGCCTTTTATCGTGGCACATGTTACATAAATAACTCTTATTAGTCTCTTCAATGTCAACACAGTAGCTGTCCAGGCAGCTGCAGACAACGCTCGCTAGCAGAGCTGACGTTTTCTACCGCTAGTCACTAGCAATCAAACATGATGAATCCTGTTTGAAGCTAGCGTAGGATCTTCTGCCGGCCGGCGTCTTGCTCTGCCAGAGGGGGTGTGTCGTGGGGAGGGTGACACAGGTTCAGGGGGGAGTTATCGTGGAGCAAAGAGGGAAGAGATTTGTGTGTGGGGGGTGGAACGCTTTTTTCAAATCTGCCTCAACGGCTCAGTTTTTTTCAACTGCTTCTCAGATCGTCAACCACGACTTTAATGTTGTTGACATAAGGAGGGCGTAAGGAAGTGCATTTCTAGACTTAGCTGGATGCCAGAAGTAAATAATATAAAACAAAAAGAAATTGGGATTAGTGACACACTCTCCATCGTTCACTTGTAGTCCCATATATGGCAGAGATGGGGTAAACTTCGAGGAATCACAGAGCTCTACAAAGATTATCCGTTGTGACACTTCTGAAATGGAAATCGGTTTTTGGTAAATTTGATGTGATCAATCGTCATCTCTTCAGCTTCATTAAAGCTCTTGGGGATCCAAGAACTGCACAGCTGCAGCACAGACTTCACTCCTGTCTCAAGGTGGAAGGTGAAGAAGAAAGGGAGGACACGTCAAAGGAGGGAAAGGCTGGAAAATAACTGATCAAGGTGAGGCGTCAGGATCACTCTGCTCTGTGTTAATGAAGTAATGAGATGTGACTGCAGCTCTGTGAATATCCTCCTCTTATTTAGACATTTATAGCCTGCCTGGGTAATAAGATTTTGTGGCTAAGCACCAAACGCTGGGGAGACGAGCTCGCTCACACTGTGTCCTCTTTCAGAAATTTATTTTTTGGGGGCTTTGTGTGTTTACTTAATGAGTTTGGGTGTCATTTAGTAATATTTCGGATAAATCCAACCACGGCGGCCAGTATGGAGATATTAGCATGGAGGGCACACCCCGCTCATCCAGGAAATTACTCTGTTATATACAAGAGCCGGTGCTAATGAGAGGGCAGCATGGATGCAGACCAAGCTCACAACAGATTTTCTTAAATGTAATTGTCTGTCAGCTAATAATTCAACACCGGGACTCCGAGGTTGTTTTCTGTCTGCTTGTTTCTTGATAAGAAAATCTGCAGGTATAAAACTAACTCCTATCACTCACTTTGGCTGAAAGTTTAAAAAGTTTTTAACTGTCCGAGGAAACACGGAAATTGGGGTTTTTGCTGCTGCACTTCTTATCTTCCTTTTTGTGCATTTACATAAAACTTACTACGTGTTAATAATAGTTCTGTTTGACTAACCTGGACCGAGCAGAAATAATGTTTTTGCCATAGTGTGTCAGGCAGAGAGGAAATGTGCCGTCTCTTTTCTGCCAGAGATGGCATCATGTCGCCCATGGCAACACTTTGTTGTCAAGTATTGACCAACATTGTTGCTATGGGGTACTGACGAATCAGAATCAAGTGTTTAACACAGCTCAGTAAGAGGAGGTCATACTGATATAAAACTGTGTAATATTGCTTTTGTAAGAGAAACCAATCTTTCCTCTGTTGTCCTGGATGTAACCCTGCAGCATGAAAATAAAACCAAACTGGAATGACATGAAATGAGCTCAAGGTGACTTTACTTTAAGTACGTTATCAATGACAATTTTACCAAAGCTTTCTGTTTCGTAACTTGCAAGGCAATTAATTCAATGAAGCTTCCTGATTAAATGAAAATGAATAAAATTACCAACCTAATGCCTACCCGTCCCGTTTTTATCTGCTTATATATTTTCCTGTAAAGTCCAGTTAAGGGTTTTCTGTGAATCGCCTCAAACGAACTCTACGAAAAGCTAATGTACACAAAACAGAGTCAGGCTAAGAGCTGCTGCGGTGACGGGTTCAGTGAGAAGAACAAAAACAGAGGGATAAACAAGTCTGAATGAGAACCCACAGAGTTCACACAGGTTTTCTCTTCTGAACAGGACCAGGGGAGAGGAAATAACCTGTTGGTTTTCTCTGAGCAGGAGCGTACAGCTACATGTTGACCTTGGTGTTCTAGTGGGTTCTTCAACATGCATTTTCAAGACTGGTTGCATCACTGTGGTACAAAAGACTATTGAATTTCTAAGGCTTTTTCAAAAGCATCGTATCGATCTTGTTCGTAAAGTACAGGTCCATAAATATCGGGACATCGGCACATTTCTCATCTTTCTGGCTGTAAACACCACCATAATGGATGTGAACTGAAACAAACAAGTTGTGCTTTGACTGCAGACATTCAGCTTTGGTTTGAAGGTATTTACATCCAAATCCGGTTCATGGTGTGGGAATTTCAACAGTTTTTATATGTGCCTCCCACTGCTTGAAAGACCATGAAAGACCATGAAACACAACTGTGGTGGATAACGGAGGAGTTATTTCCCTGGTGAAGAAAAACTCCATCAAAATAGTTGGCCAGATCAGGGACACTCTCCGAAGGGTAGGTATTTGTGTGTCAAAATCAACAACCAAAAGAAGACTCTACCTGAGTGAATACAGAGGGTTCACCACAAGATGTAAACCATTGATGAGCCTCAAAATCAGGAAGACCAGATTAGAGTTTGCCAAACAACATCTAGAAAAGCCTTTAAAGTTCTGGAACAACATCCTGTGGACAGACGAGACAAAGATCGACTTGTACCAGAGAGATGGGAAGAGAAGAGTATGGAGAAGGACAGTAAGTGTTCATGATCCAAAACATACCACCTTATCAGTGAAGCATGCTGGTGGTAGTGTCATGTATGGTCATGTATGGCTGCCATTGGAACTGGTTTCCTTGTATTTATTGATGATGTGACTGCTGACAAAGCGCAAGGATGAACTCTGAAGTGTTTCGGGCGATATTATCTGCTCATATTCAGCCAGATGCTACAAAACTGATTGGACTACGCTTCACAGTGCAGATGGACAATGACCCAAAGCATACTGCAAAAGCAACCAGAGTTTTTTAAGGCATAGAAGTGGAATGTTGTGTTATGGCCAGGTCAATCACCTGACCTAAATCTGCTTGAGCTGAAGACAAAACTTAAGAGAAAATGCACCAAGAACGAGCAGCAACTGAAGACAGTTGCAGTAGAGGCCTGGAAGAGCATCGTCTGATGAAGTCTATGTGTTTCAGACTTCAGGCTTTAATTGACTGCATAGGATTTGCAAACATGAATTGAACAGTGAAAGTTTGAATTATAATTTTTGGTTTGTCCAATTACCTAAAAGCTATCATAATTCCTGCACCGTTCACCTGATTTGGATGTAAATACCCTTATATTAAAGATGAATGTCTGCAGTCAAAGCACATCTTGTTTGTTTCAGTTCAAATCCATTATGGTGGTGTTTACAGCCAGAAAGATGAGTATTGTGCTGACGTCCTAATATCTATGGACCTGACTGTATGTAGTCTTAGTTAAGTTGCCCGCTGGGTTTTAGAGAGGTATTTTAAAAGTCCAACAATCATTGAAGTGCTGCACAACCAAACTTTGGATCAGGAGTTTCAGATTCTGATTCTGAGTCCCGATTCACTGAGAGTCATTTCAAGTCTACTGGATGTCCTGAATCAACGAGTTTTGTTGCATTTAAAGGGAATTTAACTTTATTCAAGTGGACTGATGTGCAGGGTTGTGTATTTTTAGCCACTGTTGTGGTTTTATCTGGTCCTGCACTTAAGTCGAAGAGTTTCTTTGAGGCTTAAATAATAAAGGGTCATTACTTTAAAGTTTATCAAAAGAAGCCAAGACAGTTAAGGATTAGAGGCCTTATCTAGGGTTAGTTCCTAAGCCAGCCTCTTGACAGATTTGTAGTCAGGCATCGTGTCTCAACTCAACTGTAATTATAGAGCACTTTAAATACAACCAAAGCTGACACAAAGTGCTGTACATAATAACATAAAAACATGAAACAAAAATAAATAGTTGTTTTAAAATATAATAAAAAGCAATGAAAAAAAAACAAATGCCGTCTCATGCTGGGTCAAAAGCCAAGGAATCAAAGTGGGTTTTTAGACGGTCTATGTGTCCATGACAACAGCCTGGTTAACAACATACAAGTTGTATCATCCAGACACAGACCCCACTTGGCCCACTTGGTGTTAGTATGTGATGTACACGCCGATACTTGACCTGAATCTTGATCTCCGTGTTTGCGTTACCACCTGTTATTAAAAAGCTCTTGATATAAGTGTGGTTGGATGTTAATTTACAATGACTCACCAGAGATTAAATATCATTCCTCTCTGGGTCTGGCGGTGGTAGATTTCACGCTTTGATTTATGTAAGCTGAGCTGCTGGACTCGTTAGCAAACATGGCGCGCCCGCAGTCACAGGAAGCGGTTCTCTCCGGGGATTTTGATGTGTAAATCTGGGCTGAGGCGACAGACGGGTACAGCCAGAGGGATCAATAGGCTTCTATTTCATGGACCAAAAACAAGGCTAACATTACTTATGCTGTAACAAGACTAATCATCTCCAGCCACGCTCTGTGAGGCTGTACTCAGACAGTGTGGCTGGGAGCTAAATGCTAATGTCAGCATGTTAACAAGCTCAGAGGGACCGCGCTAACAAGCCGGGGATTACCACATTCTCTCCCTCTGCTTCTGTGGATTGTACTTTATTATTCCAGCACTCACTACACCTTTAAAATGCTACATTACTGAATCAAACTCAGAATCACTTAAAACAAGGAGATTCTGTGTCACTGCTTTAATCCTTTTCAGCACAGATTTACAGTCAGTTTTTTAACTGTTATGCACCATGGTGTAAACGTCACAGCCCTTGGTGCTTATGTGCAGCTTTTGGGTTGGAAAGAACTGTGAGCAATACATCCTCAGACTTAAAAGTTATCCAAAAAAGATGAGGAAGAGAAGAAGAGTCTTACAAGATCAGACGTGGCAACGATGGGGGAGATGTTGATCATGTCAAGGAAGAAAAAATTGGAAGCGGTGTTGAGGACGCTGGTCCGTTTTGCTGTTTTCATACCTCACAACACATGGACGGACATTCTGAATTTTTCAAAAGGATAATTTGCACAGTCTAAGGTCAGTGGTGCTGCAATGTTTGGTCAGTCTCTGCAAGATATCATGCAGAAATACAGGCCCCCATAAAAACATAAATGAGCCTTCAGATGCAGGGACCTGGGACCTGTTCTACGAAGCTTGCCCAACATACACCAGGTAACAAAGAGAGTCTATGATTTCTGATGGTATTGGTAACCAACATGGAGGATATTTTAAAGACTGCTGCAGATTTATTCAAGAGCTCAATACGTTGGTCAGAAATTAACCACCAATCAAGTCAAGAAAAAGAGGAAGTTAACAGCACAGAGAAGATTCAGTAGAAGGTACAAGGTCCTAATTCAAAGAGACATCATCCAAATTGAAGAAAACACACCAAGCAAACTGGAACAGAGTAGGTGTGTTTGTAGATTTAAAGAACTGATTGAGTATACTGGCATCTTTCTTTCACTCAAATGTTATTGGACAGGCCAGATAATAAGAATAAAGTACAGTAAGCATTACCCTGTTTCTTCACATTTCCACCTACTGCAGTGAAGTCTACTGTTTAGGGGACTTTTTCCTGTTCCTGATCACTGAATCTATGAAAACGTAGAAAGACTCTAACTCTCTATAAGGGAGAGGAGTTAAAGCCGCTTCAGAGTTTGAGCCTTACTGATGGAGCCGTGCTTCTGCTCTATTTGATATCAGCATTTTCTGAATATAAATGTATGAGCCAGCAGAATAATCCTCCATCTAAATGGAAATAGAGAGGCTGCTTTCTATTATGGTTAAGTATTGGAGATCGATTAATCTTTATTTTTCAGTGAGAGGTTGATGCGTAAATACCCTTGAAAGATAATTGACTGTAGAAATACACTTTAAGATTCACTGAAAGGACTGCTTTAGGCACTTAATATTTACATTTTGATTAAATAAAAGCTTTTATCAAGAGTACTTCAGAGTGGCATTGAAGCAGTGTGAAGATTTTGTCCTGATGGTTCGTCGACACAAAGTGCAGTTAAATCGAGAGAGCAGTTTTCAAGTGAGTTTACCATTAAGGAGACCTTGCAAAAGACGTCTTCTTACTTACTAGGTTTATCTTGAAGGATAAAAATGTAACTTGTGTAAGTTTCTGAATAAAGACTGGATAAAAAGATGAACAGGAGAGCTCTCAAGAAGAAAAAATATATCCAGCCCCCCCTGCTGACTAGGTGCAGTTTAGTTGATAAAATCTGCCTCCACCATGTAAACAGATGGGGTGGGTCCGAATCAAAGTGTACATCAGTTTTAACCTAGCTTTTTGACTTATGTGTCAATTACTTGGTCACATTAGATTGGTGATTAAACCTCAACAACAAGATTCTGGACCATCTCTGATACAGAAAAGGAGTCCTCAACCTGTCCTGAATTCTTAACAACCACAATAAAACTGAGTTAATTCTGCAGTTTTTTTATTATTGATCAAATAAAACAAGACACGCGGGGCCTGATTCACCAAGAGTAGATAAAAGCTACTAACACCACCAAGAAATGCATATAATTCCAGCTGTGCTATCTGCATCGTAAAGCAGTAATGATATTCAAGCAACAAGATGCCCACTTAACCCTGAAGCTCTGAGCAGTTTGCTCCTTTTTTTGCATTTGCTCCATGAGCTGCAAACATCTCGGGCCCTGCAGCCCAGAGCTGCACTGTGCACTCTTTTTCTGATAATGTTAATTTCTATCTGCACACAGTATAAGACACTTCTCTTGTTTTCTGTGAAGACAATTTATGACAGAAGTAACTTCTTTGCGTGAGCGGTTCTCCCAGATTGTGCAAAATGGCACAGCCTGCGAGTTCAGGGATGAGCTACAGAAAACTCTACACTAATTTAACCCATGGTGGTCATGTTGAAGTAATATGAGCAAACTTTACACACAGAGATTTGATTTTTAAGTCCTCCAGAAGTAAAACTGTTTGCATGATGACTGAAGAGTTTGGCATGATTGCTCATGTGTTGTTACAGCCAGTTCTCAGCAGATGGTAAAAATCACTCCAACTGTGTGTGGCTGTTAGCATCAGTGTTTTTTCAATGAATGTTGAAAAACTTGTTTACACATTCGCAGCGAGTGAGACTATTATCTGTCAAAAGAAAGCAGCATGGCCTTCTCTGAAAGAAACATAACACATGCAAGGATAAGACAAGATCCGCCAAAAGATGAGAGGTGTTTGGTGTATAGAGGACTCTTTGTGTGAATAAAAGACAATTCAAGGACAAGTGAATCAGTCGCTCACCGACGACTTGCAAATCACGCGGCATCTCTTGTGCCGCAGTTTCTACCTGCACAGAACAGGTTTATGTAACACTGAATAGAGGTCCGGCTTTGTTCCCTCCAAGGTCGACAGCACCTCTGTCACTCACCACTGTTTTAAAACTTTGCAGTATGTTATGGTTTGCTAAAGCCTAACTCTTTGTAACCGGAGGGTAAAAGTGCAAGGGGCTTTTGAGTCAATGTACAAACCATGAAGCCTGCTCATAGACTTACATTAATAAAAAGAAGATTTGTATGGTAACGCAGTCATTAACAGCCTGACAGGCCTTGAAGTGGTTTCCACTGATTAAACACATCAGTATGTATTACCAGCTATTGGGAAAAACTGCTGCATATGCAAAAAGCCTCGCAGCCTATTTCAGATGGGCATAAAGAGTGATATTTCTAATAGCTGAGGCACTTGAAAAGGATCAGCATTCAGTGACGGATTATTTATGCTGAACTGACGAGTTACATAACCCACCTCATGGCTCCTGGAGTCCCCTACGACTCAAGAATGAAGATTGTTGTGCGCACAGACACTGAGAGCCAGTACAGCACCGCTGCTGTCAGTTGTGTTTAGTTATGGACAACATTCATAGACAGGAGGCCAAGTTAGCTTTATTGTTCCACAACCACGTAAATCCACAGTCACCACCAAGCTTAGACCCCCACCATCACAAGACAAGAGAAAACAGAAGAGTCTGGAGACATGTTACAAAAAGGCTGCTTTAAGATTGAGGTCAATCCTGCTCTACTGAGATACTCATAAAACAGAACAAGAAAGCAAACTGATGGTGTTGATATTCTGAGGAGCAAAATCCCATCTGAACAGGAGAGTCCAGCCTCTTTATATAGACTCTAAGCCTCTGCTGATTGCTACCAGCTGAGGGAGGTCACAGGTGTTTCAACAAGCCATTGATTAACCAATGAAGCTCATGGTCTGGGTTTAGACTTCAATAACAATCTAAAATTTGGAATTCTGCCTCTAATCTGAGATTTCAGACTTTTTTTCACATTAATGTGACTTAATTCCTGATCGGGAAGCTCTCGCTTCGATCTCAAAATTCTGACTCTAATCCTGAAATTCTGATGATATGTAGAGTTCCCTATTTTCCAACTTCATGTACGAAATTCCAACTCTATTATCAGAATTCTGACTTCATCCTGAAATTTCCCACTTTGATCACAGTTCTTGATTGTAATCATGGAATTCTGTCTTTAATCATAAAACTATTCCTTTAATCAAGGAATTATCACTTCATTAGGGAATTCTCACTTTGATCTCATAATTGTTACTTTAATCATGGATTTCATACTTTAATTATGGAATTTTAACTGTAATCATAGAATTCCCTCTTTGAACAGATTTCTGACCCTAACAATGAAATTCTTACTTTAATGACTGAATTCTGACTCAAATCATTGAGGGTTTTTTTTTCAGAATGAGGATAAGTATATTTTTTCAGAATAAGACTTGGATCACAGAATTCTGATTCTTGTAATACATTTCTTCCTAATCACTTTCTCAAATTCTCAGTCTCAAAATTCTGACTGATCCCAGATTTTGTGCTTTTTCTGCTTTTACTGTCTGATATATAACTCTAGTCTTTGAACTCTTAGTTTTTCTGGCTTTCATCTCGAATTTCTGGGACTTACATCATAACTCTGAGCATAAAGTGTAAATAGAATTTCGAGAATAGAGTTAGTATTTTCTCAGCACTCTGAGAAGGCAGCCTCAAATCTAGGAGAAAAATCTCTGACACTTCAAACACTTTTGTTTATTGAAAAAGAAAAAAACAAAAACATTTGTAAAGTTTTGGGTCAGATCTTCTCAAAACTTGAAGAAAACCTTTAGGGGTGGAATTGTCAAAAAAGGATGATGTAACTTTTTCGTATTTGTTTTTGATTAGATTTTAACCTCTTTATATATCAATTTACCATCAAATTTGTGAGTTAAAGCCTTAAAGAAACAGTGAAATTTGGATGACCAACATTTATATTAAACACCTGTGTCTGTCCTTTCTCATAAACTTTTGATACGTCACCAAATTTTTATCGTCCATCATTTCTCTGAACCATCTTCTTCTTGTGTGATGGATTTTACAGCCAGAGTCTTACCCTGCCAGAATTAGCCCTGAGACTCTGCGGGTGGTTTCCTGTGCATCATACTGCCCATAGTTACAAATAAATGTGTGAGAAAGTGGAGGGAAGCGCCATGAACAATTATTGGATTCATGTCGCCACTGTACAACACCTTTTAAGGGCAAAAAAGTAAGGATGTGGAAAGATTTTCAGCCCCTTCAAAAGAGGAATAACTGGGTTAAATTTAACCACAGAAAAATGATGTGAACCTTTTATCCCAGTATTATCCGACAAACCTCTTGAAATTCAATCAGACGTCTTTCAAGTTTCATTCAGTCTATCCCCAAGGAGTCACATCATCACCTTCTCAATTTCCTTCACTCCTCAAAATGGGTTGTCATGGAAACCTGACGTTGAAGAGCCAAGCCTAGCTATCAGGATAACAATGTACCATGCTCCAGTCAGCAAGTATCCATACCACTTGATGTAGGTTTGATGAATTTCTTGAAGGTTTTGTGCTTTCACACGGAAATGTTCGGATTTTGAAATACGGACTCGGACTGAAAGCACAGCTGGAAGCTTTTACAGCAAATGTATTCCCTTTTCATTCAGCAAACATTTCAAACATTTCCAGGTGGGCGAAAGTGAAATCTCAATAAAAGCATTCAGAAAAAGAAAAAGCTTCTCAAGGATACCGGAGACTTTTTTTGTTTGTTTGGGTGAAAAGTGAGCTTCTGTTCTGACATTACCATGAGGACAAAGTGCTTGCCCTCCAATATAATTTAGAAAATAAATGTTTCATCAGTTTGTATGACAACTTAATTAACAAAATTTGTTTCTCTTCAGAGATTTCTAAGCAGACAGTCTCTAATCTTCCATCTAAGTCTTTACACCTCTGTTGGTCCTGCTGTCTCATGCTAATTGTACTTGGTTTTATCTGTGGTGTACCTCAAGGACCCATTATTGGCCCCCCATTGTTTCAAATATACAACCTTTGCTCACTTATGACACACGGCTTTATTAAAGATGTTTCCAAACATACCAGTAGAATACTTCTCAAGCCATTTCCACTTTAAGTGTGGTCCACTTTACTTTACTTTACTCGTGGTGTACCTCAAGGACCAGTTCTTGGCCTGCTATTGTTTCCCAACAACATGCTATCACTCGGCTCTATTTTACGTAACCATGGTAACATGCCTGTTTAGATGACACAGAGCTTTGAAAAAGATGTTGCCAAACATTCTGCAGTGGACGTTTCTCAATCCATGTCCACTCGTACTGTGGCCAGCTTAACCAAAACATTTAACTCCAGACTGACCAGAGCTCCCTCTGCTGGTTATTTTGAAACTTCAGCTTGAAACCAAAGGTAACCAAGTCTTTGCTGTCAACACCTCAAGACTGTTGTACTCTCTCCCATCAACAATAACTCAGTATTTCTTGCTCTTGTTTAATCCCAACAACACATCTAGTCTTATGAGAAGGCTTTTATGACCTCCAACCTCACTTTGACCAGCAGTTTTTCAGTGTTTCCTTCTTAAGTTCTTAAGTCTGCATAAGTTTTCTCTTGAACTCTTGTTATTTACTGCTACGACTGCTACTTGTACTTTTACAACTACTTCTACTGCAAGACATCCTTCATCTTGACCTTTTAACGTATTTAGTGCATAGCCTCTTGTGGTCTTTTTAAAAAAATGTTTTGCTTTAACATATTCATATTTTCAAAATAAAAGTATGCATCTCTTTCCAGGAGAAAGTGTATTTTTTACTTAAACTTGTTTTATTTGTTTAGCCAATGAACAATGAACAAATTTAATGACAATCCAGTATAGGGTGTTGTAGGCAGTAAATAGTGTAGGGAAGCGTTTGAAGTACTGAGAGAGAGAGATATGTCTGGATACACGGCAGCTGTGAGCTTGTGTTAGAGCAACATCTGCTGGACGATGCAAGAACTGAGTTCACTGCAGCCTCTCATCCCAGTTATAGTTTATTTATTTGATTTACTACCATACTTAATATAAAAACAATTATATATCTGTATAATATCAATCTTTCTTGTCATCCTCAAATCAAACTGAAGTTGATAAAGTTTTTTCATGTTTTCTTTGTTTGACCTCCAGTCACTAAAATCCTCTCGTCTTTCCATCGGGTAAAAATGACAGAGAATTGTTTAACTATAAAATTTCACTTTCCGTGTATTAAATCAGCTCATTGAACTGGAGCTCTCTCTGAGTCTTTGTTTGGCTGGTCATAATTTGTGCATCCATTATGTCCCAGTGTCACCAGATGTTTCAACACTGATTATGTGAGTTGTGTAATCAGGCAGTCACTCAGAACCGCTCTCCTCTCTGCACCGTGGCTCGGGGTGCAGAGCAGGGACTCTAACGGTGGGTAAAAGTGAAATAAAACAGACCTCTTGGCAATCCAAATGAAGTATGTTAAAGTAAAAAAGAAAGAAAAACATCTGACAAACTGAAAACATGGAGGTAAAGTGAGGATATGTTTTCGCTGCGGGGGATTTAAAGAGTCTGCCACCTGCTTCAGGAGACAGTTTGAGCCATTAGCGGAAAACATCAGCAAGGTGACAATGAATCGAGTGTGAGAAGTGAACTGTGAATGTGTTTGTGTGTTTGCAATGGGAACTGTTTGGTTGTTTTAACTGCAAAAGACTCAGAGTTAGAGTCATAGAGGTAATTTTGTCATTTATAGATTAATTGATTTTCTTTGTCACGGTACTTAACAGTATTTGTGATGTATCTGAATAAACGAAGGCCACAAAAATAAACTAAAAAGTCCTCTTTGCCTGTGAAAGTCATTTCATTTGTTTGTCAAGGTCCTGGAGTCTGTGGGGAGGGTGGAAAGGCCCAGAATCAAAGAGTCCATGAACTGGAGTGTCATGTCATGTTCTGGTGTTGGTCCACTCGAGTCCAAAGTCAGCACAGTCAGGAGGTTTTAGAGCACTTCATGCGTCAATCTGCCGACAAGCTTTTCAGAGATGCTGATTTTCTTTTTCAAGGTGGACGTAGCGACTACCCACGACGCCAAAACGACTACCAAACACCTTAAATGACATGTGGGACACTTTATAAACAAAAATACTAGTCAGAGGTTGGACATTTTTGGATTTAAACCCTTTTTTTGAATGATCTTTAGGCCCAAATCATTAAAATCAGAAAGATAATTAAACACGAATGAAGCATGAGAACCTTTGGGACTTCAAGCTGCACATTAAAATCAAACTCAAAGTAGATAAAAGTGCAAAACTGCTGCTATGTTTACTTGAATGGAAAGAGTATCATCATAATATCACACAACATGACTTAAACAGCCACAATGATCATTTCCACACTGAATGATGAGTTATCAAGCAGAGATCATGTAAGCACGGTTGGGTAAAAGGGGATAAAATAGCTTGAAAATGATCGTCTATTTATCCTTAATGGCTGCCGGGGTCGTCGTGAGGACTCTGTTTGTTTACTGTTGGACATTATTTGGCACAGAGGCAGACATTAGAGCTTTTAGATACACAGCTATACGGTAATTACCACTTTGGTTTGATGCGAGCAGTTACAGCACGTCTGAAAGTGGAAATAACAGAAACATGTAATATTAGTAAATGGGAGGGAGGAATAATGGCTCTGTGACGGCCAACGTTGATAAGCTTTAAACGTCTGCTGTGTGGTTTTTAAACTGGTTTCTTTTCAGTGAAGGAGCATGTGATGAGTTCTAAAGACTACAGACCGAGGAGGCGAACGCCAAGAGGTCTGTTGGGATTTCAGCGACATCCATATCTGGCTCATCAAACTAACAGGAAGACTGAAAAGAGCAGCCTCAGAGACCACATTACAGAGGGACAGAGAAAACCTAGGTTTGAGCTGTAAACACATTCATGTCTGCTGCAGATGGCTTCTTATGAGGGTGCAGAAAACAGAAAGCATAGTCTGACCCTGACACAGCTCTAGTTAGACCTGGTTCAGGCCTGGTCCAGATCTTAATTATGCTGCTATAGATTTAGACTGCACCTCTTCTTCTTTCTCCATCCTCTTTCTGTCTGTATCATTAACTTTTTCTTCTTCATTTCCATGAAGAAATGATCATAAATGTTCTTCCTTGAGCTGCTTCACCCCGCTGTAGTCCATCATGGACTCGCCCGGAGGTCTCACTGCAAACAAGCAGCTGCTGGAAGAGAGTAGGTGAGTTGTGTTTAGTCTCTTGACTAAAGAAATCAGGCAAAGTTAAAAAGATGTTTGGTGGCTGTGACCCTATATGTCCTGTTGATTAGGCGCTGTTCTGAGCATTATTTGTGGCTATAGAGTGGCATTTTGGTTGAGGTTTGTTTATGGCTCCTCAGACCGCTGTGTATTGCTATCGTGCGGTCGTTACTAAAGTTGGTATAACTAGAGAAGAAGCAGTCTGCAACATTCATTTCTCAAGGGGGTGTCTAACTCAGTGTTACGGTGTGTTTGACCCTAACTTAATTTTACGCCAGAATATCCCTTTAAACCATCATCGTGTCCCATTAGAGACGCTACTACGGTCTTTCTTGGAGTCCCTGAGCTCCATCATGTCGTAGGTTCCTCTGGACCGCTTCTGCACATATGGACCTGCCTGCTTTCCAGCTGCTTTAACTTTTTGCATGAGTCTCACCTCTGTTCATCTATCTCCGCATCTCATTCTTTCCTCTATATACCAAATGCAGTAGAGGCAGATGGCTGTCTAACATGAGTCTGGTTCTACTCGAGGTTTCCGCCTGTTAAAGGAAGTTTTTCCTCTCCACTGTGGTTGAAGATAAGATGGGAGTGGTATGATCTGACAAGATGGGGTTCAGCCTTTGTAAATCGAGTCTGGTCTAGACCAGCTAAGACCAGATAACACTTGACCATGACACACATCATCATTATAGCCCTGGTCATTATCTGCTTGAACTGGAACTCATCTGTAAAGATCACTCTTTGTGTGGAAAAGTCACCTAGGCTCAGATCTGTCCTCTGCATGACTGTCCTCACATCCCTACATGTTGTTCTCTCAGTGTATCTACAGCATCTCCATGAGGCAGACGATCCCCCGCCAGGATCAAAAGACGCCTCTGTGATCCTCTGCTGTATCAGATGCTCACAGAGGGGGAAAGCTTGCTGTGAATTCAAGATCATCCTGAGTCTGCCTTCATTTCCATCCCTGTTGAAACCCTTTTTGAAGTGTGTACGTCACATTTTCTACCGCAGCTCAACATCAACGCGGCTAAAACTCGTCTCTGCACCTTTTCCTGCAGGATAAGCACCCTCATGTAGGATTTATGTCTGCTGCAGACAAGAGAAATGAATTTCCTGCTCTTGTCCTCTGTCTTGTCAACAACTGAACATCTATTTTTCATGCTGATGGTCTGACAACACGCACTAACATCAATCAAAGACGATTTCCAAGTAAGGCAATGATGGAGTAGACAAGTCTGCACACAACATTAGGTGTTGTTCATGCCGGAAAACAACCTCTTAGGAAAAGCTGAGTGGTGGAATTCTGAGGAGTTTGCAGCAAATGAACACTAGAGGGCAGAATAGTATGCTTTTTGACTTTATTGGTCATGATGATGCACAGTGTTTTAAACAGGCGAGATATGAACGCTTAAGAGAAAATTAGCAGACAATTTCTGCTGATAGAAAATGAGGATTTTCTAAAGTCACAACCTTAATATCCCAGAGTAAGCTGCAAAAGGAAGTGCAATAAATTAGTGATAAATTAGAAAATTAACATGCACATGTTCTTCTCTCTGAATGCAGAGTCAAATGAAAAATCTGACTCTAGAGCTAGTAGAGGATGCTGATTTCAGTCAAGCTCACGAAGCATGTCCCAATTCAAAACATATCTGCACAGGGGGAGGGGAGTCAATCCCACCGGGTAATACAGTATTCATTGCCCTTGATGCAGCGCTGCATGAATGTGCTTTGTGTCTGACTGGTGAACCCGAGCTCACATATGTAATGTGTCTTATCTTACATCCCTGACTCCCGCAAAGATATGTGTAATGTATAAACCACAGCCCTCAGCACAACATGTATGTGCAACAGGAGTGTAGAAGCACAGTTTTACTACCATAAATGAAACTAATGAGCTTCTGTGACTGCAAAATTACAACTTTAGTTCGAGAAGAGCTGTGAAACCCTTTGAAATGTTTTAAAAGAGAATTTAATGATTTGCAGAAAACCTACATTTGAGTGAAAATAGTGTAAAAAGTGTGCGTCTGTTTGCCTACAAGCCTTAAGCTTCAGCCTGTACTTTTGTTTGGTGATTATGTGTGTGCTTGAGTGGCTGAAATGAACAATGTTGAGGGAGTTAAATTGGGTTATTATGAGTCGTACTGCCAGTCAGTACATTAACGTAACACTCGAGAAAACCAAATCATTGCCTTACTCCGATTAAGACCGGACAACTGCAGTGCATGTAAACACCTTAGTCTGACTATAATCGGAGTTTGAGAACTCTGATTGGAGTTGGAGAACTCCGATTATGACACTTAGTAGTGTGATTGGAATTCGATTTTCTCTACTATGTAACCAGCGTAGTCGGAGAATGATCGGATAATGCATCCAGAGAAGAGGAGTAGCGTGCTCATCTGCAGAAAAAGTAGCGCGTACATCATATTCAACAAAAACAACGCTGTACGATGCTCCACCCTCTTTCTCGAAAATGCCCACCAGCAGTTGTAGACACTTCTGACGTCTGACACGGACCTGCTGTTGTTGATAGTTGTATGGGGTCGTAAACAGCGCCACTGAAAAGACCCTTATTGCCCCCTAGTTTTGGGGAGGAGGACATGTTCAGGTCAATAATTCAATTTTCTCAGCTGCATGTATACGCGGACAAGGAGAGAAGTCCGATTTGGCGAAAAAAACGAATTATGAGCTTCTGTCCGATTAAGCTGTGCATGTAAAGGCACTGATTGATCCCTTTGACATGACAGGAAAGTCAGACAAAACACATCAACAGTTGTCAGAGCATGCGTAAAGGTTGTCTTCTTGGAAATTTAAAACAGAAATATTAATTTTGTGGAAAAAGTATAACAATGAATGCACGAAGCTGAAGGTAAAACATGAAAAATCTGCTCTGCTGCTTTTTTCACTCTGCCCATCCTCAAATCAGGCTCTGTAAGGATTGTCCAGCATCATCATATGTGCGAAGAATCCTCTCCGGCTTCCTTCTACCAAATGTCATCATCCAAATCTACCGCAAACCAGCATTCAATGGCATTGTCTGTAGGGGTGCAAAAATTAAAAACAAAAAAAAAAAGGGACAAAAAGGAGAATATCCTCTGGCAAGGCTTACATTCCTGCTCCGGGCAGATTGGGGGTTCAGCCGAAGACTTAGTTGGGGATGTGGACAGCTGAGCTCATTCCGCTGGGCGATGAGTTTCAGATACCAGGACGAGATTGTGGAATAGGACCAGAGTAATCCCAGGTCACCTTCACACAGCAGCAATCCCGAAAGGCACCAGCCACCCTCCGCCTCGTCTCCTCCCTGTCTTGTCTGTCCATCTATCAGGCTTGGTCTTCATTTTCTCTTCTCTTTCCCCAAATCCGCCCATCTCCTTCGAACTATCCCAAACACCCACCAAGTTGGCTTTGCTGGGCAGTCATCTGTGTCTAGGTTTGAGGACAGACTTATCTGAACAAGAACGTGAAGACACTGTCCTATCAGTTTCAATCACAGAGTGTTGTCTTACAGATATTTTGCAGTCAGACTTGGTTTTGTGATCAGGTGGAGTGCCACAGGGTTCACTTCTTGGTCCTTCACTGTTTGCCCTGCACCCTCTCTTACTGGGTTTGATTTTTTAAATAAAATACAGTGTTTCTAACCACTTCTATGCAGATGATACACGAATATACCCGCCACCTGCAAAGTTCACAATGTGCAGTTTTTGTTAAGCTGAGTAGCTCTTTCTGGTATCACCATTTTTTCGTCAATACAATTGTAACTTTGACAGTGAATACCAACAAAAAGTGATGAATGCCTTTAAACTTGCACCCCTCACTTTTTACTTACCTCTATGAGACCTTTTAGACAGATCAGCCCCCCCATACTGTTAGAAAAAAGACCAGCTGTAACCCCCAGTTTTGATAGATGATGCCAATGCATGCGTGCCAAAAGCTGCAGTACTTCAAGTGTCCACTTGAGGCTTGCTGCAAAAGCATCACAAGCCACAAACACACCAGTTCCAAAAGGCTTATCTTTACAGCACAAATAAACACGCCCATAGCCTGTTACTGACACTATTTGCACGCACACTGTTCTGAGGGTGTTATTTAAAAGTCACTACTTATGAAGGCGACATAGTGGAAGACACTTTTTAACTCTTTTCTTCTTCATTAGATCAATACTGTGCATTTAAAGGAAACAGTCTTGGTTCACTTTTCGCTGTGCTGTTTTGATTAAAAAGACTCTCTAGTTTGACACAGCTGAGGGGTTATATCAGCCTGCATCTGAAATCTCCAATATCAGCACTCTGATACAAGCAGTCCATTCCAGACTCCTCTCCAGCACCTCTATCTAGCAGCGCCTTGATCCAGCAAGCTGAGCCCACGTGATCACGACAACAGTGTGTACGAAGGTACTTACAAAGTACCAAGGAGTCAGAGTGATGTAGGCCCTGTGACAGTATTTTTTGTTTAAGTATGAAAAAGACGTCGCAGCTGAGTGAAAAACTTGTCATGCACAGTTTTGTGCCAAAATTGATCAATATCGGTATCGGTCAATGTTGAAGGCTACAATATCGGTAACGTATCCGAAATCAAAACGTTGTATCAGGAGACCCCGAGCTAAAACTATTAAAGTGATCGACATCTATATGGGAGGGAAGGCAGATTTGAGATAACAGATGATACTAGGAAGAGCTACACAGTCGCATAGAAATGGCACATTGCTGAACCTGGTAGATATCTGGTCTTTATTTTCATGTTTTCAATTTTTATTAAAGAAATATATCCCATTACCCAACATCTACCATACTTTCACTTCATAGCATCGCAGAGTGAAATCTCTCAAGCTTTGTCATGTCTTACTGCACTTGTGCTCTCTTCAAACTTTTCCTCTGAGAGGCCAAAAAGTTTTACACAAACACTTTTTAGACAGTCACTGAAGTGATCCATAAAGATGATAACCGAGTTAAAGTGAGTGCAAAATCAATTTTATCCAAACATCATAACCAAAGTACTTTATTAGTTTCTATCTCTAAAACATTTTTATTTCTCTACCAGTGATCTGCTAAACTCTACACATCTCAAGGTTGTGCTTCCAGTCTCACAACAACCTCTAACAAATCTGATTGCGAAGCTCTCCGGAGGAATAAACACCTTTAACTAAATATGAGAGCGACTGGTTCAAGGTGGTCCAATGGTTATAGCTTCATTGGGCATGCGGTTTTGACACCATGTGCTCATCAGCATTTGTCAAATTGTCCTTGAGTAAGATTGCCAAACTGCAAGTTGCCTACTCATCATGACCCACTCAGGATAAAATCAACAGTTAATCTCCTAAAATAACCTTCCTGAAAATTATACACCCGCTGAGGCATGAAATCATGATTTAATCCTGTAACAATGCAGCCTGTGCTATTTAAGAGGAGCTCCTGCAACTCACTCCAGCTGTCAATCACTGCAGGTCGGCGCATCAACTTAATGTGTAAGAATGAGGAGTAAACACATGTAATGGTAAGATACAACTCTGAATGTCTGCAGGCTCTCCCCGAAACTTTATTGGTTTCCGCCAGTCAATAAAAAAACAACTTTAAGCATTAAAAAAGTTCATATAAATAGAAGAAAACATGCTTATCTTAATGTTAATTAGTCTTATTGTTGTGTTTCCTCGATGTGCCGGTGATAGACTAAATGTCAGCGCACAAACACTCGTACGAAAATGCACAGACCCCTGAGAGCATTCCCGGTAATTGCAATTAAATTTCGCTGGAGTTAATGAGATGGAGCCCGGAGTCAGTGCTGCAGATGTGTTTATGAAGCCGGATAGATTTGATGGAAGCTCTCCTGTCTCAGTTGGCTGCAGTCTGGACTCATCGGTGGCACTTTTTGGCAGAAATTTAAGGGAATAGGAAAAGAGCGGCGGGTCGATAGAGGAGCCCGATCTGATGGAGGGAAGAGACAGAGTGTAAGAGTATAAGGGGGGAGAGATGCAGGCTGAGAGGGAGTCAAAGAGGTATTGACTTGCAAGGAAGTGGGGGAGGCAGGGATTTACATTTCATTTGAATGGGATGATGAGCAGCGCATAGAAGCAGGGAGGTGGGACAGCGGCGGTGCCCCGAGGACCCCAAGGAGGAGCCACGTTTAACCTAACATAAACACTCTGCCATTTCAAACCCATCCATCGAAGGG
This sequence comes from Xyrichtys novacula, assembly GCA_962446985.1. Lineage (NCBI taxonomy): Eukaryota > Metazoa > Chordata > Actinopteri > Labriformes > Labridae > Xyrichtys > Xyrichtys novacula. The sequence goes on from OY660883.1 coordinate 4,362,129, forward strand.
GACACTCTCATCATGTGTGCTTGTTTTCCTCCCTGTTCTGCTCCTCTCCCTCTCTCCGTGCAATAATTGCTTTGCTTATGCGCAGCCACATGGGTGATATATGGCGTCTTCGCGTGCCAAAACACGCTCACGGCGCCACGACACTTTGAATGTGTGTTTGTGTGTTAAAGCTTAAGGGCAGGTTTAATTAAAAGACAACTTCTTATTGTAATAGCTTTCTTCTTGTAAGCTGCAGCCTCCTTGTGGTTGAGTCTTGATTAATGAGATTATCATACAGTCAACCCCTTTGTTGCTCCCACTCCCACGGTAGCAGCGGCGAAGAAACTGCAGAGGAGTAAAAACTAACTTCACACAGCCGTTGGACAAAACAAAACTCTCTATCTGATGGATTCCTGTCAGCTCAAAGAGAAAGGGAGACAAGACCTTAAAAAAAGCAGACTTCAGTGCCTTCTCCTTTTGTTGCTCAAAGGTAAAATAAATTTGCTTTCCATTTATGAAACTACAAATCTCGGATGCCAAAGAGCTACTCTGAAAAAAGGAGGCACTGTATTACACAAACTAAAAGTTGGACCACACAGATATGATATTTTTCTCTGAACTCTATGCAAAAAAATTGATTTTTCTCTCGGCTTTATTCTTGTAATTAACATCTCTGTCAATTTGAAGCCACAAAAGAAACAGCTGTTAGCTACCGTCAGTTAAAAAAACAGTTTTAAAGGGATATTCTGGCGTAAATCAAGTTATGGTCAAAAACACTGTAACACTGAGTCAGACACCCTCTCCAGAGATGAATGTTGCCGACTGCTTGCTTCTCTAGTTATACCAACTTTATTACCAACCGCAAGATAGCAATACACAGCGGTCTGAGGAACCATAAACAAACCTCAACCAAAACACCACTCTATAGCCACAAATAATGCTCAGAACAGCACCTAACTTCATCAACAGGACATATAGGGTCCCAGCCATAGTACTAGACACCAAACATCTTTTTAACTTTTCCTAATTTCTTTAGCACAGAGACTAAACACAACTCACCTACTCTCTTCCAGCAGCCATTTGTTTGTGCACTCAGTGATTAACCCTGACGAGTCGATCACCGAGTGCAGTAGATCATTTCTGTTAGAGAATCCAGATACAACTTTTTTTACCTGCGATACAATACCGATATTGTAGCCTTCAGTTCTGGCCAACATATTGATATTGATCCGATATTTGCACAAAACTGTGCATGACAAGTTTTTCACTCAGCTGCAACGTCTTTTTCGGACTTTAACAAAAAATACTGCCACACGGCCAACATCGCTCTTACTCCTTGCTACTTTGTCAGTACCTTAGTACACACTGTTGTTGTGATTACCTGGGCTCTACATGCTGGATCTGGGTGCTGCTAGATAGAGGTGCTGGAACAGAGTCTGGAATGGACTGCTTCTATCGGAGTGCTGATATTAGAGATTTTAGATGCAGGCCGATATAATCTGATATTTTCCTTTTTGTTGATATCGGACCAATATCCAATATCAATATCGTATCAGGACACCCATAATTTCTATGTATCATCTAAGTATCATGATAATCATTTTGCAATGCAGACACAGTAGTTCTTCTGCCTTAGCTTCTCGGTCTGATTGCATTTCCATGAAGAAATAATCATAAATTTTCCGAGGCCAGATAAAAAAAGAGGACTTGAGCACAAACCAGTCTTACACTAACTATGTCAACGTCGCAAGCAGAGGGGAGAAAAATGTATATTCTGTGTGATTAATTTCTAAAGTTTGTCCACAGCTCCACTGGGATTGCTGGAGGAGGCGGATTTATGACCTATACTGCAGCCCGTCACCAGAGGGTGCTGTTCTCGCGGTGGCTTCACCCAGCGAGGAGGCAGACAGCATTCATTCTACATACAGTCTATGGTTAATACGAAGGTGAAGGGGAAAGAGTGATGATTAGGATTGGCCCTTAATCTCAGAGTAAATCAGGATAGACATCTATATTTGAATGCAAAAATCTGATGTAGATATCTTGAAACTCTAGCTCTGTCCTTCAGCTGAAGTTACGAGTTGGATGGTAAAAAAATGTCAAGTTGGAATAAATAAAGTCCTGAAGTCATTTTTGGCTTGTAACCCCTGGCTACACTGGAAGCCATGAGAAATTGGCTGTCATTCCTCAGGGCAAAACTGTCGCCAACTTGGTCAAATGAAAAAATAAAGACGTTTATGTGCAGATATTCATTTTTCAGAATTTTAACATCCCTGTCAACGTCAGGGAGTTAAAGGTTTCTCTTTGGCCAAGATGTTCGGCCCCTCTGTTTCGAAAATGACCACTTTTACGAATTAACCAAAGCCCAGCTCTAATGTGATTGTTAAATGCTACTTAATTAGAAGTGGACCAGGCTTTCATGCACATTCAAGTGATTAAAGTGCTCAAAGTGAGTGAAGAACATGTCTGACAGTGGCAGGAAACCTCTTTTCCCCCCTCTGCTAAAATGTCTCTGCAAATTTCACAAGGACTCTGAGAGAGTTTTGTCTTAAAATCACTGTGGTTAAATTAAGTTATTAAAGTAGGAAGGTAATATCAAGTGGGGAAAAAAACATCAAATTTTTACTGCAAATTATTTCTGGAAGAGAAAAATTAATAAAAAAGGAGACTAGTACTGGGTTTCATCAAAGTCTTTTCTGCATGTGATAGCTGAACACTGCCAAATTAGTTGGAAGAGCAAGGGCAGCCGGCTAACGAGAATTCTTGTGAGTCATTTCTCTGAATCCAATTTCTACTCCTTAAAATGCTTCTCCGCTCTTATTAGCGTCGCGAAAAAATTATAATTTGAATTCTTCACTTTTATTCGGTCATCTTGATTGAATTTGAATTAGAAAATTACAGTAAATCGTGATAACAAAGGCTTTTGACTGGTTTGAAACTTTCATGTTTGTCTTTATAATGGAAACAGACAAAACTGAACTGTCCAAGGCTGTTGGGTTTTTGTCAAAAAGAAGTCATTTTAAGTCATCAAACATGGGTTGAATGAGACATTGTCCTTCAGTGTGACTATCCTTGTGAATTTCAGTTCTTTAACCAGGTTATTTCATTACTTTTACTTCAATCTGACAAAGTAAATTTACGCCTTCACGGGTAAGGAAATCATGGCCTTTGAACAGCCTTCACGTCTGATTCTTCCACCTGCTGATCCGCATAAACGATCAGATCAATGGCCGGTTCGGTGGACCGATGGTGGACGCTTTGTAGACAGCTTGAGTCACTTTATAGTATTTATAACACTTGAAAGCAGAAACCAGGTCACATTGAAATTTCTGCCTTTCTTCCTGTAATTTACTTCAATTTCAGGGCGTTGAAAGCCAAGGTCTCCATGAAAGACCAGCACAGCAGGGTGGCGGATATCATGAGAATACCCAATACTTTTAATAGCTCCTACTTCTCTCTGCGTGAGCTCTAAATCTACTTAGACTTACAGCAAACCTCAGATACCTTTGATTTTTACTTCACGGGACTCCTTTAAACACAAAGAACTCTATGCTCCCACCTGCTCATGTTTGAGAAGTGAAAGAGACCCAAAACGTCAGACAATAAGGAAAATAGACTCAGAATAACTAAAATACAGATTATTTTTAAAACTGGACTAATATTGACTATGACTTGATGTGCTCTGCTTGGGTTTTTCGAGTAAGGTTTGTCATCGCCTCCTAAGAGTGATTTTTGAGCTAAATTACTGCATCCACAAGCAAATATAAAGCACAGAGTAAAATGGCCTGAAATCCAGCAATAAACCACTTCAAACGGACAATATGCGAGGTCTTAGGTTTGATATGCTGCTTTATTTACCCTCTGCGTCGGGGGAAGTAGTCTCAAAGCTCCCATAAAAAGCCTGCCTGAGCGTACACCACAGGTCAACACCACCACAAGGCGAATCATAAATTCAGCACGATCCAGTAAATATCATGTGGGCAGCATGAAAAGTCACTGTTTCATGACTGGAGCGTGACATTTGTGGGTGAAAATGCTGGGTTCATGGTGAGTGGACTGTGGGAGTTTCACATCTCTGTGGTGTCTCCCGCTCCTGCTAAATAACCAATTATCTTTCTAATCAAAGCTCAGGGGTTTCATCGCAGATTACCGAGCTTGGATTCAGGCATGGATACGTTTGATTACCACTATTTTCTCTCTCTAATTAAAAAGGTTTTCCGGCCTCAAATTGTAAATAAGTCTGCACGCCTGGAGGTGCACACTGGTCTTAACATGAAAATGACCATTTTTGAAGGATTTTTACTTTCCTTTGAGGACAGAAGCAGAAACATCGAGTCACAGTGGTGTTAATAACAGCTTCAACAAAAACTCCTCCATCACATACATCAAAAAATACTCCTTAACTTTGGACAAAAGAAACAGTGATATATTTGATGACTTGTGACGGTTAAAAGAGTTAAAGCAGGACAGTTTACACCAAAACTGACTAACTATAACAGCTTCATTCATGAATGTTTACAACCAGGCGAATTGGAGGATCTTCAGTCAGACACTTAGCACATTTACATCCACTAAAATTTGATTTACTGTCTTACTGTTTCCACACACCAAGCATAGGTAAAATCATTCACGTTGCCAGGTGACGTATGAAAACAGATGGTTGTTCACTGGTATCTAAAATGGAGGACAAACTGATTGTGATGGAGTGTGGGTGCCCTGAATTTTATGATACCTTTTCTTTCGATGACTGAAACCAGAATAAAAAGGAGCTAGTCTGGAGGCAAGTGAGTGAGGAGGTCGGATTACCTGGTAAATTGTCGAAAACTTTTGTCTCTTACTTGATCCTGCTGGTTGGATTGACAAGGATTACCGTTGAAATTACTGTTGACACGCGAATGAAGCGGGTAAATACTATGTATTCACACGTCTACATTTGCGAGAATTAAGTGAGTAGATGATTTTACTTGCACTTGGAGTGAGCGCCCCATTAGTCCTACTAAAATGTGCGACTGAAATTGAACTGCTCATTGTTATGGGGTTGGAGATAAGATGTCTGTCATGTCTACGCTCAATCAGGCTGAACTTGGCCCAAGCGTTCTGCACATGGTCCCATGTCAGGCATGGATGCATCGCTAGGAATCCAGATCTTAAACAAAACTTTGTCAGATGAAGAAAAGATGTCAAAAAAATAAATATAAAAAAAGAAGAAACTTTACAAATGGCACAGAGCTGAAACAGTGGTCTCCTGTGGGCCTCCCCCTGATGGGATTTGCCAACCAGGTTACCAAGTAGTCGCCTATTAGAGCTTAACTGAGCATGGAAATATCTGTTAGTGGTTAGTTGGTTGAATACCCTGGTGTTCATAAAGCTTGTATTTACAATAATCTGGGATTATGCTATCGGCTGAATGTGGTCGACCAAGGGCTTTCAGCAAAATTACCCAAAAACAGATGACAAAAAAATGTCTGACTATCCAGGAGACCTTCATTAACCATAGAGTCTTTGGATGTAGAGTCCTTGTTGGCGAATTGTCATGATAGTTTGGTTGATTTAGATAAAGTAAAGGGACTCTCTGAATGTAAAATACGACTGAAATTACAAAACGGGTTTAAATCCTCAAAAATCTGCCGTGCTGATCCAGTATGACACAGCAGCTCACACTCACCTCTTTCCTTTCAGCCCGAGCATTAAAGCTCTCCCTCTCTTGCCAGTTCTCTCCCTTGACATTTATTTTTCTAAGGCCAGTGTCAGTGTTTGGAATTTCTCGGCTTTTGTTATCCTTTTGTCAAGTTTGGAGTCAAAGTTAACCAAAAGGAAAGTGTAGTGAAATGTCGGGAGGTGAGAGGCTCAACCTTTAGACATTTGCAGAGGTAATCAATCAGGCTGACAGCTGTGCCGAGTACACAGCACGGGTTTCCTGATGCTTGTAAAACACAGCAGCAACGTGGCATGTAGAGAGGCCAGTGCTCTCATAGGGGTAATTAATTTCAAAACTTCATCACAGAAAAGACCAATTAAAGGAAAGGGTCGCAGCATGGGGTCAATATTCAGCATCGCTGCTTGATTATGGGCTGCGGGAGCAGGAGTGCAGCCACATTTACGTGTTATTAGCTTAGCTGAGGAGGTCATAATGGTCATTATCAACATGCTATTAATCAGCATGAGTTTCATGCAGACAAAATCTCTTGTCAGAACCAATTTAAATAACAAAAGCGTGATTATGAACTTGATTGTGATGCATAGTGAGACCACCTGAGAGCAGAATCAGAATTCTTAATTTTTGCTTTTACTCAAAGATTTCTAAGTTTCTGTCCACAAGGAGAAGCAGCTGGTTACAGTAGAGTTCAAGTTTTAAAAAACGATAATTACTCTGTTTTATTCTGGTAACAATAACACTAAAAAAGGAAGGTTTGACTGACAGTGGCGTAACGTGTAAAATAAAGCAATGAGCTATTCTATTTAGCAGTCAGGCTATTTTTACATGTAGGGCTATTGAATTTGAGGATTTATATTCAGAAAATGGTCGGCATCAAAATAAGTTTTTAAACAAGATTTTCCTATTTAAGCAAATACTAAATGAGATGCTTATCTAACCCACCTGAATACTCTAGATCCGCAAGAGGGATTGATGATGAAGAATAAGATTAGACACTGATTGAGTAAGAGGGAAACACATACAGAGGTAAGTTTTAATATAATAACTGTATTAAAACTTATGAAAAATAAACACCTCTACAAGTATGGCCAGCCTGCAGTTTGTTTCCTTTTAAAGTGTCTTTTAAGGCTTTTTTAAGTGTCTTTTAAATTGGGTGTACCTTTTTAAAAAAATAAATAAAAGGTCTCTTTTTTTCCAAGGAAGAAAAAAAATATAAAGATTGTCCCTTAAATCTTTCTGAGTCTTTCTCAGTCCTACCCCAACGACAGGACGACGGATGAAGACGAGAGGGTCCTCTTCAGCTCAAACCCTGATGTTCAGACGGTCGACTCGCCTTCTCCCTTTTAGGGTGAGAATCCAGAATCCAGGGCAGTGGCGATTGCTCTAAGACTGCAAGGGAAGCTCGGCTTCCCTTAAAATGTCACCCCCCCAAAAAAAGAAAAAGTGGTGAAATACGTACGGCTGTGTGTACATTTCATTAACTAAATACGCACTAGAAAGCCTTCATCTTTTGTTCAGACACTGTGATAAGAAGCTGATAATCACAGGTAACCGGCATAACTTCGTTCTCATTCATCCTCGCAGCGCCTCAGCGCTTCAAACGGTCGGACGCTGGGCTTCTGCTGACTTCAATGTGGAAGCTTAAAGTGGGTTGTTCCAGCAGCGAAACTAGACGCTCATTGGATAAATGCTGGGCTTTGTCCCGCCCAATGGAAGCTAAGCTTCACTGGAGTTCTATGGCGAGAGGGCGGTCCCGACTTTCTCCCGGACTCCAAGCTTCTGCATTCATGATTGGATGAGCTGTCTGAGGCGAAATCCTTTTTTGATTGACAGCTAAACAAGCGAATCAGCGATCTTGAAGAATAAAACATGTACCAGAGCATTTTCCAAGTTATTCATTCCGTTGTTCTTAACTGCTCCAGAGACTTTACCGATCCTCAGCGACTTTTGTCTTTGTTAAAAACGACTGCCGTTGTGTTTGGCGACTCTGTTCTGTTACATACTAATAAACAAATACAATTATGATGTAGGCCAGAAAAATGAGCTTCCCCTCCTTGAAAGACCAGCAGCCGCCACTGATCCAGGGTATCCAGAAAACTTCAACCCGTATAACACAACAGAGCTTTGCTAAATATATTTACTTCTTTTTTAACTGTACAGTTAGTATTTTCTAAATATAATCCAGTGTAATGTAACTTTTCCCTGTTAACTTATAAGATAACCGCTAACACTACAGTGTTAGCAAGTGAAATGTTAATTTCACTGTTTTTTTCTTTTGATGAAAACCAAAATCATGAAATGACTGATAAACAACCAAAAATCCACATGTAAATGACTATAAATCCACTCACAGTTCAACAGTAAAAACCCACATTTGATTAAGGTAAGTAAAATAATCTCATACTATCGTGTGCCTGTGTGCAATAGTACTGTCCTCCACAGAAGAATTAAGCACTCAGTTTAATGATGTCTCTTTCCATTCACACAATGCAAATACAGACACACATACTCCTTTCACATACACACACGCATGCGCACACACGCGGTTTTATTACAAGAAAGTCAACAACACTGTAAGCTCGTGCTTCTCCTCGGCGGCTAACGCGAAGATATGCTAACTCGCGGAGCTAACCGCTAACTACTCACACTTCACTGCACTCACCGGGAAAAAGAAAAGAGTTAAGTCAGGCAAAGTTCGCAGGGTCGCTTCTCCGTGGTCCCCCAGACGCTCAGGTATCGACCCGAACAGTTCCTTTTATCCTCAGTTCGTCAGTAAGCGTGACATTAAGCCTTTTTTTTTCGCTCGGTGCGCTATATATCACTCCGCGTCTCACGGACCTGCGTCAAGGGGGCGGAACATGAGACGGTCTGTCCAATAGCTATTCAGCTACACTTCTATGAGCCAATGAAATTTCGCTCCCTTATTCAGGTGGGTATCAGATAGGCTCTCTTCTTTATTTTCAGTTTACAGATCTAACATACTTATCTTTTTTTTAAACAGGTTACACTTCACTTTGACATGTACATTTCCCTTTTAAAGGGATATTACGGCGTAAAATTAAGTTTAAGTGGTCAAACACATCGTAACACCAAGTGAGACACTACGTTGAGAGATGACCGCTTGCTTCTCCAGTTCATTCATTTCATGGAAATGCAATCAGACCAAGACGCTAAGGCAGAAGAACTACCGCGTCTGCAGTGCAAAATGATTAATATGATGATTATTACTTCAAGGAAATGATAAAGAAATTATCATAAATGTTCTTCCTTGAGCTGGGTCACCCCGCTGTAGTCCGTAATGGACTGGCCCGAGATCTCGGCACAAACAAGCGGCTGCTGGAAGAGAGACGGTGAGTTTTGTTTAGTCTCTTTACCAAAGAAATTAGTCAAAGTTAAAAAGATGTTTGGTGGCTAGTGCTGTGGCTGGGACCCTATATGTCCTGTTGATGAAGTTAGGTGCTGTTCTGAGCATTATTTGTGGCTATAGAGTGGCGTTTTGGTTGAGGTTTGCGCATAGCTCCTCAGACCGCCGGAATATTCCTTGAAGGTAAATTTGCAGATGTTTAAAAGTTCCCGCCCTGAAGCTTGATGTGTACCCCACTGAACTTTACGAACTTGTGAATACATATACCGTACATATCTATATACATGAACCTGGGTGTTTTAAAGCAGATTTTGAGGTTGATCAAAACATCATCTTATTTTCGGTTGCTTCTCAAAACCATAAAAAAAGGTAGGACTGATCAAACCTCTGTCTCACTCTTCCCCCTGACGCTGTTGTTGTTGAACTGATTAGCGGCTGATTATTTTGACTCAAAGCGAACCTTATACCGATGACAGAGTTTCTCTGTGTTTGTTGTCTGAGGAAACTAAACAGTGATTTTCCTACAGAGGTGAAAACAGAATCACAGCATTTCTGAAGCACAAGTCAGAGGCGTTGAAGGCGATGCATGGCTTATATTGATTCAAGCAGGTGAAACTGGAGCTGACTGATACGAGTGTGGATTTGATGTCTATAAATATATATATAAAACAAAAAAGAAAGAAGACGAAACCTGTAGAGGCCAGGGGGAATATGTGAGTTATAGCAGCAGAAGATAGCAGAATATAAGCGCAAAAACCTCTGATCAGGAATATCAAAAGCTGCTTTGAGAGCTCAAAGAGCCAAAACCTGCACGGTTTCTGTAATAAGAGGTGAAATGTAAGTTACATGTGGCCTTCACAGCGTAAAGTGTTAAAACTTGGTGGTCTGAAGCCTTTTTGAATATAACATTAATATTAAAAAGGACTTTGAGGAAGTTTGCATAAAAAGAAAGTTAAGAGAATGTCTGTTTTAATTGAAAATCAAGTTTCTGACAGCTTGCATGAACCAACTTCCCAAGGTCAGAAGACAGATTATAATAACCCAAACTTTACAACTCTATTTCTGTCCTTCTGCAGTGATCCAGGGTGTAAAGAGGAGGCCTCATCATGAGATAAAATGCTGCTTCCTACAAAAAATACCAGCGCAAGCTTTGCCATGCACAGGGCCTGAGGAATGATGGGAAAATTTCTGTCCTTGCAGCATGAGGTGAACCTCACCAGGGAGGCACGAGATGGAGATCCTGCATGAGAAAATTGGAAAAATTAGTCCCTGGATGAAAATGCAGGCAGTGAAAGGTCACGATGAAACAATACGAGATTTACTCACTTTGTGAAATCACAGATTGGCGAATCAGGTTAAGACTTTTACTGGTTTCTGATATTGGGATTTGATGTTAACGTAAACACAAAACTGCAAATGCACATGGTGTATGTTGATAGATCATAGAATCCATAACAGAAGTGTATCCACTGTACGGCATCCAGGCATCAGAGGTTCACAAAAAGCCTCCTCCTCCTCTTTGAACCGGTTTGTGATTTCATCTCTTCCTTTCTCTTTGGGTCCCGGAGTCGCTCGTCAGATTGTGAGATGAAACTTGGCAGCTTCTGAAATGACGCCCCAACAAAAGAGGAACAGCCCGGCGCTGGAGGTTATGGAGGACATCTGTTCGTGACCTCAGACCCCACCAGCTGCAGCCTCTCTCATCCAAAGCACTCCTCCAAGAACTGGGCCAAACCCTCACTCAACTGGCATTAGTCTTCGGCTGAGGTTCTGTATCGATCCAGTTCTGATAGTTTTTCAGTTCTCGTTATGAAATTGATAATACACCCCCTGAATCAGACACTTTGGCCCTAAGAACCTCCTCAAGTTTCCTCCATGTTAACAGATGGGACCCCCACTGCTGGTCATTTGTCTCAACTTTTATTTTTCTCTTCAGGGAACCATGATATGTGTGTTTGCAATTTACTCAGTCGTACAGATCTTTGTGGGGTTCCTAGACACAGACTGTCGCACCCAAAGGCTGCCACAAAGGGTTTTGATACGACTTTGGATGAGGACAATATTGTGTACAACAAACACTAAAAGGACCCATTTTCATTTCTCTGTTTTCTTGTAGATATTTCGTTGTTGTTTTCGTGGGTTCATGTGTCGAACACAAACTTTCAAACAGAGCACAATAAAGCGAAGAACAGATGCAAACTCCCAAACAAATTTCTGAGTCAGAGTTCGTGTTATGGATTGATTTGATCTATTGAAGTTGATTTTCTATACTGCTGGAGGATGAATGGCGCTAAATGGTTTTTCTAAAGAGACGGAAATAAGCGCTCGGTTTCACAAAAGAGAGAGCAGAATGTATCTGAAGAAGGGGAGCAATTTTCTACATTAATTGAGTTTCAGATGAGTGTGGGTGGATACTGACACTATGGTTTTACAACAAGGGGAGATGCAGTTCCCAGACATCGCAGTTTTATTTAAACATCTGAATTCGTATGTCTGAGGCGAGTGCACCACCAACTCAGATATTACATGAGTGTACCATTAGGTTGTTTTTGCGAGGTGCAGAGGAGGGTGGCGGCCTTGTAGCATCAGCAACCGGAGTTGATGGAGTTGTTTCAAGCTCAAACAGTCAAAGGTACCTCTGGTACTTTGGCAAAGCATCCTCAGTTGCATCTTGCTTCATTTCTATCTTAAGCTTCAGCATGTATGACCACCCTGGTCATCAGAATTCTTCTTTGTGAACTTTTATACCTGTTCACTGTGTAAAAATAAAACCTTAACTGCGTTCAAGTTACCTCGGAAGTCTGAAGTCCAAGCTAGAAATGACGTCACACCCGAGTTACCAAGTTACAAGATGTAGCCATCTTGTTTCCACCTCCAATTTTGCTTTTTTCTGACTTGGCACTCGGAACTGCGGTGTGACGTCATTCCCAGCTCGGACATCTCACTTACGAGGTAATTCGGACGCAGCATTACTTCTTGGGATCCTCGAGACTTGATAGCAGACTGTCTCAGCACTTCATCGGGTATTTCGTAGACCTAATTATCGATCCAAATCCCTACTAGAGCGTGCGAATGCTGCATCATGGGTATGGGTTGTTGGTGCATCTGGTTGCTCTTGCTGGTCGCCTTTGTCTTCTCAGCTCGCTTGAGCCTTGTGACGCCATTCAAAGGCGATAAAGTATGCACTCTGTCACGACTATCGAAAAACAACCGATCCAAAGTAACTTTACATGACAGCTTCTTGAAGCCTTTAGTTGGTAGCCGAGTACAAAGCCCAGCATCCCTTTAAGATGAGACCCCTCGGCTCCTGCTCACCTCTTGGTGTTGCATAACCACCCACTCACTATGCATCCCACCCTTCTCCTGGATGTGTCCATTTTGGCGCATAGTTCAATCTCAGTCGACCTTAAACGCTCGCTCCATGTCCAGCTGCAGAACAGCAATCATGCACGGGTATTACATGATATTTTCATAAATACAGAAGGAGTCGTTGAACTTCCTGCATGCTTTATTCATTGCAAACATTAACTGTAATGTCAAGTGTGAATAACAAGATCCCGACATGTCACCGGGTTTTTTGCTTTTCTTTTAAAGAGAAACATTTGAGACAGAGCTTTCACTGTTCTTCCAACAAAGTCTCCTTCATACAGCGTCTTCCCCCGGAGCGTTATTTTTTCCGAAGGAATCCCATGACTTTCCAAGAAGCAACTCGGCTGGAACACTCATGAGGTAAATACAAACCTGGAAAGGCAAGAAAGGGATTTTCAAAGGTGTGAAAGACTTTCAGAAGTTTGTTATGGCTGTTGGAATCAATACTGAGATCTGGTATCGCCGCAAAAAGAACAACATACGTACACATGTGACTCCTCTGCCCTCTTTTCATTGTTTGATGTGCTCTCCTGGTATCTTTCTGCTGCTGTAAATAAATAGCTACAGGCTAATGGGATCCGGTCAAGGGAATGCATGTGTGTGTGTGCACTGAAGGCGGCAAACACACACACACACACACACACACACACACACACACACACACACACACACACACACACACACACACACACACACACACACACACACACACACACACACACACACAGAGAAAAGACATCTGTCTTTTTGGCTTCTGCAGAACAAATCCCATCCATGTGAAGCAGCAGAAAAAAGCAGTGAATGCAAATCCTCGAGTAGCTGACGTCTAACCGCCGCACACATTGAGACATTAGGATGAATTATTGATGCATGCTCGTATTTATGCAGGTAATAATAGGAGAAGTGTTAATCTTCTCATGCTACCCTCAGCATCAAGTACCTCTCTGTTCAGTGGCTTTATTTTCTCCAGAAACAGACAGCGTGGCAGCGGCGCCACCGTACCTATCGAATTAACACTCCTGGCAGTTTCCCAGAGAGTGCATTATGGGACGCTGTCTTCAGAGATCTCTTTCAAACCTCACCTTTCCTCTGTCTGACAAAGGTCACAGCACTGTCTGATGTCCTAAATCTGGAATCTGACGGTTGAATTTCTATCAATAAGGTCAAGAGAAAGCCTGGGTCTGATCTGGATTTATTGAGCTTTCGATCAATGAACAGAAACAAAACCTGCAGTTGGAGAAGTGTGGATTTTCTTTTTACCACTAGGTGGAGACTCATCAACTGCAAACAACATCAAAATAGTCAAATCTTTGAGAAAATAACCTACTTGATATTTTAACCTCAGAAAACATCGTCTTAATGACTTGATGGACCACCTGTTTCCTCCACAGAGAGCTCAAGTGATTCTGCAGGAGTCCAGGGATCGCAAGACCGGTCTTGTCCTTCACTTACAACCATTTAACCAGCAAATAAAAGAAAATATCTAAAAGACTTTCAGTGTTAGGATGATAAAAACTACTTTAAAGTTCTTAGCTTGTGCACCAAGTGGATTCATTGTTGTCCGTGCTTTCTGACAGACTCAGTATTTCCACTAAAATTCAATCATCAGTCCAACACAGTTACAAAATACCCACTGTATATGTTTTCTTTTTATTGTGAGTGTTTGTGGGGCTGAAGGATTAACACATTTGATTCGAATTGAAGCTTCACCAAATTAATTTACTGGATGATTTGAATACTCAGAAACAGACGCGTGGTAGAGATCTGAGGCGAAAACACACGCTGGGTGGGCGCTTGAATGTGGTAGCCCAAAAATCTGGATTTAATTTGTCTCTTTGTAGACCTGCTGCCGGATCAGCAGAGACCAGAGGTGGGGTTCTTGGTGTTTCTTTTAGTCTCTTTTTCTTCTGCGGCTGCTGTAGATGGAGTAACCTGCCACAAACCTACAGCTGTAATTTGGAAAAGGAAGGAGTGCAGGCCTGCATGTGGTCCCTGCAGATAAAAGACAGGGGGGCGAGGAGGGCTGGTATTTATTTTTAAGTCTTCAGAGAGGAGAAATACTCCTCCCCTTCCATCCTCCTTCCACCCACTTGAATTAAAATAATCCACTTTTTTTTCCTCCGCCACAACTTGAAGATTTCCAGAGGGTCTGGATGATACTTGACCACATGACGCACTAACTGATTTTTTTCCCCCCTCTGAGACACAGCTGTTTCAAGTCCCATTACAGCGCCAATGAAAGGGAGGCGATTAAAGCGTCAACATCCCTGCTTTTCCCACTGACATCTTAAATGAGAAACATATTTCAACGGAGCAGAAATGCCTTTCTTACTCTCCGCTGATTGCATTTAAATGGATCCTATGAAGCGAGGCAAGAAGACTCGGATTTGTTTTTTAAGACTGCCCCGTCACATGATGCAGGTTATTCAATTTCACACAGGCGCCTCACCCATACTAAGCATGTGTTTGATTTTATGACAACTTCTGCCATTCTCCCCCCCTGCAAACATTATTGCATCAGGGTTTATGGGCTTTCCAAGGCAAACAGCGCTGTCATTCCTGATCATATCCTCTGATTTATACCGTTTCTAACTCTGTTTTGTCGCTGAGCTGATGGCCGCCTCTCACTGAAGACCTCATCTATCTCAAGGTTTCTCAATGACGTCTTAAACCCCAGACAGAAGTGGAATAAAAGAGAGAGAGAGAATAAAGAGCAATGGAGCATTGAGACAAAGTGGAGAAAAAGACTTTACAGAAGGTAACTAGACAGAGAGGTGGGGAACATTGAGAGAAATTCTTGTGATGTGGGAAGTCAATGCCATCATTTCTTGGTCGATTACATGCCTGAAGTAGCTCCATAAACAAAAGATAAGATAAGAAGATATTTAGCTTTTGTCAATTTGAAATGACTCTCTGAGATTCACAGTGGAGTGGGCCTTCCTTTATTTGTAGAATATATGTTTTTTTTTTTCAAATGTAGGGCCATCAGGAGCTTCTGGTCCTCTTAGCCCACCATCACTTAGTTGACAGGAGGGGTGAGCAAGGGAGCAGTCAGGCTTTGACTAGATGGGAAACTGGACTTGAGACTTGCTCTCCTCTTCTCTTTAACTTTAAGACCTTCCCTAAAGGACTTGATTCGTGTTTTGTTGGTCTTGCCCTCGAAACTCTCAAATTTTTACATCTGCACTTGGAATCTGCTCTTCGACTTGTCTTGCAACTGTTTTGAGCAAATACGAGTCCTAACTTGGTACTTGGTTTCCTCTTGTCCCCATTACAGTAGAGTTCCCTGAAATTTTAATCCACAGTTAATAGACACTAATTCAACTCCAGCTGCTGCCTCCTGTTTGTAGTGAGATTCTGTATTTCCTGTTGAGGTTCTCCTGGAGCACTCACCAAGTTTGTCTTTGTGTTTTTCCACCTCTGCATCCGTCTGCAGTTTTGTAATATTGTAGCATCCTGGTCCTGATCCTCCACAGAGGCTCTGCAGAGGCTGAAGGTGATTCAAGCGACCTCAGTCAGACCTCAGACCCTCTGTTTCTTCATCTAAATTATTATCTTTCAGGTCGTATTGGTGTTTTCCTTTTCCACTTTCTCGCCTTTGTTTTTGCCTCTGCATTTATTCTATCCTCATATTTCCTCGGCCTCCTGTGTGACTCGTTTGTTCTGTTGTTTTCTTAGTTTTCGTCGCTGCTGCTTGTTGTTTCCCCATGTTACGCTTAACGCTCTAATCTTCACACTCCCCCGACTGACACTGGAAGCAAATAAAACAACAATACGAAGCTTCAGTGAATACTCACAGATTTCTCTGTGTAACAAGGTTAAACCTTGTTTCTTTTCGGATCGCTTTAATTTTCTCTACCTTTGTTGTTTTTAAGTCGACGTGTGCAAAAGGATTTAAAGTCTGAAACAGCTCAGGTTGGATGTGGGCCACCGGAGACTGAACAGGAAATGATCTGCTGTCTTGTTTCATGGATGGATAACTTTTAAACATACATACTGTAGTTATTCTTGAACTTTGAGACCACCCTGTGATGTTGTCACAGCCCCGGTCCTCCACCTCTAACACCAACACACCCCACACATTCTGCTGAGTCTAAAAAACCAGCCAGACCAGAGTAACCTACACGTCTGACTGTTTTGGGGTCCAGCTGCCAACCACTATTACCACTAATACTCTAATTCACACATATGCAAAGTCTGCTACCCTGCTCATATTTTGTCATAGAAAGAAGAAACATACATTTTTAGGACACTCTTATTCTGAGTTGTTTAACAAAATTTCCCCTTTTTGATAATCTAGATGAAGGGGAGCGTAGGGATTGACAAAGAGCAATCTACTTTGACTAATCTGGAGAAAGAGTGGCGCTCCACAGTAACAGAGATCCTTGAGTTGTCCAACTTTTAAACCCCTGTCTTTCACTTTAGTCCCCACTAATCAGTGGGCTTTGCTAATGAGCAGGGGTGTGTTCAGATCTTTACAATGGGGTGCCCCAACCCTGGCACTGACACTGCTGGGGTGGCCATAAAGTATATGATCCTACACACCAATATATAGCATTTATTATTGCATATCTGTTGTAAAACCAGCATTAAATTTAATTTTAAAGTGTGTTATATTTGTGACAAGAGTGATAGCTAAATATGATTTTTTTTTTTTTTTTACAAGTTAACTTTTTGCCTCAACAAGTACGCCATTGCTACAAAAAGTAAGCTAATAAAAACTAAACAAATTTTTTTTTTAAACTGCAAACTAAAAAAAACTTCAAAGTTACCCTTAAAAAATAATCAAAATATTTAAAATTGGAAACAAAAAACTAAAATAAATAAATAAATAAAAATGTAAAAATTGTTATAATCCTGGTAAAAGCTCTTTTGGTTTGGAACTTTTGGTTTCTGCAAATTTTGGCGCCCCCTGTGGATAAATTAATCCATACTTATCTTGTCCTCTATACACTTAAGTAGTAACTTTGAACAAAAAATCATACCATCGGCTGTAAATATCTGATGTGAAAATTGTGAAATATAGCTGTTTTAATGGATGCTGGGACAACACCTACCCCCCCGCACTGATTTCACTAATTTAAAATCACAATTTCAGAATCATTAGTCATGTTGCTGGTGGTCTTCTTAGCCATCCAGTATCATAAAACTGCATAAATATGATTTAAGTCCATTTCTTACATGCTGAAAAACTCCTTAATAGAGCTTTAAGTGGCCTTTTAAAAGTCTCTACCCCTTTCGTAAGGTGACCCACCTTTAAAGATGTATATCCAAATGTCTCATCCTGGAATCTGGTCAACATGATGCTTGATGAAGATATATTTCCTTTAGTGGTTTCAGAGTTAACCTAAACAACATTAAAAAGACAGAGTTGCTTTAGTTTCATAGATTTGTCAGAAAAATGTCAGTTTAATCCATCTATTTACAAACTTCGTACTCACATATTCACAGTTCTGCTTCATCTTCGTCTTTTCTGTTCAGCCAAACTGAAATCAACTTCTGCTTAGAGACGCTATGAAAATAAATCCAGGTGGTGAGAGGCACATCAGCTGTAAACACACAAAGGTTAGACGTGTTGACACCGACGAGGAGAGAAGATTATTTTTAGGGAATGAATAAATAAGTAAAAGTGTTAATGTGACACAGTTCAGTCTGAGTGTGAGGGGAAATATTCCACCTTACAGGTCCAAATGAAATCGTCTTACTTCTTCCACTGTTCTGTGTCTCTGTCGCTTTTCTCATTGCTTATTCACATTCGGGGATTTTTGCAGATGCAGTGATTCAAGGGCAGAATAATCATAACGTTGAAAAAGCTCTTAATGTTCTCCTAAAAAAATCACAGCTCTTTTACTCTATTCGGCTCATTTTCCCAAAGTTTAGACATGCCAAATAAACCTCACCGCTCTCAGTGCCGCAGCACAAGCAAATGAAGGCTGCAATTAAGTTTGTCGTTTTTGACATGGATAATTGTTACCTGTGTTTGTGGCCTACCTGTGTGTATGTGGGTGTGTGTCAGGGAGAAGGAGCCTTTGGATGCTGCAGGATTTACAGTAAAATGCCGTTAAAACAAAGTGACACATTAAAAATCTTGTTCCCGTTCACTCATACACAGGTTTTGTTTTTTAAGGAGAGATCAGCTGCGGAACTTTCACCCTCGCCCGCATCTCCCCTAACCCAGATCGTGTCTCTCCTCTCAGGGTTGCAACATTTGAGATGTTGTCGCTGTCACCGCTGTTTTAAATGTCAGCCGGTGTCACTGCTTAGTTTGGTGTCAGAGGAGAAAGGCTACGAGTAATAAGAGCAGAGGTAGCTGCCAGCTCCCCGGGCCTCCTCTGTATACATGGCTGTGTGGAGGAGCCCAAAATAAACCCTCCTTTGTCTCACTCCTCCAGGGATGTATTGTTTGAAACACCTGTTATTTTAGAGCTTGTTTGTGCGTGACTGCGATGCTCATGTGCAGCAGCGTGTTTCAGCGAATGTTACTTCTCATTAAGGTTTGTGGCATCATCTTTCTTTCTTTTTTTTAACAAGTTTGACTTAAAAAAATGAGCAAAAGAATCAGAAGATGACAAACAAAACATGCGAGAACAGAGAAGAAGGAGATACGTTTGGAGGTGTCTGTGTTTGAAAGAGAGACGAAAGGACTTACAAGGGACTCCTTTAGGGTCGGAGCCGTATACAAACCTCAACTAAACGCCACTCTATAGCCACAAATAATGCTCAGAACAGCACCTAACTTCATCAACAGGACATAAAGGGTCTCAGTCATAGAACTAGACACCAAACATCTTTTTAACTTTGACTAATTTCTTTAGCAAAGAGACTAAACACAACTTACCCACTCTCCTCCAGCAGCTGTTTGTAGTGAAACCTCAGGCCAGTCCATTATGGACTACAGCGGGTTGACGCAGCTCAAGGAAGAACATTCATGATCTTTTTTTTTTTATCATTTCCCTGAAGTAAAAATCACCATATTAATCATTTTGCACTTCAGACGCGGTAGTTCTTCTGCCTTAAGGTCCTTACACACCGGGAACGACGCAAATGTACGACACGAAATTACAAAATATTCGGAGGCGAATTTTGACGCACCTGACTATACACATCAAGCACAATGTGATTTTGCAACTTTCTGGGGGGAAAGAGGACGCATCCTGCGTGGAAGCGAGAAGACTGACACAACGGCAGACTGAGTGTTTTTCAGTTCTGATTAGACTCTAGTGTTGAGATGTCTGTCTGTCATGATAGCACGTACTGAGTCGGGGCCAGTACCAGATAAACACATTAAACTATAATCCATAAACGTAAGGTAACAACCAAGACCTAATGGTGCTGTGACAGTAAAAATACATATGGTATATTGTATCTGAACAGGTTAGCTTCCGAGCTAAAGTTACTCAGCACAGATGAGAGTTAAAACAAAGACGTTTATCAAACTGTTAAAGCACACAAACCATCGTCATATGAGAAATCCGACGCTATGACTCTCCACAAGTCGTCCTTCAGGACCTTATCTTTGTAATGTTTGTGTTTTTTATCAAAATCCCTCTGATCTCCGACACGTAAACAATCAGCTGGTCGGCCATGTTGGATATACCGGTGAATCTGACGTCGCAACAACATGAAATCTGGTATAACTAGAGAAGCAAGCACTCGGCAACATTCATCTCTCGACGGGGTGTCTAACTCTGTGTTACGGTGTGTTTGACCCTAAATTAATTTTACACCAGAATATCCCTTTAACCCAGTGAGCCCTTCGGTTGCACGCTTTGTCGAGAAGGTTTCTGCAAAACATTGAAATGCAATTAAAAATACCAATAAATAAATGAAATGAATAAATGAATGTTAAAAGCGAACAGTATCACAAGGAGGATGCACCGATCACAAAGAGAAACCAAACACCTGCGAAGAGCTGCGGAGCGTCAGCAGAGACCAACATGTCAGCTCTCGGGTACTCTCTTTTTAAAGGTGTGAGGGGCTGCTGTTAAACCGTGTGTTTGTCAGATTCATTAATCCCAAACACACCAGTGAAGTTAACAGTCTTTCAGCGGGAAACAGGCCTCCAGCTCTCTCCTCGGCGCGCTCGTTAAAACCACTCTTGGGATGCCACCTCCTCTCCTCTTCTTCCTCTCTTTTTGGACCAGGTGATTAGGAACTCACTGAACTTCCTCCTCCTCTTTGCTCTTTCTCTTCGTTCCCTCAGCTCCGGGCGTCGAGGGAAATGGCGGTAATCCACCGTCGCTTTGCCAGGTGAGAAGAACAATGGGGAAATGGAGGGAAGTAGAAGGTGGGTGCGATTCATCATGTGGCTCCCTCTCATTTTTAGCGGGAGTACGCCTGGCACAGCTGTTTGAAATGGCACCTCTCGCCTGCAGACTTTGGGGAAGGGCGCTTTATGAAGATGCATGAGTCGGAAAACAGACTATTAAAGTTAGTGAGAGTTCATTAACCTTGTAAAAGTAGGCTCCGGCTCCCATAAAGCGCCATATTTCAGGATTTCGCCCGTCATTTTTTATCATAAGTGCTCTAGGTGGCCTGATAGTTCATTTCACACGTGACAGGCATTAAATGAGACAAAGACAATAGGAGTCGGAGCCGCGCACATGTGGCGGCTAATGACTGATTTTGTGGCCTGTTATGAAAGAGGAATTAAACTCATCTCCTCTTAAACTCTTCCCTTTTTCAGCTCTCAAACTTCACAGCACCACAAGCTGAGTGTAAATTAGAAAACACAGAAGGTAACCGCAATCAGGCCCGTTGTTGCCGGGCTAACACGCCTAATCGTGGACCGCTCAGAGGGGGGTCCAGTGCAGAGCGATATGGTGCGATTGGTCCACAAGGAAATGGAGGCAATGAGCGAAGCAGCGTGGCAGCTTTGACTCACAGACAGAGCGATTATAGTTTCTCTGCCATCTGGGTGAGTCATCTGCTCCCCACCATCACTGTACACCGGGTCCTTTAACCATCATCCTCACCAGACACACTGCTGGATGTCCCCCCCTTTTGGGCCGCTTCAGGAGGCTTTATCTTCAAAACATTGCTGTCGCTGCGGCGCAGAAATAGCAGCAATAAAAATAAAGCGTGAAGATAACAGAGTCTGGAGGAGTCCCCGAGCTGAGCCTCTGTGCGCGCTCTGCTTTTGATTAAAGCTTGATTTTTATTGACCTGTTTGTGCAGATATTAGCCTTACGGAGCTTACAGACGGCACATTAGGGCAACCCCTGCCAAATTATGGAAGCAAAACAGCCGCAAATTCAGAGCAGACGCACCAGAGAGGCTGGCGAGGAAAGAGTAGATATATGCAAATCTCTGCAAGGTTTTATATTTTTTATGTGAGAGGGGAAAAAAAGAGGGAAGAGATGTGTGATTTCTGATGTGTAATGAGGGCAGCATCCTCTCCTCAAGGCCTTCAACAAAAAACAGAAACTATAAAGAGACAGAAAACTACAAAAAAAGAAAACCAAATAAGAACCAAAACCAGAGAAACAAGCACCAAAATAACAAAAAGAGGCTCTAAAGAGAAACGAAACAACAAGAAAGCAAATATAAACCTACAGAAATACAACAAACATCTACAAACGCGATTTTTTATGACAAAGATGCATCAGTTGTAGTTTTTGTCTCTGATTTCTGCAGTTATGAGAAACAACAGAAAGAGTGAGAAATAAAACACTCACACATGAGGACAAAAACAAAACAAAAATGTTGAATAGACGCTTCAAAACAACTGAAACGACCCACAAAAAGGCTTTAGACTCCAAACAGAGAGAGAAAAATAAAGCATTAAAAAATGACCCTGTATGGATCCAAACAACAGAGAGATGCAGCTCAACACAAAGAGAAACAACAACTACAAGCCTGATTTCAAAACAGTTACAGTTGTGTCGACGTTAAAAGCAAACGACGACATGTTTGGGAGATTTGAAAATCATTGCAAGTCTTTATAGTGTTGAAAATAGCGTAAAGACACTGCTCGATCGACTTGGCTTTATCTTCATTTTCATGCTGCGCCAAATGTGACGAGTCAGGACTGCAGGCAGGACCCTTCCACTACTGAGCCACACTGTTGTAATAAGTGCAGTTTGTTGTTTGACCCTGTCTTTGGAGTTCAAACAAAAGAAAAGGACTCAAAATTCAGACTATCAAAGAAAAGGCAAATAACAAAAACGTCCAATGGAAAAAATCCAAATACAAAAAAAGAACAAAAACACTAGAGACTTGAAATGCAATGACACTGGAGCAAACAGAGAAAATGAACCCACACAGGAGGAGGGAAAAACAAAGACTTTATACACAAAGAGAGAAATGAGAAACAGGTGAGAGAACCAAGACACTGATGACTCAGCAGAAAAGGAGGAAAAAACAAAAAAGTAAAATTAGAAAACTGAAAACTGAGCGAAGGAAAAAGAGTGAAAAACAAAAAATAGTAACAAGAACATGAGGATAAAATATGGCAAAAACCAAACAGAAAGAGGAGTCATGCCTGGAGAAAGGTCCACCTGGATGCTCGCATAATCTGCTCCAGGTACTTACACCTCCTCACCATCAGGGGCGCTGTTTTTGTAACTAAATGCAGGGTGGAGAAAATGTGCACGATTCTCAAAAAGACTGTACGATTTTTTGTGAAACCACAACGTAGTTGTCCACTTCTCCTCGGTTTAGTTTTAACCTGCATTTGTGGAAGTGGTTTCGAGACCATGCAGTGATTTCAACAACAGAGTCATGTCTGTTTTTGACGCGATGATGCTTGATAAAAAAAAAAGTCTTCATTTAAATGTGACATTAAGGTCCCAAAATTTCTAATTAGCTCTAGACAAAATGTGGTCCTGCAGCTGGTTTATACTGATTTAAAGAGAGCTAAAAACTCACATTTTAAGTAAAAGCCCCGATGTTTGAAAGAGATGAATCAAGCTGGTAATTCAGCGACAGAACGACGCTTCCTCTCACCAGGCTGACTTCAGCATCATCAGCCAGGAGAGACGAATGAGGGTCAGCACATGGACAGAAGAGGATCCGCCTTTTTGCAGCTTCAATCGCTCTCCTGGGTCGCCGCCCCTGCCGCGCAACTTCCTGGGGAATCTCCTACTGTGGCGCTGAACAGCCACAGCTGCATCATGTGCGGGGAGGTCGGCCATTCAAAGCTAGATACAGACCACACACAGACACACAGACTGGAGTAATTATGACGGCAGCAGGAGTGTGAGTGTTACAGAGTGTGTGCTGTCTATGAATCTAAGTACATACATCTCACCTCATTTGAACTCCCTTTAGTCCACGAAAACTCTCGTTTTAACTCACATAAAACAGGACTTGATTTTAAAATAACTAAGATGTTTTCCCCCCGTCAGCTAATTCAGCGACTTTTTCATATTTGTTGTACTTTAGTCCTGTTAAATGTGGAAACTCAAACCAAAAGGGGACAGGACGTGACACTGAAAGCATGCAGTGAAAGTCACACTGTCATGTTTGGAAAAATAATGTACGATCATAGACTGTATATAGAATGGACGCGTCTGCCTCCTCGCCTCGGTGGGTGAAGCCACCGCGAGAACAGCACCCTCTGGTGACGGGCTGCAGTATAGGTCATAAATCCTGCCTCGTCCAGCAATCTCTATGGAGCTGTGGACGAACCTTAGAATTTAATTACACAGAACATAAGTTTTTCTCCCCTCTGGTTGCGATGTTGACATGTAGTTACTGTCAGACTGGTTTGTGCTCAAGTCCTCTTTTTTTCTGAGCAGCTCCGTTTTTTTAAAAGTTACTAGGGGGTTCATGTTTTCTATGATTGACACTTGATACAGACTATTGGCCTACAAAGATTGCGTAGCTCACCAGGGGGATACGCTGTTTGAGCCGAGCGTCCCCCAAATAACAAGAGCAATTCGGCTTCAAATTCGTATAATGACGGAAGGCGGAGCCAAGTTGTCCATAGTATAAACAGTCTATGTGTAGGACAAAGCAGCAGACAAATCTACATTTTGATGGATTGACACATGAAATACATGTATGACTTCAGATCCATAAAGGTTGCACTCTCGTACTCAAGGTGTTTGTGATCCATCTTACCATGTCAGAGCAGGGTTTAAATCTTTCCTCTTTTCCAGGTTAATAAATTAGCTGTGGGTTAACCCAGTATGCCTTCAGGGTTGCGCCAACTCCTGCAACCAGAGTCAGTCAGCTGCACACTGGTGCAACACAAAAGTTTTCAGCGAGGGTGACCATACATCCTCTTTTACCCGGACATGTCCTCTTTTTGGGGGCTGTCTGGCTTTGTCCGGGGGGAGTTTATAAAATCCTTTAAAAGTCCTGGGTTTTGTATGGAAGTTTTGAGTTTGTGTAGCGTGGACTAACTGATTTAGAAGCACGTAAAAAACACTCGACCCGACAAACCCCCCCAAAATTTTGCGTGTGACTCCGCCCCGTAGAAGTGTGCTCTTTTTGGGGATTAAGAATATGGTCACCCAATTTTATCATCTTTTACAAACTCTCTCCTCTCCATGGTTGACATTATATGATAGAAATATGTCAGCAGCCAATGTTGACTTGCAGTAAAGTGACACGGTAAACTCACTCTTCAAACTTCGGATAGTTTTTTGGGAGTTTTGTGCATTAGTAAGTTCAGCCGTCGAACCATTTGTTAAGAGTAGATTTAATTTGTTTCAATCAAGTGACTCAAATGAAAGCTGTGATAAAGGAGACATATCCACTTAGTCTTCTCAGAGCTGTAGCCGGACATTTCCATAAAGCAGGACATAAAGTAAAGCTTAAGTGACAAAAAGATCCGCGGAGAAACTTCTAACACGGACGACAGGCGGTGAAGTCTTCAAATATTTCCCTTTAATTAGCGGCTCCGCTCATTATCCAGAACATAAATTGAAGTTTTCTTACGAGCCATCAGACCAATTTGTTGATGGAAGTCTGGGTTAACAACACCCACTCTGTTTATAATAAGCTAAAGTCCGGAGTATTCCCTTAAATCATTTAAAGTTCCTTGTTGTTAATTAAGAGCTGTGTTTGTTCCCGTCCTCAGTGAGCGCGTGTTCAGGACTCAGATCTCCGCTCACCTCGCCTCAGCCTGATGCCAGCTTGTTACACACATCCTTTTGCACTCATTTGCGTGAAATCAGAAGATGAGAGGAATTAGTTCCTGTCTCTTTTACCCCCCCCCCTCCTCCTTCATCCTCCTCTTCATCCCTCTGTAGAAGTGCAGATGTGGTGGGTCCTTTGAGGGCCCATCTGTTGGTGCTGTCGCAGCTTTTGGCTCAGCCGGCGTCTGACTGGGGTCCAGATGATTAGGCCGTCATCCAAGGAAATCCACACAGGTAAGCCGCCCGCTCCTCCGCCACGACCGGCCCTATCGAGGGGAGGCAGGAGACGGATGTTTGACCAAATGCATCAAGCAAAACCCAGAAACTAGAGGAGGTTTTACACGGATATTTACGAGATGAGGGCGAGACGAAGCTTGTTTCTTTTTTCGATCGACAACTTCTCAGCAAACCGAATCATCAAGATATATTTGGGTTTTAAACCATGAACTGAAGGAAATCTGGGTTTCCAGCTAACAGAAGAAACACCCTTTTTTTCGAAGCCGCCCAGCATCACAATTAAATGACATAAAAGCCTAAAACAATATTAATGCTCTCATTTATTTTCTCACACAGTTTTATTCTTTCCTCCAGCTGCAACCAGCGGGAACAGGAGTCTCTAAAAAGCCCATTAGTCATCATCGTAAGTGCTATATCGCCAAATGACAGCCTGTTTAGAATAACAAATGAAGGGGCTGCACAAGAATAATCAAACTCAAGTGACCTTCTTGCCTTAAAGGGGTCGATTCAGCCTCCAGGAGACATCACATGGGGAATCAAGAAGAGGACGCGCAAAAGATTTGAGTTTGGACCTCTCTCCGCCATAAATCTGTATTTTTCCTTCTTTCTGCTCACCTGACCTCTTCCCGATGAACTTTACCCTCTGATGCCGCCCATGTCAGATGAACACAGATGGAAGAAGCCGAAACTTGCTCCTCTATCTCTGCTCCTGTCTGAGGTCCTTCCAGATCAGCGAGTCCTGCAGAGAGAGGCCAGCAGCCCTGCAGAGAAACCTCATTTCACCAGATTGTGTCCTCCATCATTCGGGGCTCAGAGCAGGTGACCATCAGAGAGGGTCAGGATGGCGACGGACTGCTAAAAACTCTTTTCTTTTTCAGAGAGCGCTCAGAGTTTGGAGCTGATTCATGCTGAAATAACACAGATTTTTTTAAATGCTGAAATTTTTGACAATTCTAAGCTGAAACATGCATTTAATCACTTTTTATTTTGAGCCAAATTGAGAACTTT
Organism: Xyrichtys novacula; assembly: GCA_962446985.1. Taxonomy (NCBI): domain Eukaryota; kingdom Metazoa; phylum Chordata; class Actinopteri; order Labriformes; family Labridae; genus Xyrichtys; species Xyrichtys novacula. The sequence continues at coordinate 4,388,830 of OY660883.1, forward strand.
TTTATCCCTTGATAACCGTGCAGTAAAGTTCGCTCAGTTCATTAAACTGTCCACATAAATTTGTCATTATATTGTACTTGGTACATGTGCAGACATCTTTAATGAATTAATAACATCAGCTCAGAGACGTTATGATTATTTGATTATTCTTTTTCCTCAGAAAAACAAAGCTGCCATAAAGGCGATGTTGTGTTCGACCAGTCAAAGCAGCAACCGACCGCATCAATATATAATAAACCTGTTTGAATAATTTAAAAGTGGAGCAAAAATAAGAAATAAATCAGATGTGTCAGACTTTTACCCCAAACTTCTGACCACTTTGTGGAAAAAATAGTGAAGACGAAAACATTTTCCTGTTTCCAACCTCAGACCACCTTTGCAGGGTAATTTCTGCGACGTGCACCATGAAGGAACCTGCACTGAAAACTTGAATCTCTGCAAAATCAGCATGTTTTCCTGAGCTTTCTTCTGTTTCAGGTTTTCCTGCAGGCACACAGAGAGGTGCAGCTATCAAAATGAGATAATCACGGGATAATGTGTAGTGAGAGAGTTGATAGATGCTTGACTGGAGGACTGACAGGGTGAGCAGGACCGCAGAGTTTTGATAAAATTACTCCAAATAGTAACTAAGAGACTGGTTATACTGGTTTTTAAAGTGGTTTGTTTTTACCCTGAAAATCGTTTATCATGCTCAGTTTGAGCGAAGACTGAAAGGTTTTCCAAAAAGATCAGAATAACTGAGGAAAGACAAGACCTGGAGAAAAACATGCTTCTATTTTTATATTTTTTTCTGTCAAGTGTTAAGGTTGCTTTATTTCCCACATGGTAAAAATGTGCTTTTATGTTGAAGTACAAGCTGAATCCTGCAAATAGCAAGTTGCAGATCTGAAAAACAGACCTAAGAATGGTGAGAAAGTATAAATGTTGGACTGGTCAAACCTCAAACACTTTTGGATTGTATGCTTGTCAAAAGTGTGACGAGCATACAAATCACTCTGCAGACTGTTGCAGAGTGAGGTGTACACTCTTGACACATACATAAAGCTCCCAACAATGTGGAGTCAACACAGAAGTGTAAACCAGGCTTTGGTCCTTCAGAATCTGTGATTTAAGCTGCATCCATAGGAGCGGTCTGCCCTTCATAGCAACGGTCTGCTCTCCATAACAACAGCGTGCTATCAAGAAATAACAGACTGTTGCTATAAAATACTAACCAATAAAAATTGAGGTTTCATTATAGAAACAAGTCAATACAGAAGTATAAACCAGGCTTTGGTCTTTCAGAATCAGTGATCAGAACTGCATTTATAGCAATGGTCAGCTCTTCATAGCAGCGGTCTGCTCTCCATAACAACAGCGTGCTATCAGTAAAAAACACACTGTTGCTATGGAAAAATAACCAATAGGAATTAAGGTTTCATTGATATAATTTAATTGCCGTTGTTGGATTTGTCTTAAAAAGTCAACACAGAATTATAAACCAGGCTTTGGTCCTTCAGAATCTGTGATTAGAACTGCATCCATAGCAACGGTCTGCCCTCCATAACAACAGCATGCTACCAAGAAATAACAGACTGTTGTTATGGAAGACTAACCAATAAGAATTGAGCTTCATTATAAAAATTCAATCATTATTGTTGGACTTGTTTTAAAAAGTCAACACAGAAGTATAAACCAGGCTTGTGATCTTTTAGAATCTGTGATTAGAACTGCATCCATAGCAACGATTTGCTCTTCATAGCAACGGTATGCTATCAAGAAATAGATTGTTGCTATGGAATACTAACCATAATAATTGAGACTTTATTTGAAAAATACAATCATCATTGTTGGATTTGTTTTAGAGGAAAAATTTGAAGCTGATTTTTAACTTTATTCAAAATGATCTGATTTAGGCTCCATCCACGACACAATGAATTTTTATGCTGGAGACAATTAAAGTCGCCACCAGAGAAGACAAAAAGGATTTCTTCCTGATTATTTCTGCTGCTTCTGTTAATTCTCTGGCCGACTCATAGAAAACCAGCTTTACTCTGGAGGTTAATATCGTGGAAACGGTTCCTCCTCACCTACAAACTCATCCTACATCGATACAAACACCCCAGAACTGTTGCAAATGCTGAAATTACAAGCAACTGCAGCCGTGTTTACCTTCCAGCTGGCAGGGATGGTTTACAGAGTGCTGTTTTTTAAGGAGATTGAAGCTTTATAGATGCATTCATGTTAATTCCCTAGAATATTGTGTTCTCCATGCTCTCCTCCAGATGAGGGTGAAGCCATGCAGAGACACACATTATGCATGAATCACAGTTTGCCACCTCAGTCATCTCCCCTCGGCTGAAGCACATATTTACAGTTTGATAAGGCAAAGAATAATTCACGGGTAAACATCTTGGTTTACACTGATTTCTGAAGCATTTTATCCTTTCTTATCTGACTACAGAGGGGGTGGAATATGTTTTTCGTGGCTTTTGTCTGTGCGTGCACAAAGTGTGATCATTCCCGGCATTCTCTGTGAATGCACCGTCTCCTCCGCCATGACCTGATTTGGCATCGCCCCTGTCGATTAGCGCCCCCAACACAAAGGTTCTTAGCGCTCCTGCTTAGGAGGGCCTCTTTGTTAAGCCGGTGGGAGTTCAGATTTGCCGCGGGGCAGAAAACGGCGGCACAGCGCGGGTGAACGGGACGCCTTTTTTGATTGCAAAGCATAATCTGCAAGCCGAGCCGTGAGGGGAGGATCGAGAAGGTCAGGCAGACTGATCAATACGTGCATTTTCACAATAAACACGCTGAATATGTATGAGAGCTGGCAGCAGCTTGTTCCTCTCCTTATTTCCTGGATGAATGACACGTTTGATGCCGTGCCCTGGCAGCAGTCCCATACCCTTCCTATAGGACTCGAGTTAGGAGTAAGATATCTACACCGCGGTACAGAAAAGCAGAGATTCAAACACCCACTTCACTGTAACTCGCGCTGCTCATATTTATTCAGAAAAATCATATCCTATAGTGAGCTGGGTGTGACATTTTTTCATACTCAAGGCTTCTGATCATAGAAATCTCACTTTCCCATCAAGGTCTGAATAAGTACACTATGCCAAGTAAAGACAGTTGAGACATACAGTGAAGAAAGTGGAGCTGAAATGAAGCTGTTTTTCACCTGCTCCCAAAGCCAATCAACACCTACTTTAAGAAATCACAAGAGCAGTTTTTTTATTTATTTCACCCATCCAGAGGAGACAAAGTGCTTCACGAGTTCGAGGTCAGAAAAAGTGACAGATGTGAAAGGAGGCGAACCTCAAAAGTTCAGAAGCCAAAACCTCAAACGCAAACTCTCCATGAGGTTTTCGCCTGAAGCCAGGGCCAGAGGGATCCTATAGGGACCCCTGGGGCAAGAAAACAGCTTTAGGCCCCCCAGAGAGGTGCTGCCCCTAAAGAAACCCACATGGTCTGGTTCACTTTGTTAAAAGTTCTCTTCAGTGTCCTTTTTATCTCACGTTTTTATGATCATTGTTTTATCGAGAAAACCCACCAGGCAGCTGGGGGAGATGGTCACTCATTTGAGTGGTGCACCTGAGGCTACAGTGACCTTTGAACTTCACTCACCATAATCTAAACAGACGACTTTTTTGTCTAATTTTCCGTGCTGCATTAGAAAATATAACCATTAATTTTCTTATTCAAGCTTATAAGTGTTGGACTCTGGAGGGTTTTTAAGTGAATTTATGGAATAAACGGATCTGCAAACTTCCAAATTAAGGTTTATTTCATTGTGCAAAAAGAAAGACGCTCCTATATGATTCAGGTAAGACTAAGAGGTTGAAAACACTCACAGATTGTATTTAACGGCTTTGTTTAGTACCAATTAAGAACATCTTTGGGCAATATAAGACAGTCTTTGCAGGGAACACTTCTTGTCATGTAAAGTCGACAAAGAAAACGTCTTTTTCGACGTGAAAACTGATTGAAACTTTGGTTTTGAAAAATACGCCAAAAGCCTCTTTAAATCCATGACAATCAAAAGCTGAGAGCGCTCTTGTTTTAATTATAAACTCAAAGATAAACCTCCTCCTTGGCTGCCTGCTCCCCTGAGACGGCTTCTCTCCTGGCATTTAAAAAACAATCAACCTGTGGGAAACTTTCAAAATATCACCGGATTGAAAACGAAAACAGCCCGCAGCTCTCTCAGCGCCCCGCTCAGCACTCTCTTCAGTCGGCACGTCTTTGTCATTTTCACATCCTCCCCGCTGCGCCTCAGGCGCTCTAATAATTGAATTAATTATATTGACATTGTTGAGTATCCTCTAATTGTAATAGGATCGCTGGAACGATAAGAGTGCCTGTCAGCCTCCGAGTCAGAGCCGCTCACCTCTAACCAATCTGCTGTGGTTCAGGGCTGCAGAGGAGTCTTGCAGGGTCAGATTCAATTGAATTATATAAAGAGGAGCTCTGAGTATGTGGTATGTGGCAGTATGAGGAACTTATAGCCTCTTTACTTATTTTCTGCGCTCGCCTTGGTCCATGTAAACATAAACAACAGTATCCTATTTATTGTTGCATATCCTCATAGAAAGCTCCACCATCTGCTCTATAGCTCCACACTGGGAAGGAAAATAAGAACAAAACCAGCGCACAGTCTGTCTCTGCAAATGACCTTCAGACTGTTTTTCCCAGTTTTATATTCTACAGGTTTTCTATAAACTATTTAAAGAAGACGCAGGAACAAATAACGTACAAGAACAATGCATGCTGTTACAGTCGTCTCCATTACGACCTCAGTGCTCGCTGGATACCATCCACCGTCTGTTTGTTTTTCCATCTCAGACTCAGATTTGTTGGAGTTGATTTTCTGAACTTTACAAATAGGAATGAAAAGAGGAATCCTCGCTGCCCTTGCAGGAGAAATAACCATTTTGCAAAACAAAACAGAGGGACCTTAAAATGACTGCAGGTATTAATAATTCTGGTTTAGTTTTGGATTTTTGAACCTCGAGGACGAAGCCGAGCATCTTGTCTTTTTAAGAAACCGTCCTGTTTATGCAGAAGAAATGTCCACAATCTGGTAATCTTTATCCTTCTCCTTTCACCTTGATCGCTTCGTTGGAAACTCGTCCAACACAGGGGACGAATTTTTCAGATTTCTTAACACCGATGACCAACCTTAACTGAAGTATTTCTCCTTGATCCAGGTCATGAATGGTAAAAGTCAAAACTTCTCAACCAAAGTCTCCCAGACTTCTTAGAAACCTTTTCTTTGGAGTCCTGATCACCTGTCTCCCTCCAGGTTAGAGATTTAACCAGCAGGGGGTCGCCATCAGGCAGCAGATTAATCCCACTTGCTGTAAGTTTGTTAAGTATGACGGACTTATCTGCACTCTCTGCCGTAACTTTCAAACTCTGATTTTCAAACAAGTCAGTCAGAGGGATGACATGCCTCTCAGGCATCTCCACATCGACAAATCTGCTGCCAGGAGGCAGTCCTCATTAATCACAGCCTGCCGGAGCTGCAGGACGCGGACTCGCTCTAGTCTACGGGCACCGGGTACAAAAAGTTGAACAGTCAAAGTTGAAAAACTCAAACGCTCGGGATAAAAGTCACTTTGAGAGGAGTTTAAAAAACCATTGTCAGAAAAGTTGCTCCAAAGCCCTCACAGCGCCGACAGGTATAACCCTCTCACCTTGATGGTGTCAGGTCTCACCTCCACACTCCCATAATGCCTCACACTTTGGATGGTTTTATCTCCCTGAAAGGCTCTTTCTGGATTTTCCTGTAATGTGGGAGGAAATAAGTGGGATGCTATTTCATCTGGCTGATCGGGTGAATATTTCTGAAATTTGTGCTTTTGTCCAATTTAGTTTGAGCTGAAATTTAAAGGTTGTGATTCCTGTTTGAGGGGAAGAAGAAATGCAATTTGTAAAAGCAGGATTTTTGCTCAGAGCTGGGTTCATTCAAAGACAAAAAAACTCTGTTTTTCTGCAGTTTGGAGAACATTCTTGGATTTGAAAATTCTCTAAAAAATCGGTCAGTCCAGGTTTTTGTTTCTTTGAACCTTAACTCAAACATGCCACACTATAAGTACCATAAAACTGTGCAGACACCCATTTAATGTCCTTGAATTTCATCTAAAATATGAGCTGCGTCCTGTGAACAGGTGTCATCAACATGCCAGTAGAAAATGAAAAGAGAGGTCACAATTGTGTTACTGTTTTTACCCAGAAGATGGCGCCTCACGTGCAAACAGCTGCAGCATGCACCAAGAATGCACGTACTGTAGATTACATGGCCAACCCGGGGGATACGCCATTTGAGCAGAGCGCCATCACAGCGACTCTCCCGCCGAATGCGTCCAACATTACTGCGCAAGTGGTGAAATGCGTATAACGCTGCTGCGCAAGTGATGGTTCAAAGAAGTGGAGAAATTCCTAAATCCTAAAAACTGGCGCTTCCTCAGATCCTGCCTACCCCACCTTTAAACCACAAATGAGATCTTTTAAAAGCCACCCCTTCTGCCACCATTTAACCCATAATATCGGTGAGTTCACCGCTCTGTTTGTGAATCACATCCCCAGTCAAATAGTTCATTTTAACGCTAAATATTTAGTACTGGCTTAATGTGCAGACTCTTAGATCCACATGGACTGTACTCCCCGTGTTATTACGTGAAAAGACTTTCTATTAGAAATAAAAAGTGAAGCGCCGGTGCATTACACCTCAAATTGGTACTTAACTCCAGCTCTTGACTAAACCCACTTTCCATTTACTGGAATTATAATTCTTCATACAATACAGACAAACGTTTCTGTGACTCCAGCATGTCGCAGCTCCACAAACTCTGAGTGAAAAGACAGCCGACTAATTGATCGGGTTTTAGGGATTAAATGGAGAGGAGAAAAAAAAGTGTAAAAGTGCTCACGTGGAGTTTCGACGAGGTTTAGAGGATCTTGTTTTAGCTCTGATTCATCACAGTTATTCTTTGTCGTGAAAGTACCTCTGAGTGGAAATGCAGAGCAGGAGTTTGAAATAGTGAAGAGCGCAGTTGCAACTCTTCAAATCCAATCTGGATCTTCACTTACTGAGAATAAACAAAAGGCAGAAGAGTTACAGGATTTAACAAACCATGAAAAAACACTTAAAAAAAACAGAGTGGGGAAACTATCACATGATCTAAACAGCAGAGCTACAACAATTTGAAATTAAAGGCTTCTGATTTGCTGCTTTTGGGGGGAAAATATCCCACAGTAGAAGAAAAAGTCCCCACAGGACAAAGAAATCCTGCAAGTGTTGTTAATCGTGCACACGGGGAACAAAAGTTTGATTAAAACTGCAGCCGAAAAGTTTGAGCCTCCAAATTATCGAGCCATGAGTCAAGGTTTGAGGATCAGGGAGGATGAATATGAGAAGTTTCAGCAAACACTTTTAGAGTACCAAATAAAAAGTTCAGAACAAATATTTTTTAACAAAAGATCAGCAGATGAATCTGAACTCCTCCGAGGACTGCATTCAAATACTGTCTTTATCATATATTCCAGAGTATGTGGAGTTATTTTGTCAATACTACCCAAAAGCTGACAAGAGCAGCGCCATTATACTTTAAATGCAACATATAATTGTCCTTAATAACAATAACATACAGGCTGACCAAGGACTTAATACCACAATCAAGCTTGATTCATATCTTACTTAAAAATCCACAAAATTCAAAGGTGATGAAAATGTCAGAAAACACGACGTTTATGTATCTTTAAAGAAACAGAAGAGGTCAGAGGTCTTCAAACAGAATTTTTTAAGATAAATCTGCACTTTTATCTTTAAAACTTGTGACCTTTGAGAACATAAAACTTAGTTTTGTGAATTTTTCTCAAAAAGACTAAATTCTTATAAATCTTTCACTCCCTGTAAGTTTGCATCTTTATTTTGTAAGTTTGTAACTTTAATATGTGACTTCTTTCTTTTCATTCTGTAACCTTACCGATAATAAAAGTTTGTCTTGTGTACTTAAAAGTTTTATTCTTGAGAATTTTTTCTTTTTTTCTCACGAATTGACGACTAAATTACTTTTGTCATTTTTCGTCAAATAAAAATTTCCTTCCCTAGAATTTGCAGCAATTTATTCACAATTTTCAGACTTCATTCTTATAAATTTGCAACTTTAGTTTGAATACTTTTGAGTTAGCAACTTTTGTCTATTAATGAAAATCTTTACTCTTGTGAATTTGTGACTTTATACTTGTAAGTTTAAAACTATTCTTGCTAATCTTAAAATCAATTCCTTTGTATATTTACATCTTTGTTGTGTTTGTAGAAAGTCACGTTTATTTTTACAAATTTATGACATTTTCTAAAAAAAGTACGATTTTGCTCTTTTTCACTCTTTTTTCGAGTTATTTGACAGACGAGGTGATTTGACAGGAAAATGATTGCATTTTTGTTGGAATAAGTGACAGCAGCTCACTCTGTTGCAACACGTAATGTTAAAATAATGGCACCGCATTGGTCTGGTCTGATCTTTCGCTCGTTTTGCCCAATTTTAAAATGCTGTGGACCTTTTTTTATGGACCCAACACTATGATTTTCCTGGGAAAATGCATTTATTCTTTAATACCCCTCCATGGTGAAACTGAAGGCAGAGTTTCACGTTAATGTGCTGCTGCAGACAAATAATGTTCATCCACTCATGCAGTGTGCGGTCCCTCGTACTCGTTAGTGTTCTGCAGACAGACTCAAAGCATCCCTCCGAGTCGCCCTTACTTCCTGTGGTCACATGCATGCACCCACATTATGCACCCAAGTTACATAATAAGACTACAAAATAAATCATGTGATCTTTGCTTGTGTTTTCATGCTGCTCAGATTGACGTAGAAATCAAAACATAGATCTGCAAAAACAATCTCGACTCAGTGTCCACAAACAAGCTGTTTTTTCATGGAGCCGGTTTTTCTGGGACTATTTTTGCCACACATGCTGATACTAAAGCCCAGAACAAAGCTCTGCGCTCTCAAAGTGCCTCTGTCTAATAAACTGGCTGCAACACCACCGAGGAGGACCTTTTAAACCAGGTTTCAAGTTTAACACCTCGCCCACTGTGCCGCACTTTGCCTCATTTTTAATAAGCTTTCCCGCAGCTCGCTTGAAAGGAGTCTCGGACTCTCACTTTCAGATGCTTGTAGAGGTTATTAAGTTCAAAGATGAACTCGGAACAACACAGAACTTAGTCCAATCATGCCTGATGTGAGCACACGCTGGCATCCATTTGTCTAAAAACAGATCTCATCCCGAGGTTAACGCCTCCGATGTTGAGCCGGCGGGCAGCTGCTTGTTTGTGTGAGACAGAGTGTCAGAGAGCATCATGTCCGAGGTCCTGGGGAGAGGGGATACATCAGACACCCAAATGTAATGGCCTGTAATTAGAAAGCTGATTAGTAGAACTAATGACCCAATAAATGATCCTTCTCTCATATCTCAGCGTCTTTGGAGCGAGGCTGGAGCGGCTGATAGGGGACAAACGGCGTAGCAGGACGGCGGCGGTGGTGGCGAGGACGGGCCCGCTCTCGTTAACCTCATTAACATCCATTCAGGTGATGATGGAAGATGATGATGAGGCAGCGTGGAGGAGGTTTAGAGATTTCAGGTGACATTTGGGAAGCTCCTGTGGTCATTTTTTATAATTAAACGACCAGAATTTAAAATGATCAGCTGATACCTTCAATAATGAAAATAAAACCCGTAATCTGCGGAGGATTAATGGAGCGGTGATGTTGCATTGGTGATGCCTCTGTCTCTGCATTATTTATATTCTAATTAAAGGTGGGAAACGAATTAGTTAATCAACAACCTGCAGATAAGGAATTTAAATAAGATTGTATCTGTTATTTTATTTCTCGTCCATTCATCACAGAAACTTTTGGAAAATTAAACATCATAGAAATAAGATTAAATCCATGAGGGGCAGGCTCATGACTCACTCAATGCCAATTTATCACAATATTAAGCCTCATACAGGAGCTTATGAAAATTTATCAAATAACATCATTTTATTAAAGCGGAAACACGCGCTGACACTATAAGGAACATTTCCTGCTAAAGTGAAGCACGAAAAGAAATAAAATCTCCTTTAAACGTGCTCACATTGATACTCCTACTAAATGATACTGTCTCTGCATCTACAGCTCGTCTCGTCTTCAGGATGCAGGAGTTCTTGTTGGACAGTGGCACACGCTGACCCCCAATTTCCACTGCATACCAAACGGCTACGAAAAGGCCGTATCCGCCGATCCTAGCTGATCGTAACTATTCAAGTTAATGTGATAATTTCTACCGGCTTCTTTCCATTCCACTGAGGATTGCCGGACTCCTCAGCTGATCGCAAGAGTTTCATTTTTTTTCCGGACGCCCGAGCATGCCGGATAAGTTCAGCACAGATTAACCCCGTGCTTGAAAGGAAGTCGGGCACAGACACAAAATAAAACATCCGGCTTCTTTTTAAAATAAAACACTCTGTGTTTCAGGAGGATCGAATTTAACACTGTGCAAATGGGTGAGGATGAACAAGTCAAACGTTTATAGACAGCATTTCACCCTGATGACACCATTGATGAGGAGATGTTGATTCTAGAGGTCGAGAAGTAGATTTCCTCGTCTGCAAAGACACAATCTACTGCTTATATGGTTAGCCTCTGTGGTTAGAGACAACTTATCGCGTGATTGCACGTGAATCCGCGGGTTCTTGTGAGTTTTCATGATTCCTGCTGTCTATAATCCGCCACGGAATTCACCTCACAAACAGATCCAGTGGGAATTGGCGTACGGCGAAAATCCCCGCCGTTCCAGATCGGAGCCATTCCAGATGCGGTTGAAATCCTGGGTGAGCTAAATCCACAAACGAATGACCCTCATTTACGACGCCTTTATCACGCTTTAATCGCCTCATGAGATCAGAAAAATCCGAATCCAAATTAGTCGCACAAATTAACAAGTAAACGCAATACATCCGAACATCCAAACGTGCAAATGAAGTTATTAAATAATTTTATTCCTCTATGATGTAAACACAACACCAGGGAGCTAAAGTTAGCTAAGATGGTAAAAGCGAGATAATGCTGACTGTCACATGACGATACGTTGTGGGTGGAGCCAAAGAATCTCGCTTTTCACTTTATCTGTCGTGTGCAGAAAATCATGAAAAAGTCACGTCTGTGCTATCCTATATTAAGAAAGCTCTATCATATTTTAAAGCTCTCAAATATCTCCCTCTGTAGCTCCAGTTTTCATGTTTCACTTTACATAAAAGAAAGACCCCCCCAGAGACAAAGATCCTTCCAGACAAGACCCGCGTCTTTCTTTTTGGTTCTAAAACCTCCGACGTCTCTTCATATACAGCAGAGATTTCTCCTCTGAGCCCCCCCTTCGCTCTCCTCTTCTCTGTATTCAGCAGAGAGTGCTGCAGGCCACGGGGTAATAGGTGGCTTGGGGCACATCAGATGGGGAATAACAGTGGTGATTATCTTCTCTGCCTCCTTGAAGTAATAGATGAAAGCCTCGCCATCATGTAATAGGCTACTTAAGTCTGTCAAGGCGGGAGAAATTTTTACCCTGTCCTTATTTGCCTGGCTCCTCTCTCTCCTCTTTTGTGGTTAAATACGCTTTGTCTGAATGCCCCTGATGAATAGCGCGAGGCCTTTCTTCCTCCCTGTCTCCTGACATGATAATAAAAAACCACACAGGCGATGTGCTTTTAGTCCCCTTCAGGCTAAATCCCTGCAATCAAGAGTCATTGAAGATGTGACACACAGGCGCTAAAGAGCACTCCGGCCAGGCTGGAATAATCACACTGTTATCCATACTCTGACATCATTAATGAGGCGAGAGAGAGGGACGAGCCCCGGGGTGAGGAGGAGAGAAAAGGGGGAGAGAAATGAGCTTTTGAGCAGAGATATCATAAAGCTGGTTTTACGTATATCATATACTCCTTTTGCAGAATGGAGGAAAATCTTGGTGGTATTTTTTGGCATTGATTGAGTCGAACATTTCAGAGCTAAAATATAAAGCTAATGCAAAAGTGCCAAATACTGCAATTCTCCAAGTGGCCACTAGAGGCTGGTGCCAAAAATGCCTCATGCCCCATGTTGCAAGGTCCAACTTTACAGCAGATTTAAACTTATTCACAGCCTGGGCCCTCTCCTGTGCTGATACCTTGCTGTTGGTGGAGAGGCTTGCGTGTCTCAGTGACCCTTGAAAGCTATACCAGTGGGGGAATCACACCCCTGGCAGGTTTAACCATGCCGTAAAGGTTTCGGGGATAGAGGCCAGACAAAAGTCAGCGCCCGGTCCTCCAGGTTGGGGGTTTGGCCTGAGGTTAACAGCCTCACCCCATAAAAAAACAGCATGTTGCAGAAACGACAAGAAGGAGTCATTCCGGTACACTGACAAACAACCTGCATGAGCAAGGAGCAAAAGTCGGTCCATGTATAAGCCAAGAAAAGACCAAGGCCATGACCGTCGCACAACATCAACACCTTCCAGCACTCACCATAGGCCAACAAGACATGGAGTACGTCGAGAACTTCAAATATCTCCAAAGCAACATCTCAAATACTGGAGATGTGGAGAAAGACGTACAAACCAGAATTGGCAAAGCTGCAGGAGTCTACCAACGACTCCGGAACATCTGGTTGTCGAAATCCATCACCACGGCCACAAAGCTACACCTCTATATGTCGGTGGACATCCCTACAGCGACCTACGCCTGTGAGACGTGGACGAAGACAGCCAGCATCACCAACATGTTGGATGTCTTCTATCGATGGTGCCTCAGATCCATCCTAAAGATCTCATGGAGAGACCACATCACCGATGAAGAGATGATGTGAAGGGCAGGTGCAGCACCCTTGTCTGACATCGTCTCTGACAGGAGAAATAGAATGACCAGACATGTACTTCGACTGCCAAGAGAGAGACCGGCAAGTGTGGCAAGAGAGGGAGGCCAAAGAAGACATGGAGACAAACAACCAAGGAAGACCTGAGCAAGATGGGAGTCAGCTGGCATGGAGCAAGAAGGGTCGCTAGCGACCGGAGCAAATGGAGGGGACTCGTCGGCCAGTGTACCAATAAGAACGGGAGGAACTAAGTCTAAGTAAGTCAGACAGCCTGGTACAGAAGAACTTAACATCACTTACTTGATAAAATAATATTAAGTTTTAAAGTCTTAAATAATTCTGTCAGCTGGATGTCGTCTGTTACATTTTTGGGACTTTTACATGAAAATTCTGGAGAAGTTATTTGATTTGCTTTGCGGTTTATTGTGCAACCAAATTATTACAACTTCAAATTTTTGGATAAATTACGTTTTATTGGAGCGTAGAGGAGAAATATCCACGCTAATTATTATCCGGTATTACCTGCTCTTTTTCTGGAGTGTCATTAGTGTATTGTGAATTAGCTCTTAATAAATTAAAAATTAATGATGACAAAACTTTTTTTTTTTTAGACTCCAGCGAAGTTTTCATTCAGTCTTATCCCGTGTGAAAATAAGAGGGTCTTATCTGATTCAGCTTTGGGTAGATCCTGTAAAGCTTTGATACCTTTATTTGCAAACCTCTGACAGTTTCCTGGCTCAGGAAATCTAAAACTGCCAAACGACAGACTTTGAAAAGAAAGTTGTGCACCTCACAGAAGCTCTATCCATTATTTATTCAGCTTTAGTCCCTTTTGTGGATTGAGGGTGTGAAAATTCAGTGATTCGAGTGTGAAACCTGCCAACATTCATGTCGACATAGTTGGTTAAATACACACATTAGATATCTGCAGTTTGTTACCTGGGTTGGTTTTGGAAACAGACACATTTGCTTGAGTTTAAACTGCATAGTTAAGTTTATTTAAATGTGATATTAGCTGTTATGTGTTTCTATTTTTACACCTGAATGTGTTGTTGTTGTTGTTATCCTTCAGTCTCAGTGATGATCTGTCTTTTCTAGCATTGATCTGAAAGCACCTCATCTTGTTAAAAGCTCACCTCTAATAGCTGCTGATGCCTCAGAGTCGGGGTTTTTTTTTTTAATTTTCATCAAGCACCACACACCCATATGGTAATCCTACAGCACCTGCTATATCTTTGCATAATTCTGCATAAAATCCTTATCTTACTCTGTCACGAGACGTGGAAATGTCCTTTAATGCTCTTATTGGGAAGACAAGCTGAACACGTCCAAATCAACTTTGCAGAGCAGATAAAACTATCTAAATGCAAATAAACAGCATAATCGTGTCACAGTCGATTCAGAGTTTATCATGCCACTGCTGGTGCTGCACGCCACGCTGTTTTAAATCAGTCACCCTGCCTCGCTCCTGTGATCATATTGTATTCTTCCATCATTGTTTTTTACTGAGCAGCTCGCTCGCTCGCTCGGGCAGGACCTGTTATCCATTTATCGCCTCAGACGGAGCCATAAAGCTTTCATTTATTCTTAAGTTTACATTAAATGTGTCTGGTTTCCTCATTTTTAACTCTTGATTTTCTCGCCATGAACTGGTTCCCTCACCTTTGTCTCAGCAGAGAAAGAGCCTGATCATAAGACAGGTTTGTGATCCTGTTTGAATTATAAAAAATATCAATTAATCAAAGTTTTTATGGGTACAATCTGCTAAAACTGCATGTAGACGATGCAAAGTCACTTTAACAGAGAAAACCAAAGGAGCTAGTCCAGGCATGCAGCTGATGTGACACTTGACCTGCATTATTTTCAGATTCAGATTCAGATTTAGACAACTTTATTCATCCCCGACGGCAAATTCACTTCACAGAAACCCACCTTTTTGTTAAACGATTAATGTATTTATCTAAATCACATTTATTTGCTGCTGCTTTCTCTGCCTTGGCGCTTCATGTATGGACATGAAAGGGAGGGGAGGGGCTCTCCTCTCTTATAGCCTTGGCATTCCATGCAAAGACATGGAAGGACAGGGAACTCTCAGAACAGAACCATAACGCCAATGTAAAAATGTTCGCTTGTAATAAATAATTAATTTTGACTAAAGTGGTCCTGACAGTAGTCCACTTAAATCAGCTAACTGAGCTATAATCCTAGCTTAACTTAATCGTGCATGTAAACTTATGATTTGTGTTGCGTCTGTAAATAGTGCAAAAGAAGTTGGCTTTCTGATAGCAGAGTAAAGTGATAAACTCACTTCAAAAACTCTGAAATATCCCTTTATAATAACGAGGATCCAACCTCTTTTGGGTAGTTGTTGTGATAGTTTCAGGTTATTTCTATTATGTCACAAAAATGTAGGTCCTTTCTGAAGGTTGTCTTTTCAGGATCAGGTTTTCAGATTTGCTGCGTACCTGATCCAAAGAAAGTGTGTTCCAGTAGCTTATCGTGTTTGCAGACCTCAGCTGCTGCTCATTTGACAAACAATATTTGTGCATTTATATATTTATTTTCCCGGAGCGTCTGAAAGGGGAGAGGTTTAAAAAACACATTTTTGAACGCCGCACGATCAGACGGCGGGGGAGGGAACAAATAAAGGCAGGGATCTGAGACGGGAGAGAAACTAATGTAACAGGCTGTGTGTGTTTTGTTTGGTGCACAGAGAGCCTTTCCCTCACGATGGCCTCCCGTGTGTGACTGAGGGAGCTCATCAGCAGAAAGTGAAAGCATTAATTACCTGAATACAGGCAGCTGGCATGGCACTTTTTAAAAATTCGCCCTCTTTCAACCTATGTGTGGAGAAGAGGAGAGAATTCAGGCGAGCTGAGGAGGGAGCAATTTGATGTAGCCTATAAAAACCATTATTCTCTACATCTTCCACAGAATTGCAAGTTGATATGATTGAAAGGAGGTAATGGTGCCTCTTCCAACAATAACAGTTCCCAGTTTATTTAGCCTAAATTACCTTTTAGCAACGCAACATCGAAAGAAAATTTCCCCTGTTGCTCTGCCGAGGGCCAATTTTCAGTTGTTGCACATCATACTTCTGGATTCTGACTTCATTTCATGTTTATAAGACGCGTGATTGCTGCTTCCCTCTGCTTATGACTTCCGCTGCTTAAATTGCTTTTTGCAGAGCTCCTTAAACTTTGTAATACGAGAGAATGTGAAGGCTCTCTTTTTCACTACGTTGAAGAGAAATGATATTAACTTATCATCCTTAAATTCAAGAAAGTGGACTCTGCAAACAGACGAAGGCGTAATCCTCTAAACTCTTCTGCATCTTTCAGCGGCTGTAAAGCTCTCACTGCGTCGTGAAGCCAATCATTACATGTCCTGTATTTTCGACAGGCACCGGGTGACGGATCACGCTGCTGCAGGTATTCATGTTCGGCAGGGGAAAGTCGTGGCTTTGTAATCATGATGTATCTGAAAGCAAAGGCTGCTTTTTTACTTGACAGCAGATCCTTTTGTGTTTGAATGAAGGTAAAATTTAAAAAATAGAAACTTAAAACCAGCTCAAGCATTTCCTTTATACTACTTTTTACTGTGAGAAAATAATTTTTTATCAACTAGATTTCAAGACGCCCTTACGATGGCAAAAGACGTCTGACGTACAATTTTAAAACTGCAACATCTCAGGAAATCAATTCTCAAAAATTGGTTAAAATTTTGCAGAAACATTCTGTTGGACTCAAAAAAGAACTGCTAAAAATCTTGTAGTCTTAAGTGAACGTGTGCAGAAATGCTCGGGAACCTTTAAGCCCCTGAGAGGAAGTTAATATGAGTTGATTTTGGCGTCTCTGTGAACAAATGAACTTTGTCAACATTTATACGAAAGGTCTAACGGATAGAAACCAACTTTAAAGTCTTTATAGGAGCCATACGCTCTATTTCTACTTTTGTCCATGCATGAAAGTGAGTCATCCAAATTCGTACAGACTGTATGATTGTGCGTTTGCTGAGCTAACAGGCTGCAAACTGGAGAACATGGGTTTAAATGTTTAACTTTATTCATTTTAGATGTTTTTAAATGCTTTTAAGGGAGAATCTTCAGTTGTTCTTGTTTTTGTCTTAAGATAATTGAATGCAGGAGCCAGTGAAATTAGAAAGTCAGGAGTTCTTGTAATATGCATCTTGATTACGACACTAAGGGGGGATAGAAATTATGGTTGTTCAGGTTCTATTTCTGCAAACTCACACTGTATTTCATCTGTAGAGTTTGACACACGCTGTGCCAGAGTGCTTGTAGAACATCTTGATCTTGTAGCTTGTAGGTGAGAAAGAGAAGGTGGCGTAACTCGGAGAAAACGCTGCAGCTGGTTTAGGGTTAGAAATGATGAAAGTGCGTCAGAGGGGACCTTTCAGCCTTCGAGTGATGAAATCCTCAATGCAGCTGGACTATCTCTGAATCTTAAGATTATCAAATGGGTCTTGGTCTCCAATAGCAACCACTACCAAACCTATTAGTCATCTGCTTTAAGGCTCATCGGTTATTCAGGCTGGGAGGAGATGTCCATTAAGTGAGCATACAGGAAGCTGCTATTATAAGACACACATGATTCACTTGTCATTTTTACTTTTCATGTGTCTGATTAAAGGAGATCTGAGTAAAATACCTGCTCTTGTCCAGCACCTAGAGTGTAACTCAGGGTTTACATCCAAGCCCTCTTAGTAAAGTGTAGCTGTCGCTGTGTTATACACGTGTCTGCAGTTTGGAGCCACAAATCCAGTGTTTTCAGGTCCTGTTCAGTTTGATTGCTTCCCATGTTATTCCTTTGTGCAGATATTAAAATGTGCATTTGTGGTGCATTTGCACGGTGGCAGCGTGATGAAGTGAAACAGAAGGACCATTAAAGCGTAACGTGACGAGAAATGGCGGGTAATAGCTGAGCAGGAGGCAGGCGGCTGCAGCGAGGCAACGATAAGGGCTGGTGAGTTAAAAACAGATTACTTCTGTGGCCCGCTGGGATTCAAGATACCCTTAGAAGATACAAGGATTCATGTGACAGAGAGACGGAGAGGAACGAGGAAACATCTCACAGCGGAAAGGGAAAATTCTCACAAAGGGATGCCTCAAAAATTAGTCCACATTGGCAGAAATACAGAACGTTTGTATTTCCATAACACTAATCAGAGTCCATTTCACCAATCTGTCATCAGATACTGCTAATCTCGCCCTCCAGTCGCCTTTCTACTCTACTGGTCTTGTTCCTGTAAGCTACTCAATTAACATTTAACCTTCTGGAGATGTTTCATATCAGACGCTTCACTGTTGGATTCACCAAAATAACACAGCAGCAGTGGGAATAAGTGGAAAAACCCCAAATCTGACAGGCAGGTTTCCCCAGTGGCTCTTTGTCACAGTTCCGACCTCAGAGCGGCTTTTTTTTTGTTTTGTTTTTCCACATTCAAACCAGACATAAAAGTCAATGTCACTCCCAGGCTAGTTGAGAGATACTGTCCCTCCAGCATGTCCTGCGTCCTCTCAGTGGTCTCCTACTTAAGGGACGTGCTCTAAACACCTCACCAGCGAGAAATCCTGTTTCGATTCCCACGCCACCTCTTCTGACTCCTTTCAACGCGGATGAGCAGCAGCTCTACTCCCAGATGACCGCGCTTCTCGCACTATATCTGAAGGAGAGCCCAGCCATCCTGCTTGTTCTCGCAATCTTCTTCTACTCACAGCTCATGATTAAAGGGGAAACAATATGTCAATTTTTTTGTTGTGTCTGCATACACATCTGTAAAATTGGGAATATTTGAGAAAGGAACCGGTCTCTTAAATCAGTTCAAGGCCTCCACATCTGAAAGAAACCCGCCTCTGCATTTCTCTGAGTAATTCTTGGCATCCTGACATTTCTGAAGAATTCCTCCAACCAAGCAGTGCCACTGAATAAAAAAGCTGAATCTTGGTTAATAAAGTTCCTCGCAGAGTCTCTGATAAGGCCATCGTCTCCAATCTTCGAAAAAAACCAGAGGAGCTTTCGGCGGAGGTGAAAGTCTAACTCAGCGTCAGGGGGGTTTGGTGCAGAAATCAGCTTTTGGTGGGAGTCTGTGTCCTTCCAATTCCAGTAATCAAAGCCTCGTAAATAACAGCGGCTCGGGAGATAAACTGTTTTGAAACTCTGCCATGGATCAAATGGGGCAATCTTGATTCAAGCCAACTACAAAATTAGCCAGTCAGCTTCGACTGTTTTTTTTTTTGTTCTTTTCTCCTTCCAGAGAGAAACTCAATTCAATTTCACCCCGCGTGTGCTCCGACACTGTGATCAATTTATAATAATAATAAGAACAAAGGCTGAGAAGGGCTGAAGTTTCATTATTTTAATTCCTTTACGGTGGCCCTCAAGCATAAAGTCACATGAATTTATTTGCAGCCATATGAGAGGATTAGGATATTGATTATAAACATGATTAAACCCAGCAACACTTGTAATAAGGGCATCTGGGAGTAAAATACTGTGAAACGTCTGAGTCTGTCTGAAGCCGAAATCCAATTTTCCCCTGTAAACTTTGTGTTTTTTTTTTACTTTCAGCGTTATTGTGATGCCAGTCCTATAAAAACCGACAGAAATGTGGCTCTTTGGAACAAATAAACACCATGTGAGTTACTCCTTTCATGCTGTATATTGCTGGAGAATAACGATGCTAACAAGGCAGCAGTAAATATTTTACCCTCCATTTCCCATATGAGTTTTGAGGCTGAATAACAGACTCTGAATGTTTACTGTAACTGTAGCAGCTCCCCGCAGGATAATCAGGGTAATTTAAAAAAACGGCTGTAAGTGCTGGAGAGCCGCTTTATTCCCTTTTGTTTCATCAAAAGCTGATGAATGCTGTAATGAAGAGTAAGATAGAAAGTAATCCAGTTTTTCCTCATTTGTGACTGAAATTAAAGTTCAAACTTGGAGAAGATTGCACCCGTGGAAACTCAGCCTCATGTACGGAGGAGGATGAGGGTTTTTGTTTGTTCTTTTCCCGTCTGCACTAAATCCTTACGTTTAGAGGCATTAACATACTCATACTTGTGGATAGCTCTGCGTTAAACATCACTGAACCTCCCACAGTCAGGGTGCAACATCCCAAACAGATGTGGACCTCAACCCCTGAAATCCACGATGGGTCTCATTTATAAACATTGAATATGCAAACTGAACATGGATCAGGTGAAAGTCTGGTTTTAGGCAAGGTCCTTTGTGATCAAACACGCTCCAGCACGGAGAAGCCAATTGCTAAGGACCAATCCTCAATGACCTAGTCGAACACTTCGCTTTTTTTTTCCGCTTCAAACTCCTCACAAAGCGACAGGACGTGAAAACTTGAAGGTGAGGGTAGGAAGGCCAAGTTTGTGGCTCATATCCTGCAGCTCTGACTATTTTGATGGGGGTGTGCTTAACGGCGGTCTTGACTGTTGGACTTTGTCTCGTTGAAGTTGTCCGCCTCTTTGCAAGGATTTTACCTCTTGATCAAACGCAGTCAGGGTTTGCATTGCTCGGATTTGACTGTTGGGTGACTAAGAGCTGTACTGAAGCAGCAGGAGGAAGTGGAAGAGGAAAGGACCATATTTTGGGTGTGAAGCTAATCTAGGAAATGATGTACAAGCCATTTGTCTTCCGCAGGTCTGTATGGAGGGGGGGTTACCTGAGAAGGTAAATATTGCCACCATAGAGTTGTGACAGCATAGGGTGACCATATTCTGACTTCCCAAAAAGAGGACACGACTACACGGGGGCGGAGTCACAGAGTCACATAACGTTAATTTGAGAGTTTTTCGGGTCGGATCCAGTGTCTTTTATGGGCTTCTAACTCAGTAAGTCGACACTTAAGTACAAAACCGCAGACATGGAAGGATCTTATAAACTTCCCCGGACAGAGCCTGACAACCCCCCTAAAAAGAGGATATGTATGGTCACCCTATGACAGCAGGGATACTATTGCCTGGTACTTATCCTTGAGACAGAATTGAACCATTGTACTAAAACTCTAAGACAACAGAGAGCTGAAGTCCTGTCGACTTTATCTCAAGTCACTTGATTTTGAAATGTTTAATCATTAACTCAAACTGCAAAGAGGCTGATTAGTAACCGTTGCCATGGAGAGTGATAATATAAAATCCATCTGGTTTGCTTCGGGGTCTTTATTGCCCTATAATGATTCTAATTTGCATTCAAACCATTCACCGGACATTATCCTTTACACAGCCAATGAAAGATCAAAGTTTGAAGAAACTAAACGGCTGTCTGCACAATCTGCAGAGGTTAAAACGCCTCAAACATGAGAGGATGTCAGCTCCAACAGCATAGGTAAACACTCTTGTATATTTGTGCAGCAGGTTAGACTTTTATTTGGATTAAAAAACACTCAGAAGCTGAATTGTACACCCTCAGGCTAAATGAAAGCATCAGGGAGAGGCTGAAGGTTGTGGGCCTGGAGTCGGGGCTTCATGAGCCGGTAGTTGTTGACATCTTGCTGTAACAGAAGCACATCTGTTGACCGTTTTTTCATCTCTTTCCACCGTGAGAACATGACCACATCGAAGAGTACAAATCCTTTTTGGTGGTCTGTCATCTTAAAGCGTTTTGTAGCAGTTAACCCTTGTGCATCTGTCCCCTCATTTTTCCTGCTTTGGTCAGTTTACGGTGTTGACATCTAGGCTCTGAAGTAAACTTGTGCCGCAGAATAACGTGAACATCTTCACTGCTGCACACAACAGACGCACATCAGATAACAAGCTCTGAAAAAAGTCATCTAAAGGAGGATCTTTAAAACTCTGACAGGCGTTTTATGCAGAGCATGAATGTAAAATGCAAAAGAAACCCTTTGAAGTGTTTTAGAAAACTTCAGAAACAACAAAATAATTATGTATGAAGTTTGATTTTCCGCTTGTGTGTACCTTCAGTAAGACATTTTAGTCTAAAGAACACAGACGTTTTCACTTTTACTTCCGCCAGCGTACTTTTATCCAATCAAAGACACATTTCTGATCCTCAAACCGCAAGAAAAAGCTGCAAAGTTTTTCATTTTAATCAACTGTTATGTGCCACAAGTCTAGGTATGTTTTCCCAGGGTAGAAATATTTAAACAAGAGTCTGCTCTGTGATTAAGAATCCTTAAATAAACCAGGAACTTCTTAGAAATGTCTTATCTTACTGATTCCTTGTAGCTGAATACTAGATGAAATCTTTGAAACATCAAGGAGAACATGAATTTTCATCTTTTTTAGTCCTGCCTGTCCTGGCTGAACTCTCAGCTTTGCAGTCTGGACGTGCACAGCTTGAAGGACAGTTACTTATTTTCATAATCCTGCAAGAAGGCTGCAGAAAGTGTTTTAGGAGTGTTATTAATATTCCTCGGAGACAGGTCCAAGTGTCTCCATAACTTGTGTGCTAAAAAACAAAGTCTGGATCATAAAATGAAGCTAAAGATAATGAATTACTCAAATACTTACATAAAATCAGCTCCATATTCTTGATGAAATACCAAAAGGCAATAAATGGGGTCAGCGCAGGGGTGCCAAAGACTGCAGTTCTTCATGTGACCACTGGAGGCTCGGTTTTAAAGTGAGTTAACCCCATTTATGCCCCATATTAAATTTCCCAAATTTACAACAGTTCACTCTTGTTAAGAGGTACTTTTATTTGAATAATTAAACCATCAAAATGGTGTAAAACTCTCTCTTATTTAGGGGTGCAGCCTCTTGGCAACCTGTGGCTGTGCCGCTATGGGCCAATTTAGTTCAAGCAAATCTCTGGCTCAAGTTTGTGTCATTTATGTCACTGTTCAGTATATATAGTGATTGTTTTATGGCTTTATTAACCCGATGGTACACAGTGTACTGCAAACAAACTGAAGATCAAAAGTTATCAAAGTATTTTCTGTACGTCAAATGCTGTAGCACTGTTAGCATGTCAAATTTTGACGTCTCACTAGAGCTGGGTGATATGGCCTCAAATCAATATCACGATATATTGAGCAGTTCACTTCAATAACGATAAATGGACGATAACTACTCCACAAGCTGCTCACCCCCTCCCACATTAACTTTGTCTACTTCAGCCGCTCCAACTTTTGAACCGTCCTCCATCTCCTCACCTGTCTTTCCCTCTTTGTTACAGACTGGATGGGGTGGAGTCACGTCTCTGACGTAGTACAGCGCCTTAAAGGGACATGAGACCATAGCCTACCTACACACATCCAAAACCAACTTTTAGTTATTTATTTTTTTGACACCTATAAATTTTTGTTATTGCAACAGCGCCACCTGTTGAAACCAAGCGATAATAACTCTCAAATACAGCTTTGAAAAACCTACAGTGGATTAGCGAGGGGTGTAGACTGTATTACCTTGATTATTTAGCATCTAGCCTCATTAGTCACTTCTGGTTTGAGAAAATCAACATGGCATCATCCAAAATCCCAATCTCAAGTCTTCAGGAGTCAGTAGTTTAAACTGTCGGTGAAGTCATGGTGGCTCCATCCATTTGTCATGAAGTCTATGTCTTTTCTGCCCGACTCTCGGTCTAATTTCAGCGTATTTTCAGCGTGATCACCCGGCACTTTGGAAGCTCATTTAGGCTGCTGTCAAATCCATCTCCAACTCATTCCATCTTTCAATAACACGAGACAAGACGACGTAATGAAGACTACATTTCTTTTTTTCTTTCAGTCAGCTGGAATTACTCACTTAGGAAAATGACTTTGACACCCAATTTCACCCTGTTGGAAAACAGCCAGGAACACTGGAGAATTAGCAGATGAAAAAGCATTAATGAAAGACAGCTGTCATTTTCTCTCAAATGTCACTATGAATAAATTTGTCAAAAGACGGCAGCTCGATGAGAAGAAGACACGATTTATCAAAGGACGTTATGTCTGGATGTGAAAAATGTATAGAAGTGAATATCTCACAGCCTCCAAAGCACCACTTCAAGCTTTCAAACTGTCATGTCAAATGACAAGAAACTGCTCTTTGTAGAAAAACTGCAATGAATATAGAATTGATATTAATCTAACAGGAAAACTAGGCTCGGTCTTTGAATCAATAGGCATGTCCTCGCTGTCAAATCATGAAAAGGAAAAGAGTTGATTGTCTTTATGTGTTTAAAGTAAACAGTTTGGTTCCACTCCGATGTTTTGAATCACATTACACAAAATTCACTTTCAAAATATGCTTTCAGAGAGATCACTGCATGGCAGAATGAGTTAATATTTGAGTAAGTGGTGGAGTCCGGCTCAGTCAGGAAGTTCAAAAAAAGGGTTTGCAGTAGCCAGAGGCGAATGACATCATTCTTTAGTCGGGCTCTGGTTGTGTGCAGATCATATCTGTATACTGCTTTAGAGCAGAGTGGAAATATGTTTTTTAATAGTTATGGGAATACCAGCTCTTTAAGATGAATCAGATAATCTGGCTTTAGGCAATACCAGGCTGCAAATGGCTCTTTAATTAGTCTCAGTTCTGTGTTTTATTGCTCAGATTTCACATTATCCTCATATGGACCTATGATGCAATGGCATGTGATGCTTATAGTTTAAAAAAAATAACGTTTAACACATGCATTTATCCTGCACTAGATAGAAATCTGTCTTTGCATGTTTACTCAATAGATATGATGTAAAAAAGTACCGTATTGCACCGGAGTATAAATCGCACCAGAGTATACGTCGCACCAGCCAAAAAATGCAAAATGAAGAAGAAAAACAGGTACCGGTATGAGTTGCATTTTTTGGGGGAAATTCATTTTACAAAATTCAAGACCAAGAACAGAAATTTCATCTTGAAAGCCAAGTTATAATAACAATTGAACAGAGAACAACAGGCTGAATAGGTGTATGGTATGCTAACGTAACACGTTGATGGTTATTCAGCTACATGAAGAATAAACAATGAACTCAGTTGGTGTCTGGTTCGTCAACGTAACATATTAGCAGTTATTCAGATAGCTATATTATAAAAAACATAACAAAAAAAGTTGACCAAACTCTCGATCTCATTCCAAATCACTAAATCTATCGAATTCTTCATCCTATGTGTCACTTCTGAACAACTCTGCCAACTCCGAAGGTGGACAAAGTGCCACTTCCTGTTCTGCGTGACTGTCGTCAGACTATATGTGAAATTATATATTTTAATATCTATAAGTCGCACCTGAATATAAGTCGAAAACCCAGCCAAACTATGAAAAAAGAGCGACTTACAGTCCAGAAAATGCGATAAATAAGATTCCTTGTTGAAGCAACCACATCTGAGTCCCACTTTGGTAAAGGTGTCTTCTGTTTCATACTGGTCCTATATGTGAGAAACAAATGCCAAAATCTAAAGCTTATTGAGATGAACATCGAGTCTTTTTATTCTATAGCATGAAGTCAATTTACTCAGGGTGTACTGGCTGGTGTTACAGACATGCAGAGGTGCTGATGAATGTGATTTATACCATGTTTCCAATCTGCACCTTTAATAAGCCAGGGGGACAAACAGGCATGTATGTGAATGAAGGTGATCCTGTTTCTGCAGCAGTTTGGATTGTTCTGATAAAAGTAAACTGGCCCTCCGTCCTTGAAAAGCAAGATAGAGCGGATAAGGAACGATGAGCACAATCAGAAGTTAATGGAAAGTAGGGTTGAGCAGATGTAGGCATGGTACAGAACTGTGAGACCTTTTCACTGTTCAGAGCAGCGAGTGAAACTGTCCAGGTCTTTGGAGGTAATGTCAAACACTTCAACGTCATCCTCTCAACGCCAATTACACGCAGAGCCTCTTTCTGAGAATCTTAGCTCTTTTAAGACGCCACGCTTCATTTCCATTGGCTACTGAAGAGGTGTTTGTCCTCAAAGATCCTCCGCCATCTTTGATAATTACCCCTCATCTTCAATTTACAATGGAGAGGGTTCAAGTCTCCTCAAGTCAAGAAGCGGACGTCTTGGAGTGGGCAATTATCCCTCACATTATTCAAGTTTCAGCCGCAGTCAACTCAAACTTCGAGTACAGTACTGTCGTCTTTGAACTCAACTGGTTTTGCCCTCTGCTTTTGGAGACTAAGACTCACTTTTTATGAATTAATATCTCCCTCTTCAAATATGTCTGCAGCCAAGTACCCCCTGACGAGTGCAGGATACTTTCATTTGAAAAGAAAGCCAATTTCAATAAAAACACAACACTATCTGATTTGAAAAACAACTTTTTAACTAATTATCCTCACTTAAAAATAAAATAGAGCTGAGGACAGGTTCAAAATTAAACAATATGACATGAAAAGAGCTCTAAAATGCCGAATATTAGCGAAGTAGCAGGGGCGTTGCACTGGGGGGGACATACAGGGCCCACAAAGGTAAATAATGAATGGCGCTCATGAACTTAAACTCTACTTCTCTGTTTCATTTCATAGCTAACGAAGCTTACACACGTACAGGACTGTAGCATCGTTCACCCACTTCCCAATCTGTGTTATATTTTTCTTCCAAAAACAACATTTACTTCTTCAAATTCTGTCTTCATCAGACACCACACAGATTCAAATAAACAGAGACATTCAGCCGGTGAAAAGATTGAATTCAAATGAGTTTCAGATTAAAGTCAGAAACTAAACAGCTGTTTTTATTATGACAGTCATCAGGGGATTTCAAACGTTTTATCTTAATGGTTTAATTTACTCGGCGTTCAAACGTTATTAAGCTCCAACCTTGAGCAAATTTCGTAGAAAAACTATTAAAAGTTGCGAATTGCAATTACGCTGAGGAATGCTGCAGAGCGCTGTAGAGAAGAGACACACACGAGATCTTTTGTACCTTTTTATCATCACATTAGTCTGCAGTCCATCTACATATTTCCACCTTTAAATTACACAGCCTGTACTGGCTGACCTTTCATGTGAATTTGCCATTTATTAAAGGCCTAATTAAGACTTCACCTGACAACCGACCAGAGAGCACACTCGTCAACACAGAGATTCAAGTCCTTTTGGAGTTTGGCAGTCATTGTACGGGGTAAATGTCATCTAAAAAAAGAAAAAAAAGTTATACTCAGGAGGCAAAAAAAATTTCTGAGAGAGAAATGTCAAAAGAATTTCAGTAGTTTAGCTCTCTCTGTTAAAAAAACATGCACAACTTTGTATTTTCAGCACCCACATTAACCTTATACAGAAGAAAAGTTATAAATCATTCTGTTGTGGAAAGGACTTCTGACCTTTAATAAAAAGGAACCTTAAATATTTTAGTTTCTCTGATGTGTAACTACATTTTAGAAAACACGAAAAAATAAAATAGAATAGAATAAAGTTTGAATACATAAACGTCAGTATTTTTATTTTTAAGGGCTTTGACCTCAATTTCAAACTTATTACATATCAGAATTTCCTGGTAGTTTCAAATTAAAAGTACCAACTTATTCCCAAATTAAAGCCTTTCATGGATCCGGTGGCACCGAAGTATCCCTTTAAAAGGACTACATTTAAATTTTATGATTTTCATATTTCGGTTAACTTTTTGGTAGTTTCAGATTAAAAGCTTCCCAATTGCAAAGTTCTGATGTATTTAAATTATCTAAGTTTTATTCCGTTTCTAAATACAAATCTGTTGCGTCTAAATGCTCTAATGATATAAAAAGGGATATTAAAGATTTTATTTAAACTCAATCTACATGATTTTCACAAAATATTTGTCATAAAAAAGGGAACATATCCACTTTTCTGACATTTTCAAAATAAAAGCCTCATTTTTCTGTTGGCTCTGATCAAATCAAGGATCAACTACACTAATAATGTGTTTTTTGGTTTTGGAAACTACCACTTTTAGGTTTTTCTTTGTAGTTTAGGATCAACTACTCTCCTCATTTTTTCTGTATGTGGGACCAAATTTTACTTTCCTTCTAAACCCTCTTACAGCTTTCAAGGCACATTTAAAATAAAAGCCTTAATGTCTAAGGGCTCTAAAACTGAAGTTACTCCAGGTACACTAATGCAAACACTCCACAGCCTTTTGTGGCACCTTCAAAATAAAAGCCCATAACTTAAGGCTCTAATGTAGTTGCGGTATCTGAACTTGTATCATTTTGCAATCACGTTCATACAGCTCAGGAAAGTTTAAATATACCAGCCTCTTATTTTTAAACTATCAAAGTATCCCTTTGAACAGGTTTGGTATTCCCATGCAAATTTGTACCTTTGCACACAAACATTTGCACCTGCATGTGCTCCATTTTTGAGCCTAATGTGCTCCCATGTTTGAGACGTGGTGGTTTTATCATGAAAATGCTCTTTCATCTCTGTTTAGACGAGTAATTTCACTAATGATCCACTGGCTGGTTTGTAATTGACAACTGCCATGTACCAGGTGTTTTCCCGCATTTGAATTTCAAAACCATGTTTGTTTTAAGGACGCATTCAAATGCTGAGTGTTTCAGGATGAAGGACCAGCTCTGACACCAGCTGCCTGGCTTGACGGAGCCCCCTGATTATGGCACCGGGGGCGACGTGTCAGCCTGAAATACCGCTCTGTGGGTTAGCATCTTTTCAGGCCAAGAGCTCCAGTAGAAACCCCAGCTGGATCATGACTTTGCTTAATGTGTGATGGAGAGCAGGCAAGTGAAAAGGGGCTGCAAAAGAAGCAATCCCAGGCGAGCTTATCTGCAAGGCCGATGAAAAATGCGGCGTGTAAGGAGGCTGGAGTGATGGCGAGCTGTATTTACTTCTTGATGGCGGTGTGAATGTGGTGTTCAAGTCTATCTCCTGCAGAGGGACAGTTAAAGGAGCCCGTGTTTGTTTGGAGACCGGCTGAATGATAATAGAGTACAGATGAGAGGTGATGCCCAGCCAATCCTAACCGAGTTTCGCCGCTCTGTCCTGCATTGATTTGTTTCTGTTCTACTATTTTCACCGGCTCCACCAGCTGACAGGCGGATGGAAAAAATAATAGAGTTACTGAGTGAAAAATACACACAGATAAAGTGCTGGACTGAGAAAGTTTTCTCTCAGCAAACAGAATATTTGCAACAGTAGAAAACTCCATTTATATTTCACAGTTTGTTTTATCCTGATGGAGCTTTTTATGTCGAAATCTGTGTTTACCGAGGCTGGAGACGGACATAAGACTAATGCAAAGACTCAATGCTAGGGGAGGTGGATCAAAGTATTCAATTATTTTATATGAATGTGGGTGCACACCTTACTCCCTTTCTATCAGACCTTTTTCTCCATCCTTTTGGAGGTGCTGGACCCACAGGGCAGCAGACAGCTTTGGTTTTTTGAGGTTCAAATGAGGCGACATTTTGACAACGCCACAGGAGCGTTAATTTTGCTGACGAAAACTATGATTATAAAAGTTTGTTTGCAACTTTTTCAAGAAAATCTTCAACATTGTCCACACACAGGTACAAATCCCCTTTGCCTTCATGCTTCTCTCTCATTTTTATTCATAAACTCCTCTTGATACTTTAGGTGACCAAGGGAAGAAGAAATGCTGTTTGGATTGAACCGATCACAGAGAGAGGGAACTTAGTAAACCTGAGTTCATCCTCAGTTCTCCACTGAATCCTGATGAACTGGATAATAAAATGATTCTCTAACTCACAGCGCAGAGCGTTTTTTTCTGCTTCTCTGTTTGAAATAATCTTACAGAGAGTAACTGAAGCAAATAGATGGAGACAGACGCTGAGATTTATCTCCTGACTGTCAACAAACTGGACTCCGCTTCGATCTCTAATAACGTGGGTGAGCTGCAGGATCATGTGACGGTGAGGCCTTACTTTGAAGACAGAGAAATCAAATCTCTCATGCTGCTTTATGAGCCGTGAGCCTCCGTCTGCTCCTCAGCAGCAGGAAACACTGAGCTGCAGACTGAACCGGGTCAAACAACAGGAGTTCTTACATCTGCAGCTGAAAAGGGCAGAGCAGACCGAGGACTGAGCGGTTCTCAGGACGTGATAGAGCAACCAGGATTCACATATGGAGGCAGATAAATGCACACTCGCTCTATTTCAGTCACATAAATAACTTTTTTTCTGTGGTTAAAATGTCTCTAAGATTGTTTTGAAGGTCCTACGCACTTGTAGAAGCGATATTTGGTACTTTTTATGAAACATTTTTATAAACTAACATGTGAGAGACAAGGAAATACACCAGAAGAAACCCCAAATATTCCTCATAATAAAGACTTTACTCTCTCATAATGACTTAACTACTTAAAACTTAAGCTTTACTTCCACATAATTAAGGCTTTATGTCCTCATAATTACAAGTTTACTTTCCCATAATTGAGAATTTACTTTCTCATAATTAACACTTAACTCTCTCATAATTATGACTTACTTTTTCATAATTAAGACTCTCTTTCCTCATAATCAAGGCTTTTTCTCTCATAATTACAACTTTATTCTCTCAAAATTGTGGGCTTTCTAATAATTAAGACTTTCTATAATGAGTACTTGATTTCCCATAATTTACTTTCTCATAAGGCTTTACTCTCATAACTAAGACTTACTTCCTTATAATTAGAGCTTTATTTTCTCATATTTAAGGCTTTTCTTCCTCATGAATATGACTTTACTTTCTCATAATAATGACTTTACTTTCTCATAATTTAGGCTTTACTTTCTCATAACTTCCTCATATTTAAGGCTTTACTTTCTCATAATCAAGACTTAATGTTCTCATATCTAAGGCTTTAACTTTCTCATATTTAAGGCTTTTCTTCCTCATGATTAAAACTTTACTTTCTCATGATTAAAACTTTACTTTCTCATGAATGAGACTTTACTTTCTCATGAATGAGACTTTACTTTATCATATTTTAGGCTTTAATTCCTCATAATTAAAGCTTTATTTTCTCATAATTAAAGCTTTATTTTCTCATAGTTTAAGACTTTACTTTCTCATAATTAAGACTATTTTCTCATAATTTCTCATAACTACGGTTTTCTCTCTTATCATGACTTTCTATGTTAACATTTTCCCCTCTTTTATTATTTTCACCTCCTCATCATTTTACTTTCTTTCCCATGAGAAAAAATTACTCAACTCTGTTATTCCTCACAAATCCAGACTTAATGTTTCTGGCTCTGTCTTCTCTTGCCTTATATAATACTCTGGCACACACGTGCCTCCACATTAAAGTGAATTTTCTTCCACTTCATTTTGCCGGGTTTCCTCCTAATTTGCCATTAGTTTTGGTTCCCCCCTAATCCACCATCAGCATCTGCCAGCATCGCTCTCAAAACTTGATGGGGCTTGGAGCTCTTCTTTTTGCGTGAGCCCGAACAGACTGGTCCATTAAAATCAAACTAAATTTACTGTTGGATTTCAGCTCCTCTGGACTTATAATAAATCTATTTTCAGTTATGGAGCCATTAGCGCCAAAGGAAAACCTCCAGACTAGACTTGATGGCCTGGGAGGGTTTGGAGAAACTTTTTACGTGGCCTCGACTTTAATTTATTAAAGCAGTCCTGCAGGAGAGCCGTCCTGATTGGGTCATTGGACCGGCCTCTGTTGTCCTGTTTAATGACACGCTTCTCATCTAATCCACACAAAAGC
The DNA here is from genome assembly GCA_962446985.1 of Xyrichtys novacula. Classification (NCBI taxonomy): domain Eukaryota; kingdom Metazoa; phylum Chordata; class Actinopteri; order Labriformes; family Labridae; genus Xyrichtys; species Xyrichtys novacula. The sequence continues at coordinate 4,420,277 of OY660883.1, forward strand.
ACAACAGTGTTGTGCTGATTATAGTTGACCCTAAATATAATTGGCAGGCTGCTTGCCAAAGCAGGGAATTAATCTAATGTTTGAAGCCGTGATGAATCAAAAGCATTCAGGGGAGATAAATCACTAGAGGTCCAACAAACAAATAACACTGACTGTAATTATCATCAAGAGGACTTTGTTTTGCAGCTCCACCCAAGAACTCTGTGTGCCGAGGAGAGGACGGCAATAAAACCTTTAGAGATAGAGGACACGGTGTAAAAAGTCTCTGAGATGGAGGACGTGGTGTAAAACTTCTGTGAGTCTGAGGACACGGTGTTGGCAGACTGTTTGAGCTGATGACCTGGCCTGAGGACGGAAGAGGAAGTAGATTACAAACTAAAGCTTGGAGGAGTAAGCAGAAATAGATGGTTAAGATGCTGGACCATGGGGGGAAAAGTGGACATGAAATGTTTGACACCTTTCATTTAGTCCTTGAGTAATTTTACTCTAGAGTCAGGCACTAAATGCAGGGCAGCAGCTTTCTGATCAAATCTAGACTCTTACTTTTGAAGGAATATATATCAGGGAAAAAAATGTAGTAGCCCAGTTTAAGTTCTGAGCCTGTGCTCTGAATTAAATTGACCAATTGTACCGAAACATTTTACCGGACCATTTTCAGGCTCCAGGGACCTGAGAAACCCTGCTGCAGGTTTACTGTAGAATATTTAGCAGTAGTTGTTTTGTCATGAGTTTATTTTAAGGGGGTGGCTGATACTGATGAGTCATGCAGAGAGTCGGGTTATGGTGTTTTTCCACCAAATGGGTCGGTACAGTGAAGAAGTAGGATGGTACAGCTCAGTTATTCGGTACCTTTTACAACTTTTGACCATGAAAATGTAAATAAGAGCATATTATACTGAAACAAGCTCAACCAGACTGTTCGAAATGTATTATTAGACTGCTGTGATTGCTGTAATTCAAGTGGGTGTCATCGGCGTAACAGCGAAACTCTGCATTAAGGTGCTTTAAACAGAAAACAGAAAGGGACCCAATATTGAGCCCTGGGGAACACCGTTTGTGACACAGAAGACAGGAGATTTTCAAAAACAACAACCCATGAATCAAAGAGGAACTTTTCTATTAAGCTAAGAGGACTGATCCAAGATTGTAGATGCCAAAAGGGATGGAGTAAAGTGGCCTTCGAGAACAACAAGCTCCTGTCTTAAAATCAGAACCAAAATTGGACTTAACAGTGTTCAATCAGCCACTATTTCACCAGGGTAGAGTATTTCTGCACTGAACTATACTGACTACAGTTAGAGGGCAACTTTTCAACTTCACAACAAAGAAGGAATATTTTTTTTTTCCTCAAATATCCTCAAGCTGCTCAGGCTCACTCTTTGTAACCTCGCTCTGCAAAGTCACCTTTAACTGTTGATGCTGTAAGCTAAGGAGCTCGGTTAGCTGTGCTAGTGCTAGCTGGTGGCGCCTCAGCTGACTGATGGAGTTATGTTGATGAGAGTAGGAACCTGTATTTATTGCCATTGCTCTGTCTCCATGAATATCACTCATAAAAGGGTCTCAGCACTGGCCAAAATATTCTGCATGCATCGACTATTTGGACGTTTTGTGCATTAAAAGTGTGCAAAGAGTCTGAATTTGCACATTTGATTCAACATGTTCCTCCTGTAAAAATCCAGACTGTGTGTTTTTTCCACAGCCTGCCTTCTTGCACTCGGGGCACTTTTCAGAGGTTTTATTTAGTTTGTTTTGTGCCTTCACTGTGCGGGTCATCCTCCTCTGCTCTTGTATAGCAGAGAGGGGCACAGACAGCCGCTGCGCCTTTTTTTGACACCATCCACCCTGAACGCAGCACCTGGGCCTGCTGGAGCATGAAGTCCCTTCTGGGGATCTTGTCATTCATGCGGCTAAGATGCTGCACACAAAAACCCAGTGTGCTTAAAAACACAGCAACAGGTCGCATCTGTGTGTGTCACCTTGAGGGAGGGAGCGTGTTTTAATGCTAATGTAAGTTTGCAGGTTATTTTTGATGAATGCTGCTCCGTGCATGTAATGGGTTGCCGCTTGAGAACACTTTAAACTCGCCATCTCCGTGTTTTTCAGCCAGACTTGATAGAAATCCATGTTGTAATGACAGCGCTGCGGCACACTATAGTTAGAGAGAATTACTTTTCTTTTCTCTTGTTTGATTTCTCTGAAGCTCACAGAGATCTCAGATGGCCCATAAAAAGAAAAGCCATCTCAGGACACCACTCAGTCCTGGTATCTGCCTACAATCAGATCGTACATCACTCATATCGGTCACTGCGTCATAGTCGCCAAGCAGGCATAACTCAAGAGTTGCTGCTTCTTATCCTCTGTGCGCTGTCATGAATGGGATGACAGAAGTTGCTTTTTTTAAACCAAGTCTGCTTTTAAAATTTTGCAGTTGTTCCTGTCAAAATGGGAATGGCGGGAAAGTGGAGGAGTCTCCAAAGGCAGGACAGGACCCCAAAAGGAGGCCGGTTCCCCTCTTCTAATCAAAGTCAGCAAAGGCCTGATTATCAGATGGATCTCAAGATTATCTAATCGGATTATCCTCAAGTGTGAGGTGATTAGAGGTGGCAGGGCTTGACACTAACCTTTTATAATAGGAGAGCATGTGCTCCTCAGTTAAAAAGTAAGGAGCACAAAAAGAACTGAAAACTGATCAAACAATGTGTGTCGACATAAGTATTATCATTTAAAATCAATTTTAGGTCTTTTGGTCACATGACATGGAAGCTATTGAAGGAAAACAGCTTTTTCTGGGAACATCAACCGGTAATTTATTGACGGTCCCTTATTCAACACCTGATGTTGACAACGAGTTTGCCGAGTAGATTTAACCGTGCTGCTGTTGTTATTCCCTGTTATGGAGAGTAAGAAGACACCAGTAGATCTGCAGTGAATGTCCGTCGAATATCCGTCGAATAAAACTAACTTTACTGCGGTATTTACATGGGAAAACATTTGTTGCCTCTGCTGATTTATTTAATATTTATCGAATACATTTTACAATTCGCACAGATCTATTTTTAGTCACAAATGCGAGTGAAACGGTCACACTGTCAAGCCCTGGGTGGTTATTTCCTTCCAAGACAATCGGAGCTGCCCTGGCTTAAAGTCATAAATAATATGTTCAATATTTACGACCAGAGATCCTCAATGGTTGTACCAGAGAGCTAAGTAGCTAGCATGGTCAGCTCTTATCATCAGCCATGTTGGTTTTTGGAGATTTTTGAAAGTCCATCTGGTTCTATTGCTGTGGAGAACTTTTTGATTGTGTTGGTTCTGGCACCCCCTGTTGGACAAAGTGATTGACAGTTCAACTTTTGTCGTGCACATGTACAGAAACTGCTAAACAAACACCAAAATGTATCACTCTCTGTGAGGATTCGTCAGTCATCTGATCTGACATCAACATAAGGTCCCATAAGGTTGTTTTTCCACTGCTTTAAAATTCCCTACTATGCCTTTAAAGTCAGATCAGCTTACTTTAATATGGGGAAAGTTTCTTTCCAGTATGGGAACCATTTCCACCCTCTGTTTCACAGATAATTAAAGGTTACAAAGGACACTGACTGATTTTTGTTTTTGTGCTAGCATCGTGTTTTTAATCAACATCCATTCTTTTGTCTTATTATGTATCATCAGCAAAGCTAATCAGATATAAATGGGTGGCTGAAAAAAATCAAACCACTGATTTGTTTTTAAAAATCTGACAATAAAAATAATTCTGAATCCAATTATTAATCACGACTGATGAATTATGAAATTATACCAGCAGGAAGCACCAAAACCACAAAGCCTGTTTGTCTCCATTTTGTGATTTTCTCATAAACATGGTGTTGTTTTCTCTTCGAGACGCTGCGGCCACCGCAGAGAGAGCTTCTTTCTCTGCTGATGATTCGCTGAAGTTGCTTGTTGTTTTAAAAGGGCATAAACATGACTATTCATAGGATTCTGGAGAGCTTTCTGAAGATGCAGAGCTGATCCTCAGCACGGCTAAGACAGTCACAAAATACCTCAAATTGATGGATGTTGGCAGACGCTCGAGTGGGCATGGTGGAGAGAGAAGGGAGGGCCAGGAGAAAAATGGAGAACCATGGAAAGGGGTGAACGAGGATGCAAGCCAGCGCTTTCATGTCCTTCCAGTCTTCATTCTCACATAAGGGTTTACTCAGGGAAATCTGCCGCCTGTGGTTCTTCCTAGAGTTATGAATTGGCCCTATCGTGGGATTTGTTTGCACAAAAGGGAGACATTTGGACTTGGATTATCAGAGACCCAGACCCCCGTGTCTCAGCTTAGTGCCGCAGCCTGCCAGGGATGTGCCTTCTTGCCAAAACTCCTGAAACTCTGAATGAAATTGGTGTGAAAGTTACTAAAGTACAAGAGAGTGTCTGGTTTGGATTGTGGCTCTTTGAAAGGTTATCCAAAAGTAAAAGCAGGGGAGCAAGAGTGCAAGAAAACAGCTTTAAGTGGGTCATAACCTGCAGTACTGTTGGCTGCAGCGACTGTTTTCTTTGGCTAACGAGCTTACAGTCCTGCAACCCTAATCAAAATCGCAGAATGGCCCTTTACGCCAAATTAAAGGAGAAAAATAGAAGTAGTTAAAATTCTCTCTCTCTAGGCTAACAACAGCATCACGCTCCACAATCCCAAAATGTGCCATGACTGCCAAACACCAAAGTCTGTATCCTTAAAACCTCATTTATTCAAAGTTAAAGACATGAGTTGAGCTCAGATACAGACTGTATAATAAACAGACACACCTACAACAATATTGCCATATTGGAAATGCTGACCCAACCTACCAGAGGTGGGTCTTCAGTTGCCAATCAGACTACCCTATCAGCCATCAATCAAAATCAGAGGGGAGGAAACCACGCCCCTGCACATGGAGTGAGTTGCTGGTGCTGTCAGAACATTACTCATCACTGTTTAGCCCAACAAATAAGAATTGTATGGGTTTTAAATAAAACATTTCCATGGACCATTCTACTATAAGCGGTACGCGTATTGTGAGGTGCATGCAATTCTCGGCTGACATGCGTTTCTCGGCACAACACCGGTAACAACAACAACGATTGCAAAATGAGCAACAAACAAGAGAAAGCCATCGAAAACGAAGACTTGTTGCCAAGAAGAAAAGGAAAGTCAGTTATCTGTAATTATTTCGGTGATAAGTAGGACAATGTTGACCAAAACACATGTTCTGCGTCCGCAGTGCCTTTCATCTGTTGCTACAGTAAATGCCTCAGCACAACAAAAGCTAAAAATATCTGTGAGACAGACAGAAGCCATCCTACTAACATTCACAAAAAGAAGTAAGATTAGTGCAGGTTAATTGTCCACAAAATTTCAGCTGTGCAGCGTAACATAAAGTGCTATTCAGGTCATCTGGTGAAAATTTCTTTATTTTTTAATATAGCAATGTATATGACAGGGTTGAAAATTTTTTTTCCCAATATCGTCCAGCACTAGTACAGTAGATGCCGTGGGAGCCATAAAGTCAGTTTTTGTAAACATATTTATTTTTGCCCTTAAAATTAGCTTTTTTGAATGAGTGTGTATGTGGTTTCCGGCACGTCTGCAGCCACCCTTAAGTGGACACTCTAGGAACTGCAGTGGGGTTTTTTGGATACTTTTTTCACATCACAGAGTAAAACGGATGATTTTCAAAACTATGTGATCACATGACCAACTTTGTCTCGGGTTGCTGTGAAATAAGGAGCGACTCAATATATCCACAGGCTCCACGATTCCTCAAAAAGCTTAGTCAGCTAGTCCGAGTCAAACTGGAGTCATTATTTCAAATCGTCCTATCAAATCTGCCAGTTTTCAACCATTTTAAGCACTTCTCATGTCCCAGTTCCCTTCTTTAAGTATAATTTTATTATTCTTCATCCATGATAAGCTAATAAAATAAACAGTTGGACGAGGATATGCCCAGAAGCCTTGTTAAACACTCTCTCCTGAAGCTTTTTCTACCCGTTAACTTGTTCCCGGTGCTCTGCCTCACCGTCTTTGCTCTCCGAAGGATGCATATTCCCCAAAAAGAAGATATAAAAAACAATGTTTTGACTAGATAACTGATGCCATTAATTGCATGATTACAGTGTCAACATCATCTTTTGCAGTTGTCTCAGCCATCTGCTGCGTGTCTTGAAGTATGCTGCAGACAAGAAAACAAGCAAGGAAAGGCGCTGATTAAAGGAAATTTAGAAGAAGAGATTCTCACTCATTTGAAGCAAAAGCAACACTGTCTCTCCTTTCAGCATGAAAAGGGCGCAGCTGCTTATACAGCTCTGACAAAAGAAGAAAAAATAAGTAAAACGAAAACAAAGATTATTCTTCTGAGATCTTTTCAATCAGATTTTCCTTCAGAGGGATAAAACAGCATTGCATCATATCTGAGAGAGGCATGAAAATGTTGATTCCTGCTCCCTGTTTGGTGTGTTTTCTGGGCAAAACACGCAGCAGCAGCATCAGGGGTGAAGATCTCTTACACTGAGAGCCACAACAAAATAAATAATAAGATAAAATGCTTGGATGCTCATGGGGAGAAGGGGACAAAAGTGAGTCATGGAGGATTTACTAAATTGGAAAAAAAGCGTACATTACATTTGGTTTGAGGTGCAGCTGCATCTCATCACTGGAGCTTCAACCTGAAAGTCTCCTCCTGCAGAAACAACCTTTCTTAGTTGTACTTTTTCCTCTTTTCATCACTCCTTTTCAGAACGTTTCAGTCCGTGCACTGCTTTTGTGAGTGTAATGGCCTCTTATTCGCAGAAACAAACCATGTAACAGGGAGAGGGTGGAGGAGCTTGAGAAGAGGGGTGGGGAAGCGTTAAGGGTGGCGGCGGCATTAGGTATATTTTTCTAAAGCTTTTTTTTTTTTTTTTACCTCGTGCCCCAAAGATGAACACGAGGAGCTGCAGCTACCATGGAGAAAAGAGCAGGAGAATATCATAGCGGCCTCATTAAAACGACTCTCTCAGTGTGTGAGGCGCAAACAAACAGACAATAGGAATAATAAGACGCCCTGCAGCCCCTCACATATTCAAATTAGTGGGATACATGCAGATTTGCACTTCATTATTTAAAAATGTTCCATCCATGCTCAATAAATACAAGCAGCCATCAGGATAAACAACACAAGAGAGAGAAGAATCAATTGCACAGTAGCTGTGAAACCCATTAGTCTGCAGACAATTAGGCCGCATGTTTCCTGCGCTGTGTCGCCTGCAAATACGGAGCAGAGCACCTCTGCTGCAGCGGCTAAAAGGTGAATTAATCAGTTAATTAATCACAGACTTCTCTCTGAAGTCTGAGTTCATAAATTATTACATATGCATGCACTCTCTTTTTCTTTTCCAAGGGCTTGTTGCTTGTTTTCCAGCAGGACAAACAAGCCAATGGTCTGTCATGAAAAATTAACTACCGGGGATTCTTGTGGGTTTTTGCTGGTTTATTCTATAGTGGCCGAGAAAAACACGACTTTAGGCAGACTGTAACAACCCTCAGTCTCAACTCACCAGAAGAAAAAGATTTTCAGTTATAATAAAACAGTTTCACACGTATGAAATAAATGTAGAGTCTTCGGGGATGAACCCTGCTGACTGAGGCAGTTAAAGGGATATTCCCACGTAAATTTAAGTCATGGTCAAACACACCGTAACACCGAGTAAGACACCCCCCCAAGAGATGAATGTTGATGACCACTTGCTTCTGTAGTTACACCAACTTCTACAAAGACTGCAGGATAGCAATACACAGTGGTCTAAGTGTCCAAGCACAAACCTCAACCAAAACACCACTCTACAGCCACAAATAATGCTCAGAACAGCACCTAACTTCATCAACAGTACATATAGGGTCCCAGCCACAGTACTAGACACCAAACATCTTTTTAACTTTGCCTAATTTCTTTTGCAAAGAGACTAAACACAACTCACCGACTCTCCTCCAGCAGTCACTTGCTTGTGGGGTAGCCCTGACGAGTCGATCACCGAGTGCAGCGGAGTTTTGCAGCCCAAGGAAGAACATTTATGATCATTACTTCATGGAAATGCAATCAGACCGAGATGGGAAGGCAGAAGAACTACCGCGTCTGCAAGATACACAAGAACTCTGATTGCATCTGCTCTCTGCTGCTCAGAGCTGCTCTGTGAGCTCTAATCCTAACAAGCTCATCTTGATGAGTAAGCAATTTTGAGTGTTTTGTGTTATAAAGCAGCTAGTATGTGTGGAAATTTAGTCACAGACAGCCTCAGCCGGCTTCAACTACTAAGTGTTTTGATATCAGTCATGTCAAAGTCATATATCTACAGACTTATATATAGATTTATCATTTCTAGGTCGTCTACAAGAGGGAATTGTTGTCTTAATTGAAGAGTTTGAGCATAAAGACGCTCTTAAAGACTCGAGTAGATTAAATACAAATGTCACTTCTACTGTACTTGTCTTAAAGTACCTGTGGTCCTGAATTAGGTGATGTTTACAAGGTTGCTCATATGCATTTTTCACTCCAAATTGATGCATTTAAACGTATGCTAACAACAATCGCCCAGAGTGACGATAAACCTGCAACCCTGATCCTGAGAATTTGATACCTCTGATATAATACCTGTTCACATGAAGGCCTTGCACCCTTTGCACCAAAAAGCAAACGAAGGAACCAGCTGATACTTGAGGATTCATGGTCGCTTGTAAACCAATGGAAAAGTCACATTTTGTCATGATTCTGCAGAAAGTTTCATGAAAGAAAACCCTACACAGCACCAGGTCTGTTATCTCCTTATGCACAAATATACTGTGTTGGCATGTTCACTGATATTTGTCATTTACATCCCCTGAACAATCGGCAGAGCTTTGTTCAGTCGAGGACTGTGTTTCTCTTTGTTGTGGGTCCAGGTCTGTTTTGTGAATACACAACATAATTTTAACTTTATTTCTGCCTAATTCTGCCTTTCAGAAACATCAATCAGGCCTTTTCCATCACAGAGTCCCACACAACAAGGCAATAAATAATATGTATGTTTGAATTATGCATATGTCAGGGAATTGCTCTGAGTGCCAAGCATTAGAAACAGCTCCTCAAATACTGACTGTTATAATAAATTTCCACTCAATATGCAAATTTTCTCCATGTTTTCCTCTGCAATCACGAGTGGGCTCAGCCTCTGCTCTTTCCCATACATAAACTATTTTCTGAACGGAAATATGTTTATTTTAGAAATGCTTTTTTTTTTCCCCTCTAATCACAGTTTACAGTATCCAGGCAGAGGAAATGGATGAATTTTTAACGGCACAGATAAACACTAATGGGGAATTAAGGAAATAAAAGTTGTCACATCATAAATTGATTATGTCAGTTGAATTTAGCTGCAGCCCAGTTTTTCATGCAGGCCCTGAATACTGAAAGCACGACCGCTCTGACTGAAGCAGATGGAGCAAAATGTGCATTTATCAAATGGATGTTTTTATCAGGAAGCTCCTCCTGAACTTCTGACAGTGCTCTGAGCTCCCCGATGGCGATGGAGGAGCCTCACCAAAGGGTGTCATTAGACAGAGGAGACAAATGGACGGTCAGATCTGAAGCTTCCTTTGTGTGTAATTAAGGGAAATTATCCTTCACAGTTCTGGCAGGGCAACGGCCGATAAAAATCTGCCTCTACTGCGGTCAGACTGACTGCAAAGAGGATAGTAAATAGCTCTGCCACTGGAAGACGTGTCAGACTGACTCCTCAGACCACCTAATGTTTCAAATGGACCCTGTCGTTTACCCTGAAACATTTTACAAAAACTGAGATGGAGCTCTAATACACTTCAAAAAAGCCGCTCATTCTTGATAAATATAGACCCCAAAATGCACCACTGACAAAAGTGATGGTGTTTCATTATTTTGAACTTTTAGGTTATCTTTGGTGGAGGAGTCAAAAACATGAAACCAGCTTGATCTGGACAAGCTTAAATCTAATTAATGAAGTGTTTAGTAGAGTAGCCGTAACCATCTGCTCGGTGTTGTGCTAAATAATATAAATGAAACTAGGAGTTGCAGAGGAGGCAACAGTGTGTTTGTGAGCAGTTACTTTTAAGGTACATGAGTGAAATCAGACTCTAAGAGGACCCTTTTGGCACCTTTTGGTGGTGCTGGTTTTGGTCACTCTTTAAGCTGTTGGGTCTGACCATGAATGTTAGTTTGAAAAGATTTATCTCATCCTGTGTCGTGAAACCAGTTTAGAAAAGGAAACTCTAGGGTGCATAATTTTTTGGCCAAGTGGCAGCATATAAATAGAAACAAAAGAAGACCTAAAACTGAGCCTTGCGGTACACCACTGGTTGGGTTACTCTGTAAGCTGCAGGGTCTGACCAAGGATGTTAGTTTGGAAACATTTATCTCATACGGTGTCCTGAAACCAGATCAGGAAAGCTGAATTATCTAGCCATGGATGAGCACATAAATGGAAAATAAACTAGGACCTAAAACTGAACCTTGCGGTACACCACAGGAAATTGTACATTTGTTTCAATCCTTCTAAAATTAACTGGTGTGGACTGAGTTAGCTCTATTATTATGGCACATTGTTCTAAATATTAAAATTTCGAAAATATTAAAATGCTCTAAATATAAAAGTACTTCTTCCAGCATAAGAGATGTTTAATGAAAGTATTCAGCTGTTTCAGGAAATCACATAAGAAGGATTTTATTCTTTAGAGAGGGCTGAAGGTTGCCGGGTTGTTTGGTTCAAAATAGGAAACAAATTGCCGATTTTGGTCTTTCATTATATTTCCTGTCAGGGGGACAAAAGACGAAATTAAGGCACCATTTTCGCACATTTCTCCATCTTTTATAAATTTCTTTTGAGGTGCCGACTCTTAAAAAAGCTTTGCCCTAACCTGAACCAAACAAAGGAGGAAAAATGTTCCCGATTCTTAATGAAGTTCTCTAATTATTCTCTGTTTGATGAGGCGAATCTTTCACCTAGACCCTCAGACACCACATTTTCACTCTTTCCGTTTTCCTTAACAGGCTACAACCAAACTCTGAGCGTGGAGGTTGATTTCCAGTGATAGCGCAGATTTGACTTCTAAACCACTACTGTTGTCTCACATTTTATCCCTCGTCTTACTCCGGGGTGTACAGAGGTGCTTTTTTTCCCCACTTTATTTAATTTATTTCTTTAAAAATTGAACACACAGGTCTGCCAAATCCCCACACTTCCTCCTCCTCCTCCACGGCTGCTGCTGCTGCTGCCACACTTCTCCTTTTGTCTTTCCAGCGATGCCGCCTCTGGCATTGTGATCACAGCTTCAAGGTCCCTGACGCCTGAGCTTAAGTTGAAAGCAGCAAAAGAAAGGAACTCCAATTAGCTTTTTTTTTTCTTCTTCTCTCATAATTTATTTCCAAACAAAGGAATCACAGTGTCTTTAAAGAAAAGAAAGGGGACAGCATCTGTGCTGCTTTCCGAGTTCCTGGAGGTGCTGTTAGTGATTTGACGCCGGTTTGACAATTTTCCTCCCACTATATAGAAATTTTAATGACAAACGTTGACAGAGCGTCGTACAGCCCCCTGTGAGCCGCTCTCCGCCGGCATTAATATTCCCTTTTTATTGGTTTTGATTTGTCATTTACCAGTCTGCTGTTTAGAAGGGCCAGTTTTTCCACAGGGGCTCTGAACAAACCAAATTAAAGTAAAAACACTGCTTCGTTTGAGCCGCCGTTTACTCCCAAGAAAATGGAAGAGGAAATTATATTCACGGCCAGAGTCTTCAATATTCCTCGACATGACGCTAACGTAATACTAGAGGACACAGCTATTAAAATGTCATGTAAGATTGAACCACTTGGGCAGACATCCCAATTTTCCAACACTACTTTTAGTGTTAGTAAACGGTAGAACAGGTTTAGGTGGGCGGGGCTTAACTGGAATCGAAAAAAGTGGCTTTTTGAGGACGATAAACTGAGGGTGTAAAAGTCCTTAAAGGCCGTTATATGTGTAGTTTGTTACCACAACCATCATGCAAGGTAAGACAAATGAGTACCAAGTGTCAATCAGTACAACAGTAATTACATGCACACAGAGACATCTACCAAATTGAAGAAAACAGATGTAAAGCAAACACTGACTTCGCAGTTCCTTTTTAAGTCAGTGCCACTTTGAGTTTCTTTTATAGTGTTGTTTTGGTTTTCAAACATTTTCATCTAGTCTCGTCAACGTAAACGCACATTCGTCTCGTCACATTTTAGTCATATTAGACTTATGTTTAGCTCGTCAACATCATTTCTTTGTCGTGGAAAGAAAGGGGCGTTGACGAAATATTTTTCTCAACGTCAACGAAAACAACACCGATACAGTAAGTAACTTGAAAAACCAGCCAGACCCATAATTTAACAAACTGTACTTAGGTACTGCACCTGAGAGTGCCGCAGCATTCAAATTGATATATTCATAATTATTTCTCTTTTTTTTTTAATTGCCCTTGAAGAAAAATGGTCCTCATTCAAACATGACTACACCCAGTTTACACATTTCAAACACAGGGTGAGATAATACTCGGTGAGCTTTCCTTCCCGTGCCCTCAAGGACCTGAAGAACCATTTTTTCCACTTACCGCAGCATTTCACTGCACTTTATTCCACTTACTGCACAATAAACATCAGCCTCTCACTTCCTTCACCTCTCCCTCTCAACAAAAGCACATAAAGTGTATTTTCTTACAATGACAGGAGAGGGAAGTCTGAGAAGTCAGAGTCAATCAGCGTTACTCGGCTCTGTCCTGATGTTTAGTTCAAGGTAGACTGGAGAGCTGACAGAGCTAATCAGCTGCAAAAAAAACAAAATATGCACACCCCCAGAAACTACTCCTCCCATGCTGCATCCTAGTCATGTCAGATTCATCTCCATCTGCATGGCAGGAGATATGTATGTAGTCGTCTTTAGTGGAGAGAGTGGAGTTCCTATCAGCAGGATCATCACGAAGCAGCTCTTCAGCCCTGCAGGCAAATACTGTTTCCCCTCTGAGTTACTTTGTTAGACTCTCAAACTGCTTCAAAACAGGTAAAACCACCCCTGGGATCTGCTAAGAAGGCTTTCATACCATCTCTGAATTAAGAACACACACTTTAGGGATGCACACACAGATTTAAATATATAGTTTGTGAAAAAATGTGGCGAAGTTTGAGACAAAGATTCAGAACCTCCTCTATTTTCTTTTTGCTTTCTCAGAGATTTATTCTGCTTTTAACAGCTCTACATAAAGATTTTTTTTCTGTTATAAAGAGAATGAAAAGGCTGCTCTAAAAATAACAGTGAGGCTTTATTGATCTTTATGGGCTGATTAGTTTGCTTTAGCAGCATGAGCAGAAGGCTTCACCCTGCAGGGAACAGAGGCAAACCACAAAGCTGTGTTGAGAGTGGCGTTAGCTCTGCAGGAAAAACACGACTCAATCAATCACAGAGGAGAAACTTAGATGTATGCACAGTGTGAGCGCTGGTACAGAGAGTGTAGAAGATAGGATACAGTCAAATTGACTCACCCATTGGTTTTTAAAGTGCAGTTTTAAGGCCTGGATACAGCTTTTTATGACTGTTTTTCACTCCAATTTTAAGGCTAGAGTTTCGACACTGGGAAGATAAAAGGAAGAGTAATGCTAGGATATCAAAATCATACAGTTAGAGTTTATTTTCTCCACTATTTCCTGTCAAACTCGACCAAAAACTCTTATGCAGCTTTTTAACTTGCGTTGCAGGGGGGGGCCGAAAGCCGCCCAGCTCATCGCTGGAGCACCACTTCCTGCCATAGAGGACATCTCCAGGAAGCGGTGTCTGAAAAGGGCTGGGAAGATTGTCAAAGACTCCAGTCACCCAGCTAATGGACTCTTCACCCTCCTGCCCTCTGGGAGGCAGTACAGGAGCCTCCGGACTAAGACCGCCAGGTACCGGAACAGCTTCTTCCCCACTGCTGTCACACTCCTGAACTCTGCCTCCTGACAACTGAACCACATCAACACTCATGGACTGAACACACACACACTCACAACCACTGAACCACCACTTACAATTATCTACACTAACCTGCACTTTATATCTGTAAACCAACATAAAACCTTTCAAACCTCATTTGCACTACTGTAAATACATCCAATATTGCACTACTACATAATTTATCTGTCATATATATGTATATACACTACAGGCCAAAAGTTTAGAAGCAAGATCAGATTTGTACAAAAAAAGATCACAGTTTATATATAATTTGCAACACAATAAACATGATTATTGTGTAAAGAGTAACTTATCAGAAGACATTTGGACTATAATTATTAGATATTTGAGTTATTGTTGCTTAGACTTTGCTTTCTTTAAAGTAACGTCCTCTGGCTTTAACAACAGCTTGGCATATACCAGGCATTCATTCCACACATTTTCTACGGTATGTTCCAGGGATTGCATTCCAAGCTTTCTTAAGTTCATTAAAAAGAGACTGCTGATTATTGGGACGCGTTTTTCTGACCGATCGATCCAATTCATCCCGCACAAGCTCAATTGGAGAAAGGTCTGGAGACTGAGGGGGCCAAACCAACTTTTGAAGAACACCTTCCTCTTCTTTTTTGTCTAGGTAACCCTGACAGAGCTTGGCAAAAAAAAGGTTAAAAGTTGTTTTTCCTTGAATCGCCTTTTTCCACAATTTTTCAATTTGACACGAGTCCAGAAACCGAGTTCTAGTAAATCACAGCAGCAGCATCTAGGTGTGAAAACTCTCGTTCACTAGTTTGTGTGAGCTTTTGTTCTTATTCACACCTTTAGGCTAAGGATATCCGCCAAATCATACAAGAATCAGGAGGTCCGATTATGGTCTTCCTGTAAATTAGACACCACTTTTCTCCTTATTTTGGCCGTTATTCTAAAAATACGGCATTTGCCTCGGCTCTTGTTGTCCTCCGATAGAGGTGGGGTTGGAGTTTCACTTGTTTTTTTGTCCTGCTGGGTGCAAAAAAGGGAGCAGCTATGGCTTTTCTGATTGTATTCGCGATTAGTTGGTTGTTTTTATCCAATTTTTGTCCCCCATTAAGAAGCAACAATGAAGTGCAATTAAGGTCGACTCACTCCAGCTACTTCCCGACACCTTTGCTTTCTTCTTATTTGAAGTCATGTTCCCATAAGTCAGGAAACTTTCCCTGTGTTTCACAAAACGTGAGGAAGCATTTCATCTGGCTCTGTCAACTGCTAAAACAAACACATTCTGGCTGTTTTTCCTCATTTTCTTCCTCCTTTGGAGACTTAAAGTTTGTGTTAATAAGCGAGTGAAGCTGCTAGAAACATGGGCTCCCCGGTTTCTGCTTTTGTTTGTGTTAAAGAAACGCTCTTATTGTGATGTTTCTACAGTCGGCCTCAGACAGGTCACAGCTCTCGTGTATTTGCACATTAAACAGCCTCACAGTTTCCCCCTGCTTATTATTATTCACATTTTTTCACTCTGTAACAGTGAAAAAGGTCCCTGCAGATGTTACCTTGGCTTTTATGTCAAAAGCTATCTGACTGATAGGAGGAAATGTCAGCCGAATCCAAAAGTAAAAAACAACCCGATTATTTTTCCCGTGAAAGGTCACCTGTGACACTGAATCTGGGAAATGTAAGATAAATTTGTACAACATAAAGTTTTTTTTGTGACAAAACCACATGAGCCGCGTCTACAGCGAGAGGAGAAACCTATGAGGGGTTCAGGTTCTTCTCTCGTTTGTTTTAATCCAAATAAAGGTGTCAATTAGCTGATACAACACATCATTTTTCATTGCTATGATTGCTTTCCCTGCGATTTGGATTTCCTGGGTTCAATGAAAGTCAACAGTCGGTTAAAAGAAGCATTAAAAGAAATAAAAGTTTGATATCCTGCTGAAAACAAGCTTAGAGAAATGCTGTGAGAGACAAGAGACAAGGAGTGGCAGCTGCTAGCGAGATAGCTGTAGCAGCCTTCAGAAACATGACCGCACTTTTAAAAACTGACATTCAAAGATTTATTATGAATCGGAAAAATGTCAGACCTTGTCGGGTCACTAATTAATTGAACATTTAAACTTTCTAACCAGTTTTTTAACTGTTTTTATTCGGTTTCACAACTTATGATCTATCAGGAGCAGTTTACTTCAAAATAAAAGCGTGGTTTTGCAATGCAAGAAAGAAAGCTATGTAAGACAGAAAGATATCAAAATGAAAGTATGCTTAACTTTAATTTTAAAGTATTCAAAGCTCATGAAGTGATTTGTTGCTCTGCTTTTGTCTAAATTTTCCCCTCTGACTGATTCTGTCGTTTCATTTTCAAGCTTTTCATCAGGATCCTACAAGAATTACGGGGATATTTTAGAGCCTCAATAATCTTAAAAATCTTAAATCTTAAACTTAAAAATAAACCTAAATAAAAAAGAGCTATTTAGACCAAAATCTGTTTTCATATCAGGCTGTGAACATGTTTACTTGTGCTCTAAAGAAAGACTTTTCTGAATGGGTGTGTATGTGGTTTCTGGTGCCTTTGCAGCAGGCCTCAAGTGGACACTCGAGGAACTGCAGTTTTTAGCACTCCTGCATGTGTTTTATTTCTTAAACTTCAGTTTCTGTTTGCTGCTAGTAAATATTACACACTGTACCTTAATAAGTTTTGGGGTTTTTCACCTCATACTGATTCCTGAACTCTTCCTCAGTATATTAAGAGGTATTGCTGTTGTTTAAAAATATAAAAACTTGTCTTTTTGCATTAGGTTCTGAAAAGAAGAGAACATTTGTGTTACCTTAACGAGCTGCAAATATAAGAGCTGAATTTCAAGGTCAGGAATTGGGAAACATGTTGTAAAAATGAATAAAAATGTTCAAAAACAAGCCATTCAATTTTAGACTTGGAGAAAAAGCAGATTTTTGCAGTGGTGTCCGGGGTTTTTGGAGACTCTGAAGTCAGTGCATTGCATTCAGATCTCATACTGAAGCTGTTTTCGCTCACAGCTGAAGCATCTCATCGACATGACGCCTGTTGACTGAGACAATACTTTGGAAAGCTGCTGTGTTTGATGTGTTTTCCTGGTGTGACTCCAGGTGACTCACCCGATTTCAGACACCTGTGCTTAATTAGACAGAGTCTATTTGAGCGGGTCCTATTGTTCAGCTCAGTCGCCCTCTCCTCTAAACAACAGCTGCAACATTTCTGTGATAGTTTCGGTTTGTCTCTTGTTGTTTTTGTGGCGTGTCCCTTTATTACATTTGGTGTTCAAAACAGCAGTAACAACTGTTTTTGGCTGCTTTTGTTGACTTTGAATGGTCCCACCACCCAGAGCGCCCCCAATCACATCCCTCTTGGCGTTTTTGCAGGATGCATTCAACTTTAGCGACGTTAACGCGCATGTCTCTGCATAATCTAAGGTTTTATATAATCAGGAGCACCTCAAACTCATCACAGGACTTTTGTTTTTGCCTTTTGTGCAGCTGACATTACGTGGGCGTCTGCACCAGAAAATCTGACGTCTCCATCTGGTGATTGTGTGCATGCAGTCATTTCGTTTTCTTCCACAGGTGAGCGCCTCGTTCGCTCTGATTGGCCGATGGAAGATGTATGAAGATTGCTTTTTATGGATTGTGTTTTAACAGCTGGAAGTGATGCTTTCCTCTCCGGCCATGCCGAGTAAAAAAAAAAACACAGCAGGGCGGGCGATGGAGGCGCTCTTTTTTGTGCACCGGTGCAGCACCTTGTGGGCCTTTTCACGAGACTGCAGACACATTTATCTTTGCAGGAGAGATTGCCTAACGCTGGTAATAATGTGCTGCTCAGCTTTTGGTGATTTACTGTATATTGAAGGTAATATAAAGTACAACGAGAGGAAAAGCTACCCTGGTGATGTTTCATGCGGCTCCCTGCTGGGGGTGGCACAAATTTCCGTCGGCGCTCTGGCGGTGAACGCAGCGCAGCACGCCTCTCCTCCTGCCTAATGATGCAAATTATTAAAATGATTTCCCTCCACAACCTGTTTCATGCATCTCCTTCCAGAAATAATTGAGGAGTCTTTTTATGTTTTCAATTAGCCGCTTGTTTCATTTTTCCCTCTCCCCTTTCCTCCCTGGTTGACATTCGTTCTAATTGCT
Source organism: Xyrichtys novacula (assembly GCA_962446985.1). Taxonomy (NCBI): domain Eukaryota; kingdom Metazoa; phylum Chordata; class Actinopteri; order Labriformes; family Labridae; genus Xyrichtys; species Xyrichtys novacula. The sequence continues at coordinate 4,438,427 of OY660883.1, forward strand.
AAAGATTCAGGCTTCGCTCAGAAACATTTCTCTGTATCACAATAACAGGCGCTTCATTTTCCCTGTCAATCTCCCACAACGGAAAGGAGACGAAAGAGGGAGCTTACAAATAATTACTGAAGAAAAAAAACATTATTATTTTGCCTTTCTAGCTTAGAAAAACCACACGTATTCCTCTCAGGGAGTAATTACAGTCAATATTGACACACCGCAAACGTAGCTTTTTTGTTGTTTGCAGGAAATTTGCTGCTTACGCACCTGAAACACATCTTTAATCCTGACCTGGATTAATCTTTGTTTTTGTTAGATATAAACCTGCATCAGCTTCCTTTCATCCCTTAAGTAGAAGTTTGATACCCAGTTTTTCCAGGAGGAAAACTCGCTGAAATAGCACTGAAGTTTCAAACACTCGAGGCGTGAAAGGTGCTTATTTGGAGCTGGCAGTTCTGGCCTTTAGAAAAAAACTGCGGTCAGTTTGACTTCCTGTCTGTTAGGAATAAACGCTGTGAAAGTTCTCTCTGGAATAAAAACGAAGAATAGTCCGCCTCCTGTGAGCTCTGTTTGAAAAAAGGGTGCTTTTCTGCAACAAAAAGACTGAAAGAGTCCTCAAACTCTTTTCTCCGTCCCTTTAAGGCCCCCTACCCTCATCACTCCAGAACCTGACATTCTAGAAGCCTCCTCCGCTGCTGCCATCCAACAAAGATGTGTTTCTTTTCATGTATAAACAACTTAGTACAACCTCTGTATCAAGAGTATCTTAGTTCAGGTTAATTTGGTACATGAACCATCTTAAAGGGATATTCCGGCGTAAACTTAAGTTTGGGTCAAACACACCGTAACACAGTAAGTTAGTACTATGGCTGTGACCCTATATGTACTGTTGATGAAGTTAGGTGCTGTTCTGGGTATTATTAGTGACTATAGAGTGGCGTTTCGGTTGAGCGCGTGGCTCTCTGTATTGCTATCTGCAGTCGTTACTAAAGTTGGTATAACTAGAGAAGCAAGCGGTCGGCAACATTCATCTCTTGAGGGAGTGTCTAACCTGGTGTTACAGTGTGTTTGACCCTAAATTAAATTTACACCGGAATATCCCTTTAAAGAAAGGCCAAACTGAATGTACTCTCTAAATCAGAGGGTGCTGTGGTGAATATATTCATACATGGACCCCTGTATAGCACATGAAATATTAAAATATACCCTCAGAGAAATATGACACACGCAGTACATCCTCTACAGCTCCAGCGGGTGAAGATATATTCACCCTCCTGACTCCCCCGATGTCCTGATGGAGGTGAAAACTAGGCTAACCTTCCCCACTGTGTCCCTGGGGAGGAGGTGGCAGATGTACAGAACCACACTTGCCCTCCCCTCATACACACACACACACACACACACACATGCTAAACTGGAAAGCTCTCCTGGGTTCTGTCTCAAGCCGAGCCAAAAACCCAAGCTGGGGTAATCCCGAGGGAGCTCAACTCTACCAGCGGCCCTCCCATCAAATCCTGTGGGGTCAGAAAAATCCAGAGAGCGACTGCTGTGGCGCTGCAGGGAGGAGGGAGCGCTTGTTTTAGTCACACTCAAACACTGTCGAGGTCCCTCTGGAGGGGGACAGACTCGGACATACGAGCGTCTCGTGACTTTGTGCAACCCCAGCTGAGCCTGGCCAGCTGTGAGCGCGCTCGCTGGCATGGTATAAACATGGACACTCCGTACGGTACATACAGAATATATATACAGAGTCCTTCTCCTGAGGCACAGCACAGACATTTTACCTCAGTGTTTGGATTCACAGGAGCGCGGTTAAAGCCAAGTCAAGAGGGAAACATTTTCTCTAATCACTCCAAGCATTTTGGAGGCACAACAATCAATTTCAGACTAATCCATCAAAAACGCCACGGTGTCTAATCAGGAGCGCCACAGCGAGGCCGGCATTGTCAGGCCAGATGACTGGTGCTGTGAGGAAAATCTCAACAAGCACCAAAAGTGTGCACAAAGAAAAAGTGAGTGTAGTGGGAGAAGATTCAGAGTTTAAGTGAATCGAGTCAGCTCAGGAATACCGATAAAACACTCAATATTTTACAGTTCACAAACATTTCATGTGTCACAGTCATGTTTGTCTAGTTATCAGCCATGGCGCCATAAAATTTTGCTAAACACTATGTCACAGATCAATCAAACAATCAATCAAATTTTATTTATATGGCACCAATTCACAACAGCCGTCATCCCAAGATGCTTCCAAAGAAAAAGGGCAGGTCTTAACCGCGCTCATAGTTTGATGAATTAGGGATAAGAAGCCGGGTCAACATCAATGAAGCAAAAACGATGGGGGACGCTTCAGGATCTTGTAACCTTTCTGCTGGACAGGTAAACCGCTTTAACAAAGTAAGCCAAGTGTCTGTAACAGAAGTGTTTCTTGTCAAACGGACCTGCTGTAGCGTGTTGTAGCACCATCGCTGAACTGTTGACCTCGGGTCCTGGACTATGTCACTTTATCCTAGTTGTAGAAGTCCTGCAAACATTGTGTTTGCTGGTAGTCTGTTGTCATCTACAGTTGCACCAATGCTTTTTACTTTCATCTTGACTGGGCCCCATTTGTAATGAGCTGAAGTATTTATCTGCATTATATCTGAATTTAATTGGAACGATATGAGCGAGCAGGAGCGTCTGTTTGTGGGCGGGGAGAGGAGGAGCTGAGGGGAAAACTGGTTGGGGGGGTAGAGTTTACATTCAAGATTTCTCCCATCTTCCTCAGATCCTGACTACCCCACCTTTAATATAAACTGTTTCTGGAAAATTCCTCCCTCTGTGTATTCAAATAGTCCAAATGTATCCAATTAAGGCTGCACGATATTGGAAAAAAATAATATTGCGATTTTTTCAACCCTGCGATATATATTGCAATATTAAAAATACAGTATTTTCACCAGATGACCTGAATAGCACTTAATGTTATGCTGCACTGCTGAAATCTTGAGGACAGTTAATCTGCTCTGATCTTACCTCTTTTTGTGAATGTTAGTAGAACGGCTTCTGTCTGTCTCAGAGATATTTTTAGCTTTTATTGTGCTGGGACGTCATTGTGGCAACAGATGAACACAGAAGACGTGTTTTGGTCGACATCATCCTTCTTTTAACCAAAATAATTACAGATAACTGACTTTCCTTTTCTTTTTGGCAACAAATCTTCATTTTCGGTGGTTTTCGCTTGTTCGTTGTTCATTTTGCAATCGTTGTTGTTGTTGTTAGCGGTGTTGTGCCGAGAAACGCATGTCCTCCGAGAATTGCATGCACCTCGCAAAACGCGCACTGCTTATAGTAGAGTGGTCCACGGAAATGTAGAATTTAAAACCCATACAGTTCTTATTTGTTGGGCTTAACAGTCAGTAAAGTTCCGAAAGTAATTCTCAGCGGACACACGTCTCCCTCCATGTGCAGAACATGTGCAGGGGTGGGTTTTCTCCTCCCTGATTTTGATTGACAGCTGGCAGGGTAGTCTGATTGGCAACTGAGAAGTGAGTCTGATTGGCAACTGAGTTAAGGACGAAGGTGATTGGTGGATCGCTGCACAGCACATGCAGAGTCACATGGAGTGTATCTCAGTCGGTTACCCTTGAAATTAAATGAGTTCATTCACCTCCAATATCGCAGGCTCTGCGATGTGACTATCGCACACACGTACATCGCGATGACGATAGTCAAACGATATATCGTTCAGGCCTATATCCAATCAATTCTCATCTAAAAGTTTAATGCCAAAACTTCCTTAACATTTCCCTACCAACATCCTCAGTTACTGACATAACAGTAAAATGCTGTAAATATGTACCTAATGATAAAAACACTCTACAGCACAAATTACCTCCATTATCCAAACATGGATGACTCTATCAGCTTCAGGGTCTATTACAGCAGACTGTGTTGATATAATTTACAGCTATGAAATATTTACACCTCTTATCCACAGACAATCTGTGAACTGATAGAGTGGCCCACTAACACATCATCCCCCTCCCCCTGAGCTAAGCAACCAAAGGTCAACATCTGCTCCGCCAGTCTGCAGAACACTGGGAGGCAGACGAGGACCAGGAGGGGGAGGCGGTCTCATTAATTGGCAATTATAACCTAAATCTGAATCACTTTATTTTCTCTGTTTGGTGATAGCTGTGGATCTGTCCAGGTGATAATGATGCAGCTGTAAATAGAGGGATATGTGTGGGCGGTAGGAGCTGCTAATCAATGCAGCTCAAGTACGGAAGGCATTAAATCACAGCAATCACGCCGTGTCTCTTCAGAGTTGATAAAATTTTTCCCAATAGTTGGGATTTTTTTACACTATAAGTTGCAAAACTTTTAATGAAAACTCTCAGAGCTGGGAGAGTTTTCATTGAGAGTTTTCACCTTACTCATTTATTCATTTCACATATTGTGCTTTCTGCGACATAACAGGATACATTGAGAAAGTATATCTTGACTTTGAACTCAGAAAATACATAGTTGTAACCTCACCTTATGTCATCTTATCTGTAACTACTTCAGCTGACAGTCTTTAAGTGAAATATCACATAGAAAAAGGAGATGGAAAAATGGAGCTAAGTGAACCAATGACACTCATTTAAAAGATTTAATCAAGTTCTTATAGCTACAGTATGATCCAAACACCGAACTCAGTGACCTTGAGCTACTGTTTATACATTACACCTTCAGCATCTTGGTTACATTTTATCGATCCAGGCAACAATTCAACAGCGCTCACTGCGACAAGAGTTATTTTTCCTCTTCAGGAAAAGAAGATGTAGCTGTTCTGAATATTTGACACTTGACACTCTCGGGCTTAAGTAAAGAGAACTCAATCACTGAAAGACACCAGTTATACAGTGTTCACGAGATACACCCACAAACATAACTCACCTATGAACTCTGGACCAGATTTAGCAAAAGAAAGTGGTATTTTGTACTCAGGTTTAGTAACGACACGCTCAAGGACTCATGATGTAACATTTGGCCTCTCTGTGTTGTATCAGCCCCATAAAAGTAAAGCTGTACAGTAACTTACTGTAAAATCCACTTACTTCATGAGACTAGCAGCTTTCAACCTGTGATTGATTCTGATTCGTACATTTGAGTGAAGTCGCATTATTTCTACGCTAGATCGAGGGTGCTACCTTTGTTTTAGTCTGCTGATGACCAGCTGATCTGTAAAAGAGATCAGTCTGTTCTCAGTATAGAAATACGAAGGACAGAATTGTTTGAACGGATTCATCCTATTCAGCTTGTTAAAGTGATTGTGAATCTGTGCTGTTCAAGTCTGCCGAAACTAAGGTGCTCTATTTACACGCGTTATCATTGAATCTAATAAGACTGGCTATCATTTAGGAAAAGCAAACACTGTTCAACTTCTGAAAGACTGCTGTGGTCATCAGTGTCATTTCTTGATCACCAACCAATCAGAGTCAAGAAGGGGCGGGACTTCTGATAATGTTTCACGAGAGAGAAATTGACCATATTTGAAGGTTTAAAGCTGCTACTGATGGAAGAACATGATTTCTTTAAGCTGTTTAGGTCAATACTGTGAGTAATAACTGAGGATGAAAAGTGATGTACAACTTAAAGCTGCTATGAGGAGTTTTTTGACATTCATGACTGAAATCATATTGATGCTTTTTTGTGATCTCCAAAAGCAAACAAGATCGTCAATGATAAAATTGCTGATTTCTACTAGTAAATTTTTTAAGCCTTAAAATGGCGCCACAGGTGAAGAAACAGACACGTTTTTACAATTTTTACTTGAATTAATCAAAACAAGTCATAGATTTTATCCTCAAAATTCTGCGTAGAAGACAAAACAACCAAAGACTGCTTTGTCCAGTTGCTCACAGTGGCTTTACAACAAGATGATAGTTGGTTTGTCCGGATTTACAGGTTTGAAGGGTAAACTCAATGACAGAGTCGACATGTTTGATGAGTTGGGAGTGAGAACATGTTTCTCATTTTCAAACAGATGATGTGTATTAAAAAAAACAGCAGGGACAGATAAGGGGGGGAGATTTGTACTTCTGTTTTTTACGGTCCGAGTTGTTTTTGTATGGAAATAATTTTTTCTGGGACTTTGCTCCATCTGCTGAGCTCGGCTGTTAGTCAGTATATCTAATCCACCGTGCAACTTTTTCTTTTCCTCCCCAATAAAATTTGAGATATTGGATTTGATTTGTGTCCTCATGCGCACAGCAGGCACAGATCACTCTGCATGGCATCTCGCATTTCACACATCTCATCACTGCCTGGGAGAGAGACGGTCCCCGCGGTGAGGCACAGCAGCCTCTGCCAGGGGTCCGACATATGAATAAATACACAACAACACACCGATGCACAAACACACACTTGCTCAGTCATGCCGAGAAACTTGGAGCCGACTGACAGAATCCGAGCAAGGGAAAATACAAAAAGGCAATCCAGTTTATTTGCTTGTTGACTGGCAGGTTATTGCATGTCAGGTTTGTGAGACAGAGCGCTGAACACCGCTGAGTGACTGGAGAATCAGGTCATGATCAAACTCGCATCACATCGTGTTGGATTTTCTCTGATCTCGCTCAAAGTTGCACCAGCCATCACCTCTGGGACAGCGGCGACGTCCCCCCTCTGTTTTCTCCACATTCACCCAAATTATTCATCAGGCTCCGACCAGAATTTCACTCCAACGCCAGAACTGAAAGACTGACAATGAAGTGTCAAGCAAAAAAATCTCTCTTTCTCGGTTTTTTCAAAAACAGTGGGAAAAAACACCCATCAATCTTGCAAACTGTTGACAGTTTTCAGACACCTTGTTCAGACAGATTTAGTTTGTCATTTGAATAATTTGTGACATCGTTGTTTTCAACAGCGCGGCCATATCAACAATTTACAGCAGCTGTGTGGTGTCCTGTTTGCTGTTTCGGTCTATGACAAACTTTCTGTGACAGTTGTGTTTGCAGTGATTCAATACAGAGAAAAGTGAGGCTTATATGCTGAATGTGCACTGCAAAAATTCAATGATCCAAGATACAACAGAAAAATAAGACTGCTATGCTATTACTGTAAACCTGTTGACTTCAATTTCCCAAAAATCAAAATAAGATCAGCTCTGAGTCCAACTGCATTATCCAGTTATGTTAGCCCTTGTCCATGCGCTGCTGGATTTAAGTTTAGAAAGGCTGCAGCTCTGGGTTGCTATATCAGGGACAGGCCCTAACTGAGCTATGGAGTACCTCAGGGGTCACTTCTGGGACCAGTTTTATTTTCTATTTACATGCTGCTGCTTGGTTGCATATACAGAGACAAGGGCCTGACCCAAATGGATTTTTTTGGGGACAATGCCTATACCGATTATTGGGGGGCGGGGGGGGGGGGGGGGGCCGATTACCGATTAATAAGCTGTTTTTTTTTTTTTATTAAGTTATAAAAAATATATATATACTGTAGATATCTACAGTATACTATATACTGTAGTCTACTGCTCTTCACACCGACAGGAAGACCGACTGATCAAACTACGGCCAGAAAAGTGTTTTCAACTGGATCTACTGGATAAGTCGGGGAACTTTTCAAATGGCGGAACATTTTTGAAGTGAAACCGAATTTTATTCTCCGCATTTTATTTCTGAAAATATCAGCGAAGATCAGGAGTTTTGGCCAATTACCGATTAGTCTCAAACGGGCTTGCCGATAAATCAGTCGGGCCCTAGTTGGTATATCAGGGACAGGCCCTCACTGAGCTGTGGAGTGCCTCAGGGGTCACTTCTGGGACCAGTTTTATTTTCTATTTACATGCTGCTGCTTGGTCACATAATACAGAGACACAACATTTAATTTCATCGCTATGCTGATGACACTCAGATGTATCTGCCTGTAGATCCAACTCAAATACCTCTCAGACCTCTCAAACTGTCTCATATCAAAAACTGGATGGCAGCAAATTTCTTTAACGTTTTATTTTTATATTGTGAGTTTCAGGTTTGTGAAGCACTTTGTAATGCCTGTTTTGACAAGTGTTATATACATAAAAATGATCTATTATTATTATAATTATTAAGTTTAAGTTTGATTTCAGAGTGATTTCAGTCATAACGAGGCATTAAGTTTATTTAGTTTACTAAATGTAGACATCCTGACTGGTTAACCCTAAACCAACACCATCTACAGTAAAGTTGGCTAAGAACTGTTTATTTTCTCACTTTTTATCTTTAAACTCACTTCGGTTGATTTTTCCAGTAGCCTCTATGATACAGCACTGAAACAAAGAAGTTGAAATTCTGTCATATTCCCCAAATGAAGGCGTCTGAATACATAGTGTAACTCCACAAACCCTTCTTCCAATCACTACGGTTCTGCAAAACTCAGAGCAATAACTGCTTGTGAGTCGTTCTGTTGCATAAAATTAACATGCAAAATGCTAATGCCAAAAGTTCTCTCTCAACAGTACCTTTGTTTGGGAGTATTTATGGCAAAAGTGATCCGCCAGCCTGATAACCAGACAGTCCAGAGCTCACCCTGACAGGTCCGGTCCAGCCTCTTTTTTTTTCTTTCACTGCACAGATGCTTCGTACAATAACAAGGAGCTGAATCATGAATCGGACAGCCAGGACCGGCGGCCACTGCACATGTCCATCACATCACAAATGGCAGTTTGCATGACCACAGTCCAAAAATCGACTGTCAAACCGCCAGCTTCTCACAAAACAGGCAACTGCCACGCAGACGAAGACTACAGCCGACAACTTGGAAGCTGTCGCTGTCGTTTCCTCCCAATCATTCACATGTGAAATTGACCAGAAGTCCAGAATGGAAGGATAGACCTCTATTAATTTGTTTCCTCCTATTTTGCTTCACTGTTTTTTCTCTCATTATCTTCCGATGATGCTTCACAGAGACTTTTCCCATCTGTCAGTTCTTACTAGCCATTTGGCCCTCCGTCACAGCACAGGGGGGCATCTGGCATGTCCTAAGTCCTGCCTTCCTATGACTTCTGGGAAAACAAGAGTCCATGCATAATGGACCAGCAAAGGCAAAGAAGCACAGAACAGGAAGGGGGGAGGCTGGAATGTTATTTTCTGCTCTTTGCACATCTGCATTATCATCAGACTGTTCCTCAATCATAACAAAAGGACCTGCAAGTTTAACACAAGAAAATTCTATACTTGGCCTTTGCCCCGTGTTGATCCTGTAATATTCAGCTTGTTAGTTTCATTACTGAGGTCGCGGGAGGTTGCATCATAAAAAAAAACAACCTTAACAATGGAGTTCATTGGCAGCAAGGCCAGAGCAGCATCATATTCAGACAGATTTTCTCTTCATTATTCAGTCTGTTCATTATAGCCCTGTCCATATTGTAGACATCATTATCAGTCACCAAGAAGCTGTGGTAACAGTTACTAGGAGCAGCTAAATGATGATTATGGTGTCTGTCCCCAAAATTTGCATCTTCCACAGCTATTTATCCGACTAACAACAATCTGTTGAGCTGTCTGCACAGGGGGATGGGCGTTTCAAGGACAGACGCTGTTAGACAGCTGCCAAAAACTGTCCCCCAATTAAACCCCAGTTTAATATTCTTACCGTCAACATACTAGGACCAATTTTAACATCCTTTACATTCAGTTTAACTCAAGTTTGCCCGTACGGAGGTTCTGACCTCAAGGTTCGAACGCCATACTCTTAAGCGTCTCCTCTCCTTCACTCACTTATCAATAAAAGTCAAGAAGGGGCAGGACTTCTCAAATCAACAATGCAATGTTGAAGGTCTACACAAAGGCCCTCCTCCTTTGTAGAAGGTCAGAGTTTGGTTCTGTTTTTTATGTGTATAATGTTCTGTTCATATGGTTACTACCTGGGTAGATTTTTGTGTGATGTTCTTACCTGTATCAAGGGTAAGATGATGTCTGAAGTTCCTAAGAGTGGATCCCACGGTTGGCCGGACCGCACACCATTCCATCTAAATCGCTCATCCTTTTTGGCTCGCCATCTTACATCCTCAGTTTGGAATCTGAATCAGTCAACAAAAATACAGTCTAAACATAGAGTGCAGAACAAATAACCATTACTATCTATTCAAATCATGACATCTTTCTACTTTCACGCTCCACTCTATTTCACTCTATACTCTCCATATCTATATCCAGATGCAGGTTATACAGCATTCATAGCATTGTAAATTGGTCTGTATATCTTTACAGTACAGGATAAGTATTGCACCATGACAATTACCCTTCATGAACTTATATTTTAACATAAATGCACTTCTTTATTTTTAAACAGAACATCAATATTTATCTTTCTAATCATAGATTATATCTCTTTTTAACTCTTTTCACAGTAAATGAACAGTATTACAGGGTTTTTCCTGGCTCAAATTGAGGCAGAGGTGGCACCATCCTGACCATGCGCCATGACGTGCATGTATTTGTAAATTCAACTGACTCACTTTCTTTCACAGGCAACATACTTTAAGTTAAGAGTTCAAATAAGAGTGTGACCATTATCATGTTAAAGCATTCATTTATTAAAACTATATACATACACAAATCAGCTGGCAACTTTAAATTGAAAGTACACTTCATCCACACATCTCACAACCAGACAGAACATTTCAGCCTCCTCTTTTTCATTCTGTAGAACCTCCTCATGCACTCCTTGTAGTCCAAGGCCTCCTGGTCTGGTCCATCAACAGCCACCTAACAACAGACATCCAAGTGCCTCTCCTTCAGTCTGTTCCGCAGAGGTGTCTTCACCTTAAACAAAACCATTCATCATGCATTAAGTATTTTTTGTTTTTATTCTGATACAGACATGAAGAGTGATAGTGTTTTCAATCATATATTATATATATGTATACGTTGCAGTGTCCTCCCTAAAAAAAAACGACAACCAATTATTTCTTAAACTATGTTATTTTAGTTTTTGTAACTTTATTAGTTGAGTGTTTTTAGGTACTACCATCTTTAATGTACTTCTCCTTCTCTTCTGCTGCTTTGTGAATGGCTGTCACCTCATGTCTTTTTAATGTGTCCAGCCTGTAGTTGGTTGATGGCTGTCTCACTAAGGAGGCAGCAATTGCCTGCTGTGTTGGGGCACAGTGCTTTTGGCATAAATAGCAGTGCATGCATTCCTCAGTATGCCTGAGCCAGGTACATTGATTGAGCCACTGCTTGTCAAAGCCACTGGCTCTGTGTTTTTGAGAAGATCTGGAAAGAGGAATAAAAACCACGTACACGTTGGTTTTGCGTTGTTATGCTCCTAATTGGAAACTAATTAATTAATTACCCTCGCCGACTCGTCCTGTCCTGCATTCTGACCCTCGCGATCACCAGTCCCTTGTGAAGTACTTTCAGACCTGACACAAATTTCCACGTTGTCTCCACCATGAATTATAGCATTTTAACTGCCTGTTCCTTTTTTTTCTCTGCTGTGTTTCACCTGGACTCTTGACTTTCCTCCTCGCGACGTCGCTTTTTAAAGTACTGGCTGATTTTGCCTGTCATAACTGCAACGCTAAAAACGGAGTAAACTTTTTTTTTAAATAAACACGTCATGCTTGGATGCAAAAAAGACAAGTAGTATTTACCTGTTTGTGTCCAGCCGCCAGGGAAAATCAGGACGCCTATAGCACCAACTAGCGGGAAAAAAAACATGATTCGATCCGTTTCTTCTTCGGTAGATGCTTCAGGTCTTTCCAATGCACTGCTGTTGATATAGCGCCTCTATAGTGGTGCAACGCTGCAACTGCAGTTAAAATACGTTGCTGCTGCAGAGGGACATCATACGCTCAATCAACACAGCTGGAGCTTTACGCTGTGTTGAGCGAAATCAATCGCTCTGGCTGGGGGCGGCACAAAATTAGGTGGAGGCGACCGCCACGCAATTTTGAACGCAGGAAAAACCCTGGTATTAGGTTATTCTTTTTAACAAACATGAACATTTAAACAACTTCAGTGCAGTAAACTATGGAGTACCTCAGGGGTCAGTTCTGGGACCTGTTTTATTTTTTATTTACATGCTGCTGCTTGGTCACACAATACAGAGACACAACATTTCATTTCATCGCTATGCTGATGACTCTCAAGATGTATCTGCCTGTAGATCGTACTCAAAAACCTCTTGAACCTCTAAAACTGTCTCGTCAATATCAAAAACTGAATGAAAGAAAATTTTGATTTTCTATATCAACAGAAATTATCTATTAAATTCATAATTATTAGGAGGCCTGATTTCAGAGTTATTTCAGTCATATCAAGGCATTAAATTGACTAAATTTACCTACATATAGATGTACTGACTGTGGTTAACCCTAACTCCACATCATTTACGGTAAAGTTGTCAAAGAACTGTTTATTTTCTCACTTTTGTCTTTAAACTCACTTTGGCTGATTTTTCCAATAGCCTTTATGATACAACACCGAAACCAAAAAGCTGAAATTCTGTCATATTCTCCATATAAAGGCGTCTGAATACACTGTGTAACTCCACAAACCCTTCTTCCATGCACAGTACTTTAACCAAAAGACACTTTCTCTATTACAACTAGCATCATATATCAACACAAATAAGCCTCACGTGTAATCTATTCCTCTGTCATATGCTACAGTAGTGGCTACATCATTAGCATTCCCATTACAGGTGATACCTGGATTAGCATAGCGGCGCTAGCCGCGATTAGCATTAGCTTCGCGCTAGCTCGCTACTTGCGATCTTTTTAAAGCTATTTTCCAAAGTTGACAATGATACGGCAGGTACCACGGTGTGTTTAAAACATTAGGAAACATGTCAGTGACTCTGACTGGTTTTATGAACATACGTCAATGAAAGGATTGGTCTCACATCATGCTAATATCAACAGCTAACCTCAAGGCATAGCCCCTTAGCATGTAGCATTCTTCTTACCGGAGTTCTCACAGAGGTCTAACACGGTGAAACCGGCTCCTCTCTTTCTCACGCACACTCACAGGACATTCCCTCAATAAACAGAAGATTTATCGAGATGCTGCCCGAGGATTAATCAGTAATTTACGTGGTTTTTATCATGCTACATACCCCGGTTCGTCTGCTTGTTTACGTGCAGGTGCTCTGGTGAGTAGCTCGGCTCTGACAGGTCTCTCACAGATTAAGATCATAATTAATGGTCATGACCACAGACTGTACATAAAATGGACACCGTCGGCCTCCTCACTGGGTGAAGCCACTCCGAAAACAGCACACTCTGGAGACGACTGCAGTATAGGTGATACATTCCGCCTCTTTCAGTAATCTCTATGGAGCTGTGGACAAATTTGAGAAATTTATTACACAGATTTTTAAATTTTTTCCCCCCTGCTTGTGATGTTGACATGTAGTTACTGTCAGACTGGTCTGTGCTCAAGTCCTCTTTTTTTCTGTGCAGCTCCATTTATTAAAAGCTACAGCGGCTTTCAGCGACTCTCCCGCTGAATGTGTAAATGCTACTGAACAAGTAGTGAAGTGCGTTCAACGCTATTGCGCAATGTTGGTTTCAGGACATGAAGAAAAATTGCGGAAATACCGAGAGCTTCTCGGCTTCAAATCCGTATACTGGCGAAAGGCGGAACTGAGTTGTCCATATGCTGCGTTCCAGTTGTACTCGGAAATCGGGATATCCAAGCTCTAAATCGGAAATTAATCTGGAACGCCCCCCTGAAATCGGATTTTCGACTCAGATAGTTGGACAATCCTCGCCATCCCGGCTTGATGACAGCATCATAATCCAGGATGGCAGCACAGTGCATCAACAGTAAAGAGTAACAGTACAAGCTCTCGTAATGTATTATTTATTGGCACTTCTGTTTTGTTTTTGTGAAATTAAATAAGTGGTTTATGTTTTGCTGCCCAACGTCTAACTGTGAACACAGTGTTATGATGTTTGTAGTAAAATACTGTGTTGTGCGTTGCTTGCAACTGGTATCGCTAACAACAACTAACAACCGCTGACAACAGCCAACGACAGCTGACAATTGAAAACAACAGCTAACAACGGGTAACCGTAGGCGTCCATCTTGGTCTTCCGACTTGTTAATTGAAACGCTGTCAACTTGGGTGTAGCGTCATTCCCAGCTCTGACATCCGACTTCCGAGGTAACTGGAACGCAGCAATAGTATAGTCTATGGTCATGACACTGAGCACAGGGGTTAAGGCGCCACCATAAGGTGCCACTAAGGTATTATTTAATTTAAATCACATAAATTGGTTTAGTAACCATGTGGGTTACACTAATACTGTCTTTTTTGATCATTTATTTAATTGCATCATCTATAAAACTCATTGAACATTTATAAATATGAAGCATTCAGAGCTATTTCACTGTTTTGTAACTTAGCAACAGCTACTAAGAAGCAACCTAAAAAATGAGCTTGTGGGTGCGAAACTGAACAAAACATCATTAATGGACACAGGAGCCAAATATTTTAAGGTTAAATCTTTAGGAAACATGCAAACTGAGTTTCCAGACACCCTTATATATTGGTTCGAGGATTCCAGCAGTCTGCAGGTCAAAACACCAAAATAAAGTCAGGCTTGGTGAGTAAGAAAAAAAAAAGTCTCTGCCCTATATTTAATGATTTCTCTCCTGACACTTTTTTTTCTGCACTTTTGACAGCTCATACGAGATTCACCCTCATTTCTCTTCTGCCTGTGTATCTATCTAGGTCCTACTTTAGTTTCATCTCTGTCTGTGTGGGTTTACCATGCTGCTCTAATTGTTTTCTCATCTCTGTCTCTCTCTGTCTCTCTGGGGATGTGTACGCATGGCCTTATTATCCTGCCTGATCGATGTGATTTATAGGTTTAGGGAGCGAGACATGCAAACTTTCTCATCTCCTGGGATAAACCAGAGAAATCAATCACACACACACAATCACACACTCGCTCTGTGTGTGATTGTGTGTGGGCCAATCCAGACCTGAAAACTGCTTTCTCTAGAGACCATCAAGGAGTCAGCAGTACTTTTTAAATTGAGGTTTTTTTCTCTTTTTACCCGATTTTGTCTTTAAACTAGTGTAAACTTGTGCGTAAGCTAGATATACACACCTGAAATACTTGAAAGCACGTCATTGTGGTTGTATCTTTTACTACCAATAAGGAGGTTTGGTCATAAAAGGAAAATATAGTGTACACATGACTCCAACACTAAAAGCCTTTCACAGACCATATACTGGGTTAAAATACTCTGGTTTTCTGTTCTCTAATGATGCATCACATTGTGCGCTTACCAGACAGGTGTGTGACGTTAAATCAACATAAGGCAAGCTGTGTTAGCCTCAGCGGGGTCTGTGTGTGATCGATATCATGCAGTTTAGCTTTCACAATCAGCCCAGGGGCTAAACAGAGGAAGTGATGTGTAACGCATGTAAAAACACTCACCGACATTCCCATCCGACTAAACGAGGCTCTGAAATACAGCCGGGGAGGTCAGATTTTTTAACTTCCTCTTGGACTGAAGTTACTGACAACTGGTATTTGGAAAAAGAGGTTCGACTGGTTACTGACAGTAATCAGGTTCAGTGTCATTTCGAAACTTGAAAGATACTCCCCTGTGAATTTCTTCACCTTTTACAAACGGATGACCTGAGATTCTGCACTGACACATGTGATATATGTGAAAACAATAAATCACATGACCTATTCTGTTTAAATGAGAGACAACAATACAAGATCTCACCTCTGCTTTCCAAAGTGCTTTTTAGCAACTTTGAGCTTTTTGTTTTCATTTTTACAGCCAAAATTTGTTTCTTTTGGTTTATTCTTACTGCTCCCTTGTTGTCTTAAAAAGTGCAAATCAAAAACAGTATATTTTTGGATAAATCTGGGTTTAACCTGGCCTGCAAATTAGCCTCCTTTAGAATCCCAAAATGACAGCATCTTTAGTTTTACAAACTAAAGACCATCATTTAGTTTCATGATACAGCCTAAAAGCGATAGACACACTTGTTAACTTTTGCCTGACTTATATAGAATAGATGTAGAATAGATAGGGATGTGTTTTGTTTTATTTGTAGTAAAACTGTAAGTCACATTCATGCCACAAGTCCAGATAAATAGCTTACCAAGATGTACTGAGTCAAAATTAAAGACTGGATTGATCATATGAGTAGAAATATCAGCCAATGCACAAGGGAATTTCAAAAAAGGCATCATTTCTGATCAAAAATATCTCGAGTTTTATCAAAAATACATTTTATCATTAGTTTCTGCAGTCAACATGTACCTGAAAGTCAGTAATTAATGGCGAGTCTTGATTTTGAACTATGAAACCTGATTTAAAAGAAGTCATTCAGAGTCAACCCTTTATAAAAAAACTGTACTCATGTTCATTGAAACCATAATAAGGTTGTTCAGAACAACTTGTATGCAGATGACACTGTTATTTATCATCAGAAACCCATTCTAGTAACTTTGATTTGGTTTGTGTTACCCATCAAGAATACCTTTGGAATATTTAATGATGCAAATAATATAAAACTAGCCTGAATGTCACAAATGTGTCCTTTTCAGACACTATACCTGCACTCTTGATGTTAATATTGAAAGGATTTAACCACCAGTAGCTCTCAAATTGATTCTGCTAAGATCCCAAGGTAGACCTGGAATCTGATTAGATATAGGGTAACTTTCAGCTTGTGTCCATGTTGGCGCCCCCTGTGGTTCAAGTAGCACCTGTATTTTCTTAGCTGATGCTGCCTTGTGTTTACAAAAGTAGAATTTATCAGCAGAAATGTCCTCTTCGCTCCTTTTACACTCAAATGCATCACTTACCAAAAACAGTTGCAGTTTCTTTAGTGTGCAGTTCTTCACTTTATTTGACACCCACACCTCTGCAGCAGATTCAGACATTTAAAAAATGACAATACAGAAATAATCAGTCTTCTCTACTGCAGTCCAGTCTGCTTGTGTTGAAGTCTGTCTGTTTCATAACCAACGAGATCCTCCTCACAGGACGTTTGAAGACAGTATCTGATGTCTGTACTCTGATCATGACGTAAGACTTCACTTTATTTCTCGCTCTCAGACTTGAATTTGACTCAGACTTGTATGAAACATCTTTGTTTTCAGCCGCTGAGCTCATCCAAACACTCCCCAGCCTGCGGGGGAAAACAAACCAGCTCTCTATCAAGCTCGCTGGATGATTTTTATCTGTTTTCCTGTGACTCAATATCTTCAATTAACTCCAATTAGGATCGTCAAAGGACAATTAATCATTAATCAGGCGAGGGAACGGGGTCGTAAATATTTACTTATTCATCATACATATTTCTTGTTTTGCTCATGCTTATTTTATGAGCCAATTTTCCCATAATGCGTGCAGCATTTTAATCTAACATTTGCTGTCCCTGATCGCACATTCATCATGGTTGTTTGACCGTAATCTCCTCTTTCATCCCGGCTTCAGACAGTCTGTTGATAGGATCCAGAGGCAGGCGGGCACCACAAAGTTAATGGACTATCACTCCCCCTAAAAAGAACTGATTGTACTATTCAGGAGGGTCACAAACACTGTGACAGGGGTCGCCACCGGAGCCAGAAGAAACGAAAAACTCAAGGATAAGTGAGAGGGGTGAAAGAGTGTGTATATTTGGAGTCCTGCGGGTTAATTCAGTGCCTTTTCTGCTACGATTGCCGTGTCTAATCATTCATGAGCTGTGCAGGGAGGGATGGATGGATGGATGGAGGGAGAGAGAAAGGAGAGGAGGGAAACAGCACAGCGTTCAGACACAAGAGGGAGAGCTGGAGAGGAGGCAGCTGCTGCGTGAGCTCGTCCACTTCTCAGATCTGCTGAGCAGGTAGAGAGAGAGGGAGAGAGAGAGAGAAAGGGAGGGAGGAAGTCTGTCTTTTCACCTGAAGATTACTTTGTCTCACACTTCTCTCACCCACAGCGCTGCGAGGAAGGAGCAGCGAGCACGGAGCGCAGTTGATCAGATCAGGAGGTGCCGGCTCTTCTTGCTCCTTTTTGTTTTTTTCCTTTTTCTTTTCTGCACGGGAGGTCAGCTGGAAAGCTGCGCAAGATAACAGATGAACATCTTCAGCTGGGAAGACTGAGAATTAAAGAAAAAGAGAGTGACACGTCAAAGAGAGGGGGAAAAAAGTGAGAGAACTGCAGCAGAAGCTTCGGCTACAAGGGGAGAAAAGTTGTACAGGAAATCTGCACCTGAGAGGTAGGATTTAGTTTCACTTTTGACTCTTTCTTTCTTTCATATGCATCTGATAAAAGATGCATCACTTCAACTATCTGCAAATATTGTGTTTGCATAAATCTTAATGATGCAAAGTCCCTCAAACATGTTTTTGTTGCACACATTGCTTTTAACGGCTTGTTGCGAGGGAAGTCTTGCTTTTATGTGCTTGCAGACGGAGCACAAATCAAGATTTGAGGGAGCAGAGACTGTGTCATTTGTTAAGTTGTTGAGGTGTGACCGAAAGATAAAGAGGAGCAGAGTTTGACAGGAGGAAAAAGCACTGATCTGTTGCTGTTTATCATCCTCAACTAAACTGAGAATAAAAGGGAGAAATCTGGATGAAAGAGGGAGCGAGAGTGGGAGGAAGAAAGGGAGTTTAAGTGGGCAGAGGGGAGGTAGAGATGGAGAAACTCAAGTGTGAAGGAGAGTTGGATGGAGAGACAGAAACAGAGAGTAAAAGAGGAGTCTGGGGAGGAGAAGAGGAGGAGGGATGGAGGGCTGGAGTGGCCGTGGGGGGCTCGCTGGCAGCCAGCTCAGTAACCAAGGCAGCTGACATGAGGGAGAGCCAACAGGGGACAGTGGGATTTCTATTTTTCACCCTCGCTGAGATGCACCAGGGCTCTGCCAAGTCCCCTGCCTCATCCCCCTGCGGATAAAGATTTCATTGTGCCGAGCCGTGACCAAATTCATTAAGCATCAACATGTACTCTCCCCTGGCCGCTCTCTCTTCTCTCTACTCTCTCCCTGAACCCCATCTCAGCGCTGATACTCCGTCTCCTGTCGTCTGCTCCTCCCCTCGCGCCTTCATTACTGTCTCAATTGGCTCCTTAATCAGCTCCACTCCTGTTCAACAGTTGCAATTTGTCAAGGCTCAGCAGAGAATAATAGACAAATATGGCTGGGTTTCTTAGAGAGTCTTTCCATTAGGTAGAGGATACTTCAGACCAGACTGGGTTAGTTTATCTACACTAGATTTGGTGTTCAACATGGGCACACTTTGTGAGCTGTTTTGGAGGTTCTGGAGGATTTCAACCTTAAACTCTGCTGGGTTTGGAGGTGAAGTCCAGGAAGTGATCCTCTCCACTTGATCTGAAATGTAAAGGTTTCACACATCAGTGTAAATAAATGTAAAGATTTAGCTTTCTGCTGCATTGATTTAAAAACATTTTGAGGGTAATAACACAGAAAAGTCATAGATGGAAAAATAACATCCAGCAAATCTTAATTGGGTTTATCAGGTTAATTAAATGCATCATCATATTATCATTATATTATGGTACAGTAAATTTCTCCACAGGGACAATAACATAGTTTGAGTAAAGTTAAGTATTTAGTTTCAGTGTTTTGAGAACAATATACAGACTAGAAAAAATAAATTAACCAGCACAGCTATGATGGTTTAAACACATTTCTCAATCGTATTGTATCTGGTTGTATCGTATCGTATCTGGTTGTATTGTATCGTATCGGATCTGATTGTATTGTATCGTATCTTATCATACCGTATCGCATTGTATCGTATCATATCGTATCATATCATATCGTATCGTATTGTATTGTATCGTATTGTATCGTATCTGATTGTATTGTATCGTATCATATCGTATTGGATTGTATTGTATCGTATCATATCGTATCGGATCGGATTGTGTCGTATCGTATCATACCGTATCGCATTGTATCATATCGGATTGTATTGTATCGTACCATTATATATTGTAACATACCATTTTACATCTTAGTGTATCATATCCTAACATAACATATCATATAACTCAACACGATGTGATGCTAGGTGAGGTAATGCGAGGTACTGCAACGTAAAGTAGGATAACATCACTTAACGTAACATAGGGTAACATGGCGTAACAGCGTGGTGTCATAACTTGGCGTAATATAACTTGGCGTAACATAACGTGACATAACATAATACAGGGTTGAATGACGTAACGTAACAGATGACTGACAGCTTCAACAAATTAAGCAAGTCAATTAACAAAATAGCGGGGGTTTTTGTTGTTGTTGTTGTTGTGTTTGTGGGCTCAAACCAAGAACTTATCTGTACTAAAGCTATCAGATTAACATGAGGACTACTTTAATTTGTTTTTAACATTTTTTAAGGAGTTTTTTGTGGTAAACTTAAAAAATATTTGAACAGGTCATTTGCCATTTTAGTGTCTTTCAGCGGTTGGTTTTGGTTGAGTACAGGTTGGCTTCTTTTTCCAATTTCAGGCAGGTGCTTTAAGTGAATGAGCCCTGAAAAAAACAGTAAGCTAGTAAAATCTATGAGCCAATGTTGGCAACTTTTGAGAACTTAAGAGTCACTGTGGGTGTTTAGCTGCTGATTTTTTTAGAAACTGAAGCTGTTTTAGAGCCAAAGATGGAAGCAAAATTGGACTTACATTCAGGTAGTTGTGCAGTTACTGTGATAAATAGCATATCTGTTTTCAAAATGGTGGGCCACTGTATCATCCTGATGTTTTGGCCACTTTGAAGCTGCAAAAATTACTTGTAAAGGCCAGTTTACAAACTTTATCCAAAGACTATAAGGCTACTAGTGTTTGATTTATCTAACTTTTATTTGAGCAGCAGGAAGGACCGCAAAGCCAGAACGTTGTTTGAAATTTGGTGCCCTGTTTTTTTTAATTTGTACCTGCTGGTTGTTAGTCGGGCAGTATGAACCATCAATCAGCATCACCATCCGTCCCTCACCTGTTCAGGTTTATTTATCCTCCAGTAATTAGCAAGTTTGCTGATCTCACATATTTCATTATGCTGGATTTCTGTAAGATGGCATTTCTTCAACCGCAGCAACTCAGTTTAAATGGCTAGCAGTCAGTTTTCACCATGCCTAACACCAAGGATCTGTCATGTCTTGGACAAAACATGAAAAGTTTGTGATGGAGCGCCGGTCTCCCAGGTCCCACTAAAGTCAAGACATACATGTATTTTCACTTCTCCATGCTAGAGAGCCACTTTCTCTGAGCTTAAATCAGATTTATCTGACCATTCTCCTCTGCAACGGACTTTTAATTTTAATTTGACTTTTTGAACAGTTTATAATCAGAACATTATGATCCATGATAATGCGGCCAGAGATGTTTTTGAGATGGATTGACACATGCTTATCATCATCTGGCGACAGCGGAAAGTCAACAACCACGGCCTTCTCATGCTTTACTCTGCAACTGTTACACATGTATGAAAGTCAGACAAGTATTTTTCTTAAAGTAAAGAGAAATGGAAAAGTAATAGTCACAAAACTTGGCAGATAAATCTGATGGTGGTGTGTCGGGTTTAAAGGACGCCTCATAAAGGTTATAAGTTATTTGCAGTTGGACTATTCCCATAAAACAAGCTGATTTTGAAGGTTTTATTTGGTGAGACATCCCCCGTTTGTCTGAAGAGCTCTCCTCCAAACCACAGCATGTGTTTGAAAGCAGGGTGGCCCAAATTCAAAGGTTCAGTTTAGCTTCTCAATCTACAGATCAAGACTCAGGAAAATTGGCCCAAAAGTCTACACTGCAATCTTGTGCTTGTGTTGAAGTGAAAACAGAGGTCATCCAATCCATCTTGAGCTCAGACAGATCAGTTACAGCTCCGGCAAAAGAAGAGACTCTGCTACAAAGTACTACGAGGGAGTTTGGTGTACTGAAAACATCTATGTAACCCTCCATTTCAACTTTCTACCCCCAAACCCTGAGGAGGATTTTCTGCCTTTGTTAACCTGGATGACATCTAACAAACCTCTCCCTGGTGTCGAATAACGCTGAGGAAACACAGGCTGTGTGATGATCAAATGAGCCAAAAAAAAGAGTTTTGAAAGGGAACAAAAGCCTGATGGAGGTCATACGACACCGGGCGCAGCTCATGCGTTACATGGCAGGTGTACAAGCGCTAACGCACTCCCACCGCCGCCGTGGCTGCCAGGCTGAGCTGATTGACACGAATGTTTCCCAGACCACAACAATGCCAGCAGGGTCCTTGTCATTCCTCGTGCTCTCAAAGGGGCCGTCTGGTGGGCCATAAAGCACCATCAGGCTCCGAGCCCCGCAGTCATTCAATTAAGAATTTACTGGGCTATTGATTCCACCACAAGCAAAGTGTCTCACGTCTTGGAAACAATACAGAGCCTTTTACCAGCCTTTTAGCTAAAGGGGTGAGTCTGTCTTCAGAGTGTAGAGAGGCATGAAAAGACTTGAGCGTGATGGATACACTTAACACGAGCTCACTCCCACCTCAGTAATTCACTTCTTTCTAATGGTACCTTTTAGTTGAATATAATCGTAGAGTAAGCTGTAGTTATTAAAGAGGATCTATCAGGAAAATACCTGATAAAGAGCCGTACCTAATCCTGTCTACGGAAGAATTTCTGTCAAATTGACCACGAGAGTTCAAACTGAAGGGTTTTTCCAAAAAATGTCTTAGAAAATGAAAACAGTGTGATAGCTCCACAAAATAAAAAAAAGTTTAGGAAGGGTGTTAGAGTTGGAAATTTATAAAATGAAGCTATTTGTAGTAGAAATACTCTAATCAGCAAGACTCATATAGTTAATTTGACAATGTTAATTAAACCACAGTCACCCCAAAGTTTAGCTTAATTTTGCCCAGCAGTGTAGTGGTTAGGCTAAGAAAGTAGGAATCATACTTGGATGTATTCAACAGAAACTTAACCCCAGGAGTCATGGAGGGCAAATTGAAGTGTGTATGTTCATTGACTTAAAACCAAAAGTTCATCCAAGACTGATCCCAGTCTAATTAGATGGAAAATGTACAAAGTCTGGGACAAGTGTTTTCATTTTTTTTACTTGTAATCACTGTTGACAAACAGTTTATCTGCATGTAAATATAGATTTTGAGGTAAAGAACTTAATTTTTTAAGATTCAAGAATTCTGATTTCAATATTTTGTCCACTAAGTTACAAAGAATTTCTCCAGCTTTGCTTGTCTTAAGGTTCAGCTAGCTCTGATTATTGGAGAGAAGCTGCTGCATTCACCAAAATACCACCTCAGAAGTCCTCCACTCTAGTCCTTCAGCTTCTTATCATGATCCATAAAGACATATCTGCAGACGACATAAATACAGTCATTCAAACTCATTCACAGTGGCCGAGCTTTTGAGTTCCCACAAATTACTTAACTGTAATAAACCGCCCTGTAGAAACCGGGTGCTGGGTTTGAGACCCTGCAGAGGCCTTTCCAAGCATGAGGGAAATATTTGGGCGTCCTCAATCCAGATTAGCAACCATGCTTTTGAACTACCATGAACCCCTGGACAGAACATAATCCTCATAAGGAGAGAGCTCCCAGGGTAGCCCTTGGTAGAGCTGCTAGGGTAGCCCACAGATCCACACTGCCTTAAAGGTACAGAAGAAACTAAATGTAAACATTCTTTGCCATATGCATACTGCCATATTCAAAGGGTATCCAACTTTATTTGTGGAAAATGTGTACAGTGGCTGTTGTCACCATCATGTCACTCGGCAGGTTAGCTCTGGTCATTGAGTTATTCCATTCTCCAAGTCCAATTGTATGAGGAGATCAGTGTTATTTAGATCTTTAGAATCAATTGCCTAGGAGCATCTGTAATTGTATTTATTATTAATTAATTGTTGAAATGTAATTGTATCGTGACTTAAAATTTTTGGACCCCAGGAAGACTCGCAACCACTTTGTAGAAGTTTTCTCGCTGTTTTCTGTCTGTGCATGTTCAATATCTTGATGTTCAGTCATCTTTTCCACTTGCAGAAAGAGTTTTTGGTAGAAGAACTCAGAGAACTGATCCTGATGCCACGCTCAGACAGCAGGGCCAGAATAACCTGCATGAACCCGGGATAGACAGGAGGGTCAAGTTATTATGGGCTCACCAACAACAACTGAAGGGATGGTGGATTACGGTATCCATCTTCAGCCTCTACAACAGTGGTTCTAGCAAACATCGTGTTGCACCTTAGTGTAGTCTTTCACAGTCGGATATAAGGTCATTCCAAATCATGTGAAAAAAGGAGGATTGGACATTTTTGTATATTTAAGTCTTATTTTTGTCTGATTTTAAACCGTGTCTTGACAGTTTTAGTCATTTGATACCAGTTGTTGAACAAAGCCGCCCACACACCGCCTGTTTCTCACCCGGGAAGTAGACAGTGATTCATTAACATCTGTCAGTCTGGTGTGATTTATGTTTTATTTCCTGATCATTACAGTGTGCAGACAGATGATGAAAATCTTTGTGGACCTTGGGCGAACTGAAGCACCACTAAATAAAGTAAACTCGGACAGAGTTGTGTTTCCCGGTAAAGCATTGATTGTTCCGGAGCACAAAGGAGCTCTCCGGTTAGTTTCCATGCAACAGTTGGTCCAGGCTCGCTATGTGCTCGTACTTCTCTTCTGTCCACTGTGAGGACCGCTGAGACAGACAGTTCTTCCCTCCCGTCAGCTCCATTCTTAAATTGATTTCTACATGTGGCCTTGGACGTTTCAAATTTCCTCCTGAAAACCTCACTAGAGCAGCGGGAAAGAAACTGGGGAGAATCAATTCAAATTAATTTCAGAGATGAGGCGTTTCTGTCTATTACTTTAAGCAACTCTCTTTTTCAAAAGATCCATTGCCTGAGAGTCAGTTGAGGGGGGGGGAAGAAAAGGAGTGAAAACATGATTACTTTCTTCAAGCCAAGAGGGGATGAAATAATTCACTGTCTGAGCTCGGAGGGAGTCGCAGGAGCAGCTTAATGAAATGAAAACCTGCGTCTTCTGCTGCATGATCAGGCCGCGGAGATGAGGAGTCTGTTCAGGCTAACACACAAACAATGACTCGTGCACACGCATAAATTACACACTGACAAACATTATTGTACTGTACATACACTGAGGGGAAAGTGGAAGTGTTGCCTTTGTTTAAAAACCCAGAGCCCCTCAGGAATGAACTTATTACTTGCTGTAGGTGTTCTTTAAGGTTGCCTTGTTCTCGCTGGGTTGCTGCTGACAGTTTAAATTACAGTTGTATTTTTAGCTGCTGCGCTTTATTTGCCCACTGTGCCTCTTTTTTAACTTGAAGCACTGAAAAGATTCCTCTGGAAAACTGCTCGTAGGAACTACTTTTCTCTCAGAGACTACAAATCTCTTTCAAGTGCAGACTTCTTTTTGCAAGAACCGGGAAAAGTTTGGATCCTTGCCGGAGTTTGGGGGAAAAGTGTGCGCTGAAAGAAAAAGTGGGGGAAATGTGTCTTTAACTCTCAACTAAAGATTAGCAGGATGAGTTTTACGTTATGCAGCAAAAAAAAAAAGGAAGTTGGAAGAAATAATACATCAGCCATCCCACATCCTGATGTGAATGGAGCGTCGCAACAATCTCCCCATAATGGCTGCTGTTTTCTTCACTTTTGGAGCCAGCCCCAAGTGGATAGTCAAGGAACTGCAGTTTTTTTGCACATGTGTGCTTTGGCTTCACTTTTCAGCTCTAGAGGTCGGCGCTTCATATTAACCTGTTTCCTTTCAAACTCAGGGAGCTTATTCTGTCCTCAGTGTGTGTGTCTACACAAATTGACAGATAGTGAACAAGCTCCAAGAGAAACTCAGAGTCGGGAGAAAAGTTAAAGGTCCTTTACTGAGATCTTTTTTGTAAAACTGAAATGATATAAAGACATAACCACTAATCACTGCATTGTCATCAAGATAATGACAAATGACAACGCAAACAGCCACAATTGTCTACTTAGCATTAACACAATTTACATGTAAATAAAGTAAACATTAGTCCAACAATCCAAAAATATACTCTGGGAATCTGTGTAAGAACAGAATCAACTATAAATGTAAACAACACTCACAAGAGATAATTTCCTCGGCAAAAACAGCAGGAGGAAACAAGACAACAGCTGGAGCTGCAAGCAGACCACATGGCATGTAGAAGCTTTCCTGATCAGACTGTCATGTGACACTGTCATGTGATTAAAACTACCTTTCAAAATAAAAGCGTTAAATAAACACAAAAACAAATACAGGCAAAGCTCACATAGAACATGACAGAGCTTAACATCGATGGTAGTTGACAAAGTCGTACGCAGATGACACTGCGATCATCGCTCTTCAATAACAAATGGTTGTAACAGTCGAGAGTTTATGCTACTAGATACATCCAGTTTTGACCAACACTTGAAGGACATCCATCCTCTATTTTCTCCTTCTGCTCTACTGTTCCCTTTTCTTCCACGTTCTCGCTGTCAAGAGCCGGACCAAACTCACACAAATAACCAACACTACCGCCAAGGTCTACCCACTCCCAGCCTCTCAGGGCTAAACAGCAAGGCCATAACATGAAGTGCAAACAGCGCTATACAGGGACCCCACTCACCCTCTTAACTGCCACTTCACTGTCATTGGCTCAGGGACGAGGTCCAGAGTCCCAATGTGCAAGAGGGTCTGTCACAAACAAAGGCTGATACCCTGTCATGTGCACAGGTTCTATATAACTTTACAAGTAACTTTTCCTCAGATGTTATCGTATTTGCTGCTGCTCTCCCTGCCTTAACTTTGCCTCTATGCATACGAAATTGCAGAACCATAAGATCTGCAGAAAAGTGAGCTCTCAGAACTTAGCCATACCCAACAATGTCCTGATTTACCTGCAGTAGAAGAGCTTCACCTTTACCAAACTAAGAGACTGGATACTCAAGAAGGCTGTTTCTCCCTCTGAAATACCACCAAATATGCTGATGTGCAACCACCGCGCTTACCACTCTCTGGATTACAATTCAGAGAAGGCACCTCAAATATATTCATAAACTACGAGCTGCAATTACCTCAAAATCAACCAGCCCTTTATTGATTTTTTTTTTTAACAATCCGTCTCTGAGGCCCAGGCGAAAAATAAACAGCTCATCGACCTTCATCCAAGGCCAGAATAAGCATCACATTGCATAAAGAAAACAGTGTGACCTTGGTCCTGGCAGACAGTCATTATGTTTTATTGGCCCAAAAAAGGAGCCCAATACTCACCGATGTACTCAGAGCGAATAAAACGGAGCACAGCCAGAAATGAATTATGGTCTCTGGAGTCTGTGAGCTCCAGTCAACTTTTTCTCTCCTTTAGCAATAGAGGGGATGAGCTGCTATAAATCTGAGCCGCAGATCCATTAAGTTTCTGTACTCTGCAGCAGCACACAGTATCAGACTATCCTCCCTTTACTCGCCCCATCTATTGAGTTTAAGTCCAGCCCTGACATTAAAAACCTGTAATACCAAATCATACTTTGAATTTAAACATTTGTTTGCATCTTAAATATGTGCTGTTAATGCCAGTGTTGGAAAAGAGAAGCCCTTATTAGCACTGGAGAAAATCAGCTTTATTTCTGAAACAATGTAAGGGTGAAAAGTTAAACACATGACCAAATATGGTGGCTGATCAAGAATATTTTTTAACTTGGACTAAAAAAGAGAGATGTTTGCTGAGCTTGTGGACCAATTTGACCCAGTGTGACTTTGCAAAGGTACTTAAAACCCTTTTAGACTAAGGCGGCCCAACCTAAGCAATGGTGGCATGAAATATGTAAGTCCACACTCAAATAAACAGAGTTTATTATGGCAGCTGTATTATTGAATTGGCTCGATAGTTAATTCTAATGTTAGTCGTGTCTCTTTCAAGGCAAATAACTAAATTCGATGACGTTTACACCACAGACTGTATATAGAATGGACGGCGTCTGCCTCCTTGCTGGGTGAAGCCACTCTGAGAACAGCACCCTCTGTTGACGGGCTGCAGTATAGGTTATAAATCCCGCCTCCTCCAGCAATCCCTATGGAGCTGTGGACAAACTTTAAAAATTTATAACAGAATATACATTTTTCTCCACCCTGCTTGCAATGTTGACATGTAGTTATTTTTTTTAAGTTATTAGGGGGTTCATGTTTGCTATGATTGACACTTGATAACGGCCTATGGGCGTACAAAGTTTGCGTTACTCACCTGGGGGATACACTGTTTGAGCCGAGCGTCATCACAGCAACTCTCCCGCCAAGTGTGTACAATGCTACTGCACAAGTGGTGGTTCCAGGAAGTGGAGAAAATCCCAGAAATACCTTGAGCGATTCAGCTTCAAATTCGTATAATGACGGAAGGCGGAGCCAAGTTGTCCATCATATACACAGTCTATGGTTTACACGTTGTTTGGGGATCTGTCCTCTAAAAAGAACGAAACACAACACTTAAAAAAAATGAGAAATGAACTCGACTGTTGGCATTTTGATCAAACATTAAACTAAACAAGGAATCCAACCTTGAAACTAAACTGAATTGTCATAAAAATAAAAATTAATGGAAGTTTTAGAACTATGTAACACTTTACAATCACTATAGTTTATAAACGGTAAATAGATAGTTTATTAATGTTTAATCATCATTTAAAAACAGCATTCAGACCAACTATAAATGGCAAATCGATCGTTTATTAATGTAAGTTAATGATATTTATCTTTACCATTAACAAGCAATGACATTATGATTAATAATTTTCATTAATTAATAATGGACTATTTATTAAAGGTTTATAGAGGGTTTAAATATTGGTTGTAAAACATCTAGACTAAAATGTGTGTCAGTAGCACTTTGTAAATGATTAATATTTGGTTTATAAACTATCTATAAACATTACTTAGATGGTTATTGTCAAGTTAAGGTTAGGTTTTAAAATTGTAAAATTTTCAATTTATGGTCTATATGGTATTTATAAATGATGATTAAACATTATTAAACTACTTGCTTACCATTACCATAAATGGTCTATTTACCATTTATAAGTTATTGTTATTGTAAAGTGTTTCCTAGAACTTTAATGCTATTACCTTGGTTGAGAGGAACTTTTTTTATGAAGTACTCTGTATGCTTCAGTTTCCTCTGCCTTTGTTTTGACCCGGTGCTTTTATTTTGAAGGGGCATCCTGAACAGTTATCAAGTGATTGAAGAAACCTGCAGAGCTCTTAGTGAACTCTCTTATCCTTCCTCCTTTAAGAATAAAATGGTGTAATGACGGGACACTTGATGAACAATCTCAGGATTACTTTCGATAATAGAGTATAATTTGAAAATTAGGAATCATTAAGTCTGGGGTTGTAGATGAAGGCTGACAAAAACATCTGTTATTGTTGCAGTGCCTTAAATTGGGTAAATGCTGGGCTATAGTTAAAAGTTTTGGCAAACTTTCACTCTCCACTTTTACTCTCCGCTGAATGAAATGAATCTGTTTTACAGAAAAGGCCGTGACCTCTGCTGATACATTTGTACCACACAGCTCTCAGCGTCAAAAGAACTTTGTTAGCAGAGTTCAGCAGGTGAGAGTTAATAAAGTAGTGTTTGTTAAAAAAAATATAAAAAATAGCCTCTTAACAAAAAAAAGCAATCTGTTCCTTCTTGGCTCATGGCCGATTTTTCCATTAAATTTAGAAAAAGAAAAACATATTACACCTCTTTTCCCTGAGATCCTCTCTGTAACCAAAGCTGGTTTCTGCTCCTTTTCATGTCCAGGCTTGATGTGAAAGCTGCTACTAGAGGATTGTATTAGTGTGTCTGTGTGTGTTTTCCTTTGTCCACAACCTGTGAATACAAGCGTGGGTGTGTGTGGGTGAGTGTTTGCATCAGCGCAGATTGCTTATGAAATCCGACCTCTGGAAAAGTTTCCTGTCCGCGTCCTCCTCCTTGAACTCCAATCCATTAACTTCAGGTATCATATTCACGCCAACAGGTGTAGTGTGTGAAATGATACGGGCCTGTGGCAGCCTGCCACAGACGCCGGGGATGAAAGGGAGGCTGGAGATCAAGTGCTCCGCTCGTACACACATACACCCCACATAGCTAACACATTTCACAGGGGCCCCATGCCGCAGATATCACCCGCATCATCTGCAGCTGTGAGGGAAGTGAAGGCGTCACGCGACGACAGCCATATGACGGAGGTTCAGAGCCTTCCTCCGCTCCCTGACTTTGAGGAGATGTGACTCAAGTTGTGAAAAACATGTTTTATTGTAATGTACAGTTGGCTGTGTGATTGGCTGGGGAGGCTTTTATCTGCGCCTTCCTCAAACATCATTTTTCCTCCGCATCCCGGAGCAGCCGATCGATAGAGCGAGAGTCATGAAGACAAAGAAGACAAAGTCAGAAGAAAAAGCTCTCATATCTGTTTCTATAATATATCTTTGCCGGCTCTTTATCTGGCAGTGCTGGAGTAAAATACTTTAGATTCATCCAGGACGGCTGAGCTGATGCAACCACAAAAAAAGAAAACACAGCTGCAACCTCACAACCTCCTACAGATCATTGTGAATGAAGATGTGGGTGAAAATGTCTTTTTAGTTTAAGTCACATTTAACTCATTTTTGCCTTGAACAGTTTTAGTGTGTTTAACGTCGATAAAACTTAAAAGATTTTCGTCACTTCTTCTTTCTCTTGTTAAACTTTTTCAATTAGCTATCGGTCAAGGATGTCCCAAGTGCGTTAATCTGCAGTTTCTGTCTCATCACTTAAAAATGCATCATTTCTTGGGTCTTGAGAAATTAAGCCAATGCAACTGCATTTCCCTGGGTGTCCACAAGAGGCAGGCTGCAGAAGAACTGGAAACCAAAAGGAAAAAAAGTGATTTCTTTTTAACGTCTTTGTTTTGAAGTTATTAAAGTCACAAATTTGGCAAATCAGAGCCTCGCTCACTTGACTGTTGGGCGGGTCCACTGAAAACCCATGCGCGAGCAAAAACTAACTAATGGGTTGACTGATAGATCTGACGATGCCAGTCCTCTACTCAGAACAACTGCAATAAAAGTCTCTTTCATACTGCCAGTTCAAAGCAGGGTACTTAAAGCTCTCATGAGGTACTTTTGTGTCTACTCTGGCGCCCCCTGTGGACAAAGCAGTCTTTGCTAATCTTGCTCTCTAATCTGTCAGATTTTAGCAGCCAAATGTGTCTTTTTTTGCTGATACTTGGTGTAAAAAATGTGAAAACATGAAGGCTGTTTCTGCTGCTCGCCTGACACCTGCCCACCTCCAACAAGAAAAAAACTACAACATAAAAATCACCGGTCTAGTTGCTCGTGGCCTTGTTTGCTTTTGGACGTGATAAATAGGCATCAAAAACTCCTAACTAGAGCTTTAATAGTAAACTTTAGTAATAAATATAGTGTTTTATCAATAAGTGAAAATGTATGCCATGTTTGGTATTCGTAAATGACACTATTCGACAATAAATGCTGGCTAAAAGTTTCAACGACAAAAATACAGATTTTTGCTGTTGGAAACACAAACAAACTTTGGTTTACCTCCAAGGACTCAATTATTTAGAAGCACAACAAGTAAAAATACTAAAAGATGGTTTCAAAATAAAAAAAATGGGTTTCTTTCTGAGCCTAAAGTTCAGTTAGTTTTACCTTTTCAGAAAAGTCTCAGTTCAGTTTCAAGGTCTCGACTTTTGTTTCTTTTAATCTTTCCTTCTCGGAATTTTTTATCCAATCAGTGTTCACATTTAAATAAAGGTCTTATGGTTTTTAAAGGATTTTTAGTTTTCTCTAAAGCAACATTAACTGCTTTAAATTGGTTATCTTCACCTTCTTATACTTTTGAACCACGCTTTCACAGAGGTAAACCAGGTGATCATAAAGCGCTGCTCTTCATTAATTTCTATGTGTAATAAACTCAGCAGCTCTGAAAAGAGTAGGTCAAAGTAAAACTCTATTTATCTTAAACTCAAATGTCAGAGTCAAAACTCGCAGCACATTGAAGTAATGAGTGTGTAAGCAGAGATTTATCGTAGTGGGGTTTATTCAAATGAGCTCAGCGCGGTAAATGTCAACATAAACAACATGAGATTGATTGTTAGGAAGATAAATATCAAGTTAAGATAATTAATGTGTCTGCGTATCGTAAATTTGAGGTGTTGAATCACATGTAAACCTACATTTCTGCTGAATTTTTGCTTGTTCTGTCAGAAGAATCAGCATCATGGTGGAATAACAGCGAACATGCTGCTGATCCACTCAGAAAGTATTTATTTGCTCACGCTGAGCTTTAATCCCTCGTGTGTTGTGTTCACGCTCTCTGTTTGATGAGGCCGACACCTCGATCTCCTTGTTGCAGCGATGGGTGGGAGTGGTGGGGCGGGGCACCCACATACATACACCCCCCCCTTCCTCTCCGCTCAAACACAGACGAGCCGTTTGATCTCGCTCTACGCCACTTTCAAAAGAGATCTACGCCTCATCCGCAGTCATCAGCCCCCCTCCCCTCCAACACACCTCCTCCCTCTTCCCCACCCACTCCCCCGCCCCTCCTGTATCTCCCTTTGAAATCATATTACCTGTGTCCTCTCTTCAAACCGAGCTGTGTATGGGAGTAGATGAGAGAGAATAGGAGATGCAGAGGGGGAGTGAACTGAGGAAACAGCTTCGGTTAGAGCTCAGTGTCGGCTGTCTGCAGGAATCCTGGTCAGACAGGAGGATCCGTTTCTCTTCCTGCTGTATGAAAAGTCTCCAGAGGACTTTTAGGTGTCTCCTGTAGTAGCTAGAACATCAGTCAGTCTACCAGGAAGCACGGCAGATAAAGACAGTGATATTCAGACTGTTTTTGACGACTACTTCTGACTTTTTTAATAAGAAAACGTAAACTTTTGGAGCAGCTGAGCAGGCTTGTCATTAGTTTCCTCCCTTTTCTGTTGTTTGTACCATTTCAAGCAGTATAAAGATGTCAGAATAATATTTTTATATTTCTAAAAACTTAATATTGTATGAAAATTTGATAAAAATCTACAAGATTAGACTTCAGGAGGCTTTGCAGAGACAGTTTACGAAGTTTCAACCAACTGCAGGCAAGAAGAGAGTAAATCACGGGGCCCATGCTATCAGCTATCAGCTTAGCAGAAATGATGTAATGAGCAGCTAAAATGAGCTGCCAGTGGTGGAAACAGGCCCTAAGAAATGAAGAAGACTTTAAAGTTCATAATTGCCTGTTTATAGTAGATTATGCAATGCAACACAGTATGATATAATAAAATAAAATACTACACAATTCAATAAGATGTGATACAATATGTGAGGGTGCAATATGTTATTCTATATGATGCAATAAGTATGATACGATGGGATACAATAAAATGAGATACAGGGGATATGATAGGATGCAAAAAAAGATGCTTCTTTAACGGAATCCTGCCTACCCCACCTTTAAGTGTGACATGCAAAACAGTATACTGCAAAGCAATACAATAGGATGGGATATGAAAGTACACTATAGGATATGGTGCAAAATGATTCGATAAGAGAAGATATGACGTGATACAATGTGATACAACTAAGATATATTCAGTTCAGATACAGTAAACTTCACTTTCCCATGCAGAAATATGACTTTTACTCAAGGGCTGCACACGCTCAACTGTTTAACAATAAAATAGATAAAACAATATTTAAAACCCACAACAACAATCATGCAAACAGAGAACAGATGCCAAGGAGACAAGCGACAAACAACACTAGCTGCATATGAAAAAAGTAAGGAGCATCGGTTTGGTCTGTCTTCATTTTCCTGTAAAGCTCTAGTGAGGAGTTTTCAGCTGATTATAAGGGACTGAAATCTACACTGATGTTGCTTTATGAGCTACAAGAGCAAACAAGACTGTATTGTATACAAGATGCTTTTTTCCCCACTCTTATGTATTTATTTTTAATGCCTGAAAACGCCGCCAAGGAGAGGGGGAGGTGTCCGATCAAGTGCTGCCAACACATTTCGCCTTTTTCCGACATTTTCCATAGACGCGACTCCTGATGAGTGAAACATATGGCGATTTATAACAATATACAGCCTTTTTGTTCAAACTGTTTGGCTCTATTATAATAAGGAAGACATGCATAAGGTATATAGATGTTTAGGGGGGACAGTCAGTTTTAAAAGGAGCGGTTATGTAGAGGAGCTTAACTAGAACTTATGTTGAATATCCAAAAGTGCAGACCCCAGACAATGAGCTCTTTGAGACCATCTTTTCTCACTAATGGAGGAACGTCAGTCCGGGACATGAGCACAACGCTCCGGCTCCCCTTCTTACCTTGAGTGGCCGGCTCTTGTGGCCATATGTTTGAGTAAGTGCCTGTCTTGTACAACAACCCAGCCGGCCTTGTCAAGTGGGCCCTGGGATCCATGTTTGCAGTCACTCCAATTCTTAAATCCTACCTTTCAATATTTGAAGAGGCAGAACTCTAGAACGAGGAGGGGACAGGCTGCACAGCACATGCAAGAATAGGAGCGCATTTATAATGAATGCGTCTCAGCTCCCCCCTCTTGATTTATTTCAAGACCAGTGAGCTTACGAAGGAGAGTGAAATTAACTTGTTTTACACTCCTAACATGTGCCAGGGACTGGGATTGTTTCTCCTGACTTTGTTTTACATGATTGTAATGTTTATTTGAACAGAAACAGCAAATCTTCTCTGTCAGGTATCAGTTTAAGAAGTCAAGAGCATCCCGGGTAAAAAATAAGTCTTTTATTTTGGGGCTTAAACTCATTTCCCCTCTCTCTGGCTCGTGTACGTCGACTTGAGTTAGTCATTTCTGACATTTCCAAAGCTGTGTTTTTGAAAAGTGTCAGACAACATCCTGTATGCAACTGCGGGTAACACAGGAGCGACTGTCAGGAATAAAATGGGAGTCTTGTAGTGCACCCATGTCTTGTAGCATCACGGTCTGCTGAACCTGCTGTTGTTGGAGAAATTGCTCTCTGTCTAACACTGTCTCTGTATGAAGCTGCAGATAGATGAAAATGTTGACTTGCCTCCACATGTCACTTTACTCCGATTATTTTTATGCACTACAACATCTGGATACTCTTCTTTTCAGGCTAACAGCTAGTATTTGAATCTGCACATTTATTAGATCAAATTTAATAAAAACATTTTCTACAAAAACACAGATTAAATGTTTTCAAACTATCAAAAAATCTGAAATAATTTAATGAATCCTGTTGTTTCTGAAAAGCAAAAACTAAGCTTCGTGCACGGCCATAAAACCAAATAAAGAGACAGAAAAGGAAACAGAATCACTGATGCCTGCTCTGAAATTCTTTGCTGCTGCTCTGCCTGCATTAGCTTTTATGTCTGCACATGAAACTGATGGGAAGTGTGCTCTCCTCACCGTCAATTTGGCATTCCATGGAAGAAGATTTATCAGTGTTAAATGACTTATTACTGATGCATGCTCTTTTTTGTACTCTGGGTGTCTTCGCTGCTGCTCTACCTGCGATAGTTTGTTTTCTGTCTGCATGTGAAGCTGAGGGGAAATTTTGTCTTCCCACCTTAAACTTGAAATTTCCAAGAAATTTACCAGCACCAAATATATTATAACTGACACTCTGCTTTGTTCTGCTTCCTTTAAGTCTTTGCTGCTGCTCTGCCTGCATTAGCTTTTATGTCGGCACATAAAACCGATGGGAAGTGTGCTCTGCTTACCTTTGATTTGGCGTTCCTTGGAAGAGGATTTATTAGTGTTGAATGAATTATTACTGATCCATGCTCTTTTCTGTACTCTGGGTGTCTTTGCTGCTGCTCTACCTGCCATAGCTTGTTTTCTGTCTGCATGTGAAACTGAGGACAAATGATTTCTCCCATCCTTAAACTTGGAATTTACCAGAAATTCACCAGCATCACATATACAATCACTGATACTCTGCTTTGTTCTGCTTCCTTTAAGTCTTTGCTGCTGCTCTACCCACCCCTGCTTTTTGTACTTTGCCCACTTTAGGCATTTCCATTATTTTATGGAGGGTTTAACAAATATATCATGACTGATTTGGTCTCTACTCTTAGAGTCATTGCTGCTGCTTCTCTGCCTGCATTAGCTTTTTATTTATGCACATGAAACTTAAGGAAGGTGTGCTCTGCCCGCCTCAGGCATGTGGAACCTCTCAGAACAGAGCCAAACTACCAAATATAACTTTTTGCATAGAAATTATTACATTTTTAGGGTTATAGTTCACTTAACTGAGCAGTTTTATCACTGTTTTTGACTGATTAGCATTAGCCAAGCTTGTATTTGTTGGCTAATTAAAAAAGGAAGAACAGAAAAACTGAAGTAAATTGTAAACAAACTTTTTCTTATTGTGTCTATATATTCCATTCAATAACCCCTTTTTTTCACTGTTTCAAGTCATTTTGGTGTTTGGAGGAATTTCACGTCCAAAAGCCTTTGAATATAAAATGCTCTCCAGGAGGCCTTCACTGAAAACCTAATAGATGTTTCTTATTCATTATAAATAAGCTGACTGTGGAGCTCTGACCAACCATACTGGGAAACCTAAATCGCC
Organism: Xyrichtys novacula; assembly: GCA_962446985.1. NCBI lineage: Eukaryota > Metazoa > Chordata > Actinopteri > Labriformes > Labridae > Xyrichtys > Xyrichtys novacula. Next base: position 4,474,960 of record OY660883.1, read on the forward strand.
ATATCTTGAACCTTATGTCGTAAACTTGTCCCAAAGTTTAGCGGATGGACTTCTCTTGTTAAAAAACAAAAATATGATTTGGAAGATTAGATATAATCAGTCAAACAGCTGCAGACAGAGAGCAGGCTGGTGGGTTTAAGATTCCCGACTACGCTTCAACTAAACTCTGAGTCCCATCCTGTTCGCTCTCTGGTGGGCGGACCAACCGCACGCTGAAAAACTAATAATCATTTTTTCATCGCTTTGTTTTGCGATGGGAATTGGAAGCAAACATATTCACCAGAGAAGGCGTATTTGAGAAGCATTTTCAAACCTTCAGAGCCGTGTTTTATTTGCTTAGTGGATACTCTAATCTGTCATTTCAACACCGACAGCTTTACACGTTCTGCGCTGCCGGATGGATTTGTTTTTATGGCTGAATGTTTATTAGAGCAGCTGAAGCAAATGACTTCTCTTGAGGAAAACACTACTGCATGCTTGATTCCCGGCTCCTACAATTACACAGCTTCATAAAAGCACAACACTTTTTTTTGTTGACTACACTTTGAGGTGACTATTTGGAAGTTTACTCCTCTGTGTCCAAGACTTGTAAGAAAATCTAGATCCAAAAAGGAGAGGAGTGTGTAAATCTGTTTCCAGACATCCGTGTGAATTTGTGCCAAGCTTAAACGAGAGAGAGGAGGGGAAAAAAAACGCAGAACGCTGAAGAAAAGCGAGACATAGACAGACGTACATAAACAAAGCCGGCAGAGAAAAGCGAGGTGGAAGCCTGCTGAGTGTTGGACTGTGGATTTGTCTCCTCGGCTGCTGGCTAAGTCTGTCATCTGTTCAACGGTTGAATCAACATCTGGTGAAAGTCTACATAAACACGATAGAGAGGGAGACGCTTATACACTCGACTGGGTGTCACAAATGTAATACTCCTGTAGAGAGAGGCAGATACAGCTTTTTCAGCACACCTTAAGTCAATTCTGGAGGAAGTAATGCATCAGAAAGCCGCACTAACAACATTACCGCTCCCTCTAATTGAATAAAACAGGATATCAGAGTCTAATTTTAGTCATCACATCACATTTCCTGATCCTATCAACAGGTCATGACTCGTGGTGCACGCAGAGGAAAATAAATAATTCAGAAACGTCATACCTGTTAGAGTCTGATCTACTTAGTCTGTTTCTGCGTTTCAACAAGAAGAGCGAGCGCAGAGGTGGGTGAAAGGATGCGTGCAGGAAAGATGAGCTGAAGCAGAGAGGAAGGAGAGATCAGACGTGATGGAGGAAGACGCTCCTGAGAGCCGGAGGAGCAGATTCGGTTTTTGTTATCGTCATCTGGGGAGGTTGAAGTTTTCACCCAACCGTAGATTCATGTCTGTTCAGAGCGTCTTTGATAGTAGATGTGATTTACTGAGACAGTCCGACCAGGTTTGGGGTAATCACTACGTTTACATGACACTCGAGAAAAAACAAATTATTGCTTTACTCCGATTAAGACCGAACAACTGAAGTGCATGTAAACACCTTAGTCCAGAGCCGACCCAAGCCTTAATGGGGCCCTAAGCAAAATTTGATTTTGGGGCCCTTGGTAAACATTCCATGACATGCAAACAGACCTTTATCGTGGCGTTTTTTCTCTTCTTTCTCTTTCTTTTCTCTGCTCCTGAAGGATATGTCCTTTTTTGCGACACTGTTTTGCCCCACAACTCTCTGAGCCTTGGATGCTCAGTGCACACCGTACAGCAGGAGATACATAACGGTAGCAGAGCTTTGACATATCAGCAGTAAGAACCATAGGCCTACATCAGCAGCAGCACTAAAATGTTTTTATTTTATTTTTATAATAATTTATCTTTGATCATACAGAAAGCATCACTCATACATGCAAAAAATAAAAAAAATATTTAATTATTATTTTTATTTTGATTGCTCTTGAGGGTCCCCTATTGGCCGCAGGGGCCCGAAGCAGAGGCTTAGTTTGCTTATGCCTTTGCTCTGCCTTAGTCCAACTATGATCGAAGTTTGAGAACTCTGATTGGAGTCAGAGATGTAACCAGCGTAGTCGGGGTATGATCGGACAATGCATGTGCATTATGCCTCCGTAACCCCGGAACAAAAACACCAGAAAAGAAGTGGCGCTATCAATTAAAGAACTTTCCACTCAGAAGCAACTGCAACATGGCTGAAGCATGAAAGAATGTCCACTTTTTTGTAATGATGAGGAGAGCGCCGCTATGCTTTCCGTCCTGACAGAAATGGATATTTTAAAGTATAAGGACAGTCGCAAAACGAGGAACAGAGACATCTTTAAATAAGGTCCAGAAACAGCGCCGCTGAAAAGACCCATATCGCCCCTAGTTTTGGGGAGGAGGACACGTTCACGTCAGTAATTCGATTTTCTCAGCTGCATGTATACGCGAACAAGGAGAGAAGTCCGATTCAGTGGAAAAATGAATTATCCTAGTCCGATTTAGCTGTGCATGTAAGCGTACTAAGTGTTGATCACCTGGACATCCCTATGAAAGTCCGTTTGGTGCAGTTTGTTTAGTTTGCATGTCTTATGAAATCATTCTTCTAAATGGACTTCTTAATTTTGTTGCGTTTGTGTTTTAGATGCTGTTAACAAGCTAACATCAAGCAGACAGAGAGTGAAAACAGGTTGAGTTGGTTTCCTTTAAAAATCATCAGGTCAAAGCGGTTCTTGGTATGAATTACTACGAGGCTTCGGGGTTTAATCTGCGGTTTCAGACCAGAGGGGACCTTTGGTGTGAGGTCTGGGTTTAGTCAACACTGTAGGTGGTTTGTACAACCTTGGCTACAGAAGGTGATAAATGGGTTTTCACACTTTTGGCGGCAGAAACATCAGTCTGGGATAAACAGCAGACATGCAGAGGATCACTATAGAAAACACATCTATATCAGTGGAAATTTTAACACCACAGTAACCCAGATGGAGGATTTATGGGTTAAACAGAGCAGCATGTCTTCAAATATGGCGCCACAGCTCAGATGACCACGTTAAAAGCGAGAGCAGGCAGTGTTTCAGTCAGCCGTCACAGGCCATCCTCGATGCGTCAAGCTGTCGTTCTATTTCTGGGCAGCGGGATGGAGACGTCCTATATCAGCGCCTGCTCAGGCCCGCTTTATGAGAGACCTCCTCCTCATGCAGTTCAAGTCAATTGTCAACATGATTTATGGAGATGTGAGCTATCTCTAGACCGGCTCCTCAATCTTCCCCTGACGAATTGGTACCATCAGCCCGTGTAACCATCATTTGTTTTCTTCACTGGACCATTTTCATCCACGCTAACAAATTAAACCTGCCATGTTTTTGAGGAAGCTATTTTTTCCCTCCCTTCGTCTTTCTTCATGTATGACCTGTTCGACAATTACCAGAGATGTGGATCTGACACCCAGGAGTGAACTTCTCTGAACTGTTTGCCTTGTCTCTCCTCCCTCCTGCGAGGCTCGGTATGAGTAATAACCGGGTTTTTTAATGGAGGCAGAGAGTCGTAACATTTAATGGCTGGGAACTGGGTTTGATGACACATTCTGAGTGTCACATCTCCCAAAGACACGCACCACTTATTGTCCCAATCATCTCATATAGCTCACCAATACCAATACAACGTGATTAATGTGACTGACTTTTATGAGCGGGATAAAAGGCTCTGCATATTACACAGGCAATTATAATACCCTAGGAAACTCTGGAAAAACAATGGAAAGCTCATGCAATCAGCCTAAGTGGAGGTAACTTTTTAAAGTTCGACTATTTAAGTTTTTAATTGACTCCTTTCCACCAGAGCTGTAAGGAAATGAAGGTCCGGTGAGCAATCAGCCGTATCTTCGTTCAGGAAGTTTGTTGCCCTGCTCTGACCTGACCTGCCTGCAGATTAAAGGAAATTAACAGCCGATGGCAAGGTGTAGGAAAGGTTGGAGAGAAGTTAAAAAGGGCCCTTTGCACAGACTGTGATGTGTCTCTGAAGTTCTGTATAAAACAAGAAAAATACTTGACTTTTCTACACGAATATGATGGAGACCAGCTCCAAATGGGCCCCTATGACTGTGCAGCCCCTACATAACAATTCTAGCAGTATTTTGTTTCCTATTGACACCATCTCAGCTGCTCTACAGGCCGGGTTCACTGTTGGGATATAATTAAATTCCCGGACCACTAAGAAAGCGAAGAAATGAACGGATGCGACGCTCATACAGTTAACATGAACTCAGGCCTTATTTTAGGTGACATATTGACTCTTATGACAAACTGAAGCCTTTTGGTATAAAGTCACCAACATTTGTCAGCATCATAAAAATATGTATGAAATTTAATGCTACACAACAATACAATAAAAATGATACATTGAGACAGAAAAAGTTACAAAACAATTTTTACATTACAAAAATATAGAACAATATGTCACAAAACAACATGTTACAATACAAAACGATATAATACGAAACATTATGATACAAAACAATGTTAGAAAACAAAACAATATGTTCCAGAATAAAACAATACAACAAAAAACAAAATTATTCAGAACACTACAATACAAACAATGAAAGGATACAGAACAAAATTATACAAAACAAAACAAAAAATGTGTTACGATACGGAATGGTATGTAATGATAAAAATGATACAATACAGAATAAAATGATAAGGAACAATGTTACAAAACAAAATGTCACGATATAAAATACAATATAAAACAATGTGATACGAAAGATGATAGAAGACAATGTTACAAAAACTAAAAAAAAGTATGAAACAATACGATAAAAAAAAATTATTGAGAACGCTACAATACAAACAAAACGACACAAAACCATTGTTTGATAACAAAATGTTACAAACTATGATATGAAAGGATACAAAACAAAACAACACAAAACAAAAACAAATATATGTTACGATACAATGATGAAATGGTGAGTAACAATAGAAATTATACAAAGCAGAACAAAATGATGTGCCTCCATGAAAAAGGATATGATACAAAAAGATACGTTAGAAAACGATATGTCACAATCCAAATTATACACTTAAAAAAATGTTAAAAAATGAAACATTACAAACAACGCAATGCCACACAAAGAACAAAATGGTGTGCAGTGATAAAAAATGATATGAAACAAATGATGTTACAAAACAAAACTTATCGAAATAACATAAAATGATGTGCGGTTCTGGAAAATGATGCAATAAGATTAAAAAAATGTGACACACTTTAATGTTTTCGAGTCCTGCACTTGTTACACTAAATCTTATGTAGAAAAAAAACACTTAAAAAAAATGGTGATCCATCTAAACAGAAACACAATCATCATCTACTGCAACTGACATTTATATTCTGTGAGCAGAGGACAATATTCAAGAACAACAAGTTGAATTTGTAATAAACAAAACAGTAATATCACTTTTCAACTTGAACAATGGCAGCACAGATTTCTGTAAAGAGGAGAATAACCAACTGAATAACTAACATGGACCTGATTGGTTGGAATTAAAATGCTCATTATGTTAGCATTTATATAAATTATATCCAGGAGCAAACTCTCTCCAATTTAGGTGAAACAGACAGCAGTCGTCTTAAATTTTCAGTCATTGATCCGGAGAATTAAACAAACTGAAACGCTGAAAGAAAATTACTCAGGCCGGAAAAAAGCAGTGATGGTGATTCATGGAGGATGTGGACTCCAGGAGACAAGGAGCAAAGCTTTAAAGACTCTTCATCAACCTCTCTCTTTCTACACAACAACACACACACACACACACACACACACACAGAAGGGTGCACACATCCTCGCACAATCACACTCTCAAGTATCCCCACACACGGAGCCAGCTGAGAGAGAAAGATGGATGGGCCGGCGGTGGTTTCTGATTTAGTCTGCACAATGAGGCTGAGTGATTTTCCCTGTGGAGCCTGTCTCGCCTCTTTAAATCCCACGAAGAAGAAACTTGCCCCCCCCCCCCCCCCCCAAACCCAGCTCTGCTCCTCGAACCCACCTTACTCCAAAGATTGCCTCCTTGTTCCTGGTGTGATCAGGGAGATAACCACTAATGGATGACGCCCGGGGCACATTTAGGAGGGGAAATGTTGGTGAATGTTGAATCACCTTGGTAATAAACAGGAAATGCTCAGAGACATGTTAACCCGTGTGTTTTATAGTCTGGATCAGGAAAGTCTGATAAAAGAAGACAAGGTTGGGTAAACGCTGACTTTATCAGCTGTGGGAGATTTTTTTCTCCTCCCATTCATTAACGCCGAGACCTTGAAGGAAGTGAAGCTGTTTACTCCTGAAGATTTTCTATAGAGAACCCTTTAACAAGCTGGATAGATAACCACACAGCAGAGGTAAACACAGAGCCCTGAAAAACGACTCCAGTAGCAGGGTAAACACATCTGCTAACAAAGAAACCCTGTCGCAAATAAAAAGATTATATAACAACTTTTTTTAAAAATTCACATGTTCAAGATGAGTTTCACGATCTTTACTCCAACAATAACTAGCTCAACCTCACAAATTTTCGGCATTACAAAGCAGCATTTGTCGTCCAACAGTCGTAAGTAAAGGTATTTCATTGGAAGATGTTAAATCCTACCCAGCATGCTCAATTTATTATGTTTGTTCTGATGGTCGTGTTTCGAACCCTTGCCTAGGGCTGGGCAATAATACTGAGTTCACCTGGGTAACAATAAATGGACGATAACTACTCCATGAGCTGCTCACCCCCTCCCACATTAACTTCATTTACTGAATGGGGTGGATTCACGTCTCTGATGTAGGACAGAGCCTTAGAGGGACATGAGACCATAGCCTACCTACACACATCCAAAACCAACTTTCATCCATTGTTTTTTTTGACACCGATTATACTGACATGAGCAAAATGACATTGGTTACTGTCGTAAATTTCCATATCGGTAAATTTTCGGTTTATCGTACAATATGGTAGTGTGTCACATGACATTGTATCCCATATATTGCATTTTATTAAAGGGCTTCGTAATGTATCATGTCGTACTATCTTATATCACGCCGTATCGTTACCTAACTTATCACGATGTTGCATTTTACTTTACCTCATTATATCTTACAGTCGTACTTTATTCTGTTTTGGAACTTTTTTGCAACGTCCCTTAAAAGGGACATGAGACCATAACCTACCTACACATGTCCAAAACCAACTTTAACCAACCAATGTATTTTTTTTTATACCGACTATATTGACATGTGCCAAATGACGTTGGTTACTGTCATAAATTCGGTGTCGGTAAATTTTCGGGTTTATCGCCCAGCCCTACCCACGCCCGCTGAAGGATTATGCTAATGGCTGTTTTAAACTGGAAACTTTGTTAGGACTGTTTTAATCACCAGAGATGAAGATAGTTCGACAAATATTAGGTTATCTACAAGAGAGGAAAATCGTGACCAAATTCTGACTTCCCAAAAAACAGAACATGACTATGCGGGGGTGGAGTCAGGGAGTTGCACCAAGTTAATTTTGAAAGTTTTTCAGGTTGGATTGAGTGTCTTTTACGTGCTTCTAACTCAGTAAGTCCATGTGACATGAACTCGAAACTTTTGTACAAAACCGCATAAATTCAAAGGATTTTATAAACTTCCCCGGACAAACACGGACAGCCCCCAGAAAAGAGGATATGTCCGGGTAAAAGAGGTCATGTGGTCACCCTAGTCTCTAGAGCGAGTAAACACCATGAGCGTACGAAACCAAAAAAACGTCTAATTTCAGCATGTTTTAGAGTTTTTTGAGTCTCTTGGTTCACTTAAGTGGAACAATCATCTAAAACCCTCCTATAGCTGTGCATCTCATCCTCTATTATCCACATTTGTTCTTTTAGGAGCTCAGTTTCAGTTTTTCCTGCTCTCGGCTACGCTTCCAACAACACGGCAGCTCTCTCATTCGATTCTCTGTCATTTACTTAAAAAGGGAAAAGTGGCGTGTCAGCATCTTGTTGCTGTACAATGAGGGAGAAATGTTGCTGAATCTGTTAGTAATCAGAAAAATGCTTGGAAGACATGTTGGCCCACTTTTAAATTGTCTGTATGATAGAAAAACTCCTTCCTCATTGTATATTGGCTGAGGAAGGACTCGTCCTCTTCCATTAATAGATGCCAAGACCTTGGCGGAAGCTGAATTAAGTAGTGTTTTTCTCTTTCTGCACAAAACCCTTGAATGAGCAAGATAAACAAGAACCCAGCTAAGGGAAAATAATGCTTAAGAATCATAAATTCATACATGCGGCCACATACAAATGTGTACAAACACTGCAGGGCTGGCACAGCATGATCTGTGTTCTGGCGTCTGTTTGCTCGCCTCAGGGTGGGCAACCCTTATTGTCATGTCGAACAAATGTGCCGTCAAAGCTGCACTTTAAAGATGGGACGTGTCACAGGGGGCACGCAAGAAGCCCACTCCCCTAGAGGCAACATGGACGAACGGTTCGAGACAGAAGGGGAGGGAGGAAGAAGTAAACACAACAGGCGGCAGCAACAATCCTTGACATTTCACTATGAGCGCTTGTCTTAACGGCTGCTGAATGCGTCGTCTGAGGAGAGGAATGATAAATATCTCGACGGGTGAGGAGGGAAAGCTTGAGCCAGGCCTCCGCGGGGAAGAGTTATTGGGTTTGAGGTGAGGAGTCTGAGACACACGGGGAGTCCATTTGACTTTCATCCAAACAGAGACAAATCAGATGGTGGCTATGTGCTCCAGGGCGAAAAACTCCTGACTTCATAAAAACACCATCTGAGCACAGAGAGTCGCATTCGAACGGCAATAAATGCCTCATAGAGTTGGAGTTTTATTTATGTAAAAGTCCTCTAAACCTTAAAAAAGGAGGTTATTTATGTCATCACATAATGTAGCTCTAATATCAGCAGCATCACATCCTCATACTGTCATGTCGAGGCGTCCGTTCACCCTGACCGCCTCTCTGCGGGCGATGTTTCAAACCGAGCGCAGAAACAAAGTGTTTTATTTGCACAAATTCGCACCATTCGTGCTCCAAACTTACTTCGCTTGAGTTTCTCTCACCTTCAAGTAGAAAATCTGTAAAGCAGTACCACAACCCTAAAAGTTTCATCGTCACATTTTATGTCTTTCACTTGACTCAGTCAAAGAGTGAGTCTTGCTGTCTTCGCCACTTGTCATTTGACTTGTATGCAGTCCTGAAGAAGTTCCACGCTTATACTAAGAGGTTTTATGGAGGTAGATTGACTCCATGGGCTCTATTTTCGTGCTGCCGGCGAGGCGAAAGTCAGGTTCGCCACGCCAATGAGGCATGCCCAAGCACACTTTGGTATTTTGGTGAGCGGTGCAGCCCGGCGTAAGTATCCACCCTCCCTAACTCAGCTCCTCCCAGTGGCGTAAGTCGTAGGGAGGGAGAGGATACGGCGTGGAGTGGGTTTAACACAGCCGTGACCTGTTTTCACCAATCACATCAGCTCCTCTCCTCACCTTTGAATCCGGCAAGGCATATTACAATTTTCATGAAGTAGTCAAAGAGATGACTGAAAACAGCAATGCAGAATCTGGCTGTGCACCACCCTCCACCGCGCAGCCGGCGGGCATGAAAATAGAGCCCCATATCTCCATACGAGTGTCAAAATTTTTGTGCGTAACTTTGGGAGGATGAAACAATCGTACCAACACTGTCACTTCTATGTCTTAAAAAGTGGAAAGTAGAGTTTCTCGAAGCCTAATTCATGCTTCGGTCTCCTTGTAAAAAACCTTTTGTTGTTAATTTAAAAGCCTGCGTATCTTTTCCACAAAAATGATAATGCAGGTCTGTCTTAAGATCCTATTTGGACACAGTTTTGGGATCTGTTTTTGCCATCTTCTTCAGTATAAGTTCAGTTTTACAGACTTCGGTTTGTCCTGAGCCACCCTTGAATGTCTGTAAAAAGACGGGGATTGAGGAACACTTTGCTCTCTTGTGTAAGATTTCTAAAAGGTAATAAAACCTGCTTTAAGGTACCTCTTGAAGGTCTGTTTCTCTACTTTTGTATCCATTTTTAATACCCCTTTTAGCTCCTGTCTGAAGTCTTGTACTTTTTATACTCAAAAAACGACGAGGTTTGTTTGTGGGCACCCTCGGGTGTCTGTTAAAAACGTTGTAGACTCTTAAATTTCCACTGTGGGTCACTTTAACAAACCGAAACTCCCACTGTGACCAGCTTGATTCGTTTTTCTCTGCAGACTCAGACCTGAAAAAGGAGAAGAATGCAACAAAGTTAGGATAAGTCGCTGACACAAACACAAGACAAAGAAACGTCTTAAATGGCATCTGTGGGTGGGAGTCCGACAGTTACAGGAAACGGAGAATGCTCTGTGACTCTGAGACGACTCCTTAAATGAAAAGCTGGAAAAATCTGCACTATGCAAGGTCACGTCTGTAACAATGTTTGAGAAGATAGTTTTATCATAGTTTCCCCTGCAAATAAAGGACAAAGAGCCGAGTATGAGCTGGATACAAGACAGACCATCAGCACATTTTGGAAATTTCTTACTTTTGATGTCTAACACAAACTTTAGTCTGTTTTCCCAAAGTCCTTTTTTTCTTTTTTGCATATATCTCCAGTTTATCACCTGTTAGTATCGTTTTCAGACTGGTTAGACTGGTCGATTTGGTCGACACAGTTCAGTTTTAAAAGCAACTTAAAGCAGGAAACAAAACTAAATCAATGTTTTCTTGTTCCTTCACAGGAGGCTCTTCTTTGTGGATTTCCTGTAAAGTTTGAGCGGACCTTATTGGGATTTGTGCGACACCGCCGTCCACCACTGCAGGTAGGACAACCGAACTGGCTCACTTTTCTATCTGTGGCTATGAGAAAACACTTGATGGTATACGTAACTTAATGTGTCTGAATGAGAAAATATGGACAACATGATCTTGCAGGAATATCCCTGTATCGAGGGGTGCAATGCACATTTTTCTGACAGCGCATTTTTGTTTTGAGATTACAAATCCAAAAACTGCACCCAAAGAAAGACCGAAACCGTAAGAAAACGCCCGACTGTTAACCCTGGGCTTCTCTGGTTGTCGAACATTCATGCTACTGTGGTTAAAAAACTGTTTTTCTGCGTCTGTGAAAACTCGTTTCCTGTCAAAGTGAAGAAATTTCTCCACTTTGAACAGACTACTTGAAGAAATGTGCAATCAAAGCTGGAATGCAACAGGTTTTTGATGAAGCACCTCTGATAATCATGAAGACAGCTCCGGTTTGATTAGTTTTTTGGGCTGGAAAATAAAATATTCGTAACATCTGTTGCCTCTAATGAGGAACTCTCGAGAATACAAGTTGGCAGGTGGAGAGTCACAAATCTCAGCAACATGCAGGGTACCTGTTGCTTTATCAGAGAGCCATTTTGGATTGAATTGTTAAGAATAAGATTCTCTTGGTTCTGGTCTTGCTGGTAACGCCTCGTTGTGGCCTCCAGATTGCATCATATGGTCCTCCGAGTGGTTTCTCTCCAAATATTTCATTTCTAAAATCAAAGTTTGAAGACATAGGTAGTTTTCTCCTCCTGTTATCCGTACGCCTCCTTTGCTCCACTCGTTTTCAAACACGTTTCCCCGAAGGGCTTTCATGCTCCAGTGGGTGAACATGGAGCTGCTTAAATGAGCAGATAGGTCCAACACCTACAGAAGCAGGAGTGGAGTTGATGCTGAGTTCGGAGCTGGACATACAGGCAGTCCAGCCAATTATTTCCTTCCCTTCTCCTTGTTCCGTTTTTTTTCTCTTCATGTACAGCTACACTGATAAGACCTGCGTTGGAGTGAAAAGCTCCTCTCTCTTGTTAGACACATAAAAAGAACAAGTTGAAGGAGGAGTGAAAGGTGTGGATGGAAAGATTTCTGTGTGTCCTTATCAGTCTCATCCATTTGGACACATTTACCGGCTGTTTCATAAAGTGCACTGGCATCAGAGGAGGAAACAAACCCCGTGAAAATCAATGATGTTGAGATAAGCTCGGTATCAGTCCTGACATCTGCTCGGCCTCCTCTTCATCTCCGTTCTCTGCAAAGAAAAGCAGCTAAAAACATTGTGCTTTGTGCGCTCACGTCAGATCAGGGTGAAGGTTGGAGGAGTCGGAGGACGTGAGACTAGCGAAGGCTCACAAATTTTACTTTAATTTTTCAAAAAGTCTAGGATGGTAAGATTTATGATGCTGAAAGTTTAGGGATTTAAAGTTTAGGATATTTCAGATCTACATGGTTGAATTTAACAGTTAAAGTCGATATATTTTAGACACTTAGTATGCAGAGTAAATGGGACCTTCACACCAAGCGTGAGTCAAATCATTCGCATAAATGAATTACATGTTATGTCAATGCAAAGACGCAATTAGACGCTCGAACTACTCTGGCGGCACGAATGTTGTGAATTGGGTGGCATGATTTGCGCAAATTGAGAGGATACAAATTCATGAGAGTTAAAAAATACCTCAACTTGGGCGGATATTTGCATTGCGATAACCAATCAGCATGAGGATTCCTGGGTGACATATGAAAACTGACCAGAAGATGTTCGCTGGTGTGAATATGTATAAATACAAATGCAGAATCACATTTTTCTCTTTATGAAACGTATTTTTTGTGTTTTTGTTTATTTAAAACACGCCGTCCTTCTGTTGGATTTGTTTCTTTGTTTGAAGGTGATCAAAGAGAACCCCTCACTTTTACGAAATCCATAAAAAACTGCGACTCCAAACTGGCGAGGAGCGATGATTTGTGCTTCACCCTGCAGTGAAAACCAGTAAATATATAAATAAATAGTTACAAGCAAAGTCAACATAAAGTCGTGATATTAGCAGTGATGCTAATTGTGATGTGTTCAGTGCACCACTCGCTTTGTTTGCTTTATTAGCTTTATTCATGAACGTTGGTTAGCACACTATCAATATAATTTATTAACCTTCCTCCCGTGTTAGCTTTTACTACACACCCACCATGTTAAGGGTTGGTATTGACCCGTGTCTTAAATCTGCTGTAAATTACACTGAAAGCATGTCTCTATCATCCAATTTGGTTCTCATCTCCAGGTTACCTTGTTAGGCTTCATTACCCATGAGAATTTTGCTTATAATGGTTTTTGTTGTGGGCCTCTCTACTTCACTATACCCCTCATACAGACATCTATACTGAACTGATCTCACATGTCTGGACATGCTTGAAGTCGTTTTTTTGTGCAGGGAAATACAAGCAAAATGAGAATTTACTCAATCTCACATGATTGGAAGAGGATCTGACTGACAGTGCACTTATGATTTCAGTTTTTGCACTGACTATTAGATATCAATCTAACCGGGTCAACAGCAACACTAACACAACAAGTGCCATCATTTTAATAAGAGCATTTTTTAATTTAGTCTATTTAATGTTTTTATTTTTATTTGTTGAAATCGAGGTTCCTGACAAAGTGAAAAAGTCTTGATGAAATAAAGCTCATTTAAGTGGCTCTTTTAAGCTTTTAAAAACACAAACAGGTCGGTGCGGACCCTTACACAGGAGGAGGGATAAAAAAGATGGTTATCCTCGATTCCAATATGACAGTCTGGGTTCAGTTTCGCTGATGGAGTTGCAATTAATATTTTAAACAAGCTAACTTTTTTAACTAATGGGAAAAACGAGTCAGGATTATCTCTGATTTTTCTCACAGCTGATGTTTTAATTTGTCCAAGTTGAAAATAACTATTTTAATTCACTATCAGAGCAGAGTGACGGAAAAGTCACGTCTGCTCGTTAATCACGGCTGAGGATCGAGAACTGATCGCGGCGCTCTGATCCTTCGCCTTCTCTTTATCCGTCCGCCATCTCTTCAGCCTGACTCAATTCCAGACGTGCTGTGAGGAGAGTGAGACCCAATATTCTCTCCCCCTCTCTCCTCCACTTACAGAGGCTAACATGAGACATGACAGGAGGCAGGAGATGGAAGATTCAGCTCCTCGGCCGCAGAGTAAGCCTCAAATTACAGGCTAGATTAGAGCCAGCATCAGAGGCGCACATCAGGCCTCTCAGGGCTCGGAAATACCTGGTGTGAAGAGGTGCGGGTCAACATCAGAGTGCGTCCTACAGCCACGGCTGCATACGGGCCCTGTCGCCGGCAGCAGATGGTTCATGGAATTACACATAATGAGAGGAGGATCGCTCCGTACAGGCAGGAAGACCAGCTGTAGAGTTGGGGGTGAAGGATCAGAAAGCGAGGCAGCGTACTCATGTCTAATTCAGAAAGCTCTGTGAAACAGGGAGGTAAGTTTCAGGATGGGAGATGGCGTCTTTTACACTACAATGTGGAGGATGTAGTTATTATATGGCTGAGTGGAGCAGGGGGTGGATGGAGAGACTGAATGAGGTGTGAAGATGTAATCATGGTCGGACAGCAGAGGAGGATGTGAAGAGGGACACTGCAGCTGGACTGTTACAGAGTTTGGATACAGGCTGTTTGTTGTTTCGCAGCCTCTCCACTGACAGAGCTTTTTCAAAAAGTTCACAAAACACAGAGTTTTTACTTTTTAGACAACAGAGTTCTGCGGAAAGTTTCTGACGGTGCAGAGAGGGAGCTGAGCCACGGGGTTGGACTGATTTCAGACATGTAAACATAATCCAGAGCTGGACAGACGTATGAAAAAGGTTAACGTGGATGTGAAAGGAAACTGGTTAGCACTGGAGGTGGGTCAACATGCCTCATTTTGTTGTTCATTAGAGAGGTTATCATTTGGGATAATTAACTGATGCTGTTTGCTTCCATTTAAACTAAATGCAGTTTAGCGTTTTTAGTTAGGGTGACTATATGTCCTCTTTTTTGGGGGCTGTCAGGCCTGACTGACTTTGTCCGGGAAGTTTCTAAAATCCTTCAAATGTCCGGGGTTTTGTTTGGAAGTTTTGAGTTTGTGTAGCGTGGACTTACTGAGTTAGAGGTGTGTAAAAAACACTCCATCCGACCTGAAAAACTCTCAAAATAGCTATGCGCAACTCCGGGACACCACTCCCACATGGCCGTGTCCTCTTTTTGGGGATTCAGAATATAATCACCCTACCTTAGTGCAAAAATCACCCTTAGCTTTGATCATATTTTGGTCGTCTGCACTCTCAGTTGAAAATAGTTAAACTTTTAGATCCCTGTTGTACTCATTAATGTCACTTTTCAAACACTGACCAATCAGGATCAGGCAAACCCACTAGTCCAATGTTATGCCATCTTGAGCGTGCCTCCAGTTCTTCACATTTCTATGCCCTGATGAGCGACCGAAAAACACGTCCTACATCGTTCAGCCGTGCCCCTGACCAATTAGGATCAAGAAGGGGCGGGGCTACTGACAACATCTGACTATCGCTTTTTCCAAAGACATAATTTCCAGGTTGAGCTGCTCCTCATAACATGACATGTTGACTTTTTAAGGTTTTCTTAGCAAAATAAAAGCAAATATGAAGCATGTGGTACATTTAAAAACAGGCGATGATCACTAGGGGGCGTGTCTGTACAATTCTTGTAACCAATAAACAGGAAACACCGGTCAGAAACGCTCAAAAATTAAGATTGTGAGGATTGCTGCTCTATCGTGCATCCGTCATGATCCTTATTTCGCATCTTTGTCGAAATATTGCGTCAAAAATTCTCGCTGAGTTTTGATCCAATAAGGTTTCTCTCAATGTTAGGATCTCAAAAGTGGACGACCTTCTCAAATCCACGAATCTCTTGAATCTGGAACCTGAGCCGGGAATGAGAGGACTTAAAGTTACAATAAAAGCAAAAGTTCAGATATAAGAAAGAGCTTATCTGGAGTGGAGCAGAAATAAGAAAAGAGGCGATGGCACCCTTGGGTCTGTGGTCGTGTCATTTTGTTCTTCTCTGTGCCAGTCCCCCGCTCCCTCTGGGCTCTATTACAGCCTGAACCAACTCTCTCTGCCGGCCAGATACAAACATAATCCCTCTGTGGTTTGGTGCAGCCAGGAGCTCAGGGCGGGGAGCATGTTTAACATCTCGATTCTTCTTATTCCACCGCGGGGGCGTGGGGGGGGGGGTCTTTGGCGCGATCGTGCTCCAAGATCAACACGAGGTTGACGGCCATCTGGTCTACAGCGCTGAAAATCCTCACACGGCAAATACCACCCACAGCCTGGCCTCTGTCTCCCTGCAAACACGGCGACAACAGAACAGCGGCAGAGTCCAACAATCAGTCAGGCGGGCCGGAGCAGCGGCCCCAGACCAAACGGCGGAGATCAGATCAAACAAACGATCCTGTGTGTGGGAAGGTGGCACGTCTCTTTAAACATGGAGGTGACTGGCTTTGTACTTCTTTCTTTTTTTTCCATTTATAGCAACGTTTATCTGAGGGAGAAATAGACTTTGTGAAGGCCAGGAGGCTCAGTCATCCGAGGGGAGTGAAGTTTGTGAGGCAGTCAAGGCTCCAGGAGTTTGAAAAAGGAAGATGTGCACAGGGGTACTATTATCCTCCTTCACTAACATGACCCCTTTGGATCATCATTTCTGTGAGAGCCGCTGTAAATCACTTTTACTGCGATGGAAACATCTATTGTGATTGCCTGCCCTTCTATTGGCAAATGTCATTGTCATAATAATACCTGGGAGGGTTCGCTTTACTGAGATTATGAGCGCCACGCTGATGCTGCCAGGTGGGCCGCACAGACGAGTGATGTGAGTGCGGCGCATCCTCAGGGGGAGGATGACTTTTATACAGCAGTTACCAACTTCTGTGTGCATGAAAAGTTCTGCTTGGAAAGTTAAATACTCCCCTAACAGAGCAAAAAGAGTCTGGATCTCACAGTATACAGTTGAAACCAGAAGTTTACATACACTTTTTAAAAGGGCACATAACCTTTTTTTTCTCACTGTCTAACATTAAATCAGATTAAACTTTTCCTGTTTTTGGTCAATTAGGATTACCAAAATTATTTTTATTTGCTAAATGCCAAAATAAGGAGAGAGAGAATTTTTTAGAAAATTTTTTATTATTTTCTCAAGAGTCAAAAGTTTACATACATTTCATTAGCATTTGGTAGCTGCCTTTTAATCGTATGACTTTGCAGGAATTTTGGCCCATTTCTCCTGACAGAACTGATGTAACTGAGCCATGTTTGTAGGCCGCCTTGTTCACTCATGCCTTTTCAGTTCTGCCCATAATTTTTCAATAGGATTGAGATCAGGGCTTTTTGATGGCCGCTCCAAAACATTGACTTTGTTATCCTTACGCCACTTTGTAACCAGTTTGGCAGTATGCTTAGGATCACTATCCATTTCTGCCCAAGCTTTAACTTCCTGGCTGATGTCTTGAGATGTTGCTTCAGTATTTCAACATAATATGATCTATTTTGTGAAGTATACCAGTCCCTCCTGCTGCAAAACAACATGATGCTGCCACCCCCATATTTCACAGTTGGGATGGTGTTTTCAGGCTTGCAAGCTTTCCCTTTTTTTCCTCCAAATGTAACAATCATCATTATGGCCAAAAAGTTCCTTTTAGTTTCATCAGACCACAGGACATGTCTTCAAAAATTAAGGTCTTTGTCCCTGTGTGCATTTGCAAACTGTAATCTAGCTTTTTTTTTAGGTTTCTTTTGGAGTCATGACTTCTTCCTGGAAGAGTGGCCACAGGTGTGCCTCCAAAGACATGATATCATCATCTGGACTTTCCCAAATTGTTAGAAGGCATAGTCATCTTCGTGTATGTAAACTTTTGACTCTTGAGAAAGTAATAAAAAATGTCTAAAAAATTCTCTCTCTCATTATTTTGGCATTTAGCAAATAAAAATAATTTTGGTCATCCTAATTGACCAAAAACAGGAAAAGTTTTATCTGATTTACTGTTAGATGTCGAGAAAAAAAAGGTTATGTGCCTTCTTATACCGTGTTTGTAAACTTCTGATTTCAACTGTCCCTCTGTCTCTTTCCAGAGTAAACAAACATCAGTTCTCGACAGAGTAAAGGCGTCCAGGTAATTACCGAAGAACTCTATTTGCTTAAGAGCATTGAGACGTATGAAACAGGCAAATCAAAAGAGCTGCATGCAAACCTGAAACAATTCAGTGTCTGGATTCTGCAGCATGTAGGGACAGGCTCCCAGCAGCTTTTTGTAAACAGTATTTTTCCAGGACCCTATATGTCAAACATTAGCATGCAGAGCGGCTGACGCGCCCGCTGAAGAATCCTGTTGTTTGGGACCTGGGATGTGTCATCCCCAGTTAGAGACATGTCAGCTACGAGGGTGACTTCCTGCTTTCCCATCACCCTCCACTGCACCCAATCAATCTACGCTTCTGCTTTTTTAAGCAGCTCATCCTCCTCCATCTTGAAACCTGTAAAAACTACATTAGGTTTTCTTTATTGTACCGCCCCCCCTGTATCTCAGGTTAGCCGCGCGTAGATCAATCCTGGACGCGTTAAGCTAATTGTAGGCAATCGTGAGTGGTGTGTAAGTTTAGCTCCATCAGACGATCGATGGTATTGACGTGTAGCAGTCTCAGCGTCTCGATGTGTGTTTATCACAGCGCTGCAGAGAACACATGCAGAGAGGGGCCGATGCTAGTCATGTTGATGAATGAGGAACAATACATTTCAGACGGCTGAAAACGACAATCTGTGCGACTTCTCTCCGATGGAAGGATTTTATTTGATAACTGCTTGTTTGTATTTCTTCCAGGCGGGGTCTGCTCAACTTTTAACAAATGGTACTCACTGCTCAGATTGAGTGTCTTTCTCTGTTGTTGTCAAAGCTGGTCCAACAACCCAAGTTTGAAAAAAAACAGTAAATATGTCGGCTGTTTGATGGTGGTTTACCAATGAGTCTAGTTCTGCTTGAGCTTTCTGGATCAATTGATTGCCCAGTTGGTTGATTGATTGACCTAAATGACCATTTCTAGCTCCAGCTATTTGGGAGCCAGCAAAAGGGGTTGAAACAGCACCAATTTCTCAGACTATTTCAGATTTTCTCTGTTTACACGGCATGTGATTAATTCTGGTCCGGTGTTCCCATGTATTTACAAATTTAATTGAAACAGTTAGACGCCAAATCCAGTTGCCCACCTCTCAATTAACGCTCAGCAAACAGGAAAGTAAAGCAGGTCCAGTTCTGAAAGACCCACTCCGATGAAAATCATGTTTATCTTGTTGTTTACATGTTCATATGGCATTTTTCTGACGCTACAGGACGTATCGTGTAAAAAGAAAGTGTAGAATTGCATTTCTGAGTAAAATACCCGGTTAATTTTCAAAATTAAAGAAAGTCAATATGTCGAACTCTTCTTAGCTTGATAATAGCAGAGGCCAGGGTTGTGTGATGTGGGTGTTTTTACACACCGCCATTTATATACACCGATCGGCGGATCTCATTCAATGTCTCACGGGGAAACACGCAAGATCTCGTCCAGTATTGCGAGAACTATCAGTAATATCGCGAGTGCTTCTCGATCGGTGGTGGATCGGATCCGGTGGGCGCTATATGCTTGCATATTTGATCATCTGGAGCTGTTCTGGATCCAGTGGAATTCCCGGGTCAGAGAAATAGAGAGAACGATCATAAAACAAGCGTGACATCAGTGTCTGAGAGCTGAATAGCTCCTATGTTACCTGCTACTTCTACTGCACCGGCAATGTTAGCCTGCAAGCTAGCATGAAGAGGAGAGTGCAGAGCAGCGCTGTCTTCGTCCACGACTCAGAGGCGAATTTCTAATGAGCTACTGGAGCTCTGCAGAAGAAAAGTCCTTGAAAATAATACAGGTAACGTGATTTTGGCTAAAAACTTAAGAATCACACTGGGAGCATTTTAAGCAGTAAAAAAAATGATATGAGTGGGACTTTAAAGGGTCAGCTCTCTGGTTTGGAAAAGTCAAATTAAATAAGTCTCCACCTTAGCTGGAAATGTGCTCGATAAATGTTTCTTCTTCCAACATGACTGAGGCGATTACTTACTATTGTACTATCCTTGGTGTTAGACCTGAGGGTAACTGACTGCTGGGCCTTCAAATCTCACTCTGATTTTAGTCTGTCGGCCTGATAAGTCCCGTGACGGTACATTTTTGCTATTTTAGCATCAGTCATCTGTGTGCTTTGAACGTACAGCTAAACAACTTATGATTTACAGCCATCCAGAACCGCTCACACCCACATCCTGACCAGTTCATGCTAGGCAGCCAACCCAGTGCAAGCGTAGCCACCAATAGAAATACATTCAATTGCTTCTGGTTGGACCCCCTAACTTATGTGACTGCGCAAAACAAACTCTTAGCCATCGTGGGGTCTAACTTCTGTAAGTGGCGAAGACTCATTCATTACTATTTATGTCTGTTGAGACTTAGTTTGTGTGCCTTAAGATTACAATACGATCAACAGGAGGCAGATTTTATTTTAATGGGTTTATGAAACAGTAAATACCTCCAAATGAAATTCAACAATCGCACTTTCAACAGTGAGTGAATGACAGGAAGTGAGGCAGCAGCTGTGGTTGATCGACATCGAGATAAAGCTGGTCAAGTGTGTTACGCTGCTTCTTTGAGTTTGATGCGATTATAAATAGACAAATAATTAAAGCTTTGACTGTTAGTTGTAATTATTCATGATGGAGCTCTTTATCAATGATGAAAATCCCAAGTTCCAGCTTCACTCAAAAGCTAAATTGCTTTTAGCCTCATCCTGCAAACACCAGCTGCACCTCACCTTTCCCAATCGACACACAAGGCCTTTCAAAAACCTTGAGATTCTTCCCATTATGTGAGTAATAAACAGCAGGGCCAAGGACTCAGGATTCGAAGGAGACAAAGAAAGAAGAGCAGGAAAGATATAGTAAGTTAATAGGACAACACAAAAGCAGCTGTGACGCCAACCGACAACAAAGCTCAGATCTGAGAGTCCAAGTCTGCGTGAGTACGGAGATGGCAGCGCCTGCACTGGGTGACAGGCTCGATCCATTTGGCGCCGGCAAAGACACAAACACAAGCTGTCTGGAGGGAGTAAGGTAGACTTCAATCAGCTAAAAGGTGATAAAACATAATTAATTCAATCACCCACTCACTCTCACTCCCTAGCTCCTCTCCCCTTCTTCTCCCCCGTCCTCTGAGAGACAAGCAGAAAAAATAAAAAACAGCAGTGCATTCACAGTTCGGTTAGAAAAGCCTCCCTTTTTCTCTCTATTTATGCAGAACTCAATAACAAGCCTGCATTTGATTCTCTGCAAGGTGGCTCACAATGCAGCCCTTGCCATTAAAAACACCCTCAAAATAGAGGTTTTTATTCGTACAATGCGTGGCAAGACCCTCTTTACACTTCTGTCATTAACTGTTAGACCTGGAAAATGAAAAATGACTAGCAGGAGAGAGATAAAAGACTGTCTAGTGTGTGTGTGTGTGCGGGATGCAAAGTAAACCACAGAGAGAGAGAGAGAGAGAGAGAGAGAGAGAGAACCATTAGCGCTTTTCTGTACCTTCACACCCGATGATAGACCATTAACACCCAAACCAGCCTGGCTTTGCGCTCGTCAGGGTCAAGTAGGCTGCGATTACTCTACAACTCCACACTCCAAGTTGGCTCAGAAAAGAGGCTGATAGGGAAACAAGCTTTTAGGAATAAGAAAGGAGGATGTGATGGGACTGTAGCCTCCAAAACTAAGTTTACATAAATCCCTTTGTCAAGGAAATGTTATTTGTTTGTGGAGGCTGTAAAAACCTGATGGGAGGTCAGTGGAGATTAAGTAAACCTAGCTTTTTGTTCGTGAACCGACGCTTTAAGTCACTTATCAGACTTTGATAGATCAGCAACACCTGAACCAGTCCAGGTGTCTGTAAAGTTTGGTAGAGATGAAGCAGGGATGTGTCTACAAGGGTCGCAAGGGGTGACACTGGCCCCCCTTGGATTAGTCAGCGCATGCAAAACCACCAAATCAACCATTAGGGTGTTCTCTAACAGTGATTTTTTTTCTTCTTTTATTGTATTTTAATGTCGCAAATTTTTACTGAGACTTTGTACACCCGTCTTCTTTCTTAAAGGGATATTCCGGCGTAAATTTAATTTAGGGTCAAACACACTGTAACACCGAGTTAGACACTGCGTCGAGAGATGAATGTTGCTTCTCTAGTTATACCAACTTTAGTAACGACCGCACGATAGCAATACACAGCGGTCTGAGGAGTCATAGACAAACCTCAACCAAAACACCACTCTATAGCCACAAATAATACTCAGAACAGCACCTAACTTCATCAACAGGACATATAGGGTCACAGACATAGTACTAGCCACCAAACATCTTTTTAACTTTGCCTGATTTCTTTAACAAAGAGACTAAACACAACTCACCTACTCTCTTCCAGCAGCCACTTG
Organism: Xyrichtys novacula; assembly: GCA_962446985.1. Taxonomy (NCBI): domain Eukaryota; kingdom Metazoa; phylum Chordata; class Actinopteri; order Labriformes; family Labridae; genus Xyrichtys; species Xyrichtys novacula. The sequence goes on from OY660883.1 coordinate 4,497,324, forward strand.
TTTGTAGCGAGACCTCAGGCCAGTCCATTACGGACTACAGCGGGGTGACGCAGCTCAAGGAAGAACATTTATGATCATTTCTTCATCATTTCCCTGAAGTAATAATCATCATATAAATCATTTTGCAGACGCGGTCGTTCTTCTGTCTTAGCGTCTCGGTCTGATTGTATTTCCATTAAGAAATTATCATAAATGTTCTTCCTTGAGCTGCGTCACCCCGCTGTAGTCCGTAATGGACTCACTTGAGGTCTTGCTACAAACAAGCGGCTGCTGGAAGAGAGTAGGTGAGTTGTTTTTCGTGTCTTTGCTAAAGAAATCAGGCAAAGTTAAAAAGATGTTTGGTGTCTAGTACTATGGCTGTGACCCTATATGTACTGTTGATGAAGTTAGGTGCTGTTCAGAGTATTATTTGTGGCTATAGAGTGGCGTTTTGGTTGAGGTTTGTTTATGGCTCCTCAGGCCGCTGTGTATTGCTATCGTGTGGTCGTTACTAAAGTTGGTATAACTAGAGAAGCAAGTGGTGTGTTTGACCCTTAATTAATTTTACGCCGGATTATCCCTTTAATAGAAAGTCCCACAAAAGTTACTGCTCTATTTAGTCACTTTCTTTTCACTCTGGTGCATTATTACATTTATACTGAGGCCACCCCTGTCTGTGTCAAAGCCCCAGATGGGCCATTTCATTAGTGCCATGTCCCATCTGTTTCCATGGAGGAGGCAGGATTGGGAGCTCCAGAAGGGGGAGCTCTGAGGGTTTTAGTTTCACTGTTATGTCTCTGTTCTCTTGAGTTGGGTCTCCTCTGAGGAAGCGGCAGGAAAATGAAGGATCTGTGAAGAGGACCTGGCAGGAGAAAATGTGACGCTGAAGTAGTGAAGCTTTATTTTGCTCTCAGGGACTCAGGAGTGAGCAGGTAAAGTTTTAAAGTGCACCTGAGTGGGAGAGTAGATGTTCATTTCAAGCCATACAGGCAGAAAACACATATAAAACCCTGAGAACTGGTGCACCTAGCGAAGCACCCCCCTGAGGCACTCATCTCCCACAAGAGCAAGGTGTGAGAAATGAGAACAATAGCTGTTGAAGGCAGAGTCATGTTTCAGCGCAATCGCCGTAATACAAGGCCGCTGTATTCTGTCTCCCATGACAACTGAGCCCTGCGCTTGAGGGATCGGACAGTATCACAGGAGAGGGTTTGTCCTTTTCAGCGCTAACCTGACCACGGTGCAGAGTAGCTCCTGGTGATGTCAAGTGAGAAGAATTTCTGAGGTAAACAACAGCGAGGCAGGAGAGGCTGCAGTGAATCAATAGGAGGCAGTGAGTTTTGGAGAAGGTGCTTATTTACGCCTCTTTTTACCTTTAAGAGACTTTGATCGTTCAGCTTTCATTAGGCAGCACACGTACAAAAGACACGGCAGCTGTTAATCCAGTATCTTTTGATTTGTCCGCTAGTTATTATTAACGTAATGAGAGCGATGTTTTCAAATGAAAAGTCTAATTTAAAGGAAGAGGCCTGCAGCGAACTTCACACAGACACATTTAAAAACATTTGAGATACTTGTTTTCAGTGTCAAACCCATTTATTTTATACTGGATAAACCAACATATTATTTCAGCTACCAGCCGAAGTTTGAGATGCTAAACTTACATTTGTTTTGATAGGGCATATATTTTAAACTGCCCTGATCAGCGATGGTTTTATATCCGTCATGTGTCTGTGAAAAAGACGAGCATCTACACAAATTAAAACCCCAACATGTATCCATGTAAAGTGGTGTTAAAAAGGTGAACAAGACTTTACAGGAATATTAAATGTTGGCATTTTCGTCTTGGTTCAGCTCTTCTCATTTTTGGATGAGGCAAATATGTGTCACATGTGCGGTACACAAAACAAAGGAAAAGGACCCAAAAATGTAGAACTGTGGATTTATTAAAGCAAAAGCAAAAAGTTAAAGTCCAACTAAAACTCAGTCTCAAAAAACACAAGAAGCAAAATCCAAAAAATCAAAGGAGCACTGGGGAAAAAAACACAAGGAAACAACTGGGGACACAAGCATATGCTGACATCGACATACACAGACACGATGAACCAACAAGGACAGAGAGGAAGACAGGGACTTCGAGGAAACGAGCAACAGGTGAGGCGGAAGATACACAGGTGAAACTCATGATGAACAAAGGAGGGAAAACTAGGGAAGTAAAACCAGACTAGAAATACAAGGAATCAACTACTTAAAATAAAACAGGAAATAAACACTGAAAACTGATCTAAATAACAACAACAATAACAATAAAAACTTTATTTTTAAAGCACTTTTAAAAACAGAAGTTTACAAAGTGCTTTGACAAACAGTCGTAAAACACAGAACATCAGCACATGGACATAAAAACATAAAAAACAGAAGCTCAGTTAAGAACAAGGCCTCCGAATTGAAGGCCAATTTCATTTGTCATAAGAAACCCAGACAATACAGGGACCCTACAACATAAAAAATGAGACCATGAGGACCAAAATAAAACATGAAATAGGTAAGAAAGAGAAATGTCATAAAAGAGGAAGAAAAAGCAGGAAACAGGATAGTAAATATAAAAGGCAATCTCAACAATGATAATAAAATCATAACAAAATAACGATGGTAATAGTAATGGTAAATGGAATGACAAAAATGAGCAGGAAAAATCAATAAAAACAATCAAACAAGAGGCCTAAAAGGTTAAATTAGATTATAAGATTATAAGTAAAACAAAAGCTAAAAGGACAGTAAGTGGAAAACAGTGAGAACAGGAGGGAAACAGGGTCCAACACAAACTGAAAACTCACAGGACTGGACTACAGGGGAACAGAAACACGAAGGAAAACACACAGAAAATACACTTATATAACAAAACTAGGAGAAAACTAAAACAAAACATATCAAGACAATATGTTGTGAATCAGCACCTTCGAAATGCACTCTCTGGCTCTGCAGCTGTTGCACGGATTGCAGGATAGTCCTAACCCTGATTAAATATTTCCAGCTATTTAAAATTATAAAAGAAACTGACATTTTGCCTCGGTGTCAACAGGCAGAGGTGAAATATATATATCATAGTTTTTTTACATTATTAATCACTGATCTGACCTTCAGAGTCAAATATTTAACACAACCTGGTTGCATTTCAGTCACAGTAAACCCCCTCATCCATACTTGGGTATAACTAACATAGGCTAGGTTAGCATAGGCGTAAATGTTTGCGGCTAACAACTAGCAAAGAGAAGTCAACCGTCTAAAACATATTTAAAGCCTGGATCCATAGAAGACTAAACTCTGAACCTAATTCACTTATTTTAATTTTGTAAGTGATGATAATATAAGTCTGAAATACATTTCTAGTTTTTATTTTTGTTCACTGACTAAAGATTTCTAGCTACTTAAAATGCTAAAAGAAACCAATGTTTAGTCAGAAGTTAAATATATATATGTATCGTAATTTTTTACAAGATTAATCACTGATCTGACCTTCAGAATCAAATATTTAACACAACCTGGTTGCATTTCAGTCGCTGTTAAAACCCTCATCCTAACTTGGGTATAAGTAAAATACGCTAAATTAGCATAGGTGTAAATGTTAGTGACTAACAGCTAGCGAAGAGAAGTCAACCGTCTATGACATATTTAAAAGAAAACTTAATTTACTTATCTTAATTGAGTTAGTTATGATAATATATAACTCTCCTTGTATATTACCAGCTTGTTTGTCCATTTTATAGCAAAGAACCACAAAAACACCCATTTATTCTTAAAAAGAAAAACTCAGTCTGACTGATTAACTTCAGCGTCGTTCTGCTTGTTTTGAAAGGTGATGTCTTTCGCTGCTGGTTTGAAAGCTCAGCATATAGCTCTTTAAGAGAGTATTGAGCGGACAAATGGAAAAAAAAGAAGTCGTGTAATGAAAACTTCAGCAGATTGATTTTGTGCCACAAATGATAAATACTTCATTTCAGCTCTCATTATCATTCCAAACTCATTTGACACAGATTCCTTTCGACCGGAGAAGTTAGCGGATGTATTTTTGTTGAACTAAAATAACACATAAACCGTTTTTTGATGGCTTTTTTTCTCCACCTGATAACATAACACTGCATCATAGTGTAATGTAGCATAGCAGGCATGCAGGACAGCACATTATAATCTCATTATGACTGAGTCATTTAGTTTGAATCGAGTCTTATAATCTTGTTTTCCAGAAACCAGGTCAAAAATATCTGCCAATGGGGTGATATCATTATGAATACAATCATGATTTTGTCGTTGACCCGTTTCGCCTGTTATGGGATTTCCAAAGCTGCGGACTGGAGGCAGGTCACACGACACAGAATCACCAGAAATGAGGTTTGTTAAACATGAAAATGTTGAGAGAGATGTTTTCCAAACCTCAGATACAGTCTTTTGTTCCCTTCCTGTGCAGCAGTGGGTGATTTTGCACATCAGAAAAAGAGCTATAGAGCCAGAGAGAAAGGGAGCATAATAGTTAGACAGACAGACAATGAGACAGGGAGCGGAGGGAAATACGGTCTCAGTGTGGATAATTACATTTCTACCTTTCTCTGGCAGTTGCCTAGCCTTAATGCTGGTAATTAATTTCATTATTTTGGGCCCTGGCTGTTGAGTGCAGATTAGTTCTCTCTGAGTTGTGGGGATAAACACACGGTAATTGCTTATTACTCTCAGAGCCCACATTAGATTATACTAAAGCCAGCGAATTAGAAAATATCCAATCACCTTTAGCTAAAATTCAAAACCTGCTGTTGTGGTCACGGCTTGTTTTCGTTTGTTGGGGACGTCTTTTCCTGCTTGCTGGACAGGAAAACTGCTCTGAACCGCTCCTGCTCTTACTGAACTGTTTACAACTTTTGGGTTTTTTTTTCTAAACATGAAAAAAAGAATCTTCCTCTTCAAAACATTTGTCTTCTTCTTCTATTTCATTAAACTCACTGAGTCCTGGAGTCCATCTTTCAAATGTAGTACTTTTGTGAAGGTTATCAGGGCATCGCTGCCCTTTTTTCAGTCAGTGCAGGGTTATATTTATACCCGAGGGTCGGTCACAGCGAACACAGTCCTCTCTTTCTGACTACTGAGCAGCAGCAGGCGGGGGATTAAGTGCCATGCTGAAGGGAACCTCAGTGGTATTTGTTTATCTGCAAAACCCAACTGAGAGTCGAGCAGCTGGACTCAAACCAGCAGCCCTCTGGCCACAACAATGGTAACAAAAGGTGGCTATTTATTTTTATTACCTGGTTGTTTACTGAGACCTCATTGGATGGATGTTTCCAATATATTTGATCTATATCTAACTTTTTCCCGAACATAGGTTTCCCATCTCCTTATTATTACTTCTTGCATAGCAGTCAGTCGAAGGCTAATTAAGGAAATTTACTGATTGGTTTAATGGGGAAAGTGCACATTAATGAAGGCGGGTATGTAAATGTGCCAGATTGTGACCTGAGGCTGATTTCAATTGGTTGTCCAGGCGAGTTGAGGTTACAAATATGCATAAAAATCCATATTTACTGCAAATACGGGGAGAAAGTCAAACAATGAGTCAAAGAAGGTCAAAAAGTTTGCATTAGGACCTCGGAGACATGCATGTACTGTCAGTTTCTATGCATCTAGCTCTAGCTCTTTTTAGGACTAATTGTAATCGCCAATCAACAGATAGATAAGCTCAGCCTGTCATTGTTCTGTAATTGAGAAGTCTTTCCAATCAAGCCAAACCTCCACAAGGTCTATTTGCTGAAAAGTAAACCACCAATCTGCTTTTCCCTGCGCCATCTTCTGGGTAAAGTTGTGAAATGCTCTTTTTTGTTTTACTCAATATTTAGATACCAAAAATGGCTTCTTGTCCACAAAATTTCACGATAATTTGGAATCGTGAACTTTACTCAAATCCAATTTTTTAGTTTTGGTCCCCAATGCCAATCAAATGTCAGTGATGGCCGTAACTTGTTTTATAAAGTGGCGAAGCTTTATAGAAAAATAGTGCAAGAACCAAAAAGTAGGTGTCTGAAACTTGCACTGACTGCAAATTTCTTGTTCCCTCTGTGAAATGTAATCAAAAGGCAACATGAAGTTTCAGTGTAATTTTTGTTTCGCCATGTGAAGACCAATCACTGATCTAAACTTTGTTAGAATCAGTCCATCACTTGAACGCTCAAACACAACCAGAGAAATCTTCAGTTCTCAGATACAACATTTATTCAGGTCATATGAAAAGTAGTACAGTGCTGGACTCGGGATGACAGAGCCCCTAGGATTCTTGGGCAGGGATTACCTTGGACAGAGGTTTGACTTAAACGCAACCGAGTGTCATCAGCCAGTCATCTCTGACCTGAACAGTCCAACAACTTTTCACGTGGTCTTACTAAAATGTGATATGAAATATGTGTGTGTGTTGTTGACCTTGAGGCGTGTAACTACTGTAGCAGACCTGTCCAACAGAACAAAGAAAAGCTTTGTGGCTCATCAGGTTCCTCCTTATCAAGCTCGACGTCACAATGTTCTGGCTAAATAAAAAAAACAACCTGTAAGTTAAATGAAAACACTCGTTGACTCGCATGAATTCAGTGAAATCTAACACTAGCAAAATAAAACACAATTATAACATTTTTATCTGCTTTTATCATCATCTGTTTTTAAAAAAAGTCACTTTGAACTTGAGATTTTGCATCAGCCTGAATAAGACAGCAGTGAACATTTAAAAGCATAACACACAGAAAAATTAACCCTTCAGCTGCACTGACACACCTTTGAAACACGCTCACGCTTTGATTTACAGTCGAGTGGTGACACACATATGTGAAAGAAAGTAGACCTGAAACCTGAGACTGTGCTCCAGGTTCGAGTTACACGGATATGTCAGTCAGGAGTCAGTTGAAATGAGACCATTTTAAATCTGCACCACAGCTTGGTCTAACATAAAAATTAGAGCATCAGGGTTAGGTTTACAGAGCGGAGGTACATTTACTGTAAAACAAACCTCCTTTCGTCGCCAGGTATCAAACTTTACACGTCTGTTGTGTTGTTTAACTCAAGTATCCATGTCAGGCCCGGGGCTCGATGTGTTTTCACGTCTCGACCTCAAAGGCTGAAACCTGCATGTCTGACACCATAAGAACAGAATCTACCAGAAAAGCACCTGAGAGCGCAGCCTGTCGTGAATAGATCATAACTCAGGTGACGGGATCTTCACACGAACACCTTTACAGGCCGAGGGCAGGACCCTAGACTTCGGATCAGCAGATTTTAAAAGAAGCAGATTTTAGCCTGAGGGCTGCTACAGGCGAGATATCGGGGGTGTTGATGTGCAGTTTTGTAAAATTTTTAAAGCAAAACCTTAAAAAAACAAAAGTTAACCTGTATTTGCAGTCTACTTGCTCCTGAACTCCATGCAAATTATTCTCAGTATTTCCCTCTAATCACCTACGAGCTGATGAAGCTAACGAAAGAAGCATCTACCCACTAACTCTTGAAGACGCAGGTCAAGGTTTCATAAAGCTTGACGCACTAAAGGGCGAAACCTACACATGAGCTTATAAGTGCACATAACGTGACCTGACTCACAGATCAAACACTCGCTTGTAATTTCTTGCCGTCAGGTTCTCATGGAAACGTATGCAGAATACAGCGTGTGTCCGTAGAGATGCAGAGCGCTTTAGCAGCCTGACTAAATTTCTTCTGAAGAAGTGGAGGAGCTCTCCCGGGAGGCAGCAGCCGGGCCCTGCCACTAAAGGTAATAGGGTCAGACAGCTACACATTAGCTGTGGATCATCTCCTTTGACACAGCCAGTGATCTCACTGGCGGCAGAAGAGCAGAGCCCATACCTGTACCTGCCAGGCATATCCATGCTCACTGCAGAGAGAGGGAGGGTGGGGGGTGGGGAGTTGTTAAAGCAGCAGGAAGTGAGGGGAGCGCCTTTTCGAATCCGAGGATCCCAGGTACACTCCACACCTCAGGGACTTTTCATGTGGTATCACTGGCCCTGAAAGACGTCCTCGCACACTGGAACGGCACAAATCTACAGAGCCGTGAGAGTCATAGCAAATGTGATTTGCAGGACTTAAAGGAATGGTTGAGGATTGGAGAGAACGGTAATTAGTATGAACCTCGTTTCTATGGTGATCATGGTCCTACAGCGCGATCTCCACAAAGTGAAGAGAAAAAAGTACGGAAAAAAAACTGTTCATCCTAGCAGGTGCAGGGGGCAAAAACATTGACCAATGGGAGCCATCCGTCCCGGAGACCTTCTATTGGTCGATCTCCTGCTCCGGCTCCGTTTTTTTCAACTGCTTCTCAGATCGTCAACCAGGACTTTAAAATAGGGAGAGAAGAAATTGGGAGAGATTTTTTTTTTTATGTTTACAATTTTAAAAAAGAGAGAAAAAGAAAAAGTCAATTATATCTGTTAATAGATTACTCAGCAACATTTGCAAACAAATGAAAAACAAACAATCACAAAAACCTCAGAGATGGAGATCCTTCCATCCAGTTTCTGCAGTAGTCTAAGCAGGCCAACTTAGACCTCCCTCCTCCCACCAACATTTCCAACCTCCTCCTGTGGGAGTCAGAGGTAATCTCAGGCCAGATGGGCTGTATATAATCCCTCTGGCAAGCTCTGGGTTTACCTCGAGGCCTTCACCTGAAACACCTCCAGAGGGAAGCATCCAAGAGGCGTCTTTATCAATACCCAAACCACCTCAGCTGACGGGTCGACAGCGGGGTGACACAGCTCAAGGAAGAACATTTATGATCATTACTTTATCATTTCCTTGAAGAAATAATCATAATCTTTTTGCACTGCAGACGCAGTAGTTCTTCTACCTTAGCGTCTTGGTCTGATTGTATTTCCATGAAGAAATGATCATAAATGTTCTTCCTTGAGCTGCATCACCCCGCTGTAGTCCGTGATGGACTGGCCCGAGATCTCCATACAAACAAGTGGCTGCTGGAAGAGAGTAGGTGAGTTGTGTTTAGTCTCTTTGCTAAAGAAATTAGTCAAAGTTAAAAAGATGTTTGGTGTCTAGTACTATGGCTGGGACCCTATATGTCCTGTTGATGAAGTTAGGTGCTGTTCTGAGCATTATTTGTGGCTATAGAGTGGCGTTTTGGTTGAGGTTTGTTTATGGCTCCTGATACCGCTGTGTATTACTATCGTGCAATATCATGCCATCAACAGGGTGACTAACTCTTTGTTTTTGACCTTAAATTAATTTTACACCGGAATATCCCTTTAAATCTGAGTAGCTTCTCTCAGAGAGATGCTACTGCTAACTTGCTAGCTTCTGCTGCTTCTTCTCTGCTGTTATCACTCAACCACACTCGTTAATATTACTTTATCTACTTCTTGAACCACCGAGCCAGCAGTCAGCATGCTCCAGGAGGGTCTTGGCACCACTTCCCCTCCTGCCACCTTCATTTTTTATTTATTTTTTCACGGCATTTATGTGACTCCATACAACTGACGATTTATGTTTTTGGCAAAGCAAGCGTAAACAGGCGCCTCGTCTTTCCCCGAACATACCCACACTCGTGTTTTCCACCCGTGTATTATGTCAGAGGAGTTTGAGTCCTGGGAAGGCGGGTGGTCGGGCCATTTCACTTCTCAGAAACAAGAACAGACCAGACTTAGAGAGCTGCCTCTCCCCAAGGCCCCTCATTGGAACAAGACAAACACAAGGCCTGTAATTAAAGATGTAACAAAGGCTCTGTCAATTGTCTCTCCTCTCTTCTCTGCCAGTGAGTCGGCTCACATTGTTGCTCAAAGCTTAGTCTGGCGTGCTCCGTATACAAGGCTAGGAGCGAAGGTTCAGCTGTCCTCACATCCACTCGGCTCACCAACTCCTGAGAGAGGGAAAACAGCACTTGGGCTTCAGTGTCGTGCTTTTGTTTTAAGCTTCATAATATCAGCCGCGGACATAATGAAATCCTTCAAGCACGTAGTGATTCATATTGCATGAGTGAGCAGGTTGGGATTTGGAGTCTCGCTCAAGGACACCCTGACGTTGATGGACGTATGCCGGCTGTAGAGGGAATTGAACCTGTGAGCAGATTTGAGTTTATGCCACAAAAGAGACGGAGCTGCTTTTTAAGGCGGAAATAATCTCATTGATTAAGTCAAACCTCAGCGGGCAGAGCCAAAGAGCTGATATTTCACAGCGTGTTGAAGTACATCTCAAAGACTCTGGTCAAAATATGATTATTTCTGACAGATATCTTTGGTTTTATTCACGGTTGAGAGGAGAGCTCTTGAAAAGGAGAACCATCATCTCTTACCTTTGCAGGGATACTTGGTGCAGAGCCAACTTGGGAAATTTAGACATTTTATCGATTATCTTTAGAAACTTAGACTACGTTCACACTGCAGGTTATGATGCACAATTCAGATTTTTTGTTAAATCCGATCTTTTTGTGCGGTTGTTCACATTACAACAACGAATTCGGCATCTAATGTGAACAGAATGCGTCCGTGAAGTGACCCGCATGCGCACAAAGCACAAATTGCTTTCTGTGCCCGTTTGTGTTGTCGAGGAATGGTGGCGTTCGAATGAATGCACCTGAGCGTCCACACTGCAGTCACATCGGATACATATCTGATTTATATCCACATACAAAAGAGGCCTGTGTCGGATTTGAAAAAATCAGAATTGCACTGTTCACACTTCCATGAAAAAATCAGATATGTCTCACAGATGGTTAAAAAATCTAAATTGACCTGAACATAGCCTTAGTGCCACAAATGTTGGTCTCTAATTTATCAGATTTCAGCTGAATAATGAATTTATTTTGACGTGTCTTTGCTGTGAGCTCTGGTTGTAAATCAAAATATAATCTTTGTTAACAAACTACCAAAATAGTCGGGGTAGTTTCATGCCAGACTAATCAGATTACTTTGCTGCATTAACTTTTTATACACTCTAAACGTTGGACAGGGTGACAAACTAGCCGTCGTGTTCATCCAATTGGACTCCTGACGTTTAAGCGTCGTCATACCCGTCAGGTTGAGACTAAACAAACAAAGGTGACAAGTAAAAACACACCGTTTGCAGACGACTCTCTTGTTTGATTTGCTTGACATCTCAAGTACTTGATGATTAAATTGTGCAAAACTTAAAATGCTAAATCTCCAAAATTCACCATTTATCAGTCAGAGCCTTTAAATAATATTGGTCTTAAAAGCAAATCAAAACACAAGCTTTGAAAATCAGACTTCCAGTTCTCGTGTGCTGCACGACAACAACACATTAAGTCTCTGCGGTTTTGTTTACTGACATTAAAACAGGAGTATAATTTGCAGGTTTGCAGCATGCGTCACGGCTTACTCTGCTCTCTCGTTAAAAGACTCTGACACTTCCTGATATTCTGCCCCTAATATAACATGTCACTCTGACTCTCTGGCTGCAGCATCCCGGCTAAATTTGCAGACGTCCCTTCGGTGAATATGGAGGTGTCACATTATCCCCGTTTTGTGCGAGGGGAATGAATTCTGGTTTAATTTTCCCGCAGATAATGCCCAGATCAGTCCTAGAAGTGTCACATCTTCAAAAACTCATTCATCGCAGCGGTGGCGCTGACGACAATTAATTCTGACGTTAGGAGCTCTGGCCTGCTTTCTTCTACCTTCGCCAGTACCCGATGTTTCCACATTCTCGGGATAGTTTCTGTCAGCTCCATAAATGAGGTATTAAAATTCTCCTTTGCTTTCTGTGGCTGTCTATCCTGCTCACAAATGACTCTCTTTGAGAAGTAACTGATGGCGACGTTTCTCAGACGCCTCCGGATTCTGCTTCAGTGTGGGGTTGAGCTCAGCGGCAGTCATTAGAGCAGTCGGAGCGCCACGGCTGTCACCAACCCCTGGGCTGCGGCCTCGGTGTACGTTAATAGGGACATTATTAAATCAGCCACAAAAACAGGTGCCAGGTTTACTCTGAATTATAAAGACGCTTAAATATTTTCTCTTTTGATGTTTCTGCAACAAATCAATCCGCCTGCGGTTCGATAAAATACAAGATAAAGAGTTTTGCTTCGTGAGTCGATGGAGTAAAAGCTCTCTGCGACTGTGTGAAATCCTTTAAAAGTTTTTTCTCAGGTAAAATATGTGCAAGAAATCTGATTTGAAGCTTCCCGTCTCCAACTTTTTTGAAGAAGAATAGTCTCTCAAATGTGACAGTGGCGTTTTCCTCCCTGAATAATGAAACCGTATATGTAGGAGCCTCTCGGAGCCCAAACCTGAAATTAATTCTGGATTTGAAATTCAGACAGGGACATTGTTTTATTGAAATTCGCAGAGGAACGGTGTTGTCTGTCGGAACGGAGAAAACCTCGACATTACTTTGATGGATTGCATCAATTTTTGGGAAACTCTGAGGGTGACTCCTTTTAACTGTGGTGGGATCTGAAATTTGATGAAAAAGTGCACCATAAAGTTTCTACTGACAGGTTTGAACCCATATGTTCATCCTCTGACTTCAATATGGGCTCAAAACACTAATAGTGCCAAACAAGACCGCACAATAAAAGCTCTGTGTTGTACCAAATTATCCAAGGTTGTTTTAGAAAAGTGGATTTGAGTTACCGTACAGAAACAAGAGGTCAGAGTTAGCCAAATGTTGTCCATCAATAAGTGCTAAAACTTGGTTTGTAAGTTGCATTAATAACTACTGGAATCAGTGATCTCATGAATTAGGATGCTCATGTCATCTTCACAAGTTTTACTTCCTGCGGCAGCAAAAAACTGACTTTGATTTATTGTCTATCGTTGTGCTAAATGCAGAAATCTTTAAGCTTGTCACAGTCAGCAAGAAAATGGTTATTTTATTCCGAAAACCTAGTTAGAAGTAGGCTTACTGTGTACTCTTGGATGTCACATTTCTATCAAACTGGCTGTGTAGCCGGAGGAGTTGCCCTCTGCTGGCCATGGGGGAGAATGCAGGTTTGAGACGCTTCAGATTCAGATTCAGACGACTCTATTAATCCCCGAAGGAGAATTCATTTCACAGTAACCCACCTTATTAAACGATTAAGGAACAGACAAATATCAGACATTCACAGCAGCATATGCCCCAAACACTCCACTGTCAGCACCATAAATCAGCAATAAATAAATAAATAGATAAATACATGTGCCTCCATTTAGGATTCAGTTTTTCTTGTTTTTTACAAGTGATTTTAGTCTGAAATAATTACCCTGCAGGGGATCCCAGTCAGATCTGCACCTTCATAGAGAAACTGGAGACTGTTATTGTAGAGGTCAAGTGTGAAGTTTTTACTCGACAGTTTCACAAACGATCAGAAAGACCGGCACAAACACAAACTTTACAGTCAGGAGGGTTGGTAGACCTTTACTTTTTCAGTCAGGTAGCCACTTAGTCTGAGCTCTACTCACCCAATCCTTAAAAAAAGGGAACTAACCCTTTAAAATACCCTTAACATGACTGTAGAATCAGGGATTATGTCAAATTTGGTCACTCAAAGCAAAAATTCAGTGATCCAAACTGAGTTTACACTACAGTTTAGGACTCCAGTTCCTGGATTAATCCCACCGCTTTAAGACTGATTTTGAGAAGAAGAAAAAAAAAACAATTTACTGAGCAGGTACATTTAAAAATTAGTTTTTGAGCTTGTCGTCTTCTAGCCTTTCCCTCTGTAACACTGGTGACAGTTTAACAGCTGTTTAAGACCTTTGCTGGGTTAATAACTCATAAATCCACCTCAGGTTTTTGTTAACTTGTTCCACTTATGATCAAAACTGCGGCACTGTAGAGATGAGCGACAGCTGGCCTCGGTCAAGGCTGCAGATAAATGGCGCCATTTGATAAACTGAAGTATGATTCAGACGTGTTAAAAAGAAGAAAAAGAACTAATTTTGGTGCTAATGAACATTTTTGAAGAGTCAAAGATCCTTTTCTGGGTCATCTCTTTGCATTCAGAGGCCGCCAACTGCATCCACATGCATATTAAATAAACACGTGAACCTTATATCAAGCAGTCACCATCATGGGACTGTTCAGCATAATCACAGGGAGCGCATGCAAGAGAAAGTCATGTTCTCGGGTAAAAAGGGTTCACCAAGTAAGTCCAAGTTACTTTGACCTGCAGGTAGCATGTTTTGAAGATTACAGCGTGTGGCGAAGCAAAGGCTTTGTGCATTTAAGACCTTGTGGGATGAACGGGTCCTTTGTAGCTTTTAGTTGCCAGGTGACAGTGGAAAAAAACGCATTTTCCTCCGCACAATTCAGCCAAGGAGGCAGTTACAGACCCTGAGGGTAAGACTCCAGGTGGAGTTAATAACTATCATAATTGATTTTTTCATGCACCGGTAGTTTAGGAGTGGTTTGCCAAGATTGGCCAACAGCTTCATCTGCAGCGCAACACAAGTGGGACTTCTCGGGAGATGATTATAATGGAGCGAACCGTGTTTCTTTAGATTTGTCGAAAAGGGGGAAAGAAACTTTTCTAACCTGTAGCTTTACAGGAAACATATTTCTCCCGTCCATGCTGAGGGAAGAGGAGTGGCAGACCGAGCTGTTTGAACCCCCTCTGAACTATCCCTCCCTCTGATCACTGGATCAGCATGGCTCTACAAACACACAGAAACCAACAAAGGAGACATTTATCCTGTGTGTGTTTGTCTGTGGTTAGACGTGGCTGCCTGTGCATACACCCCCAGCATACCAAACATGTAATGGAGCACGCACACTCCCCCTAATTGTTATTCTGTTGACTTTGCGGAGTGGGGGTAGAGACTTAGAGGCAGCCCAACATGCTGATAGGAGACACGTGTTCATGCTATAAAGGTATGAGCCCTTTTAAACCCCCGAGAGTGTGTGTTTTAAGCTCCTATTTTGCTCAGTGCGTGCCACCTGCATACAGATCCTGCAAAAGTTTGTAAAGAAGAAGAAAGGCGCTGATTGGAGCAGTTTCTGTGCAAAGACGAGTTATTCAGTTATTGGCACAGGACGTACGAGGCTGGCTGAAATTTTCAGTTTTTGTATAAAAAAGTAAAAACATTTAAAAAGTCGCTGAAAAAAATAGATGAAAAACTTCTAACAAATAACATGAATTTTAAAAAGATAGTAACATGACAGGGAATAAAAAGTGCACCACTTTGTGAGAGACTGTGTGTTCAAAAAGCGCAATAATTTCAAAGTGTTTAGAGTAAAATTGTGAAAAATTGAGGATTTCATCACATACGTATAATTTTGCGATATTTTGTCTGGTGATATATCGTATCGCCTCATTAACCAAGTGTCGATTTTTTCAAATTAATTCCTCATATGAAGTCAAATATATGATAATGGAGAAAATAAAATCAACTGTTTGTCCAAAGTCAGTACAACAAATATATATATGAGGTTTGCAAGATGTGCTACATGAAAATAAAATACTGTGTAAATAAGACAAACATAGAGGAAAAACAAATGCTAAATTAGCTCAACAGTGTAAAGTTAAAATGTGTAAAAAAAAAAAAGTGTAAATACTGCAGTACTCGCTGTTTTGCAAAATGTTAAAAATCGCAATAATATCGTATCGTGGGGCTAATGGTGATTCCCACCCCAAATGCGTATTATATAGTTCAAAATATCCTTAAAAGATCTGGAAAATCTTGATGTTTGTTCTGGATGACTGTGATCTTTGGCCTTTAGGTGGAACAGCATCAAAAACAGGCACAACTCTGCAGTGGAAGTCACCGCATGGGCTCAAATTCGCTCCCACAAACCACTACATGTGAACACAGTTTGTAAAACTTTTTATCTTTTTACTGTAACGGTACAGTGTCTTTCAAATCACATTGTTGTTTCAAATGATCCCATACTTCGACCCTATTGGCTGCTCTAACTGCCAATCAACACCAAAGAGAAGCCCCGCCTTTGTTCTCACTTTGAAAATCTGTGGAGTGAAACTCTTTCCAGGGTTCTCTGAGGTGAACGAGGTCAGGGAAAAACAGATTTGATGCTTCTGGCTGAACCGACTCTTGAGTGGGATGTTATTTTTCATTTGGCGTAACATGTTTTTCTTTCTTTTTGCTTCATGCCTTCATGTTTGCTGTATGTAAATAATTAAGCAGGAATAACCCAGCAGACAGACGACATATAAAAGCATTAAATATTCAGTCTTTCCATGTTCTGCGTTCATTTGTGTTTGCTGCTTGCGTCGGTCATAACATATGTGGTCCCCTTTTAATTCCTACTTCAAAAGTTACTTTAGTCTTTCATTTATGATTCAGCAGACAGGGTCACAGGCGGAGAGAAGGGGGTTATGGGGAATGACAGGACGGGGAGGGGTAAATATCAGAGCACGGCACACTGTTTCTGAGGTTTGTGGTCCTGCTGCTCAGAGGCCCCCACGTCTCCTCAGCTCCTGTCAGCTCATCAAGGCCAAGTCCCTGCCTATCCCCGGTGGAAAACCGCATCAAACAGCCGGGGGAGCCTTTTATCCCAAACAGAACGCCGCCCCTCGTCACAGCGGAGGCTCTGCAACAAGCTGCACGCGCACGCCAAGGAGTTTAACACGATGGAGTGAAAGTCGATACCCTGCCGAGGTGGCGAAGCTCCGACACAAGAGGGGGAAGCGGTGGAAAGGTCACCGGGAAAAGGGGATCTTGAAAGACACAGCTTGTCTGAGACAAGCGGGGAAGCCAGATGATACCAGGCAGGCAGTTAATGTCACGGTTCACTCTTTCGACCTTGTGCCAATTCCGATGTCTCACAATTAAGGCCAAACATCTTCTTTTAGTCGTCTCCACCAATTACTGCAAAGGTTACCGCTGCAGATGCTTGGGTATACAACCCCCCTTTTACATGTGTGCAATGACATCCCCATCTTATTTGGCTTCATTTTTCAACCTGTAGCCAAACTTCGACATGAAAAGGCTTGACTGCGCACGCCCAGAGACACAGAAGAGCTCTTTGTACTCAGGCTTGTTCTGCTCCATGCCATTTTTAATCTCGGGCAGAAGGAAAGAGAGCTGCTCCTCTTATCTTAGATGACATGGAGGCTTTGCTCCCCCCCCCTCTCTCTCCGCCGCTCCCTCTTCATCTCCTTCTTCTGAAACATAACCCTCTTTCATGCTTTCCCCTAGTGGTGGTTGTGGTGGCGAAGTGATACACTGGATGAGTTTTTGTTGAGGTTATCTAGTCTGAAGGCGGTTTCTTGATAAGTCAGGGTGAAGAAGACAAGATGAGGAGAGGAGTATTACCTTCATGGGCTGGTTTTTCATTAAGGCTGCTGCTGCACCGAGCTGTTGTCATTATTTTTAATTACCTTGGATTGGATGCACAGCACTATGAAGAGCTTATTTAACTTTCACTCTAAGGAGAGAGAGAGAGAGAAAGTGGACAACGTGGAGAAATCTTTTCTTTCTCTGAAATCTTCACGGCAGTAAAACAGTGACCCGGACGGTGTTTGAAGTATTTTACAACAAATGCCTCTTTACTTTTACATCGCACCACACAGCGGCGTTACATTGGAGTCCCAGTGTGTGACTTTACGGTGTCGTAGGAGCGTTAATGGTGCTGTGGGAAAACAAACAGGCTCAGCTTCACATGGACACACACTCAGGGACTCTGGTGAGACATTTTCACCATTTAGGACAACTTCGCCTCACACTATCAACATTTCACTCCGTCTACTCACTTATTTGTAGATATTTTTGCCTTCGTTGGGATAGCCAGGCTAGGTTTTCTTCAAGTAAACTGAACAGCTTGTGTAAATTGACTAAGAGTAGCAGTAATTCAGCTTTAACAGTACACATGTAGAGGTAGTATGCAGGGGTTAACCCTCCAACCACCGGCGTAGGTACCAGATGTGTTCATGCTGCCAGATTGGCCCGACGCCGATCGATAACGTCACGTTATAGGCCCTTTGGATGTCCCTGCCCGGCCCTTCGTGAGGTCCATCAATCAAATCATCAACATGCTATAAAAGTGTGTTGCTTTCATTTTGAAAAACTAACCGTTGTTTTATTTTCGTTTGGACGCACGTGCAAATGCCGAGTGGAATTGCCGTAGTGTGACGTCTTTAACTGGCGCAGGGCCCCGGGCCAATCTGGCAGCCCGAACACATCTAGTACCAGCATAGGGTTCGGTACACAGGTAGGCAGTCACACAGGCAAAACTCAGTCCATAAACACAATCAAATTTAAAACAAGAAGACAAACAAAAGGGAAACGTTTGACACAAAGGAACAAGATCAAGTGGCACAGAAGTGAAAGAAGGCGGAGCTTTAATACACACAGGGAGTGGAGATAATTAGACACAGGTGGACCAGATTAGGGCGATCAGGGAGCAGGAAGTCACAGACCTGAAACAAGAGACACTGGTAGGTTTCAAAATAAAACAGGAGGGACATAACAAGAAACAATAAATTAACTGAACTAAACCAAAGACATGACAGGTGCTCAATTTGAAAATAAAAATTCAACACAAGAAAGTTTTGATCGTCTGCTTTTCTGTGTCTGGATCGGATATGATCAGTTCAGGCGGATAGAGAGGTTGTCTGTTACTTTCTAGGTTAAAAAAAAAAACAGCTTATGTTACTCTTAAGACGGTCATGGTTTAATTGAGAGGATCTACGTCAAGAGAGAGGACATGTAGCTCCTAACAGCCATGAAATCTGCTTCCTAATGAAGACCTGAACGGCGTGGTGGAACAAGGTGACAGAACAAGCCTCGGCCTTTATAAACCCACAGCCCTCAACGTTAAAGAAGGCGTGTTTGATCCGATGCGTGAAAGCACCGTGTCCCTATAACATGCTCCATATTATCGCCAAACTAAAGTCCAGCAAGCACGCAGAACATAACTGTATCCAATCTATTTCTACGCCGGATCTGGGTCTTTGTAAAGGGACCCGTTGGGACTTGTTTTCCAGACCTTAAACTCAGACAGAAGCCCTATAGGTTCAATTTGTTCTGCCAATTATTATCCCCAGCTCTGCCACAGTGATGGAAGGTGCCGTTCAATGGGTCTGAATGCCACCGTCTCTACGGCCCGCCCCGACAAAGAGGGAGCCCCCTGCCCTTTTTTTTTTCAGGGGTCCAGTCAAGCATTCGCTGACAGATCGGCTGGGGCGCTAACCAGTCAGGTCTTCAAAGAGACAAAGAAGACAGGGGGAGACGGGGGGCGGCGGCGAAGAAGAATGACCTGCCAAATGAGAAAGAAGACATATTGAAAGGGACAGAGAGGGAGAAAGAAAAAAACATATTGAACCGATGGAAAAGTGCAACCTTTTGACCATCTGGCTCAGTGGGTGACAACAGCCCCTCATCTGTATTTTTAGAGCTGTACAACTCACCAAATTACTCTGTCAGGAAGATTAAGGAGAGTCAAAAGGCTGTCGAGTGGAAAAAAAAAGGGCTGTGGAGAGAAGAGAAACTTAAAGTCTGGAGCCAAGTCACTTTATTTTGACGAAATACGAAATGTGACAAGTTGGAAAAAAAAAAAAACATTTTAATGAAGCTAACAGCAAAGATGGTGAAGTGATGGAGTTCAAACTTTTATGTGGACTGATACAGATTGCTTAAATGTGTATTTAAGGCGTTTGACTCCAGTTGCAGTTCCTTAAGTGTCCACTGGGGCTGGTTCTAAAAGTCAAAAAATCCCCATTAGGTCCCACATTAAAATGTTGATTTTTACACATGTTTACACAAGATTTCCACACGTTAAAAGCTGAGTACAAAAAATAATTTGGGGTATGATGCTCACACTTAAAGGGATATTACGGCGTAAAATTAAGTTAGGGTCAAAAACACACTGGACTGGCCTGAGGTCTCGCTACAATCAAACAGCTGCTGGAAGAGAGTAGGTGAGTTGTGTTTATTCTCTATGCTAAAGAAATTAGGCAAAGTTAAAAAGATGTTTGGTGGCTAGTACTATGGCTGTGACCCTATATGTCCTGTTGATGAAGTTAGGTGCTGTTCTGAGCATTATTTGTGGCTATAGAGTGGCGTTTTGGTTGAGCGCGTGGCTCTCTGTATTGCTATCTGCGGTCATTACTAAAGTTGGTATAACTAGAGAAGCAAGCGGTCGGCAACATTCATCTCTCGACGGGGTGTCTAACTCGATGCTACAGTGTGTTTGACCCTAAAAAAACTGCAGTTCCTTAAGTGTCCACTAGAGGCTGACTCTCAAAGTCAAAGAATCCCCATTAGATCCCATATTAAAATATTGATTCTTTACTGAAGAATTTTACATGTTGACAGCTTCATACTAAAAATAGTTTTGGATATGATGCTCACACTTAACTCGTTCAAAACATGGAGGTGAATATGAGCGGAGCCCCTGCTTGACCGCTAAGAAAACCCCCTAGCTCGCCCAGGTGACATTATCTATCGAGTTAATTCTACGGACATTATCTAACTTGAAAAAAGGGAACTCAAATCTTTTTACATTTCAGTTCATGCATCGATGAGTAGAATAAAGTCGCCTCCCTATCACCATTTTTCAGGATTGTAAAAAAAAAAAAAACTCTATAAAATGAAAAAACAGAAAATAAGAAGCGGCGCAGCGGCCCAGAACCTTTCTTGTTTCTGTGTAATATATTCTCATTTCTGTTTAAACATGCTTCACTTCATCTCCAATATGATTTCACTCTCCCACTCCTTCTCCTCCTGGGGAGAAATATGCAAGAGACTGAACTCTGAAAAGCTCTTTTTGCTGCATTAATTCTGTGATTGCTTAAATGAAACACTGCTATTTTCTCACTCGCTGCTAAACAGGGATCAGATCTGCGTGACCATGACTAATCTGCCGCTGCGCTTTTTGTGCGTATTGGCGTGCACCTAATTTTTCAAGATCTTTTTGCCAATTTGGGAAACTAATTGCTTTGACTCTTACTGGGCAAGCGGGGGGAATATAATGCAGTTTAAAGCTTCATCTTTTGTGCCCATAAATCCCCGCGCAGATCCAGCCGTGTACGACGCCGGCTCATTAAAATGCATTAGGGCAGGTTCTCCGGCCTTACAGGGAAGGTGGTTTTTTCCCCCTTCAGCCTTTGCGTTTTCTACTTGGCTGGTCAGTGATCCAAGCACCCTGCACCCCCAGCAATTTCAACACCCACACTCCAGAGTTTTCCTCACCGTGCTGGTCACTTTATTCATTTGCAAATACCCAGAGATGAAATGAATTGCTTCTGCGGTGCGTGCAGGCGCCTTTTCCTCCACTGCTTCCTATCCACTTCTTCTGCTCTCATTCCTCCACGCTTTACTTGCTTCCACCCCCTCCAACGCTGTAATTTCACCCCCAATACTGCTGTCAATCTACCCCCCTACAACTCCCCCTCTCTGCTCTCCTCATTTCTCCACCTCTTTGCCTTCACATGCCAGCGGTTGTAGCTGGAGGAGGCCGTCCCACTGATTGTAAAGAGAGGGACAATTGCTCCTTTAGCCTGATTGAGCCCCGAGATAGGCAACACATTGGATGAAGAGAGCGCAGACGGCAAAGAGAGGCAGGAAACTCCAGGAACAGATAGAGAAGACATAAATATATGTGTATTTTTTTACAGATTCAGAGAGAGGGGAAAACTTTACAAAGAGGACAGTGAGAGAGCAAGGTGACTTTAGGGAAGCTGATGCACTGCAGGCAGTCGCTTTCACAACTTTTACAAGGCAAATTTAGCAAGCGTGCAGGGAAAAGAAGAACAAAGAGATAAAAGAGGAGGAAGAACGAGTATTTTTCACAGAAGAAGAAGAAGAAGGGAGGAAATGGAATAAAGTTGAAAAGGAAAAAAAAGGTAAGGAGGGGAATTTCCTGCTTAAAAATGATCCTTGACTTTCACCAGTCATGTTTTGAAAAACAACCGTGAAACGCCAATGAGAGTCTCGGGCTGCAAACAGGAAACAGTGAGGATGATTTAAGCGTGGCTGGGGATTTGTCACCTGGAAGTGAGCGCAGACACGTGGTGGGAGCGGCATTTCCCCACTGAGCTGAATCAATGCTTGATTTTTCATGTGTTAATTGGTAAACAGTGTTCAGGAGGACAAACGCTGCACATCAGGCTGTCAAAAGTAGGGCACGGCGGTGATTCAGGAGGGGGTTTTGTGGCACGCTAAGAAACTTTTGTGAGCAGGAGATCCGATTCTCGGCACGTCTGCTCTGTCACTACTTCAAACAAGTCATGCTGAAGGAGAGGAATGCCTATCTGCCTTTTACGGACCTCTGTTTGGCATTCAGACCTCGCTCCTCAGCCCCAGCCAAGGTTCTGGTTTCTCGAGATGAGGACAGATTCATTTTTTTTCCCCGCTGTAAAACCCATTAAGCTATCGCCTGTCTTGTAAGCTCAGCCCGCGGTATAAGACGGCAGATTGGCAGGTGTGCTCTCGCCGGGGCAGACAGACTTTTCTTGCTATTATCAGTGTCAGCATGAGGCGCTGAAGGATCCTGTGAAAGATGAGCGTTGTGAACAGGCCTCCGTTTTAACAACACCTTTCAGCTTTCTCTGCTGCCTCTTGTAGGCTGAGATAACTTAAATGACACTCCGGCTCGGGATGCAGGTTTTAAAAAAAGACCAGCTGAATCCACGTGAGGAGGGGAAACTCTACGTCCAGACTTTCATAAAAGACGAGGCTGCTGGGTGACACTGATTGCAAACTTCTTACTCATGATGCTCATGCGTAGTGACATAATTTCCATGCACCAGTGCTTGGGATGAATGCCAGTTTGTGTGATTCAATTTCTCCCTAAATGACGAGGCTGCTTTTATCGATGAATGTGCATCCAAGGCGGAGGCGAAGGGCAGCGAAATGAGTGCAAAGTTGGAGCAGGAAGAAGGAGTGTGTTTGTTGTGGGTTGCAGGAACGGGAGTAGAGCAAAACTTCTGAAGCTCAGCCAGCCCATGAAGGCAGATAGGGAGCAGAGGGAGGGAGGGACGAGTAATTAAAAGCACCTTACAGTAAAATGAGCCGCAGGGAGGGAGACGCTCGTCACGGCACAGCGGTGGCGGCGCACACAGCGGTGCATGCAGCTGCACACGCCACGGCCCAGGGAGCTCCCCACAATTAAAGAGCTCGGCGTAGGCAGGTTCAAAGCCTGCACCATGCCAGCGTCCCTGTCCTGAGGGGGGGCGAGGACGGAGGAACGAGGACGAATAGAGGATAGCACTGACAACCCAGTGTGCAGGCATGCTGTGTGTACACAGAGGGCTCGTATTTATACACACACACACACACACATACACACACACAAACAGCTGTGTGATGTTGAGAGTTCAGCCAGAAAACTCACCTCACTTTCAGACGGTCTGGTTCTTTGAAGGCTGCCTCCGCTCGCTGAGAATCGGCTCATGAAACCGGGTCTTTGCTCCGGGCGGCGATGATATAGAAACGAGAAGACCTGGCTATCTCATTTTATCTGTTACAAACATAAAACAAACCAGAGACCAAGACTTGATTAAAAACAAGTTCACAAAGCAGCAGAGCCTGAGTTTAATCACACAAACAGGCAGGTAGATAAAGATTTGTAGAAACTTCAGGTTTAGTTCCTCTGTTGCTCCTGGATTATTTGGAGCTTCTGTGGAGATAGTTTAGTTTAAAGACAAGTGTTGCACTGTGTCGTATAATTTTGCACCTTATTGAACCACATCATTTTCATGTATCGTATCATATGATTCAATACAATATCAAACCAATCCTTCTGTATCTGTCTGTATTATATCTTATTATACCAAATCCTAACAAACGGGTTTACAGCATATCCAATCTTACTGAATCATATTGTAAACATAGACTGCATATAGAATGGACGCCATCTGCCTCCTTTCTGGGTGAAGCTACCGCAAGAACAGCACCCTCTGGTGACGGGCTGCAGTATATGTCATAAATCCCGCCTCCTCCAGCAATCCCTATGGAGCTGTAGGCAAACTTTATAAATTAATTACGTGTTTTCTATGATTGAAACTTGATACAGCCTATGGGCGTACGAAGATTGCGTAGCTCACCCGGGGCACTTTCGGCGACTCTCCTGCCGAATGCGCACAATGTTACTGCGCAAGTGGTGGTCCCAGGAAGTGGAGAAAATCCCAGAATTCGGGAGCGATTCGGCTTTAAATCCGTAAAATGACGTAAGTTGGAGCCAAGTTGTCCATAGTGTACAGTATACAGTCTACGATTGTATCCAATGATCATCACATGGTATTGTACTGTATTCTCACTGTATCGTATAGTACAGCAATGTGTCACATGGTATTGTATCCTGTTATATTGTATTTTTTTTGTTTTGCATCATAATGTATCATATCAGAAAGTATCTTAACGTAGCACATTGTTGCATCGTACCGTATCTCACTGTATCGTATAGTACGGCAGTGAGTCACATGGTATTGTATCCTGTTACATTGTATTTTATCAAAGGGCTTTGTATTGTATCATAATGTATCTTAATATATCATATCAGAACGTATCGTAACGTAACACAATGTTACATTGTAGCGTATCTCATTATACGTTACAGTCGTACTTTATTCTGTTTTGCAACTTTTTTCAACGGTTTGTTTTACTAAAAAAAAACTTAAGTTGGCATTACTTTAAAACTTTCAAGTCCTAATTTCACGCTACAGATAACTTATTTTCCTGCAAAACTAAGTTTATTCAGCGTCTAACATGAGCTAGACTTTTCAATAAGTGTTTTCAATAACAGCTCATATACAGGTAGCAAAGACTCAAGACGCTAGACCAGTAAAATTCGAGGACCTCTTTGTTCTGAACATCCCCCTCATGTTCATAAAAAGCACATGCTGTACAAACCAGAGGCCAAGCCCTGTTTTGAAGAAGTTGGAGCAGCAGCAGCAGAGTCTAATTTAATTATCTGAAAATAAACAGAAATTAAAAATACACTCTTGGTGCGGGGATGCTGCTCGTCACGCTCAGCTCTTGACCCGGGAAGAGAAATTAGATTCAGCTCTGACTCTCCTACATTTTGCAACAGGCTTATTGTGCTCGGCTTATTTGGAGACACTTTCTCAGGCGGGGGGATTCTGCTTCTTAAAAAAAAAGTAGTCAAAGTGCAGCCATGCGAGTTCTCAGCCGCCGGGGTCGGAGATATGCGCAGCCTTGGTGGTGGCGTCACTTTCCAGCGTGCATAATCAATTGTGGTTAACAAATTGGCCGTGACGTTTTGCCCTGCTGGGGTGGGAGGATCCCTTTTTCATGCTTCCACCCAGTTTTTAAGGACCTTTTCCACAGTCTGGGAGGCCTCCTTTAACAGAGGAGGTGAGTGGAGCACAGACATGGCCACTGTGAAATTAACACTTAATAATGCTCCACATAGCACCTAAACAGGGCTGAACCATGCTAATGTACCACACACCGAGATAGCCCTCGGTAACCTCTCTCAGGAAATGGAAGTTTTCAGGAGCAAGAGGTCTGAGCGAGGCGCATTAAAACTTGAAGACTGGAACTAATGGTGACAATCAAGTAATCATTTGGTCAATTAAAGGTCAGACAGAGGTGGAAAACATCTTGACATTTTCCCAAAGCCTCGGATGACGTCTGATTTTTGGCGCCAACCTGTAAAAATCCAAAACTCTTGAAGTGTGTAGTAATCAAAGTCACAGAAATGAAAGATAATCAAAGTCTGGAGAAGATAAAATGAGATATTACATGAGAGATCAAAAAGTACGTAGCAGTAGTTTGTTTGTTTCTGGTGCATAAACATGGTGTTTACCAAATCTTACATTTTCACTGCCCACACAACAACCATTAAGCTGTTCTTTTCAAAAACCTCCATCCTCCATAAACTCTGATACATGTTGACTAGAACCACTAAGCAATAGACGGCTATAAGACGTCTATTAAACCGTCTAGATTCTTAGAATTTAGACGTTGCACTTTAATCCATTATTTGATAACTATTTATTTCAAAAAGCAAATGTGAGTTGCATAACTGAACTTTGTCCAAATTTAGATGTCTCAAAAAACTTTCATTTTTAGACCAGTCGTCAAGGCTACATTAAGATATCTTTTAGACCAAAAAATGCTCAGTGAGGAGGTCAACTATATTTCCTAAATTAGCCTCAAACATGTGGACGCAGTCTTTTTTAAAAACTTCAAAACAAGGCCATAAATGTGTCTGTTTGTTGCTGTAGAAATAAACATTTTAACATAGGTGTCAATGGAGATGTGTGACTTTTGGGACCTGCCTCAAGTGGACACTCAAGGAACTGCAGTTTTAAATACTTTGTGCACCATATTTCTACAACAAACAAAGATCCTGGACAGCACTTAAACTAATCACGCTAATGCCAATGTGTGAATTAAGACCACAAGAGGCCTCCATGTAGGACCCGGGTATCACTTTTTCGTGGATCAGGGTTTGAAGGACCTTACAAAGCGTCTTAAAGTCCAAGTTTGACGTTTTTAAGTGAAGTAAATTAGTCATGAAACAGAAATGAAAAATCTGTTTCTGACTCGATCTGTGAATCTCCGGCTCATTAATCCGAGCAGGTGGATTCAGCGAGGTCGCGCCCGCCGCCTCAGCCCAGTGGCGGTTCGGTCAGTCGTGCCGTCGCAGGTGTTTCTTGTTTGTTTTAGAAAGACACATCCACCTCTCTCTCTCTTTTTGCGTGGGAGCGGTTTGATTTAGTCTGTTGTTGTCAGATCACAGTTAATGGAGCAGCAGGTGGACTTGGAGTAAGATGATACAACAATATGGACTATCATTTTGTCACACCAGCTGCTCCCCCTGACAATCACCGGCTCTTCCTCTGTCACTCAATTTCCTCTTCTGTCTCAGCAAACACATTTTCTTTCAAGATTTTTTTTCCTTCTTCCAACAAACATAAAAATCGTCTGTTTCCGCACCTGTTTTCTCCTCACTTTGACAAACTAACATCTAATTTTGTCATTTTTACTGCAAACAAAAGCAGATTTTCAGCCAGAGGAGAGTGCTGTGGGAAAATACCTCTCAGCTTAAAGTCTGGCAAATCTTCCTCATATGATTCCTCCTCCTCCTCCTCCTCCTCCCCGTCTATATCCGCCTTTTCGCAGCTTGTGTGGCAAACACCAGCTGCTTTTCTCTTTAAACAAGCAGAATGCCATAAGATTAGCCAAAGAAAGATGGGTGAAATGTTTAGCCAGCACAATTACGTAGCATGTCACCTCATTAGTTTCGACAAAATGCGAGTAAAAAGCTCGGGTGCAAGCTGTGACCTCTGAGGGGCGGGGCTGGAGAGGCGAGAACGGGGGTTTGTGAGCGGAGAACAGGGAGCTAATTTTACTTCATAATGGCAACCAGGCGGCTTGAATGGGCAGAAAAGAGGGGAGCAGGGAGGTCAAGTGTCACCCCTCCTGCCAAGCAGCTCCCCTGACAGGAGGAGGAGGCCCAGAAACACACACTCCAACACACACATCCACACACACACACGGCCTCCTGTTGACAATGCAGCCACGCCCCCCACCCTTCCCTGCCTTTTGTGCCTCTTCAACAATGATTAACTGAGTTTGGCGATTCAGAGAGAGTCTACAGCGCACAATGCACTCTCTCTTACAAAACATAATGGAGTCAGCCGCGAGTCAAACAGTCTCTCTTTCTTCCGCTGTTTTCTTCTTCTTCTTTTTTTTTGTGTCAGCTTTAAAATTTCCATCTCCCCCTGCTAACAGCCTCTCTGCTTTTATTTTCTTTTCACTATGCTCCCCTTGTTGCCTTTTGACCATAAATCCGTCTATTTTACCCCCCGAGCTAGTTAATGCAGGAAGAGCGAGCAGATGCCGGCGTCCTCCTGATACATAAAAATAAGATGCAGATGGAGAAAGGCGGCGTGGGGGCCATGCGCTGCATCGGAAAAGGCATCGACTGTCTTGAATAGATGTGTAACTTTAAAAATCATCTCCTGCAGGATTGACCTCGTTGATCGCATAGATCTAAATGATGTATGAATGGAAACAGAGCGATGCACAGGGAGACGGTGTTCAGAGAAACCTTACACTTGTAATGAGCGGTGCGCAGCGCTGACGGGAACTTGTAGAACATGGTGTGAGTAAAGCTGAGCAGGGGTGTTAACAGAAACACAACAGTCTCAGAACATCACACCCCCGAGCCTTTTACAGGAGGTGTGAAGGAGCTCACCTCTCCTCATGACAGGAGGAGGAGGAGGAGGAGGAGGAAGAGTGCAGTTACACTTGTTTTTTTTTACGGATGTGAAACGCCTGATTGTCCCGAGCTGGAGGGAGAAAAGCTGCTGAAGCTGGTGGATTCAAGGCGTGCAACTTGTTTTTTTTCTCCACCTGCAGGATACTAAAACGACTGTAAACGCTGTAATTGCAAGCTAGGCCAGTAGTTGGCGGTATATTTATGTGCACAAACACAACAGTGCATACAAACGAAATAAATATGTACAATCAAAATGGATATGTTAGTTTGGAGAATAGGGAAGGATGTCGAGAACATGTAGATCAGTATCTAGATGTGTAGTCGGTTGATATCCAAATAGCTGTTGCTCTTATTCTAATAAAGTAGTTGTAATATCAGCATACCCAAATAAAAAGTATAAAGTATCAGAACCGGTATAAACATGATCTTAAAAACAGTTTAGTCAGCAGGATAAACGCAGCTCTGGAGTCCACTATTGTTATTATTGTTCCTCTTCTCGCTCATGGCTGTGCTAGCCTCATGCTAACGAGGCTGTCACTTTTATACAGATGATGCACAGATGAGGTGCATTTTCAAAAAGTTCCATTCAGAACAGAGCCGAAGCTTGTCAACAGGCGAGACAGGCAAAACAACCAGTGGTCAAATTGCAATGACATCTTTGATGGATACCCTGTCGCATTGCTACATGACCTACGTCCATCTTTATCAAAGTATTGTCAAAATCAGCCGTGAAGTGGAGATACTTATCATGAAGCGAGAACAGAAAGAGAAATAAAGAGAAAGAAATAAGGAGAAAGAAAGACAGCGGTAAGTGAAGCAGATAGCGAAGTGTAGCAAACACTTAAACTAGCATTAGGTGTCAGGCTGGCTGTTAATTGTTTGGTAGTTAGTTAGCCGTGTTAGCGAAGCAGGAAACGTTAGCATGTGGTTCCTGTTTTGGGAGGAAAAAGAACATGAACTTATCTCTGAAACACGTCAAAAGTTCATGTTTTGGTTGCCAGTTCGTCATTTTTGCATAAACAAACAACATAACCAACAGTAACTTACCGTTTTCTTGTCACATTAGTGTATAAATCTCAGTCTGTTTTGAGGCATCTCAAAATATTTCGTTTTTTTTTCAACTGTGTTCTTGCGCAAAGATTTCTATGACGTTCAGCAATGTGCAGATTTCATACAGACGCGTAGCTCTTTCTAGAACTGCCTCTTATCCCCACCCTGCCTTTAAGTAAACACTGCACTTCAAACTGCACAACAAACCAGACGCCTTGTCCAATCCACAAAACACTGAATTGTAGATTCCCAATCCTAGAAGCCAGTGAGTTTGTCCTGATGTCTGACTAACTCATGTGAACAAGAAGCACTCCTTGCACAAACTTCAATCTATAGCCACATTTCCCTATCAGTGACATTACAGTTTCATATACTCTTGACATTTCCTGTCTTTGCTCCTCATATCTCCTCCCTCTGGTGTTAGAGCAACGCTGAATGGCAGCGTGACATATTTTGTTTCGTACCTATTGTCCCCGTCTTTTTCTCCACATGTATTACCTCCTCCATGAGACCTCATTGGCAGAGGAAAAATAACCCCAGCATTCAGCAGTGACACACACACACACACACACACACACACACACACACACACACACACACACACACACACACACACACACACACACACACACACACACACACACACACACACAGACTCGGCTCATTATAACTCAACAAAAACTCAGTAGTGGAGGGCTAATGTGAAGGCAGAAGAAAGGATGTGGAGGACATGTGATCTGCAGGTCTCTCGCAGTGCAACACAGACTGTGACCCGGCTCATAACAAAAGGATGATGGCGCCTAAAAGAACATAAACCTGAGACTCATCTGCCTTTTTTTTCTCTTCGCAGGACGCCAACTGTTGCAAAAAATAAGGGAACAAGCCAACAACTCTGCTAGTGAAGGAAGAAGATCTTCAAAACACCGCTCTGTGCTTAACAATGGGAGACGGTTCATCCTTTTCAGCAGTTTCCAGAACCTTCCTCACAGTGGCCCTTTGCGTATTGACCCTCCTGCCTCAAAGCCTTCTGGGTAAACCTGCAGAGGAGGAACATGCGGGCAGCTCGGCGCTCCTCCAGAGAGTAAAACGAGGCTGGGTGTGGAACCAGTTCTTTGTCCTGGAGGAGTACACCGGACTGGAACCTCTTTATATCGGAAAGGTCAGTGTCGACAGCAGATGATGCCGCATTAGCATGCACACATACATGCACACACACATGAAGGTGTAACCTGAAGAAATGCAAACTGTACATGTTCAAGGCCCGGTGGGGGAGCAGCTTCAATGCCTGACCTTTTTGCTCGGTGTATCTCGAGTTAGGCGCTCCGCTCTTCGAGATTTCAAACCAAACTTTTTCAAACAGAGCCAAAGAAGTGAGCTATAGGAGAGCTCAGCAGCCTGGAGGTCATCAACCAGAGCCGAGTGCATGAATGCAAAAGACGAGATCATAGGTAGGCAGAAGCAAACTTCAACCACCAACCCCAATTTAATCCCTGCATGAGCACACGTCCACACGAAGACAGCCTCTTCTGTCCACTTTGAACCACAGCCAGACAGCAGTGATTGAGTTAATTGACTTAAACCCAGTCTTCACTCAGGAGTGGATGGTTCATCTGCAGCACAACAGACATGCTCTGAAAAGAGGCTGCTCACAAAGGAGCACTTTGATCGGTCAGTCACTAAAGTGAATTGAACAGTTGATCAATAGTTGTAAGGACAGTCATCAGAGAGAGAGAGAGAGAGAGAGAGAGAGAGAGAGCGAGAGAGAGAGAGAGGATTACTAATACCTCACTCAAATGGTGAAGTTTGGAGCCGTCTGAACAAAACTGACGCCATGAAAAATTGTGTTTTCTGTTCCCATGTGGTCATGAAATAATGTAAATGTCCTCCATTAATTCCCGCGTATGACAACTGCTATCAGCAAGCTTGTATTGTTTCGATGTTATCAGCTGTAGTCAATTAAAATTATCTGTGTGAGTAAACTGCAAATGAAACTGTCGCCTGGCAGCGTTGTTATCACTCACTGTATACTCAACTGTCGCTTCTCAGCTGGTTGAACCAAAGGAAGAAAACGGATTTCTTTACTTTTAAACATTTATTTGTGCATCACTATCAGAAAATCATTAGTATATTATTATTATTATTAAAATACTACATTTCCTAAATATCCTGAAAGTATTTGTGTAAAATCAAACAAGTGTACAGACTTTACAGTAATGCTAATGCCCTCCTTAAATCAGCAGTTAAATTAAGACTTGGTACATTTACACGCACAGTTAAGAGCACAGTTAAATTCTAGAAAGAAGCATGTCTTTGTATGCTTTCCCAATTGACCCATTAGTTACCAAAACAATCAACAAAACATGTCGGACAACTCTGACGCCTGTTTTCTTACATTCTTTCTTCATCTGTCAAAGTTTTGTTTCTAATTTATACTGTTTAACTTCCTGTGTGCAAACTCTTGAGTGTTTCCAGCATCCAGGTACACCAAGCTGGCAAAGTTCGATATAACGCAATTTTGTGTTCACACATATTCTAAAAGTCTTGTTTCTGTCGACCGAATGCAACTGATTTTTTTAGCAGCATATAAACTTACATAGTGTAGTCAATTACTGGACTGACAACCCCAGGTGTTTAAAAGTAAGTGTAAAAAAACTGCAGTTCCTCGAGTGTCCACTTGAGGCAGACTCCAAATCAGCAAAGACCTCCCATCAGGTCCCATATTAAAAATGATCACAGCCTGGAACAGGGTCTGAAATAAACTTCATCTGCTGGGTCAGCAGGTGCATAAAAAAGTTTGTTTAGCTGAGCAAATTTTTCACCTGCAAAAATAATTAATCTGTTTTTTTTGTGAAACTTGTATTTGTTACAGTTCTTTCTACTATGACATTTAAGTCAGGTTGAGTCAGCATTTCCAGTAGAGTAAACTCCGTCATCAGACTGTAAATGTCCATGAGTCACACCGTCTGTTGTGTCACATTTCAGTTGTGAGCCTGATAAGAAATCGTAGGAGAGTATTCAGGATCTCAGTTCCCATAAATTAAAACACATTTCCTAGAAATATCCTCATCCACTTATCCAAACACTTAACAGAACTCGTATAAGCCTGGGTCAGCTTTTTAAAACACTGCGGTACCATTTATCCTTCCAAATCTCCCTTTGAGAACAAAGTAAACCCTCCTAATTAGAGTAAAAGACTAATTTCGCTCAAATCACATGGGAGTAGTGAGGAAAAAGTCAGGGTCGAGGAAGTCACATGCTTTGAAAAGACAGGACTGTAATTGCTTATGCTGTATCCCTGAGTTTCTATAGCGAATTCACCTCAAACTTACCTCCTCTACTTTCTCTTTTGAGTTTTTCTCCTTTGATTCGGCTCAAGCCGCCCACCCTAATTTTTCCGAGCTGAATGAAATAAGTGAGTCTGACAGGCCCTGGTACTTCCCAGGGAGCAGGAGGCATTGTAGGACATGACAAGGCAGGAGAAACATGGGCTGTAGCCTCCCTCTGGAGCGTTTTCCCCCCTCAGCTTAGTATTCTTAGTATGCAAAGCCGTTGGGATGTTTGAGGTTCGGGCTTTGGGGACGGGGCTGAAATCGAGCAGGTAATTGATAGCCCGAGTGTCAGAGTCCTTCTTTTCATCGGCATGGTTGGAGAGGACGGATAAGTGTAAGAGAATGCAGATAAGGTGGCATGGAGGCAGCGCTCTGAGATATATCACCACAAAACTGACAATGGGGTGTTGATTAAAAAATGTATCCTGTGTCGAGCTTCAGGTGTGGAGCTTTGCAGGAGGAAATGCAGGTGGGCACGTTGTCCGACAAGATAGGGAAAGAGGTATTGTCTGCTTCTCAGAGAATGATGTTGCTGTTTTGAAGATTGCTTTTGAATCGTCACCAGAGGAATAACAATGAATGCTGCACAAACTCGAGTTCGACAACCCAAGTTTGGTCATTTCACTTTGCGGGGAATAGACGGTCAAAGGCCAAACGGCAAATCTGGAAAGCGTTTCTACCGCCAGCGGGAGGGATTTTCACCGCCTCTGTGTTGTTTGTGCTCAGTGCTGTTGGTTTTATGTAAGACAAACATCAATAGGGGCATTTAATTTCGCTCCGCCAATGTGATGGGAGTCGGTACTCATCATACACAGAGACCCTTTAAGTACGAAGTAAGCAGTGATTGCACATCAGCAGGCTGGAATTTGCACTTAGAGGCCACAAAAGGCTCCTGATTGCACTGCAGGGCCCAAAGCAACAATCAGGCAGCGAGCTGTGATTAGACGTCTACTCGCAGCTACAGTATTAAGGTAAACCACACACCACCTGTGAGTGTCTAGTGTTAACTCATCTACAGGCTTAAAAAATACTCATTTTACAATTTTAGGAGACAAAGCAGAACAAGACAGGATTTATGACTTGGTACAAAACCAAATTTTGGGGGTTTGGTGAGCCGGTTTATAAGCAGAGCTGAAACTGTCTCTGTTAGCTATGTAGGCATGATATAGAGCTAATTATTAACAATTTTATACACATTTAGTCTTTGTTCATCTTTTAATAAATGTCTCCAATACAAGACAAAATACGGGGTCCACTTTCGTTTGTCTGGATTAGGTAAAGTTTGTTCCATGTAAGTTTGACTTTATGCTGCCTCCGTAGATCTTTCATATGTATGCTAACGCTAAACCTAACCCCCAATTTTCACCACATCTGGAATGGCTTCGATCTGGAACAGCGGTGATTTTCGCTGTCCACCAGTTCCTACCAGATCCGTCTGAGAGGCGAATTGCGTCGCGGATTACAGACAGCAGAAATTGCAAGAACTCACAAGAACCCGCGATTCACGTGCAATCGTGCGATAACAAGTTGTCTCTAGCCACATAGGCTAACCATATAAGCAGTAGATTGTGTCCTTCCAAAGGAGGAAATCCACTTCTTGACTTCTAGAATCAGCATCTCCTCATCCATGGTGTCTTTGGGTGAAATGTTGTCTATAAACCTTTCACTTGTTCATCCCCGCCTGTTACATGGCCTTTCCAGCACGGGTTAATCTGTGCTGAATTTACCTGGCATGCTCCAACATCCGGAAAAAATAAAACTCTTGCGATCAGCTGCAGAGTCCGGCGATCCGCAGCGGAATGGAAAGAAGCCGGTGGAAATTGACACGTTAACTTGAATGGTTACGATCAGCTACGATTGGCAGATACAACCCTTTCGTAGCCGTTTCAGATGTGGTGGAAACTGGAGGTAACTGGTACCAGGAAAGCTAAGTCAGAATCACAGACTTCCACTTTGTTTTCTGAAAATCCCTGTAAATATCCCCACAGCTTCACTCCGACATGGACAAAGGCGACGGCTCCATCAAGTACATCCTGACAGGCGATGGCGCAGGTTCCACCTTCACCATCGACGACAGCACCGGCGACATCCACGCCATCCAGAGGCTGGACCGGGAGGTGAAGTCCCAGTATGTCCTGAGAGCTCAGGCTAGAAACCGGCTGACGGACAGACCTCTGGAGCCAGAGTCCGAGTTCATCGTAAAGATCCAGGACATCAACGACAACGAGCCGAGGTTTCTGGATGGACCGTATCAGGCGAGCGTCCCGGAAATGTCCAAAATAGGTGAGTAGAGGAGCAGAGAGCGGACAGATGGTCAGAGACATGAACTTAAAGTGTTTCTGGGTATTTTAAGGTGTTTGTTTTTAAGGGAGTAGCTTCCACCTGAACTTCAGTGAAGTGCATAATAGTGTTGTGCCGCCATCTGTTTCATTCAGTATTCATAAACCTGTTTGTGGTTACTTTGAACTACAAAAGCGTGGATAATTCATGTAGCTGCCCAAGCCACAGATGGACCAACTCCACCCAAACTCTGTGCTGATATTAGCAGACCTCACTGACATCTTTCTTTTCACTCCTCATCAGCCCACCTGTAGTCAGAAAAACTTCACTTAATCTTTAATAAAGTAAAAGCACAGAAGTTCAAAAAGAAAAAGAAGCTGGAAAAAAGATAAGGTCAACTTGTTAAATGAAGTTAGATTAAAAAGTTCACACAATAAGAGAAAAAGTAACCTGCTGAAGGCCATGTCTACAAGCTGGAAAACTCAATGACCTTAATATGGTATATAAAAGACTGTAACAATAATAAAAATAACTTAATTTATGTTGCAGCTTTAAAAGCAAGGGTTAAAAAGAGTTTAGACGGGTGAGAAAGTAAATATAAGAGCTAAAAACGAAAGACTTTATAAACACGTATTGGGAAATAATCCAAACAATTGAGTTAAGCTGCTAAAATTGTCTTTACATGACAGTATGGTGCCCTCCTTCAATTGGGATAAGCCCCCAATGGTCACCACAGCTGACCAGAGCCTCAGTCCAAAAAGTCTGTCCCTGCCAATGGCTTCAAGATCTACCTTTATCTCAGAGGTCATGATTGTCCCTCTCCTATGTGCCATGTCCTCTCTAATCAATGGAGGTTAAAGGTTTGGAAAAGACGATTTCTTGACGATATATGGCGCACATTAAGAAGAGGGATCTAAGCGATTTGATGGATCATAGACATTCAAAGTTAATCATTGCATCAGACCACCTGTGGTAGCAGGCGGTTAGAATCAAATATGATCGTCACCTGACCATCGCATAACACTGTTGACCTCTGCAAATTAGCAATGCAGCTCATACATAAAGTCTAATCTCGTTCCCATCATTCCCATTTCTTCTACCCAGGAACATCTGTAATCCAGCTGACTGCGACAGACGCAGACGACCCCACCTATGGCAACAGCGCTCGAGTGGTCTACAGCATCCTGGAGGGTCAGCCTTACTTCTCAGTGGACGCCAAGACTGGTAGGACTGCACGCATGCTGCAGAGACTCCCTCTGAAACACAGCTTTTTATCTGTTACATGAGGTGTTTGATGTTTTTCAAACCTCTCCAGGAAAGTTTAAGCATTCATGAGCTGGGTATGAATTGGTAATGATGTTAGATAACCTGATAAAGCCCTGACTTCTGGGATTTGCTAACACTCATCTGACAGCTTGTGTTAAATCTCCACCTTGTTTCTCACTCCATATCCCACTATAATTGCACCAAAGTCTGATTTTAGCAGTCCGCATTGTAAGCCCCCGAGTATACCAACCAACTCTGAATGTGGGAAGCTCAGCGGGGTTTCTGTTGTTGCTACGAGACTGCCAAACACTTTTTCTGAAACACTTTTTCTCTCTTATTGCAACTTGCAGAAACTCAAAATCTTTTCTCTTGACAAAAAAGAAGTGCTAGGCTCAAAGTGTGAACTCTTTGTTGAAAAGTGTGGACAAAATAAGACAGGCAGCCCCACATGGTGAGGTGCTTTGTGGAGGAAACTACCAGATAAATCCGCTAAAAATATTTCCACTTTTCATTTTTCGTCACTAAGGGAGCAAGACAAAGATTCAGCAACAATACAGATGATACATCCCAGTTCATTTGTACCAGTGTAGCCACATTTTTCATTTACTAACAGCCCCTAAAATCCACATAAGACAAGGTTGATGTTAATGTTGATATTTCCAGTTTTATTTAGCTCTCCTTCTTCTGGAGCTTTGCATAATTTAGGTAATCATCTCAGTGATTGTGGCCATCATCACTGCGTGCAGTTTATGTTGCTTTGCAGCAGTCGGTAAACACAGGCCCTAATGATGCATTCTGGTTACCTCGAAAGTCAGAAGTCTGAGCTGGGAATTAGGTCACACCCGAGTTACCAGTGTAAGTTGGAAGAAAGTAAAATTGGAGGCAGAAACAAGATGGTTACATCTACGAAAGTTATTTTAGCGCTTGACTTGTCTGGATACATGCAAGGACAAGGCAAGGTTGCCATGATAGGCAACCTCTGCTACAGGTTGTTGCTCCACCTTTCCAGACGTGGTCCAGCAGCTCCTCAGACTGCTCTTACAGCCGTTCCTTCTACCTCAATTAGATCATTTCTTCACTCTTAGGACCAGTCTGAGATGGAAAACTAAGAGGCAACTGAAAATGGGAATGAAAAGTTCTCTATCGTTGCGTTTTGACGGGTCTGAAAATGCGAAACCTTTTAAACCAGGTGCACTGGTTTTGCAGTTGCTGCTGTTATGTGGTTTTAACCAATAGGAATCAAGTATTGAACACAGTAAAGTAAGAGCGACTGAGCTAATCACCTCTTTTCTGTATTTCTTCACTTAAGAAACAAACCCCGAAGTGTAAATTATCTTCTCACATAACTGTCAGTTTGATTTTAAATTGATGAATTGGAAAGAATATTTACCCTGACAACTTTAATGACCTCTGTAATCTTTTATTTATTCAGAAAAAACATCATAATACATGATATTTATGATGCAACTCCAAAGTAAGAGCAAAGGATAAGGAGGAAATTGATACCACCCAAAGTAAAGTGGGTATTTACTCGAGTTTCTCGTATGTTTTTCTCCTGGTTTGGACTTAACCCAGTCCAACAAAAGATAAACTTGATAATACAGAAAGCAAGGTCTACCTGTCCTTGTAGTGGCGTATAGAAAAAGAGACAAGCAATAAAAAATCTTGTGCATAAGGAGCTGAAACACTTGAGTGCAGCTCTGCTTCGTCTAAAAAAATGCATCAGTCTCCTAAAAGCTGAGTGTCCATTGTTTTAGCACAGCCGCCTCATTTCCTTGTTTGTCAGCACAGAAATCTGTTGCCAAACCTCTCAGGCAGCCCGGCCATCAGCAGCCTCTCAGGCGGCCTCTGTTGTACGGTCATCCATCACTGAAACACGAGTGGCTCTACAGCTATCAATCAGCCTCCCTGACCGGACTATAAGCGCAGCACTGACGGTTTTTATTGGAGGCAACACGATGTAAAACCTCAACACATACCCACAGCGCTGTAACACTCGCTTCTTTTCTCACTCCTCAGCACATCTCTTGACCTTGGTTTGATTCTGCTGCTTCTGGCAAAACTGTCCGTCTTCTGTGGTCATAATGTGTAGTATATAATGGTCTGAAGACAATAGAAAGAGAGGACAGAGAGTGCGGTGCTTTTTTATAGTTCACACAATGTTTTTAACTCATTTTCCTTCAGGGCGTTTTGCACTTTGGGTGCTGAGTGCTAAATTTGCTGAGGAGGATTGATTTTGCATTGAAAAAAGTTGGCAAAAATGCTGCTGGTGGACACAGGCCCTTTATCAAAGTGTAGGTTAGGGAAAAGATACTTATTTGACAAAAAAATTAAACAAGCAGATGCAGTAAAATTACCTCTAGCCTTGTTATTGATGGAGCTGATATTAGAAGATGCTGTGAATGGACACATGCCCTAAAATATTTTTAAATTAGGGCCAAAATAGTTACGAGTTTCATAGCAGGTGTAGCAAAATGACCTTTAGCATTGCTATCACCAAAGTTGTGCCAGATCTAAGTCCCGCCCCTTCTTCTTTTTGATTGGCTATAAATGAAAATGTGACATCAAAGATTGTGGCGGTGCTATTTTCAACTTGAAGCTTAAACACAGATTATACAAAAGGCACTTCACATTCGGGCAAAAGGGTACTTATTACTATTTACAGGTTCTTAAGATTTCCAAATATGGACAAAATGGTAAAACAAGCAGGTTTTTCAAAACAATCTCTGGCTTTGTAGAAAGATATGTCGATATAAGATGATGCTGTGAATGGACACAGGCCCTAAAATATCTCTTAAACTAAGGCCAAAATAGTTATGATTAACAAGTTTCTGTGGTTCAAATATGGCAAAAAGAAAAAGCATAGCAGGTGTAGCAAAATGACCTTTAGCATTGCTATCACCAAAGTTGTACCAGATCTAAGTCCCACCCCTTCTTCTTTTTGATTGGCTGTTAATGGAAATGTGACATTAAAGATGGTGGTGTTACTAAAGTTGTACTATTTTCAACTTGAAGCAAAAACACACAGATTATACAAAAGGTATTTTGCACTTTGAGGAACCGAACAAATAGTTAATTGAAAAAAAAACTGGCAAAAAATGCGGTTAGTGGACACAGGCCCTAAATCATACTTCACATCAGGGCAAAGGGTACTTATTATTTACAGGTTCTTATTACATTTTTCCAAATATGAACAAAATGGTAAAACAAGCAGGTGTATCAAAACTATCTCTGGTTTTGTAGTAAGATATGTCAATATAAGATGATGCTGTGAGTGGACACAGGCCCTTAACCATGTTAAATTTTGGGGCTAAGACACTTGACAGGTTGCTATAACTGTTCAACACAAAACATCATCATAACTTAAACCTAATCTGAGAAGAGGAAGGCATATCTAGTTGAAAATCTCCCTTGTGGCCTTTTGTCTGGTCCAGTGAAGACATTGATGTAGCAGGACTCCATCGGTCGGACACATGACCCTAATCTGTGTCACCAGCTCTCTGAGGCTGACCCGTACTTCACCTCCCCACTCTCTCTCCCTCCTTTTATCTTCCCTCAGGCGTGGTGCGAGTGTCTCTGGCAGACATGGACCGTGAGACCAGAGAAAACTACACTGTGGTCATCCAAGCCAAGGACATGGGGGGCCAGCTGGGGGGACTGGCAGGCACCACGACTGTCAACATCACACTCGGCGACATCAACGACAACCCGCCCATGTTTGACCAGAGTAAGAGGCGCACAAAAACAAACTTTTAGACAGTTTCCAACCTCAGTGGGGAGAACTTTGCAGACTTTGGGTGTAACTTTACGACTTAAAATGTAATAATGCATTATTGATTTGCCGTTTGTCAACAGCTGTTTAGTTTGACCAGCTATATTGATCTTTTAACACATTTTCAGGGTGTAATTTAAGAAAACAAAGACAGAATCTGCCAACTAGAACTTCTTGAATGAAATATCTGCTTTTTATGGGGTTTAAACGAGGATAAGGGAAGAAGACTGGCCTTTTAGAAACAGTGATCGTACTGGTGTCCTCAAACTCGATATACAAAAGCCAGAATGTTATCTTGAAAAGCACATGAATGTCTTGCACTGATCGTATAAACGAATGTGCTCCTAGACGTCTAGTTTGAAACCAGATGCATTATGGGGCTCAGTTTTAGAGGCGTGAAATACTCACTGAGAGTTCACCTGAACCTCAAACACATTACTGTGTTTTGTGGTTCAGTGTTTCAGCTGCAGAGTGGCGTGAATGCAATAAAACGTGAAGCAGCAGCTTTCATATTCACCCTGACACACACACACACACACACACACACACACACACACACACACACACACACACACACACACACACACACACACACACACACACACACACACACACACACACACACTGCTCTGTATGTGTGCCTCCACCTCCTCTCTCTCAGGCCTCCGAGCTGTTAGCCCCTCTGCCCTTCTCCCTCCGTCCACGTCTGGCCACCAGTCCCTGGGCATTTACCCCTTGGCCTCCTCCTCTCTCTCCTTTTGCCACCAGTCTCCCCTCGCTGTCTCTCCGATTATCCCTGTTCCTGCTCCTCTCATTACCGTCCTCCTGGGGTCAGGGGTTGTCTAGCTGTCCGTGGTCGCTCTTCCTTGCTAGACAAAGAAAAACACCCGCCTCTGCCGCCACCAACACCCGCCCACCTCCATCACAGTCCCCCCCACCAATTAGCGCCATCACTTGGATGGAACTTTGATCGTTTGTGAAGAGCTTCAGGGATTCCCCTCTGTCAAGCACAATGTGCCGGCATTTCACTTCAGACTGCAGGGAGCGCCACAAATTGGGCAGCTGTCACCTCTTCTTTGAGGTTAAACGGTAGATGAAATTGAGGCTGACCCATGAGACTGTATGTAACCCAATTGTAAGGCGTTTATGGACCCATTTATTCTAACCTATCTAGGAGGGATGGAAGAGGTTTGGCGCCCTCTAGAGGGGGAAAAAAAATGTGGAAAAGGTGCAGAAGAGTGATCTCTCTGTTTGTTTACCTCCTCAGGGTTGTACCAGATGAGCATCCCGGAGTCAGCTCCCGTGGGTTCAGTAGTAGGTCGGATCTGGGCGAAAGACAGGGACATCGGGGTCAACGCCGAGATGAGGTACAGCATCATTGATGGAGACGGGAGGGACACGTTTGACATCAGCACCGACCCTACCAACCTGTTTGGCATCATCACAGTGAAAAAGGTACAAATGAGGACAAGACAGTGAACAGATTTGCATTTTTAAAGTTGCAGAGAAAAGATAGAAACGTCACTGATCTTTTTGAAAACCTTTAAAAATGGATGTTTGACAAATATTACCCGAGCTGTATTGATTTAGCTCCTTTAGATTGAGCTTTTTATGCTTTTCCATGCATTTACA
The DNA here is from genome assembly GCA_962446985.1 of Xyrichtys novacula. Taxonomy (NCBI): domain Eukaryota; kingdom Metazoa; phylum Chordata; class Actinopteri; order Labriformes; family Labridae; genus Xyrichtys; species Xyrichtys novacula. The sequence goes on from OY660883.1 coordinate 4,538,760, forward strand.
ACTTGGAGAAGCAGCTCAGGATTGTGCATTTCTGTTTCCTTGCAGCACTGATATCAACAAAAATCTCCTTAAACATGCTGGAAAAGTTACAAAACCCCATTTAAAAATATGGCACTTTAAGAAAGAGTCCTTAAACTTTAATAAGATGCTAATTTTTCACAAATTTTGGGGTATAAATAACTAGTTTGTATAAAAAGTTCATAACAGCTTGCAAAAATAGCTTTACAGTCTCTCTTGGAAGCACTAATCAAACACTTTCTTCATAAATAGTGGCATGATTTATTAAAACTAAAAACTTCCTTTGTTATTCTCCTTAAAGTTGCAGCACTCCATTGACAAAAACACCCGGTTATCCTCACTGAGCACCATACTTGCTTGTCTGCTGCCCCCTAGTGTTCAGTGAGTTGAAATGACCGTTTTTTTATCAATGGAGTCTGCTGACTTTGAAGATAATACTAATTTTATTAAAACAACTGAAAAGAGTCAATGGAACAAAAGTCAAACACAAAGCAGACAGTTCACCAACAAACAAGGATTCAAATAAACAACTTCTAACGCAGCAGATAATAAAATCCGACTCTTTGATAATGATTAAAGGCTGCAGACAAATGGATAACAAAGCTCAGAGGAGGAACAGCCAAATATTCAGACTGCAGATCTTTTATTTTTCTTTGTCAGCCTGTTTTAAGAGCTGCAGTCTTTAAAAGTGCGTCTTTGTTCGTCCTCCTCCAGCCACTGAACTTTGAGAACAAACCCAGCTACACTCTGAAGGTGGAGGGCGCCAACACCCACCTGGACCAGGCTCTGCGTCACCGTGGACCCTTCAAGGACGTCACCATCGTGCATGTGAGCGTGGAGGACGTGGACGAGCCCCCGCAGTTCGACTCGCCGGCGTACCTTATTGAGCTGCCAGAGGACGCGGAGATCGGGACGGTGGTGAAGACGGTGTCGGCGAGGGACCCGGACGCTGCCAACAACACTGTGAGGTGAGGACAACAAACACAGATGACAAACACTCACTCTGAGTCATGGTGTTTGAAGATCTTCTTCTTGTTTTAAACTTGCTGTGTCGATCCAAATGTCCTTCAGTCTTCTGTATCATCACGTTATTCTGCAGCCTGCAAACACCTGAACTTTAAAGTCACTTAAGAGGACTTGAGCATAACTTTGTGTGCCATCATAAACAGCCAAGACCCTCATATACCCAAAACAAGGAGATTTTAAAGCTGTAATTCATTACTAGGGCAGGACAGGATACTAAATCTCAATAAAATTTATTAATATAGACAGAAAAATAGGACAAGAGAATAGTGAAATAAAAATTTACAGTGTGAAAATATTTAAAATTTGCAAACTGTTGCACTGAAATGTGCAGAAACTGTCAGATCTTTAAAACAATCTGAATAAAAAGACAACTATGGACAGTTGATCATTATAAATACAAATGCATGGATAACAACTAGCATAGATAACTAGTCCTGCACTTTCTTCCTGTTACTACAGCTGCTCCATGTGGTAGAACCAGTCTAGTTTATGGTCCAGCTGAACCCCCAGATACCTACAACTGGAGAGAAGTTCCACATCTGTACTGTGTACTAGTGAGCGCTGCTCCAACAACCATCTCCTCTGTTATTTTTACTAAGTTCTCCTAAAACGTCCTGAGAACAGACAGAATTACTGCTGTTTCATTGTCCCCAACTCCTAAAATTCAACTTATTTAGCAAAGTATGATTCCTTAGATAACAGCAACATGTGGGTTTAAAAGTCAAACAAGATTACAAAGTTTTAATTATTAATAGAAATCAGTTATTTTCATTGTTTAATACAGCATCAAACAAAGTGGTACAGACTAAAGCAGACTTTTACTTTTCAGTTTGAATCGTCATTAAAATCAGATTTGAATTTTCATCTTTAAGTTTAAATCGTTCAACATTTTTTGGATTAAGAATTAAAGACTAATTTTATTAACTTATTGTGCGTTCAAGTGCAGCTGAGACACTACAATCTATGATGTGAGAGTTTTCTTCCTGGTGCAAACGCTTTAGTGAACGTTCTGTCGTGAATCAGAGTTAAACAAAAAGGAAAGGACCCAAATGCAGAACAAAAATTATTTATTTAAAATGAATTCAATAAAAAGAAACTTACTCAAAGTGTCCGACAGAAAAACTCCCAAAGGCAAAAAACACAAGAGGCAAAATCCAAAGAACAAAAAATGAGCAACAAGAGGAAGGTGAGACACTGAGACACAGGTGAAGACAATTACAGAGGAGGGAAAACTGAGGAAGTAAAACAAGACAAGAAACACAAGGAATCAACTACTACAAAATAAAACAGGAAATAAACACTGAAAAATGATCTGTAGAATAAAACACTAAGAACAGGAGGGCAACAGGGTCAGACATTAACTAAAAACTCACAAGACAGGACTACAGGGTAAGGAAATAAACTCAGATAACCAAAACTAGGGGAAAACTAAATACCAGAACATATCATGGCACATTAACATGTTATGTAGACTCGGTATTCAATTACCAATAATAGTATTGATCAAAAATTACTCAATTTTATTTAAGAAGATAGATTATTATAAAGTGTGTCTCAGTTTACTCTAATGAAGGAGTGCAAACAGCAAAACTCGTGAATTAAAACCCGTAAAAGTCCTAAAAGTAGGTTTAAGGGTCATGATTTATGATATTTATAGAGTGAGTCTCATTTCTAGTGTATTTCTCAATGCATGCTGGGAAAGGTTGCAGCACTAGTACTGAAAATATCCCTTTCAAACTTACATTTACCCCCCTCCAGCTGTTTTTATGGATTTCAAACAGTGGTTTTCCAGGGTTGCGATGTTACCCGATAGCCAGCGGGGGGCAGCATCACACCATGACTCCTCAGAGCAGGTGCTGCTAGTCTGTGTTTTTGTGCTCCCCAGAAGCACAAAGTGACGATGACAAAGGCGAGGAAGACGAGCCCAAACACCATCACATTAAAAACAAACCTGACAAGTTTTAACATCCAGCAATTAGCCCGATCCCACTGAAAGAGGGGTTGAGGACTCGTCTCGTTATTGCAGAGAGTGTTTTTGTGCTGTGACAGAGCAGATGTTGTGTGGCGGGTTTTACTGTCCAGACTGCACCTCTCATAAACTAATTAGACATAAAGCCTTTAATTAGCTCGTTAATCATGTGAGCGAATCAATGAGTGCGGAGGAGGAAGAGGAGGAAGAGGAGGCGGAGGTGGCGCTCAGGCTGCAGCTCGTCCCAGCTGTCTGTTTTTACAACCTCGATAGGGGCTGAAAGGAGGGCACGAGAAATGGATGTAGGTGACAAGGTGGCTGCTCATCAGTGTGTGTGTGTGTGTGTGTGTGTGTGTGTGTGTGTGTGTGTGTGTGTGTGTGTGTGTGTGTGTGTGTGTGTGTGTGTGTGCGTCTGCATGGATACTCAGCAGTTTATCCTCAGTGCTGCGTCCGAATTTTTCCCCTCATTCTCCACAGTCAATAAGGAGCAGGAGCACTTATGGATCCTCATTATTTCCCCATCCCTGACAAGTAAAGTGTTTTATAATAACGCTTCATCTCAAACAAATCACGGTGCCATGTGTTTTTTTAAGCTAAATAAGCAAAGGCGCTGCTTTTTTGCTGCATGTGGGATTTTTTTTTAACATTAAAATAGACCCTTAAGGCTTTTTGTTTTGTCACATTTTAAGGTTTAAGCGAAGTGTCGGAAGTTTTCGACTTGTTGGTCAGTAAGTGTAGAAAAACATCAGGAGGTTTTTCATGAGAGAAACACACAGCAAAGACCAAATGTGGTGCTTTGTTGGAAATCGAGTTGAAAAATAAATCCATCTTTGTACTACGATACAGTTTTCCCCAATTTTATATCAAACAAGAAAACCCTGAAATTGATTTGTCCTCAAGAGCCAACCATCAGCCAAACAACCCACTTGACTTTGGCCATCTACGTTTTCCATTGTTTATTTCAGCGAAACACTTCAAATAAAAAGCCACGGTCCACTTTTGATGTACATTTTAAAAGCACAAGCCTCCTCCCACAGAAACAGAAAATTAGTAACAAGAGTCAACAAGTTCAGCATGGATATGGAAGGAGCTTCTCATCGTTCTGGCCTCTTCTACCTTTATACCAAACATCAGATTGATAGGAGGAGTCGACCTCAGACAGATCAGCCCATTTATGTCAAAAGTTAAAAATTGTGTACTTCCTGTTGGTTTTACAAAATGAGGCCAAGAGACTTTTGGCGCTTGCTTTGTCTGAATATAAGACACGTGCTAAAATAACTTTCGTAGCTGTAGACATCATGTTTCCGCTTTTGCTTTTTTTCAACTTGGTAACTGAAACGCTGATAACTCGGGTGTGACGTCATTTTCAGTTCCAACATCTGACTTCCAAGGAAACTCGAACGCAGCGTAAGCCTCTGGAAAAGTGACTTCCTGTTTAAGGTAAACAATAGGTCGCCATGGCATCAGTGTAGGGGATCTACACAGCCCATAGAGTCTAACTTCTCATTAATTCCTTAATGGTTGACTAAAGATTTGTCTTTTTCAGACATATGAACTCCTCCTCTGTAAACTCTTTGGTGCTTCTGAAACCTCCTATGATGACAACTCTCTCATTCCTGGAGAGAGTTGGAACCAGGGCCAGCATTGCTGCTGAATCCTCTGAGTTGGCGTTAAATTCTGGCGCCGAATCAGGTTGAGATTTTTCCTAAAAGCCTGTTTGTAGAATGAGCAGCGTTTCAGCTCATGTAGCAGAAAGCAGAGGAACGATTCGAGGATGACTCAGTGAGAACGAGAAGAGTCCAAAAATCTGCAGCTGCAGCAGCAGCAACATCAGACGTCAGATAAGAACAACCTTCAGTCTGTCTCACTTCGGTCTCACAGCTCTCTGTCCTCTACGGCGTGACTGGCAGATAATTCTGAACACACACAGACACCAGGAACACACACACGCTCTTTTCACCTGCTATGACACTCACACAGTCTCCCCTCCTTACAGCTGGAGCAGTCATATTATTAGAGGTCCTTATTATTAGAGGCCTGCCAATAACAAACATGGTGGTCTTTCTCTGCTTTAGAGCGAGGATGCAGAGTCACCATGGTTTTGAAATCATGACTAAATATAATTTCATTTTTACACAGTTCAGTTTTGTACGGAGGAGGATTAGGTCCACATGAAGAGAAAAAATAATAATTACAGGAAGGAGTTAAAGCCAAAATTTTGAGGTTTAAGTCGAAAATTAGAGATGAAGAAAATTGAAATTATGTCTGTAAAGTCAAAATTTCAAGATCAAAAATTTAAATTTCAAGATTAAAGGTCAAAATGTTGAGATTACAAAATGTCATGAATAAAGTCGAAATTTTGAGATTAAAGTCGACAAGAATAAAGTTGACATTTCAAGATTAAAAAAATGATTCTATGTCAATAAAGTTGAAATTACAAGATCAAAAATTGAAATTTTAAGATTAAAGTCAAAATTTCAAGATTGAAGTCAACATTAACAAAGTCGAAATTTCGAGAATAAAAATCTAAATTATACCTATAAAGTCGAAATTGCCAGATTAAAGTCGACATGAATAAAGTCGACATTTCGACTTTTTTAAATTTCAACTTTAATCTCGAAATGGAAATGAAAATAATCTTCCTCCTGTAATTGCTTTTTTCTTCTCGTGGCCCTAATCCTCTCATAGTTTTGATCTGTGTTGTTTTTGGATGCTGGGCCAAACTGTGTTGCTTTGGGAAGTGATTTGAACCTTATGCGGTTATTTCCACTCAAGAGTCGTGTCTGTTTTTATGCAGAGATACCCAAGGACCTAAAAATATGTGCAATCCAGATTAAATCTCCGTTCTTTCCCTTTTTGTCCAGAGATTTCCCCTTAACCTTCTGATGATATTACATACTGTAGATGAATTTTCACACTTTAGCGCTAAAGTCGATCATTTTTAAATTTAGAAATATTCTGGACTCACACTTTAACTTTAATTCAACTTTGATGACTCATTTAGATCCACTCTGAACATTTCAATAATTCATGACTGCGCTCATTTCACACAGACTCTCCTTCTCACCCGTTTATCACATTTTCAATCGACATGTTTGAGGGTTTTATGGTATCCTCCTCTTCTTCCTCTTTTCTGCGTGTGTGTTTGGCTGCTCTGTGTCGCTCTCAGAGGAGCGTTTTGGAAATCATCCCGCCGTGGCAGCACACGAGCCAAAGCGCCGCGCTGCAGGTCTGTGTTTCCCCGCTGCGGTTTGGCAGTCGAGGCAGACTCTCTGATGAAGTCTTATCTCCTTCTCTGTGAGACTTCAGACGCTGCCAGCCTGACGCCTTATCTCACACACACACCCCGACACACACACACACACAGGCTCCTGAAAACTCTTTACATAACGCAGATTTTTCCCTCTCCTGTGTTCCTCGTGTCACCAGGTATTCCATCGAGAGGTTGAGTGACCCCGAAAAGTTCTTCTACATCGATATCACTTCTGGGTCGCTGATGACGGTGCGGGCGCTGGACCGAGAGGAGCGAGGCTGGCACAACATCACCGTCCTCGCCATGGAGATGAGTAAGTCACAGTCACACTAGCCCCGTTTACATGGGTCCAAAAATCCTATTTACAATCAGATTCAAAATGTCTCATAGCCAATCTGATCCACCCAGATCTGATTGTATTTCGGGTCAGATTGTAAGAGGTAGTCTACGCCGATTGATAATCCGCTCTATGCTCCATATATATGGCTGAGTGGAACGGGTTCACAGAGAGGCTTGTTGGGTCTGCGCAGGCGCTCCGTAGTCTGTAAGAGGCACGTAGTGACATACGCAGAGCGCGCCCAAACGAAAACAAACATGGAGAACAAACAGAAAAACTGGACGGTGGAGGAAACAAACTTATACCGCAAATAAATGTAACCACGACACAATAAGCGTCCCCAACAAAACACGACGCCGATCCATCTTTCTACAGGTAAACAGGAAGTGCACCTCTTCTTCTCTTACACATTTGCAGGTAGTGGCAGAGTGACCTTCTGCGCATGTAAAAAAAAACACGTGAATCTCTTTACTTAAAGTTCATGTATGCAGATGGAATCAGATTCACTTAATCCGATTGATTTCAATCAGATTGAGGAAAACTACTCATATAAACGGGTCTACTGACACACACAAACGAGCTGGAAAGCCATCGCCACTTCCCTTCCGTTAGGCCGCTGACCTCGCCGAGAGGTACTGAGGTGTTGCAGAGACTGAAATTCAGCTTATTTTAGAGTCGAAACATCCAGCGAACGAAAATGAAATCACCGCTTTGGCTGTTCTCGACTTATTTATGGGAAGCGGAGGCCCCCCGTGAGATCTGTGTTTACTGCTCAGTAATTTCCTCTTCGCTGCAACAATCAGCTCAAGATGAGTTAAGTACCGTTTAAGTACGATCAAATCCGAAGTGCCCTTTCTAATTTCTCATATTTCAGAGGACGCACTGTGCTCCAGATCAGAAAATTGAAGCTGATAAATTAGTTTTCACCCAGTAAGTTGAAACTACTTTGCAAAACTCTGAACTTTGAATAAACTTTAACTAAACTTCTTTGTTTTAGAGCTGCAGAACAATTATAGAAATGTACTTACAGGTTTCTGAGAGAGAGAAAAAGTTCATTATGAGGGGCTTTAAGTTTCAGACAGAGTGACTCAGCAGAAAAAAAAAGACATTGAAGGAGATAAAGAGCCCAGACAAACAGATGGTTGGACATATTTGCAGAAGTACAGAGGCAGTGATTTTGGAAAACATCTCCTGCAGAGTTACAGAACGTGGAGCAGAGAAACCCTGCAGATCTGAACACAGCTGGTGGCTCTGAAAGTCACCTTCATCCTCCTCCCTCTGCTCTGTTTGTCCGGGTGTGTGCGTGTGTGTCTCTGTTTGGTCGACAAACACAATTAAATTAATGACTAATTAAATACGTTTCCACATGGAGGCTAATTAAAGAGGTCAGAGAGGGCGCAGGTAAGACGGGACATGAACAATGAAGTGGTGACGCAAACAGGCAGCGCACTAAACTCACCACGACAACCTTCTCTTCATTAAAAAATGTACTTTGCATACTGCCAAGAAGTTTTTAATTCCATAAAATCATTTTTAATGTGCTGTAAAACGCTAAAGAACTAGTTTTAAGCATAAATTATGACTCATATCCACAGCAACAACATCATTTTAAAAAGTTAGATATAGTTTTGAGAGCTCCCTGTCCTCTGAGTGGTAAAGTCTGAGGAACACATCATCTCTTTTCTATGTGCAAAAATGAAAAGCAAATTCAGGGCAGACAGAACAGAGCAGGCATCAGCAACAATACATCTGACACCAGCAGGGTTCCTACACAAGTATGGAAATAAATTTGATCAGTTTCAAGGTCTTAAAAAAGTATGGAAAAATATTTGTTTCCAGACGATAATACGCTTCTAAAATGATGTTTTCTAAAATAGAGAAGTAGGTATTTCCACAAATAATCCTAAAAAGTAAGGTAGGGAAAAGTAGGAAAATTCCAACAGTCTACCAAAGGAAGTGTCTCAGGAGTGCAGTTACCCTCCACACGTGAACTCACTGCAAACTGGTGTAGACGACAGTGCCCCTCCACTGCACTGTAGGGGACAAGAGAGGAAAAGTTAGACAAAGAAATGATCAAAACTATCAAAAAAAAGAGTTGGTTCTACTAAAATGGTTCTTTAATCACAATCAAATGACTAAAATGCTGACCAAACAAAAACAAAACATAAATAAATCAAACTCTAAACAGCAGCTTATGCCGTCGTCTTCCTGTTAACAAAAAGCAGCCGCTCATACCTGTTCAGGTCCATTTCTCCAGGTTTCCTCCGTCTCGCTTAACATGACTTGATTCGGTGGACGCAGACGGGCTGGAAGTGAACAATCTAAAAGGACAAACACAACTCAGCCGCTGAGAAAAGGACTCAAAATAAATGATCGAATTCAATGAACTCATTACCTCTGTTCAGAGCGTGTGGCAGCTCTACTGACACAGGTGCTTTAAATAGGAGGGGGAGGGAAAAGGGGGAGGAGTTGACCTCATTTTGGAGAGGCTGCAACGACTCAAATAAATTCAGAAACCCTGATTTTTGATTATTAGATCAATCAAAAGAAAACCCAAACACTTAAATATATTCACATTTTATTTAATCGACTTTAAAGTGAACAGAAACTCAACTCAACCTTCTCTTGAGTTCAGTAAAACACCATCAGAGTCAAGTATAAGCTCCCCCCCGACCCTCTCACACACACATTTACAGTATACACACACATACAGTAACACAACCCCATTGAGCTTCAAGCTCCGGAGTCAAAGTCACCTCATTGATCGATCGATCATGTGATGAAACCTGAGAAAGTAGTTACCAGCGGCTAATTGCGTTTCCACTGCCTATTACATTACACAGCTGGTTAAGAAATGCAAATGTGAGCTTGTTAATGGAGAATAATAGAATCGTAATGTAAGCGTGAGGAGCTCTAATGTGCCGCCGGCTCACTGGAAATGAGCTGAAGATTAAGAGAGGCACAAACTGCGCTCAGCAGGATCCTCGGAGTCATTTATTTGAAGCCATCCATGCGTTGTACAGCCTCTGACCTCCTCTGGATGTGTGTGTGTTCGTGTGTGTGTTCTCCTGCAGAAGATCCCAAAAAGGTGGCGAGTGTTTCTGTGGCTGTGAGAGTCCTGGATGTGAACGATAACCCTCCCTCCTTGATGCATTACCTCGAGCCTTATGTGTGTGAACACGCCAAAGCAGGACAGGTAAGACGACGCTTTAGAAACTGCTGAAAAATCAGAGGTCATTCTCTGGTGTCTCTAACTCTGACTCTGTTGGTGTAATCCAGCTGATCCAGACTGTAACGGCGGTGGATCCAGACGAGCCGCTGGGTGGACAACACTTCAGCTACAGTCTGGCCCCAGAGGCTGCAAACAACCCCAACTTCACTCTGAGAGATAACCAAGGTGAGGAAGAGTCTGAGTGTTTGGTGGAGAGTTTTATAGCTGAGCTGTAAAAGATTCAGGTTTCAGGTCCAGTAGAAAGTCCAGCTGATATTATTGCAGAGCTGCAGTGAATACCATGATATGAACATGTCCCATATGGTCTAGCGGTCAGGATTCCTGGTTTTCACCCAGGCGGCCCGGGTTCAACTCCCGGTATGGGAATAGAGTTAACCTTTCCCTGGTTAGCTTGCAAAGGTTCTCTAGTCTGTGTTGTTCTGCCTCTTGTTGCATGATGGGAATTAATTGTCAATGTCCATTAATCTGCCTCAATTAAGCAGTACAAAGTAGCATCTTGGGCCTCCAGTTCAGAGCTCATGGATGAGTGATAACGAGGTGTTTTTAAAGGGATATTCTGGCGTAAAATTAAGTTAGGGTCAAACACACTGTAACCAGAGTCAGACACCCCGTCGAGAGATAAATGTTGCCGACCGCTCGCTTCTCTAGTTATACCAACTTTAGTAACGACCGCAGGATAGCAATACAGAGAGGTCTGAGGACTCTATAGCCACAAATAATGCTCAGAACAGCACCTAACTTCATCAACAGGACATATAGGGTCACAGCCATAGTACTAGAAACCAAACATCTTTTTAACTTTGCCTAATTTCATGAACAAAGAGACTAAGCACAACTCACCCACTCTCTTCCAGCAGCCGCTTGTTTGTAGCGAGACCTCAGGCCAGTCCATTAGAGACTACAGCGGGGTTCCGCAGCTCAAGAAAGAACATTTATGATTATTTCTTTATCATTTCCTTGAAGTAATAATTATCATATTTATCATTTTGCACTGCAGACGTGGTAGTTCTTCTGCCTTAGCATCTTAGTCTGATTGTATTTCCATGAAGAAATGATCATAAATGTTCTTCGTTGAGCTTAAGATGTCGTCCCATATGGTCTAGCGGTCAGGATTCCTGGTTTTCACCCAGGCGGCCCGGGTTCAACTCCCGGTATGGGAATGGAACTCTCGCCTTTCTTTGTCCACTCTGTGTGGACAGCACTACTTGAAGTCATGTCTCAATTTCTACAGTTGCACCCAACTGAACTATGAGTGTGTCTTAGTTTCTTACACCAGAGAGACTCATCTCTTCTGCTGGACTCTCATGTAAATGATAACACTGATTAAGCAGTTACAGTACAGTAAGGTGCAGCTGCAGGGAACTGAGACATGTTTCCAAGCAGAGCTGTCTCCACAGATGGGAGGAAGAAAGGTGAGAGTTACATTCCCATACCGGGAGTTGAACCCGGGCCGCCTGGGTGAAAACCAGGAATCCTGACCACTAGACCATATGGGACATATTCACAGAGAAGACCTGTCCAGATTAAGATTAGAGTTTAATCCAGTCAGACAACACACTTAAAAACCCTCTTCCAGCTGCACTTGTGCTACGATTCCAGCAGAATGAATATTTCACAGTGTTATATGTTGGTTTTGTTCCAGTTTAAAGCACATTAAGTTAAGGGTAAAGTCGTGTCTGAGTCTGATCAATTCTGAAATGATAGTGCTTGGATGTAGAAGAGGGTAAAGGGTCTTCAAGAATTAGTGGAAGTCCAGTACTTCTCTCAAGTAATCAGAACTCCTCACAAAGCGCCGGCCAGCATATTTAAAGAACCCATTCCCATACCGGGAGTTGAACCCGGGCCGCCTGGGTGAAAACCAGGAATCCTGACCGCTAGACCATATGGGACATGTATGTTAACCTTCAGAACCCTACTCAGATAAACTGATTTGTTTAAAAACCTCACACTTAAGTCTGTTTTCTGAAAACTTCAGCTGTTGAAGAGAAAAACACCTCAGTCTGAAACCTCCTCTCTGTGACCTAACCCGACCTTTTCCTCTCACCTTTCCATCTCTGACCAGACAACACAGCGTGGATCCTGACTCGGCGAGGAGGCTGGTCCCAGCAGGACCAGACTGTCTTCTACCTGCCCATCTTCATCTCCGACGGCGAGGAGCCGGTCAAGACCAGCACGAGCACGCTGACCATCCGAGTGTGCAGCTGCGACAAGGAGGGGAACCTCATGTCATGTAACGCAGAGGCATACAGTCTGCCTGCGAGCCTCAGCAGAGGAGCGCTCATCGCCATTCTGGCCTGCATCCTGGTCCTGCTAGGTGAGCCTGAAACACAGTCAGAAAAAACTACTGCTCATCTCAGACGACTATAAATCACCTGGAAGTCCTTGTGCACAAATTTACTGTCGTGTAAATACTCTAAATTAGACCCACATTTGTGTCTTAGACTCCTGATCAGTGAGGCAGACAGAGGATCGCTTAGTAAAAGTATTTTCTTAACTGGAGTTGAACCCAGGCCGCCTGGGAGCCAACATTTGGGATGTGGCTCCTCAGATTTGATCTTCATGTTTTGACAGAAATTATAGCTAATCATATCTAGGAGCAAAAAAGAAACATTTATACTCAAGATTACTGAAGAGGTTAATATTTTGACATGAGAAAATGGAGATGACTTGCCTGTGAACCCACCAGGAGCTTGTTTAAATCAAAGTTAAAGCTCCCTAGAAAAGTATTTTTTACCTCTTTGAAATAGACTGAAATTCATGTCAATGTTTTTTTTTAAATTATATATAAAAGCGAACAACACAATCAGTAACAGGATCTATAGCTGGGTGCCTTTTTGTGATAGTTATTCAGTGCAAAATTTCACCATAATTGACGAATATAGGAAGTCAGAAAGTCAGACTTTGGCGCCCCCCTGTGGAGAAATCAATCTTTACTTATTTTGCTATTTGTTATCTGCAGTTTAAATAGTGTGTTCTTACAAAAAATAAATGTAATTTTTCTGCACCTACCTCCTCACACTGGTTTCAGGCATTAAAGTGATCATATAGAAATCACTCATGGTCTTGTTTGCCTTTAAATATCATAAAGAGGAATCTACATGAATTTCAGTTTATTCTAAAAAAAGGGGACAAAAATTCTCAGAGGAGCTTTAAAGTCATTAAGTTTTGAGAAAGTTCCTTACTGGTGCTTTAATTTACAGTTTAAACGACATCCTCTTTGTGGAAATGTGACAAGTTCACACCCAAAATCACAAATAATCATCACTAAAATCTTGACATTTATAATCTGACTTCTGGATAAACGGTATTTGATGACAAACTGCCTCCTGTAAAACTCTGAATTAAGACGTCTGTTCAAACAGTGAGATCACAGCTGCAGATGTTAGATCTAAATTTATCGCTTCCTCTGGTTAGAGCCGAGTGAGTCACCGTGCTGACTCTGGTGTTCACACTCACAGGTCTGCAGGGAGAGATAAAGAGGGTCCGTATCAGGCTGCAGGGAGACGACAGAGCGATGATGTTACAGGGCTGAAAAAAGAAACTCAAGTCAGGTTGTTGAAAGATCCGTCATCTACCACCTGATTCTTACACTTCAATAAAAAGTGACCAGACTTTAAGTTCTCAAAAATAACTCCTTAACAACTTTATTCACCTGCTTGATCCAGATTCAACCCAAAGCTGCAAAGTTACAAGCAGAAAGGTCAGGAATTGAAAATGCTGCAGTGATTTTTATGGAGTCTTCCTGCTGCCTCCAGGCTCGCCTCTGGTCAGTGTTCTAACTCTGGACTGATGAAGTTTTTAATGTGATCGGATCAGGAAATAAAAGTTATTCCAGGTGATGGTGGCTGCTCAATAGCTTTAAAGATTTATAGGCATTCATGTTGGAACAGAAAGAAACTTTTGTGCCTGAAATTTTAAGTTTGAAAACAAAGAAATTCACTTATTTTTGATCAATAAAGTCATAAGTTTTATCAGCCCTAAAAGGTTTGCATCGAAGTAAATAAATCTGCACCAAGTGACGATGTCGGGTTAAAAAGCCGAACACAAACTATGTTCTACTGCTTCTGCAAAAACTGAATTAAAGTGTAAAAATCGAAAAACCTGCAAATCTTTAATTTTCAAAAAGAAAAATCTGATTTTTGTTTCTCATCTTTTCTTTCCACCAGTGATGATCCTGCTCATGCTCTCCCTGCGTACTCATCGGAAGAAGCCGTACCTGTGTGACGAGGAGGAGAACGTCCACGAGAACATCGTGCGATACGACGATGAAGGCGGCGGCGAGGAGGATACCGAGGCCTTCGATATCGCCGCCATGTGGAACCCACGTGAGGCTCACCACCACCTGGGCAAGATGAGACAGGACATGCTGCCAGAGATCGAGAGCCTGTCCCGCTACGTCCCTCAGGCGTGCGTGATGGGCGGCGGCAGCGGGAATAGCAACGTTCACGGATACGTGCTCGCGAAGCTCCTCGAGGCGGACATGGACCCGTGCGCCCCGCCGTACGACTCCCTGCAGACCTACGCCTACGAAGGGGAGGGTTCGGTCGCTGAGTCGCTCAGCTCGCTCCAATCAGGGGCGTCAAACACGGACCACGAGTACGACTATCTGAACGACTGGGGCCCCCGCTTTAAAAAACTCGCCGAGATGTACGGCGTGCTGGAAACAAACACTCCCCCCATGTGGTAGAACAGCCGAACCTTTTGCCTTTTTAATCGAAAAACGAATAAAATGAAGAAGAAAGAGACAAAAAAAAAATCAGAGACAGACACAAACTGTGTGTGAGGACGACACAGCAGAGCCGGGGAGTGCTCACGCTCTCATCCATGACTGTTAGCACTTGAATTCCTGCCGAAAGCCTCGATTCTCCACGGCGGCGGCGGCGGCGGCAGCCCTGGATGCCCACAGAAAGCAGTGTGAGCTGGTTTTTAAATCTCCCCCTGAGACGGGCTGCAGAGCCGGGCTGGATTGGCAGCCCTGTGAGGCCTGAAAGAGGAACGGCTTCAAAGCACATGTTAACTCTCCTGCCTGACCCCGCCACAGGCAGAGCTGCTCGCTTCAAAGTGGCGACTGATTTATGCCTGAGAAGAGGGACTACTTTTCTTACAGAGGAGATAAAACTCTGACAGCTGAGGTTTTTTTATACGGCTCAGACACATCACGAGGAAAGATAGAGTCAGCGCTGCAAACGGAGATGCGTCCTTTTTCGTCCCATCTGTGGCAGGTCTTAATTTATTCCTTTGTTTCACGTGCTGTATTTATATTTTGTTGCTAAATTATTCGGGAACTCCAAACCAACACTGTACTTAAGTCCTGCAGCTTTGTGATGAAATCTTCAAAAGATCACTTCTATGTTGTAACATACATGATGTAACGCCCTTGTTTTCGTCCGTACGTGTTTTTCATGCACAGGAGATGATGTGTAATCCCATGTGTTTGTTGTATTCTGGGTTTTTGTTCCATTTGAGAGCGTTTCGTATTGTAACATAAAACAGTTCTGCATCCACAAAGAAAAGAAGGAAGCCATTTTTTTGAAAATCTTTTGATGGGACTGGAGATTTCCCAGCAGGGGGGCGAGTTTCACACGGACTTGGAGTCGCCTTTCATTTCCTTGGATCCACCACCGTGCCAGCCAGCGTCGGACGGCAAAGCAGGCTTGTTCTGTCCTTTTTGAGATACTGTGTTGCTTTTCTGCCGCCACACAAATGTGGCTTAATCCTCCAACCCTGTGGACTTCAGAGACGTTGATAATCTGAATCAAGTGCCAAATGTACAAAAGATGAAAAAATGGAGAAAAAGGACGTTTGGATGAAAAAGAAAAAACACAAAAACCAAAAGATAAAAAAGGATTTTTCAAACTTTAAAGAACTGAAAGGTACATTTTGATAATTTGAATTTTACTTGAATCCATGTGGTCAGTCATGCTACAGTAAGTGGTATGTGAATGTAGATACTTTTTGTATTCTTGCTAATAAAAATCTGAAAAATAATCCTGCTTCTCTGGCCTTTATGTCCTTCATTTACTCTCTAAAGGACATGAGGGTCCCCTTTATTTTCAATGATGTTGAGAGTTCAAGCACATCAAAATGAAAATCAGCCACACTGATGAGAGATCAAAGTCCCAAACTCTGCAAGAGAGGAGAAGGATTTTCTCCAGAGTGACTCGGAGGGTTTTCATGAGTTAGGGGCATCAAAGGAAAACGCAGATTTCCTAAGTTCAAGGCGAGCTCAGGGGGTTTTGAGAGAGCGGCCCAGAGAGTCATTTATGTTTCTTATGTAAGTCCCAGCTGGACCGTCTTTTATTCTGTTTGAAAAATTAATATCCAAACTTTTAATCACTATTGAATTCAGTTTTTTAGTTACTTCACTGCAGCACTGTGGCAGCAGACAGTATCTGCGCTGATTTGAGACACAAGTTTATCACTAACAACTCATGTACATGAACATTACAAGCTGGCTACAAATGTAATTGTAGTTAAATACATAAAAACACATTAACCACATGAAACTGTTTTATTAAGCTGTATGCTAAGGTATTTATGAAACTAATTAACAATAGTGAAAGGCATGGGGCCCAGAATTGAACCTTGTGGCACACCTCCCAACCAGTTTTCCCCTCAGCTCCTCCTCTCCCCTCCCACAAACAGACACTCCTGCTCGCTCGCATCGTTCCAGTTAAATTCAGATATAATGCAGATAAATACTTCAGATCGTTACAAATGGGGCCCAGTCAAGGTGAAAGTCAAAAGCATTGGTGCTACTGTAGATGCCAACAGACTACCAGCAAACACAATGTTTGCAGGACTTCTACAACGAGGATAAAGTGACATAGTCCAGGACCCGAGGGAGGACAGTTTAGTGGCACTACAACACGCTACAGCAGGTCCGTTTGACAAGAAACACTTCTGTTACAGACACTTGTCTTACTTTGTTAAAGCCGTTTACCTGTCCAGCAGAAAGGTTACAGGGTCCGTAAGATCCCGAAGCGTCCCCCATTGACCCGTTTTTGTAGCTCTTGTCCGGTCTACCTCCTTTATAAGCGCCCGTTATCCCGCGAGAGTCTCCAGTATTTACTTCGTTTTCTTGCTTATGTTTCCCGAACTTTCTGATTGGTTTCTACTGTCTGATATTGTAGCACGCTAACATTGTTGGGCTCATGAACGAAGACATGGAGCGCGCCTCACAACACGAGGGAGCAGCGTCTGCCTGACAACACAGCGATATCGTTATATTCCCAAATTTTCATCAATAACTAATAGCTGTTGACTGATATTAAAAGCTTTTTTTGTATTTACACCACAAAAAAATGCTTCTTTACCGGATTCCTGCCTACCCCACCTTTAATTCAAACATTTAGCATGCACATGCACAGTTAAGCAGAGACATGGGTTACAGTTTAACTGGGTAACTTAACTGGACTACTGTCCTTGATCATAGTCTACAAGAATGAGGCGTGAACTGATTCATCGACTGCAGAATCTCAGCTGGTACCCTCTTCACAATGAGACCTTCCTCTTATTTCTCTTCACCAAAAATGCAATCATTAGGGAATAAAGATTAGGAACTCGTTAATGTTCATTTAAGTTAATGTTCATGGCCGTCCATGCTGTATTTTCAACACGTGCTGCAGAGTAAGCTTCCGTCTGTTCAGGGAATAAGGCAGCAGGATGATGTCTTCCTCCCATGGCTGAAAGTGTGCAATGATTCATTCAGACTCCTGCAAGAAAAAACAGTTTTCTGAAAATGCTCTGTGCATTTTAGGTTAATAAAGTTCTTTATTTTGCTGCAAAGAGATATTTCCCTGAAGCATTTAGTCGATAATGTGGCTTTTTGAATTTGCAATCATATGCTGGATCGTCCTCCGCAGTGTTATTGCAGTTGATTCACTTTTCATTACAGTTTCCCTCAAAGAGCCTCACTCGCTTGACTTACTTTGTTTTGCAGCGCTGATTAAAAGTTCATCCTCGGTGCCGTATGTGCCGTACCTGAGCAGACAGGCTCTGCGGCGCCTCGTAAAAAACGGTTCCATCTGATTGCTTTCTCTGTAACATTTACGTGAGCGAACTGAACATCCACCAAAGACAATGAATCAATTATAAACAAGAGGCTCCATATAATTGCTTGTGTCAATCAAAGAAACCAAGGAAAGAGCGGTGAGAGGAAAAAAGAGGCGAAGAGAATCAAAGTGAAAATTTCCTCAGATAATAATATTTTCCACGACTAAGAAATCCATTTCCAGCCTCACGACAAACAATAAAGACCAAACTCTGAAATCATCGTCTCCAGCTCACCTGCTGGGCAGCATTCAACGGTGAAATTGCACAGGAGATGAGCCTCAAATATTCCCAGGATTTAAGTTTTCACATAAATACTTTCATATCCTCCAGCATGCTGAGCTGAACACTCCAGTCACACACCGGGGATTTCTCTCTAATTACTCTCTTTGTTTTAACTTTCAAAAGTCCACAAGGGCTTTACTAATCTTTATGTTTCTCCTGCTTGCATCATCAAATACCATACTCAGTCTGGATATTACAGAAAAATCATTTCACCTCTCATAATTCATGGTTAAGGGTTGGATTTCTGGAAGTGTGAGGAGCAGGTCTGCCCTCTGGTGGTCAAAGTTTTTTAACGTGGAGCTTTAAATTATACAACAGAAATATTTAAAAACTTAATAAAAGACGAGAAGACAAAGGTTTAAAAAAAAAATGGACGGCATCTTCACCACTTCCTGTTGTGCAAAAAGTAACGCCAAAATAAATGATGACATCATTAGAAGCCATATTAAAGGGATATTCCGGCATGAAATTAATTAAGGGTCAAACAGATGGTAACACCAAGTTAGACACCCCCTTACTCTATATTTATTATCCAGGTCAGACCAGAGATTACATCAATATGAAGTTTTTTTTGCAGTTCTGAGAAATAAGTTGATGCTGAAGTTCTGAGAACTGCAGTACCCTGAGTGTCCACTTGAGGCTACAAAAACCACATACACACTCGGGCAAAATACTCGTTTTTAGAGCAAAAGTAAACATGTTTACGGCCTGTTTTGGTCTGAAGGATTGTGAACTCCCACTGGTCCCAGTTTTTGATCAGCCTGGGTTTGAAGTTATTTTGATTACAAGATCAGCGAATCAGAGGTCTGACTTGACTAACAGTCAGGTTTACTGTAGCTATTTGCTAAGAGGCTAAAGGCCAATTCTGGTCTACAGTTAGCACCACATCAACAGAGTATAACTTGTGGTTTCTGTGTTTATTTCTATCATGTACTTTCTACAATGAGCACAAAAGTGAACAAACAGTGCCTCCAGTGGCCACTCACGGTACTGAAAACACTTGCTAGCTAGAAATGCTAGCTACAGAGTTTTTGGCTTGTTTGTGACAAGAATGGATCTCTCTGAACATGCAAGGTCACTTATTGTCCTAGATCAAGACAATTAAACTCACCCGCACTCGCTGACTTTAGCTAGCCATCCGAGCTGCTCAGTGTGGTTGATTTTTTCCGTTAAACATAGTCGAACCATATTTCAACAGAAATGGTACAAAAGTTCATAACAGTGTTCATTTTGGTTCCTGACGATATTAAAAAAGAACAGGAACTCATATTTGGTACGTGCTGTTGAATTTTCTCACTCCTGATCCTCTAAAGGAGTCTCTGTTGAAGAGGAGCTTCACTTTGCTCGCAGTCTTGACTTTTATCATCCTGTGAAAGTTACGCTCTGGGTTTCCAAACTCTTCAGGCGCTCTGTCAGTCTTTCTTTCTCAGACAAGAGCAGGATCTGCGCTCGCCGTGACCTCACTCCCATCACTCCTCTCCATAAATCTCTTGTCAGGAGCATTTGCCAGCATATAGAGCTCCTGTCCTCTTGTCTCTTTCCTTCTCGGTGCCCTTCTCTGCACTTTGCCCGATCCTGCAGCATAAATTAAACCCTAACAAACCCCTCAAACTCACGCAGACGCCCAGTCACATCCCCTTTCTCCTCCTCCTCCGTCCTATTTGCCCCATCGCCAGCCTCTCCCAGAGCCGTTTCCAGGCCAAAGCAGTGCCATCCGTAAGGCACTGAGGGGGTAATTTGTCTTAAGCTCCGCTGCTCTTTCTAACAGACGATGGAGCTCAAACTGTGGAAGATAATAAGAAGGCTTCCAGCTCTAATCCTGCTGAGGGTAAACCGCAGCAGACCCACTGAATCATCCCCTAATGCCGGGTGGAAAAACACACTTTGCTCTGCTGGAAATTGAGAAGCAGAAAGGAAGGCAAACTCTGGGCCCTGAGAGAGAAGAGCAGGTCCAACCCATTTGACATGTGGAGCTACAGAGCGAGACGTATATACAGACCTAAATCACTGCCGGGCTTTCTCTCCCTGATCCTCTTCTTATCTCTCTCTCCCTCTCTGTCTTCCTCTCTCTTTCTGCAGCTCGTACTCCGTCTTTCTCGCTCAAATGCCCTCCATGTCTTTTGCTTACGCTCATTTCTTTCTCTGTTCCTTATTTGTCTTTCCGTCCTCGTCCTCGTCCTCCCCTCAGCCCGGCTCATGAGTGCAGCGCCGGGTTATTTCCACATTATCTCCGTTAAGCTGCAGCAGGACATCAGCTCATGCAGACAGGGTCTTTGCAGCTTTATAACGCAGAGCGCTGCATCATCAGCGTATTACTGTAGCTCAGCTGGAGCTTCACTGTTCAAACATAATCTGCTCATTTCTCTTGTTTTCTCCTACTTTTGTGGACTTTCTTTTCTCCATTTCACTCTAAATGAGCGGACTACCAGCTTCTGCTAGGCCACCCTTACATCGGCCAGACTAATTGGCAGGAGCTGGCGCACAATGACGGATGGAAACAGTACAAGTGTTTGCCTATTTGGACGGAGACGCAGCGTGCAAAGAGACGGATCAAAACAGGACAAGTGATGGTGCAAATAGACATTATTTAACTTCACAGAGTGTCTATTTACAGTGAGCGATAAATATGCATTTTATGTATATCTATCATACGACCACTGCAGGTATCACAGCAGAAAACTGATTCATCCAGACCTCATGTGTGATCAGCAGACTGATAAATCCCTCTGCAGTTGCAATGAGCTTCTACCGTTTCCTAAAGCCCTCAAATCAAATCAATACAAGCGTGAGAAAGATGCTTGTCTCCCTGTATCAGATCCACTTCTGCATGCTTCAAGTGCAGGAATTTCTACAGTGCTCCTACGTCTGAGAAAACGCTGGGAAAGGAGACTTTTGGCATTGACAGAACACAGAAACAAACCGATCTACTTTAATCATGTTTGACTTTTTACAGTTTTTAAGGTCTGACCAGGTTAAAGGTGGGTGTAGGTAGGATTCTGTTAAAGAAGCATCTTTTTTCCTGGTGTGTAAACAAAAAAGATTTTATTATCAGTCAATAGCTATTAGTTATTGATGACATTTGGTAATATAATGATATCGCTGTGTTGTTATGTCTGTGTAGTCAACATGTTTAATTTTTTGAGCGCTCCGCTCTTTCTGACTGTAAACAAAACCGTTCTCCGCCTCCTGAACCTGATTGGTTGTGAGGCAGACGCTGCTCCCTCATGTTCTGAGGCACGCTCCACGTCCTCAGATAACGTGTACAAGCTCAAACAAAGTTAGCATGCTACAATATCGGACAGTAGAAACCAACCAGAAAATTGTCTGAATCCTCCTTTAGCCATGACTTCCAACACAAGCAAGAAAACGAACTAAATACTCTGGCAGAATAACAGGCGCTTAAAAGGGAGGCAGACCGGACAAGAGTTAAAAAGCCGGGTCAACATCAACATAAACGATGGGGGACGCTTGGGGATCTTGGTGACCCTGTAACCTTTCTGCTGGACAGGTAAACCGCTTTAACAAAGTAAGACAAGTGTCTGTAACAGAAGTGTTTCTTGTCAAACGGACCTGCTGTAGCGTGTTGTAGCGCCATCGCTAAACTGTTGACCTCGGGTCCTGGACAATGTCACTTTATCCTAGTTGTAGAAGTCCTGCAAACATTGTGTTTGCTGGTAGTCTGTTGGCATCTACAGTAGCACCAATGCTTTTGACTTTCACCTTGACTGGGCCCCATTTGTAATGATCTGAAGTATTTATCTGCATTATATCTGAATTTAATTGAAACGATACGAGCGAGCAGGAGCGACTGTTTGTGGGCGGGGCTTTCTGGAGCAGAGAGGGAGGGGAGAGGAGGAGCTGAGGGGAAAACTGGTTGGGAGGGTTAGAGTTTACATTCAAGATTTCTCCTAAAAACTGGAACTTCCTCAGATCCTGACTACTCCACCTTTAAGGGGTCTTTTTTTGAATTAGGGCTGTTTTAATATACAGGTTTTAACAGTAGAAAATAAGCACACAGCAATGCTGGAGGACAGACGAAGTAAAAGACTGCCCCATCAGAGATGATTCAGAACAAAGTTATTTACCTCAAAATAGAAAACTTCTGCTGTAAAATCCCTGTTTTTTTATCCTCAAAAACCACAAAGTAAAACTAATCACATCATACAATAAAGGACTCAGTGGACCTGCTTTCAAACCGGGGGTTGATGCTTTTAGAAAATATGTGCAACAAATCTGACGTTTCAAAGAAATAATTTCATGGATTTGCTATTTTTTCCGGAAAGGCATAAAAACTGAAAAATCAAAAGCGGCAGCATCAAAGAGACCCTCATCCTCTCCCCTTCAGGAACAAAATAACACAAAGACACAGCGCCGAATCGACCTCAAACAGGAAATATACAGGAGACGCTGCGAGGACGCTGAGTCCTCTCCAGGTAACAATGACAGCAACATGACAGAGAAAGAGGAGAACATCCTCTGCTTTCTGTCTCACACTGAGTTACATCTCTGACAGAGGAGAGATGTTTGATTCTGCTCTTCAGAAAGGTTTCTTCATCCTGATTTGCACTTCTTTAAATTATAAATACCTTCGTTGGACATCTCACGGCTTACACATGCGAGGAGTGATCCAGGAGGTGTTAAGGACACTAATCCCCCCTCTGGATCTCAGGTTCCTGCTTCTTTCTCCGGTTTATTTGGATATTTCCTGACAAAAATCAACATTTCCCTCCACTTTGACGACAGAAACAGAAAGTGAAGCACAGAAAGACAAACTGGATAAAAGCATGTGTTTTAATTTGTCTCTGTCTGAACCGCTTCGATCTGTCTGGTCCCATTTCCCAGCCCTGGATCCGAACAGTGGGAACCTCTGCTTTTAATCCTGAGCTGCATCTCCCTGCGCCAACAATTAACCCTGAAACATGAAGGTTAAGAGCCCATTTTCAACCATGTAGGCTGAAGAGAAAAAAAGTAGTGAATTAGCATGATAATCTGCTTTGGACCGATCACTCCACCTGGAAGGGTGATCGTGTTGTACAGCGTTCTGGTCGTGAGCCAAGAGTCTGCAGGTTTTCCATCCCTCTGAAGGTGATTTCTGGAGGGTGTTAATAAGTGAACTTAGCAGGTGCTTTGGATTGAATCCCGCACTCTGTCATCGCTCGCATCTCGCATGGCGGTCCGTCCCTGGAGGGTGAAGTCGGCGTACACACGACTGAAGACAGACGGCAAGACGTGCAGCTTCTGTGCAGCCTTCGTGCATCCCGTCACGCATTCATGTAACACCAGCTGTGCGCACACACGCCGCGGTGAAGCTTTACATGACAGATGAGGGCCTCACATGCACATGTGTGTAATGCAATTTACGGGTTCATTAAATCAACGCATGGAAGCAAAACGCAGGATGCAGCAAGTTCCTTGAATCAGCGTTAAATTTAGTTTGAATGATCTTAAAGTCAGCGCTCAGCAGAGAGAGGGGACTCAGGATGAATAATTAAACAGCCCTACCGTAACGTTTCCATACGGCTGACATTTCTTTACCGTCCAATTAGTCCTCAGCAGGATCCGGGGACTGGGAATCAAAGTCTGACATTTTTTAAGGGTCCTGTGTGTATTTGGCATTTCGACAAAATCAATATTAGAGTCTTTTAAAGAAGGCGAGCATACGTGCTTTAGTTCTCAAGCTTAAAGGGATAGTTCACTTTTTTTCTTGTTGACAGTCGGAGTTTTACACAAAAGAGATCCAGGCCTTTGTTTACAAAAGCAGATGTAGAATGTAAACTAGGCTATTAAATACTGTTTTCAGAATCACTCTGTTTCTTAGTTTGGTTGTACTGCCGGTGGAGGAACATACATGTGTAGAGAGTGGAGGATTGAAAAGTTGTAAAAATGCCAAGAAACGCCACCCAGGAAATAGTTAAGCGCACGGTTTGACACTAACTCTTTTCACAAGGAGCACAAAAGTAAGAAGCACACGAAGAACTTTAGGGGCACAATGAAAATTGATCAAATAATGTTCGTCTCGACATTAGTACTTTTGTTTTAAATCACTTTTAGGTCTTTTGGTCACATGACATGGAAGCTACTGAAGGAAAACAGTCTTCTCTGAGAACATCAATCGGTAATTAATTGATAATCCCTTAATAAACACCCAACGTTGACAGTGATTTAACCGCGCTACTGTTGCTATTCCCAGTTATGGAGAGTGAGAAGACACCAGTAGATCCGCAATGTCTGTCAAATATCCAACCTAAAACGAACTTCAATGTGGTATTCACATGAAAAAACATTTGTTGCCGCAGCTGATTTTTGTTTTGTGCACATGTGCCCCAAAGTAGATTTTAGAATTCGCACACATCTGATTTTAGTCGCAAATGCGAGCGAAACGGTCGCACTGTCGAGCCCTTAAGAGGTTGTAATGCAAGAACACACAAGATCTGAAATATGAAAAATGGCTCATCTTACCCCACTCTCCCTTACTGTTAACAAGTCTCGTACTCCCTTCTTAAAGCTATTCCTTGAAATAAGGGCTATCTTATCTATACCAGTGCCTCAAAAACCAGAGAATAAGAGGGTTTGATAAACAACTCAGCCAAGACAAACAAGAAGCCTCGAGGGCAGGAGGTTCAGGGCGCTAGAGGTCATTTCTGACAGGCTCGGACATCACATCCTCAGGTGAAGCGGACAGTGGAGTTTTGAAGGGCGAGCGGCGAAGGGCACGCCTCGGGCTAGATAGAGATGGAGGGCACCGGCTGCCGTAATCAGTCCTGGATCATTTGTGAGAAAACTCGGCCTGAGTGCGATGTATCACAGGAGCTGCCAATGTGCATCAGTCATGGACGCACTTCCCCGGAGATCAGACCATGTGAGTGAGGAGCAGCTGCGACTGTCAGGTTCTACCTGCCGGCTACTTCATCTGTGACAGAGGGTGGGACTCTGCGATGAATGTGTTTGGATTGTATTTGTACAGAGTCCCTGTATCCCTTATAAATGAGGATCGTTTTCTTATGGGAATAAAATAGACACAACTCAGTTTGTTGCACCTTCTATTTTCAACTTGCACACAAGTTAACTGTATTATGTGCACGACATACATGATATTGCATGCACTAATTAGAAAATAACATTGTGTGCAAGATAAATATGACACAAGAAAATAACACAATGCCAACAAGATTACTATTTAAGTCTAAAGCACAAAACACTGTTTGTTTTATTGGGTGCAAAATAGGAATTCTGTGTGCACAAGATAATATTGTGTGCACAAAAATATATTAAATGATAACTTTACTGCACACACAATTAGACTATAATAAGTTGAGCTCAATTACAGTATACCTTTAAGATTACCACTGTGCATTGCACGCAAAAGCAACTTAACTGAAGGTTCAAAATAGTTATCTTGTGTGAATTGGAGAACTTAAATGCTCACACAAGATATAAAAAAGATCATTTAATTTTGGCCACAAAAAAAAACTCATACTGAGCATGCAAGATTTTTATGTTGTAGGCACAAGATAATTAGATCTGGCACTAGATGTATTCATTGTGCACACGGCAATGACACTGTGTGAATAGGATGATGTTGCATGTTGTGCAAAAAGAACATGATAGTGATATTGTGGATACAAAATATTAATTATGGTGCTCAAGTTTTTGCATAGTGCACTTTTTTATTTTCTTATTTTTTTATTGTGTGCACAAGATGTGGAAAAAATACCAAATTTTTTGCACTATAAGGCACACTTGAGATCCTTTTGGCTTGTCGGAGAACTGCAGCTACCGTAGCCTCTCAGAGTTATTGAATGAGTTAAATGAAGTTTGACTTATCTGACTGTTTTGTTTGGCTCAATGCGCTTTATAATCTGGTGCGCCTTATGTATGAAAATAGGCGTGTTCATTGATGATAATTGAATTGCACGCACAAGTTAATCATACTGTCGGTACAAGTTATGACCTGGGGAGCACAAGATAGTTGAATTGTGTTATTTGGGTGATTATCAAACTAAATCACATGAAGACGCTCAAATAAGCACAAGAGAGAGCGACATCTTTCCCAACTTTTTGGATAGAAGTTGTTTCACCGTGCAGAAAAAATGTCTGTATTGTGGGCGTAGTGCTGATTGTTTAGTGCGCCTAAGGTTATTTGAAAACTTTCCGAACAGAGAGAGTCGGCTTGTTAGAAGTTGTAAAAATTGTGTTTTTAAAATGTATGCACATCTGTTTTCTAAAAGCCTTTAGGGGGAAACCACAACATCTTTCTTTCTCTGCGTAGACACATCCATATCAATATGACAAGCTCGAAAACACTTCTCCTGTTTTGTTTTTTCCTTCCCTGCACAGAACGCTTGTTCCGCCTCGGCCCTCCATGTCTCCTTGACTGTTAACCACAGCCCCGCATGAAGACTCACAACCTCACACTGACCACATTAGACTTCTCCCAGTGAGGTGAAGGATCTCTCTTCACCTCTGACTCCACATCCTTTCAGCAGACCAGCTCGGGAAGAGAGAGTCCGCGTCGTGTCGTGGCCTCTCCGAGTGAGCTCTAGTGATGAATGAGAGGACGAAGAAGCGGCTACATACTCCTGCGCGAGGAATGGAAGAAGCTTTTTCATTATATCTCCAATTTAGAGAAGCACTGAGCAATTTGTGACCTTTATTTCCTGCCCAGGAGGAGTTATTATAACGCTGATTTTAAGTTATTTCCTTCCCCGAGAGTCTCCAGCTATTACAAGGCGCAACAGCAATCGAATAACCTTGAAAATCAAAACCAAAGCATGTGTTGTTCTGCAGCAGGAGGGTGGACAAGGGTGGAGAAAAACCGTGAGAAAGCGTCTTCTCGGGTCAGAGCGAACGCCGAGCGGCATAATGCATATTCCCAGGATTAGACACATTTGTTTTGAGTTGAGTATGACCTCCTTTAATCCGTCATGCCGCCTCTCCAGCCTCTCTGGTGCATTCATTAAGGCCGAGAGGCGTAAACAGATCGATGGCAGCGGAGCAGGTAGAAAATGGAGGCTCAGGCGGGGTCAGATTCAGCCACTCTTAACATCTAAAAACACAGAAAATATTCAGAGATGAATGTGTGACGCTGGCTGAGAGGTCAAAGATTGTTCTGTCACTAAATCATTCACACAGATTGGAAATATATCAATATTTTTATCTCAGATTTTACTTTTATATCCTAAAAACACAACAACACTTTATTCTGGATTTGTAACATGAATCTTGGAGCACATCGTCCTGAAAGCAACAAGATTTGTGGTTAAGATATTAACCATACACTGCATACAGAATGGACGCTGTCTGCCTCCTCGCTGGGTAGAGCCACTGCGAGAACAGCACCCTCTGGTGATGGGCTGCAGTATAGGTCATAAATCCCGCCTCCTCCAGCAATCCCTGTGGAGCTGTGAACAAACTTTAGAAACTTATTACACAGAATATAAATGTTTCTCCACCCTGGTTGCGATGTTGACATGTAGTTACTGTCAGACTGGTTTGTGTTCAAGTCCTCTTTTTTCTGTGCAGCTCCGTTTTTAAAAGTTATTAGGAGGTTCATGTTTTCTATGATTGACACTTGATACAGCCTACGGGTGTATGAAGATTGTGTATATGCCGTTTGAGCTGAGCGTCATCACAGTGACTCTCCCGCTGAATGCGTACAACGCTACTGCACAAGTGGTGGTTTCGGGAAGTGGAGAAAATCCCGGGAATTCTGAGAGCAATTCGGCTTCAAACTCTTACTATGAAGGAAGGAGTAGCCAAGTTGTCCATAGCATATACAGTCTTTGGGTTGCACACACAGACATATTCATTTGACTTTTATCTGATTTGTTAAATCTTAATGTAAATTGATGTGTTTAAAACTTCCTGGGGACTCTGGATGGTCACTTTTAAGGAGTGTAGTCCCTAAATTGTACCAAAAACAAGTATGAAGCCTTGGACCCTGTGATACATTTTGTCCAACCAGCAAAAGACACTCGGCCCTTCTGTTGATAAAGCTTTTTTTGCTCTTATGTATCAAGCTTGAGTTATAATAATCTCTTGGCTCAGAAAATTACAGCCCACAAAGATTATAAGAAGATGTTTTCCAACATAAATGTTTGTATTTGGTTGGTGATAAATTAAGAGCCTTTTCATTGGATGACTTCTTTACTTTTCATCTATCTATCAAATTCACATTTTAATAAAACTGGAAAGATGTCAGAATTAATTTCAAGCTCAGGCTGTGGAGCTTTCTAGCCACACAGCCTGAGGATAAAACATGATGTTGTACGAGTACGCTGCATGTAATGGGGTGGAGAAAGTTAATGAAAAGATTTAATAAGCTGCAGCGAGAACCTGAACCGGACAGTCACGGACGTCCTTGTATCATGTTCACAGGTTAAATAATGTGTTACAGATATTACACAAGCTTTCTAATACATTTTGATTTATTTAAAAAGTGTTTTGCTTCGAGCATTCGGTGTTTTTTTTCTGCAGGAAAAACATCGACGTTAGCAGTTGTCCTGGCATGCAGGAAATGTGCATTTATGAGTTTCCTCTTCTTTAAGCCACAGAGCGTGGATACTATTTCAGGAGCAACAAAGACGCCTGTAATTATGCTTTGAACTGATTGCACAGCAGTAGAGGACACAGATATAGCGAATAGCCTGCAGAGATGTTTTTGTAGAAGAGAAAAATAAAACCGGTTCACCGCCTCCATAAACATTTCCATCTTGTGCAAACATTGAAGACAAAACTGGATGAAATTTTACAACATATTTAACTTTGAAGTCACGTTCAAGTTCATAAATGCAAATAATTAAAAAAGAAACCAACAGGAATAAACTTGCATACGTATAAACCATGTGTGGCAACAATACCCCAACTCTAAAAGGTAAAAATAGTGCATTTGAGTTGAAATAAAATGCCATTTGTGCAATTTAGTTCTCAGCTTTATCATGAATTCATCACTAACCGGCAGTGTTGCCTAGCTACCTAGCTACTTTGCTAGATTTAGCAACTTTTCAGACCCCCCCTAGCAACTTATATTCAAAATTTAGCAACTTTTTCTGGAGTTTAGAGACAGCAATTATTCTCTGGCCCTACAGGTCTTCATCTCGTCTTCTAATGGTCATAAACTTATCATGAAACTGGGACGATATCAGCTTCATCCAGGGTCTAGAAAGCTCAGGGCTGGTTGCGGTGCATGTAGTGTTGGACGGTATGAACAAAATCTTTTATCACGGTATGAGTAATTTCAAATCATGGTAACGGTATATATCACGGTATGTTTTTCCTCCTCCAGCAACGAAAAGCCACACGACACTCTTTGCATAGTAAAAATTTTTGGTCATTGTCGGATTTTCTAAATCCGAAGGATCTCCAGACAATCGATGTCACGACCCGCGCCCTTTTCGGAACGAGCTCTTCCTCCTCTTCCTCGTGTTGGATGGGTCGGACTGCCTCCGTTCGCTCGGTATTGCCACTAATCTCCACATCCGCCATGTCCACCACCAGTGAAGCTGTTTCTTCTTCATTGAAACTATGCCAAGCAGTCTGCTGGACACGCTGGTGATTACAGGGAGCACACCCAAACCTGACCAATCAAACGGAGCGAACAAACTCTGCATGACACTCTGGTGAATATGCGGAAATGCACCCAAACGAATGCACTCTGGCTGTCCTGTTAGCGAGCGCAGACAGCTACACGCTGACTCAGAGAGACACAGCAGACATCAGCTCACTCTCTCTGGTATAGCACGATTTTTACTGGTACACACTTTCATACCGCAACACGGTAAATACCGTCACACAGTTTATACCGTCATACCGCCCAACACTAGGTGCATGTATTAAAGGGAGATACACACATTAAAAAACTCATGGTTGTCGACACAAGGTGTTATTTTCAACTTGAAAAGGTAAGGGGGTTTTTAGGGGGTGGGGGACTGAAGCGAACCGACCTTTCAAAGAAGTCAGTGTCACAAACAAGATTGTGTGCAGAGTTAGTATTTTCAGGGCGATAGATGAGGACAGACGGGAGCGAGCTGATGACTTTGACAGAGGAGGATTTCGGAAAAACGGCTGGCCTGGCACTTTCCCCACAACTGATGGATTAGACAAGCTGGAGCAGGGCTGCATAGAAAAGCGGCCCGTCTCCCGCTGAGCAAGTAAAGGTGTTTGCATCCATGTGTGTGTGTGTGTGTGTGTGTGTTTGCCTCTGTGAGTGTGTGTGCATAATTCCGCTTGTCTGCCTTTATGATTGTGAGCATAAAAAATGCACTGCTTGCAGAAATTGCTCTCAGGCCTGTGTGATGATGGCACAATAAAGGTTTTCTACAGTCAATATTTCAGTATAGTCCAATAATTTGCACAGAGCTGTGCATTGCTGGGAACTATCGGAATCAATAAGCGGGTAAATAAATTAGACTGGGTACAGGACAGTTGGGGAAATACGCCGCCAAACGGTAAAAACATCAGTGAAACGGAGAGAGCGAGCACTTTGCTCACCCACTTGCACAAGCAGAAATAATTTGAGTTCATCCCTCTTTGAATTATCAAAACACACAAGGCTATTAAACCTGTGTGAGCGGGGGGAGGGGATCAAACTAAACCCACAAACACACAACCGGTTTAGAAATATGCAAATGTGTGCGATGTGTGATATCGATCCTGCCACGCTAATTTCAAAACCCTGTCACCCCTGACGGTTAATAATCTGTCCAACAAATCTAATTAAGATTTAAGGATGAAGTGTTTCCTGTTAGAAAAATACACTTAGACACCCTCTCCAGACCTAAGAGGATCTTCATCAGGTTTGTGAGATTTTTGCTGAATTCAGGAAAGAGTGAGGACAAATTTGATAAAACTCCTTTTAGAGGCTGTGAATAATGCAGGATAAATAAACTCAGAATAAAGGATGAGCGGTTTTCTGTACATGAGGGAGGAAAGTTGTTTGAGAAATCATCCTCTGATTCTCCGGTGGGTTGGTCCTTTCAGGAATGAATCTGAAACAGGTGCTTAATCTACAGACGCTGACACAGCTGTAAGAGCAGAGCAAGGCCAGGGCTGTAATCCATTACGCCCGGGGCATAAATATCCGATAAAGGCAATACAGTCATCAACTTATCACATTTCTGTCTGTTTTATAGCCAAAACTCTTTGGAGGGTAGAAATCAGCAAAAATAGACTCAGAAATTTGGGTAGCCAGCCAGTTGTTATTGTTGGGCCACCGACTGGAAAGGTAAAATGCCAGAAAATTCGATAAATTGTTGTTCTACTTGTAAAAAACAATCACTTTGTGTGGCTGATTTATACATAAAGTTACTGCTGTACATCATTTCCCACAGATGATTATAGTTTGAAGTCTACGGTTTGAACAAACCAACAAGCTGTTACTGGACAAAAATTCACTATTTCAAATAAAAATCAAGTCTTAGAGTTGTCCAGTCTTGAGCTTCTCTTCTCACATTATTTATCATCTAAATAAGCCGCAAACAAATCCCAGCACTATGAATGAAACAGCCTGTAAATAGAGCAGGTTGATCAGTTTTAATTTTACGCCAAGAACTAATTCAAAGATTTAGAAATGTTACTAAAGGTTTAGATATTTAAGTAATTTTCTTATAAGAAAATCAAGCCGTAACGTCACGTTTAGAGGTCATATCATTACAAAAGTACAGTCAGGGTAATGTGAAAATATATCAAGGATTTTTGACAATTTTTAAAGTATTTTTCTTGAATTTTGGTCTCAAGAAGACATTACATTTTTCTTTTGTATTCTTAAATGAAAAAGTTTAAACAAAATTTAAATTATTCTGTTAAAAGACTAAATATATATTTGGGTAAATAGCCCAAAACAACCTCTGTCTTGTTTTGTTTTGCCTTTGTAGTGCACCTTCTTTGGATGTAAGTACGGGTTATCACTATTGTTGTAATTTAATTTGTGTTATTGTTGTTTTTGTTTGTTTATTTGTTTATTTATTAACTTATCTTTTCCTCATCTTTATTGTTTTATTTTATCAGTATCATTTTTGTTGTTGTTATCTTTTCTTTTAATTTTATCATTATTATTTTACTATTGTTATTATTATTACTATTATCTTTTTTCACCCCACTCTTGTCCATGGGGACAGGGATTTAATCCCTAATGTTAATGGTGTTGACTTTGTAATGTTGTACTTTGTTTGAAAATATCAATAAATTGTTCAATAAATTAAATATATATAAACATATCATCAAAAGGAAAGATCAATCAAGTAAATAAATAGATTCATAGACATGCTGGTTTTAGATTTGGGATAAGATGTATGGAGAAAAAAAAACAACAACAGGCTCAAAAACGGCAACAAAAATGTCTGAAGTTTGAAGCTCAGTGGGACGTCTCTTTGAGGACTCAGAAAAGGACAAGTGGACCTGGCTGAGGACCGAACGGGTCAGAGTGGAGGGGCTGTGATTTGAGCGATTACAGGCACAGCGGGTAAAGAGACGGCCGTTCTGAGTGGATGGATGAAAGGCTAGCTGGGACGTCTGGTGTCAGGGGAGAGTACCTGACATTTGATGGGAAAGGAAACAGACGGGATGGAATAAGCGAGCACTCGAGTTTGGACAATTGAGCCCCTGCAGCAGCGTCAAAGTCAAGACCGGGGTTTATCCAAGGAGGGTGAAATGGTCTGTAGAGAGACAGAGAGACAGAGAGAGAGACGGTTATTTAAAGGCTGATACTGAAAGCTTCGAAATTTAGCCAATTAGCTTAAACACTTTTAGTCTTCAATAACTGCTGAACGTTTTAATAATGACTGCAAAACACAAGTTATTTTTGATATTCAGGTAAAAACCACTGAATGGATCTGACGACCTCTTCACAATGGGGTCCGGATGGAAATAATGGCCATTAGGTTCAGGGTGCATGAGTCTGCTCTTTCCAAACTGCTTACTGTTTGTTTACTCGCCGTGTTGTCATCTGGAGAGACTGACGCCAATACATGGTTTACTCTCCAAACCACAAAGGTCAGACCGAAACAGGCCACTCAGCTCCTCTGGGGTTTTCACATCAAAAGTGGCTCCTGGAAGGACTCCAAGAAGTGTGTGTGTGTGTATAAGTGTGCGGTTTGTAAACACATCTTTAATACATAAAAATGTGGTTTTACTGCCATTATTTCTGCTGCCTGGCTCCATGGGGGAAAATGTCGTATGCCGGTGAGTTGGTCCAGATAAAAATATCTCAAGAATCTAAAATTGGATTGACATGAAATTTGGTGCAAACCATCATAATCCCAAGAGGGTCGATTTAACTGTCTTCAAAGTTTACTCTGATTTGTTACTTTGGGTTTTTAGCAGGTAAAACACAGTTATGTTTCTGAGTTAGCAAAATACACCTGTCTTTTACTTGTAAAATTCAGACTTTTGATTTCAAAGTAACAGTAAAATTGGAGGTTTATGTCAGGAGTTTATGATCTGAAGAAAATGGAGCCCATTGACCTACGCAACACACAACAAGATAATCATGCCGATTTTGGGTCAGATTTCCATCTTCCGACAAAAGTCAGCAAAGGCCGGATCATCAGGTGGATCTGAAGATTATTTTGACAGATTATCCTGGTGTGTGAGGTCTGATAAGACTGACTGACCAAATTCTTATGTGTCGATGAAACCCTGAGGACGACTTAGCATGAACTCTGTCCACTGTTACGTAAAATAACCCATTAGCCAATCAAGATGTAGGCTGACGATCGCAAGAAGTTCATCAAAGTGTGCAGTGTGGGCAACGAAAGTCAACGTCAAGAATCAGAAATTATGTTTCGGTCCATTTGGCCAGTCGGTGAAAAGCTCTTTGATTATGGCAGCAAATAACTCATATGAACTGACCAACTGCAACATTAAAACGTCTAAAATATGACGAAGGATTTCGCGAAAGCATTAACCTAAAATCCAAGTTAAAAGCCGTGATGTTAAATGTTGAAAATACCAACTACAACATGTATTTATAAAACAGCACTCTATTATTGTGGAGCTGAAATCACCTCTTATTAAGAAAATCACATAAAATTCCAACAAAGAAATCTTGTTGGAGGATGCTGCTGCCAACAACAACAAACCAGAAAAACCTCCTTCCTTCAAGTTACCCCATTATTTAAAGCAGTTCCCTGTTATAACTTATGTTTACGTTGGACCATTTCAGCTTGTGCGACCCCCAACATGTAAGCAGAGTGCAAACTTTCTCCTCTAAATTAGTATTTACAATCAAACTCGGGTATGTTTGAATTTATGCAGAGGTAGTGAAACTTCTGCGAGGGTTATTTACATTTTTAGAGTTATATGTGAGCATGCTGGCGTAAGCATTAGCTGAAACCAAATACAGCCTCAAACAGATAAAACCAAGCCGTGATGAGTCGGTTTAACGTTTTGCTGCTTTAACTTTGTAAGATCCTTATAAAAGTTTCAGTTTTTCACGCTAATTTCGGGACTTTGTTTTCCCCAGAGTTTCAGGTGTCATCTCTCGTTAGCTTGTTTCGTCAGCGCTGCGTTTAGAGATCATAAAAGATTCAGTCTTTGATGATACAGGGGAGATAAAAGCAGCAAAACCTTAAATTGGAGGAACCAGAACCTCACAAATAGTTTGCATTTTTTATGTGATAAGGTACTTCAAAAAGAGTCATCAATTATTGAAACTGTTGAATAATTTTTTAGCACTTTTGTACCTCGAAAACATGAACAATGGGTTAAAAAGACAGAATCCATACAGTCCTTTTCCTCTGCGTCTCTATCTACGTCACATATGTAATCCTTACAATGATTGACACTAGTCTCCAACAATAGATCCTCCTCCTACACAAGCTACGCTCTCAGCTGTCTAAGCCCCTAATTAAGCCCTCGCTTAACGGGCATCTCGGTGATCCTCCTCCCAGATAAGCAGACACTGACGGGCACGGAGAATGTCTATTAAATCAGTAATTAAGTCGGAGCGAAAGAGTCAATCAGAGAGGTAAAAACGAGGAGAATCCCAGGGCAAAAACGTGATTAAGTCCTTGACGTGTAATTGCTCGAGGGAATCGGGGCGCCATTGGGCGTCAGAGGGATTTCTAAGAGTGAATTGCTGGAGGGAGGGGATGGGAAACGACTGCATGCTCTCGGTTCAGCTCGGGGAGGAAGGAAGGCGGTAAAAGCCAACAATGCTGGAGTTCAGAGAAAAGCACGAGGGCTGAGCGGAGGAGTGGAGTGCTGGCTGTTGATAAAGAGACCCATCTGTTGTTTATGCTCCGCCGTTACCTCATGGGCATCCTCTGTGGAGAAAAGGAGACGAACACGAGGGAGACGGTATATCCATTTAAATTACAAACAACATCTTTCTTCTTTTATTGTTCCCAGATGAGCTCTTAGTTACCTTTTCAACCTCACTTTGCAGTTTTTATCAACTTCTCACTTTTGCTTTTTTTTACAGCAGACATATCGACGGAGTGAGACGCCCCGCGGCATAAAAATGAAAGCAGTTCGAGGATGTTTGGCCATCTGCCCCGCTCATAAAAAAGGCCTTTGTGGGGATATATGTGGCTCAGAGTTTGCTGCAGAAAGACGAGTTTAAAATTACTCCAGTCGGACTCCAGTCCTGTTCTGGAGGACTTGAAGCAGTGATGGCTCAGACTAGGACACGGATGATGAAGGTCCTTAAGTGGAGAAAGGTCTTGCACATGCATATATTGTCTTGATGCTATGAGTCGAGTCAACCTGCATGATGGACGCTGTCAAAATGTAAACAAAGTACTTTGACAAACCCAGCAGTCCTCAGCGGTTTCCACCTCCACGTGCACAGACTCACTAATTCACCTGTCATTACTCACACCTGCGCTCCGAAGGAACCGCATGAAACAGAGTTGATTTATCTCCTCCTCATCTGTGTGCTGACTTTACTCGCTCAGTGTGGCGTTTGTTTTCTCCTTTTTCAGTTTGTTTGACTTGTTGGGTCACACCTGGATCAAGACGAGAGTAAAAACACAAAGACATTCAAACTTGAACTGAAGCTTAAAGGGATATTCTGGCGTAAAATTAAGTTAGGGTCAAACACACCATAACACCGAGTTAGACACCTCTCGAGAGATGAATGTTGCCGACTGCTTGCTTCTCTAGTTATACCAACCTTAGTAACGACTGCACAATAGCAATACGAAGAGTCACGATCATTTCTTTATCATTTCCTTGAAATAATAATGACCATATTAATCATTTTGCACTGCAGACACAGTAGTTCTTCTGCCTTAGTGTCTCGGTCTGATTGCATTTCCATGAAAAAATGATCATAAATGTTCTTCCTTGAGCTGTGAAACTCCACTGCAGTCGATGGACTCGCCCGGAGGTCTCAGTACAAACTAACGGCTGCTGAAAGAGAGTAGGTGAGTTGTGTTTAGTCTCTTTGCTAAAGAAATTAGTCAAAGTTGAAAAGATGTTTGGTGTCTAGTACTATGGCTGTGACCCTATATGTCCTGTTGATGAAGTTAGGTGCTGTTCTGATCATTATCTGTGGCTATAGAGTGGCATTTTGGTTGCAAGCGGTCGGCAACATCCATCTCTCGACGGGGTGTCTAACTCAGTGTTACTGCGTGTTTGACCCTAACTTAATTTTACGCCAGAATATCCCTTTAATGTGAGTTTAAAGTGACAGTGACACCAAAATGTAGTTTCTATTTAACAAGAAGCTGCAGTTCCTCTAACGGCCACTTGAGGCTGCCCCAAAAGTGAGTCTGTCTCCTGTAGGATCCATGCAAATGCAGTTTGCGATTTTATTGAAACTTGAAGGAACCCACCCAGCAAAAAGACGTTGAAAAGACGTCTTCACCATTCGTCTAAATAACGTCTAGATTCTGACCTTCTAAATGAAGCCCAGATGTCAACATCTTTTTTGGGGCTAAATTACGGCCATGACAGGCCGACGTAATTTAGCCTGAAAAAGATGTCTAAATGAAATCGGGTGTTTGTTGGGAATATTTCAGTACTTTTTTTAACATGGAGTTGTACAAGTTACATGGCACTGGTAAGGTAGGAAAGCTAGGCTACAGTTTTCTGCAGGTTGCTCTGAGTCTGCTGTAAAGATAAATACCCAAGGTGTAAGGTATTATCTCTATAAACTGCTAGTAAATCCCTCTTTCTTTCTTTCTCTCAGTAATGTCAGTTATCTTTTTGAGTCTGTCACAGCGCCACAGTCTTTCCTGCACAGAACATTAACTCAATTTTCCCAACAGCAGAATAAAATACCTGAAGGAGTAATTTAGAGACATGCAAGGTCAACTCTTCCCACACAACCAAAACAAAAACAGAAAATAAAATCCTCTAAAACTTCCTTTTTATCTTCATTTTCTTTGACTAAGAATTTGTGGAGCAGAGAAAATGAAAAAGTGACAAAGTGTAACCAAGCTGAGAAATTCTCCAGCAGCTCGTTTGAGTAAAAAAAGTCCAAAAGTTACGGCTTTGATTCGAGTTTCTTTTCAGCTCCAGTGTCTCTGGTACTTTGTGCAACTTGTTGACATGCATAAATTATAAGTGAGAGCAACTTTTCCTTTTACAAACTGATGTTTCAACTCAGAAGACAAGATTTTAACTCATGATATGCTTTTGAAGATCTTAGTCTCAGCTTCACTGCTACTTATTCACATCAGTATTTAAATCTCAAAGTCAGAAATTCCTGCTCTCTCTCCCTGAAATGGGATTAAACATCAGGAACTATTCTTTTGTGTCGGTAGTTTTCTGCTCTCGAGGATGTCTCATGAATTCTTGGCCTAATCTTTGGAGGACCGTCGTCTGTTTAAGCCCTGCAGCAGATGAGACTCCTTTTCATCTGGCTGGAAAAAATGTTATAGTTCCTATTTGTAGGAGGCGGTGTTGGGTGACAGTGTGCAACAGAGTGAGTAAAAGCAATATCAGTTTTTCAGAGCAGTCCTACAGTGTGTCAGGCAGCTGGAAGTGACATTTTTGGCAGGATTAGAGGACAAAGTTCTTTGTTGACTATGAAAGTTACAGATTTGTCTAAAAATGGAAAGAAAAGAGTAAAGTTGGTTAAACTAAAGGTGGGCTGAACTGGGATCGCAACTTAGATCACAGGGTTTGGGTTTTTTTGTAAAGTAACGCTCACTTGTTTATGGCAAACACAGATCTGACCCTGCACGCTGCGCCAAAATGTGGTGAAAATTCCTGTTTATAAAGAGTTAAGTCTGAGTTTCTCCAATGTCACTGTGTATCCTTTAACCCCAGATTCCATCGCATGCGGAACAGCATTGCTGCGGAACGGTGGCGATTTTTGCCATCCGCCAAATCCTACCAGATGTGTTTGTGAGGCAAATTTCGTGGCGAATTTCAGACAGCAGGAATCGCAAGGACTCAGAAGAACCCGCAAATTCACACGCAATCGCAGGATAACGAATTGTCTATATAAAGACAGCCTCATAACCATATGAGCAGTAGATTGTGTCCTTCCAGAGAAGAAAATCCACTCTGTCAAGACCAGTATCTCCTCATCCATGGTGTCAACGGGGCGAAATGATGTCTGAAACCTTTGACTTCCTACATGTGTAGTGTTTTATTTTGAAAAGAAGCCGGATGTTTTATTTTGTGTCTGGGCCAGACTTCCTCTCCAGCACGGGTTAATCTGTGCTGAATTTATGCGGCATACTGTGGCGTCCGGAAAAGAATAGAACCCTGGCGATTGGCTACGAAACCCACTGAGTCGCAACGGGCCGGAAAGAGGCCGGTGGAATTTGACACATGAACTTGAATGGAAACGATCAGCGGGGATCAGCGCAGACGGCCTTTCCAACGCCGTTCCGCATGCGGTGGAATTTGGGGGTTAATCTACATAAGGTACATGCTTGAGTACTAGCTTGAGTACAAGTGACTCGGACCAAAGAGAGGCAAAACCTCTTCAAGAACCTCTAATGAGTCCAGTCGCCCCGAGTCCAGTATGGAGCTCCTGGAAAAAACAACAAATGAAGGATTCATGTTGAAGGTGGAAAGCACGGCGTCTACACTGCTCTTGAATCTTGAATCCTGCAGTCATTAAAGTAAAAGAGCGGTCAATAAGCAGGTAGAGCCGGCTGGTCCAGACTGTGCAGTCCATGATGAGTGTGCTGGTCATCATTAGCGGCTGCCTGGGAGGAATAGAGGTGTTTTACTGCAGCAGAGTCAGGCTGCAATTGGTCCCTGGGGAGTGTTAATTACCTCCTGCACACTATATCAATAAATATTTGAGGCGAAAAGAGGTTCCTGAGGGTAAACAGAGAGAGCCTGCTTTCCACCAAGTCCACTCGACCGTGAAGTATCTGACTTTGATGAATAGAGCTGAGAGAAATACGCTTTTGTATCTCATCAGTGAGGACTTTTCTTCAAGAGGGATACACATTTAAAGGCTAATCTGTGTTTTTCAAGCGGTAAGCGTCGAGGTCTATTTGTCTGGAGAGCTGAAAACATCCATAAACAGCTGAATAAAACGGTTAATAACAAAAGCAGCTGGAGTCCTGGTTGGAATTCAGAGCATTTTCTTTATTATTTCACAAAAAAAAAAAAGAAAAGAAAAAAAAAAGAAACAGCAGCTGCTCGCATCATCAGCCGCCGCCGTCGACCTGACACAAACAGGAAACTACAACAGGAACTTCACGGCATTTTTACAAACACACAGGCACAAACATGACAAACCTCCTCTCTACGCTTCTACTGTCGTCTCTCTATAAGTCTCTGTGGAAAAACGCTGAACAGGGCGGTGAAAGCGCTCTTCAATCAAGATCAATTGGCAACTTTCATTTGTTAATATTTAATTTAGCAGGGAAGTAGAAGAATAAAAATGTCTGGTCTACATCTGCTTATTCTCGGTTTTATGCATGGCAACATTTGACAGTGTTTGCTTCCAAATAACGCTGGGATTTCACCGCCTTCAGATCAATAATCCAATAAATCAGCATTCAACAGACACTTTAAAGGCGGGATAATGACCAAAACCCTTATTAAATCACGTACAGTCCCTTGTTTATGATGGATCGGCAGAATCAAAAGCATAGAGACGTGGTCATTAATCATGAGTATGTGGAAAAACACATGAAGAGCATGTTAGAGCTGGTTTCAGTCAATCTATTCATCCTCACTCAGTTTGACTTAACTGGCAACCCTGTGACTCTATAGTGATATAAAATGGTTCAACATCAGAGTAAAAGGGTTGCCAGTTCAGACCCTATCTATCATGAAAATTTGGTTATTTTAGTTGGTGAATTTGAACTGGCAACCAAATAACAGCAATCACCCTTTCATTATTTAGTGGGTTAAAATGAATGTGATTGGGTTGCCAGTTAAGATCCTGTCCTTTGTGGGGGAAAAGGGGGACTTGAAAATGGGCTCCAACTGGCAACCCAGTTAGATTCATTTTTACCAGGCCTTTGACCTAATCTGGCAACCCATTCACTCTGCCATTCAAGTTGGGTTTCAATATGGTGATTGGGTTGCCAGTTAAACTAGATAGTGGGCCAAACCTGGCAACCCAGTCACACTATTTTTAACCTATTTTTCCACAATAGACAGTTCATCTAAACTGGCAACCCAGTCAGTTAAAATAACATAAATGTGGACTGTAAAAAGTAGAGCTGAAAGTTGTGACTGCTACAGAGCCAACTTTGACCTCCAGTGCTGAGAAATTTGCAAGTTTTTATTATCCAAAGGCCAAAGATCTCCGAGTACCCGGAGCCAAAAACAAGATTCAAACTTTTACCGAGAGGAGATCACGCCTTCGTTC
Organism: Xyrichtys novacula; assembly: GCA_962446985.1. Taxonomy (NCBI): domain Eukaryota; kingdom Metazoa; phylum Chordata; class Actinopteri; order Labriformes; family Labridae; genus Xyrichtys; species Xyrichtys novacula. Next base: position 4,579,670 of record OY660883.1, read on the forward strand.
GGTCTCATGGCAACTGGAGGAGCTGCAAACAGCAGCCAGCTGGTCCCTCATGGAGCGGTTCAGCTGAACTTCAGTCTGCTCTTTCACTGAATTTGCAAATCAAATCGTTGAATTCTCTTAAAACACAATGTTCCTCTCCAGGGTGTTCTGGGTCTGACTCGTGTTTTTATTTACTTTATTTCCAGGTTCCAAAATATTCCTGTTGAAAACAAATAAGCAGTGAATAATGCTGAGAGGTTATGCAAACTACAGAAGCTGTATACTTTGGTTCAAGGCTGTAAAATGAATGAATATATATTTAAACGCTGTATAACACATGGTACGGTATATTCCTTTTTATATATGAAGTACTGAAGCAGTACCAATCCACCGGTGTGTCATGCCCACTCCAAGTGTACTGAACATGTTTCACCCACTGTAATCTCAAGCCAGACTTCTTTACCACCAAAATAAAACATGTAAACAACAAAAACCATCAGAAAAGACGAGAAAATTACAATCATCCTGTACACGAGGAGACGGCTGTACAAAAGAGTTCACCCTGTTTGTGTGTGCTGTACACTCCAGTGCGTCAACGATACAGTGAACAGACGGATGCTCTGCCTCCACATAGAAAAGTGAAAATAAGAGAAACATCCATCTGTGTGGACCGTGAGAGATATTTAAAAGCAGATTAATTGATACAGTCGTCATGAACAGGGACCCCGCCTACTCCTGACCCACTCCTGACCCATTACTCACACACACATAAAACACACACCGCCGCACTGTTGAGCCCAGAGCCACCAGGCTGGACGAGGGTCGATAAAGTGTGTGCCGCGGGGTAAAGCTGGAGAGGTTTATTTAGAGGACAATGGTGGTCTGAGGGTCAGGAACAAGGAGGTTCAGATACTGAGCCAATCGATTGAAGGAAGCAAGGAGAGCATTGATTAAAAACAAAGGGGTGAAGCAAAAGCAAGAGATTTACTTGAATTTAACATTTTCAACCTTTTTCATTCAAATTAAGTCTGAAACGGTGGCGTTTATGCTTCCTCCAAAAACGGAGAGACGAGTCTTCCAGCAGAGCAAGAGCTTAGCGTCAAGACTGGAAGCAGGGAGAGTCAGCTAGCCTCGCTAATTTTATGTGTTTTATGTATACAAGCAGAGCTACACATGCTTTTTAAAATCCAATCAAAAAGTTTGAGTTTTATTGGTAATTATGTGACTGAACTAGCGTAGCATGGAGCTCCTAGCATGTAGCACAACGTTACATTTTCATTTGAGTTGAGATCAATCTGAATAAATTTAACATATCAATAAGAGGGCTTTAGAGATGCTAATACGGAGAAAGTCTTTGGCGGAGGAAAGCTGTATTTTTTTTTGTTGGATGGTTAGGGAAAGTCCCGCCTCCTTCCCCTCTGATTGGCTGGAAACGTCATCGCACGCTCAAGCCAAACAGTCGGCTGTCGGCTCTGTACATTGAACAGAACATTACAGAACATTATCGCACTTCTGAATCTCCTAACCCTAACCCGACAGACGATAACGTTTCACATTCATAAGGAATAACCAATCGGAGTTTAGCACTTACAGCCAATCAGAGGCGAAGGAGGGCGGGACCTTCCCTTACCATCCCACAAAAAAAAATGTCGCTGGAGGAAATGGGGCTCGCTAACTTATTCCCACTTCAATCTTATGCTAGCTAACTTTGCTGTGTGAATCTCTGTTTGCTTCAGATCTGAAACGTAATCATTAATACTACAGCGGCTCCAACTATTCAAAGGTTCGCCAGTTACTGTATTTTTACGAACTTTGTCTTTTAGACTTGTTGGTTTTACGCTCTAAATACTGAACTGTTTAAGTTCTTAGTTTTTATGATAGTTTACACAAACAAGCATCTCTATATTCAAATTTGGCACCAACAGTGATCATTTTGGATGAAAATAGATCTTTTTTGACTGACATGTCCCACGTACTAGAAAGAAAGGCTAGCATTTCCCCCCCTGCTTACATGCTAGCTAAGTTAGCATCCGCCAAGACTGGTTCTTCTAACTGTTGGAGAGAAATGTAAATATGATTCAGAAATATTGGTTACTTCTTTTATGTTTTAATGTCACCAAGTTTTAGATATTAGTTCATCATTTTCAGCAAAATATCGGCGAGCATCGAACAACAAATATTCCCAAAAAGTGCCGAAAAAAGTGATAATTTTAGATACTGGTATATCTAACTTATTTGATGAGTCATAGATGATTTAGTTAAGAAAACGTAGTTATTTGTGGCAGTTAGGGCACAGATAATGTGAATGTACAATGATGCGTAACAGAGGAAAAACAGAAACGCTCGGGCTGAACTGGCTGAAAATGAAAAAAGTTCGTCTTTTTTGCTCTATGACCGATCTCTCTGCTTTTTATTATTTCAGTGCTCTTCTCAATTTTCAAACAAGCACCTGAGTTCTACTTCGATGTTGAGTTTTGGCCTCTATGCCAGCACGGATGAACAACACAAGCCACCTTTTGTCTCTTTTTTTTGACACATCTGTTCACAACATGGAGCCATCATCAGAAAAATTTGTTCTGAACGGGAACAGGCTGCGTTAAGGAAAGAAAAAAAATTAAAACTGTGTTGGTTTTAAGTTTCCCAGATGATGCAAACGAGGCCAGACGTGGATCCTGCACAGTTAATTCCTGCAGCATCAGAGAACAGGGAGCAGCCAAGTCCAAACTCTTTGTAGTGCTGCACCAGCTGGAGACACCGACAGACACCCGGCTAAACGAAGCTACGATAACTGATGTACTTCTACCAACCACGGACTAAACAGGCAATCCAAAAGGCTGTGAGTGTGAGTGAGCGTCCGAATCAGCCAGCCAAAAACATTTCTGGATATTTCCCAAAGTTTCTTCAAAGAAAATCGAAGGACACGGAGAAGGTGGGAGACTGAAGTAAAGTTTCCAAACTCTATTTCCGTTTTAATTTGAGTCCCAAAAATAAAAAGTAGGACACAAAGGCAGACTTTAGTGGACCTCCGCCCTGCCCTGTTCCTTATCTGTTCTCACTACAGCGCTCTGTTGTTTCCTCACAGTGTGAGTTAAGTCCTCTCTCCTCAGTAGAGTCCCACCTTGAGGAGAGGCAGGGCTTTTTGGCGAGGTCCAGGGGGGGTCCGTGGCAGTCTGTGCGGCCTGCTCCCCATCCTCAGCCGCAAGAAATGACAGTAAAGCGTTTGGAGATGCAGGACATGTTGTGCAACACAATACCCAGGAGGAAAAGCAGCACACACGCCACGAGTATCACTGTGCACACGCCGGACCACGTGGAGCCCTTCCCTCCAGCTCCCACTGGGTGACTAACTCTCCGTTCGTTCTCGGCTCCATCCAGACCCACCCCCATGCCCTCCAGACCCATACCCAGACCCAGAGGCTGCTGCTCGGGCATTGTCACCACTGTCACCCCCTTCTGCTGGCTGCCAGGCAGAAAGCGACATCCAAGCTCCCCCGGCAGACCCAGCGCCCTCTCTTTGGCGATTGGCAGCGGCAGCATGTAGCAACCATTGCTGGGGAGTCGGATGAAGACGGGTGTGTGCTCCGAGGCGTGCGGAATGGCGATGACAGTGATGATGTCCGGATCATCGGGGAGTTGGGAGACAGACAGGCCCGGCGGGAGCTTTGTGACGCCGCGGCACCAGGGACAACGAATCTCCTTCTGGCTGCTGCGCATCTGGGTCAAACACACCGAGCAGCATGTGTGTCTGCAGTCCAAGAGCTTGGGCCGCCGACGAGGACTGTAGTAGTTAAAGCAGATCTGGCACTCCAGAATTGAATCCTGGGAAAGAGTCTCCATTTTTAAAATGATCGGTAAGTTGTCCTCTTGTATTCACTTACAGAAAACAGACGTTTCTTGAGAGAAGAGAGGTCCAAAAAAAGCTCGAATGGTCCAGTTCTCAGTCAACCTAAGTCCACGAATCTTCGGTTATGTCACAGGAATGTGGTGGCCACATGGTCGACCATCTAAAAACAGAAGAGAAACACTAATGAGACGATGGAGGCAACAGTAAAATAGCTGTAAGAAATTAGGTTAAGTGTGAGCACATCTGATGTCAATAAGTTGTCTTTAACGGACCACAAAAACCTTTCCAAAACCCAAAAAATATTGTCGTACAGGGTGACTATTTCCCTGCATATCCCACCGACAACATTCGCCACTTCCTGCATATTTACAGATATATAGCTCAGGTTTTCAATGATACAAGGTTACCAATCAGAGGAACTAATAAGCATGACTAAATGTCTACTTTTGAGTTTGAGCTTCCAGTGTGGCCTTTTAGATTTGGTGTTTATATGAAACCAAGCTAGACTTCAGAACCAGATCCAAATATTGTAGTCCCACAAGCAGAAACTAAGTCAAAGAAAGAAAGACTTCTAGACACAAATACCAGCTGATTAAACCAAACTAAACTCGCTGCATCTCATATTACAGTTCAACCAATATGCCAGTTCAAATGCAGAGAGAGGTTTTCAGTTGCATCATGGTGAACCAGTGTTGTTTTCATTGATGGTGACGAAAATATTTCATCAACATCATCGTCAACGAAAACAACACGGCAGAATATATGTTTAGCGTATGACTGACAAAATGCTCATGAACCGCTAACGTTTTCGTCTTGTCTTGTCAACGTAAACGCACATTCCTCTCATCACATTTTAGTCATCTAAGACTTATGTTTAGCTCGTCAACGTCAAGTCTTCGTCGTAGAAAAAAAAGGGCGTTGACGAAATATTTTCGTCAACGTCATTGTCAACGAAAACAACACTGTGGTGAACCAACCAACATGGTGTCATAATATGGCTAAAGCTTCACTTTTGGACATGCACCACTATGACCGCCAATGCGAACACTTCCTGCTCCGTGAACAGCTCAACTATCTCACCCAAACTCGAACTACACAGCTGCACGAAAACTTTACATTGTTAATTTTGCAGAATGCAATAAAAACAGGGATTAGTTGTTGCGGCTCCGAACCATAATGGTACCTTTAGGACATGCTGGGTTGCTAGGTTACAAGCAGAGCAACTAGATAGCCCTTTGCTTTTGTCCTTGAATTCAGTTTGAATGGCGCCCATAAGTGGCCATTTCCTTTTTGACTTCAATTTCCCACTAAGATAAAGGTTCGTGTGACTCCCAGTTTCCTGTTTATGATAAATGACGGATATAGTGGAAACCTCAAAGTGCTTGTTAACTAGACTGCTGCCAATGCTCTTTAAAAACCGACCATCTCCAAGTTACACAAGTAATAATTCCAAAAGACTATTCCCGTATCTGTATGTGAACATGTTGGAATAACTTGTAGACATGTTTTTAATAATGAATATCTAAAGGAAACAGTTTTTTTTCAAACCTCAAAAGCTTTGTCTCGTATTCCACTTGTGTTCCAGATTTTATTGTATGTATTATTTATGTGGACCTCCATCAGTCGCTGACAAGGAAGCGGGATATTAAATCTAAAAGACCTCCGATTTGATGCCAGTCCAAATTCATGTCATATTTTTCAAACATAATTATTTCGTGACATGCATGATGGTAAAGACGTGTGTTTCTGAACATATTAATACACATGAGTGGACTTGTGTGGTTGAATGCTTCTAATCTTCACAGCCTCTTTTGTTTTAAACTATTCCAGAGAAATGAGAAGAATTCCCGATTTGCATCACAGACGAATGTTTTTACTGTTTGAAGCCAAAGTTCAGCCCTGATTTCTGGATAAGCATTTGTCAAACAATGCATCAAATTGAGATGAATAATTCATACCAGATGACCTAATGAGAGTCATTGTTATGCACCGCACTCAGCCTACATTTCTGCAGCCTGCAGTTGTGGCAACTTTATGAGACCCTTTGCCTCGGTATCTGTGTTAAGTACGTTTAACCGTCTCCTTCGGGCCTCAGACTCCATAAACAATTTCTTCCTCCTCCTACTCCTCTTGCATAATCACTTCTACCGTGTTAATCCATGCGGAAGCAGTGATGGTCGGCTCTTACAGATGATTAAACCCTGTCAAAATAGCACAGAGGAAACAATGAATACCAAACAGGGCCCTGCTGATTTTTTATTATATTTTCTTCGCCCAAATTGTCAAGTGTGAAAAGTGCTGAGGACCAGCGACGGCTGGATTTTCTCTCCCTTTCACCCTCTGGGGGATACGTGGGTAGACAATAAGGGTGAGACCGATAGAGGATGGAGAGACGGAGAGAAAAGAGGTGATAACAACAGGGAAAGGTGACCACTGATTGCCCCGCAACACCATACATCTCGGTCCTTTATCAAAAACAAGATCTCAGGCAATTAAAGTGCTCATGGCGCCCTGTGGGGAGACAGATGCGGCAATGACAGATAAGAGTGTGCTCACGCCGGGCAGCCTCCGAGCCGTTTATTCAGGCTGGAGCCCCTTTAGTTCGGTTCATCTGGAGGAGAGAGGAGGATCAGGTTCATCCTCAGGTGGTGATAACTTCAGCAAGATGAGGTTTGAAATCTGATCACTTTATCAAAGTGATAAAGCTTATCACGGCTGAATCCTTATGAAAACATGATGGATTGATCTGCCGCTTATCTACAGCAAGGCAAGGACGAAGACACACCCACAACACACCGAAGGGTTATTTTACAAGGTCAGTTGTTTTATCCAGACATTTTTCTTTGGAGTGTACCATCGCTATGAAGTCACTAAGCTGACTCCTTTCCTTGACCACTAGCCTCCTCCTCCTCCTCAGCACCTGGGTTTGAACATGGTGAGCTGTGCTTTTGAGCGGTCCTATTTCCCATTGTTATACTCTTAAGATATTGTGAGATGAGTCTGTGTCTGAACTAAGATGCTCCTGATCTGAAAAGATTGGCGTAGAGTAGGAGATGTGGTTTCAGCACCATGGACAGCGCTGTTCCTGCATCCTGCCTCTCAAACCTACGATATTTAGTTTTGTCATGATATCAATGCGCCATGTGCACGAAAATCTTCTGATCATGCAGCTTCTTTATGAGTTATGAGCCCTAACAGCGCCCTCTCATTATGTATGACTCTCAGACGAGGGTCTTGTATATCCAGGACCCTTCTGTGGTTATTTTTGAGCCATTCATACCACCCAACACCTCTCAGAAGTAAAGAAAAGGCCCGTCAAGGTAGCATGTTAAGTGACCTGAAAGCAGAGTCTAAGGGACAGTGTTGACCGGTAGACATTTTGCTCTACCGTTTACACCAGAGAGAGAGAGCAGATGTCTGCCACCTCTCTCTGAGTCACTGTTGTCTGCGCTCGCTACCAGGAAAACCAGAATGCATTGGTTTGGGTGCTTTTCCCTATATTTACCAGCATGTCCAGCAGACTGCTTGTCATAGTTTCAACGAAGAAAAAACGCTTCACTGGTGGTGGACATGGCGGATGTGGAGATTAGTGGCAGTACCGAGCAAACGGAGGCATCCCGACCCACCGAACACGAGGAAGAGGAGGAGGAACTCATCCTGAAAAAGGGCGCAAGTCGTGACATCGGTTGTCTGGAGATTCTTTGGATTTAGAAAATTCGACAACGATCAAAAACAACACTATGTCAAGAGTGTCGTGTGGCTGTCGTTGCTGGAGGTGGAAACACCAGCAACCTCTTCCACCATCTAAAGATAAAACACGCCAAGCTCCATTATTAGAGCCAAACGATTCGTAACACACCCGCTGCACCAAAAACTAAAGTTGCAGCAGCTCCTCTCATATAAAAAAGCTTGGCAGGGTTTAAATAAAAAGGAAAATGAAAAAATGCGTCAGTATGGTTATTTTTGAGCCATTCATACCACCCAACACCTCTCAGAAGTAAACAAAAGGCCCGTCAAGGTAACATGTTAAGTGACCTGAAAGCAGAGTCTAAGGGACAGATGGTTGAAGTCTCCGACAGAACCTGACTGAATCCTCATCAGTCAAATCGTACCATAAGTGCCGCCAACCTTCCCCTGCCCTCAGCAGCTTCACATGCCCTTCCCTCGGGGTAAAACACTCCCTCCCTCTTGACTGTCAGGTCCCGAGGCCAGACCCCGCACTCTCCTCCCGCCTCCTCTGCTCTGCTCTCTAAGCTGACCTAGTTTCTCCACACCGCCACCGAGTCAAAGTCGAGGAAACGCAGAGAGGAACCCTGACAGTTTCATAGAGAAGAGAGGAGAGAGGGATATGAGCACAGGAAGACAGGAGCAGAGAAAGAAACCTGCCCTTGAGGGAGCGAGACAGCTCTGGGTTTTACTGAATCCTTCTCCCAAAGATAAGGATTAGCTTTGATCTGACATAAATGCTTTGTGGCTCAATATTCCCATACACGCAGCTTCTCTCCCTCTCCCTCCTGACTCAGAGCTTTTCCTCTCCTACTTTACATCAATTCCTCATATTTTACACCGGGTTATTTCTCTCTGAGTCCTCCCCTGTCCACATCGACCATTATACTCATTTTCTACATGTCAAGGACCAGAATGAACCTGCAGGATTAATACGATAAAAATGAAGAAGCATCAATATTAGCCGGTGCAATTACCAAACCGCATAAGGCAGCAATATCCAACGCATGGAGAGTCGTTTCCAAAGGGTTTGACGGGTTTATTCTGAGATTTATCAAATCCAGCCTCACTTTAGTTATCCAGTTAAACAAACCAAATACTGTCAAAGACCAGGACGTAGTGTCAGTAACACTTTCTGAAGTTAAGGTCTGAGGCAAGGGCTGGGCGATATGGCCTCAAATCAATATCATGATATATTGATCAGTTCACCTTGGTGACAAAAAATGGACGATAACTACTCCACAAACTGCTCACCCCCTCCCACATTAACTTCGTCTACTTCGGCCGCTACAACTCTTGAACCGTCCTCCATCTCCTCACCTGTCTTTCCCTCTTTGTTACGGACTGGATGGGGTGGAGTCACATCTCTGACGTAGGACAGCGTCTTAAAGAGACATGAGACCATAGCCTACCTACACACATCCAAAACCAACTTTGATTTATTTATTTATTTATTTGACACCGAATATACCGATATGAGCAAAATGAGGTTGGTTACTTTCGTAAATTTCGGTACTGGTAAATTGTCAGTTTTTCCCTCAGCCCTATCTGAGGCCTAGATATAATATTTCTGATGGATATTATACATGTATACATGTATTCACTATGAACAACTTGGCTCCGCCTCTCTTCATTTTATTGTGCACATTCGGTGGAAGAGCTGCCAAGAGTCATTGTGATAAACAAAGAGCGTATCCCCCGGGTGAGCTACGCAATCTTCATACGCCCATAGGCTGTATCGGGTGTCAATCATAGAAAACATGAACCCTCTAATAACTTTTGAAAACAGAGCTGTACAGAAAAAAGAGGACTTGAGCACAAACCAGTCTGACAATAACTACATGTCAACATCACAAGCAGGGGGGAGAAAAATGTGTATTATGTGTAATTCATTTCTAAAGTTTGTCCACAGCTCCATAGGAATTGTTGGGAGGGATTTATGACCTATACTGCAGCTCACCACCAGAGGGTGCTGTCCATTCTATATATAGTCTTTAGTATTATATAGGAGAATCCCGATACAACTTTTTGACTTCCAGTATGAAACCAATATTGTAGCCTTCAATATTGACTGATACCAATACTGATCTGATATTGGCCCAAAATTGTACATGACGAGTTTTGCACTCAGTTGCAATTTCTTTTTCAGACTTAAACACTCTTACTCCCTGCTACGTTGTCAGTACCTCAGTACACACTGTTGTTGTGATCATGTGGGCTCAACATGCTGGATCTGGGTGCTGCTAGATGGAGGTGCCAGAGTGGAGTCTGGAATGGACTGCTTGTATCACAGCGCTGATATCAGAGATTTTAGATGCAGGCTAATATAATCCGATATTTGTTTTTTGGCTAATATCGGACCGATATCAATAGTATTATAACACCGGTCTATACCAGCTGACAGCTCAACCAATGAGCTTCAACTTGTCCAGTTGTTCTTGCTGCTTCCTCCACAGTCTGATCTTGCCAGTCATGTTCAAAAATTGATTTATTATGTAAATCCAGCTGAACCTGGACTCTTAAAAATGAGAGTTTGTGTTCTGCATGAGTTTGCATGTTCAGAGCTTTTAAGTTGCTGGTTTTTGTCATTGTTCGTTGATTCTTCATAGCACAGCTGGAGTAAAACAACCAGAAAATAACCTGTTTTTTTCCTGCATCATCCTCGCTCCTGTCATTTCCTCTCTGCGTTGGTTGAAAATATATTGGCGTTCTTTTAAACAAAGCGCCAGCACTTTTTGATGCTATTGAACATAAAAACATCAGGGATTGAGCGAATAACAGCAAATCAATGACGAATACGAGCACTTTTAGTAATTGGAGCAATCTCACAACAGCTGGCTGAAGCTGTTTCTGAATTTTTAAAGCCCCAAAAATACAAAGAATATGGGGCCCAGGTGTCCAAAAACCACCTGCTTCCAAGTGTTAAACTTGAGGGTGTCATCCAGAGATTATCAGTGTTCGGTTAAACGTCTTCTATCGGAGGACATGATGCTCACTCGTGATTGTTTGACAGAACAATAAAACGATGTCAAGCTGTTTCATTTTTCTCTGAATCGGAAGAAAACGCTGGAAGGTCAGGAAACAACAACTGGAGGAGCAACCTCGGCTGCAGCTTAACAACGTGATTTATCTGTTCGGCCCAGCTGTAACCAGGCCAACCTGCATAAAAGTGACCCATTTTTTTAGCCACACCTCCACAGAAAGAAGGTCCAGGGACAGGTTTGGATGTTGTTATCCAGAGACGGTCTGATTTAAATGGTATCTCTTAAAAATGAGCCGTATCTAAACAATAGAAAAGGATCATTTGAAGGAAATTTTGAGTATTATTGAGTCTGATCTGTTTCTGTCGATGCATGACTCTTCATAAATCTACCAGAGTGGTTATGTAGAGTCATCCCGGGTTCAGGGAAGGACATATGATTAAGTAATGATACAGACTGACCCAGTGTTGGCACCCAACAAGCCCGGGGTCCTCTGAGAGTTACCAAACAGAAAATACACACACACCAAGAGGACAAAACAGTAACACACACACACACACTCCCCAGGGACATCCATGTAAAATCAGCTAAGGCCCGGGTTCACCCGTCCTCGCAGACAGACGTTAAAAATAACCGCCACAGACAAAGGGACAATCACACACACATGGAAACACACAATCTGACACACACTCTGTCTGAGGAAAACCAGTTCATCTGCAAACATGAGCTCATGAGAGGAAGTGAAATGTCACTAAAGGGACAATGTGATGTAACTGTTCTTATTATTTACATGTGCAAACTACAGTAAGGATGAGACGGTTGATGTGACGAAATGACCAAATGACCAAATGATGAAATGACGTGACCAGATGCGACGCAACGATGAGAGGCAGTCAACGGAAATGACAAACAAGGAGTCAAGGAAGGAATTGTGGCTCAAAGGCAAGAACAGGATTGGTCCAAACTACTGTCATGTGCAACATAATAACTGTTGTGTTGAGAATAGCAGCTCTACAAATTCGACAAGCGACACGCTATCTTTCTGTAAAATCCACTCGCTCCGTGAGACCGGCAGCTTTCTGACAATGAAGTCAGAGTGTTTCTGAAACATCTAGAGACTTTTCCTTCGATCAAAATAGTCAGTATAAGATTTGGCTGTAAAGGAGCAGCCCTGCAAAAAAACAGGGCTCAGTTTTGCCAAACCCTAACCTCTCAATTCCATTTTTGATACTTTGGGACACAACTGGATTGGATATGAGTTTGATATTTATCTGTTTAATTGGATATTAATAAGGTAACAGTTGTAGGTGACAGAAATTCTCATATCTTTCACTGTTATTTCAAGTGAAGTCCAGAATATTATGAAGGATGGTGCATTGTCCGCTGTTAATGCTTTTGAATGCGTCAAACATAACCGGATTAAAAAGCGCATATGAAGATCTATCCGACTGTTTGTGGGTTCAATATTCTAATGAACTCCATTATCCTCCCCACATTCATTTACTTTAGATGGCAGATAAATGTGTTGCGCCGTGATGGAGGTGTTGCATGTGTTGGTATTAAGCTAATTGCATGTCACTTCTGTAATAGAGGGTATGAAATTAATCTCATTATCTTTCTTCTGTCTTTTCTTTGTCCATCAGCGAATTAAAGCGAACGTTGGAACAAAACTATGTGACTCCTGATGTGGGATATTTACGGCAGCAGTAATGTTCCAGCACAAACAAACATGTCTCATCTATTGTCTCTCCTCGTAGTTTGATCCGCGGGCACTGTGCTGAGCCAGCATTTGCATATTAGTTGGTGTTCTTACTTCTTCACCCACACATCAAATATCTGGACGGGATTCAACACCAGAGCCAGAGCACATTTGGAGGCTCTGCAGCCTGAGACTAAAGGGCACAGCAGCTCCTTCCTGTGAGTGCGAGCCAATCCTGGACTCATCAATTAACTTAAACTGCAGCTCATTTTTCATATACGTTTAATGGTAACTGCTCAGGCGAGGAGGGCAGGGAGCCGTTTGTCCTTGACTGAGGTTGTTCTGTAAAGTATGGATATATATGTGTCGATGTGCTGATCCTCATTTCTTTAAATAGGCTGTTTGGATGAAGTCTGGTTTCAGGGTCAAGTTCAGTCTGGGTTCAGGACAGACATTTAGGATTTAATGGGAGGTTATGGTGTAAAGATATGATTGTGGTTTTTCATCAGTGGATGCAGGGACAGACGATAAATTTTGGAGGTGATTTTGAGACCATGCAGTGACTTCCACTACAGAGTCATGTCTGTTTTGTCATGTTTGTAAGAGACATTGAAAAAGACGCTTTATGAACTATCGACTACTTTTAAATTCTTTTAAGCCTTAAAGAAACAGAGTTTTATTCAGGAAGTAAAAGGCCAATAACTACCATATAAGGAAGTGTGGACATGTGCTTCTTGAAAGAGAAAAAGAAACTTTTCAGATGCAGATTTACGTTATTTTGGGTGAAGTGGATTTAAAAAATAATAAGTTTAATCGGTGTGACACTCCCTTTGGTACGTTCTGTAACAGTCCCAGTCCCTGCGAGGGCTTCATTATAAACCAGCTCTTATTAAAGGGATATTCCAGCGAAAAAGGAGGTAACACTGTAACACTGAGTTAGACATCGCATGGAAATACAATCAGACCGAGATGTTAGGCAAAAGAACTACCATGTCTGCAGTACAAATGATAAATATGATCATTATTACTTCAAGGAAATGATAAAGAAATGATCATAAATGTTCTTCCTTGAGATGCGGCACCCAGCTGCAGTCGATGGACTCGCCCAGAGGTCTCCGTACAAACAAGCGGCTGCTGGAAGAGAGTAGGTGAGTTGTGTTTAGTCTCTTTGCTAAAGAAATTAGTCAAAGTTAAAAAGATGTTTGGTGTCTAGTACTATGACTGTGACCCTATATGTCCTGCTGATGAAGTTAGGTGCTGTTCTGAGCATTATTTGTGGCTATAGAGTGGTGTTTTGGTTGAGCGCGTAGCTCTCTGTTCTGCTATCCTGCGGTCGTCACTAAAGTTGGTATAACTAGAGAAGCAAGCAGTCGGCAACATTCATCTCTGGAGGGGGTGTCTTACTCGGTGTTAGCGTCTGTTTGACCCTTACTTAATTTTACGCCGGAATATCCCTTTAAACACATGTACAGGTCGAGTTAAAATATGTGCAAATCCACAAGAAGGATATTTGCAAATGTAAAAAGTCAGTGATGGTGTCTGAAAAAACTGAGTGTTATTTTCTGTATGTTGTTGTAATTGAGTTTGCTTGTATATTCAGCTCTGCAGAGTCTGACAAATGATGCATTGTTTTTGTGTATATTTGTGTGTATAAGTGTGTGTGTTTGTGTGTTCCCAGCACAGATGGAGCCCCTGATACAGGCCTGTGCAGCCGACCACTGCAGGACACATTATGGCAATTTTCAGCCCGAGGAGCCTGCGAGCGTCAGAGCTGGCGGGGCTGCAGGATGAGTTCGACCCCACACACACACCCATCCGAGCGTGACACAAACGCCTGCACCGCTGGGACGCCGTCCAAACCTGAGAAGAAGAGGTGAGCGGAGGATGGCGGTGTTCATCCAGTACAGCTCTCCAGGTACTTGGTTTCATTCGCTAAAGCCAATATTTGACTAGAGGAGACCTTTTCCTGACTTAACAGCAAATCCACGAGGGGAAATAGAAAAGAAAGGTGGCGCTGATTGAATTTCCTGTCCGGTCAGAGTGTTCGCTTACACACATAAGAAACTTCCTGTACCTACAGACCTTATTTAGACCATATCATTGAATATGTTTAAGGTGGTATTAGGAGGCTGACCCTCAGAGAGTACTTCATAGTTCAAGTTCTGTAGATAATCAAGTTACTAAAACATCAAAAATACTAAAAGTAGTAACAGTTTCTGATAAATCTGTTAAACTGTAAAAAACACCTCAAAAGTTACTCATAGTTGGAATGTTTTCAGACGTTCAAACTCGGTCCTACATTTCTGAATTTTCATTAATGTGTCCAGATGCTTCGTGTACATGTTTTCCTGCAAATTCAAGGTATATTGCTGCGTTTGAGTTACCTCCGAAGTCAGATGTCGGAGCTGAAAATTACGTCACACCCGAGTTAGCTGTGCAAGTCGGAAAAAAGCAAAGTCAGAGGCAGAAACAAGATGGCTACATCTACGAAAGTTATTTTAGCGCTTGCCTTGTCCAAATATAACAAGCACAATGCAAGCATAAAAATATTTTTCGTAAATGTAGCCATCTTGTTTACGCCACCGATTAAGTTTTTTTTTCCAACTTGTGCAGCTATCTCGGGTGTGACGTCATTTTTAACTCCGACATCTGACTTCGGGGGTAACTCGAACGCAGCATAAAGCTATCAAATTTGCTCTGTAAGTTGCACTTTTCATACTTTTTATCTTTAAAAAGTGAGCTGCATTGAACTCTCTGGGCCAACCAATATACCAACCCAAACGTTACTTATTTTACCCTGAAGATGGCGCCAAAGTTCTGCATTACAAGTGAATGATTTCATGTAGTATGCTTTCAGAGCATTCTTGCAGACATCCTAATCTATTTCAGCTAGTTTGCAACAGAAGTGCATATAAAACAGACACAAAGGAGGCCGAGTCTGAAAGAGGTTTGCACTTTTGTGAGAGACTGCGAGGGCACACAGTTCAACTTTAATATGAGCGTTCAACTGATATCAGCTTTTGAACAAGAAATACAGACACTAATAATGAGCAGGTCAGCTGATGGCTGATATATAACATAATAAAATAGAGAAACACCAACCAATCCTTTCCCTGCATCCATACATGTTGTTCAGGGGTGCCACTTATCTTTGGTATCTTTAGTTTTTTTGTCTGATATCAACAGTGAAAGAGTTAAAAATCCTCTGCAGCAAAATCCAGAGTCACAAAAAAGGTTCAGCGAGATGAAAATGCTAAAATATTGATTTAGGACGCATCAGAATAAAAAACTAATTTCAAGAACCCGTACGAATATACAGCTAAAGGGATTATCTGAGAAAAGAGTTTGCCTTTAATCCTATGCAAGTCTGTCGCATCTATAATTCAAACACCAATCCCATAAAGATTCAAATCACATCCGTCAGCTTTTGATTTGTTTATGAAGCTCCTTCATGAAAATTGGAGGATAAAGATTGAATATACAGAACGAAGAATGCATTTGAGATTTTCTTTGCAGGTCTGAATATAAAATCATGCCCTTCAAAACTAAAGCAATGGTCAAACGCTGCATTTACGGCCTTTCTAATCAACTATGAGGCATTTAGATGAAAGTGGTAAAAGCAATATGCAGCATCAGACATACTGGGTCCAATTATGCAAAGCCTGGATGTTTTCCAAGTTAAGATAAATAATTATAAGAGTAGTTTATGCGTGCAGACTCACATACCTGCATGCATGTGAGGGATTTATTGCTGTTGCTCGCACATTAGCCCATCAATCCTGGGCGAGGTCACACAGAGTGCAAAAACTCTCATCAGCAAAACAAATCACCGTCCCCCCCCTCCGCTCTTTGATGAAAGGCGTCTCCGCACGGAGAAAATGTACGATTTTTACAGCAGATGAAAGAGGTGAACGCTGTGATTTCTGCCGCCGGAGGCCTGATCTGCATCTACTGATTCAAAGGAAGATCCTGGAGACCTGAGATAAAGTAGAAACACGGCAGCTCGGCCCCAAAACTTCAAACAGCACTGACACTTTTAATTACGCTAATCTGCAAACTATGGAAATGAAGACTATTTAAAAACCGGCGGTAGAGGTGTCGACAGTTTGTGTCCGTTTGCAGCTGCACAGATCGCAAAACAACGAGGAGAAGTGAAAGCGGTCTTTAGATGAGTCACAACTTTAACTGGAGGCAGTAATGTGCTTTTTCCTCCTCACGCCAGAAATCATTTCAGGTCCCATTCCTTAAAACGGAGTATCTCTCTCTGCAGAGCGACTCACTTATTAAATAAGAGAGTTCGCTGAGAGAGAGGGTGATAAAATTGACTGCTAAGGACAGGCCTCCAGGTTCTGTTTCTGCAGACGTGTCACCTCTGAAAAACCTGATTTTAAACGTCATTTTTAGGCGTGAGAGTTTGAGCGTTTGAAGTCTGATTGAAGGAGGTAAATAAAAACCACTCTCAGTGAAAAGACAGGTTTCAGTCATGTGTATCTTTCTGCAGCTGCTTGAGTATCCGACGCAGCAGGTAGAGAACGCACCCTGACCTCGCATTGACGAGCGGCGCAGCGGGAGAGTTTGAGCGCATGAATGCTGATTTGTATCGTGGAAACACTAAGACGAGTCAGAAGAGGATTCAGCTCGAGTTTGAAGAAGCTCAGCGGGTAAACATTCAGGGAAAAGCGGTACAAAACACTCCACCAGATGCTCCAAAACAGACGATTACACATTCAGCACATGCACCATCCTCTGTTCAACCTTCACCTCCACTCACAGCTACGCCTCGAGCGAACACTCAGAGACGCTCCCACTCAGCTTGAACCACAGGCGGGAGGTTTTGGATGTAGCTCGGAGACACGCGTTGTCACACACAGGGACTGTTTTGTCACGACTTCGCTCGCAGCTTCTCCGGGAAAAAAGGACCGGAGGAGAAAAGAGTGAGAGGTTCATTTTTAGACGTGCCCTCCAACTGTTTGGTGTCACCCCGTCACCGTTAACACCTCTGCGTCTTCAGATGACACTTTGACAACTTAATTACGGGCAATCCCGAATAAAAGAGTCAGGCGACAACGTCAGCTTCACAAAGCAATCTCCCCCTCGCACACACACTCTTCAACACACATAAACAAACAATTTCAGGAGGCAAACTAAGATGTCAGGCGAGGAGAATCAG
Organism: Xyrichtys novacula; assembly: GCA_962446985.1. Taxonomy (NCBI): domain Eukaryota; kingdom Metazoa; phylum Chordata; class Actinopteri; order Labriformes; family Labridae; genus Xyrichtys; species Xyrichtys novacula. The sequence continues at coordinate 4,597,069 of OY660883.1, forward strand.
AAACAAGCCTGAGGTAAACATGGATAAGCCGCCTAAAGGAAGAGGTTTTTAATGAACTGTCTGTTTTGGAGTCTTTTAACACTTCCTGACAACTCAATTTTACTCAAAGTCAGATTTTCTCTGTGTGAGGAGATTTTCTATTGGTTAAAATAGTTGCACAAGCATTTATTGCAGCACTAAACCGCTTTACAGGAGAAATATGTTTCATGTGCAGTAAATAAATAGTTTTAAAGTGGCTAAATTCAAAACTAGAGCAAAGATTTTTTAAAATTTAACTTGGTATAAAGTCTTAGATTCACAAGATCAGAAACATCGAGAAGATTGAGGAGTTTGGCGATAAAAATTGAATTATCTGCTGGGGCTGGGACGATACGCTTTCCCCCCCGATGTGATTCTTCTATGATTTTTTGGATGACAATTGGATTTAAATTGCGACTCTATGATATTGTCAATTTTTAGTCTGCATTTTTAAGTGAAACAGTCGAATGATCATGATTGTCTTCTGACTACTCCAGGAGCCATATTTCCCCAAAAATACACATCACATGTAAGTCAGTTTTTAAGATTTATTCTTAAATCTGAATTAAAAAGTGATTTTTGGACAAAAAAAATCAATTAAAAAAATTGTAAAACAAAAAATTGCGAAAAATTATCGATTTTTTCTCCCACCCCTATCATCTGCACAGAAAGCAACAGGTCGAGATCCCAAAGTCTTTAAAAACTACTTACTAGAAACTTTACATTTTTTATTCTACTAACTATCAAATTAACTGATCAGCAAATACTGCAGAGAAACGCCAGTTTAAAGTAACTCAAGTAAGAAAATCTGAATGTAACTCACCCGGATCAAAGCAAACTCAGTCAGGCTCGGTCTGTTCAGGACAGCGGTGTCCGTGTCTGTGGAAGGAAAACAACAGGAAACATGTTAACAACCACTGTGGACACATCCCACAGCTGAAGGAGGCCGGAGGCAGACCTGAACCGACTCGTCTGAGAGGAATTTGAAGAATTTAAGACACAGATGGTTTTCTTTCTTTGTGCAGCTCAGAAAACGTAAATGTTCCTCTGCTCAAGTCAGTGCTAAAGAATAAAAACCTGGACATCACATACCATCAGCTTCAAACAGCATGACCTGATCTGAATATCTGAACTTTGAAAAAGAGCCTCAGGATGTGATACAACAGACGGATAAAATGAAGGTATAAGAGTCAGATTTCATATTAATAAATACAGCTCTCAATTATCAGAATAATACTCTGCTGGTTTTATTCAAATGAAGCTTTTAAATTCATGCATTCATAATTCCTCTCCACAAAAAGTCATAATTCAGCAGCAGCAGGTTAATTTCCTCTTGGACTGATCCTCCCACATTAACTCGGATCATGTTGAAACCACACCGAACCCGTGTAACAGCTTTCTCCCATCTAATGCAATTAAGTCTGGAGATGCTAATTAAACACAGAAATATAAAAAGACTCGAGGAGGTTCAAGCACCGCCACAAAGCTGATGCTGTTGCCAGGCGATAGCGAGCAGAGGAATCACACCTTTGGAAATGTGCAGCATCCTGCATCAGTGACAGGGATCCACAGAGACAGTTAACTGGCTTACTATCAGATCTGAGATCAGCCGTATTAGGAGGACGTAAGCTCTTTCTCTCTACCTCTGCACACCGGACGAGCACAATGGGTGATTAATACGTCCAAGGTGAACAATAGACGCTCCATCTGAGGTCGTAAAGGAGCTTTTATGAGGCTGTTAACGTCAGTTCATAATTCAATTTGGTTTATGGGGAAAGAATTCAGTCGAAAGCTGAGTGGAACAGCATCAATTCTTCACATTTAAGGATTTTGTCATAAAAAAGTGACTTTTTTAAACTTTTATCATCTCTGTAAACATAACTGCTAAATGTTACACATCTAGTTTTTGCATCTCTGTGATTTTCCTCCTCATCGATATAAAAGTTTTCCTGAATATGCCCCCCATGCTTGATTAAAGGAAAAATAATAACTAGATGCAAAAATTTTATGTTTATGTACTTTGGAAATGTTGCCTTTGCATTATTAACATTATTGATGTTGGAACTTGCTGTCTCCACATACCGAGTGTGAGTAAAATCATTCGCACAAATGAATTCAGTCAATGCAAAGATGCAATTAGACGCTCGTACTACTCTGGCAGCGCGAATGACATCCATTGGACGGGAGCTGAATATGTCTCAACTTCAGAGGATATTTGCATCGCAATAACCAATCAGCACTAATGTCGCTAGGTGATGTATGAAAACAGACGGTTCTTCACTGGTTTCTAAAATGCTTTTGTTGTCCAACTTTGATTCACGATAAATACGTGGAATATTACTGAGTTTAATGTTACTGAGAAGTGTTTGAAAGGCTCAAAAGCAGCCATTTGTTAAAAAAAAAAGAAGTAAATATGTAGATATATTACTTAAATTATCAAAATTTTAAACTTCATAAAATATTTTAAAAAATCGGCCGATTAATCGGTAATCTGCATTTTTTCCTCCCTAATAATCGGTATCTGCATCGGCCTCAAAATATCCATATCGGTCGGGCCCTAGTAAATACTGTTCATTCACATGTTTAGATCCGTGCGAATTAAGTGAGTGGATGATTTTTTTTGCGCTTGGTGTGAGCGGTCGAAGAGAATGAAATCCACTCACTCTGTGAGACCGGCAGCTTCCAGAGCGTGAACCAAAAGTGTGTTTCTGCAACATCCAGGAACTTTTTTATCCCACAAAGGCGATCAGTGGACCGTCTGATCCAATCCTTCGAAAGAAAAATAATCTGTGCTGATTTATTTATCAATCAGAGGTTGTATAAAGTTATAAAACTCAAAATTAAATTGTGTCTACACTGTTTGCTCCAGTTTCATGTCTTTGGAGTTTTTCAAATAATCCTTTTTTCACAAGTTTTTAAAAGAGCCCTAAATCCATTTAAAGTACAAACCCACTAACACTGTTTAATCCCTTTTGGTTTTTTTCTTTAGTGCAAATTAAACCCTAAAAACAAGGACGACAGCCGCGCACAGAGATAGAAGAAATCATTGGTAACAGCTGTAGAGTCCTTCAGAGGAGAAAGAAGCTGCTCTGGTTGTAAAATTCTCATTAAAAGGACGTTAAATGGAGCGATTGAAGGACTAAAGTGCAGTTTTAATAATGGAGACAGTGAATTAAAGGAAAGTAAGCAGCAGGATTTAGTGTTCCTCCTGTAAACTGAAGAGCAAAGTGAGGTTTTTCAGGCTAACAGCACACCTGCTCCTCCGCTCCTGATTGCGAAATGGCCGTGAAGTCTTTCATCGGCTATTTTCACACTCTTCCTCCTCCTCCTCCTCCTCCCCCTCTGCTCATCTCTTTTAGTGAGACAGACAGCTCTGAGGGTGAGGACACGTTTGACGCTCAGCCAAGGAGAGGAATATTTCACTGGGACCGATGTCAGCGTGGACGCCCCCGGCTGGAGACGAAAAAACACAAACGGGTCGATACTGTGATTGGCATGTCGCTGTCGAGTCACGGGTCAGGTCCTCCTCCCGCAGACTGAGACAGATCCATTAGGACAGACCACATACTGAGACTACAGGTCCTGATTTACATTTCTTCTACAGGAGTAACCTCAGAGTGACTCTCCTGACAGCTGGAGGAGGAAAAACTGACTGAAAATCAGAAACATCAGTCACAGATGAAGACTCCCTCGTCTTCCTCTCCTTCTCCTGACAATAATCAAATGTCATCATGTCTAAACTTGCAGCTTTTTTTTTTTGGCTCATTGTGGCATTTTTTGATATTTGCATCCATTCCTGCACTTGATTCAGACTTCTGCAAGTTTTTTTTGGATGTGCATCGTTACAAAATCTGACGATGAAGATCTTCTGGGATGGTGGAGATGAGTTACTCTTGTTAACGACCACTTCAACAAACGCTTATCTTGATGGCGCACTTTTTATACAACAAACCAGCTAGCGGTACAAAAAATCCAGTCCCTGGATTTCTGCCGGTTTTTCAAAACCTTATTAATACAGATCAAACCAACCCAGCAAGAAGTGGTTGAAAAGACGTCTTCACCGTACGTCTAAACAACGTCTAGATTCGGACCGTCGAGATAAAGCCCAGTTTTCAACGTCTTTTTTTGGGTTAATTTACGGTCATGACAGGCCGACGTGATTTAGCCTGAAAAAAGACGTCTAAATGACGTTGGGTGTTTGGTAGGAATGTTGCAGTTCCACCAGGAATAACGGGGGCAGTGTTGAGCAAGTTAAGCAGCCAACAGTTCAAGCCTCTGTAGATGTAAAACAGAGTTCCTCATGGAAACAGTAATCAGACGAGGAGTCGAGTGAAATGTGGTTTCTCGTGTCGATCACAATCACGAGTTTTATTGGTCGTTTACGAGACTGATCAGTGATATTTGGAGCCAATATGTGCCAAAATTTAGAACAAAGTCAGAATCGACAGGAGCTGCGTTCAAGTTACATGGTCCTTTGACATCTAGCCAATCAGATTGTGTTGTGGGCGGGACATTAAGTGAGATGGAGTGATGCAAGAAAATAAACCGTAAGTGAAAAACATCCTCATTCAGCCGAGATCAATAATCAGTCGCAATCTCCAACCAACCTGGACTTTAAACCCAGGCTGCATTTGCTGAACTTAACCTTTAAAAATAACGAGAGTTAAATGTAGAAGCAGTTTAATTCTTATTTTGTGTCGTAGTTTTGTAGCAAACACCAGAAATCAACTCTTTTTCCCATTTCATGTGAAAACAGAGCTGTAGCTGTAAACGCCTGATTATTCCCTCAGTATGTTTCATGAGTTTCTGCACAAACGAAACCAAAAACACGGCGACAGATCGGTTAATTAAAGCTCGGCTCTCTAAAAGACAAACAAAGCGAGTCCTCTGTGATGTCTGCAGACTTTATAAACAACTTTCAACTCGCTCTGGATGAACCTTGGCTTCATTATTCTCACATTTTTGCACCACCTATGACAGATTTGTAGAAAAACCTTCCTCCACAAATGTCCCCGCGTTTTGCCAAATAAACACTCTTTGATTTCCCCACATGCTGATCCCGGAGCTGGCACGCTCACGCTCTTTAAAAGCGCAGTGGCGTTGGTGCTGTGACAGCTGAGCGGGACTCTGTGATCGCTGTAAAAACATGAGAGATGACAACAGAGGCGGCGACATCAAAGACGCACACACGCGCACACGCTTACACGCACGTTCACACATGAGGAAATCAGCAGCAGATTACTGAGGCTGGTTATTCATCAGCACTTACAGGAGCGGGGTTAAGAGTCATGCGCATGCATAGTGCCGCATTGTAATGACTCGCAGAGATCATTCGTACATGAGGAAGAAAAAGAAAGCAACTCTGAGCGTCCTATCGACACTCACTTAAGATAATGGGCCTGCAGGGAGGATATAGATTGGAGGATGAATCTGGGAGCTTGTGTTTGCAGCTGAATGGGCAGACACAGCAGATAAAGGGCTTTAGAAAGGGACACTACAGGACCCACGGAGGCAATTTGTCAGGATTAAAGCTGTACAGTGTCTGTCGATGTGTGTGTGTGTGTGTGTGTGTGTGGCCGCAGAGTCAGGTGTTGTTCATTAAATCCAGGTTGTCAGGGAATCAAAGCGCCAACCTGAGAGCACCCAAAGGTCATCTGAGGCTGAGCGTCTACCGTCGATTCGACACGACTCCACGGTCCAATCTGACTGCAGGTTCTCTTCAATTATAGACATTTAGAGGCGCCATGGTTTCGCTTTAACATTCAGACTGTAAGATATGTTAAAAAAAATGACATTCAAAAGTACTGGGGTGTTAGGAAGCAGGAGGATGCTGCAGGGACTTAACTACAGTGTGCAAACAGGGACAAAAAGCCCATGGGCTCAAGCTAATAGGTATGGCACAATAAAACTTTGCAGTAGAAATCACCAAATTATTTATTCCATGAATAGGTTTAGGTTAAGCCTAAAGCTTCTGGTCGAGGTTCGTTTCCAGCCTGTAGCGTCTTCCATTAATATCACAGTCCTCTCCTTCCCTCTGTTGTCCTTCTCTGTCTCCAGTCCTGTCCTCTCCAGTAAAGACAAAAAGCCTGTACCGAGCAGAAGCAAACTTCATTTTAACCTAATCCAGAAATGCAAGCCACCATCTACATGTCCATGGCGAGAGTTTTACTGCAGTGTGATTTATACAAGTTTAGAAGCAACATCTGCTGCCATCAAGACGAGGAAGACCTTCATACTTCAGCAAGACTATGAGAAACCACATTCTGACAACAGGGATTACAACAGCATGGCTCTGTAGTAGAAGAGTCCTGCATTTAAACTGCTCTGATGCAGTCCTGACTTGACTTCTTTTGGAGACATTTGGCATTGAAAACACGACAAAAGAGACCCTGAACCGTCGGACAGACTTTTAAAAAACTCCAGAAACTGGTCTCTTTGGGCCCCAAACATGTTCAGAATCAGAATTTGACTTGTTGTTTTAGCACTATTTATGATTAAATGTAGTTTAAAGGATTTGCAAACCATCAAGTTTAATTTTTGGTGAGATTTTGCATCAGTATGTTGATTTAATGCCGCGGTCCAGTTGTTCTCGGAAGTCGGGATTTCCAAGCTCAGAGTCGGATATTCATCTGGAACGCCCCCCTGAAGACAGATTTCCGAATTGGAAAGTTGAACGATCCTCGCCAACCCTGAGTTGACGATGACGTTATTATCCAAGATGGCAGCACAGTGTACCAACAGTAAAGAGTAACAGTGAAAGCTCTCGTTATTATTATATTATTATTAGCACTTCTGTTTTGTTTTAGTGAAATTAAATAAGTGGATTATGTTGTACTGTCCAACGTCTAACTGTGAACACAGTGCTGTGGTGTTTGTAAGAGGAAAATACTGTGTTATGCGTTGTTTACGACTGGTATAGCTAACAACAGCTGACAATTGTAAACAACAGCTAACAGTAGGCGTCTCTCTTGGTTTTCCGAATTTTTTACTGGAACGCCGTCAACTCAGGTGTAGCATAATTCCCAGCTCCAACATACGACTTCCGAGGTAACTGGAACGCAGCATAAATACAGGAGACTCGTTGTGTGCTTTTTTGTTTTGTGCAATCAAATATTTTTGCACCTAAAAGGGTTGAAAAATAAAAGCGAACCTGCAGAAACTTCGATATTTACGACAGTAGTGTTCAGTACAAAGAGGATTTGTGGGAGTGTGCGTGTGTGTGTGTGTGTGTGTGTGTGCGTGTGTGTGTGTGTGTGTGTGTGTGTGACTCTGCTGCTGCGAGTGTCTTTGTTTCCACATGAAGCCCTTCAGCCTGCACAGACTTCAATCAGATACCATCACCAACAAACCCCTGATTACCTCCCTCTACATCTCCTGCTCTCTCCTGTAGCATCATCTGCTGCTTTGAACCTCCACACACACACACACACACACACACACACACACACACACACACACACACACACACACACACACACACACTGCCTCAGATAAGAGCCCTGCAGCAGAATCAGAACCAGACAAATGTCAAACAGAAAACACACACACTGTACACACACTCAGCACACACGCCTGACCTTCAGCAGCGCCTCCTGAGGCCCAACATGTGAGAGGCTACCTGTGTTCAAGCAGAGATCCCTGACGGCCTCCTGCACATGCTTTCAACCTCCCTCCTAATGAAATTGGTTCGGCTTCACAATGCTCTCTTTCTGCGCTGATCCTGACGCTTGAAAAGCTGCAGGAAGGAAAAAAAGAAAAGAAAGCAATCTGTTTGCACACAGCCGTCAGACCTGCAGCTGACACTGAGGGCTTTTATTGTGGCGGTCCACGACATTAAAGAAACATCTAAACCCCAACACGCTGTCCTCCATCTGCAGAGGTTAGAAAACAATGTTGATATTATGCAAATAGAGCGAGCTTAATCCAGCACTTCCACCTCCACACTCTGACACAGAGCTATTGTGTCAGATGAATTCATTACAGGAGCTGTCAGAGCAAATCTCATTACAGACCAAACAGCAATCAACACATCAGAGTGTTTAAGACGGCGGCAAAGCTGCGAGACTCTCACATTAAACCGAGGAGTCCGCTTAAAGCTCTTAAAGCGAGATTTATTTATTTAACATCAACATCCTGTTTCTTCTTTTCTGCATTTTTATCTGCGTTAAAACTGATCAATTCAAAGGTTTGCTCATTTGCATGTTGTGACTCTAAAGAAAGAGACATCAGGATCAGGATCGGGTTTATGTCCAGGTAGGTTTAGACACAGACAGAGAGAATCTGTCTCTGTGTTTCGTTGCTACGAAACTGAACGCAGAATAACTGTTTACACTGAAATCAGGGTTGATAAGAGTTTATTGATCCTGCTCATTGATCCAGATCTTCACTGTACAGATTTTTAAAAGTCACCTACATATAGCTACACCTAGCTTAAACAGCTTGCATATAACTTTATCTCCCTGAGCATTTTTTCAGTGTCTGCCTAAAATCTGAAGAATTTCCAAACGGAGCTTCTAAAGTTCGTTGGAGTCTGAATATTCCGCCATTTTTATAAAATACTCAAGTATATATTCAAATGTAGAATATTCTTCAACACCCCTACTGCTCTGCTGAAACCAGACATCTTGTGATCGGACCTTCACAGGCCTTGCTGATCGTGGATACAGCCTCTGATTGGTCAACAGACCTAAACAACATAAATAAGACTCTTTCCCTAAAATTCACTCAAAGATCACTTTGGTTTTTGAAGGTTTGGATCTGCTCCGTCTCACTTTTGGTTCGTACCCTGAAAGCCGCCGGTCTCACAGAGTGAGTGGATTTTATTTTAAGTCTTTACATTGTTTTGTTCTTTTTCTACAGCTGATCTTGAAAACAAAACAATATCATGTCAAGAGCTACCAGATCAACCCTTTAAAGAACCAAACTCTTCATAAAGGATCTATTTTAAAGAGAAAAAGTCTTATATTTGTTCGGTATCTTGACATATCCTACATTTTTAGACTTAAAGCAGTTTTTCAGCTCCTTTGTACAGGATGAATTTCACTTTTCTCTTTATAGAAAGCTGATAAAAACTGTTTCACTTCAGTCCTCGTGGATATTTTTCTGCAAAGCCTCAAAAAAAGAAAGACTGACTGACTATAAAGCCGTTTGGTTTGCAGGTAAACAAACCTCTCACAGTGTTTTGGTTTCGCTGCATCTTTCCATCACATTTACACATCACACTCTGTCCTCTGACAGCAGCGCAGGTGTGCACAGACGCCGACGAGCGAAATGAGCTGCGGTAACACCTGGTGGAGTATTTTGCACGGTAACCCTAAATGTTAATGACTGGAGCAGTTGGTGGGCAAATTGACGGGATAACAAGCTCTGATGAGGCCCGCAGAGTTAATCAATGATGGTGACATCCGAGGAGATGATGGTGGAAAAAAAAACTCAGAGCAGCAGTCAATGAGAGGGAACAAGGACCCGGAGCACAGTCAATGAAGAGCACAATGCAAACTCAGCAAGAGAAGCAGAACAGCCTCGAGCGCTGAGGGGAAAAATGCACCGTCGCAGGGTTAAAATCGAGTGAAATGCACCGACTCCCCCGTGGACGGACATCTAGGACCCCTCAAATAGAAGCAGAGGGAGAGAGGACGGGTGAGTGCGCTTCAGAGGTCATAAATCAGACGCGCAGCATCGTGTGTCTTCGGTCCGGCGGCGGCGGCGTCGGCACGTTTCAATCACCGCAACAACAGACAAGCTGACAGCAGAAAAACCCCGAGGCAGAGAAAGACCAGCAGCAGCAGCTCCAGTGAGATATGAGACACCTGAGAGAGTGACATCTATCAACCTTTACAAAGAGACAGGTCCATCAGCGGGGAGTGCATCCTGACTCCCAGACCGAACAATCCTGCAGCTGCTTTTTTTGGACTTGTAAGACAAAATAGGAGAGGTGGGCTCGACAGGAGAGTCAGAGTCAGACTTTGATAATAAAGTGAGGAGGTATGTACAATAGAGAGATAAACCCCCGAATGATGGTGTGCAAAGTCACCAGTGAGACACCTGTAACTATCTCAACTGAATTACACGTTAAGTCAAAGCAAAGACGCGATTAGACGCTCGTACTACTCTGGCGGCGCAAATGACGCAAATTGAGCATGAGCTGAAAATGTCTCGACCTGAGCAGATAATCGCATCACGATAACTCATCAGCATGAAGGTTGCCAGGTAACATATAAAAACAAATGGTTGTTCATCTAAAATGGAGGACAAACTGATCGTGTCGGTGTGGTGGTGTCCCGAATTATATGATACCTTTTCTTTCAATTACCGATATTGAAATAAAAAGGAGCTCACCTGGAGGAACGTGAGTGAAGAGATCGGATTACCTGGTAAATTGTAAAAAACTTTGTCTATCTATTGATCCCATTGGCAGGGATTACCACTGACGCACAAACGAAGCGAGTAAATACTATTCATTTAAGCGAGTAGATGATTTTACACGCACTTGATGTGAGCGCTCCATTAAAAGGAGGTTGTACTTGCTGTGTATGTCATGAACTCTGTTGGCTGCAGATAATCTGATAATCTATTTCACCGTCTGTAATCTCCCTCCGCCTTTGCATCCATCCCTGAGCTTCCCTCACTGCTCACACCTGAGAACCCAAAACCAACCTCGGCGCCTGAATAACACCCAAAAACATCCAGAGAAAATAAGAACATACGACAGATGAAGTCTGGATTCATGAAGGTTTGATTTTATCTGCAGCACAGACACGAATAAGTTTTAACGCCGACCTTTAGTCTCCGCCTTTCTCTCAGGATTACCGGCTCCATCCAGGAGCTCTGCCCTCTCTCTGTCTAAACTTCACCGCCACAAAAGCCGCTTTGTTCGAGCGCTCATGTCTGATCAAAGCAGGAAGAATGGAAAATGGAAAATTTCCCTGAAACCTTGAGTAAAGCAGAGAAATCATCATTTATTGTCAAAGATGAAAGCTTTGTCCGGACCTTGGAAACACTTGTTGAATCCGCAAATGTCTCCACTTAGAGCTGTCTGAACATTGGCTTTGAAAATCCATTTGTAAATCTTTTTCTGTGTGGATCAGAAGTCGAAAGGAGAATAAAAACGACCCTGTGATAAAACAGAACGTCCTAAAAATGTACTTTAAAGTAAAAAACAGGATAAATTTGCTCTTAGAGCGAAAGGATGAAGTACAAAAAGGAGGTTAATGATGCTTTTCTGGCTCTACTCTGAGATCTCCCTGCACTTCTTCGCGCTGACATGAAATGCTAAAGGCTGAGGCGGGGAGAGCAGCAGCAAAGACCTCCTTTTTTTTCCCTTGGCATGCAGAACTCTTGCGAAAGTTCGTCTGGGCCAAAAAGAGGGAAATGCTCTGACGCAAAGCTGTGATAACGTCAGTCTCTGGAGGGATGGGGTGCATATGTCTTTCAGACCAAACAAACTGATGGTCTAATAGTGGATTTATCCTGCTTTTCATACTCAAACACTATTTCTCTGTGGCTGAAAACCAACAAATCTACAAAAATCCATCTCTGTTCGTTAAGACCCGGACCGTCTCTTCCTCTCTGCAGTCCTCGTTTTGGATTTAGTTTGATCAAATGGGTATAATTATACATGAAAAGCCTGTCTAGTCTGGAATTAAGTAAATACAGCCGCAGGAGATGCAAACACTCATTTCAAGGCCAAGTGCGGACATCCTCAGAAGCAATCCCAGAAAATCCTGCCTGAGACACTAAAGAAGACGAGTGCAGCCAAAAAAAACAGCAAAAACTCTCCATGTCACTCTCTGATTCTGTGACCTGCAGCGTGCTAAATGAAAACTCCACCTGTCCTCGGCTAACCGCTGTTTCCACCTGCGTTCTTTTGGCGACAAAGCTGGAAATATTATTTATTTTTTGGGGGGAAGCAGGGAGGGTTTGTTTGATCTGACAGCCAGCTCGTACCACCCGAGGAGTGGACAGATTACCATCAGCTGTCTGAGGGGGAGCAGAGCGGCAGGATGGGTCCCTAACCCGCCGAGGTCAGGCCTCTGGATGCAGATAAAGCCCTTCCTTTTCATCAAACACCTCGTGGAGAAAAGCAGTCCCAGAAACCTGCAGAGTGACGCTGCAGAACTGCCGACTTCACGCTGCAAAGTGGGTCGATTACGGCGAGTAAGAGCAGCGGCTTCAGAGGGCACCTTGGAAAAATAAGCTTTTTCAGGAATAATCAAAATGCCCCAAAGCTTGAGAAATAGTCTGGTTATAATCCCAGATTCACTCAACGGCTTTATGAAGATTGCTTTCCCTTTTATAAAGACAAATAGGTGACTGTTAAAGAAGGGGAAATCAGGATTTGAAATCCTGCAAGGTGACTTCAGGTAAAAGCAAACGCAGCACACGCTCGTCTTTGTCCCTCTTGAGTCTTTAAACCGAGAGGAAAAACGCCCCAGGAAGCGCAGAGGGAACACAAATCCAGCTTTCTCTGGAAGGACATCTTTCTCACAGCTCCGTAAATCCAATTCATCCTTCCTGCGAGCGAGGATGTGTTCGCCAGAATTTGATTTGGGGGAGATCCATGTTGACTCAGTTAGTGGAAATGAATAAGACCACCGCGGCGCTGAGAGGCAGATAAACCGGCTGTATTTTCTTATTAAACTCTCTCTAGTGCTCCTTTAAAGAGTGGATTTGAATTTCCGCCAACAGGTACTCTCGAGCATTATCATCAGATTTGCATTTTAAAGTGCGGGGATCGTTTGTCTCATCACACCTGCGACATTTCTCAGACTCAGATATAAAATATACCTAAAAATAAACTTCCTTTGACTCCTGGAACCTCCTGGGTTTGGTCGCTCGGTTTGATTTCTCTGTGAGATGGGAGTGGATGTCTCTTTAATGAGGCTAAGTATCGGCTTTTTCTTGGCGCCATCTCAGGTGAACTTCCTCTTCAGCACCTGGAGCAAAGCCCTCAGTAAATCCAGCCTGTGGAGACAGCGGCTAACTCGACAAAGAAACCAATATGTGCACCTGTGGGCCTCCTGTTGCCATGAACACCATCAGCAGCAGCAGCAGCAGCAGCAGAGTCAGTGTAGCGTAATCGTCACCAGCAGCCGGCGGGGACTCAGCGCTTCCTAAACAAATTAGCCCTGAGAAAACTGCTGAGGCCCGAACCTTTAATTACATCAACCTGAAACCGAATTATAGGCCGACTCTGCTGCGTGTAATAACTAATGCACATCAAACAAGCCTCCTCCTCCTCCTCCTCCTGTCCCGCTCCGTCTCCAGTTTGGAACATTTATATCGAGGTTTTCATTCCCGGGAGAGACAGAGAGAAATGTCAAGACAAGAGAGACGTGGCTTATCCTCCCTCCCTGGCCTTTCAGCTTCTCTTTCTTTCGCTCCCTCCATTCTTCTCCCTCCTCGCTCCACTTTCCTCATTCATTCTCCCCCGCTCTGTCTCTCCTTTCTCTTTTTATCCTGTCATCTACATTGTGAGGAGCGTCTGCGGCTCCTCTGAGCCTCCGCTGTGTAAGCAGAGCAGGCGAGGTGGAAGCAGAGGTGCTGCGCGCAGAATAGTGAAACACAAACGCTGCTGGATGGGATTTCAATCTGCCGGCTGAGGGATAAAATGAGATATATCTGGAGTTAACCATCTTTTCTACTCCTTGAACAGGTTGATGGTGTTCACATATGGAAAGATATTATTCGTATCTAGTAAATTTAGGTCTATGGTCCTTTTAAAACAGAGTCTACTGGGTTTCTTTGTCCTTTAAATGAACATAAACCTTGAAAACTTGATTCTTTAATGGAGGGGAAGTTTAAGGATGGACCAGTGGATCAGGTTTTACTCTTTTTAAAGTTGTACAAACTAGGGCTGTGCAAGAAACCGGAAATCTACCAATTCCAAAGTTGAATAATTTTAATTCATATTATACAGATTTGCACATGGAGTGAGTCACTGGCGCTGCCGGTGTTGTGCCGAGAAACACGTGTCCGCCGAGAGTTTCTTTCGGAACGTTACCCGTCACCGTTTAGCCCTGCAAGTAAGAATTGTATCTGTTGCCACAAAGAGAGATAACAAGTCCCAGCAAAATAGAAGCAAGCCAAAAATATCTCTAAGACAGACAGAAGCCATTCTACTAACATTCCCAAAAAGAGGTAAGATTAATTAATTTGTTACCTCTTTTCAACAAGGCTAATGTCAAACCTGATGTCTTTACTCACAGGGCAAGGTATACAGTCCATTCATTCAACAGTAGTATTAGATCGTATCGGATATCGGCAGATACACTCAGCCCAGATATCAGTTTTGGATTGGATCGGAAAAAAATGGATCCGTGCATCTCTAAAAAAATGAATAAATAAAAGTTGGTTTTGGAAGCAAAAAAAGAAGACTTTAGCGTTCTTTATAGTAACGAGAAATGGTGAGGAGAGGAGAGCAGGGAGAGGAGGAGGCAGATGGAGAAAGGCTCTTCTCTCCTCTCTGCAGCGGTCCATTAATCTTGTTGTTCAATAGTTCTTTATAAGGAGCTATAGGCCATTAAACAACATGTAGATAGAGTCAATGAAAAGGGTCAAAGGTCAACAGTTTGAGGACTAATAGACTGATCGATGGACAGAAAATCAACTCTTGTTTGGTCACTAATTACTCCTTCTTCTTTGGGCGATTTTTCAGGAACATGTCGATCAGTTATAATAAACTCTGACTTTTATAATTGGCTTTGATAAGACAGTGTTTTCTGACTTTATTATGTAAATGATCCGATTCTGGAGGATTTGATGGACATGCTAAGACATTTAAAAATGTGACTTTTGGCTGCGAGGAGCTTGTCATGGGCGGTCTGACATTTTATGGACAGAATTAATTATTAATCGCCCTAAAAACATCCTTTGGTTAGAAAAATAATGATCGGCTGCAGCCTTTGAGTTCTCCCTGCTCTTAATTATTTATTGTTACGTCGAGGCAACGTTTCCCCCAGCGCTAATGACTGAAAAGCGGTTTTGAGGAACATGCTCGGATGCATACTCTCTTGTCGTCCATTATGAAAACATGACTGTTTGTCCTCACGCTTACCTTTACAGAGTTCAGCAGCCCTGTGAAGTCACATTGGTTATCTTCAAACCATTACAGCCTCGTCCAGGCACTAAGGCAATTAATTACTGAATTATAGCATGCCAGTGCACAATGAATGCAACAGGCCCTGGAGGCTTTTTTCTCATTACCAGGTACACAGTGTCCTACACAGGCGAGGCAGGGGAGGCTTTTAATAACGTTTAGTATTCAGATTAAACCGTCGTATGCAGCCAGCACTCCAGCTTCCAGGGTTTGGGCTCCAAAGTGGGATCAATTTACAATCCAATTAATTCAAATTATGTGGAAACATGCTCACAAGGAGGGAAACAATCAGCTGTCCCATTAAGGTGAAGACAAACGGGGTCTGAGGTGGAAAATATGAAGGAAAAGGGGGCCTCTGAAGGTTTGACATGGCCAGTGTAACCAGCTAAAAAATAACCGGGACTATCACAGGGATTTACTGGAGATAGGAGAGCTGTGGGCTGTGAGCTGAGCTGCTCTTACAGAGTCTTTACCAGGTCTGAAAATGAACCTGGTACTCACAACCAGTCAAAATACTGATTTAAAAAGTTTACAAAAGAATTCAGAGGTCTTTGGAGGGGCTGTAGGGGCTGTGAGCTGAGCTGCTCCTGCACTGACTCTGTTCATCCTCACCAAATTTCTTACCAGGAACCAGATTATCATCAAAGGCCTTGTCTTCTCCTACATATAAAACCAGGTCTTTAAAAACCAGGCTCATTTGGATGTCAGGAGGGGTCTGTGAACCGAGCTGCTGGTTGCTTCTCTATAGATACTTAAACCTCCAAAATATTACACTGTGAATAAACAATAGAACAGGCTCTCTGTAAATTTACTCTTGCCAACTTTCAGATACAGGGGGCTGCAAGCTGAGCTGGTAACCAGGTTTACTGATTACAGAGTCTTTACCAGGTCTCAAAATGAACCTGGTAGACACAACCATTTAAAATACTGATTTAAAAAGTTGACATATGTATTGAGCGGTCTTCGGAAGGGCTGTGGACTGAGCTGCTGCTCACTTTTTTTATGTCCTTAAACCTCAAAAATATAACACACTGAACAAACAACAAAATAGGCTCTCTGTAAATTTACTCTTTCCAACTTCTAGATACAGGGGCTGCAAAACGTAGTGGTCTTTGAGGGACTGTGGGGGCTGAGAGCTGAGTTGCTGCTTGCTTCTTTTTAGGTACTTAAACTTGTAATGAACCTGGTTCTCAAAATCAGTCAAAACACTGATTTAAAAAGTTTACATATGAATTCAGATGTCTTTGGAGGGGCTGCGAGCTGAGCTGCTACAAACTTTAGTTTACCATGTGGTTTAATTCCTTCCTCTGGGAAAACGACCCAGTTAAAACAAACTTTGATCACAAATGAAGGTGTCATTTCAAGATGTTTTATAGCCCAGATTCGGAAAAGCTTCAACAGACAGGAAACCTGAGAGTTGTGCAGACGGAAACTGGAGTTTTGAACAAAGTTTCTCTTGAGCAACACGTGACCATCAACTTCTCAGAGCTAAGTGAAACCACGGGGACGTGCACACAACACGACACTTAATGTAGCACAAGAAGGAGGCTGGCTGTCCCAGTTTGTCATCGTGTTTGTGAACAGATTTAGACTCAGAAACAGGTGAAGAAAGAGAAAAGACGGGTAGGTAGGGGGGAGGTAAAGTCAGTGAAGCATCCTCTGCAGCAGTGAAGACACATTAGAGGCCCAGCAGAGGATTTGTGATGGATGAAGGAAATGGGATGCTGCTGCAGACTCCCCGGTGACCAGGACGATATGAGGATGAATTTTGTTTTAGTTATCTTCAGAGGAGCAGACAGAATATTAAAGAAAACCTTTTTTTAAGTCTATGAATGTCAAAAAAAGCTGCAAACACATGTGACTTCTCGTTTCCAAAAAACCTGACGCTTAAAGGAAATGAATATCGTCCCTCTCCCTGCTATCGAGCGCCACCCATGAGTTGTTTTTTTATGCCCAGCAATAATCTGCACAGCAGCTGCCAAACTCGTAAATTTGGCAACAACATCAGGATCATTGGCAGAGCTGAGCGGAGCGAGTGGTGGTGAATCCAAACTCACTGCGTTTCTATCGCAGTTTCACAGGAGAGACGGAGAGATTTTGGATAGAGCGAAGAAGAGGGAAAATATCAGGGTTTTAAAAACGATCGCCGTCATTTTTAGAGGGGGAAGAGTCAGAGTTTAACTTCATCCCAGGCGCAGAGATACTCTCTCCTTCTGTCTCCTCATCTTCCTCCTCATTGCCAAGGCTCCATCACGCCATTTCCCTTCAGGGCTCGTGTCCTTGTGCGCCAAAAAAAATTTCAATCACGGTACGAGAGCTTGTGTTGTGGCTGTTTTTCGCCTGCAGACACAACACAGCGTGCGGCCTTTTCCACACAGTCCCCAAACAAGCTGCGCCTGGTTCAAGAGGGGAGGTCACCCTGACTAAAGGAAATCAAATTCACTCAGACCTCTGCCTCTAAGGAGAACAACCACATTAACTACCCTCCTCGTGGGGCCGCAACACTCGCCAGACCCTGACGGCAAAAAAATGAAAATTTAAAAAAAAACCTGACCCGTCCGTGGAGTCGCCACCGCACGCTGATTCTTCCCCAGCTTTCAAATTCAATCCCCACATCCAATCTGCAAGTTTAATTAGACGCCAAGGGCTGAGAGGTGTTAGAAAAAAGGGGAAATATTAGCAGAAGTGTACGACAAGAAGAGGTCAGAGGCTGGGAATGAGTTTAAAATAATAACTCCAGTGGATTCATGATTTATGGCCTCAGGGCAGCCGTGGAGTGACCGTATGCTGCCGGTGTTCGTTTCCTCGTCTCACGACGCTTTCATGAAGAGCGTCTCAGATTGTGTCATGTCGCTGTGTTGAATAATAAAAGCTCGCGCAGACAGCCGCAGATGTCGGAGTGGAAAGGAAAGTGGGACACGTGTCTGGATGAAGCGAAGAAGAGAGGATTTCAAAGAGCGAACAGACGGAGGAGCCAGACTCAGATTTAACCTCTGAAATCTGACGGTTTATGACACGAGGTGGGGTCTTTGGTCCGGTTAGGGGGCGTGTCCAGTCCATCATGTGACCCTGTCAGCTGTTATTCAAGGTTACTTTAATTATAATCAAGTAAAACATACAGAACTGTTCTGCACGTTTTGACCCGCAGCTCCATATAAGAGCACAGGCTGTAAATTCAGAGCACGGTGAGTCCACAGTGATGAAGTCCATCATCTGTTTGGCTAAAGGGTCAAAGGTCAGGTGCAGAGTTGGTTGTAAAAAGACTCCCAGGGGTCTCGTCCATCTCTGTCCATACATCATTCCCTCTGCCGAAGGAGGGAGGTCGTCCCGTGGACCTTCACAGCTCAGTGATGTCACACGAGCTCATTCATCAAAAAGCACCGCGCATCCATCAACCTCCATATCTGACCCGCGCGTGTGACCCCCCCCGGCAGCCACACCTCCGGCGTCGCATCGGCAGCTGATCAGAAGTGACACACAAGCGTCAACAAAAGAGTGGGAGGAGAGAGAATACACTCACCGAGCATATCCACCGTGTCTATGACGGGCGGCTTCCTCTCCTGCGGTAAATCGAGCATGAACGGTGAAGCTCGTCAATCATATCTGGGTCATTTGACGAATCAAGAGCATGCCGTCGTCAAACTACAGCTCCTTATCATGGCTAATAACGCCAAATTAAAAAAGCAAGGACAAAAAGACTCTTGACCTTCCACGACACGTTTTCCTCAGTATCTTTGAGTCTCTCTCTACATTATCTGGACTCCTGCTTTTCTTACCCAGCATCAGTTCTCTAAATATTTTATAAACACTGCAGACATCAATTATTGTGTCAATATCCAAGAATTTTCCTACATGAAAAACAGAAAAAAAATCATGCAAAGTTCACTCTGAGGGATTTTCTGCATTAGGAAACTGTTTATGAACGCTGGTTAATGATTAAAAGGAGGTTAAAACTTAACAACAGTGAGAGATCAGTAAAGGGTTAATTGCATGAGGACTTTCACCAAATGTGATAAAGTTCAGAGACAAAAAGCAGCAGGTAGAACTCGCTTAAAGTGGACTTGACTTGCAAAATAAGCACAATGGTGACTGAAATCCTCACGACTAGACACGAGTATCATTAAAAAATACCAAATGATCTAAAAACCCTGTTGGAAACAAACACATTTTGTTCAATTGTCTTTAATTTCTTTCTTTTGCATCCAAGCAAATCACACGTTTCGTGGCAGGGACATGGTCCAAAATTTTGCTGACGATCCAGGCTCTACAAAATTTTTTGATATTTTATAGATTGCTCCATAATGCCCCAAAAGAAATCTTCAACTTACAATCTGCGTGTAGGAACAATGGTAGGCACATGTGAAAAAGTCTCATATCCTTGTGGTGACATCCTGACAGAGAGTCTGCAAATTTGGGGATATAAGCGCATATCAGGTTTCATCAAATCAACTCCAAATTTGGGTCACTGTGTTATAGATGCTGTGAAAATTCACATCTTTTTAAAAAGACAGGTGTAGTAGATCTTCAATCTACTCCGGATTTCGTAGACATGATAAAGGTCCGCCCCTAAACACATCTATACTCTTTTTCTTCAACTACAGTATCGTCATAAAGTCATGCTATGGGAGGACATTAAACAAACTATTAGGGCTGAAACGATTCCTCAAATACCTCGATTACAAATAATGATCGAGGAATTTTGCCTCGAGTTCTTGTTTATAAGCTCAAATCTTCACTGTTTTGCACAGATTCTTTTGAAGGTGACACAATGCGCTCACGTCACCACGGTAGAAGGAGGAGTAAGCACCGTTTAGGTTTTGCGGAGTGAAAAATAAATGATGAGACGGGCTTTTCTTGGAGTGTTGCCGACCTAGAGACTCTGCACTCTTCTCTTCACGTTAGCTTGTAGCCTAACATTCCTGGTGTAGTAGCAGAAGCAGGTAACATAGGAGTTATTCAGCTCTCGGACACTAATGTCTTCAGGGACATGATTAAAGTCAGTATCATAATTAGCTTTCTTACGAGCATTGCAATCCGCTAACGCACACGCTTGTTCCGCGATTGTCCTCCATTTCTCCGAGTCTGGCCTTCATTGCGGGGCTACAGGAAATCTAACTTTATGTGAGTCTGCCGTTTGGGTCCAATTACTCGAGTAATCGGTAGAATATTCAGTAGAATTCTCGATGACTAAAATATTCGATAGCTGTGCCTCTACAAACTATCACACATAATACCCGACATGTATCACAGGTTTGATTACAGACCAAATCAACATCAAACTACTCACTTTGTTCACAGTCATAATCATAACACCACCTACTGGCCTGAGCGGATCTACATATAAAGTACATTAAGTTCATAGTGAGCCATGTTAAATCCACTGTTGGTGTTTTTCTAGTTTTTGAAAGACAAGACCGCCGAGCATTTTAACTGGGGAACTGTTGGCCAAAGAGCGGGGTTTCAGTGCACATCCACACCTCAGATGTTGAACGCCTCTGCAGACCTGTAGGTTTTTAAACCGTAAAATCAACAACTCACTGTAAGTCACTGCCATGCTACAACTTCATCGTTCTATGAAACGCTGATTGCTTGAAATGCTATCAAGGTCAGACTTTACACAGGGTCAGAAAAACACAGAGCAGATGACGTGATATCACACCACAAACACAGACACAGGCTCCATTTCTGCTTCATTTGCATTTTACAGATCCATCCATCCACACATGAGCGTTCAGAGTCTCTGTGACAGAGCTGGATGGATTTTCAGGTGTATAGACGGAGCGCTAAAACACATCATAAAACCCGGGGTAGTGAGGTGTGATGGCACCTCGCAGGAGTGTGCAATGACGTGTGTCTGACACCAGACTGTGGGTGTCCCGGAGGAGCAGAGACCTTCATCCCGGAGGCTGAAACACTTGTCTGCACATGTGCACAAAACATCCACACCCACTGAGGTGCACATTTACCACACGTGGATCTGAACCGTTGAGAGCTGCTGCATAAAAACACGGAGCGCTCCAGCGATAAAGACACTCTGATAATCTTTGCTGTCTTGCTGATCTGAGCACATTCATGATAAAGGGTCAAAATTATCCCCTTTTGTCTGCGGTGTTGTTTCCCTTCGCAGCTGCGTTTTCAACGGCGCACAATGATGTAATCAGCCGTCGCTTCATGCAGCTGGCACGTCCGCAGACCACACTGATTTCAAGAGGCCTGCAGCAAGGTCTCTTTTACGTAATTGCTCACTCATGCAATACACGCCGGAGCCTTTCCTCTGTTTGTTTCATGTAATTGCACATCAAACTATTTCCGTTTCAGTGTTTAAACCGCAGTGAAGGAACAAAACAAACCAGGAAGAAGGCTCGCTTTCAGCAGAGGGGAGGCAGGAAATTTACTCTTGCATTTCCTTATCTGATTATAAGATTTAATATAACATGTTTAGACTCTGGTTTGATGCATGCAGACTGGCGCTTTTATATAAAACTCATTTACACATTTGTTTGCTATGTGACTTTATTTATAACAATACCTATTCCTATTTGTACAAACAAGCTCAGAGAGTCACTTTGCACTTTCTGAAACAAACAAGGATCTTTTTATCAACAGTTTGTTTCAACACTGTACAAGTCAAGAAAAGTATTGAATTCCAAGGCCTTGAATTTGATCTACAACTTATTGATTGTTCCCTGTATATCTTACTGTGTGGAACTGTGGGGACCCACCTTTAAAACCACTATAAATTTAATAATAAAACTGAAAAAATGAGCTATATGTGTTATCAATAAGACTGATTATTATGATCACACAGACTGTTTTTCTAAATTCTCATGTTATGAAATTTTATGATAAAATAAAGCAAATTATGTTCAGAGCAAAATCAAAAATGCTCGCTGACTCAGTACGGAGGTTCTTTTCAATCCAGGACAGTCTGTATAATCTCAGAGGTGCTTCCAGATTGACTGTACTAAAGCTAAAATGAAAAGGAGATGTGTCTCCATTACTAGTTAAATTCAGGAATGATGCCAACATGAGTCTAAAAACGTCATTCTTTTTTGGTTTTTAAGAAAATGGTTTGTAAAGCTTTTTTTGAAGTTTATAAGTTCGATTAATTATCTGTTGTTGTGGTTTCTTTGCTTCTCTGGAGGTCGGTCGACTAAAAAGTTGACAATACAGTATCAGCTTTGATAAGCACTCTGTTAGTTTGTTAGTTTGTTAGTTAGTTAGTTAGTTAGTTAGTTAGTTAGTTAGTTAGTTTACTCTGCTTCTGCCTTTTCAGTCAATATTTTAACACGTGATTCTTGATTTAGTGATTCGGTGATTTAGTGTAAAATGTCAATATTGTGTTCAATATTTGGTGTTGTCATGACTGATTAAACAGCAACTACTTCTACTACTACTGCATTTATCAAACCATTTCAGCATAATGAGTACAATCCTCGTTCCTGTGACTTACTTTCACTCGCTCTCTGCATGTTTTATTAACGCCACACTTCATTATTTGTGGATTTTGCAGATTTTTTCAACAAAAAAAAGCTGAATGGTGCATTAAAGTGATCCGCCTTTGACCTGTGAATGATGGCAGGTTAATCTGCTAACACGACTCCTCTTTTGGACCAGTTTCAACAGACTTGGCCGGCTGAACTTTCTGCCTCTGTGGCAGCGTTTAATGTACATCACAGCACATGTTTTAAGGCGAAACTGCAGAGTCTACACTTTTCATCCAGCCTCTGTTTTGTCTGCGTCACGTGGCGTCTGCATATCCAAGTGTTTTCGTCTTTTAGGTCAATTTAATGGATGTTTAAAGGCACGGTAAATTATCTCCTCTGACAACACAAAACGCGTTCGCCGTCGCTATTCATCACCGTTTACGAAAATACCAACATCTATCATCAGAGGAGACAACTGCAAAACAACAGGAGCGCCACAAAGAGCGTGATTGATTCAAACAGAGTCCTTTTCAGGAATCCTGGAGCCAGAAGCCACCGGTTCGTGGCTTTGCAAACCAAAAGCATTAAATCCTGTCGTTAAGGATGGATGATAGAGTCAGGCGAGGTTTAAATACGCCTGTATGAATGAATACAAGCTTCATTTGAGATAGAGCGTCCAAACAAATGAGGTGCCAGGCAGCAGGAAGGAGGAACACGGAGGTATCAGCTTTAAAACCTCCCGCAGACAATCAAAACGTTGATATCAGGAAACTTTAAAGTGGTAAACATTAAATAATGCGCTTTCTAATCCTCTCAAGAGTCTCAATTTGGAGGATAACCTTGGAGGTCCAACAACACGGCGAGATACTTGTATCATCTTCCTTCAATTGCCACTTAAAACCTCATCCTCGGCTCAAATCTCAGACTTCCTTTTTTATCATTGCGGCAAATTGAATTTAGCCGAGCGACGCAGGCGTGTGTTTCAGCCTGTCAGTTGATTCAGCCTCTCCTCCCGCTGAGGAGGAACCCCCGCCGGCACACGCACAGACCTAAACTCATTACAGAAGGTCAACGCCGGCGCCCCGTCAACTGTCAGGAAGCTCTTGAAAAGAAAAGGAAATTGATCAATCATCTACAGGTCTCTGAGGCGGGATCACATGAGAGGGAATTATGGGTAAAAATTCACAGGTGAGGCATGAGGATGATGAGGAGGAGGAGGAAGAGAAGGACAGGTGAAGGCTGCATAGGAAATCATACGGTAACCGATCTTTTGTGTTTCATGTAAATCCATGACAGACTGAAATCATTCAAGTTACACCTTTAAAAAACAGACATTTACTGAAGTGTTTTTCATGTTTTATCATCTAAAAAAAAACATTTTCAAGAAATACAAAACCCACGAAACACCTGCTTTTCATGAAAGTTATGCGAAGTTTACATCAAATGAGTGTTGGGCGTTTTTTTCCTCGTGTAAATTCAATTAATAGCTTAAAAATAATCATACTGTCGCATTTGTTCATTTTCCTTTTATTTTTAAACTCAGAATTGTAAACAAATGCAAACAAAACGTCAGAAAACCTTTTTTCTCATATGGCGTACCTTTGGCGAAAGACTCTGTCAAGCTCTTTTGTATCAGAGGAGCCGCTGCAACTTTATTTCTTTGTGCAGCAGGTGCGTCACGCATCTTGTGGCTCTAATAATAGAGTTTGGCGTGTTTCATCTTTAGGTGGTAGAAGAGGTTGCTGGTGTTTCCTCCTCCTCCAACGACAGCCACACGACACTCATTGCATAGTTTTGTTTTTTGGTCATTGTTAGATTTTCTAAATCCAAAGAATCTCCAGAAAACCGATGTCGTGACTTGCGCCCTTTTTCTGAACAAGTTCCTCCTCCTCTTCCTCATGTTGGGTGGGTCGGGCTGCCTCCGTTTGTTCGGTACTGCCGCTAATCTCCACGTCCGCCATGACCAACACCAATGACGCTGTTTCTTCTTCGTCGAGGTTATGCCAAGCAATCTGCTGGACACGCCGGCACCCAAACCTGACCAATCAAATGGAGCGAACAAACTCTGCACAACGCGCTGGTGAATACGGAAACGCACCCAAACGGACACACTCCGGCTTTCCTGTTAGCGAGCACAGACAACTACACACTGACTCAGAGAGACGCAGCAGACGTCTGCTCTCTCTCTCCGGTATAAACGGTAGAGCAAAATTTCTACTGGTAGACACTTTTATACCGTCACATGGTGTATATCGTCATACCGCCCAACACTACTTCAAATTAACGTCAACCTCACAGTGTGAGGTAAATCTGAGCAAAAATAAGACAATAGCGATGTTGGACATTAGATGTACTGATGCTTTATCTCATAGTGAAATATAAGAAACTATTTCATAAAAGAAAATGTGGTTATTCGCATTTTTAAAACACCCAAATACCAGGAAGCGTTATCACTCAGAATTAAGTTTATGTAGGAATTACAAAATCAGTCTACTCTCCTCAGAGCCTGAACGCCGTCTTCTCTCTGAGTTGAGACTGTGAGTGAAATAGCGGCGGTTAAAGTCCTGAAGGAGACACAACAGTCTCTTAGTCCTGGTCCGACGCAGCGCTCTGCTGATTATTGTTTATTTCAGGTAGAATAGATGTAGAAAGACTCTGTGGTTTTGGGGGGTCTCACGCTTCTCTCTCTGTTTCCTGTAACTTCCTGTTTTGGCTGCTGGTAGAATTCGCCACTTCCTCCTTAAACGCTTATCTCCTCTACATAACCCAAACACATGCTGCAGATTAAAACCTCAGATTAAGCAGCAGGAAGTTCAGACTGTTTCTTTACCACGAGAACATTAACAAAAAAACACAACAGTGGTTAAAATGTACAGGAGGAAGAAAATGTTCCCATCATGCAGTTTTGTCCATGTTCTTACCTTTAGATAACAGCATGTTTACCTCAACAGGCACTGAGCGCTGCCCCAAGGCTGTATGTACAGGGAAGAATAAATAAAGCTCTGACTGCAGCTACTGTTACAATTAGAGGAACAGTGGAGAGAAACTGAGGGAGACCGAGAGACTTTCTAAAACAGCCGAAAAACTCAATAAGGCACACAGAATAAAAAACACAAATTTTAGTTTTATTTATTTATTGTCTCATATTATGTATAAAAAAATTAAGTCTTGGTTTATGCCTGACAAATCCAGGAAATTGTCAAATTTAAGGCGATTTCATAACAAAAATAAAAATGAAATTGCTTGACTTAAATTTTTCCCCCCAGTTTTGTCATTTTCTTATTAAAGAAATAAACTTTGATTTAAAAATATTAAAAATATTAGAAATTTTATTGTCTTAAGTTGGGCATGTAGTACCTTGAAATGGGTAATTTTCTGGATTTGTCAGGTGAACAAGGTTTAAAAAAAGCTCTATACAGCACATTTTTTACTAGACATAAGATTTGTTTTTTTGTTTTTTTTTAAATCTCATATCATGTATAAAAACATTATAAAGAAGTCTTGTCAGTCTTGATTTATACCTGACAAATCCGGGCAATTGTCCAACTTAAGGTGATTTCACAACAAAAATAAAAGTGAAATTGCTTGAGTTAAAAAATTATGTATTTTTCCAGCTTTTGTTTGTGTCATTGTTTTAATTAAAGAAATTAAGTCTGATCTTAAATATAAGAAATTTAAATGAAATGGGTAATTTTCTGGATTTGTCAGGCAAAGGAGGTTTAAATTAAGCTCTATGCGGCACTTTTTGCACTAGACATAAGATTAGTTGTTTTGTTTTTTTAATCTAATATCCTGTATAAAAAAAATTATTAAAAGTCTTGATTCATACCAGGCATATTTAAGGTGATTTCACCACATCAATACGGATAAAATTGCTTGAGTTAAAAAAAAAATCTAATTTTTGTCATTTTCTTATTCAAGAAATTGTCTTTGATTTACAATATTAGAAATTTAATGGCTTTATGTTGGACATGTCATACCTTGAAATGGGTAATTTTCTGGATTTGTCAGGCGAAGGAGGTTTAAATTAAGCTCTATACAGCACTTTTCTACTAGACGTAAGATTTTTTTTTTTTAATTTGACATGATTTAAGATTTTTGCAGTATTTCTTTCGGAAAACTTTGCAATTGCCTACTTCACCTGAAATATAGGAAGGGAACCATCTGTTTATTCTTTGCTAGCATAAAGTTTTTCCTCCAGTGAAAAAAATCCCCAGAGAAGTTTGAGCCTCATTTTCACGAGGGAGGGCAGAATCTGAAAAACACCGTCTGCATCAACAGCCTGAGAAAGTCTGTAAAGGTAAAAAAACTAAATCAATACCGTAAAACTCCCGACACAAATTACCCAAGATCCCATAAAGGCCGCTTTCTCCCAGCAGATGGGAACCAATTAGCCACCTGACTCCCAGAAAACACTTGAGCAGCCGTGTGGAGCCGAAATGCAAATGAAGCAGAGGGTAAGGTGGATGCGGACCCACCGGTGTCGTGGGAGAGGAGAAATTAATGAAGAAGACAGCGGAGGAGCAGATTTGGAAATGGGAAAGGGAATAAAGTGGGAAATGATATATGGAGGGCGCGCGGAGCCGGACTGAAGGTCCCTGAAGGGGTGATGGGAACGACGAGCGGAGGGTGAAACGTATCTGTTGATGGAGAATATCATAAAATCCTCCAGGCTGAGGATCCTCAATCAGCTGACATCAACATCAGCTCGACACATTCAATTTGAGGCGAACAAGAAACCATTGATCTTGTTAATGAACATCTTGTCTTGTTAGTTTAACTGGCGCTTGATTGGTTGATTAAATTCAGGAGGGCTGTTGCATCTGTGTCCAACTTCCTGTGGAGTTTAAGGCTGTAACAAAGCAATGAAGAGAGTAGATAAAAAATCATGCAAGCACTTAAAAAATCAGAAATCCGAATCACTCATGAGGAGCAGGGTTCAGCTTTTACAGCTCTAAGTGCAGAAACGACTCCTGAACCTCTCAAATACTTTCTTGCACAATTACGAATAACCGCTAAACCTGAAAAATATCTCCATCAGAAGAGCTTAAAACCAAACCATTGAACTTTTTGCACACCGTACAAATCACCAAAATTACAAAGCCGAGGTTTTCTCAGTCACAGAATTCAAAGGATAATCTGAAACCTGCGAGGGATTTAAAAAAAACAAGCTGCCTTTTTCAATTTGACACAGAATAAAAGCTGCAACCTTTTTGGAACCGCACTCTTGGCATCGCATTTCAAATCTCTCACATCCCTTCAAAGTAAGTGAGACTAAAAAAAAAGGGCTGGAATAAGATGCCAGGACAAGTTACGCTCTTGAGGACAAATTCAAAGCTTCGAACGTGTCTAAAAGCTCGGCGCCTTGGCAAACTCAGAAGCTGTGTTTACCTTCATTCCCCCTGACTGCTCCCACAAGGCGTGAGGCAGCTGTTAGATAAAGCCGAGTAAATATTGGTAAGTGTAGGTGATATAAGGCGACGTATCACCCGAGAGACTTAGCCGCACAGGCAGCAACAGCTGAATTCGTGACATCTGCATAATGAGGTGTTCCTCATAAATCTGCATAAAAGTGATGTACAGTTGTTTGAAAACACAAGCTGAGGTGGAGAATGAGACTGCGACTGAAGGTATGTTTATCATTATCTTGACTTTATCAAACTATTCTCCATCCATTCCCAGAAAATGCTTATCAACGTGCCGCTAATGGCCTCTTTGGTTCCTATTCTGAGCTTTTAACCAGATTGTATGCAGTCAGGGCCTTGTAGAGGTCAAACGCTGATGTTCGGTGATAAGGTCTGGCTCCATTTTTGGCCTAACATTTTATCCCAGAGACTGGGCTGGAGGTCGGAGCTGTGTGCCAGTCAGTCAGCTTCCCCCACATCAAACTGGGGGAATCGGCGAGGGACTGTCACGCCAGAAGACAAACAGACGATGAAAGAACATAACGATCATTAACATAATTGTACAATGTGGCATGAACGGCCCTCGGTGACAAGTGACCCTGAACGGGTGCGGAAAAATCTCAATGGGGGATCAACTGTGGACATTTTAGCTTCATATGGAGTGAAAACTAAACGATAGCGAGCAAGTCTGCAATCATCAGCATGTGCAAATTTCTGATCAACTGCTTTCTTATTTTGTATTTCAATAAAAATGGTTTAAGACATCTGCAAAAGCATGACACACCAGTAGATGGCGATAATGTGCAGCATGTGAAACACCAAAGACAAACATCTTAGCTCATGCACAACACTTTTATCTCAAATTTGCATCCGGAATGGCTACGAAAAGGCCATATCCGCCAATAGTAGCTGATCGTAATCTTTCAAGTTGATGTGTCAAATTCCAACGGCTTCTTGCAAGAGTTCTATTGTTTCCGGACCTGTGCTGGAAAGGAAGTCGGCACAGACTCAAAATAAAACATCCGTCTTCTTTTCAAAATAAAACACTCCACACACCATGCAAACGGGCGGAGACAGACAAGCGAAAGGTTTATAGACAGCATTTAGTCCAGCAATTACACGTGAATCTGCGGGCTCTTGTGTTTTTTCACGATTCCTGCTGCCTGTAATCCGCCACGAAACTCGCCCCCTCAGGAAGTAGTATACGGAGAAAATCGTCGCCGTTCCTGATGCGGTGAAAATTGGGGGTTAGACAGATAACGTCATGCATGAGTTGAGATAATCAAGTCAGCTTTTCCAAAAACCCTCCTTTCCATTTTGCCATCAACAGGAATTTTCGTCAGCAGCTCAGCTCGCAGCTCTTGCAAAACTGTTGCTTTTGGCGTTTTGGAGGTTTGAACAACAGGAGTCTTTTGTTTTGAAGAGGAAGACAACTCTTGAAATAGTTCAGCTCGGTGTTGAAACCATGTGAAAGAGGATAAGCCGTGGCCAAATGAAGTTAATGTGGCGGCTGGCAGCTCAGCTCACAGCCCAGGAGCTTCAGAGAAACACTAATGAAGAGGGGTTACTTTTAAAAAACATGTGCAAAGAGAAACTCTGGAGCCTTTTTCTTTCTAATCTCTTCATTTTGGTGGATTTGAGGGAATCTGAGCATATTTAAGCAGCTGGAAGTCCAAAATATCTTCATAAAGGAGAATTTAATCTGCATCCAGCCTTCAATCTTCATTCAGTTTGTTGCAGAGGCTCGTCCTTGGACTTCACACATTTCTACAGGCATTCATGACCCGACTGAATACCTCTGTGAGTTACCCTCATACGAATGAAAGTGCTCCGCAATTCTGCACTAGTGAAGTTCCTTCTCTTGATCCGACAACTCGAGCAAATTAAACTCACTGATGCGTTTGAATAACTCAGATAACTGTTTTCTTTGCAGCGCTGGACCTGAACTCACACTGCTCTACATTTCTCAGAGAAGAAACACCACAATGTCTCAGCAGCTTTTAAATCACAGTCAGTCAATAATGAAAGGAGTCATTTTGTGTTATTTATCCAGCGATTCGCACTAAAGCGGTTTTCTCCTTCCAAGAATGGGAGGTTTTACAGTTACGATCCAGCTCCTTTTTATGTTTTATTGGTTTTTCTTATTAACAGAAGTAAAACTCATTTTCCTGGAGCGACTCTTCAATTTAAGTGAACTGTTTGTCCTCTTTGTCCTTGCTGTTGCTGTTGTTGTTGTTGTTGTTGTTCCTGTAACATGTGGAGCACTTTGTTCTTGTTCCCACATCCTCCCCTCATGAGTCACCAATTTGGTCCCTGCTGAGTTACTACACTACAAAAACATGCAAAATCAACATTAGGTTCCCAGAGCAGTAATGTTATGTTAGTCTGAATAAAAACGGTCATAATCAGGCAGAAATGACAGTTTCTCTGCAGACAAACAGCTTTTGTTAGACCCCTGTGATTCATGCTAATGGTTCTTTCTCTGCTTGTTTCCATGGCGCACTGGGTAAGGATCGATTCACTGATAAAAGAATGTCCACCTCCGCTACACTAGGTGGCGATACCTTTTTGTTTAGCTCATCATGATTGGATTGGTTGACTTTTAGCTCATGAACCAAAACAATCGACACACACGTTACAACATCTTTTTCTTTTAAGCCTCTTTCATTTCTTCTGTCAAGGTTTTGAGACATATTCATGCTATTAAACAGTATCAGAAATGTGAACCATTAGAGCAGCCCAGTCACTGAGGCCAGTTTGAGTTTAATTGAGTCATATACATGCAAACGAAAATCAACCGCCAACGATCTCAGCCACTTTTTAATCAGCTAGTAATATCCGCCATCTGTAAAATAAAAGGCCAATACAGAAAATTAGGAATTACCAATACCAGCCCTAATAACTGGCCAAGGTTGGTACCTGACTGGGTTAAACTGAGTTACAACGGACCAACTTGTTGATTTGAGGCAACAACAACAACACCAGAGTTTATACAGCATGTCCAAAAAGAAATATGCCACAGTTAAAGTGAAAGTTGACTGAGCCAAAGTCCACGAAACTCTCTGCTTATCTAATGAAATAAACATGTCAGAATAAACATATCTAAAAAAACACCCAGATGAAATAATCAGATTAAGTGTTAATCTGGTTATTAGGATCTAATAGTTTCCTGCTGAATGGATTATCTTCAGTTTACACCAACCCCTCTCAGCCCTCCTAATAATCCCCTCTGAATGGGCCAGTCACCTCTAAATAGGTGGACTGCTCATTAGGCTGCTTACTAAGCAGGTTTTTAGGGAAAAAGGTTGATATCTGCATCTCCACATGGTGGCAGTATCACAATAAAAGGCATATCAGACTGTAAACATGAACATGTCGCACATTTCATTGAGTGAAAAGCAATGCCTCAGCCCAAACATGTCCACTACCAATGACAACAGTGAGTCATCTTCCTGTGCACGTAAACAGAACCAGCTGAGGGACGATTTTGTCCACTCTGATGTCCAACACGCTCGCAAAAGATACAAAACGGAAGACTTCAAATCCCACAAATCATGCTCCCAGTGAATGTAACCCTTTCACCAGTAAGCTCTGAAATCCTCAAGTAGGGATGGGCGATATGGGCTGAAAAAAACTTCATCACGATAAGATTTGCCATTCTGGCGATCACGATAAAAGTCCTGATCAAAAATATAATTCCAATCTATATTTTTGACTCGTTTTGTCTTGAGAACACCAGTTGGAGTAGTCAAATAAGATACTTAACCACAAGTTTAATTGGTAGGTTATGGAGAAAACTAATGACATCAAACAAGTCTCAATGTGAAAACATTTTCAACATTAGTTTAAAACTCTTACTGCACAGAGTGAAGAGCAGCAGATCCACGATCCAATGTCAGGCATACCTGATTGCACTCGTCTAAACCCCAATCTTGAAGGAAAATGCGAGTGCGGAGCCTCGTTCAGTGCCGGGTTGCTTAGAAACGTCTTCTTCATAACCTTCGGCCATGTTTGTTTGTTATTCTTCTCTGTGAGGGCTACGGCTCACGCTTATGTCATCAACTTGCATTTATGATATTTATCATCAGATGGCAAATATTTATCAAGGAGGATTTTTCAGGCGATAGATCGTGAATGATAATTTATCGCCCATCCCTATCCTCTAGTGACAAACTCTTCCAGTCCAGTGTTTTACTCTTAAGGTTTCATTTTGTGCCTGTACTTTGTAAATTCCTCATGTTTGTGTTCGAGGAAAAACCACAAATTTGAAGCCAAAAGGAGTCCGATGTTTCTCAGCAGCAAGACACGATCATGCAAAAATAAAGTGGAGAAAAACAAAGACCATGTTGCAACCCTCTCAGCCTTGAGACCTCCTGAGCAGGTTTGTCTGACCACAATCACAATCTTCAAATTCCTTGTTTTGTCCAAACACAACACACCAAAGCCCAAAGCTTTTCAGTCAATAACAAAACAGACCAGAAGAACTGAAAACAGCCAATATCTGAGGGATAAATCTGGACACGCTTGCATTGTTATCCCCCGTAGATAAATCTACAGTAGGCACCATGCTTCAGGCTGCTGCAGTGAGATTTTACAAGCAACGTAGCAGACAATGAGAGATAAGTTGCGATCTATAGAGCTGTACAGACAATACCCAGAAATAACCTGCCTGAACAGCAGAGTGATTTTACAGACAGTAGGAAATCGCTCACAGAGCCGTAAAGGTTTACCGCTGGCAGAAGAAGAAATCAAACTGACACAGACTCGCTCGAACACGGAAATCCTACAGGCCATGTAGTTATCTGAGATTTAAGGAAGAGTTGACACATCTTTAATGTTGGATGAAGACCAGTCGCAGTAATTCAGGCTTTTAAATAAATAAAAAAAAAGCAGGGGGATTATGGGGGTTTGTCAAATTCATGAGGAAGGGAAAAGACCTGAATGCAAATCAGAGATGAAATATGCGCCATCCACCAAACTTTGGATTTAAAGTTTAATCAAAAAAAGCCAATTTTCCTGCACAAATCCTCTTTATTTGACCCATTTTTGCATTTCACAGACTGCCACCAACTTTGCATATAAAAGGACACCGCAGAGAGTAAAAAAACACACCTAGCATTGCATTACAGCCTTGAATTTTCACTCAGAGTGGTTTAAGGTAAAAGATCCCAGCTTTTTACAAAACACAATTAGAGGATAATGGAAGGAGGTAGCAGGAAAGTGCACTTAAAGTGGCACTGACGCACAAAGGAACTTGTTTTTCATCATAAAAATGCAGATGCTGTCTTTTCTGGCATTTTCAGCACATTTATTTTCAATGTAACAACGGGTGACAATGACATTAGAGCAGCAGGCAGGAACCCCCCACTGTAAGCTGTTTAGCAAGGCTGCAGGAATTAAGATAACACAAAGGAGGTCTGATAGGGAGTCAGCCAATATAGCACATGATCAGATAAGGCAAAGAAATATTGTCTGTGAGGCAATAAGTAGGTGAGAAATAATAGGTTTCAACTTCATTAAACCTCCAAACAGCTGGAAATATCAGTGAAATGAGGCTGAAATTGTCCCAATTCCAGTTGTTGCTCCTAAATTAAAGGTTAAGAGGCTGTGCAAATGCAAACCTCCTGAAACAAACCCCCCAAAAGACAGATGCTGCCTCACCTTCCACGACAAAACAAAGCAATCCACATCTCAGACACAACTTTGCAGCGTTTCCTGCACACTCCGCAGCCCTCCAGCCAGACTCCCTTCAATAATCACTCATTTTAAGACAAAGAGGCTGATCTGCAGCTTACCTTTTGTTACTTCCCGTGTAGCAGCCGTCCTGTCTGTGTCTGTGCGTGTCTGCTCTCCTCCGGCTCCTCCGTGGATTTAATCGGGTCACAGCAGCAGCGGCGGTGTTGTTGGTTAGAGCTGGTTGCGAAATTGTTGACGCGCGCTTCGCCTTGTTTAGTGGGCGGCGTGGCTGCTCGCTGTTTTCTTCCTGCAATTCAGACCAGCGAAAAAACACACAAAAAAATCCCTCCCACTCCTCGCTGTGTCCTGCCCAGCTCTCTCTCTCTCTCTCTCTCTCTGACAGCGGTTACGCCCTCTCCGTCACTATAAGCAGGAAAATGTTATTCACACATAACCGGCTTCAGCGTGGGGAGAAAGCCGTGTCACCACCACCACCACCACCGGCTGGGCTGGATGATGAGATGTGATGTCTGGCCGGCTGTGAGCAGCCCGAGCAGGCAGACAGGAGTCCTGCTGCACCGCTGCGCTCCGCTGGATTTGGTGGCTGTGGCTGCACTGTAAAAAATGTCCACCCAGAGCTGAGTTTGTGGTCTGTGACACAGTTTTACAGCCAGGACAGAGGGGGGCACAGCTTGGTGTTTTGTCCTTGCTGTTATTTGCATGAGACTCGCCTTGAAATAGAGCGGACACCATCCTTTTAACACGACATAATGTCCCCAGAGTACTCCAGAAAGTTCCTGTTACCTCAGAGTGTTCCTGTTTCTCGTCAAATAAGTGACGAAGAGACTCGATTTTGCAGAAGTTTTGTAGATGCAGAATTATTTTGTGTTCAGGTGAGGTTTGTTTATGGCTCCTCAGACTGCTGTGTATTGCTATCCTGCGGTCGTTACTTAAGTTGGTATAAATAGAGAAACAAGCGGTCAGCAACATTCATCTCTCAACGGGGTGTCTAACTCTGTGTTACGGTGAGTTTGACCCTAAATTAATTTTATGTCAGAATATTCCTTTAAATCACAAGCCAGAGGTCACTCAGGCCTATGTAATGCATCTGCAGAGCCAGAATCTTTAGTTTTAGGACCACCATTCTAGGACTGAATCTCTAGGATATCTGTGTTGTTGTTAGTAGAGCTGGGGATAAGGGTTATGGTTAGGCAATACTAAAGTGGACTTTGGTGATCCACTGTTACCTGGTGCTGAGAATGTGTTCTTGAATCTGCAGCCTCTATTCTGCAAGAAAAGCAGAATCTGTTCACACAGGACTAGATTTTAGTAGAGGAGGTGGTCTGTCTTTGTCATAGTAGTATCATCCCCCAGAGACTTTGTGAGCTATTTAGGGAAGCAGGTCAAGTGGAGACTTGAAGATCCGCCATGGGGCAACCCTGGGAAGCATTTGCAGGCAAGTAAAGACTATGAAGCATCCTCAAATGTCTGCGAAATGACACCTATGTAAAGTTATGGCCAGCAATGCTTTCTATGTAGTCTTTTAAGCACCTGCAGTTCCCAGAGTGTCCACTAGAGGGGGTGGAATTTTTCAAAACGTATGCTTTAATTATATCGATGCTAAGAGTTACGCAGGAATTCAGGGTTTGGGGCGCTGTACTTCTAAAATACCCCATATTTTTCTCTTATTTGAGTTGGTGCTTGAGTTGCATATTGAACTTAAACCCCCAATTTCCACTGCATCCAAAACGGCTACGAATTTCACACCATGCAAACAGGTGGGGACAAACAAGTGAAAGGTTTTTAGACGTCATTTCACCCTGATGACACCATGGATGAGGAGATGTTGATTCTAGAAGTCTAGAAGTAGATTTCCTCCTCTGGAAGGACACAATCTACTGCTTACATGGTTAGCCTATGTGGCTAAAGACAACTTGTTATCGCGTGATTGCACATACATCCACGGGCTCTTGTGAGTTCTCACGATTCCTGCTGTCCGTAATCCACCACGAAATTTGCCTCACAAATGGATCCAGTAGGAATTGGCAGACGGCGAAAATTGCTGCCGTTCTGGATCGGAGCCGTTCCGGATGCGGTGAAAAATGGGAGTAACCCTCCTTAATCTGGTTTGCACTACCTAAGTATGAAAGCGAAATTAGCCAGCTTCTGCCAGTGTGGGAAATGTTTAACACCAGTTGATGCCTCAGAGACTGTTATTTGTAACTGAAAGAGACTCGGAAAACCGTCTTTGCTCAAAAATGAGTCTCACTGTAGCTCAGCTGACCTCTCCATATTGATATTTTTTGCAGTGTGTCTCTGCGTAAACAGCTCTCTGAGGAAATGTGAAAGTATTTCTTCAGTCGTAAGTCAACTTAGGACAGATTTGCCTTATTTGGGCTGATTATCTCTCAACCATATACAAGCTCCTTTTTTTTTTTTAAAGTCCTGAGGAGTATAAAGCCCTTACTCTGGGACATAACACTCAAGGATGCAATTTAGTATAATAGACTAAACCAGAGCAGAATATTGCCATATCCCCAAATCCTCAAAGGAGATGAAAAAAATAACAGAAATTATGACAAAGTCTGTGTCAGTTCCCTCCTGAGCTCAGCAGACACCTCCTCACTGCTCCCCTGAGAGTATTTCAGGAGTCTTATAAAGATCTCCTGCCGGCGAAGATTTCCGATTTCCTCTAAAAATGAATTCATCGCCACCAGAGCGAGCGGTATAATTAAATGTGGTGACCAGAGTATAATTAAAAGTAGTGGCAATTAAATTTTGCAGGAATATGTCTGCCATGTCTCCCAGTTTTGGGTTGAATTATTAATGGGAACCCTGAGGATGCGTTTAACAAGATGCTATATTTATCTTTGTGTGTGCGAGTGTGTGTGTGTTTGAATATATTAAAAGCCACCTGGGCTGCAGGCCCGAGCCACGGTCCCCCCGGAGCCCACTGACAGTATCGCTGCAGCGTTAGTGCTCTTTGATATATTTGCTTTAATTATGGAGGATAATGAATTTAGATTTGTGATGCATCAAGGCGCTGAAATGGCAACTCACCCCGGGAGCCCGTAAATGTCTGAAACTGCTCCAGGCTCCTCCAGGGGGAGTTTGGGAATCTTACACAAGATTGAGATGATTAAAATAGATTAGCTTCTGAAATGCTAATGTTGACTTTTGCCGCAGAAACCTGGCTGCAGCCCAAAGGATGCACAATCAAATACAGCAAGGGAGACTCTCTGCAGAGGGGCTGCAACTGTAAAGAGCCGTGAGCAGGTTTTAGGGGGAAGCACCGCGTAACAGCCGCCATGAATGAAACAGAAACAAAGAGCGGGACTTTTTGCGGTTTTTCAAAAAGAACAAGTATGAAGAAAAATGAACACCTGTTGCAGAAATTGAGCTCTGGAAACTTTGGACCTGCTGACTCTTATGTTGAAAACTAAGCAGATGTTTTAACGTTGATTCGGAGTCTGAATTCCTGCCTTGACTTGATTGATGCATCAGACATGTCGCTACCTGGTCCGTCCCGGAAACCCGATTTGTACTGCGCATTTGCGAAATGTAAGTCACTTCCTTTACTACTTTTCCCCTCACGGTTTGCGACAGCTTCGACGCTTGTTCGGCAGCTTCAGCATCAGCGAGCTCGCTACAGTTAAAAAGAAGGCTTCAGTTTATCTCCAGCCACACGCTTTTTCTCTTGAACAGAGTGCGTACGCCAACTGAAGCATAGCGCCTGAAAGTCAGTAGAATGGCGCCCAGTTTTACGATTAAAGGTTCCTACGACAGCTTAATTGTAAAATTGCAACATAGTTATAAAAGGCTTAAACGACCCCCGCCCCCCTTGATACTTTGAAAAGTCAGAGAACCATATTTTTGACCGGGTTGTGGCGATCTTCGTGCCCCAAAAGGTCTCACCGTGCTGGGCAGGAGCTCTGACGAATGCCTCCACATTAGTTCTGGAGCCTCCTGCTAGCTGGCCTGTCACATCGCCAACTTGTTTCTAAATCGAGTAGTTTAAATCGAGTTTTTTTTTAAGGTGAAGTAAATTTGCACTTGTGCAGTACGGATTGTGACGGTAGCGACTCACTGCCGTAAAATACACTGAAATGCAAGAGAGGAAGTGACGTACGTTTTTGCACATGTGCAGTACAAATCAGGTTTCCGGGACAGGTAAGGTAGTAACTGTACAAAAATAGGAGTCGTGTTTATCTGCTGAAATGAGCTGAGAGTATTGTTTCGTCCAAGAAAAAAGTCTACGTTTGTTTAACACAAATATACTCCATAGTTGTTTGGTACTATTCCCAAAGACAGATGACAGAGAATACTTATAATCTGCATCTATAATTTACATACTTTTGAGAGTAAACAGCAGGTTCTGCATATTTAATCCATGTCTGAGCTGCATTATTCTGTATGTAGTGTCTCAGACTCAAACTCAGGACGGAAATACGAATTTCCTCTGCGAAATAACCTGACAAAATAAGACCACATCGTGTCTGAAGCCTTCAGAAATTTGCTGGCACACCGTCTTTACATGTGAAAGGAGATCAGCGTCGATGTCAGTGTGTGTTTGTTCAGACTCCTTCGAGGACAGTAACTCTAACCTGCAGCTATGGCTTAGATAAATCCTGAGCTTTCACTCTAATTGGACCTTTTGTCTCATAAATAAAATGATCTGAAGACGCGCTCTCCATCGACATCCATATTTGCTCCGATCGTCCACGTGACTTTGAGCCGCCGGCAATTAATTAAAGCCAGGACAGGCAGGGTTCAGCTGGTTTGTCAGACCTGCCAGTCATCAGAGTGGCGTGACAATGATCTGACCATCACCGGCTTAATTGGCATTCGGAGGACGTGCTCGTCTCACTGTAGGCTAAATAAACACACAGGATGCAGCCTTCACTCCTCGTTTCTCTTGATCAATAACCCTCGAACCACCTCTGTCAGCCAGGAAACAGGAGCGGGAGGAGCTTTTATCTCCTCTGGAGCAGGTTTGTATTTTCACACGTGTACAAAATTAATATAAAACTCTGATAAAGGACTGCCACTGGCTATGTCTCAAGACGTTTAAGACTGTTATTTGACATCTCGCTCTCTGCACCACACGGGCTGAAAGGTGCTCATGTATTAAACAAAATAGCTTTGAGATATTCGCAGACGTGTTTCGTCAAACTGTGTTGTTAGTTACTGCGGCTGTAGTACGTCGGACACGGTGCATTACCTAAAATTCAGACTGTGTTGGAATAAACGTTGAGTCTGTATCTGACCACCTGCTGCAGTTCGCCACCATCTCTCTCTCTCTTCTTAGAGCTTTTTTAACGTACCATGTCCCCAAGTGACGTGACCTCAGACGACACAGCAGGTCAGTTAAATCTGAGGTGGACTGCAAAATTCTTGTGGAGGTTCAATCCTTAAAGATCTATAAAGCTGCAAGGAACCGAAAAGTGTAACTACGATTTAAAGGGATATTCCGGGGTAAAATTAATTGAGGGTCAAACACACCCTAACACCGAGTTAGACATCCCCTCGAGAGATGAATGTTGCCGACCGCTTGTTTCTCTAGGTATACCAACGACGGCACGATAGCAATACAGAAAGCCACACGCTCAACCAAAACAAATAATGCTCAGAACAGCACCTAACTTCATCAACAGGACATATAGGGTCACAGACATAGTACTAGACACCAAACATCTTTTTAACTTTGCCAAAAAAAATTTTAGCAGAGACTAAACACAACTCACCTACTCTCTTCCAGCAGCCGCTTGTTTGTACGAAGACCTCCAGGCGAGTCCATCGACTACAGTGGGGTGATGCAGCTCAAGGAAGAATATTTATGATCATTTTTTTTTATCATTTCCTTGAAGTAATAATCACCATATTAATCATTTAGCACTGCAGACACGGTAGTTCTTCTGCCTTAGCGTCTCGGTCTGATTGTATTTCCATGAAGAAATGATTATAAATGTTCTTCCTTGAGCTGCATCACCCTGCTGTAGTACGTAATGGACTGGCCCCAGGTCTCGCTACAAACAAGCGGCTGCTGGAAGAGAGTAGGTGAGTTGTGTTTAGTCTCTTTGCTAAAGAAATCAGTCAAAGCTAAAAAGATGTTTGGTGACTAGTGCTATGGCTGTGACCCTATATGTCCTGTTGATGAAGTTAGGTGCTGTTCTGAGCATTATTTGTGGCTATAGAGTTGCGTTTTGGTTGAGCACGTGGCTCTTTGTATTGCTTTGTGAGGTCGTTACTAAAGTTGGTATAACTAGAGGAGCAAGCGGTCGGCAACATTCACCTCTTGACGGGGTGTCTAACTCCGGAATATCCCTTTAAATGTCTTGTTGAATCCTCAAATATCTGAAATTTGCAGCCAGTTCTTGATACCCAAACCTTACTATCGTTCGTCTCCTGTCCCTCTGAGGGCTAGTTAGGGATTCAGAAATCCTCCATAAGTATAATCGAAAGCCGACCTGGATATTGATCAGTTTCAATGAACGCAGAAGTTTTGGAAACAGTCCGGTTGTCAGGATCGAGGTGAGGTTTCCCTTCTCCTCCACAGAGAGTGTGACTGTTTCATAATTTTCTCCATTTAGACTCTTAAAAACAGCGTGAACAGAGGCTCCGACAGTTCTGCATGAAATAACACCAACTGTACGTGAGCGGATTCTCAATCAAACAATCCCTGAAACCTCCTCCGCTCCCTCCTCATCTGACAAAAACACTTTTTTTTTTAACTTTGGCTTTTCCCTCCTCTTCCTCTCATTTGCACCTTCTCTCTCTCTGTCTCCCTGCTCTGAGTATGAATGAACTCCGCACACACCTCACTACAGTTCCTGGAAAATTAGGTCAGTTGTTGAACAGAGCGAAGCCTCCATGTGGGACATAAAAGCTGGCGCACTTCTGTGGAAAATTTCACAGCTCCTGTCATCTATTTTCCATCACAACACATCCAGCACCTGGTACCACTCCAGGCTGTAAAGAGAGCGATCGGGGAAGGAAAGGGGGAAGGAGGGGGAGTCGTCTTTCTCTGCTGAATCTGAAGCGTCGTCTCAGAGTGTGTGACTTTTGCGTAATTGTGCTCATGAGCAGAGACGGCACAAAGACAAATTCCTCAAGTGTGCTGTGTTTTCCGCAAACAAGCAAAGGTGATTGTGATTGTTTTTCCCCACCTTACCCCTTTCCTCCCCTCTCTCTCCCCCTCCACTGTATTCACTGTGTTTCCTCTGCCTCCACGGGAGCCTCTAATTGCCTATTGTGCTGGCTGCTCAGCTGTCTGGGTGATGTGCAGAGACAAGCAGCATCCTCAAAATAAATTGATGTGTTCTCCTGAGGTTCTCCGAGAAAAGCTTTCACATGATTTCCACCCCACACCAGTCTCTCACCCCTCTCCCCCCTCTCTCCCTCACCACATCATGTCTCTCTCGTAATGTAAAAGCGTATGTATGTCAAGTGGAAGCGTAATGTATGTCGAGTGGAAAGCGAGCGTGCAAAGCCTTATTCCCCGGCAACGGCGCGAAAAGAGTTGAGCGATTTGTCAGTGTTTGCTTGCTGCAAAAGTTTGTTCAAAGTTGATCTCAGAACAGCAGCTGTGAGACGTTTTTCTGTTTCCACTCAGATGAGTGGAAAAGTCAGAGAGGGAGAGACAAAAGAGTGAGTGGGAGAAGCTTGTTATTATCTCTGTGAAAGGATGTCAGCGATACACTCCGCTCGGGGATGGAAAAGCAAAAAATTGAGGTTGTTGAGGAGGGAGTTTCTCAGAAATCAATGTAGCTCGCTGTGAAAAAAAAAGAGTGAAATTCCAATAATTTGTCAGCAAGAAGCAAAAACAGGACAGAAACGTTTTATCGTGGTGTTTATTCTCCTTCACGTGTGCGAATAAAACGATTAAAAACAATAACATAAGTTAATTTAACATCATAGTCTGGAAATTGAGATAGAGCTGAGCCGTAAGGTGAGACTCTCGGTTTACCGGTCGATCTACGTGCCGATCCTCACCTATTGCCATGAACTTTGGGTAATGACCGAAAGAACAAGATTGCAGATACAGGCGGCTGAAATGGGTTTCCTTCACAGGGTGGCTCAGCCTTAGAGATAGGGTAAGGAGCTCGGACACTCAGGAGGAGCTCAGAGTAGAACCGCTGCTCCTCCACGTTGAGAGGAGTCAGTGGAGGTGGCTCGGGCATCTGGTCAGGACGCCTTCTGGACGCCTCCCATTAGAGGTGTTCAGACATTTCCCACCGGGAGGAGACCTCGCGGCCGGCCCAGGACCAGGTGAAGGGATTATATCTCTCACCTGGCCTGGGAGCGCCTGGGAATCCCCCCTGGAGGAGCTTGTGGAAGTGGCCGGGATGAGGGCCGTCTGGTCTTCCCTCCTGAAGCTGCTGCCCCTGCGACCCGGACTCAGATGAAGCGGAAGAAAATGACGACGAGCCTGGAAATTAAACCCACTGCAGAAGTGCCTTGAAATTGCATTACAACAATCTGCCATTAGGGGGCGACTCAGTATGTACGTTTAGTACGTTTGCATGCACAGTTAAGCTGCTGCTTGACCCAAACCATGGAGCATGCTCAGAATGCTTAAGCCGGTTCGATGCATATGTTATATGTTTTATACATGCGAAAGAAAACAAAGTGTTCTGTGTGTACGTAAATCCAAACTAAAGCAGCTGGATTTTCAGTCAGACTAACGAGGTTACATGTGTTTC
Organism: Xyrichtys novacula; assembly: GCA_962446985.1. Classification (NCBI taxonomy): domain Eukaryota; kingdom Metazoa; phylum Chordata; class Actinopteri; order Labriformes; family Labridae; genus Xyrichtys; species Xyrichtys novacula. The sequence continues at coordinate 4,639,394 of OY660883.1, forward strand.
ACTCAGACTAATACAATAAATGATTAATTAGCGTAATGTATTAGAAAGGCATCCTGTTCCTATGACGATTTAAGATCTAAATAAACATCTTTTTAAAGTTTTGTGGATTGAGTCACTAGTTTTAAGCATTAATTGATACTGAATGATGTTTATTTTGTAAATTATGGCAACAGGCCTGATGCCAATAAGGGCCTGTGTCGATTACACACGTTTTTGTTCTCAGAGTCTGAATTCCACTTAAACTAATGCAGTTCATCTGTTATTTGTAGAGAAAACAAACTTATAGTCTTTGGATTCTGTTCAGGTTTTTGTCACTTTGTCCTCTCAGTGAAGATCCTGTTCTGGTCCCAGGGGTTTAAAGGTAAAATCTTCTGGTAAAAGTCGTCAGATTTGGTCGAATCTGGAACAGAGTTTTAAAAAATAAAGATTAGATTAGATTAAAAAAAACACAATCTTAGGTTTGATTCAGATAAAGTCTTGTGAGCTGAAGTATCATGTCATATTAAATCAAAGCAGCTGCAAAGATTCTCGGTTAAAGCTGTGCAGGTTTGGCGCCTCCTGTGGCCAAAATATGAAACACAAAGTGCAAATTAAAGGGTTTAGCAATCTTAATGAGCTACGGTTTGGAAAAGGTTAACAATTTGACAGATGAGCTGATTATGAATAAGAAAAAAATGGATTGGATGGAGAGATCAGCTGTGCTTCGAGAACAACCAGAGAGAGGATAGAGAGGTAATGTCGGTGACCTGATTCCTGAATTTAACTGATCTGTTAAACGAGCGCAATCAGTGAATTTCAGCAGCAGCTCATCAGAGGATCTGCTCGGCCCCCCATCTGCTCCCTGCCAGCTCCGCTCTGCACCACCCAGCCTGCAGACTGATCGGGCCCCGCAGGCCTGGCACCGGGTTCAGCCTCTATGATGGGGACATTTACATTTTAAGCATTTGGCTGATGCTCGTATGGAGAGTGATTTACAGTCAGCGGGACCTGAGGGTAGACGATGACCTTGAGCGAATCACCGAACGTCTTTGTTTTATGATCGGAGCTGCTGCAGCGAGTTCACGTTCGTGTTATCATCAGACATTAGGAGACGAGCCGCGGTTCTCCCACAAACTTCATGCATTTTAGAGGCTGAGGATCTCTGAGATGAGCAAATCAGGCAGAGTCAGTCAGTCAGCGAGGCCTGACTAATGAACAAGCATATTAGATCAGCGTGCTAACTGTTATTCACCGGGTTCATGGTGTGCAAAGGATAAACACTCCTGTGAACTGGGTTTACTGGTTCGTAAACAAGAGTTTCCAAGTCGTACTTTCACTCCAGGGATGAGCGCATTCTAAATAACCGCTTTAGTAACCAGTCAGCTATCCTCCTATTGTTGTTAATGAGTTTTTATGTGAGCTGTTTAACCAACTAGGTTTTAGTTTTGCTAGATTTCCACAAATCCCGTCATTGAGCCTCTTTTAACTGTTTATTCTCATTCAGAAATATCCAGATAGAGGGTCAGTGAGGGCTCTTTTTTCTTTTATTTCTAACCTGGGATAAACCCAATCTAACGCCGTCAGAGTGTATCCAATTATACAGCCCGGCCTGCCTCATTCAGAAGGAGGTCACCTTAGCTGCTATCTCCTCTTCATCGGGCGGAGATTGAAAAACGGGGCTTGATTGTGTGATAGTGGTTTAGGCCCAAGGTGGAGGCGGGTATATCAGCTAAATACCAATCAGCGCCCCTTTACCCTTTTCTTTGGATAAAAACAAGTTCTTCAAAGGAGATAAAAGCGAGGAGAGCGGCGTGGGTTTTAGTGTGAAGTAAAGGGTGAGTCCGCAGGTTTGTTCTCGCTTCTGAGACTCGTTTTTCTGCCTCTGTGTTGGTGGTTACTGAAGGGTTTTATATAAAGATGGATGACGTGTCTTAATCTCCTCCTGTTGCACGAAAGCGACGCCAACATACTCTCACATTCGGAGGATGGCATCTTGGAGTGGTTATGTTCATGAAGCTGCCGTCTGGAGGTTTTGGTTATGATGTTTGAGGCGGTGACCTCCACTCCAGAGTCACGTCAGATCTTAACACCTGAGCGCCCAAAGATCACATCCACCCACCTCCACCCTTTTGTAGAGAAATGTAGACGACAAATTCCTGTCAAATTATTGACCTGATTACTCACGAGGTCTAACCTTTTTTTGCCTTTTTTATACCCGGTTATTTAACTAAGCTGGGAAATGTTCCTGCGGCTGTTTTTTAGCCTCAAACTGTTGGCTGGCGATGTCATTTGTACCAACAGTCGATCAAAATTAGGATTTAAATGATCAGAAAACCGTCAAAATTTGATTTTTATCAGTATTCGACACACAACCCCAACTTTTCTAAATTTTTCAGCTGGATGGTTATCCATAAAGTTGATGATTGGATGGATTCGATAATTTGAAAGTGTTGTAGGTTGTAGGTTGAAAGTGTCCTCAGAAAAAGTCAAAAATAAAGTAAATTAACTCATTCCTGAATCTCTTGGATTACGGGGAATTACAGATAAAACAACCTCTCCTTGTTGGATTATTACTCAGCATATAAAATGATCCCTTTAAGTGAGTCCTGATGGACTCTTAAATCCGGTGTAACATGCTCTCTGATGCTGTTTAAATCTGCACGGTGGCCCACATTTCCTTTGTCTTTGAAGCCAAGCTGAAATAAATGTTGGAAAAAGAGGTCAGATCAAACACAGGCCGCCTCTCTGAAGGAGGCAAGGTGCAAATTAATAACCAAGTCTCTTTTAAGTCGGAATATTTAGCCTCTTTCCACATTAAAATAACAGATGAATAAAATATTTCTCATACATTAAAAATCTGTGTCAGTCTGCAGAGCAGAGTTTCTCCAAAGTTGAAGTCTGGAAGTTTGAAGTTTTTGGACAGCCAAGTTCAATGACAGCAGCTCAGATACTGCGATTTCTACACGTTTTAGCGCTTTTTTGACATGTTCGCTCTGTGACAAACTTTTGTTCATTAAAAAAAATTCTTTCCTCTGCCTGTTTATTCATAGGAGATTTTAATTTTCCTGATAAATTTGAATGAAAAGTGACGACAGAGTCTAATCTGATGAACATATGAAGCATGTCAGGTGTGTTTGATACGGAGGCCCTGAGGTGCAAAACACAACAGCAAATCAGAAAACACAACAACAAATCAGAAAACACGATGGCAAAAGAGAAAACACAACAGCAATAACCAAACCGGAAAACATAGGTACCCTCTTTTTGTCTTGTGTTTTCTCTTTTTGTGTTGTGTTTTGTGATTTGCCGTTGTGTTTTGCACCTCAGGGCCACCGCAGTACGGACATCATTGGGTCACCTAAAATCAAAGGCTACCCCCTAATCATAAATATTCCTCATTGTCAATTAGTAAGACCCTGATCATGATCATGATTCCACTGCAGGATCCAGATACAGTTATTTATCCTAATTAGTCAGCATGTTAATGAAAACTAACAAATTTGTGATGCTCGTGCAGAGTTAGTAACAGTCGTCAAGTGGTTGTCAAGAGGTTTTGACCATAGACTGTATATACCATGGAAAACTTGGCTCCGCCTTCCGTCATTATACGAATTTGAAGCCAAATTGTTAAAATCTCGGTATTTCTGGGATTTTCTCCACTTTCTGGAACCACCACTTGCGCAGTAGTGTTGTACACATTCGGCGGAAGAGTCGCTGTGATGACGCTCGGCTCAAACAGCATATCCCTCAATCTTCGTACGCCCATAGGCTGTATCAGGTGTCAATCATAGAAAATATGAACCCCCTAATAACTTTTAAAAATGGAGCTGTACAGAAAAAAGAGGACTTGAACACAAACTAGTCTTACTGTAACTACATGTCAACATCGCAAAATTTATAATCTGTGTAATAAATTTCTAAAGTTTGTCCACAGCTCCATCAGGATTGCTGGAGGAGGCGGGATTTATGACCTATACTTCAGCCTGTCACCAGAGGGTGCTGTTCTCGCTGTGGCTTCACCCAGACAGCGTCCATTCTATATAGAGTCTATGGTTTTGACCAATCAGAATCAAGTATTTAACACAGCTGGGTGATCAGTCGGAAAGCAGGTAATGGGATTGATTTATATTTATGGGGTCAGAGCCTCCCATGGCCCCCCAATCTGGACACACCCCTGCTCCAAACACTGACAGTTAACTTTGATATTTAAAACTCGAAGCTTTGTATGGCGGAAACTCATCCTGACTAATCCTTTATGTCGAACCTCCATCCTCTCTACCACATGACTGCAGGATGTCTGTGAATGTGTGTATTAGTGCTCTCCCCTGTCTGCATGTACTACAGGATGATAAAAAGACACCGTGCAGCGATTGTGTCTAACTCAGTGTGCAGTCTGACATGTCTCCGAGCTGTTATCACGACATCTAACATCTCTTCTACAAGACATGGGCCGTGCGTTTGCAGGTCTCTGTTTAAAACTCGTTCATGCTTTTTTCCTGCCGGTGAAGATAACACGATCCTGAGCTGCTCACTAAATGAAAACCTCAGAGGACAACAGCAGGAGTCTTTAAAAAGCTGTAAATCCTCATGGAGTCTGTCTGTGAGCAGCCGTCTGTATCTCACTCTGCAGACACACACTTCCTCCACACTTCATTTCTCTCTTTCTGCCTCACTTTGTGTCTTCTTCTTCCCTCTCTTCCTTCTTCAGTTTTCCCACTTTTGCATACCCCTGTATTTCTAAATAATCCTTGCGTAACTCTCAGGCTGTGGCTGATCAGTGATGCCTCTTATTTATTTAGCCGTGCAGGTTTGGATGCTATCTTGCAGAGCTGGCGGTGGTTACATGTCAGCAGGCGCCTGTGTGCGGCGTATGAAATGAACCTGCCTCCCAGTATACATATTAACATCTCCGCTGCAGCCTCGAAATGAAGCACAAATTGAATTTTGAGGCCGACCGCTTCTTATTTCAGAAGGCTGACCTTCAATTCTAATACTAAGTGGAGATGGATGAATATATTAAAGGGTGTGTGTGCAGAAAAAGCCCAAACACACACTCACACACTCACTCACTCATTGTCACACTCGTCCACTTTACTCTGCAGAGGTTTTTGGACATTTCTGCACAGCGTTCAGAGGTCTAATGACCTTCTTATGAGTCCATCTCCAGCGAGGAAATTTCATGCATTTTCAGATGATCCTAACCATGACAGTAAATGTGTGCTCTTTCACACCTGGATGGTCCCTCTGCCCATCGGCTCTATCTCCTCTGATCCCGATTCAGCTCCGCTAATCCATGATGGAGGCGCAGCGGGGCTCCAGGAATCATCGGCTGGGTCAGATATTTCCTCTCCACGAGGGATTATCTGAGGGAAAGTCGGGAGACGGGGAAAACTCCATATCTTGTGTTAACAGGCCCCAAAAAAGCAAGCGGGAGATCAAGTTTTTCCACGCCGTCGAGGTTTATTCTTCGCACTTAGAGGGATAAGCTAATTTAAAGGGAGAGGCGTGAAATTCGGAGAGGTTACCTTGACAATCAGCTTTGAAAGGCCTTACATCAGAGCAGAAGCCTCAGAGAGATAAATCACTCCGGGTCTGAGGATCACAGATTTAATTAGGTGGTGAAAGTGTTTTTGGACGTTTCGATGTTGGCTCGATTATCCACAGCGGGGGTCTTTCAGAAAACGAGAATGAGGAGTACAGTGGAAGTCTGGGAAGAGTTTTCTGTTGGGTTTTCTGACAGATCACACGGTCCAGGCTTTCACGCCATCTGTGCCTCAGATTCATCGTCTTTAGTTGGGATGTATCACAGAACTGGAGAGAGGACAGTGTGGAGATTTACAGTCTGATATCAGACAGTAAAGGATTGGATGTTAAAGGGACAAATTTAAGTTATGGTCAAACACACCGTAACACCAAATTAGACACCCCTCAAGAGATGAATGTTGCCGACTGCTTGCTTCTCTAGATCCACTAACTACAGCACCATCGCACGATAGCAAAACACAGCGGTCTATGTCTCCACGGGCAAATCTAATCCAAAATGCCACTTTATAGCCACAAATAATGCTCAGAACAGCACCTAACTTCATCAACAGGACAAATATGGTCCCAGCCATAGTACTAGACACCAAACATCGTTTTAACTTCTTATTCTTAAATGGACAAAATGGTTAATTGGGTTCAAATAGGACTTTCTCTGAACACTGCAAAGCCTCTTAAGTGGAAGCAAACTGGGAGTACTTGAAGACCCACCATGAAAAGTGGAGAGAGGATCATAGAGAGAGGAGGGAAGTCAGAGGAGCCTTCATGAAGAAAGTTCAAGTTTAAGAGAGCAGTCTGGTGTTGCATTTGAATAGAGGTCTACAAATGAACGTTTTTCAGTCAAATTTCAGTCAAGATGGTCAAAAGTATCTGCAGCCTCGTAGATGTATGAACACTTTACTCCTTACATCACCAGGATTAGCTTATTTCTTCATCCTGCCTGTTATTGTTTACAGACTCTCCCTGTCCTGTAATACCTCTCTGTAGATGCACGCCACCTTAAGCCTTAAACATACAGGATCCAAATACGCATTCTGTATGCAATAGACAGCGCTGCTCTACAAAGCAGATACGCGACGCTGATGGAACGCGCTCAATACGTATCCTGTATGTTTTCGGCTTTAGCCTCTGTCTGCCACATCTGGAAGTCGTTTCTGGCAATTAGGCCGACAGGGGGAACACAACATTCCTTGGTGCCCGCCGAGGCCTCCTGCTACATGTGTTTGCAATTGCTCTCTCTCTCTCTCTCTCTCTTTCTCACTCACTCCCTGAATTTGTTTCCCTGGTGTTCCCCCTGCAGTGTTTGTTTGGAGAAAAACACCCCGTGCACGACCTGCCCCAGGAAAAAAAAACTCAGAGTGAAATGCCCTGAATGCAGCGCTGATTACCTCGAGGTGGGTCAGCAGCACCGCCTGAGGCTTGTGCATGAGTGCATTTTTAAGCCTTTTGAGTCGCTCTGTAAACAAGTAAATATTGTGACAGTAATCGTGTGGATGATTATTTTCACTGCTAGGAGGCTGAGATGCATTTTTCAGCAGCTGAATGTGTCTCATTATTTGTGGGCAGACAGTTTTCTCTCCATGACAGAATGTTTTATTCTGTTTGAGTTGACTTTGGCGCCCCCTGTGGACAAAGCATTCCCTCTTATCCTTGACTGTAAAATTTATATACTTTGCTTCCTCCCTGTCCTGTGCACTGGCTTGCTTTTCATCAAATAATAGTTTTGCAGGACTTTCTGCACATACTGCTCAACATAAAATCTCAAAAGTGTGTTTTTCTGTAAGTAAGATGTCACTGTCGTCTTTGCAGCTTGTTTATTTCCACCTGCCTCTTCTTATTCAAGGAATTTAAAGTCACTAGAATTTTCCCGTTATGCAGGAAGAGTGTGACTCTCTGCACACTGTTCAAGCAGTCATGAATGATGTTAAAACTGTGTGCCGAGTAGTTTCTCTGGAGTAAACATGAGTTCTGCCAGGAGCAGCTTCACTTTAGGTTTGTAAAATCATCTGAGCATGCGGTCGGTTTTTGGCGGCAAAAATACTTTGGTAAAGGTTACAAAAGTTCACGGATGTGGTAGAAAATGAAAAGAAAATGTCACGTCTTGTTGACATTTACCCTGAACCACCTCATCTCTCTGACCTTCACGAGGAACGAGGAGTTTCCTAAAGAGTACAAGAGGAGACATGAGTCATGTTTCTGCTAATGATGAGCAAAATGTAAATTTAGGAAGTTTGGTGGACTCACTTCTCCTCTGAAGGAAATTACAAACTGCAATATGTTGATTTTATTTGCTGTATCCAAGCCAGAAGAGTTTGAGACAGTGCATTTTAATTCTGGTGGTATATTTGAATAAAATGTACTCGTGTAAGCATCCAACTTATTGCTTTGACAACATATTTACCCGATAGAAAACTCGTGCCATCAATAGTGGAGAAAATGCATGATGTAAAGTCCTTAAATAAACTAAAAAGATTGAGATACTGGCCTCTACGTCTCCTCTCTGGTTAACAAAAACCCCAACAGAGGAGCTACAGGACCCAGAACTTTGTAAAGTGACTTACCGGTGGAGAAAATGCTGAGGGGGTTGAGCTCCAGTGGAGAAAACTTGATGGAGATCTTTTGCTCTACTGAGGTGAAAACACGTCCTGCTCCTCTCGTGGTCAAAAAGTGATGAAGCGTCCTGAAACGCAGCAGAGAAAACATGAAACATGGAGGTGAAATTTGATTCAGTTGAAGAAAACACAACTTTATTATTGCTGTAGAGAGAACTTATGAAATTCTCCTCAAGTGGAGAAACCTTCTAAGGTGTCCTGGAAGATGAAGACCCCTAAAAGGTTCTTCAGCATGTCCTGGACCACAAGTCGAACGTCTGTAGGGAAAAAAAAGTCTGTGTTATTGTGATCGTGAGTGGAGAAAGATGAATCTTTGTAGAACGCTCTTACCTTTGAAGTGTTGTCCCTATTTGGTTGGTTTCCCATTGGAGAAAAGACTTTTTGTTCGGATATGCTTTCAGCTGAGAAATGTGAGCAGTCCCTCTGAGAAACTGTGAAGCAGAACCCTTTAGGACGCCTTCGCCTGAGGAAAAGTGAGGTTGTGCCCTCTGAGCGGCTCTTCCATTTAAGAGAAAATGATGCAAAGTTTGCGAGGTCGCCCTCCGAGTTAAGGACAGGAATTCATCGGCCCTCAATCGTGATGAAGAACTAAATTGGTTCACCTTTTAAGTATCTCCACTTTCATATAATTCCACAAATTACCTTGTTATACTTAGAGTCACATAATGAAACAGTTAACTCTAAACTTTATAGCTGCTTTTTTTGGCTGCAGCCCTCAGCATCACCCTCCGGTGTAACCCCGCTCCATTAAATCCTCTTCTTCTCAGAGTGGTTTCCTTCTCTTTCTGTAAAACCTGGACCAGACTCTCAGGGTTCACTGCCACTGGCTGCTCTACAAGTCGAGAGGCCTGCGAGGTGCACTTTGTAAACACGGGTCATTTGTCAAGTGGAGACTTTAAAGTGTAAAAGCCCCAGGTATTAAGACCGCCGAGCAGGGTCTGATCTATCTGGCATCACCTCAGTTAGTGGAGAAATGCTGAGCCTGCAGACAGGGTTGCTGAGGCTCGCTCTCTCTGCCTCGGCTGCGTGATGGACCTGTTTTACAGCTCCGCTCTCCGTGCAGCTAACAAGTGGACGAGCTGAACTTTGCTGCTTCTGTTTCCCTCTGGGCTCAGCCATTACAGTACGCTGCCGCTGCCCGGGGACCTTACACCGTATTCATTTTCACAGTCCACTGACTCAATATCCAGTAAGGCCGCGCTCACGCTTCGTTTTCATGTTGCAGGGGGGCGAGCAGACAGGATTTCTCAGAGTTGTTGTTGTTGTGGTTGTTTCTCTGATGTTCTGGTGTCTGAGCTGGGGCTGAGAGGGCAGTACTCCTCAGGCGAAGAGCTGCATGATAAGGTGAATCATCCCAAAGAGGGGGAAAAACAGAAACCTGCACCCCTGACATTTACATGAGGAGCTGGTGTGCAGCAGAGCATCACCGGCTTTCACTCTGACCTTCTTAATAATAAGCACTGTGAATATTTTAAATTAATAATGGTACGGTTTTGATTTAAGCATGACTTTAGGGGAAACAGTCAGTACGTTTACATGACGCTTGAGAAAACTGAATTATTGCCTTACTCTGAGTAAGACCGGACAGCTGAAGTCCATGTAAACACTTTAGTCCGACAATAATCGGAGTTTGAGAAATCCGATTAAGACACCCAAATAATGTGATTAAAATTCAATTTTCTCTACCATGTGACCAGCGTAATCGGAGTATGATCGGACAATGCATGTGCAGGAAGGTCCCGCCCTCCTTCGCCTCTGATTGGCTGGAAGTGCTGGGCTCCAATTGGTTATTCCTCATGACTGTGAAACGTCATCGTCTGTCGGGTTAGGGTTAGAGTTAGAAGATTCATAATTATGATAATGTTCCGTAACGTTCTGTTCAATGTACAGAGCCGACAGCCCGCGTTTGGCGTGTGATGACGTTTCCAGCTTTTCTAGCCAATCAGAGGTGATGGAGGCGGGACTTTCCCCTATGCGTAACCCCAGTACAAAAATACCAGAGAAGAGGAGTAGTGTGCATCTCATCTCTAGAAACGAATTATGAGCTTCGTCCGATTAACCCTCCTCCTGTGTTAGGGTCTGCACTGACCTGTTTTTGATTTTAAAAGAACCACTTAAATTTGTTTTTTTGCATCAAGACTTTTTGACTTTTTTAGGAACCTCTATTTCAACAAAATAAAAATAGAAAATCAAATTGACTAAATTATAAAATGCTCTTATTAAAATCATGGCACTTGTAGTCTTAAATTCGCTGTTGACCCGGTTAGATCAATATCTAATAATTAGAGCAAAAACTAAAATCATATGTGCACTGACACTCAGATCCTCTTCCAATCATGTGAGATTTAGGTAATTCTAATTTTTCCATGTTTTTCCCTTCACAAAAAGACAACGTCCAGCATGTCCAGACATGTGAGATCAATTCATTATAGATGTCTGTATGAGGGGTATACTGACAAAGAAAGGCCCTGAGGCCCACAACAAACCAAATTGGATGATAGAGAATTGTTTTTAGTGTAATTTACAGCTGATTTAAGACACGGGTCAAAACCGACCCTTAATATGAAGGGTGCGTAGCAAAAGCTAACACAGGAGGAAGGTTAAGCTGTGCATGTAAACGCACTTAATGTCTGAGACGTAAAGCAGTAGAGGGACACATCTATGTGGGTGTTTGATTTTAGGACCAAATTCTGGAGCTACTCTTGGTGGAAAACATGTTCCTTCTGCGTGTGTTGTTTTCAGGAAACACTCAGAAAAATGTCCAAAGATATCTCCAACAAAAGTTCTGCATCAGGACTTTTTCTTTCAGTTGCCAGCGCTCTGACCTTTACCTGATCCAGCACCTTTGGGAAGACCTGAAACAGGAGCCGGGAGCAAAAGCTTGTTGCATCATTGCTGGGAGTGTTGGAGCAGAGGGTCCACATGAGGAGCTGCAGCTCTGAGTTATGTATGCACCGAGCACATTTGGATGTATATTTCATCAGTCCACAAACTTCTAGCCATGCCGAATAAAACTTTGAATAATTTTTTAGTTGGAAAAATGTCACAAATGGTTTCAGTCCTCATACATCCTTTACAATAAGAGCGTAATAAAGCTGCAGTGGGAGCGCGGTCAGTGTGGTGTGAAGGAAGTAACACAGTGAAGGTCGTGTTTCACTGCGGCCGCTGCCTGATCTACATTTCCTCCAGCTGCAGCTCTCTGCACAGCCGACTGTGACCTTGCTGTGTGTCGCTGTTTAATTGAGTGGGTACACCTGAGCGAGGAGAGGGGACCAAAACCCCAGAGCCAACTCCCTGCTGAGAAAATAACTTAAGTAAGAAAAGACGATCTCATCTGATGGACACCCTTAAAACAAATCTATAAACACTCGATAAAAAAGAGATACCGCCACAGAAGCGTGACAAATAACTCAGCCTCCATGTTGACCTCAGCGAGCAGAGTTTGTCTCTGTATCAGATGACCAATGGAGTAAAGTGCCAAAAAGTCCGTGTGGTCGGTCGGCTGAGTGACTGATGCTGCTCTCCCACCTCTCGGCGCAGAGAGGCCAGCCGGAGCGAGCCTCTAATTGGGCGTCTGGATGACAGAAGGGATCCTTCAAAGAAGCATCCATCATGTCCTTCAGGAGGAGGCGAGGAGAGCAGACGGCGCCGTCAGGACGCCGACCGGGTGTTTATCTTCGGTTGAAGGAGAAGTGAGGAGCTGGTAAGGCAGAGAGACAGGTGTTAGAAAGAGAGAGAGAGAACTTCACAGGTTTCGTCTTTTTCTGACAGGACTCATAAATGTATAAACACCGACCACCTGGAGGATTTTCCTGCTTAAACAAGGTTCCTCTTCGCATTTGTTGGAGTGATTTTGAGCCCATGCGGGGACTTCCACTACAGAGTCTGTTTCTAATGTGGTGCTGCTTGAAGGTTAAAAAATCATCCATCATAGGTTCAGTCTTTCAATCATCAAATCCACTCATTTTCTGCAAGTTTAGGAGCATTTTCTGTAATTGTTGATCTATCAGCTCACGCAGTCTCGACTTCTGAGAGTCTCAGCCTCTCTGAATGTCCCCGTCTGTTAAAAATGAGCATTTATCTCTTACAAAATTAACATATTATACAGATTTCATGATTTAATCTGGGCTCCAAATGTTCTGCAAACCCTCAATTCCAGTTTTTATCAACTTTTTATACAGTCTGGACTCCTTTGGGGTTGGAATCGCTCAGAGTCAGCGTTTTAAAACATCAGTAAGACTCAGACTTTTTTTGTTTAGCACTTTTCATACAATAAAATGTAGCAATAAAAACTTTGAATAAACAGAAAATGAATAGAAACATTTAAAATCCTACTTTGTGTGGATGTCCGACTCAAAAATACAGAAAAAAATGAAATAAATGAGTGATTAAGTCAAATAAAAAAGTAAATAAAGTGACTTTGTATTATAAAACTCAGCTTGAAACAAAGCTCTTCAGTTTGCTTGAAAAAACAGGTGTTACCTTTTCAAAATAAAAGCCCTGCTCTTTATAATATTACTTGTAAACCTTAAAATCAAATGTAATAATCCTGAAACAAATCATTGAATTCATTGCACTTCAGTTATACGTTGATAATGCAGATAAATAATGTCCGTTTGTCGTTACAGAGGTTAAGTTAAGTCAGTGTCGGTGTCTCACTGTCGTTTTTCTCTCCTGCTTCTTTTACCAGTTCAGTAAACTCTGCCTGACATTTCACCTCTCAGTTATTTTTATTCCTCGAGTATAAGGAGAGCCTTTGAGGAAACTTGTCAAAGTATCTTTGTGCGGTGATACCTCTTAGAAACCTCAGAGTCGTCTGTTCATGATGAGAACACTTCGCTCGCTGCAGAAGAAGAAGAAGAAGAAGAAGAAGGAAAAAAACACCCTGACAGCTTGACAGAATCACGGCGAACAGTTAAGGAGGAGGATAGATTCTCTTAACCTCCCACTGCTCTTAAAAGCATCTTCACACACCCACACAGTCTCTAAACACACTGACATTAACACACACACACACACACACACACACACACACACACACGCTGTTGATACACACTCAGAGAAGTGGAAGGAACTGTTCGAGAGACACTTGAGTCTTTGTGCGTCTGTGGAAACACACACAAGTGACACACAAATGCAGTATTACCCTGAGTGTGCTCCTCTGGATCAATGCTGCAGATGTTCGGCTGCTGTGGACCTCACCCTCTATAAACCCAGGCAGATGGCTGTCCAACACGAGTCTGGTCCTGTTCCAGGAACTTTCTCCTTTCTACTTAAAGGGATATTCCAGAGTAATAGCAATACACAGCGGTCTGAGGAGCCATGAACAAACCTCAACCAAAACGCCACTCTATAGCCATAGATAAAGCTCAGAACAGCACCTAACTTCATCAACAGGACATATAGGGTCCCAGCCATAGTACTAGCCACCAAACATCTTTATACTATTCCTAATTTCTTTAACAAAGAGACTAAACACAACTCACCCACTCTCTTCTGAGTTTAACCCTTAATTAATTTAACGCTGGAATATCCCTTTAAACTTGTTTAATGCTGCAAAGTCCTACATTCATGCGACCCCCCAATGATCATAAAACCGAGATATTGTACAACCTGCTCTGCTGCCCCCTTTCTTTCTCCGTCAGCTCATTTCTAACCCCAGAGACCCCTGACTCTTTCTGTCCATTTGTATGAAATATACGTGTATCCCGCAGACAAACTCCTACTCCAAACCCCCTCAGGAGCCAATCACAGCCAAGCCTTTCCCATTTTCTGGTAACGCAGGCGTCATGAAGATGGAACAGCAACACAGAGAAGTAGTCGCCCAGATATGAGCTCTGAGACCGTCCAAACCGGGGTGTCCATCTCCGCCCTGAATCTGACAGATCTGAGGGGAAATCATGTGTTGCGCTCCATCGCTGCAACTTCTCTCCCCCGTCCCATCTGGCCTCCTTCTCTCTCTCTCCCTCCCTCCACACTCTGTTAGCTTCAAAGAGCCTCTCCCAGAAATCACTTAAGAGGGTAGTTTCAACTTGCAGAAGCTTTTCCACTTTCAAACAATGCACAAAAGCGGGCCTTTCTTCCCTTTGAAGACGGCTCATTGTGTGGGCTTTCTGCACTCATCTCCATGGAGGACGAACAGAAGAAAGCGAAGCAGTCTGAGGAGAAGGAGGCAATTTTTGAGGGACACAGACACTGCCTTCGGAAAGTGAGAAACCAGCGCAGAGAAATTGAGTGATCTAATGGTGCAAATAAGCAAAATCAAGCATGTTGAAAATAACAAATGAGGCTTACCTGTGCTCAGTCTGGACAAACAGCAGCACATCTAGTGAGACCAGGTTTAGCGTTTGGAGGCAGCCTGAGTCTTCCTCACCCTGACCCCGGAAACAAACCTCGCCACTAATAAGTTGAGGTGATGTGATACAACTGCCCCTCCTTTGTCGACCTGCACTGAACAGAAAAAGTGTGAAAACGTAAAAAGAGATAAAATTAAAAGTCATTGTCTCTTTGCCTTTTTATTTCTTCCGTTCTTGATCTTATTGCCCTTAAATCTCCCTCTTTTCTCTTGTTTTCATGTTAACATCTTTAAAATAGCTGTAAAAACGAAAATCAAACTCTAACTCTCGCCTAAAGCAAGTGACAGAAAAACACACTCTGCATCCTCTTATTTACCTCCCCTGCAGCCAGAAAAGCTATTACTGCTGCTCATGCTATTACATGTTTCATTTGGAGCGACGTCAGTGTGATTGGTTTCATTACCTGGTCTTAAAAGGCCTGCTGAACACCACATAAACTCTAATGGTCTGCTCCAACACACTTCATTATTTATTCAATACATTTATGTATTTTTTTACCCCCTGGGGAGCGACATTATTGGCCAATAATGGGGTTCACGGTCCACTTCAAGCTTGACAAGTGTACCACCAGTCCAATAATGTTATTTTTACTATTTATTCAATATCATATGGGAACTTTTTCTTCTTTTCTACCCAGTTTGGATTTATTTGACCACGCTTTGGTTGACGTAATGAGCGATCTCTGAGACACAGCTGCTCTTTTAGCACATTATACTTTTAAAATAAAGTGTCAGCAGGTTATTTTTCAGGCTGTTAGACATAAAGTTTGAGCACAGCGGTCACTCTGGTGTCAGAAAACATTCAGTGGAAATAAACCACATGAGAAACAGCTGGTTAAAGTACAAAAAATGAGAGGGTTGCACAGATCCAAAATTCTTGCAGCACACGGTGAACCTCAAGCAAACTTCTGCAGCGTCATTAAATGAAATAATTCACGTTCATCTGCACCTAAATCACCTGCCAGTTGAGTCTCCAAAGTTTCATTTCCTAAACTTTAAAACACACCCAGAACTTCATTTGTCACATCTTCACTTAGAGGGCGATAAAAATCACACTCAGGACATATTACGGAAAAGTTAGACTGTGCAATGTGTGCAGTTTTGCGAAACTCGAACAGCATGAAGAGATGAAACCCTTGAAATGTTGCAAATCCACTAAGTTTGGTGTTAAATATCAAACTTTTCGTCTTTCTGCATTTGATATTTCTAGAAACAAATTGTGCACGACTGAAATATTTTCATTATCATCACAGTGACCCCATCACTAGCTGTCAAGGCCAAAAGAACTCTTGGTCATCAAACAGTCACAGGTTTGATCCCTAATAACCACCTGAACATGAAAATAAACTCGTTCCCTTGAAGTCCAGCATCAGGTAGGACCATCAGTTTAAAGGTCGTCTGCAAATATTCGATCAAAGCTGCAGCTTTAATGACTGGTGTGGACACCGGAGATGAAACTGTCACACTCTGACTTCAAACTGGTCTGTCAGGCTGATGAAAAATTAAAAATGAAGCTGCAGAGTCCAGCTGAGGAAGTAATCTGTCAGACTGCAGGAGGTTTCATTTCCATCCCTGCAGAGCCGCCGTCCAATGAAAAGTGCAAAGTACATTTTAATCCAGTTACACGTAGAAATGTTCAGATTTTTAATTTCGATCATGTATTATTTATGTGATCTTCTATTAATCTGATAAAATAAACCCACAGCCACTGGGCTATTACTGAGTGAGCCGCTAAGTGAATGCAGAAATGGCCCCATCTCGTGGAGGAATTGAGTTACTACATCTGCTCTACAGCAAAGAAATAAGGAGTATGAGAAATCTGTGTTTATTTTAAATGTCAATAAATAGTGAACATTGTGAATTTCTGTACAACACATATAAGTGGAAATAATTTAAATAAAGTGTATGTAACATTTTAAAAAGTGTGTTTCACTTGGTTAAATCGTGCTCTCGTGAAAATCAACATCTCGTGTCTTTTCTTCGAATTTCTGTAAAAGAAAGAAAGAAAGAAATCAGGTCATTTTTTCACCAAACATTCAAGATACGATGATTTTTCATATCTAGGAGGTTAAATTTTCTCTTAACTTTTAATTCTGGATTAAAAGTTGGGTAGACAAAGACAACATCAAAGATGACATACCTGTTTGAGCAGATTTTGCAAATTTGGATCAAATTAGTCAGAGCAACTGTACGCTCACATATAGCAGCACATATTTGGAGACATTTCTGCTGCAAATTTTTGCCTCGATGTTGCACATGCATATCTTTTTATCATTATTTATTGTTTACCAGACACTCAGATTTGCAAATGTGTGCAAATGCAGACCTTGCGCTGCAGGATTGTAGCAGAAGTCACTTATTAACAGGCAGTTAGGGGTCCAATGCAAAAAGAGACTTGTATGTATTTTAGCTCTGGGGGCAAAATCTCGATCAATTCAGTCAGTACTGGCTCTGTATTTCTTTACAGACTAACGTACATTCTTTAATTCTTTAAATTTTTCTTTTTGCATTTCTCGCTGCTGTAAATTTGGATTTCCCCTTGTGGGACGAATAAAGGAGTCTCTTATCTTTTCTTACACATTTGCAGATCTGCAGTGCATTTGAGGGTATGTGCACAAATCTGTGCAGACATTAGTGAAACAATTTGTAGCAATATTTGCTCCATAAATATAGATTATATTGACTAATTAATTCATATTTTGACCAGAAGTAAGAATGAGCTTTTGCAGTGTCAAGCCTACATTGGTAGATTCATCACATCTTTTTTTATAAACCTGTCTTTGCAAAGATCCCATAAAGCTGTTTTAGGTGCACTCAAATTGATTATCATGAACTAACCTTGTGATCGTGGTTGTGATTTCTTGTGTTTATTCAGGTGTTGTGACCTGACGTCATTCTTCGAGCCGTTGACGTCAGCGTACGGCGTCGCTCCTTTCCACGACTTCTCTGTTGGGTGTAAAAACAAAAGGAGACTTCAGGAGTGATAAAGCGTGTCACATAAAGGGTTAATTTTCTGATCTCAAAGTGAAACCGTGTGCTCACCAGTGTGCCACCTGTGTGTCAGGTAAGTCTGATTCATGCTCCTCCATTTGTGCTGGGGGGAAAACGGCGCGGAGCAGTTCTCATCCATCTCTCGGATGGTGTTGCCGTGTGGACAGTGTCTCAGATGCTCCCATGAAGATGCCTGATGCTGCGGCTCATTACACACACAATTCTTCTCCCTCGGCTTCGGGCACATCACTGCTGGATATTTCTCCAGGTTTTGCTTGGACGTGAGCGGCCTCTTAAGATCACTTAGCTTCCCAGGGTCATCAGCTGGCCTCCATTTTGAGCCTGCACGACTCAGGCTGTTCTCAGAGGAATCTCCCTCGGTGTCGTGTCCATAAGGGCCGCAGAGTTTGTGATTGGACCCTCCTCTGATCAGCTGGTTCTTGGAGTGAGCTTTACAGGCTTCACATGTCGGTAGAGGTGCGTTGTTCCACGGCTGGAAAGGTGTGGCTTTTCTTTTCAAGGTCCGACCATCGAGTCCTGAGGTTACGGACATGCAGATTTGGCGCTTTGACAGACATCTGGAGCAAAGCCGCTCCCTCTTGGATGCATACGGAGTGAATGCGTTCTCGTTGAAGTTTCTGCTGAGGCAGCACTCATGATCAGAGAGGCTGCGTCGGTCCACCTTGCCTTTGGGTTTGTACCTTTCTTTTGGTTTGCGAGTCATCGGCTGTTCCTTGTACTCCAGATCTAGTTTTCTCCTCCTTGAAGGCACGTCCAAACTGTGGTTGCTCAAAGGTTTGATTTGCTTCTTTGGAGTCGGTGGCATCTTACTGCAATAGTAGACGCTATCAAAGTCAGCAAGCCAGCTGGTTGACGGAAGGTACGCCGGCAAAGATTCGAATGAAGTATCCTGGTGATCTTGGATGTTCGTTTCTCGTCTGTGTTGGCTTCTCTCAGCCTGCGGAGAAGATTTATCTAACAGCAGCAAATAAGGGACATGAGCCACCTCTTCTTTGAGCATGACAGGAGCTTCCTCTGCGACAGGAACCTCCATACGAGGGTACATATCAGGGTCCGGCACCAACACATCCCCAGGACCTTCCACGGTTAGGACCATGTCCTCAAGATCGTCATGTGCCAGAGAGCGCATCTCAATCATGGGTACAACCTCCTCTGCATCCTCCTCTCTGAACTTCAGGACATCTGCAGAGGGAACTTCAGCAATCAGGGATTCATTTCGAGACTCTTTTAGACTGTTTTGGATCACTGACTCAGGTGAGGCAATCAAGGTGTCCTCCAAAGACCAGACAGTGGATTCCATCTTCCGGAGTTCATCCAGGTACTTTGAGTCAAACGGCAGGTGAACCACTTTGAACTGAAAGTTCTTGGATGTCACATGATCTTCCCCTTTACAGCGAACCTCCAACGGTGAACCAAACTCAGGAACTGCAGCAGGACTTGTCTCCTCCAGTGTGGGGATCTTCTCATTGCTACTGGACTTCCCCACTAATAGGATATCAGGACAGGCTTGAAGTCCCTGGTCCAACTGGTCTGCAGGATGGCGTGGCGCTTTGTCCTGCAGAACCCGGTTCTGCACGACGGAGCTGCGCTGGACCACATCTTGAGAAAAGCTGTGGGACACCTCTGCAGTCTCACGGGAGTGCAGGAGTTGAAGTCCTGCGGGTGTCGTGCAACATTCGATCCTCACTTCTTCTGTCTGGATCACAAAGCTGCCGTTCGGCGGAGTCCTGGTGGTGGACAAAGCCATGGTGTCCTTTTGCTCTGGAGGGGGATCCACTCTCTGAACAGCCAGTGATGGTGAGGTCTGCTGTCTGACAGGGTCTCTGTTGTGAGTTCTCGGGATAGAGATGCTACTGGAGGCCTCTGTGCTGCTTGAACCTGGTGTGCTCGTCCTCTGAGTGGTGGACAGGGGCTCAGTTTGGACCTCAGAGCTGGTTGTCTCTCTGGTCTGGCTGTTGTGTTGGTACCTGAACCTGCGGGAGTGGTAGGCCATGGTCTGGTAGTACTGTGGGTTGAGGATTCTCCTGTAGTCCACCAAATGGAGGTTGGTGTGTGGTACGACGAAGCTAGGAGGCTCCATGTATGGGTTTGGCTGATAGTGAGGCATCATTGGCATCCCGTAACCTTTAAGGAAAGGGGGCAAACAGTCCTGAGTTTTTAAGAGCCGTCTCTTTAGTCTTCCACAGTCAAAACCACATCTTGAAGAACCCAGAGAGCGTTTTTAACAACACTTGTTCAACATCAGCCTGAAGACATTGATCATCACAAAACAAAGCAAAGAAAACTGAAAGAAACTTTTGAGGTTTTTTTATCTAGTATTTCCAGCCAATATTGTACCCAAGATGACAAGCTGAACCAACTGACACAGAAGGGTTTTTTGGACTCACCTAAACCTGGGTAGCCGTAGTACGGGTTGTAGGACACAGGCATGGGCATGTGCAAAGGCCACTGCAGACTCTGCACAGGCAGGAACGGCTGCGATGGCTGAACGTAGAAGAAAGGCTTGTGGTGTGGCTGCTGGTGCTCCTCAGGACGTGGAGCTGCTGTGGGCCCTGACTGCTGAGGACCCTGAGTCCGCTGAGCTCCATGTGGAGGGTTTGAACCCTGAGGACCAAAACTAAACGGTTGCTGTAGAAAAGAAGCCGCTGCCTCCATGTTTGACAAAGAGGCTGAAAGGATTAAACTGTTTTCTGAAAGTTCTCTTTTCTTTTTTAACTTCTAAACACTTTCTGAAGTGAGCGAGCTGCACCACCTTCAAAGCATGTTGTCAGTTTAAAGTCAGGGATCATGGAAAAGAATTAGTTTGAGGAGAGCTGCACTGATTGGCTTGATTTGAGGGTCCAGCTGAAATCTAATGAACTTCCAGTAGAGCCAATGAAATGCTCCTCAGGGGCTCCTCCCACTTTTGTGCATCAGCTCACCTGAGGAAAGCTCAGAGACGGCTGAAAAAGGAGAGAATCTACCTGACTGTGGCTCAAAGTGGTGCATCTTCTCTTATTTTTAAATCTGTGACACTCCAGGCTTAACTTCTTCAGCTCTGTCTCATTTGCATGCAGGCAGAGCAAAAACCAAGTGTCTCTTTAATGCTAAGCACATTTCCACAGGCCCAGTATAAGATGTAGATTTGACCCCTGTAGAGCCAATTATGAGGTTAGATGAGATCTTGTTTGGTAGCCTGGAGCAGGATTTATTGACTGTATAATCCATGATAAATAAGGATGCTCTCTTGGAACATGCTTGGAGTCTGGTTAATTTACTTACAGGGCAAAGCATCCATTAAAAAAGGGTTTTAGTCGTCTTAATTTCAATTTAAAGCACCAGGAACAGTAATATCTACAGGTATAGTTTCCAGGAAAGCTCATTTTGCAGGTGTTGACTTGTCTCTCAAGTATCATCTATTAATACGGTGGGAAAAAAATGGGAATGAAGAGCGCTGCAGCTAATAACTGCCAGTGTAGTTCAACACGGTGTCGAAGAGCACCTCAAAAACAACACATTTAACATTTATTGTGTGCCAAGTTTGATATTTCGAGCCTCTCGTGTTGAAGATTTGATGATTTTGGCTTGAAGCTCACAGATCAGGAATCCCTTAGACCAAAATATACCGCAAATCAATCAAAAATGGATTTTAGATACAGAAATTTTCAACTCCTGACAAGTAAATAACTTGATTGGGTGCAGCTATGCTCTGCTGGCCTTCAGGTGGTCTGTATTTATGGGTGGAGAGTTTACCTTTCTCATAACAATACCTCATAGATTCCTGTATCACACTCTGGCCTATCAACCACTGAAGCATCATGGTACCCAAACCATTTGGTAAAAGTTTTGGCTGTCCCTGTGGACAGGTGCAAAGTCCTGCTGGAGACGTGGCATCTCCATGAAGCCTGAAGGTCTCTAAAATCTCCTGGTGGAGTTGATAAAACAACGTGGACGAACACCAGCACAGGCTGTGGAAACTTCTCCAAACACGGTGGATCCTGGGCCTCCAAAAGTCGGGTGAAGGGGTGAAGCAGCTTGAAGCTATAATGACCGTTTTTGCTCATTCTGATGTAAAATCATTCAACACAAATGTTAAATAATGACACACTTTATTGGACTGGCCCCACAGTGGCTCACCCTCCTCTTCAACACAACCTCGTAGACCCTTTTTCTGTCTGTGAAATTCATAACTCATTCATAGTGAGCAGCAGAGTCGCTGCAGGAACTTTATACATTTTTTTTTTACTTTTACCCAAAAATAAAGAGTTTCTCTGTGAGGTGCATTTCACCCAGTGCTCTAAATACATGAAAAATACATGAAAAATACACCTTTAGGGGACCTGAGGAGGACAGAAAACATGTGATTAGACTGATTTTCTCTGAGATGTTTGTTTGATTCATGATGCTGCAGCGTGGACTTCACTTACAGTTCAACACATTTGGTTTATAAGTCAATCCTGGGACTTCAACATCTTGGTTCTCCTCTCATGGTGGAGCCTGAGAAACAGATATGAAAGGTGTCACAGTCAGTACTCGAGTTGAGGGGGAATGGCATGAAAATGGTCAAAATCATCCCCCTTCAACTTTCCATTCCTTGAGCCATTTTTGTCCATGAATGTGGAAATGTTACTTCTATTTTAACATTAGGAATATATGAAGGAGCCGTGTCCTCACTGACCGCGGGGAGCGCATAGACACACACCCACAGACGCGCCAAACATTTCCCTGCCCGCCAGCGTCGCTAATTACGCGCCAAACAGCGATACTTCTTCCTTCTCTGTTGGATTGGGTAACCAATGTTGCACACTTTGAGCGCTATCAGTTCACTTAAACATACATTCACATAGATATTCATCCCTCCACTTACTTGCAGGGCGTCCATTCACGTCATCATGCCGGATCATGTTTCCAAAGGAGGAAACAGAGGGAATGATTTCCGGGTGTGAAATAGGTGGGTATGGAGGGTCAAAGTGGTCACATGATGCAAGAAAAATCAATTCCTTTGTTGTTTGCCATAAATCCCTAAAAGTTTATGCTCTATTGATTTGTGTAAAAACTTAGTTAAACTGGCAAAAATTAACAGAAAAGATCTTAAGTGAATAAATGAGTTTTTTTTAAACTTAAGTAATTAATAACGTCCACTAAGAGGGGCTAGAGGGGGGTTTAACAGAGGGCTTCCTGGGCCTTTCTTTGAGATTGGAGTTCGTTGCATGACCAGTAACTGCCAAACTGACTTTTGTAGTGCTGCTGTGTTTTTAGTTTTAGAGTTATAGTGGAGCTTCTGCCTTGTTGGTATTTTCTTTTTTGCCTTTTACATATTGTAAATAGTATTCGACTATTTTTTTTTTTTTTTCATTTTTGTGAATATTTTTGCACTGCACCTTGGAAGGCCAGCTGTAAATAAATATCACCATCATCATGTTTTCCACTACGTCTGTGTTTTTCCACAATATTTTGATTGTTTGCATGAGAACCCCGCGACAGGGGGCTTTGTGCATATTTAGTAAAATACTCTGGGTGAGGCAGCATCTGTGAAAATCACATTTTTTTCCCTCTTTTTCAGAAAAATGATATCAGTGGGCAGCGCTGGTGATGCTGTTGTAATTTCAGTATCAGTATCAAGTGACATGGACGGCTCAATCTGAGGGATAATGTAATATAATAGTTATTTTTGTGCTTTAGTAAGAATAAAATGGGTACACAGTTGGTTTCCCACTATGTGCACTGTCATCAGAACAAAATATCCATCCCAAACAATAAAATCCACCACCACCCCTGATTTTTTTCACAACTCAACCACTGATCACATTAATAGAAAACTCAGAGTTCAAAGTTGAGTGACAGAAGATCAGATTTTAACCTCTGTCCCAGTGTGAAGGAGGCGGCTCGTCATCGTCGTTGTCCTCGTCTCGTGGCCTGTGGTACATCACTTTCCTCTGAGAGCCCATTTCTGTGAAGAGGAGCAAAGAGAAAACATTGAGATGGTTTTAATCACGTGTTGCTTCTTAGTCATTGTGTCTGTCACTGATCTTGATCATGAAATAACAACAAACTTGATGGTTTAGCGTAACCTTGTCGCTGCAGGAGTGCAGTTTGTCTCCTCCTGGGGATCACGTCGCCGTCCCCCCTCCTGCCCTGGTCTGACGTGCTCAGGTCTTCTCTGCAGACTCTGTCTGCAAACACAGTTCATACTCAGAGCAGGTTTAAACATGAGCTGCTGAAGTGGACTGAAGACTTACCCTGACATGTCCTGCACTGCAGCTCAGCAGCAGCCGCCTCCGTCAGCTCACCATCAGCTGCATCCTGCTTGCACACATCGTGTTCGTCCTCCTGATTTAAGAGGTCAGACGGGTCTTTGTACTGGTGTCTTTTGTACCACGGTTTTGCAGCATGTCTCAGAGGGACTGGGTGGGTCTTCCTGGGTGCTGAATGCTTCCTCACAACCACTCTGACGGGCTGCTCACACCCTCTCCCGTACCGGCCCTCCTCCTCAGAGTCTCCAGCTTCATCCCTGTACGTCTTTGCTCCGTGCACTTTGCTCCTACTCGCTCCTTTCGCCAGACTTTTCCCACAGCAGGTGCACAAGACCTTCTTTGAGCCCTGCAACCACGCCTCCTCCACGTCCCCTGCAGCACGGGGAGACCCGCTGACCACCTCTGTGAGTCTCCTGCCTGTGTACACGTGTTTGGGGAAGAGATCTGCATCATCCAGATCTGTGGAGAACATCTCATCCCTGGAGGAGAGCTCATCCAGAGAGGGGCTGAGGACGCTCATGCGCTCGTGGGTGTTGTGCATGGAGAGGTAGTTGTAATAATAGGGAGCAGCTGGGGAGGGAAGGTGAGAGGCTGCTGCTGCTTCTCCAGAGTCCAGGGTGCCTTCAAAAGGAAGCCTCAGGATCTTGAAGCTTGGATCTGCTTTCTTGTGACCTGTCCTCGTGGATTTGTCAAAACTTTTCACATCTTTGGAAGCAGAAGGAGACAACAATGTGGGTTTTGGATCCACTTTGGCCTTCTGGAGCTCTTTGCAGCCATATTTCTGAGCACTCGGATCGCTCACTGAGATATCTGACTGGATATCTGTGATCTCCTCCCTCTTAAAGGGAAAAAAGTGCTCATCTGGTGCAGCCTGCTCCAGATCAGGACTGTTCTCATGGACTGAAGAGCTATCAAGAGGATCTTCCAGACCTCCAGACCAGCATGCATGAGGACTCAGACCTTCTAGGCTTCTCTGGCTAGAATCTCCATCGTACACAGCTGCTGTCGAGTCACTGAAAGTCACAGCTGGAGACACTAAATGACTAATTTCAGCTGCTGAGGGCAGCACATGACCCTGCTCCTCACCTTTCTTCTCCTCTGCAGGAGAAAACATCCCCGAGGACTGCGAGGCAACACCTGAGTCCAGCTCCCTCTCAGCGCCCTGCAGCTCGCCGGCTCGGATTTTGTCCAGGCACTCTATGAGTTTGGTGATGGCGTCGCTCGGGTCGGTTTGAGCCTCCGAACAGGCCGTCTCTCTGCGCCCCTGAGGCTGCAGGTGATGCTGCTGGCGGGGGACATCACTCCAGGTCGGAGGGGCGTGGTAGCGAGGTTCGAACATGCGTCTGTAGTCCGTGGGATAAACAGGAGCGTGTGGGAAAACAAACCCAGGATACTGCATGTACTGGTACGGGTTCAAGCAGGGACGATTAAAGTTAAAACCTGAGGAGCAGAAACACAAACAGTGAGATCTCAGGTGATTCATTTACAACCAGTACCCAACTTGGAGAGGATACAACAGGATGGTAAACAAGCCCTATCACAACTTTTATAAGCATGTTGCTGAAATCAAATCTAAAATGAGCATATTTCAAGGTTCAACAACTGTCTCTGCACTTTTTTCAGCCACATATGGAGTTGAAATAAACTATATTTCAAGTTGTAGTTTAGTTTTCTACCTCCAGGTAAACCATAGTGACTGTATGGGTTGCTCATCTGCCAATGCTGGTAGAGGTAGTAAGGTTGAGATGGCGGCTGGACGTAGAAAAAAGGCCTGGGGTGGTGGGCTCTCTGTTGTCCACCCCCAAATGTGTGTGGCTGTTTGCTTCCATCTACAAAAAAAACACAGTGCAAGAAAAAATGATAGAGTACGTCAATTTAAGAGTCTGTGATAATCCAGATATTTAAAGATTAAACTGTTTAAGGTAGGGAGAGGAGAGAGGAGAACCTCACCGTCCATTTTCCTTCATGTGCTGCCTCAACCTGTCAGAAATAAAACACTTATGGAGGATTAAAACAACCAAATAAACGTCCTCCTGATTCAAAATAATCACTAAAGATATTTTACAGTCACTTATTGGATAAATAAACAGAAGCAGAGTCACATTTCTCTCACACCCTCATGACTCTCCACTAACAAAAGCAGAAGCTTCTCTGCTCGTTAGTCATATAGGAAACACCTGCTGCTGCTGATCGGCATGAGGGTTCAAAGATTTCAGGTTCATCAGATCACAGCTTGGACACAGGATCAATGGACAGACTCCTCTATCTTTATATGAATGATTATTAAATTGAACAAACATTTAGATGTAATACTGGCCCTAAACATTATTTTCATGGATTTCATGATGGTAAAAAACAACAACATTTTAGTGTATGCAAACAAACCACATTGAAATGTGTGAAATTGTCTGAGGGCCTTTTTATTTTCAGCAGTGGCGGTTCTCGACCACCGTAGCAAACATCCTTTTCGCAAGGTCAAATGTACAAAAATCGCCTCTGAGGACTTCTCTGTATATTTCCTGGGCTGTCATGTCTCTCTCTGTCCAGCAGGTGTCGCTGTTTCTCATTTTAGCAGGGCCGGGCCTGCTGATATGAGCGCATGCGCAGTATCCTGATTTGGCCTGTAGTCTTTCAGGCGCTTATGATGCGCTGAAAGGTTGTCCGCTGCTCAGCGCTTCAACACAACACTTTAATATCTAATTTCGGCTTCTGGCGCTTACTCGGCACTCCTTGCTGACGGATAGAGCCATCACGACGGTTCAGTGTGTGGAGTCTGCGAACAGTTACAGTAAGGAAGCATGAATTTAATGGGTTTGGGGTGTAAACTTGTAAACTCTTGTTACGTTTATTTAGCTTAGTTAGCCTAGCGCTAGCAGCATGACCGCTCTGTATTTCGCCTGCTGCAAAGGTTTGTACCTCTAAAGTCATTAATTTTTACCGCTCCAGACTCTAAATGGAGGAAGGAGACACTTTTTAAACATTAATAAAACTGTCTTACAGTCTTATTTTCTAACTGTTAGGTTAGCCCGGAACTGTGGGGCTAAAGTTGCTAACTAGCTGAAGTGTCTCCAGTTGAGTTAGCGATGCAACATGAAGGCTAACTGATCGGATGTATTGATCCGCCCATCAAAAGGATGATAGCCACTTTTTCCTAAAGTCCTCTTTAAGATAAACCAGATTGGATGATGTTTGTTGTTTTCCTGTGGAGCTAACTTGAGTATTGTTGGTGTTTAGCAGCAGGCCTGCGTGTTTGGGGTTCTGGACAGAGGTGCTACACGGCAACGATGTCACTCTGTTATTACTGCAAACTGGAGGAGAGCAGCATCACTTATTCCTGTTTATCTTCATTATTAGTGCATGCAAATGTATGTGGAAGTAGCATAAAAGCCGGGTAGGAGCTTGTAGAGTGGGATTCTCCACGCAGATTGTAGACAGACTCCTAATTTCAGTCCGATTAGGTCTTTATTTTGGCAGCAGAGCATCCTTACACACCTGTCTGCACTAACAGTACACCCGCGATCAAATACACCTCAATACAGAACATCTACCTTTACATCTATCTTGACTAGGACTGGGCGATTTGGCAACAAAAACAAAAAAAGATCATGATATATTTAGTCATATCATCCGTTCTCGATTAATATCACGATTTTTTTATTTTGATTCATTCTTTAAACCTTCCATTTTAAAGCATCTGTATGAAAAACTAGAGAAATTAGAAATTAGTTCAACATTTTATTAACATAAAAGTCAATAACAAAGCAGATTGTATGCTTTTTTCATGCGTTTCAATGTTTCATTTGGTTAGGCCAAACTTCACATCGACTCAGGTGCTTTCCACTAACTTCTTTGTTCGTTTTCTGTGCCTAGATCGTAAAACACCGAAATATATAGATGTAAATTTGTCATATTGTCCGATCTCGATTGAGTACTGTACTAAAAACTAGAGATGTTAGATGTCATGGCTGACATCTATTTTACTGCCCTCAGCTCCACGTTTAGTCATTCTGTTTACTTTTCCGGCGATGTACAGAAGTGAGCAGGAAAAGCTACACTCTAATTGGCTGTTGTCACGCTTATTTCCGCCACGTTTGATCGAGTAAATATGCTCACCGCTGCTCACCGTGATCGAACTGAAATTTATCACGACCATATGATCGCCCAGTCCTGGTTGAACGTTTTTCTGTTTTTATAAACCTCTAACCCGCTCCTTTTGTTTCTCTCCTCTCTTTCAGACAAGCACTGATGTAGCAGTGTTGGGACAGCCATCGAGCTCTCCCTCTACCTCCACTCCCCCAGTGCCTCACTGCATGACCTTAGACAGAACCACAAGGGGACTCAGCCTTTCCTCACCCAGGACCCCCTTCATCAGGACTCCTGACTGTGACGCTCAGTAGCCACAAACACCCAAATCTTCTCTCCTCTTCTCTTCTCTTCTCGTCGGTCAGTTCATTTCAAGAAGGACCAGAGGAAATTATTCCACAGTGGAGTTGAAAACACCTCCACTTAGACCAGTGGAGGTGTTGAAGATCGGTCACGCCCTCACCCCCTCTCAATCTTTTAAAGAATATAATTTTTCTTCTGGTTGGTTGGAGCCCGGTTCTGCCGGCCGTGTGACTTTTCAAAACTGGGGCGCGATTCATGGGATGCAACCATGTCGGATCTCAGTGAGCGCAGGCCGGTCAACACGGACTACGCTGTCTCCCTGCTGGAGCAGCTCAAGTTCTTTTACGAACAGAAATTACTGACTGACGTCGTGCTGCTGGTGGAGGACACAGAGTTCCCGTGTCACAAGATGGTCCTGGCCACATGTAGCTCCTATTTCAGGTGAGTGTGACGTTGCGGTTGTCGGATTTGGAAGAACTCACCAAGTTGTGAGCTGTGTATGACAGAGGTTGAGGCTCTGAGTGCTTGTCAAGATTGAATCCATGATGTAGAGGCTGAAGTGACGACTAACCCCGTTACTTTCGATGTGACAGATAACCCTGACACCACAGGAAACATCTCAAACTCTTCAGGTTGAAAGTTATCGAGGAATTTGGCTGTAAAGGTATCTGAGTGCCAAAGCCGGACTTTTTAAGGTAGTTCCAAAACTTGGAAAATACAGAAATGTAAAAACATCAAACTTCCAAAATGACCTCAGCTTAGAGAGGCTTTAACTGATCAAGATTTAACCTCTTTAAGATGCAGAAAGTCTCTAACTAACTGAGCAGCCCTGTGTATAATCATAACACATCATTTATAAATATTAAGGCTTTAGATTTTATAGTGCTTTATCAGAGACCCTCAAAGCGCTTTACATCGGATACATCATTCACTTACTCGCACAGTAACACCCTGGTGGCCTCTCCAATCACCACCACACAACACTCACATTCACACACCAGTGGAGGACACACACTGGGGGCAAGGTGGGTGAAGTGTCTCGCCCAAGGACACAACAGACAGACTAAGGATAGGGGGGAATCGAACCGCCAACCTTCCGATTACTGGCCGACCTCTTCACTTCCTGAGCTACAAGTCATAACATCATAAGTTAACATGGGTTTCTGTACTGTTAAGTCATAACACATAATTTCTGACTTGAATTCGTCAAAGACACAAAAAACACATGAAATCAGCTAAAATTTACCAACATCTCCATCCAGATATGTCTTTAAAAAATCAGCTTACAGGACTGGAGCTTTTTTAGCTCAATAGCACCAAAACAGAGTTAGGAGCACCATCCAAAATCTACACTCAGATTTGTTCGAAACAACGTTCAGGAGCGCAGAGAAGTTGAACAAACGTTCATGTAGCTACAGGCGGAGAGAGGAGAGCAGGGAGAGGAGTGGACGACTCAGTGAATAAACCCTGTATTCTTGATTCTGGTCTTTTTTCTGCTGCATTTATTCATTTTATTTGAAAAAAGCAACAAAGATAGAGAACAAAGATGACAGGCAGGCTTTAGTTTACACCTTTCCTTCGAAGAGACCAAAATGTTTTCAGTTTTTACCCCCCGTGTCTGAAGAGTCCAGCTTCAGATTCTCCGAGGAGAAAGAGCGGCAAAACTTGAGCGACTTTTTCCCAGTTTAGGCGGTAAGGAAAGTTACTGTAAAGTCTCAGTTTAACTAAAATAGTCCTAAAAAATGAAGAACACATAATCAAGTCGATGCTGCCGACGTAGCTCCAGTTTGTCAAATATCCACACTCACTCACTGGAGTGTTTTGCATTTATACAATGAAAATAAAGTTGTCCTAGTCTGTTTGGGATTTGTGTCGAACAACTTCCGTCTTTGTGCGGTACAGATCCCCTGAGTTTCTCTCCTACAGTTTCACTGAATAATGCAGCGTACAGCCGCGGCCTTTTGTGTTTAAAGACGTCAATTATTCCCCCCGGTCTGATTGTGTCAGGCCGTAGGTGTAGGTGCGCTGTTGTTATGAATGTAAGTGCTCACCTTCTACAGTTACCATAAATAATGCACCATGTTGTAGAAAGAGAGAGAGAGAGACCCGCTCTATATATGGAGGAAAAACACACACAGGGATGCGGTTTCCTTGAAAGCCGGGGCTTGAATCATCCTCCGCACCGTCTCGGATACACAACACGGAATAAATGAAGCAACCTCTAACCTGCAGTCGTACAGACAGATCCCTCAAGGCCCTTGGGAGGCCTCATTCGTACGCACAACATTGCATAATGAAGTGTGTGTGCACTGCGGTGAAGATGACAGAGCAGCAGCCTCGACTCTGGGAAGAGTCCATCTGTACATGACAGGAGCTCATGCTGCATTTGAACACCCTGTCTCCCCCCTCCCTCCCTCCTTCCTCCCTCCCTCCCCTCGCTGACTGCACACACGCATTCCAAGAAAAGGTCCCGACAACTTGATGCCGCTCTCACACAAACCGCCCCGCGTTCTTCCCCTCCGTTTCCCACGCACTCGTTATCTGGTGCGAACATGCAAAGCATTTCCCCCGCAGGTTTTCAGAGGTGTCGCAGCGCTTCCCTCTAAAGTGCTACTCCTTCCTTCCTCCCTTCCTTCCTTCCTTCTGTCCTCTCCTCTCTTTCTCTGTCTGCTGCCTCTCCTCGCACGCCTGGCTTCAGGGGGAGGGTGCGAGACTCTGGAGGGAGCTTGTGTGTGGAGGGGAAAGTCTGGTCACGTAGGTTTGGTGAGAGATGAAGAGAAAGGGGAAGAAAGAGAGGGAAAAGAGGAAGGGAGGGGGTGAAAGGGTTTGCCTGCAGGGTTGCGTAATTCAGCCGGGCAGGTTTAGCCCCTGCTGAGCGACGCACAGACACACAAAACCCCCAAACGGGAGGGCAGAGCTGGGCTGCAGACAGAAAATTTGCAACTGGTAGGGCTGCGTGTGACGGTGATCTAAAACATAAAATAAGGGAAAGGAGTCCAGAGCTGTGTGTGTCTGGAAAAGATGCGAACAAAATGTGTGTCAGTCCCCAAACTAACAATTTTTATCCGTCCAACCTATTGATGGAATAAACCGCAGGATAAAAAAGCACTATTAACATCTACAGTGTTATTGTCAGAAACCCAAACATCAAGAAACAGTCTCTGAAGCGTCTGACGAGTGATTTCTGACAGTAACGAACACGTGGACCCTGAAGGCATCGCGCTAATAAATGCAAATCACCGGTATGAGTCCGTCGCAGCTCTGTGGATGTAAACAATGTGAGAAATGTAGCTGTCAGAGAGGTGAAGAGGCTCTGAGTCACTCTGACGACTAAAGACGGAGAGGTGTAGGCGCTACGGCGAGCAGAGACAACAGAGAGAGGAGCTCACCTGGAGCTGAACCGTGCTGTTAGCCCACCAGACAGGTGCTCAGTGACGTTTCTTTGTTATTCAAGAGCAGGAACGAAATCTAGGTGGGTGGGCTTGTATCAATCCACTCTAGAAACAACATATTTCTGAATTAAGCTGCTTTAGTTTGCAATAATGTGACCGTATCAAAAAAAGATGAACATTTCTTTGATTCTGTCCTACTTGGTGTTCCTTTTTGATGAGTTCTGATGATTTTTTTGACCGAATGCACACCAGAGTTTGCTCTTCTGGAGGAGAAATGTATCCCTGCAGCAGCCGACTGCAGCTACTCTGAATGTTGATGGTAACTTTGTCTGTTTTTGCAGCCATGCTGGCAAAAGTCCAGCTGTCATTAAGGGGGCTCTGTTTGGGAAAGAAAACACGCTGGACGGCAAACGCTGAACAAGACCGATTTTGGGGATTTATCACTCAGTGTGCATTTAAAGGGATATTCCAGCATGTATTGCCATTGTAACGACCACACAACAACAATACACAGCGGTCTGAGGAGCCATAAACAAACCTCAACCAAAACGCCACTCTATAGCCACAAATAATGCTCAGAACAGCACCTAACTTCATCAACAGGACATATAGGGTCCCAGTCAAAGCACTAACCACCAAACATCTTTTTAACTTTGCCTGATTTCTTCAGTAAAGAGAATAAACACAACTCACCTACTCTCTTCCAGCAGCTGCTTGTTTGTAGCAAGACCTCAGGCCAGTCCATTACGGACTGCAGTGGGGTGCCGCAGCTCAAGGAAG
Organism: Xyrichtys novacula; assembly: GCA_962446985.1. NCBI lineage: Eukaryota > Metazoa > Chordata > Actinopteri > Labriformes > Labridae > Xyrichtys > Xyrichtys novacula. The sequence goes on from OY660883.1 coordinate 4,671,684, forward strand.
AACATTTATGATCATTTCTTCATCATTTCCTTGAAGTAATAATCACCATATTAATCATTTTGCGCTGCAGACACGATAGTTCTTCTGTTTTAGCGTCTTGGTCTGATTGTATTTCTTTTCCGTGGGCTGCGAAACTTCACAACAGTTCATAATGGACCGGCCTGAGGTCTCGCTACAAACAAGCAGCTGTTGGAAGAGAGTGGGTGAAAGATGTTTGGTGTCTAGTACTATGGCTGGGACCCTGTATGTCCTGTTGATGAAGTTAGGTGCTGTTCTGAGCATTATTTGTGGCTATAGAGTGGCGTTTTGGTTGAGGTTTGTTTATGGCTCCTCAGACCGCTGTGTATTGCAATCGTACGGTCGTTACTAAAGTTGATATAACTAGAGAAGCAAGTGGTCGGCAACATTCATCTCTCATCGGGGTGTCTAACTCTGTGTTACGGTGTGTTTGACCCTAAATTAATTTTACACCGGAATATCCCTTGTTGACATTTTGGTGTTTATTATAAGGGAGGTATGAAGGAAAGGGTGATATCGGTATTAAAGGGGCGGGGTTTATTGGTCTGTTTTGATACTTTATGATGAAGACTTTAATCGTGATCGAACTGAGTCTGTTAAGATCTTTAACCAATGACTTGTCTCTCCTTCTGCAGGGCGATGTTCATGAGCGGTCTCAGCGAGAGCAAGCAGACCCACGTCCACCTGAGGAACGTGGACCCGGCCACGCTGCAGATCATCATCACCTACGCCTACACGGGGAACCTGGCTATCAGCGACAGCACGGTGGAGCCGCTCTACGAGACCGCCTGCTTCCTACAGGTCAGTCTGATGAATCTGGCGTCTGTCTTGTATGGGACCAGATTTTTAAACGAACTCTGCGTCCTTCAAGATCCGTGAATATCTGACTGTCTGCTCTCTGTCCTGTTCAGGTGGAGGATGTGTTGCTGCAGTGCAGAGACTATCTGGTGAAGAAGATAAACGCTGAGAACTGCGTCCGCATGCTGAGCATCGGCGACCTGTTCAGTTGTAGCGAGCTCAAGCAGAGCGCCAAGCGGATGGTGGAGCACAAGTTCCCGGTGGTGTACCGGCAGGAGGCGTTCCTGCAGCTCTCGCACGAGCTGCTGATCGACGTTCTGAGCAGCGACAACCTCAACGTGGAGAAGGAGGAGACGGTGCGGGAGGCGGCCATGCTGTGGTTAGAGTACAACATGGAGGCGCGCTCTCAGCACCTGTCCTCGGTGTTGAGTCAGATCCGCATCGACGCCCTGTCCGAGGTGACGCAGCGTGCCTGGTTTCAAGGTCTGCCCCCTAATGACAAGTCTGTGGTGGTGCAGGGTCTCTACAAGTCCATGCCCAAGTTCTTCAAACCGAGGTTAGGCATGACGAAGGAGGAGATGCTGATCTTCATGGAGGCCATGTCTGAAACGCAGGGCGAGGGTTACGTCATGGCCGGGTCCCTGCCCACCACGGTAGTCTGTTACAGCCCGCAGGCGGAGAAAGTCTACAAGCTCAGTAACCCCCCAGGAGACCTGCAGAAGGTGGGGACCCTTGTTACACCAGACAACGATGTTTTCATCGCCGGAGGTCAGATCCCTCTGAAAAACTCGATCACCAACCACGGCAAGAGCGGGAAGTTACAGGCCATGTTCCGCTCGGTCGATAGCTTCTTCTGGTTCGACGCGCAGCAGAACGCCTGGGTGCCTAAAACCCCCATGCTGTGCGCCCGAATCAAGCCCTCGCTGGTCTACTGCGAAGGGTACATCTATGCAATCGGGGGCGATAACGTGGGGGGCGAGCTGAACAAGCGCACGGTGGAGCGCTACGACTGCGAGAAGGACGAGTGGAGCATGATGAGCCCGCTGCCTTTTGCCTGGAACTGGAGCACGTCGGTGGTGGCGCACGACTGCATCTATGTCATGACCCACGACCTGATGTACTGCTACTTCCCCCGCGCCGACACCTGGGTGGAGATGGCCATGCGCAAAACCAGCCGCTGCTTCGCCTCCGCGGCCGCCTTCGGTGACCTCATCTTCTACATCGGCGGCCTCCACGTGGTCAGCAACTCCGGCATCCGCCTTCCCACCAGCACCATCGACGGCTCTTCTGTTACTGTGGAGATCTATGATGTCAACAAGAACGAGTGGCGCCTTGCCGCCAACATCCCCGCTAAGCGTTACTCGGACCCGTGCGTGCGGGCGGTGGTGCTCCTGAACTCGCTCTGTATTTTTATGCGTGAAACACACATGAACGAGCGCGCCAAGTACGCCATCTATCAGTACGACCTGGAGCTGGACCGCTGGTACCTGCGGCAGCCCGTCTCCGAGCGCGTGCTCTGGGATCTGGGGAAAGACTTCCGCTGTGCTGTGGGGAAGCTGTACCCTTCCTGTTTAGAGGAGTCTCCATGGAAACCCCCGACGTACCTCTTCTCCCCCGACGGAGCGGAGGAGTTCGAGGTGGACGGGGAGCTGGTGACCCTCCCTCACGTATAGCTCTTACCCCCCCCTCCCTTTCCTCGCTGACTGAAGCCGAGGGTTGAACATGACGGGGGGGCGGATCGGATCTCTGTAAGGGTTTGTGGCGGACTCAGAGTTTCGGTCTCTGGACTTCGGAGGCCTGCGCTCGCTGATGCAGCCGGAAAAAAAACAAACAAAAGGAGCTTGGAGAGAAAAAAAGATGCGCCTCAATAATTCTAGTAATCTGAGAAAAATCCTGTTCTTGTTCTTTTTCTCTCTTTCTTTGGTGACATCTGTTCGATATGATTACAGTCTGTCATACTGTTTCTACAATGTGAGAATCCAAACGTCAGCTGATCATGATGATGAGGATGATGATGAGGGTGATGATGCACTTCACTGGTCAACCTTCTAGGAATGACAATAGCAACTGTACCAAAATCTTCCCCACTCCAATCATGGCTCCCCTCTCTCCCACTGTCTCTGTTTTAAAGGAGCATTCCGCTGAAACCCCGTCTACATGAATATCTGTGTATTCAGAGAGTTCAGTTCAGTGTTCATATTTATCTCACAAAGGTGTTTTAATTCCCTCGAGACAGATTTTTAGCGGACTGCTCCTTTAAAAACAAACAGAATCCTCCTTTTTCTCCATAAGTCCTTCAGACGATCTGAAACCGAGGCCGTGGTTTTTTCAGGAGGGGCGTGAGGGACGAGAGGAAACGGGTGAGAGAGGGGGAGAGGGTCAAGAAAGAGGGTGACTGCAGGTCCGGTCACCTGTCACCTCTCCCCCCTCACCACTCTGTCCCTCAGCCTGACTCCACCACAGCCTCACCCACTCACCCACCCACCCGTCTGTCTGTCAGTCTGTTTGCACACAGGTCTTCCACACAGCCGCCTACAGTCTCACCTCACTCCATCCAGCATCGTCACATGATCGCCACACCTTTATTTTCCACCAATCACACACTACTCCACTCTCAGTCCAAACACAGGTTAACTTTCAGGCTCATGCATTTTTTATTTCCAAGCTGCTGAAATATATATATAAAATATATATTTTTCATAACTGTTTTAGCGTGGGAAAATAACCAGGTCTATTTTGTATTAGTGTCTTTTTTTAATTTAATATCAGACATTACTGTAGTGTGATTGTGGCTAGATTTCCATTCTCCTACAAGATTTATTTCTACTCGAGTGAACTTTGAGGAATCTTGCTGCTGATTGGTTGCGAGAGGAGAAGAGGGCTGGCCCACAGGCTGTTACCATGGAAATCGTCCTGGCAACCGCCAGCAGTAGTGGAATAGAGGGAGGAGGAGGAGAAGTGGGTGGGGGACAGGTGAGGGGAGGGAGGGAGGGATGGGGTCTTCCTCCTACCTTAAAGACATGAGCACAGGTGCTTCATGACAAACCTTACTAGCATGTTTGGCTGCATCATATTCCTTTGGCACTGTATTTTGAATGAACGTTAATTTATTAAAAAACATACCAAAAACGTTCCTGAAAACGGCTCCTGCTCACCTTTTCTTTCTGCTGCAAAATATAAGTATTAATGTGGATTATTCATAAAGGTCTCTGATCTTTTCAGGTAAACAAAGTGTATCCTTACATTCTGAACTTAAAGTAAAAGTTTACCATGAACAGATTTGGCCTCTTGAGAAAAAAGGAAATAAAAGTTTATATTAGTAAAATAACATGAAGACTGTTTCAAATTAAGGTGTGCAAAACAGTGCGTCTTTAACAGAGATTAGAGTATGAAATGTAATATAACTTTATTTAAATTCTCTAGTAATGGTTTTATTTATAAAGTTTGATAGTTGATGGACTTCAGTTAAATATTTTTTTAACAGAGAAAAAGAAGCACAGGGATGAAATTATGGAGGCCCTGAAGGTCAACTGCACAAATATTTCAGTGCCCAATAAAAATATGTTTTATGAAATGCAGAAGATTTAAATTCTATCAAACTTTGTAAAACAAATATCTGTAAAATCATTTGATTCTCTTATTAAAAAAATCTAAAGTGATTTTTTTAAAAGCAGAAAATTAAAAAAGTTAAAGCAACCATTTTACCTTTGACAAAAATATTTTGTATTAAGTTGTCTTTTTTTCAACTTCATGACATTTTCAGGTCTACAGATATTTTTGACTTATGGGTTTATATTTAGTGTTTATATTTTTCAGACTTGAAATATTTGCATGTAGCTCTTTATTGCCTTTTGTGATACTTCTATCAAATCAATATAATCTCATATTACTAAAAAAAAAACACCCTAATACAGTCTGATAAATGATAAAAATGTCCTTTTGTGGTTTATCAGTTTCCCAAAACATCTAATGTTTCAAACAAGATAAATAAGTATATTTGTTATATTTTAAGGATATTTTTAATTATTTTGGTTTACTGTAGTAAGTGAGATAAACATTTCAGCTCCAAAAAAAATTGAATTTTCTGGCCATAATTTGTGGTTTCAGGCATTAAAGGGTTAAGTGCCGCCGTACAGAGCAGCATTTTAGGAAGGATTTAATTTTGTTTGCATGGACTGAACAGCTTCAACATTTATAAAGTTAAGACTGTTAAACATGTAAATTATAATATCTAAATATTTTTTCATGTGTTTCATGGTATTCACATTTGACTTTCTGAGACACTCAAAGTGTTTTGGTTTTTAACAGGATTTTTGTCACCCATAAATGACCACAGATTGAAAACAAACTACCTCACATGCTGCGGCTTTAAAAGGGGAAAAACACAGAAAAAGCAGTAATATTCCCAAACCAGAACATGAACATTTTAGATTGAAGCGCCCACAGAAAACTGATCGTTTTCCTGATTAGAGTGTCTTAAAATTGCGTAAACTTCAGGTCTGAGCTACTGATGACGTGAGCAACATTAAATAACTAATGATAAACCTGTTTGTGGATTTGTGATGAAAACAGTCTGCTGTCTCTGTTAGTCCGGGATCAGCGGGTGTGAATTCCTACTGAATGAGGTCTTTGGGTTCGTGTGTCGCTGTGATGTTGCTGAATTGTTGTCGGACAGCACATGGGTGTGTTTTTGTCCGGCCACGTGCGCACGCCACAACAACAACCTCATCAACAACAACTGTGTTTGGCTGACCTACATCTGTACTCCGTCTCAAACCCGGAGGATAGAAAAGAAAAAAAAAAACTCAAGTCTGCTCTGATTTTTAATTATCTTTTAATACAGCAATAAAACGTAGGATCACTTCTTCTTCTTTTCCAAATACGATAAAAGCATCTGTCAAGAAAATATACAGTGAATTCTGGATTCACAATACATTCATATATTTTAAATACAAAAAAAAGAAAATATATCATTAGAGGATAAAAAAATGAGCAAATAAACTCAGCTGATATTTTTTAAACATAATCAAGAAGAAAAAGAAAGTTAAAAAGCATGACAAAATGAAGATTTAAAGACAGAGAGATGAGACCCGTTACAGCTGAAAACTGGACTGGACAAAGCATGCTGACTGGACCACTTTTTTAATCCAACTGTGGTTGAATATCTGGAGGGAGAAAAACATCCTGTAAGCACCTCAGAATTACACTTACACAAGATAAAGATCCACAGAGAGAGAGAGAGAGAGTATAACGGCTGCTTTGTGCAAAAACACACAGTGGTCCACAGATCAGGACTTGTTCCAGTGTCGTCGTGACAAAACATGGAAATCTATGAGCGTACACGTCTATACACAACAAATAAATAAGAGATCTGACGTCAAACTAGCTTCAGATTTACTAAATATACTTCTTACAATAATATATATATATGTTCTGACAGCAACGTAGAAAAAGGCCTGGGCGAGGGGCGGGGACACCCTGTCACACACACACACACAATCACACACTCTCAAACACTCTCACACACTCTCACACGCAGCAGGGTGCAGGTTTCCTTCATGTTAAGGGCACAAATCAGGCATCAGGTACACGAGGATTCAAGTATTAACATTGTGGTTAATTAACAGCATCTAATCAGTGTGAGTGTGGGAGCTTAGATTTCAATAACTGTTCAATAACTCGACTTATTGATTCTGATTCATATTGACAGAGTTATATTTCTAATTACGTCTCAGATAAAGTAACTGGAACTGTTAGCTTCATCAAACTGGAGCTTTTTACGTCACCAGTTTTGCGCGCTCGCTCTGTTGCTCATCCCGGTGTCATTATTGTTTCGATTTGATCAATTTTTTTACTCCTCTGTTGGATTTTTACGGTGGCCGAGAACCACCACTACTGCAAATAAAGAGAATGCAAAAATTGGAAGTTACCGATGCAAAGAAAAAACACAAAAAAACGAAGCCCGCTGCAAATTAAAAAAAAGAAACCCTGTAGATCAAAAAAAAAAAGCCACAACGGAAGTTTGCATCTTTTAATTTTCGCAATCAGTAACTTTTTTTTCCATCGTCACTTTTTTTTGCGTCAGTAATTTCGGTTCTCGGCCACCGTCGATTATTTTGGCTCCATAACGAACATCAACTCTAAAAACTGAGGAGCGAATCATGACGAAAACTATTTGCTGCAAACTTTTTGAGTCACCCGACTTGTATAATTACAGAGGAGTGAATGCAGCTACCTTAAAGGGACATTCCAGCATAAAGTTTTAAAATTTGACACAGGAATATCCCTTTAACAACCACAAAGTTAATACAGACTTATCACGGCACGAGAGCTGGACTGGTTTTAAAATCGGGACCGTTAAAATCTTCAGAGGTATCACAGCTCATGCTTCTTCGTCAGATCCTGTGACACATATTTCTTTCTTTCTTTGACATAATAACGCAGTAAAATATTTTGATAGACAAGCTCTGGAAATATGCAGCAAAGAGCGAACCCCTTAAACCCGACAACATCGTCTCGTAGTGTCTGACAGGAAAGCGTCCCGCGGTAAAACCTGCAGCGTGGACACACAGGCGGTCGGCCTGTAGAAACCTCTGGTTTTGATCAGTATTCTTGGCAGTCTCTGCCTCACAGTGGATCTGGACTGTACAGTCCGTATAACGGCGCTGCTGCTCTCTGTCCTGAGTGGGGGGGTCCCAGGTTTTACTTTTCCAACTCCGTGATTCTGAGAATGACCTTCATAAAAGCAGCTCTCGCTCCACTGAGTCTCAGGCCTCGCAGCAAGAGCGGCCGGAGGATCAGAGGGCGAGGAGGAAGTCGGGGTGAGGAGACAGGGGCTTGTGGGGATTTGGTTTTCAGGGCTTGGCCTCCATGGCGGGCTCTGGAGGGGTCACAGCTGCAGGCTGGGACAGAGTGGAGAACCAGGAGGACATGGCCGACTTGGCGCTGGTTAACGCTCCACCCACGGACTGACCTGAGAAAGACAGTTGGACCACATTAGATCTTTAAATGTGAGGATTTTCCTGATGAGACAGGGTGTCTGGGGTTAAAGTGGGTCGATGGGGGTCAAGACTTCAGGTGAAACACTTCAGAGTATCAGGCTCCATCCTGATTCACATAAACTGATAGTTTATCACAGTCTTGGTCAAACTTTGCGTCTTATTTCCAGAGATTTCTCACCCACTACTTTCCCCGTCTGCACAACGCTGCGACTGGTGGTCATCATGGCGTTCCCAATCTTCTTCCCTCTCTCACTGTTCTGCACTGAGCTGCAAAAGACAAGAAGAAGAAGAGGAAGAAGAGATTAAACACATGGTAAACAAACCCTGCATGCATGTGACCCCCTCACCTCTCTGCTCCCGGTATGACATTGTCGAATTTCTTCCTCCTTTCCAGGAAACAAACCTCACAAAAGTGGCGCTGCTGAATGTTGAGCTGACCTGTGAGAGGATTACGTAAGAGCGGCGAGCTGAGCAGCAGCCACAGGTGGACTATCTGATGATCTGAGCCGACCTGAGAGCGGAAACAAGCGGGCTACGTTTCACAACAAATGTTTGGGCTAAATGCGGCCCCGCCTGGCTTTATCCGAACAGCAGTCTGGTGTGAATCCAACCCGCAACCTTTCGCATGGATCCCCACTGACCTGACATTCAGGAGGAAGCTCTCTCTCTCCTGCTCGGTGTGGGCAAACAGCAGCAGGATTAAGGAGATGATGTGGGGACGTGTCTGCAACTGACGCTCGGTGCTTTCACACCTGCTAATGAGCCAATTATTCCCCCTGAAAATAAACCCTGAACGCTGCAGCTGCACAGAGGAGCCGAGAACCGCCGAGGGAACCAAAGGGGGACCGATCTTATGAAACGGGCTTTAAACGTGCGCCCGGATAATGAAATTAGTTTATGATCTAGTGTCACATAAAGGACCTTTTTCTCTCCACCTCATCGTCTTTAATGATTTTTTTTAATTGGCTTAGTTTAGCGCATATGGGCACCATTTTTGTTCTAGTTTTGCGCCGTTTTAAAGCTCCTGTAGGGATTTTATTAAAGGGATATTCCGGCGTAAAATTAATTTACGGTTAAACACGCCGTAACACCGAGTTAGACACCCCATCGAGAGATGAATGTTGCAGACCGCTTGCTTTTCTAGTTATTCCAACTTTAGTAGCGCCCGCAGAATAGCGATACACAGCGGTCTGAGGAGCCATAAACAAACCTCAACCAAAACGCCACTCTATAGCCACAAATAATTATCAGAACAGCACTATTTTCCTTTACCATTAATGAATCTTTATCTTGAAATCTCACCTTGACAAAAATCTCATCCCAACAACTTGTTCATATTCAACATATAAAACCAGAGCTTTAAAGGACAAGATAAGCCGGTTTTGTCCACAGGGGGCGCCAGAAACGACACAAACAAAAAGTTCCTCACAGGAGTTTTAATGAGAGCTTTCAATGATGGTGATTTAAAATCGAATCATGATTATAAAATGTGAAAACTCCAGCATGGACAGACTGAAGAGCTGTTGATGGTAAATTTGGGTCCTTCTGGAAACACTCGGATAAATGATCACATTAAAAGTTCTTGCAGTCAGCTCTGAGTCTCATAAAAAGCTTCCCCTCCTCTCATAGTAACAGAGAGAAGTGTTTCCCCTGAGCCTCTCTGCACACTGTTAACTCAGAGACGAGCCTGGCGGACACACGGACTCTCCATCTCCCTGTCTGACCCAGATAAACAGCTCCTTACGCCGCACAGCGTGTTAACAACACTGACAATAAAAAGAAAGATCCTCTAACAGAGAACATCCGCCTGCAGCCGTGCAGAGCGTCACATGACTCCTGTTTTCTGAGAACTTCTCTGCCACCGGCCGCTCTTTGTCCAACTCTGATGACAACATGAAAAAAGGTCGGCCGTGTTCGCCCCCCAGTGCTTCCATAATACACATGCAACACAGCACATTACCAAGGAAGTCATGCGTGGAGACGAGTTTTTGGTTTTTCCAGGGGAGTAAAAATAGAGAGGCAGGGAGTGATGAGCAGGAGGGATTCAGCTTTTACTTTCTCATCCTGCAGCAGCAGCATCAGACCAGCCAGCGTCTGTCCCACTAACCCAAGATTCCCCCCATCATCCAGACTGGAGACACAGAGAAGAGCGCTGTACTTACAAGATAACAAAAGGAGTTTTCTTTTGTCTCGGACAGCTCAGAAGGAGAAAAACAAAGCTCCAGGGTAAAAAAAAAAAAGGGATGGATGTAAACAGGGAGGGAAAAAAAACTGTAAACAAACATGCAGATAGTAGAGCTTCAAACCCCTGAGAGGAGTTTTAACTGGTTATAAAACAAGCTGAAAGAAACACGGATGACTCACAAAAACAAACCAGACCGTCAGAAACAAGACTGATTATTCTAATGGTGTTTTTTTAAAGAGTGTAACTGCTGCCAAGAGACGATTAGACACAAAGTATGCATAAAAAAACAACCTCTTAAGAGCTGAATATTCAGTTTGACTGTTAAAAAGGAATCAGACAGAGAGTTAGGACGATAAAACCAACCTTTACATGTACAAGACAAGAGAGTTCGACAAATAGAGGAGACTCAAAAGTGTTTTACTCTGTACTATTTACAAGTTACTTTTCTATTTGACTGAAGTTACATTCTTACATTTCTATTCTATTCTAACTTATTCAGTTATATTCTATTTCATTCCAGTTTTAAGTTGATTTTAATCCATTTCATGTTTTTACAGCCCACCATTCAATTCCAGTCTATTTCGATCAATGCCCAGGTTGTATTATCTTGTTTTTGACACTTTTAAATTTGATTGTATTTCACTGGCTTCAACTCTTATTCTGTTTCATTCTACTATGTTGGATTTAATTTGATGGAGTTCTATTCTATTGCATTTCTATTTTTACTATTCATTTCTAATTCAAACCCTTTACTCTCATACCAACACATTCTATTCTACTACATCCTATTGTATTCAGCTTATGTCCATTTTATTCTACTCCATTCCATCCTGCTCTAATCTGTTACATGTCATTCTTTTCCATTCTGACAGTTAGGTAGAAGTCAGTCAATTCCACTTCGCTGTAATTCTATTCAATATAGTTGGATTTACCTTTAATGATATTTGATTTTGTTCTAGTTAACTCCTTTCTATCCAATCCTAGTTCACACCTCTGTTTATTCCATTTCACTTTAATCCGCTTAACTAAATTCAAATGTATCCTCTTTGACTCTATTCCTTTCATCCTATCCTATAGTTAATATATTATCATTACAGTCTATTCAGTTCCATTCTATTACACTCTATTCCAAACCACTCTTTTCTTTTCTATTCTAAATTATTATATTCTTATCATTACAGTCTAATCTATTCATTCTATTCCACTCTATTCTATTCCAATCTGTTACATCTTATTGCATTCAATTCAATTCTATTCTATTCTATTTTTATTTAATATATTATCATTACAGTCTATTCAGTTCCATTCTATTCCACTCTATTCCAAACCAGTCTATTCTTTTCCATTCTATTCTATTCTAGGTTATTATATTCTTATCATTACAGTCTATTCTATTCCACTTTATTCTATTCAATTCTATTCCAATCCTTTACATCTTATTGCATTACATTCTATTCTATTTGACACTATTCCATTCTATTCTTTTGTTACATTCTATTCTAGTCCACTCTATTCTATTCCAATCCGTTACATCTTGTTACATTACATTATAATCTATTCTGTTCTACTGTATTCCAATTTGTTACATTTTATTGCCTTACATTCTATTCTATTTGACACTATTCCATTCCATTCTATTCCATTGTTACATTCTATTCTCGTCTATTCTATTCTATTCCAATCTGTTACATCTTGTTACATTACATTCTATTCTATTCCAGCTCTCATTTAAGTCTTCTTTGAGATCAATGTCTGAAAGTTGAGCCAGATTTTTAATGTTGAGTATTATTTATCTAAAATCTTTGAAATTGTTTGTCTGTAGTTTTTGATCTGTTGTAAAATCTGATATTTAAACTCTTTAATTTTTTCAAAATAAAGAAATAATTTGTAGATTTTTTCCATGTTAAGAGGATCTGGACTCTCCAAGGCTGAAGTCTACAGTCAGTCAGTCAGTCAGTCCACTCTCGTCTTGACTCGTTGGAGTAAAGACTGAGCTGTTTATCTGCCGCCCCGCACGCACATTTCTGCTCAGCCAACACGTGTAGGAAAACCTTACACACACACACACACAGACACACACACAGACACACACAAACACACACACAGATCACAGAAACACCCACACAGAGTCCAGGCGACCGGCTGAATCCCCTCCTGTTTTAGAGCCGGTGACACAAAGCTGAGGCAGGAAATGAGATGAGTTTATTCCCGAGAAGCTCCGATGGACAAGAGCCAAACTTCCTGCCTGCACCCGACCCCACAGCCCCCTCTCATTACACACTCACACACACTCTCACACACACACACACCATGTCGGTTATATCCAGAGTTTTATAGTGCAGAGAGGAGAGCGGAGAGCCGCCGTGCCCCCTGCTGCTCCATGAACTCCATGAACTGTATCAGCCCCATAAAGCGCAAATATCCAGTCTCAATCAGCGGAGATCACTCTCTAAAAGTGACATCTTTGAATTCTTCTTTTTTGTGTTTGTTCAACAAAGTGACAAGAAACAAAATTATACTCTTGCAGAAATCACAAAAAAACCTGCAAATTACAGTAAGAGTCGTCATTTTTGGAGGAATTTTGCTTCATAAGAAGCATCAATTATTTAGTGAGTTTTTAACTCTGCATGTGCTGGCTTATAGGTGGAAATAAGTGTTCAAACAGTGATGAAAACGACTTATTATACAGTACTAGAAGTATAACATGAAGTGAAATATGAAGACATCTCCAAAGCTCCACATAATTACACCAACTTTTTGGTCTAATCCTAGTTTTTGGATGTCAGCTTTAAGAAAAGTCAAATCGAGTCGTTTTTAACGAAAACAGTAAATAATTGAAGTTTTAGTTACAAAGAAATGAACTGAAATCAGGTGAAGAAGCAGTAAAATGCCAAAAACTCGACAGTATTCTCCTGCTGTGTAACCAGACTCTCTCTGAGACACTTCACCATGATTGAGTTTCTGCAGCTCGTCGTCCTCTGTGCACTTTAAGCTGTGAATACTTTATGAAGAGCGTGTGCGACACGGAGCAGCAGGCCGTGTTTGACCCCCTGCTGTGTTTGTGGGAGGATACAGCGGCTCTCTGGACTCAGGTTAAAGGTGGGGGAGGAGGAGGTGGGTGTGAGGGGTCTCATATCGTCGCGAGTCATTAATTATGAGTAAGTTTCATTCTCAAAAACAGAGCTGGAGACTTCTCCGGCCTCAGATCAGGTTTCATTCCAGGAAACGTGGATGAAAGGCGACTCGGCGCACAGCTGGAGCGCGGAGTCTATGGTTACACGTTTGATAAATGCCTCCAACACACACACACATTTACACATCTACACATCTACACACACGCCGAGCAGAGCAGAGCAGAGCAGTGCGTGTCCTCGTCCCTAACTTAGCTTTACGGTGAGGACGCGGCAGATCTCTTGGCTGTGATACTCGCAGCTCTCGCTTTACCTCCAGGTGTTCGGTGACATGACCGCTGTGAACTTTGTCGTAAATCGTCCGTAAACAAACACACGCAGAAACAAACTGAGGAGGAACCTTAAACCGAGTGTAGTTGACTTCATCTGCTGAAGTATTTGAACCAAATATGAGAAGAAAACTGCATCAGGTGACAAAATATGGTCAAAAAATCCTCAGGGAAAGGAAGAATATAGTAAAGTTAGATCTCCAAAGTTAAGAATAAAGTCTGGAAACTTGTCATTTTGGCTTCAATAAAGCAGACCGAACTAAGAAGCTGATACTTGGGGTAATTTTTGCAATAGGTCCATCCATAAAAATCTTAAAAAGTCTGAAGAAAAGGGAGCCAAGAAATCTGACTAAATGTTGTGTACACATACAAAGAAAATATCCCTAAAGTGTTTTAATAACAAAATAAACCTGCATTTATATATAATCATAAATAATCTATGACTATTAAATACATGGAGGCAGGTTAAGCTCCAGCTCAGCTCCATGACTGTGAATACACCGTCATGTCTCAGAGAGTGAAAGACTGAGCAGGAGTTTAAAATCTTTATATACAGGCTATAAATGTTCCTTACGCTGTTTTTTTAAAGGGAAAAGACACTAAAATAAGTGAAGAAAACTCTGTTTCCCTGCTGAACCTGTTCGTCTGTCCGCCACAAGAGGGCAGCAGCCGCACGCATGAGCAGGACCTGCAGTAGACCCAACATCACTCCTCTCATGTTTAATAGTTTGTTTCTCATTTTGTGCATCTTGTAGCTGCAGGTTTTGTGAACTCCTGAAGAAGTATAATGAACATTTAAACCTTAATATCCATTTGAGGATGGAGCTCCAGAGGATACTCACTGTGAGAGTCGGAGTTTCACGTCAGCAACACTGTACTGACCCTGAAACGGGTGTCTGCAACACAGAGGAGAGGCAAGAGTCACTCACAAATAAAACACTTTTATTACTCTCCTAAGAATATGTAGTTCATTAATATCTTGTACAAACACTCTCCTGTGTTTATACATTGAGATGATACCGTTCAATATGATACTATTAGCTTTAAATGACCTCATATTGCTGTGTAATGATAATAATAATAAAGATGATGACTTGTTGGTGTATCACTTTTAGTACGGCTTCACAAAAGGTAATAAAATCAAACACATACGGAAGGAAATTAGAGATAAAACATCAAATCAAATGTGCAGCTCTTATCTGAACTGACTGGAAACACATATAAGGACACAGGGGCCGTTTTCTTCATTAAATCAGGGTCTAATCTGGTGTGTTTTGAGGTCTGCAGATTATTTCAGCTGGAATTAAAAAGGCTGGAAAAGTTGCTGTTTCACCTTTTAGTCATTTAGGCACAGAAATGTAAATAAACTGCATGTAATGTGTCTCAACTTTAAAAACTTTAAAATCAGCGTTTCTCTCCCTCCACCTACCCCGGTGTGATGGTGGCCATGGCCGGGTGTTTGTTGCTGTACCAAACTCTGTAGTTGTGTGAGATCTTCCACGCCGAGATGAACGGAGCTCCGTAGTCCGCCAAGAGTCTCTCATTATCTGGAAAAGAAAGGTGAAGCTTCAGGTTAAATATCCAGAATAACTCCTCCAGACAGACTTTCTACTACTCTGTTTACACGACTCATGAATATTAAAACGAAGCTTTTACCGACTGCTGATGGCGTCTGAGAAAAATGTCCCAGGTACAAAATCTTAAACTATATGAAGGTATAAAAGGGAAGTAAAAAGAAGACAAGTTACCTTCCTGTAGTGCAGAGGACAGTAAAGAGTGAAGGTAGAGGGTGAACTGAGCTCTGATCCACTCGTCTCCGCCCTCCCAGCCCGTCCCGTCCAGGAAAACATCATCTCTGTTCTCCGTCACGTGTTTGACCAGATAGTCTGCAAAGCGAAGGTCTGCCGTCGTCAGACTCAGCATCCTTCTGAGCTCGGGGTCCTGGATCTGGATGCTCCCTTCTTCAACCTTAAAAAAATCACACAGAGTTTTAAAGTTTGTGTCAACGCTGATAAATCGAGGTTTCTGCAGGTGTTAGCATGTGTCTCAAACACGTACGTCAACAACAGCATCACTGAGGTGCCTCTGCTGTCGGAAAAGGATGTTCGTCGCCCCCGCTACGAAGCCGCGCACCGTCACGTCTGACAGGAGGTGGTGCTGCTGCAGGGCCATGTAGGGCAGACAGAGGTAACCCTGGAAACACAAGGGCAAAGGTCACCTGAGGACAGGTTTCTATCTCACTGTTTGAGCTGATCTGCTTCAGTGAAGTCTGAGTGAAAAACACACACGGGTCAATATTTGGATTTCTGTACCTTGGTGAAGATGGGGAGAGGCAGGCCGTACTGATCCTCCTCCAGACCTGATATCAGACCCTGAATGATCCCTCCAGACTGCGGCTGCATAGTGATGGGCGTCCCCGGCTTCGAGTCGAAGGCGTCTTTCAGCTCTGACTCCGCCTCCTTCCCCTCTGCTGCCTCTTTAGGGGCTCCCTCTTCTAACACGCTGGGGTCCAGGGTCTCCCAGTCGCTCTCTGAGGACTCCGGGGAGGTGCGAGACGGGGGTTTGAGGAGGTGATTGTCCCCCTCTGTGCCGTTACCAGATGAGAGTGACTCAGGCTGGCCTGTCCCCTCCCCCTCGCCCTCCAGCGTGATGTCAGTGACGGACACTGAGACGAACTCTTCGGCTCCGGAGACGCTCTCCACCATGCTCAGGTCCTCTGACACGCTGCTCTTTGGCCTGTAGTGAGACGAGTCGACCAGGCCGTGCTCGATCATACCTGGACAATCGGATTTAAATACTTGTTATTGAACATGCGATAAGTTGGACATTTTCTGATTTGTTCAGACCTGAAAAAAAACTTTAAAAGGTCTGAACAAAATCTGGCATCCACCGCTATTGAAGGAGAGTAACTTTCTTTTCAAGCTCTTCAAACCAGGACAAACATGTCAGTTATTCACACACTTTTAAGGCCTTATTGTGTCTGCGGTAGAGCTGTGAATTTCTCCTTATCGAGACAACACAATCTGATCTGATTCAACCCTCCAACAGGGTCGCATTTCCTCATGCTGTATTCATGAAAATAAAAGTCAAAAGGACTGGAACACACAGATCTTACGTTATTTTCGGTAACTGCTTCAGAGCGGTTACATTTAAAGCCTCTAATTTATTTATATTTTACTTTTTTAAATAGTTTTGAGTGCAGACACATTAACAAAAGTCTACTTTAATGCACCTAAGGGTCGGCAGATGTATGAAAGAGACTTTTCTTTCGGACTTACTGACCTGGAAACAGCGATAAAACCGTCATCAGAGCCCCGACTAATCTGTTTACAGGAGACACATAAAACAGAACCTGCAGACATGAGAAACAAAACATGAGAAAGAGACTTTGAGAGTTATTTTACTGTAAACGATCGAGTCTTAAAGAGGGCAAAGACTTTCACTTATCGGACCTTCTTCTCCAGCAGGATGAGCTTAAAGAGGATGAGGACCTGTGCAGATAAAACCAAAGGAAAGTGGAGATATTTCAAATAAACCTGAAATCCACAAGGACCTGAAAATTTAAATATTAATGCTGTCTTCAAATCTGCTCTTTTCTACCTTGTGTCTGAAGTGAAGTATTAAATCTCTCGGTGATAACCCTGAGGAGAGGAAACAAACAGAGTGAGGAAAGAGGTGCACGCACATTTTCAGGGTGAGATATCTTTGGATTTACAGAGGTGCTTTAAAATGATTTTACACAAGAATGACCGACAGAGTTTGACCCACCGAGGTAAACCTGCGACCCCTCCAGAGCGGAGCCCCTCAGAGAGCCGTTCATGTGTTCGTACAGCTCCTGCAGAGACGGAGGAGGAAGCAGGAGGTGAGAGGAGGCCGTAGCATGGAGGTAAAACATAAACAGACAGTCAGAATCCAAACCTTTAGGATGGAGATCTGTGAGAAGTCTTTCTCCTCAAAGTAGGCGTGTGTGATGAGCTGCAGCTTCGCTTGAAGGAGACCGTAGAGAGGCTGGAAGGAAAAACAAAAACACGCTGTGATTTGAAACTGTCCGGATGTAAGCGGGATTGTCATATTTTTAGGACTGTTTGGAGCCATAATCAAAATTGAAACCTGATTATTTTTGGTTCATTACATCAAAGCTCATTCTCAGGTAAAACCTCCCATGACCCGTCTAACCCTGGATGTTATAAAATCTGTGAAGACTCTGACTTCATACTGACTGTTTCTCTTTAAATTTAAGACATAAAGATAGAAATGATGGCGTCTAATATTCCTAATGTCTCATTATGTGTCGTTTCAGGGGCTGAAGTCTCGTCTTCTATCTTCTTCCAGTATTAAAAAGTCATCTTTGAGTCGTTGAAATCCTCGCAGAGACTGATAGAAGATTATTTCACTCCTGAGACGGATTGTGTTGATTCTTTTATCGCTTCAGAAGAGAGGAGACGGACACTTTAGAGACTCTCAGACTTATTCTTCAACACTGGAGGAAAAAGATAAGAAGCTGCTGAGGAAACCGAATCTTTATCTGGGCCTGAACTCTCTCACATGACCCTGGTATGTTTGTTAGCGCTGGTATTTCACTGACCCTGAAATCTGTAACCCTCCAGCAGTGAAATCCAGATTTCTTCTGTTATCTGACAACAACATCGTGGTCTGAATGACTCACCACTCGGCTGAGGACGCACACGCTCTTCTGCACCGTCTCTCTGGTGACGTCGGCCTGTCGGACCTTCAGGGCCTGAGGAGGGATCGAGAACATTTTACAAATATATTAATATATAAACATGAGGCTGCAGGGCAAACAGTGAGGTCATCCTGTGACTAACCGCCCGGCAACAGAGCTCATGAGGAGCTGGTACTGATGTCACCGGAGACTAAAATAGAGCGAGGGATGCTGTCATTTTATTTCCTCTTTTTATATTTAATTCAATCAAGAACACAAGAGGAGGAGGAGGAGGAGGAGGAGGATATTATCTTGCAAAATGCACCCCTTAACCTCAGCTTTCATCCACCCTCGTATATCCCACTCTTCCCTGCATTCCCACATCAACATCCAAATTCTTGTGGGGATTTTACAAGGAAAAAGTCCAGGTAAAGTCGGGGCTGAAATGTTTGACAATCCTTCTGTAAAGTTCAGAAGATTTTAGGAGTTTTTTTTTGCACATGTGAACGCAGAAAGAAGATAGAAGAAGCAAATGAAGAAGAAGAGGAGGAATCTCAGGATGTTCAGGTTTCAGAGAAGAAGGTTGAACTGAAACACTTGATAGATACTTGATTTTTTTGCGATTCATTCTGTTCCAAGTCTAACTTTCCTGCTGTATCTTGAGCTGACTGATAAACTCACTTTATTCATTCATCCACATTTGTGTTTTTCCAACATCTGAAACAGAGGAATGCAGCCGAGTGGGAGAAATGTGTCTCACTTTGACATGCACAGCTCACAAACACATCCTGCACAGCTGCCAACATGAGAGCGACCATTTCTGATTGAATTATAGAGCGTGACCACAAAGGTACACGGTGGACAGCCTGGTACAGAAAAGTACAGCCTGACTTTATCTAGATCTGTGCTACCAGCTGTTTGTATTTTTGATAAAGGAGCTGCCCTTCCTCCGTTTCACCGCTGCATCCATGAAAAGATCACCAGAGAGCTGGAGGGGATGTGGTTTTCTTCCACTACAACAGACATAATGTGCAGTGAAGTCCAACCGTGCCACCTTACAACGACTGAGGGCTGTGCAGTATCGGGACAGTTCTTTGTCAGTTGTAGTTTTTTATTTTTGCAAAGAAGTACAAGAAAAAATAATGAAAACAGTAAATCAAGTTTGGTGTGAAAAATCAGATATTGTCTCCTAAAAGTTTAACCCCACCTCAACGAAAACAAAAACAACTTCCACTCTGAGAATCTCTTTTTTTTTCATCTCTTTCACAAAATCTGGAGGGACGTCATGAAAAGTCTGACCTTTGCTTCTATTTGGCGATAACAGGACACTCCGTAGACACACTTCATATCCTCACTGAGCGGCGGCAGGTGGAAATATACAGTATCTGCAAAAACAGCGAGATAAGTCACATTAAAATACAGCGACAGTCTTTCTTCTGGAGGGAGTGTCTGCAGAAGAGCGATCTCTCTTTCACTCAGAGGAGCAAATACACAAGATAAAGAAACAGGATTTGGTAAGAAAAGATGCACATTGAATGTGTGCAGGATTGAAACTGTTCCCACACTGCAGGCTCATCTCCAGCTGCTGCATCACTGTGTGCACCTGACAGAGGGAAAGAAAAGGAGGGTTACGTAAGAGAGGAGACACAAAGGAGAGAGTGGAAGTCAAAGACAGAAGAGCTGAGGAGACGTTCAGGAGATGATGATTATTCACCGCTAAACTGGTTCAACTGGACTGGATGTAAAAACTCCTCAAACCTGCTCATTCCCTCTTCAGCATCACTACAGCTGTTCAGCATGTTTAGCTAAAAAAGAGGTGAGACTAATGAGACTAAGAGGATTTAATTAATTACTGCATTTTAGAGAAAATAAGAGGTTTTTGAGTTTTTGCATGATTTAAGCTGAGTCTGAGAAGCAGAACTGAAGTAGATGAAATCACCGATCACTTGTGAGACGAGGACAAACAACAAGCAGAAACTGTCAGCCTCGATTCCTCTGAAAAACACAACATTTTATAACAAGATCTCTCAAAGGTTAGGCTGTGGACGTCAGAGATTAAACAGAGTCTGGTGGAAAGGCTTGGTGTGTGTTTCTGTGTGTGTTTCTGTGTACTTGGGGGGTTCAGACTTGGCAGCTAAAAGAGCATCTGGACTGAAGCCTCGGCTACAAAATGCCAACATACAGCCTTCAACTCTCCGCTTTAAAAGGCTGAAACGAAGATCACATGATCGTTTTGAGCAGCAAAAACCTCCAGTCTGCTTCTTCTGAACACTTCAGGGGGGATTTCTCTGAGGACAGACTGGGGCACACATGAATTTAGCATCATCTGCCTTCACAATCTCAAAGTCTGATCATAAAGAACATCAGGCAGGTGATATTCAAGAGCAAACACACCTAAAAAGTGGAGCAGTATCGTTTAGTTTGCTCTTGTTTTGGGTCTGATTGTTAAAGTGAGCAGTGAGCATCTTCACAGTCAGAGCTTCACTCTCATCCTAACAGAGGTCTGATGAAAACATGAAAACAAGTCACCTTTTTCTGTCGTGCATTGTGAGATATATCTATTTTCACGGGAGTTTAAATGAAGGCTCAAATGTCAGATTCAATCATGACTTGAATTTGCCTCTTTGTTTTGATTCTGTTCTTCCCTCCACACTGACATCTCTCCTCTCTTTACACACACACAGCAGTTCCAGTTTCTGTTTGCTTCATGCAAACATTTGATTTGTACGGTGGCCGAAAACTGCAAATAAAAAAGTATGCAAAAAAAAAAAAGAAGCCACAGCGGAAGTTACCGCTGCTAAAAAAAAAAGAAATGAAGTCTGCTGCAAATTTTTAAAAAAACGGTGCAGATTAAAAAAAAAAAAGGCACAACAGAAGTTAACGACGCAAAATAAGTGGCAACACAAAAAAAAAGTTACTTACTGCGAAAATAAAAGGATGCAAATAAAAAAAGGAATTGAGCTGCCGGGGACCAATAATGATGATGCACTGGTGTTTTACGATTTAGGCGCAGAAGATGACAGCGAGAAGACGAGCAAAGAAGTAATTTGAAAGGTTTTTGTTTAATTTTTCAGTGTGTCATTTGGTCAGCCCATGTAGCGCAGGTGTAGTATATAAGTTCAGTTAAACTTCATATCGACTCAGGCGCTACATGACCTAACCAAATGACACATTGAAAAGTTTACTAAGCGAAATTAAACAATAACCTTTCAAATTACTTCTTTGCTCGTCTTTTGGCCGTTGTCTTCTCTGCCTTAATTGTAAAACACCGGTGCATCGTCATTATTGGTCCCCGGCAGCTCACCTTCGTTGCAGCTTTATTTATTTGCACTACTTCTTTTTTTATTTGCAGCAGGCTTCGGTTTCTTCTTTTTGCATTGGTAACTTCCGTTGCAACTTCTTTTTTTATTTGCAGCAGTGGCGGTTCTCGACCACAGTAGATTTGCATTTTGAAACCTTTCACTGAACATTTCTAGATCACAACAAATGATACAAGTCTGGATGAGGCTTGTTAACGAAGATGCATTTCACAACAAAGCAGGACTGAAATGAGTCGCAGAATGACCTCAGTCATTAAATGCATTAACAGTAAGAGGATGTGATGATGAAGCAGCTTTCTGTCTTCATCATCGCCTGCAGAGCATGTGTCCAAAGATAGTCCGGTTTGTCGTTCGCCTGAAATGAACCTCTTCATGTGTGGGAAACATCAGTCGGGTTGAGAGCTCTTATAATGATTCTGTTAATGTTTAGTTTTAACAACAGCAGCTCTACTGTACACCTCTGTAGCAAACACTGAGTCATATCAGTGTGACTGCTGCTGTCATGAGCCGCAGTGCAGAGGGAGTCGGTCACATCCCTGCTTTTTAATCAGCTGAAAGTCTGCAACACGCCTCTGGAGCAGCACAAACAAAGGATACAAAAGATTTAGAAACGCTCTCCGGGGACTGATTCAACGCTTTAGATAGATTTCAGAGTCTGGGGATGAAAAAAGGACACAAAAGCCGTCTGCAAAATTGTGTTACATTTCCTCCTGCATGGATAAAACATCTGCTCTGTGATGATTTTAGTTCAGCTCACACTATTTAAAGTTTGAGAGTTAATGGCTGCAGTTTCAGCATAAAACTCTCCAAGTGAACTTTGCCTCAGTTCCTCCCTGTTTGCTTTCCCAGGACGGTCTGAACAGCAGCAGCGGTGAACCACGCCATCACATGACTGCAGACACAACACAACCCTGCAGGATGGTCTGACAGGAAGCTGGCTGTCACTGCAGAGCCAGAGCAGCCCTGCTCTGCCTGAACCCAGCCTGGATAATGTTCTTGTATTCAAATCTGACACCTGCTTATGAACAACAGAGGCCAAGTTTAGCTGTTTAACTCACCCTCTGCACTCATTCATGTTTATTTAAGGACATAATCGACACTCAAATACACATGAAGTATTTCTAGTTTTACACTCCTTAAATTCCTTCTTTTTCTATAAAACTTAACCTGCATCCTTGAAACTGTAAACTAGAGATACGTCGTACCTTCCTGGTAGTTATGTGCCCCATCTGGCAGGGCGAGGAAGGGGAGGTACTTCCACTCCTCTGGCAGCAGGTTGCTGTCATGACCCTCATCGGGCATCAACGGCGGATACGAGAACTCCACCTGAAGAGAGAGAAAAGAGTTAATCAGCAAGTTTATCCTGAACTGGAAAGAAGTAAAAAAAGACGAATCCTTCTTAATGCAACAAACTACACTGAACAAAAATATAAATGCAGCACCGTTGTTTTTGCTGAACTCTAAGAACTTTTTCTATGTACACAAAAGACCGATTTCTCTCAAATGTTACACTAAAGAGGCTCATTTGGCCTGTTGATGATACATTTATAAAACCGTTCGTCTATACAGGCCAGAACCGTTTTATAAAATCTCTCAAATATTGTTGACAAATTTGTCTAAATCTGTGTTTGTGAACACTTCTCCTTTGCTGTGATAATCCAGCCACCTCACAGGTGTGGCAAATCAAGATGCTGATTGGACAGCATGATTATTGCACACAGGTGTGCCTCAGACTGACCACAATAAAGGGCCTCTCTTTACTCAGCTGTCCACTATTTCTACACCACTTTCCATCTAACTGCGTCTTTCTTTCCTCGATTACATCATTTCTTTTTCAACCTTCAGCTGGTTAAAAGCTTTTCTTTCAATTTAACAGTTCAATCCTCCATGATCCCAGAAGCTGTCACTCAGTTTAAACACCCATGTGTGTCTGATGTTGAAATTTATTCAACCTTCAATCACAGATTAAAGTTACTCGACCTGTTCCGCCTGACTCTGAAGCCTGATGTGAGCTCAGTCTTTTCTCGTCTTCCGTCAATGATGAACTCTATTTTCAGCTCCTCTTTGACCTCGTTCTGTTTCTTCTGATCTCAAATAGGAGCCATCACTGTCGCTCTGACACATGGCCCAACCTGACACAAGATTAACCTGAAACCTGCTGGTCCTGAACGCCACACACACACACACACACACACACACATTAACACACAAACAAACGAACACGCCTGGCTACAGTGATTCACGCTTTCAGGCTGAACTCGTGCAGGGTTAACTCCCTCAGGGCCTGAAACAATCCCAGGTCATAAATGTGAATTAAACCAATGATACCAATACAGATGTTTTCACTGGGACTGTACTGACCTAAATACAGGAGTTTTTTACTCACCTGTAAAAATTCCTCTAGAAAAAGTTAAAAAACGCTTATTCGAGTAACTGCACGCTCTCTGGGCGCTTAAGTGCTTTATTTACAATTGTGAAAACTTTTATTTTAATCAATTCTGACAGTTTCTTTGAAAAATAATGGGCCTGTTTTTTTATTCAAAGGTAGGTTTTAGTTTTTTATCTTTTTAGTCACATCAAAATGTGGCGCAATTCAGAATATAAAGCACGTCGATATGTGGCGCAACTCTGAGCCTCTGCGCGTCTCTTCTCTAAAAAAAACTCCTGATGGGGAAACAGACGGACGGCAGCAGCAGGTGAATTTCAAACAGGCGAGGGGTTTGAAAGAGATGCCGAATTAAAGAGCCAGGAAGCCAATCTGATACCCAGCAGGAGATCTCTGACCCGGATCAGGTAACCTCCTCCTACAGTAGAGGCAACAGTCCATTAAGTGAAACAAAGAGAGACCTCTGTCTGCTCTGAGTCTCAATTTTACATCAAAACAAGCTTCTTCTTTTTCTTGGATCTGTCTCTGCATGAAACAGCTGCCGAGTCCGAATAAAAGACAGCGCCTTCATTCTTTCATCAGCAGAGACAGATGGAGAGCAGCCACCACAGGCAGCAGCAGCTCTGTTTATGTTTTTACAGCCTCCAGCTCCGCCTGCAAATTTAATGGAGTTTGGAGAAGAGCAGGGTAATTGGAAGATGTATGAGGAGCACTTACACTTGATGCCTCACACACACTCTCACTGATGAGCAGGTGTTAAAGCTGCTTTTGTCATGCAGGAGACAGAAACCTGATGTGAGAGGCGGGTTTTGGTGTTAATCTTTGAGAAACAGGTTCAAATTAACAATAAGAGCAACATGTTTCTGTGAGAGTTAGTAAAAATACGAACAAAACTGAAGCCTTTTGATTATTATTGAGGAGAAAAAAATCTTTGGAACCATCTTAAAACCAAAAATATCTCTAGACTTGTTTAATGTGAGAAAAATGCCGTTATGACTTCAATCACGTCATCTGCTCTCTAATAATCTTAGCCTGTATGAGGGGGAAGAATCAGTGTTTGAACTTGTAGACAGTTGCGTCACGTGACCATGAGAAATCCTGTTTGCTTTGAGATGCACTGAGCCAAAAAGGTTGGGAAAGATGGAGTTGCTCAGCATGTTAGTTCAGCTCAATAAGATAAAGAAAAGTCCTTTGAAATCTGTGTTCCAAGAGAGACTAAAACAACTTCACATTACAAAAAACCAAACAACCCAAACTGTCTGCGTATTTTGAACAGGCAGGCCAGTTTAGCAGCAGGACTCTTCTCCTACAGAGCCATGCTGTTGTCATCCCTGCAGAATGTGGTTTGTCATTGTCTTACTGAGATATGAAGGTCTGCACTGAAAAAGTCATTGTCTGGATGGCAGCAGATGTTGATCTTAAACCTGGAGATATTGTTCAGTATTGACGGAGTCTTCACAGAAGTACAGTCTTGGTTTTATTTTTTATCCCTTTCTTTATAATTTCCTTGAAGTAATAATCATCATATTAATCATTTTCCACTGCAGACGCGGTAATTCTTCTGCCTTAGCATCTTGTCTGATTACATTTCCATGAAAAAAATGATCATAAATGTTCTTCCTTGAGCTGCGTCACCCCACAGCAGTCTGTAATGGACTGGCCCGAGGTCTCGCTACAAACGAACAGCTGCTGGAAGAGAGTAGGTGAGTTGTGTTTAGTCTCTTTGCTAAAGAAAGTAGTCAAAGTTCAAAAGATGTTTGGTGGCTAGTGCTATGCCTGGGACTGTTGATGAAGTTAGGTGCTGTTCTGAGCATTATTTGTGGCTATAGAGTGGCGTTTTGGTTGAGGTTTGTATATGGCTCCCCAGACCGCTGTGTATTGCTATCCTGCGGTCGTTACTAAAGTTGGTATATCTAGAGAAGCAAGCGGTCAGCAACATTCATCTCTCGAGAGGGTTACAGTGTCTGTTACCAGAGAAAAATTTCCCTCATTTCCCCTCCCACCACCTAAGAATCCTTTAGATGCAATCCTAGGGCGAGATCCTTATGAGAAGAAACGTGTATCTGTGATTTACAATATAATAAGAGACTTGAAACCAGTATCATGGGATAAAACCAAAATGGCATGGAAAAAAGATTTAGAAGATCTTTTGTACCACAACCATCAGACTTTATAATTCTTATGTAAATAATAGATAACTCTTATAGACATATTATATGCGACAACAGACAATTGAATGTCCCTTCGGGGATCAATAAAGTTCTTCTTATTCTTATTCTTATCTGACTATTTTTGTATTTTTGTTTTCGTATTTTTCTGTTTAATTTCTTTTTGGTTCAAGAGCCTTGGGGGAGGGGGGTTATGTTTGGAAGCTGTATGTCAAAACCAGAGTGACCTCTTCATGGTGACATCCAGGTGCTTTCAACCTTAACCTCCCTTTCTAACAGATGGATCAATGACTGGTAAATACTGTTACCAGGAAGTGTTGGGACAAGCTGGAGCCTGTAATAAAAAGAATAAAAAAACACAGTCCTGCTGGATAAACTGAGGGGTGAAGATGTCCAAGTCAGCAGCAGCAGAGCACATGTTACATAACCATGTGAGCCCAGAGCCAACAGCTGATGAGAACTCGAACCTCTCCTCTCTGCATGGAGACAGTTTTCAGCTCCACTGCAGGGTCAACATGAGCACAAATACAGCCGAGGAACTAGATTTTAATAAGTCCACATAAACAGGAAACCATACAAGTAATAAAGTGTGACTAAGCACTTACTATCGGTCAATAAGAAGGCATTACATAGCAGTTAGCCGCATTAGCATGAAGCAGCCTGGTGAACATACCTGACAGCCCTTTTTATGGTGAAATCCAACAACCACAATATGAAGCACCGGCCCCTTCACTTCGTCTCTGCCGTGAGACTCCATCCCCGTCTGTATAGTGTTTGAAAACTCCTCTGAGTGGTGTAAACTCCGGGATTACAATGTAAACACGGCAATCAGGGTCGATTTTTAGCCCCTGAATCGATGCCGTCCACAGTAGACAACCAGGCAGGAGCACAACACAACACAGCAGAGCGGAGCGCAGCGGGGACGGTTTTCTCTTCCGCTTCGTCCCACCGCGGCGCCAAAGATGAAAACACGACAAGAGAGTTCACTGCACTTTCACTGGAGCATGCGCACTGAACGGTACCAGACTTTTGACCGTTAACGTATTCTCGAAAGACATTAAATCATATTCGCTTAGTCATTTACATTTAACGATGGAATAATTTAGCTCTATGGACACATTATAGGTGAAGAACACATAACTGTCTTGATAATATAGCATGCCAAAACAAAGTGGACCAATCTCCACTTCAGCCCTCCCTCACCTTCTCGCTCCCTAAATAACAGTCACTTCTTCAAATTCATGTCTATTTTTTATCTGTTAAACTCCATCCAACTGGTACAATAATTATTTTTATTATGATTGCATAGAACTGCTAAAAAGCTGCATTTTATATACAGTCTATGGGCCTGACCGATTAAAATTTGACATCCTTTTTGGAAATTATGAACAGTGTTCTATTCTGCAAAGGGGGATTTCTTAATCGTCAAACTTACTCTATCAAAAAAAAAACACTTGAAATGTGTAAAATATGTATATTTACTTAAAGAATTTAGGAAACTGCTTGAACGAAGTCGTAAAAGAACAGAAAAACGGCGGCGGATTAGTATCTTGACTTATCCTCTCTGTTACATTCGAAGGTTGACGTCATTAACGGACTCAAACAAAAAACAAGCGCCATCTTGTGGAAGAGAACTGAATCGCATAAATAAACATTGGAGCCTGTAAATTACTGAGTAGGAAGAGTCTTTGTAAATATTATAAAGTCTGACTAATCTCCCAAGTTTATTCGTTCGTTTTGTGTAAACATTATTCATGTACGAGAAACTGTACACGATGGACTGAATCACTCATGTTTGATTGCTTTAGCCTGGTTACTGTATTTCTTTCTGTCGATTGCTTCTGCCTGGACCCATCATTGAATGAAGATGGCGGCTACACAAGCTACAAACCCTTCGCAGTTGCTGCCACTCGGTGTGTAAAATTCTTCTTTTTATTGAGTTTCTGTTTTGAATAAGTCATTATGAAACATCGTGTGCACTGG
Source organism: Xyrichtys novacula (assembly GCA_962446985.1). NCBI lineage: Eukaryota > Metazoa > Chordata > Actinopteri > Labriformes > Labridae > Xyrichtys > Xyrichtys novacula. The sequence goes on from OY660883.1 coordinate 4,699,666, forward strand.
TTAGAGTCTTAAAACCGTAGTGAAGATATTATTTATGCGTGTTTTGAGCTCGGTAAGGCTGTGTGGATGATGTCAGGTGCACACGCATGTTGGTAAAATCACAATATAGATTCGTTTTGAGATTATCCTTTAAATTTGAGTTAATTTATTTAGTAACTTATGTGTTTTCCTCTTTTCAGAGCTTGTAGACAAATGTATCGGCTCCAGAATTCACATCGTCATGAAGACAGACAAAGAAATCGTCGGCACCTTGTTGGGGTTTGATGACTTTGTCAGTATCCTTTCAGGTTAAAAAAAACAAAAAACACTTCAAGTGTAAATCCATGTGTTTACTGTGAGATTTATAGTTTGATCTGAATCCTGTCCAAGTTTTCTCCTTTACTCAAAGTTTCAGACATGGTCCTGGAGGATGTGACAGAGTTGTAAGTGAAAATTTCAACTGAATATTTCATCTTTTTACTGGATGAACTCAGTGTGTATGTTTGTGTTTCAGTGAAATCACTCCAGAGGGGAGGAGGATTACTAAACTGGACCAGATCCTCCTCAATGGAAACAACATCACCATGGTGTGTGAATACCCTGCCAGTCCCCTGCCTCCTTAAAGGGATATTTCAGCGTAAAATTAATTTAGGGTCAAACACATTCATCTCTCAAGGGGGTGTCTAACTCTGTGTTATGGTGTGTTTGACCCTAAATTAATCTTAGGCCGGAATATCCCTTTAAGTTCACTGTAGTCTAGAAAAAAAAACCATTTTTGACACTTTTTTAAAAAACCCATGCACTCTGCTGAAAGTCTGTTTATGTAAATCTCTGTTTGTTACTAAAGTGGTCGTATTTACATTGTTTTTTGCAGCTCATACCTGGAGGAGAAGGTCCTGAAGTATGAGAACCGTCCCTGAAAGAAGACAAACCTCTGTGTTGTGGATACCAGCCTTTTCCTTCTGCGCTCCTTAGTTTAAATGTTTTGTTTTTCTGGATCATTCCTTCTTATTGTTGAGGGAGGAGAATATTTTTGTATCCTGATTCCTAATTGAATATCTCTCTGTAAAAAGATCAATACGACTCACATCAAATGATTGTGCTTTTTTTTTTTAAATAAATGAGTCACACAGTTTGGGAAAACAGCTTTTTATATTTTTATTTGGTTTTTGAACACATAATTTTACAGCTTAGTGCAAATATTGGTAAAAAATCTAAGTGCCATGAAATTCCGGCAGTGTTAAACAATCTTTACCTTTTTTTTTTCTGAGGGTAAATCGTAATTGGAATCTGTTTCAGGCATTTATGGAGACTTTACTGAACAAAGAGAGATGAATGGTAGTGAACCTAAACCATTAAAAAAAAAAAAAAAAAAACACCAGGTGCCTGTCGAAGCCGCAGCCTCCTTCTTGCTTCAGTACATGGACGGCTTCTCCTCTCCTTTGGGATTGGTCACCTTTTCCAGATTCTTGGTAACAATGTCGTAGAGCTCGGCCTGAAGCAGTTAGGTAGATAAAGAAGTTTAGGTTCTCAGTTTGACTGAATTATAGTCATAATTCCCAGTCTGATCTGACTTACATAGAAGCCGCGAATGTCGAAAAGGGTCAGTCTGAGCTCGGCGTAGATGCTCTCATCTTTCTCATGGACAAGTGAGCGGTAGTCCATCTGAAATCAGGGAAAACTCAGTTGAAACAGTTTCCAATAACTTAACCAAGGCTGCTACATTTAGGCTATCAGGGCCTGTGTCCACCCACAGCAGTTTTTAAAGTGACTTCAATTTCAGTTTTAAAGACTGATGTTTGCACTTGCTAAGTTAATTTGGTTGTCATGTTGTGCATCTGCTTTTCTCAGTAGGGACAGATGAGTTTTATTAAATGCTTTAATTTAAGGGTACAAGAAAAAACAGAAACAAGGGAAAGAAATTAAAAGTCACTCTATCCTGGAAATTAAGTTTATCGTCTTCCATGTTATTAACAAAGCTGATACCAGAGTCCTACCTTTCTTATTTCTGTAAAGGAGAAACAGATTTTACAGAGTTGTACAGTTCTTGGGAAAGTGGAAAAAACTACAGTTTTTCCAGTGTCCACTGGGGATCGTCTATAAAAGCCAAGGAACCCATTTAAAGCCTATATTAAAATTTTGATTTGAGCAACAGATTAAAAAATGTTTACAGCCTAGAACAAGATTAAACAAAGAATAAACAATATCCTGCTTAATCTGAAATGAGCTAGATGTTATTCAAAGGCAATATTTCCAATCTGGTGCCCAAAGACTTAGGGCTTCAAAATGAACACCAATGGTTTATGCCTTTGAGACTATACATAGATTAAGTTGACATTGATTAAATGACACTAAAAAAATCTAGAAAATAACCAAAACCAGAGATTTAAAATCAATAAACACAGCAAACACCCACCACATGAGTGTCCTTTGAAGCTTTTGCAACAGCGTCTCCCCTCTCTGTGAAGTACCTGGAAAACAAGAGTCGAAATGATCAATAGAAATAAACGTGGATAAAAAAGTTCAACATTCTCATAAGATAAAACTTTTGAGTGTTGTGTGCCCAAACAGTAGTCAGAGTCTATGGTTTTGATTTCCACTTACTTGTTGAGGTTAGTCAGAAGAGTATCGACTTTGGTCCTCACTGCTACGATTCTCTCCAAGATTTTCTCCTGTAATAAAACCCCCGACATTGCTTCATGATCATCAAATGCTGACATGAATTAAATCCTTTTTGTGGACATAGAAATGTACCTGGACTGCGACCCCAAAGTCATTTCCATCTTCTATTTTCGGAATGAGGTGCTGAATCCAGCAGGAGACCTTGAGGAGATTAATCCAGATTATTGTAACTTAATTTCAAGTTTTTCCAGAAAAGAAGTAGTTAAAGAATTTTCCTGAAAGTGAGGATAATTCACTTACAGTAATGATGGTCTCTCTGAAAGCCACAATCTCTGGTTTCACCACATCCACTAAAGCCATGATCTTCTCATTCCCCTTGATGAAGCCACACTTTGGAGCTGAAGGACAGACAGCAGGATTCAGGCTCTTTTACGATAAGTATTAACCGACACAGGCTACCTGTTACTCTGAAAGATTATTAGAAAATGAGATTTACCTTCCTTCTTTTTCTTCTCGTCCTCCTTTTTATCTGTCTCCATTTTCTTTACAATCAGAAGTGGAAAACAGTCATATTATAAACCAAGAGATTACATATTATGAGATTAGAGGCTTGAGACTTGGACTAGCAAAATGTGACTTTTTCCCTTATCTGGTTGTACGTAAAAGCATTTGTAAAGATGGATCTTTTTGCTGGTAAAAACTTGGCACATGGAGGACCACACTTTTCTTATTCACAGGAGCTACTTGTCCTTAAAGGCCACCGTACTTCCACAACAGAAGGGGTGAGTAAAGGGGCATTTTAATCCAGAACCCAGCTGATATATATAACAAAATAACCCATTTCTATACACTGTACCTCGATACTTGGTTGTATAAATTAAAGGATAGTGAGTGCTTGAAACTGGTCTGACTTGTTTGGCGAGGTATTTAATGTATGTAATTACTGCCTGATTAAACAAACGCTCACCTCATCCTCCGGGGAGGGAGGGTCAGGTATGGGGATGTCGAGAGGAGCCCTGAGGGAGGACAAATCTTCGATATTGAAGCTTTTGTCCTAAAAAAAAAATGGAGAGTAGAAACTGCAGATTATGAGCAAAGTCAGATAATCACATTGTTGTAAAAGGCAAAGTTTTTGAATCCTCCTTCAGTCTGCTTAAAATAATCATTTGTTAACATGGAGCACTTTGGATCCTTAATTAATTTAAAAATATACATTAATGAGTCATAACTTAGTAAATTTGCTGACCTTGATCAGAGCATCCAGCTTGCCAATCTTCTGCGGAATGAAATTGGAAAACAGATTCCCGGCCTGCAAAATAAGAGGAGGACAAAACAAGTTCTGCATAAAAATACTTACTTTTTTAACCATGCATGTACCTTTGAATGAATAAAAACTGAAATTGATTTAGTGTATGTCAACAAACCTCCTGATACAGGGACTGTTGGAAGTTTTTCACCTAAAACAACAAAGAAAAGGGTAAAATGTGACTGTTTTAACTGCTGACTCATGTTAGAAAAGTCTGTTGGATTTACTTTCGTTTTCCTCTCATGGGGGATTTTCCGCCTCTCTAAGTCATATTCACGAACTTCTTCTGCACATTTGAACTTTAAACACCAGAAACACTCTGCAGGACGGTTTTCAGCTCCGTCTGTAAACATGTACCTGACATATCCGGATTTATCACGAAACTCGGTACTCCGAGTTTGGACTCACCTGGAGAGCGCTCTCACGGCTGATTTTCAGAGAGGTCGCCTTCGACATGATTTGACGAAAATTTCACAGCAAGTGCAAATAAATTAGACCGTTTAATGTCTTCAGGTGATCTCGACGTCTGTATGTGCGAGTGAGAACAACACGTCTTGAGACGGACTTTTTTATTTCCTCATTCACTTTACTTTCTCTTCTCAGTGTCAAATAAAATGATGCAGTTAAACTTCCCCTCCCACTCTGTCCCTCCTCTTCTTATGCTGGTACGGTGGCCCCGATGGATCAAGTGAATCTTATTTTTCTTTTTTTTACTTTATCATTAAATACCGACGGAGTATTAGGGCCACATTCAGAAAAAAAATAGGACTTAGAAAAAAAATTAAGACTTTGAGATTAAAGTCATTAATTTACGAGACTAAGTCATACTAAAATCATTTCTTACAGGAAAAAGTCGTAATAAAGTAAAAACTTATGAGAATAAAGTCATAGTAAAATTATAACTTACGATAATAAAGTAAAAACTTGTGAGAATAAAGTCGTAGTAAAATCATCACTTATAATAAAGTTGTAATAAAATCATTAGTTAAAACCCTTCTGATTCAGATCCTGAGTTACGATAATAAAGTCGTAGTAAAATCAATATTTTTAGAAAAGTCATAAAGTAATAACTTACGAGAATTAAGTCGTAGTAAAATCATTACTGATGAGAATAAAGTCATAAAGTAATAACTCACGAGAATAAAGTCGCAATAAACTACTACAACTATACTATGTACTAGTAATTACTTTATTACGAATTTATTCTCGATAGTAATTACTGTATTACGACTATATTCTCGTAATTACTTTATGACTTTATTCTCGTAAGTAATGATTTTATGCTTGTGAATTAGTGACTTTAATCTCGAAGTCTTAATTTTTTTTTCTTAATGTGGCCTTAATACTCTAGTGTATCAAATACTATAAACAAGTGAAAAAGGAACAAAAAAACAGAGCGACAGAACAAGAGAAAGGCATACATTGAAATAATATAAGGACAAATGAAACCAAATTATATATACATAGGCAAAATTTAAATGGCAGACAACTTCACTGAATATAATTTGAATAGAATTCAATAGCTGATCAGAATTTTTTATTAGATAAAACATATGACAGAGATTTGAAAAAAAAAAAAAAAATTGGACACTTATCTAGTACATTTGACAATTAACTCTTGTAAAGCAAAGTGTCGGGTTAATTGTTTGAAAAGTAGGGCCTAGAACTGAACCTTGTGGAATTTTCCCATTTGAGTGGAAAAATCTTCAAACACTGACGAGTTAGAGTAATGTAGTCATTGTATAGTCAGGGAGATGTCTCCACATGGCCACCCGTTTCTGCTTTTTTGCCATGTAAGAATAGTGTTTTTGGTGTTTGACTCATGAGATACTTATTTTTTGTGTTTTATCAGTTAATTTGGGGTTTCATGTGATATTTAAGTTATGGATTACGCTTTTGGCACACAGTAAAAGGTCTGTGCATTTGGCCTACAGGGCCCCCAGTATTTCGGCTGTTCAAGCTGCATACTCAAAATAACCAAGTTTGGGATTTTGTTAAACTTTTACTCTGTGCTAAAAAAGCAGTTAACTTCTTTTTAAATCCATCGAGACCATATAAAGACCAGCTTTCAATCTGTGACCACAACAACTAGACTTTACAGGACAAATTAACCTCTTTTAGAGAGTGTTGTGACTTCTTAAAACAGAGTTAAGATTTTTAAAGTCTTCATTTCATGAAAATGTAGTTGACAAAAGTAGGCTATATCAACACACCAGCTGCTTTCATAAAAAAGGTACTGTACAACACACTTTTTTTTTTATAAACGGCTTTTTCAGCAGCTGTGACACATTCACTTGAATAATGTGAAAACATCTGAGAGGGCACACAGGTTTTTACTTAATATCTTTATGTGGTAACTCAAGGGGTGAGATAGAAAAGATTTTCAGTTTGGTGTAAGATATAAATTGTTTGAGTTGATTTTGAAGCCAACAACGCCACCTAGGGAATTTCACACAAGGAATTAGAGATTTTAAAGCACTCAGGTTTGTTCTACCTTTGAAAGAAGCAGGAGATGTGGTTTCAAGTTTTAAAAATAAAAGACAAATCATTTATTTAAAAAAACAACCTATTTAAAAAATCTCACACCCACACCTTTTTCAGGAGCCAAGTCTTACCACGGTGCTTTGAGTCAAAAGGAAAAGTGAGGGGGATCCCAGGGAAGGAGGACACCAAATAATGTAACAATCACACCAAAATTCACACAGTGCAACAACTAAAGACCAGGGATACACAGCACAAGATAAAAGGGGAAAACCACCACCAGGACATCAGGGACCACCACCGTTGGCTCTCAGCAACTGAAAAAAGGACACAAAAAAAAGGGGGATTATTAGGCTCAAAACAAAAATAACAAACCAAAAATAAAGTTAGCCTATAACTAAAACAACAAAATGACAATAACCAAATAACTTTAACCAACTGGGACATATGCTGTCAAAACAATCAAACCTAAACAACAAAACAGAATGACCCTGAACTCATAATTTAGAAAAAAAGATGTTCTGAACTAACTGAGCAAATAAGGATTTTAAGCAAAAACAAATAATTGACTAAATACTAAAGAAATTAAGATTCAATGGCAATTTATGGAAACAAAACTTAACCAATAGATGTTCCCCATGAATTCAAACCAAAATAAATAAAGTACAAACACAAATTAAAGAGGTACAGGCTTGTTATATCATAGACTGTATGTGCTATATGTATGCTATGTAATATACGTATGTTCTATATACAGTCTATGTGTCATATAGTCAGAAGGTATACATACCGAACAGGCTCACGTCGTCGTGAGAGTTGGCAACCATTAACACTGCATCTAAACAAGTAAAATCACAGACAAATCAGCACGATAACTGACTATTTAGCATTTTTAACAGCCACTGATAACTTACCTGCACCGGTGGAGAGGGGCTAAGCAACCCGGAAGTGAAGGGAAAGCCCAGAGCAAGAGAAAGGGCGGAAGGTTGCCACTACTCCTTTTTATAGAGTGCCCCCGTGAGTTAATTGACTGACAGGAGCCCCAAGACAGCAGATAAATACAACTCTTCTTAAAGCGAGAATGAGATATTTCATTTTATATTTTCATTAGTTTTGGTCCTCTGCTTCACTTTTGTCGTGCTATCCTCCCAACAGATGACGAATAAATCAATCGAGATTGTGGAAACTACCTTTTTTTATTTTGAAGGCGGTGTTGTATCGAAAAGCGCTACCCCACACAAATGAGCTATCAAGCGGCTGTGCGCATGTCAGTGAAAACGTCAACTGGACTTCCGTGTTAGAAGCTAACGTCAGATCCACAGTCAGAAGTGCCTCAGTGTTGATGTGCTGCGACAACCACAATGGACTTAAAAGACATATTTTTAACCTAATTTTAAAACAAAGACTTTACTAAGGCTCACAAAAGGACGGATTAAAGGTCGAGGCTTGTTGAGACGGTGACTTTTTCCAGCAGGTACGTAGCTGTTGTGTTAAACGCAGTTTTTCAATAACAGAAAGTTTCGGTTTCACTGTTTTTGTCAGAGTTTGTCTTTTAAAACTTTAACCTTACTCACCTGAATTCTTATAAACAACGTTTTAATTTGAAGAAACACACCACGCTTTACTGTATTACTCTGTAATATCCAGCTGTCCTGTTGTTGACAGGCTGTTATGATTAGACAGTGAAGACAGTTTTAGCAGTGAGGACTTTCCAGTCATGAGGTGAACGAAAAGTGAAAATATTCAAGAGTCCTCACCTCCTTCTCTTCCTCCTAAAGATATATTCTTTAATAATTTTAACTATTCCGACAATTGAAGTGAAGCTGACTTTCTCAGTGTAGAGTTTGAGGGAAAATGAATTAAAAAAACAAACAAAGATGTTTTTCATTCTCACTGATTTTAACCTATTTAAATCGCCAAATCACAAACAGAGGGTTCATGTTTGCTGGATCGCGATATCATTTTAGATTTATAAAATAGTTTTGTGTTTTTTTAAATAAATTAATTAATTCCAATCCAATTCAATCCGCTTTATTTATAGCACATTTAAAAAAACATTCAAGTCTACCAAAGTGCTGCACAATAAAATTAAAAGAACAGACAATGCTGAAAACATCAAGATAAAGTAAATAAAAGCAGGTAAAAAAAACGTTTTAAATGAAATAAAATAAAAGAAATAAGACCCAAAAGCATAAAAGAAAAAAGGCGATAAAAGGTCCGTGAAAGACATGAAAGGACATAGATCACACAACTCTCATGCTGAGGTAAAAGCCAGGGAATAAAAATGAGTTTTAAGACGTGAAAACTACCAAAAATTGCCAGAAACTTTAGTTTTTTTATGCGCCCTATGTTTTCTTGATAGCTTGTTTCAATAGTTTCTGCTAAAGTGTAATCTGGTTTTGATATCATTAATCGATCCCTCATGAATCTTGTCTTTTTGATCACCTTGTGGTCTGGTTTCAGGCATTAAAATATTATTTAGATGAATCAGTCTTCTCCGTTATGAACTGTTTTGCTTGATCTTCAGTCTGTTTCATGGCTTGATACAACTCACAGGAGCTTGAAATAATCAACCAAAACAAGTCTAAATAAAAAAGATGTTCAATGATATGAAAGAGAAACATTAACAGTAATTGAACTTGTTATTTTTCCTCCACATTACACACATTTTGTTGCAGCAATGAGCAGCGGCTCAACCTCAGAGCAGCTGGAGGAGGTGAGGAAGAGAGCAGAGTCGATCCTCGCCTCCTCGGGTTCAGCTCAGGATGTGAAGACGGAGGTTCAGACCATGGCCAGCGCCGCCTTGTCTCTGACGGACAAGTACCGCCACTTTGGAGCCGAGGTCATGATGAGGGAAAACACGGGAGACCGCAGCAGACAAGAGGTACAGAGTTATTTGATTAAACACATGAAATTTGAGCTTTATTCTATTTTGAGTTTCAGATTAACAACTTTTTTTGCAGATTGAAAGTCTTTATAATTTAACAAGAGTGAAACGATTCAAACAGAACGGATCAAATCTGATTGATAGATTTATTTCAGTGTTTTAGGGGATAAAACCTCCAGTGGAGCTGAAAATGTAAGAATATAAGAAATATGTGTTTTTCAGATATATAAATCGTCACTAAAAAGGATTAGCAGATGTATTTTAGTCTTTATATGAGATGTTTCTCAGTGTGAAGCAGCTTTACTAGAACTGTAAACAGATCACACTGGTTTTGTCTCCACTTCAGGTCCAGGAGTCTTTGGCTCGACTGGTCAAGGCCTTGAGTGTCCTGGAGAAGTACGGCTGTAACCTCACAAACCCCACCAGGCCCAAGTACTGGAGAAACGTCAAGCACAACAACCCCACCTTCAAGAGGACAGTGGATTCGATCAAGGTGACACATCAGAAAATCCCTCAGGGTGGATTTGGCAGAGCTTTAAACCGACTCTGAGATGATTTAAAAACTAAAATGTTAATCAAAGTCTCCCCTCTTTAGGGCGGTCGAAGAGTTTTGTACCTGTACGGTTACACCAACCAGCAGTTCGACGGCCTCAGTTTCCCGGATGAGGTCGCTGAACCAGACTCTGAAAAAGTAGCTGCGCTGACGTTTGAGGTCATGACCTTACGCGCTGAGGTGGACATGCTCCTGCAGGTACTTAACGAGTAATGTAATTACCTGAAACATCGAGTGTAAGTCAAAGTCTTGATAGAAACTTGTACATGTCTTTGTTTTAGGGCACCCATCCTCATCCAGAGCACTTCAAAGATATCACCCCATCCATCATGCAGAAGGTGTGTACATTTTTACAAACTGTTCGACTGAAAACTTGAAACAGACCAGAGTGGCCGTCATGGGTTTTCTCTCTCTCTCTAAATGATGGTGTCCTGAAGTGTTGGCTGTGATTCTGGTTTGTTTAGGACACGCTGGTCGCTGACGCTGTGCCCATCCTGTCTGAAGAGGATCTCCCAAAGAGAGACATCCCACAGGTTCTGACGCCCTCACCCACCCAGAGCACCGGAGGTCAACAACCTCAGACACCACCAGCAGGTCCTACAGCCCCTCCTGCTCCTCTGAGTCTTGTCTAATAACCTTTCCCGCTGTCTGAAGTAGCTCTGACTGATGCACAGGCCACTGTCTTTATTCCCTGCAGGCTCTCTTACTGTGGGGGAGTGTAACTTGTGTGGTGGACCGTCATCCCTGGTTTGCCCGTCTTGTGACAAAAAGCCTTTTTGTGATGCGTGCGATGACTTCTTTCACCGCCATCCTGCAAGAGCCAATCACAAGAGAGACAAACTACAGAAAACCAAACAAGGTACGACACATTAAAACACAGTTACACTTCTTTTTTCAGACCTGGTTCTCAGACAGTTTGATTGACTCTATGAGCCGAGGATTGAAATTTTCATGGACTTGTTTTCCCGCAGAGACCTGCAGCATCTGTGGGATTTCTCCCGTGTATGCTCAGTGCTTCACCTGTGCTCAGGGGCTGTGTCTTAACTGTGACAAACTTTTCCACTCCCACCCCGACCGCAAAGATCACAACAGGAACATCATCACAGCGGCTAAAACGTCCAGGTGAGGAGAAACAGGAACTCAGAAACGAATCACTGTCAGTTATTTCATGTGGGTCAACAACAGAGAGGAAGGAGAAGGTCAAAGGGTGACTGAGTTTTCATCAAATTGATTAAATTTCTAGTCTTATATCGTGAATTTCAACTCTTATGTGGTTTGTATTCAGACTTTGTGAAGCACTTTAAGCTGTATCTTTCGTCTGAAGTAACATGCAATGATGATTTTTGTGTAATTACAAAGATTTTAAATATTTTTTGCTGCACGAAGATTCTCTGAAACCTAATTTCTTTCACATATTTTACAATTTTTGGTCTTAAAATACAGTTTTTAAGTCGAATACATTTGCTGCAAAAAGTGAAAATTAAATTAGACTTTAGTTCAACTTTTCTTTTATTTTTATGTCCCATTCTTTCTGAAATGTAGTCTTTTTTAATTTAGATTTGTCTCACTGCTTTCCATCGTTCTTGGTTCACAAAGGGCCAAAGCAAATAAACTGAACTGTTGTCAGTGGAGTAAATGTTCTGCTCTTCTGTTCCTGTCAGTCCGTCTCTGTCCCCCTGGGAGTGCGCTCACTGCACCACGGTCAACGAGATGCGAGCCGTCCTCTGCACAACCTGTGAACGACCTCGACTCGCCACGGCTGCCTCCAACGTTCAGGAGAGCCTCGTTTCAGTTTCTACATCACCCAACACAGGTTAGACTCCAGTTTAACTTTGGATTGATAGAGATTAACTCACTTTGAGCAGCACCTTTTGAAACAAAGAAGTAAAAAGTACAAGGGTAAAAAGTGATAATTGAGCAAATCAAACCGATAAAACCTGGAAAAAAAATCACGTTTTTTAACAAATATGCAGGAATTTTGATTTTCTTTCATTTTATCTGACAGCAACGAGCCTCATATGTCTGCTTTTGAGAATGAAGAAGTGATTTGTCTTTCAAGTGTCTGAATATCTGTGTTTGATCCCTCAGAGTGGCAGTGTAAGAGCTGCACTGTGGTAAATCAAGGCAGCAGCATCCTCTGTGAGGTGTGTGAGCGCCCTCGTCTGGCCACCCGCCCGCCTGCTGCATCGCTCCTGTCCAGTCTGGGATCTCTGTCTGAGTCTGGAACAAAGGTCTGTCTCACTGCTGCAGATAAATCTCTCGATTTGAAGTTATTTCAGGCTATAACGAGGATATTTAGTGTCCTGTTTCTTTCAAATTAAAAAGCTGAATCTGATTTTCATGTTTTCTTACAGTAGCTACTTGGTTCACAGCTTTTTTAAAGCGGGAAAAATCTTTAAAACTCTGAATTAAGCTCTCAGGAAACTGCAGAGGTATAAATCAGAGCACTGAGCTTCTTAAGCGTCAGATGTTTCCTCAAGGACTTGGTGCAGACTGAAAACAGAGCTACAAGAGTGATTTTTTCCTATGAGTCTTCACAGCATGACTCAAGAATTTTCCGTGAACTTCCGTCTTCTTTCTTTACTAAAATGTGTAAATTTGCCTTTTTTTCCTCTTGGTAGTGGATGTGTCAGTTCTGCACCTTCGAGAACACAAAGCCCGCTCTGGTCTGTGAGATGTGTAACCAGCCGTGCAGAGACAGCGCTGGAGTTTCTCTGCCCCAGTCGCTGCAGCAGACCCCGACACCCAGCATTAAAGATCAGCCTCAGCCGAGGATCAAACCCCAACCGAAACCCAGAGTCAACCTGGAGATGAAGAGACAGAAGATGATGAGGGATGAAGGCCTGAATCTCATCGGCCAGATCAGAGTAGGTCATGTCTGAAAAAGTCTGAGGTCTAATTCCAGAGACTGTTGGACCAACACGTCACAAAAATATTAAAACTATAAGTACACGACCAAAAAGCCTCAAATCTCGATGTCAGGTTTGATAAGTTTAGTTCACCTCGACCTGGAAGAGAACTTGTAAAAAACTCATCCTGTATCTCCTCACAGGAAGCAGAAAAACGCGGCGTCAGTCCCGAGGAGGTGTACGCCGCCATCTGCATGTGCGGCGGCAGCAACCCTTGTGATTGGCTGACCTCGGAGCTGCCTCACCTGCTGGATGAAATCTGCGCCATGGCGGCCTCTGTCCAGCTGAACTACAAAGCAGGGGGTTCTGGGATACAACCCGAGGTGGAGAAAGACGGAGGGGAAGCTGAGCGAGGCACACTGTACCTCACAGGTGGAGGTGAGAAGCTGTCGAGAGCCGAGGCCAAACTGGCGTGGTTAGCCGCTGGAGGAGACACGGAGAGAGCCGTGAGGCAGCTGCTGAGGGACAGACAGCTGAAGGTAAGAACAAGGAAGAGAGAAGAGCTGAAACCCGACCCTGAAACACATTTTCCTGCCAAACAAAGTTCGTTCTCATCAGACACACAGAAATTCATGGTCTATTTGCTCCCCTGAGTGACGTTTAAAGTGATACCAATAAACTCCTGCAGCTTCCTACAGACGCTAAGAGATCAGGGAGTCACGCTCATACCTCCTGTTTTTCTGACCTTGAAAGATAACTCAGAACAAAGAGGGTCTGTGAGGGAAACGTAGGAGTGTCATTTGACCCTTTTGACCCGGTTTATGAGTTTGATTTAGAAACTACAGCGAGAGAACAAAGAAACTGAACGGTGGGTAAAAGATAAGTCTCCTAGAAGATCTGGTACTCAGTTGCTGCAGGTGTCCTCTTAGAGGATTCATTGAGTTTACACCACATCTGACACCAGGGTCCATCCAGGTGGATTGATGTCTGCAGTAGGTTAGGAGGAAAGTCAGGATAACTGACTTTGATCCATGTGGTAACATCTTGAAGAGAGAGAGAGAGGGAAAGCCGGGACAGGATGGTTTCTGCTGGAGTCTGACGTGTGATCCTTCTCCAGGGGTCAGGGTTGGCAGGAGGAATTTGACTCCAAACAAAACTCCTTTTATGAGTTCCAGTCATTGTCTAGTGTCATAAACAGATAACTCTGTGTGTGTCATGTGTGTGTGTGTGTCCAGATGAAGGAGCTGCATTCTCTGGGCTTCAGAGACGTGCTGCAGTGCGAGGAGGCCCTGCGTCAGAGCGGAGGAGAGGTGAGGGGAGCTCTGTCTCTGCTGCAGCGCCCCCTCCTGGAGCAATTCCACCAGCGGATCTGGGCTGACCAGCAGGAGCCGCCGATCGATCCCAAACACCCGGACAAACAGGTTAGATCTCACCTGAGATCACATCGAGGCTGTTTGTGTTTGCTCAGTTGTGGTGTTTTGATAACAGGTGTGTAACTCTTCATGTGCTCTGTCACAGAGGATGTGCAGACGGCTGCTGGCGCTGTACGACCTGCCCAGCTGGGGGCGCTGTGAGCTTGTCCTTGCACTGCTTCAGGAGCCGGATGTCTCATACTCTCTGGAGGATGTGGTGCAAGCTGTGAAAGAGTCTCCGGACAAAGATTTCATCAGACGTCTGCTCAACAATGAGTGTCCCTGCTGCCTGTCCATATTCCCCCGCAGCAAGGTGGGTCAGAGAGGGGGGCCTTTAAAGCCTTGTGTGGGTGTCACACAAGTATTTGACATCATTACAACAAAGTGCCTTCAGATTTATCCGCCTTTCTTCTTCATTTCTTCTTCTTCTTCTTGTTTTTAGATGCAGTCTCTGACTTCCTGTCAGTGCTCCGTGTGTCACGAATGCTTCAGGCAGCACTTCACCATCGCAGTGAGAGACAAACACATCAGGGACATGGTGTGTCCCGTCTGCAGCGGGCCGGACATCAACGACCCGGAACTGATGGACAGCTACTTCTCCACACTGGACATACAGGTATCAATAAAGACATGATGTACTGAGAGTAAATATGGATGATGAGTTGGAATAAGTAATATGTCAAATATATTTTTCTGCAGCTGCGGATCTGCCTGGAGTCTGACGTGTATGACCTGTTTCATAAGAAGCTGACAGAGCAGGCTCTAATGAAGGACCCAAAGTTCCTCTGGTGTTATCATGTGAGTGCTTCTCAGCGTCATAAAACTGTCGACCAGATTGCTCCGTCTCCCTTTATCAGCTCTCATAAATCTGAATTCTTCATCTGAAGCGTAAGAGTGTAACGCAGTTCTTGCAATAATGACACGACATGCCACATACGCAAACCCTCAGGGGAAAAAAACATGATTCAAATATTTTTGCAAAACGTTTCCAATAAATCTAAACATTTATTAGCGCAATTATTCACAAAGTCTGTTTAAATGAGGCCCTTTTTCTGTTTTGACATTCCATTAACTGTCCTTTTGTACTTTTAAATATTATATAATCTGTGAAAGGAGATTAATGTGACCATAATCCTGTTAATTAGTCTCTCCTGGTAACACCCTTATTAACAACAATGATGATGACGATATTTGCGGACGGGGCAGGGCGGCTTTGTTTGTACATACCACACTCTCAGGTAATTAGGGGTGCTTTACAGAGTAATTAAAGAAGATTAAAAAAAAGAACACACACAAAAGAAGAGCAGAAAAATAGATTTATACTTAAATAACTCATAATGGCAAAACTAATACCTTTATTTGTATGGCAAATTAAGATTATTTATAGTTTAGCAGTTGGAAAAAAGGTTAAAATGATCATTAAAAGGCAATAATAAGAGCAAAAGCGATGAAAAAGCCAGATAATAGACCGAACCCTAACTCATTCCTTTACATTCCTGTTAGCTAACATCAGAACACAGCTAACATTAGCATTTAGCCGCTTTCTGTTAAACATTAGTGTTTAAAAATCTCAGATACGACAAGGTAAGAGAAACGTTTGAACCATCACATTGATAATTTGATGGTTAAGTACTTTGAAAGTGTTCATATTTATGTTGGCATCTGTGTTTAAATTACGTCTGCTAGTCAACAATACTAGGGTGGTCTTATTCTGAATCCCAAACAAGAAGACACACGAAGCGGAGCGGAAGTCGCATGAAAAATTTTGAGGGTTTTCCGGGTTGGTTAGAGTGTTTTTTACGTGCTTCTAACTCAGTAAGTCCACAATCCACAAACTCAAAACTTGCATACAAAACCCACACATATGAAGGATTTTATAAACTCCTCTTGGACAGGCCAGACAGACCCTAAAAAGAGGACATGTCCTGGTATAAGAGGACGTATGGTCACCCTATTTAATGACTTGTGTAGTTGTGATGTTATTTCCTCATCGAGTTTAAATGTTAGAGCTTCACTCACAGTAACTTTAATGTTTTAAGGTGTTCATAGTGTACTCAGCACAGAAATACTCATTCATACAGTGCCAGCATAACACTGTACTACTGCAGTAAACTTGTACAAAATCAGGACTTAGTCATATTTCATGTTTTCTTTATTTGCTTTATCAGCAGAAGAGTCCTCATTGTTTTTGCTTCTCCACATCAATTTTATTCTCAGACACCAGAGCAGGTTACAATTCCCTGTGGAGTCAGAAGGAATGAGAGCATTATTCATTTTGTCTTTCAGTAATTTTTTTTTAATCATATTTAATGTAGAGATATGTTAAAAGAACTCTTCTAAACAAACAGTGTGTAGGTTGGAAATCCAAAATGACAAAATAAAGCAGCCCTGAATACCCAGGAGTTGATTTTTGTTGCATTTAAAAAAAACAGAATTGACATAATTTTCTTTTCACTAGAATAATATTCAAGTTCAAAGTCTGTTTTGTAAAACCTTACATGGACATATGAACAGAATAGGAGCTGCCTGTAATGACACTAAGTATGTTTGAGGGGATTGACCTATACTGCAGCCAGCCAGTAGAGGGAGTGCTAGATGTTTTTGCTTCCCTTTGCTGGAGCTTGTCTGCTTTTATACAGTCTGCTGTTGTAACACAAATGACAAACCATGTTGATGGACTGATTCAGACATGATTGACTGCCCAGGTAGGGTATGACAGAGTAACTAATGTGGTTACAAGAGAGGCTGATAGACTGATTCTTACCTTCTGTATTTGCTGTTCCATCCACCGTGAGTCAGAGTGAATACAGAACCATCTTCCACCCTCAGCCTTAACCCTGGAAGCAGACAGAAAGGATAAAACATCTTTGTTCATTGATCCTTGATAGGCTCACTCCTGAAGATCAGTTTTCTTCTGTTGATGGTTTCAAAGAGTTTTAATCACATATGAACTGTGTCACATAGATCACCTGTTATCAGATTGGAGTCAGAAGCAATTAGGGATTCAGCTGAAGAGTGTACTCGCTTTACTTAGTGTTTAGTCAGTAAAACATTTACTTCTGTGAGGGATAAAACCCCCAAAATCTTTGATCAGGTTTCAATGAAGGACAGACTTGTTGGACATGTGAAACCTGGTTATAGACTCCTTAAGGGTCGTTATTCTGCTTTGATTAGGGCCGTTTGCTCAAGAAAAACACCTTCATGGTCAGATTCAGTGTATTTTGTACATTTTACTAAAGAAGTTATTGTCCTCCCACATTGAACATGATTTTAAAATTGGCTATAAGCAATGTCTTTAATTCCTGTAATTAGATATGAGTCGTTAGTTTGTGTTTGAGCAGATCAAATGACTTTGACTTGACTTTGATTAACGTGGGTAAAGCATGCTGTACTTACAGATAGTGATTTGAGTTGCAATGCCCCGTGGGTCTCTGTTTGATGCACTCTGTAATCCTGCTTGGTGCAATATAGCCAGCTTGGAAACAGCATGGATCTGTATAGTGACAAACACACAGAGGCAGTGATGTTACAACATTTTTACAAATGCAGCAGCTGCTGCTAAAGGAGATCAAAACATGATTGACTTTTTCCAAACCTTGAGAGTAAAACTCAGATATGATTCAGTGACATCAGTAAGCTTCTAAATATCTCCAAATGTTTGCTGCTGAAGGACCAACATACTGCCATATTTTTAAAGAACTGCTTCCTACAAGGTGTTCATGTCAGGTGGAATGGTCACTGAGGTTCTGGACTTTATTTTATTCATTTTAAGTGTTGTCCTCATGTGAATAAGACAGATCAGCCTAAACCTCTCATGGGAGATCAAATCCAGGGCAGATATATGTCCCTAGATAATAATAATAATAATAATAATAATAATACAGTAAAGACATCAAAAAGTGATGAAATTTCAGTTCCTGTTTTTCATTCTTTTAAATAAAGGAAAATAACTCCTCTTTATTTATCTTTATTAGATTTTAGCAGATGATACCACGAGAAATAGTCATTTCAAAACCTCTGAGGTGATGTTAGCTAAAACGGTGACACTGTCCCAAAGTTTAGGGATAAAAATCTTACGACAAAAGTTTGTGAACAAGCTCAATGAAATCTGCAGTAATCATGTAATGCGGTTGAATCCATTGTTATATGTTGTGGGTATAATTTTGTACTTACCTGGCACGGATATGTCCTGTACAGAGGACCAGATAAACACAGAGAAGAGGAGGGCAGAGATGGTCAGAATCCTTACAGACATTTTGACCAACAGGCAGGCTGGTGGATAATAAACTGATCAGACTGAAAACTAGGACTGCTATGATAAGCCGATGTTATCAGTTAAATCAGGTGACCTTATTCTGAATCCCCAAAAGGAGGACACTGATACGGGGCGGAGTTGTGCGCAAAATTTTGAGGGTTTTTCAGGTTGGGTCGAGTGTTTTTTTTTACACGCTTCTAACTCAACAAGTCCACACTACACAAACCCAAAACTTTCATAAAAACCCCGGACATTTGAAGGATTTTATAAACTCCCCCCCGATAGGCCAGACAACCCCCCCAAAAAAAGACATGTCCGGGTAGAAGAGGACGCATGGTCACCCTAACAATAGGATGTTAAGAAGCGCACAGGTGGACAGTGTTACGGTTGAATATGTGACCCTGTAAACTGGGGATATCGTAATTCAGCAGGAAGTCGCCAGTATGCTGGATCACCGTTTACATCGTAACACTAGTAGTCTAACCGTCATCATGAGCCTGTGCGCATTAGAGCTTGTAAATAAGGAGAAAAAACGTTATGTATACAGTAAATCAGAGACAAAAATGGCTTGAAATTAATCTACAGGTCTGACTTGAAAAACTAATGATGGAGTTTTCTTCCTCAGTGCACCTATGGCTTTATCAATGAAGGAGACCAGCTGAAAGTCACCTGTCTGTCCTGTCAGAAGAGTTTCTGTGCTCAGTGTAAGAAACCCGTGAGTATAAAGACCCATTTTCATCTATTTCACCCTCCTTTACATGCTGTAGGATTTACTGAATCTCAAGAATTCAGCCTTGAAGTTCTATCTCCTCCCTGAGAGGGAGTTTGCGTCCTATAATCCTCCCTTCCTCTCCTCCTTCCTGTCAGTGGGAACCTCAGCACCAGGATCTGTCCTGTGAGCAGTTCCAGCAGTGGAAGAGGGAGAACGACCCAGAGTACCAGAGGCAGGGTTTGGCCGGATACCTCAGAGACAACGGCATCAGTGAGGACTAAAACTTCACTCCCTCACTACTAAAATGAATAAATTAAATTAAACTAGCTTTGCTTTACTTTCTAATGTCAACACTCCAACAACAACAACACATTTAGTCATCTCCCATTTCACAGTTTTGTAATCAGCTGATTCACAAGGCCTCAAAAACAATCTTGAAAACACACGTCTATTAAAATTAAGGCCTCGTTTATTTTCTTGCAACAAATAAATGTATTCAAGATGTTTGTGTCTGAAGTGAGTAGATTTCTCAGTTTGTGTTGTGGTCTCGCAGCCTGTCCTCACTGCCGGTTCCAGTACGCTCTGACTAAAGGAGGCTGCATGCACTTCAGCTGTTCTCAGTGCAGGTACCAGTTCTGCAGCGGCTGCAACAACCCCTACCACAAGGTGAGAGACTTACTTATACATATGACAGGAAGAAGGGCACAGTGTGTTTTTTCTAAATGACCAAATTGCATGATTTTATGTGGCATACAAAAAAGCACACAGTTTTTCTAGAGTCAAATGGAAAAATGATCAGGATGCAGAAAAAAATATCCCCTGTTGATGCTAAGTTTTATCTACAACAACTAACTTTACTAACTTTTGGTTAAGTTTGACCACCAGCTGCCCCTTGCTGTTATTTTATCTCTTTGTTTTGTGTT
This sequence comes from Xyrichtys novacula, assembly GCA_962446985.1. Lineage (NCBI taxonomy): Eukaryota > Metazoa > Chordata > Actinopteri > Labriformes > Labridae > Xyrichtys > Xyrichtys novacula. Next base: position 4,719,645 of record OY660883.1, read on the forward strand.
TTTTGCAGACTGTTTGTAAGACGCCTCAGTGTAAATTTATGGGTTTGCACGCTCATCACCCCAGAGACTGTCTCTTCTACCTCAGAGACTGGGAGCCGGCCAGGCTGCAGGCCCTGCTGCAGGTAAAGACACTCTCATGTGAAGCATTAGAGCCTGTGTGTTGTAACAGGACGTGCCCCTCACGGGACTAGGGTACCAATATTAATAATATTACCTGATGAGCTCTTTGTTAGAAGCTTAAATTAAACAGGGATTTAAACTAAAATCATATTTTTATTTATGGGTTATCTGTCTGTCTTCTCAGAGGAGCGGCGTGGAGTTCAACACAGATCCATCAGACGGAGCTCAAACAGGTAAAACTGACTCTCATCTATCAGCTGATACTCCTCATCTACCTCTGTTTTTATTACGTTCAGGGAGCAAAGAAACTGTTTGACCACATTCATATTCATACCTGTATTTTGTTTTGTCAAGGCTCAAGGATGTCCTTGAAATCCTGGAACAGCTTGAATACAAAACATAAGTTAGATTCAATTTTATAAACTGGTTTAAAAAAGTTTTGTGAGCCTCTTTTCTGGGAAACTTTAAACATATCTAACCTCCATTCCTTCAGTTCCTAAAGGCCTGTTTTTCATTAATTCAGCGATAAAAAAAGAAGATACAAGCTGAATTTCTGTCTTTGTTTCCTGCTCTGTGACTCAGACGCTTGCTGTGTGATGGAACAGAAAGACGAAGCGGGTCAGCAGATTGATTCACCTTGTGGGATCCAAACACAGCCGGGACAGGCGGGACTCTGCGAGTGAGTGTTTGTCTGTTTTTGACCGGGAACTCTTGAGCCATTGACCCACTTTTAGAGATCTGATGAAATATAAAAACCAGGTGATTTGTTTTGAAGTTGGCAAAATTAGGTCCTCCTTATCTCTCACGCTGTGTCGTGCACATTGAAGAGTTTACTGAATTAAAACAAGCCTTACACATTAGAGTTTGCCTGAAATGATGTGAGTCTGTTGAAAAAGGACTAGACCTCTTAAACAAGATCCAGAATTATAAAGAACACAACACTCAAAATAAATAAAAAGTGTCTCAAGACTTTTTTACAGGGGAAAAGTGCTTTAACTTTGGCATCAAAACCAAACTGCTCACTTTTATCCAAACAGTTCCCAGGTAAGAAAAAGAGCTGTCTTTTTTTTTAAGTCCTGCTGTGAGAACTTTTTTGTATTTCAAAGTTACCAAGCTTTTATTGACCAGAATCCAAACTATCATGTCTCGACTTCACAGAATAATTGTAGTGAAACAGCTGAACTTTATTTACCCGGGAGACTTTTTTTCAGCCTGTTTGGACAGTAAAGTCTGTGTGCTGAATGAATCAGAGTCTACAAACCACCAAAATAAATCAATAAAAACTCTGCGGTTTGATGATTTTGAAGCAGAAAAGGAAGGAGAGCCCTCTCTCCTGAGGGTCCTAAACTTTTCCCCTCTGCCTGCAGAGTCATTTTCTCTCTGAGGGGGGTCTGGAGTCGGCCATGCCTCTGGAAAAAACAACACATTTTTTCTCTGTTAGGTCATCTGAGGAGCATCTGAGGACAATCTGTGTGTGGGATTTGGGTCACAGCTCTTTTTCTGTTAGCTGTTTAGGAGACAGAGTGAAGAAGACACATTTTATTGAAGTATCTTCAATTTCTTAACATTTTTGAATGACCTTAAGTCTAATGTAAGACGACCTGCAGATTCAAAAACAAAGAACATCCAGGAAAAACATCTTAGTAATCCTCCTTTTAGCTTTTAGCGTTAGCAGCTGGGAATGACTCAGTGTGGGTGGACTTTGGTGCCCCCTGTGGCCAAAGTGTAAAGTATCTCATGTAGGGGACAGCTGGTCCTTAAAAGCCGGTATCTTGATCAGGTAAGGCCTACATTCCTTACGTCTTTGACAAAAACCTGTTTGTTTCTGCAGGAAGCACTACAAAGAGTACCTGGTCAGCCTGATAAACACTCACTCCTTGGACCCGGCGCTGCTCTACGACCCGCCGGAGCTGACCGTAGTCTGTGATCGATACCAGGTGGACAAGCAGAGAGGAGAGAACGAGGACGATAACGCTTACCATGCAAGACTACTGAAGGTGAGATACGGCAGGATCTTAAGATACAGTGTCAGATCAGTTTGCATACACTGAAATTTTCTCCTCGGGAACGGACTTTTCTGTTTACATAAACTGGTGGGAATATCTGAGAGTTTAACCAACGTAAATTTCTCTTCTATAGAAACTGATGGAGATCCCTCTTGGAGAAAAAGTTCCTCGAAACAACTAAACATCCCAGAATCTGAAACAGAAGCCTGAAGAACAATCACCAAGCGTTGCACCTCTTCATCAGGAATGTTTGAAGGATGAAACCGATTAAATGATAATAAAAATAATGATAATAGACGTGCCTATTTTCCTCCTTCTGACTTTCATTTTCTTGTTCATGATTTTAACAAACTGTCGGTCTGAACACGTCCGTCTGCTACTGTTTGATTGACTGTTTCTTTGTCTTCAGCTCACACTTAAACTCTCTAAAGAAGGTTATATTTATCTATGGAGATGAAATGAACAAATATAATGAATATTTTTTTGCATTTAAAAGCAGAAATGTCTGTTTGAATGGCGTCTCTTTCAGGGTCTCTGTTTGGAGAAAATACAAACACGATATAAAAATTAGATCGTTCATGAGGGTTTGATTTCTCATATTTTATCAAAGATTGAGGAGGTTTGCTTATGTCTAAATTTTTGATTGTTTATGGTTTATATAAAATGTCTGAATCAACCTCAATAAAAAATATTAAAACTTGAAATATGGATTTTTTTACTCTCAATAGTCATTTTAAAAATTCTTTAGTTTCTAGAAGGAACATTAGGCACTTTTGATTTAACGTTTACATTTTATGCTGCTTTTACACCTTACTGTTGTTCATTTTTCTTCTGGAATTTCTTGTAAAGTTATCAATTAAACTGACCTTCCTTTGTATGACATCAACTGTGTACTTTGCAGAGTGGATATTAACATACCTGCACAGTTTATATTAGCCTCACCTTTCTCCATAAATTCTTTAGGAAACTTTCAATCAGCAGGTTTAACTGGGAGTTGCATCATCCCTCTCCCTAACAGAAAATTCAGTCGAGGCGTTATTAATCAAACTGGTTTAGAAACCAAATTTACTTATGCTCTGTGGGTTAAGAGAGAAAAATATAATGAGCCAAGCAAACAAATCAGAACATTATATTATCAATATCAGCCTCTTTATCTCTGATCTATCAAAATAGGATGATTAAGATTAAAATTTAAAGAAATGAGCCCGAACCAGCTGCAGTTATACAATAAAATCAAATAGTACACTGAAATTAAATCAATTCCTTCCACATAGTATGGAAGATTTAAAAGTAAATCAAGTCCTATGTGTTCAAACTAACGTTTTTGGTCGTTTAGTAAGACTATTTTAGTCATTTTAGTAATATTAGTAAGCTGATTAATATTGAGATTTAAAGAAATTAGCCTGAACCATTGGCATTTGAACAATAAAATAAGTAAAATCAAATAGTACATTGTCTTTACATTCAATTTCCTTCCACAAAGTATTGAAGATTTAATAGTAAACCAAGTCCTATGTGTTGAAACTAATGTTTTTGGTCGATTAGGAAGAAAAAGATTTATAAAATTAAATTCTGAGTATATCTAGACCGAGAATTTTGCGAAATAAGAGGTTTAATTCCTTCATATTTCAACCAAAACCCTTTTTAGAGGCCATATCCGTATTTTTTTCGACATGTTTGTGCTAAATTGTACCTAATTTTACTCGACGAGTAACACTTCGACATACATCGACCGCTGACAGTTAGTACCAAAACATATGAAATAAAGCTCCATTGTGGGTCATATTTTTGGTTATTTCTTTGTGTTTAAACTGCTTTTCGGTTAATGTTTAAAAAGTAACGATAGAAAGAGAAAATAGCTCGAGAAAGAGAGTAAGGTTTGGTTGTACAGATATTGTCACCGTCCGCTGTCGCCCCCTGCCGGTCAGCGCCGACAGCGTTTCTCTAAAGTCACGTGATTTCGGGGAAAAGGAGCGTCTGCCTGTGAAGCTGCTCCGTCCGCCTCCGCTGAGACAAACACAAGCTGTAGAGTCTGCAGGCAGTACGGAGGAAACGCAACCGAGGTAAACGAAACTTAAATCCGCTTCCTATTTTAACACCTTTAACTTCTATTTTTAATGTTTCCATAAATATCAGAACAGGTGAGAGCGAGAGGAGCTTCTGTTTTTTGTGTTTGTAAACCAAACTCCATTTAGAAAAGTGTCGATTTAAGAAACGATGGTTTGATTTCGGTGCTGCTACAGCTTAAACTTCCTAAACGAGTCTTTAAACAACACATGCATCAAAATACATTCATTTCTAAGATTTAAACTGTACTCATTGTCCAACTTTTGTTGTTTTTTAATCGGTTTTTACCGTAAATTAAGTGTAAAAGAGTTTGTAAAGGAAATGATGTCCTCAGAGAATATCTAATGGTTTTTGTTTTGTTGTTTAATTTGTGTGTCAGTCCGTGTCTGTGTTGTGTTTTTAGCAGAATCAAGAGTCATGGCTGGAGGGAGAATGCGCTCCACACGCAAACTGTGCGCCTGGATCGTCGCGCAGGTGCGTGTGTTTCAACAGTGTGTGTGTGTGTGTGTGTGTGTGTGTGTGTGTGTGTGTGTGTGTGTGTGTGTGTGTGTGTTAGAGAGAGAGAGAGAGGGAGAGGGAAAGGGAAGGGAGGGGGGAGAAGGAAAGGGAAAGAGCTGTAATGACCAGATCAAATTATTGTTTTCTCACTGTGTTGTTTCAGATTACCAACACAACACAGTGAGAAAAACATGTCTCTGCATTATTGGTATTCAAAGATCAAAAAAACACGGAAGTAAAAAGAGGTCAAATCAGCTCTAGGTGTCAATAAATAGAAAAAATATTATCTTTGCATGGTCTCTTTGTTGGAGTATTGTCAATGGGGCCCTAAGCAAAATTTAATTTTGGGGCCCTCTATCTCTGCCAATAATATTGATTGTTGATCATTTACACATCTACTACAGTATCAATTTAATGCACCTGACATGTCTTTACACATTTAAGGGGGTGGCCTAGGTAATAACATAAATAATACCAATACAACCATACAAATAATACCATTAATGACTGATGGATGATGTTCAGGGTGCCACATATGGATTTTAATCTCAAAATGTAAGGCACATAACGGCAGTAAGAATCATAGGCCTATATCAGCAGCAGCTCTAAAATGTTTTTATTTTATTTTATTTTATTTTTACAATAATATATATTTGATCATACAGAGAGCATCACTCATACATGCACCTGTACTGCGTTATCTTTCTCCCAAACAACTGGCAAAAAAAAAAACAAGGCAAGACTGGTTCAGTTTTGGTATTCTTTTTTTTTTTCAGTTTAGGCAAATTTTACTGGAAAGGAAAGAATAAGGCTGTGTCCGAAATGGATCCCTAACCCCTATATAGGCGACTATATGGTAGCCTGGCTGGGCCATCCAGTTGCGTGAATCACTTCCTAAGTGATTCACGCAACTGGATGGCCCAGCCAGGCTAATTATATGGGGGTTAGCGCCATTTGGAGGGGTGTCCAAAACCTGAGTGATCAATTCCAATGCTCCATATAGGCGACTCAAAGTTCCCGTCCTGCATTGCGTCTTGCCATGTTGTGTCCGAAACCTCCGGTAGTTGAGTTCACTACAAAGTCAACTATAGAGTGAATCCCCATATGGGGGTTAGGGGTTAGGGATTCATTTTGGACATAGACTAAGAGAAACAAAGTTGCTTGTGCAAACATGTCTGTCACAGTGGGAGACTTTACCAATGATTATTTTTGCTGCTGCAGGTCAACAGTGGAAAATATCCAGGGTTGATGTGGGACGACGAGGCGAAAACCATGTTCCGCATCCCGTGGAAACACGCAGGAAAACAAGACTTCCGAAAAGACGAGGACGCCGCCATCTTTAAGGTGAGTAAAGCAGCTCCCGTAAGAATTCAAATCCAGAAAGAAATTGTGTAAAATAACCTTCTTAGCAATCCTCCCTGTGTTCCTCAGGCATGGGCAGAGTTTAAAGGTAAACTGGCAGAAGCAAACCCAGCAGCCTGGAAGACACGCCTCCGGTGCGCCCTCAACAAGAGTCCAGAGTTCGAGGAGGTGAACGAACGAGCCCAACTGGACATCTCAGAACCGTACAAGGTGTACCGCCTGGTCCCTATCACCGAGCAAGGTGAGAAAGGAGCAAAGAGGCACTGAGAAATGTAAGAGTCAGGGAGGAAATGTTTTGTTGGAGTTATGAGGTAGGGTTGGTGGACAGGAAAAGCGGGGTATCATCTGCATAGAAAGAAAATTTAGTAAATGTTTATGGAACATAAGGCAAAGTGGAAGTGTGTATTTGAGAGAACTATCTCATGTGCAGTTAAACACAAAAAGTTTGTATTGTTTCACAAGTATTGTTTAATGTTTTTTAATTAAATTAAGATTGGAACATTGAAGGTGTGTGTTGTATGAAGGTGTATATCGGCCAATATCGGTATTGGCAGGTCAGACTTTTTAAAGATCTGTGATCGGCCAGAAAATTGTGATCAGTGTGATAAAACTCAGATGCCGTCTCAGTCTGATGAAGAATTTATTTTGTTTATTTCACGGCAGCTCGTCCCTTTGGGGGGTTAAAAGCTCCTGGTGAGATTATTTAGATGAGTCTACAGTCCTTTACAAACACTGTGGTCTGTGTTTGGAGCAGTCATTATGAGGAGGGGGTGTTATAACCTTTTTCTACAGAGTGTAAACCTGAGCTCTCAGATGGTTTACTCGGTGGTCTCTGGATGAGTTGTTGAGATTCACACTTCTGTAGATGTGTGAGGTGAATATTTACACCTGAGTTATTCTCCTGTCGGCTTTGTTTAGATATTTGTTGAGTTTCAAACATAAATTATTGGCCTATTTTATGGAGTCTACGATTAATCATCTGAAAAATGACTTCCTCTTATTTTATTCATTTTATCTGTCAGTGTGCGGCAGTAAACCCGCTGAAGTGTCCTGATAACTCTTATCTACAACAACAAGCTGGATGAAAATTCAACAGTCAGGCCAAAAAATTAGTTGATTCGTCTTCTTCAGTTCGATAACACGAGTCAGTTTTACAGAGAGTGCTAGAATTACAGTCGTCCACTGTCTGTGGAGCTTTAACCGCCCTTGTATTGTGTTTGCAGGATTTACATAAGTCACTTTACGCTGCTTTTGTGTGTAAAGCTGCTACACAAATAACTCAGCCATACTGTACAAAGTGACACAGAGAGAAAAGACCAAAGTGCAGGTGCTCACTGTGCTGTTTGATCCATATGCCGATGATGATCCTGAAGTTTTATCTCTTTAAATAAATCAGCTGTTCTGGATTAAAGTCAGTTTTATGAAGAGCAACACCGATTTAACAAAAAAAGAGTAAATCTGTGGTACTCTTTAAAAACTGTTGCTTTTGGCTTCATGAAAGTTATCGTCTCTGTTGCTGTTTCTATCAGCTGAGTCTGCAGGGAAGTGAGCTGATACAGGAGGTGGAAAGTTCAGCCAACATCAACCTTATAACTGGAGCGAGGAGATGAAAGCAGCTCTGTGACAGCACCTTCATATCAAATCAGACTGTATTTAAGCTCCTGTTTGTCCTTCAGTTTAGTCTAAATGATCTAAAGTTTGAATACGTCCTGTTTGTATGTTTAGGTGTTGTTGTTCCTGTAAAGAAACACAAAGTAAAAAAAGTTAAAGCCCCCAAGAGGTTGAAGGGGCCGTGGAGCAGCAGCAGCAGCAGCAGTGATTCAGAGAGCAAAGACGACACTCCGGTCAAGAAGATCAAGATAGAGGAGGTCAACCCACAGCCGGTGAGTCAACTACAGCTGAAAACATCAAGTCTAAACCAAGCAGCAAACTCTGGGTTAATGCAGATTTGAAATAGGCTGCAGTACCTTCAGTGTCCACTAGAGGATAGCTGCAGAAACCAAAGGAATCCCCATTTAGTCCCATAATAAGATGTTTAGTTTGGCCGAAGTTTTTAACAGTCTGGTACAAACAAACAAACAAACAAACAAAAAAGTTTTGGTAAGCAGCTCATTCAGTCATTCACACACACTTATAAAGGTGGAGCCAAATATGTGGAGCTCCCTCTGCTGGCTGACTGCAGTATATGTTATAAAGTCTGCCTCCTGGGTCATGGTCGTCAGACTTTAAAACCGAAACAAACGTCAGTCAAGTTTTTCTCTCACATGTTTTCTGTCATTACAGCTTTTTTTCATCATGCTGAGTTATGTCCAAGTGTTTTATTTTGTCAAGAATAATCTTAGTTTGTTAGTTTTTGCTAAGTTGGAGTTACCTCAAAAGTCAGATGTCGGAGCTGAAAATGTAGTCACACCCGAGTTCCCAGAGATCCAAAAATTGGAGGCCTGAAACAAGATGGCTACATCTACGAAAGTTATTTTAGAACTTTCCTCATCTGAATACAAGCAAGGTCAGGGCAAGAGCTAAATGACGTCATTTTCAACTCGGACTGAGGTGACTCAAACGCAGCATAAGTCTAAAAAAAAGGCAGTAAAGTCATGTTTTTTGATATCGCTCTCCTCTATCAGAATTATTTCTTCATAGTCAAAGCTAAATGGGTTGTTAAGTTAAATTCTCATGTTTTTTTTTATTTGGTCAGAGTTTTAAACTTTAAACTCTCTGATCCTCAGTTTGTGGACCAGCCTCTGCCACAGAGCCAGAGCCCAGACCTGACAGACCAACCATCTGAGAACACAGTGATCACCTTAGAGACAAAAGGTGAGTTTATCCAGAGTGTGGATGATGGATCTGTACTTATACTCACAAAAGCTCTTAACTGAGTTTCAAAACTTCCTTTTTTCTAAAATGTGTGTATTGTAGTGTGACAGTGTTTCTTAGTTTCGTCTTAAATATCTCTGCAGAAAGCTCACAAGATCATGAGTAAAACTCGCATTTCTTCGGTTTCCAAATATCTTGTGATCACTTCCCCTTCCCCTCTGGTGATCTTTGGTTGTGATGAAAGAACAATCACGATCTCTGCAGGATGAACAATCTCACTCGTTTCTCCTAATTCACCAACTTTTACCTCCTCTAAAAGTTTTGATCTCAGGACCCCTCTGAAGACTGACTTTTATCTGAGCTTCCACAGTTTGAGACCCAGACCCTTAATGTGGTCTTTCATTCTTACTCATGAATATAAGGTCTCATTTCTCATCACAGCATTTGCAAAGGAGGGTTTTTATCGAGGGAGGCAGCGCTTTAAAAACAGAGATCATGATGCAACATTATCATCCGTGACTCTGAACTTTCCACCAGACAACCAGCAAATCATGACTGAATAAGGTCAGAGGTGGGATCAGAAGTTCAGACGATCGCCACAGTTAATGTAACAAAACCAGCTGTGAGGTTTGAGGTGACTGTGGAAAGAGAACCGACCCTGACCGATAACCACACCGCACTGTGGATTCATCAGATCCTGTTTCTCCTTCTGTCTCTGCAGTGGTCAATGAGATCAGGCTGGACGTGAGGATCGAGGAGAGCGTTCCTAATCCAGCAGAAGGTAAAAACAAACACAAACATGTCAAATTAAGCAGTTTGTCTTTATGAATGTGCTTTAAAAGGTCATGAAGTCACTTGATTTATTTTCATTTTTGGCTCGAGCTGCACAGTTCCTTTATTTGTCAGCGTGTTTTTAGAAATAACTCAAATTTAACTCAATTGCTGTTTCACTTAGAGGGTTTATTGTCTCTGGAGTGGAAATCCCTGAGGACCTAGAATACGATATGACTGCTGTACGGGTTTTTTGCAGTTTTACATATTTGGTTATTCGCGGAAAATACCGAGTGTTTGTGTGAAATCACGTCACTCCACAGAGTCGATCCTGGATCCTGTCTGAGCTCATCCCCGTTTAGTTTCACGATGAACAGACACCGGCTCATGAGGCCGCTGAGTGGACATCGGGACGCACTTAGACATCATCCCTCATCCCTAATGCAATCCCAGCTTCTCCAGTTGCTCGTTAGAAAGACTGATGTCCTCTTTACTAACTGCAGTCCACTCTGGAAGCTGGCGGTAATGCACAAGAGTGAGCAAAACCTGATCTCATTCATGTGCACAAGTCTGGGTTTTGGGAAATGGTCGACACAGCGGGCATAAGAGGCAGGAAACAGTCCATTTTGGTTCTGTTTGAACCCTTTTACTCCCATCCTGGAACCGTTTAACTGTTGGTGTAAAAATAAAGTTCGTGTTAAAGTTAAAGCACAGATACAGAGGTCATGGCCTGGAGTCCTTTATGGCAAACTTCTGGCTCCATTTGAAGGATTTCTGCAGCTCTCAGAGACTTTGTTGTGGTCGGACGTCGGCCAAATTGCTCCTGTGATAGGCATCTGTTGTTTGACTGTTTTCCTGTGTTTCTCTGTCTCCAGTCCAGGACTCCTTCAACGTGGTGGTTCATTATTTAGGACAGGAGGTTCTCAAGCGTCAGATTCAAGGCACAGATGTCCGGATTTTGTATCAGCCTCCCTCTCCTGCTCCTCCGACGCCGCTCGTCAAGAAAAGCATGTTCCCTCGCATCCCGCTGCCGGAGCCGCCCTCCTCGCTGCAAACAGGCCCCGAGCTGCAGGCGCTGTTCACCCTGCTGCCCTTCATGGAGAAAGGGGTGTTGCTAACATCCACGCCGCAAGGAGTTTACGGCAAACGCTTCTGCCAGGGGCGGGTCTTCTGGAGGGGGCCGCACACGACCGCGCCGGGGTTGAACAAGATGGAGAGGAACACGGATCCGGTGCTGCTCTTCAGTAAAGACGAGTTCAAACAGCGTGAGTGTGAACAAAGACACAAGGTTTTCTGTTCCTCTAAACAATAGAGAGAGAGTGAAAAAAGAGCTTTAATTTAACCCTCTAATGCTCTCTAAAGTTCACTTGATCGTTCTCAGTGATAGTTTTAGGAAAAGATGAGATTTGCACACTAAGAGGCTGAAAATAATGGTGATTAAAGGAGGGATCAGACATGCAAAACACTCAAAACAACAATTAAAAAAACATCATTCAAATTTAACCAAAGAGAAAATTCAAATTTAGAAAAAAAGCTTTACAGGAGCAGAAGTTTGTCTTAGACTGGCATTATGTGTTTTTAAAGCTTTAAATATTCCAGTTTGCATTGAAATATATTCAGTTTTGCTCTTTAAAGCTTAAATAATTATCCTACAATGCTGTTACTCAATGCATGATGCTGTAAGTAACTTAATACACCTGTTAAATCTTATTTGATGTGCCTTTACCAACATATTTTTACTTCAAATATACTGAAAAAATCATGTTAGGTTAAATATAATGAGTTGGTCAGTATTTATAATTATTTAAACCAGTTTTAAATAAAGTAATAAGTCAAAAATCTGTTTTAATCTAACTTGATGTGCTTATACCAACATATTTTTACTTAAAATGTAATTTTAAAAATGACGTTAGGTTATATATAATGAGTTGGTCATTATATGTAATTATATAAACCAGTTTAAAATGAAGAAATACATCAAGATATGCGAAAATGTCATCACAAATTCAAATGTGGGTCACAGAAACTGGTTTTTTTTGCCCCCTAGTGGATCATCAGTGTATTGCATGTGTCTCTGTTATATCTATGACTTCACTCTGAACGTCTTTATGTTTGACCCAACAGTTTATTACTTCCACAGGGTTATTTATTTCCTACATCTCATCTGTTGTGTGTGTATTTAACTTCCTCTCATCGTCTTTCTTTTATAATCAGAGCTTGACCACTTTCGTTTAAACGGCGGCGAGCCTCCTCAGTGCGGCGTCACTCTGTGTTTCGGAGAGGAGCTGAGTGACAGTGAAGACCCGGCCAGAAAACTCATCATTGTCCAGGTGAAGGTGCTGCAAAACACTTTTACGATTTTACTTTTTCATGATCTACTCCTCTGGGATCAGCCGTCCTCCCCGTGTTTCCACTGTAGTCAGAGTTAGACCTCCAGACTAGACTCAGTTTGGTCAAAGATGAAGCATCTTCTCTCCTGTCCTCTGCAGATCGCCTTCCCCTAGACGGAGCCCATGTTTCCACTGTAGTTAGAGTTAGACCTCCAGACTGGACTCAGGACTCAGTTTGATCCTCTCTCCTGTCCTCTGCAGATCACGTTCCCCTGGGCGGAGCAGCAGGTGCAGACCTCCCCGTCCATCTTTGACTCCATCAGCTTCCTCCAGTCCTTGGCCAGTCAGTCCCCGCTGGGAGAAATAACTCTAAACCTGGTCCCCCTCATCGACAGCTGAGACCGTCACCTGTGGGTCCGTCTGAGCACTTAGTCCAGCAGGCAGGTTTCTGTCACCATAAAAGACTTTTCCACCACACCTCCAAACCCATCCGTACTAAATTAGACGATCAATGTGATATTTGGATTTTCACGTTCCAGATATTCTGTTTACATCAAATCAAACTAAAACAGTCAAATTTGAACCACTTTATAAGACGACTAAAGCACTTATATTATTGATTAATGATTAATCTGTGTCCTGAAACACTAAAACACTGAATGTAGAACTAATTATGCAGCTCTCTGCTGCTGCGAGTTTTTCAAATGTGATTTCTGCCCGTTCAGAGTAAAATGAGAATTTAATGCCATTTTTTTACAGTTTTTCTAACATTTTATAAACTCTGAAAGGGTTTGATTTAGAAAATAATGATGATCAGCAGCTGTAGCTTCTGTCCTTTTGGGTTTTCTGGGAAAACTGATGTTCGTCTATGGCTGCTTGTCTGTTGGCCAGTATGTGTGGTTCCCAAAATGTGAGTCCAGACCCTGTTTAAGGCCGCGAGTTTTTGTTTAAAAGGGACAAAAATGTATAAAGTATTCAGAGGTTTGTAGAGAAAATGAAAAAAAAAAGAAAAAAAACAGTTTGGTTGAACTGGTTTCAATCGAAACACCTGAAACAAGAAAAAAAGGTCCGATTTGAAATACGGGGAACCACACACTTTTGCACTGATGGTCATTTCTCCTGTTGGATATTAAATAAACACATAGCAGAAGTTAACGCTGCAAGAATAACACACAACTCCTAGAATAGATGAATCTTGTTAATCAAACTTTAGTATCCTGATATTTTTCTTTCATTGCTGATATTAAAAATGTGACTGCTTCGATTTCAGACTTCAGGAGTTTAGTTAGTTTAGTTAAACTTACACCACACTCTGACACTTCTCTTGACACATATTTAACCGTTAAACTTTTAGTTTTAAGGTGTTAAGGGTGAACTCAAGAGCAAACGTCTCACATTTCAGTATAAAAATGCGGCAGTAAAATCAATCTGTTGGAGCTTAACGTGTTCAGTTTTGTTGAGGCTTTCCCCGACGCTTGTTAGCAGGATTTATGGAGCTTCCATTGGTGATATTCACACAAAATGAGAGCTGTGATTTAACAGGCAACAGACAGCTGAGAGGTGCAAGAACAGCCTCTATTTTTGGATGTTCACTGAAGAAGTTTTACTGTGAAGAAATAAAAACAAAAACTTGGTGACACTTCACAACAACCAAAACTAATAAATGATAAATAGATGATTTATAAATGGTATGCAGATAGTTTATTAATGTTTAATCATCGAAGAGGGTAACTAAAAAATGTTTAAATTCTTGGAAATCTTAAGATCTAAGATTGACTTTCATTTCAGAATTTTGAGATTAAAATCAGAATTTGGATTTTAATCTCAGGATTCAGAGCTGCTCTTCTTCTATTCTTTTTTTGTTGGTCATAGTTCTGTGAAATTAAATGCAGCCTTTTGACTTTTAATGAATTTTAAGGGTAAAAAAAATCTTAATTTTTATTTAGAACTCAGAAAAACGTTCTTGACCTCAAAAGTATTGCTTGTGCGGACTTAATTTGTTTTTCTTTTATCGAAACATTTGTGTAAAAACGCTAAATAGAGAGAATGTGAAACAAACTTCCTGTTCATTACCAATGCATCAAATTTTATTTTATTTTTCCAACTACTAAGCTATTGTGTCGACATGATGTGAGCCAAAAAAAACACCTTAAACTCCAACAGGCTGTTTTCACTGCGGGACTTTTGTATTCGAAGGTGCTTCTGCTCTTGAGTTCACTGTCTGGATTTTTTTTTTACGTACACATAAATAACAAAAACACAACAATAAAATAGGAAAACACAGGACCAGAGATTCCATGGGTGCGTTGTAATAATAGTGTTATATTGAAATGAACGGGGTGTCGGGCTGAGCCACAAGGCACACTCAGAGGAAGGGGGAGGGAGGGAAGACTGCAGAGTCAAACAAACTGTAAATATTGAGTTATTTATGCATGTCCTGTGTTATGTCCATGTTCTGTTGAAAAATGCATTAAAGTGACGTTACTCCTAACTCTGTGTGGAGCTCTGTGTGTGTGTGAGGTTATAAAAATGATTATTCTACATGATAACGATGATGTCGGGTCAGGACATAAATAAATCTAGAGTCTAGTACAAACTGATGCTACTTCTGGGTCTACATGCTCCCGTTAGCCGGCGAGGCTAGCTCAGCTATCTTGTTATTTAGTTTCTGATTGGTCCAGTCCTTTGTTATGTCGTCCAAGTGGCTGTCAAAATCCACCAATAGCGAGTGATCTCCAGACTCCAGCATCTGCCCGGCGATGTCCCGAGTCTCCTCCCACTGTCGCAGCATTATCCTGAACAATGAGAGGAAACAACAGAATATTGATGCTGATGTTTAGAGGCTGTTAAATATACTTCAGGATGTTTCTGTTTTTAAGTCGACTCTCACGTGTGTTTGTCTTTGAGTGTCCATCTTGAGTCTTTGCGCTCGTACATCACGATAGGAGGAACACGATAATCCGGAGACATTTTACTGCCATCGAGCTGCGGAGGGAAGCGAATAAAAACACAATCAATCAGCTTGTTGGACTGAAAATATTTAAAAAAATTAGAGTTTCAATCCTTACCATTAACAAAACTGCATTGTCGAACTGCTCAGCAATCTTATCGGCTATCTTCATTGCACACGGTGTCGGGCTGTGGAGGTCAGAAGATGAAGAAAGTTTAACCAAACGTCCAAAAGTTTTTATTTCCTTCAATAAAACCTCTTCAAACTCTTCCTTAAAAAAGGTCTGATCAGCTGTTTCTGATCACGGCTCACCTACTGTCTGATGCACAGGCGTTTGCCTGATAATATCCCACTATCCTCTGCTGAGTCTGTGAACACCAAACATCCACCTGAAACAACAGGACAGAACATCGCTGTACAATAACTTCAAACACACAAAAGGGATTCAACCCTGGAGGGGGCAAAAAAAAAAAACAACCTCCAAACAAACATCAGGCACACAGCACTGTGTTAAAGTCTCTTATAATTTGCAGGTAATCTAGAGTAGGAGTGAAGGAGAAACCCTTTAATGACTGACACCACAAATTGTGGCCAGAAAATTCAATTTTTTTTTGAGCTGAAATGTTTATTTCACTTACTACTAAAAAACGGAAAAAAAACTAATATATTTTTTTATCTCGTTTGATATATTAGATGTTTTTTTCAGTAATTTGTTGATCATATTGATTTGATAGAAGTATCATAAAAGTATGTATCAAATATGATACAAAAGGCAATAAAGGGTTAAGGCTAAATTATGGATGGATAGAGGTTAGTATTTCAGACATTAAAATAAAGGAAAGATTTGTCTGTTTAGAAGTAATTCAGCTGTGAACTGTTGAAATTTCTAAAGAACATTAACACGAGAAGATGTCAGACGTGGGACTCTTAACCATAATTTTTTAAACAAACAGGTTTACTTCAATAGTGGTTTAAAACTCGTTAAGGTTAAATATTCACGTTAAAAATCCACCCTCTTATCTGCTGACATGTACTCATTTACTACAATCTATCCTTAGAGGAAGATTAAATCCAAACCTAACCCACAGGTTACTTCAATCCTTTAAAAGCTGTGTCTGGCTCAGGTTGTCTGTGATCCGTCTTCCTACACCAGAGCAGAATTTAAAGAGTCAGGACACCTGTCTTTGTCCCCTGAGGTCTTACCTGTGTGAGTGCCAGCTGAGTGATGGGAGCCAGGGACAGGTGGGAGTGCAGCAGAGGTACACAGTCCGTCACACACACAGCGCCCCCTGTGGACGCAGACGACAACAGCAGCCCGTTGATGCTGCACCTCGGGAACAGACAGGAGTGAAGGTACATCTTCACATAAGCCCGACAGGACAGCTCCACCTCCCCCATGACGACCACTGCAGGGTACAGGGGGACAAAGACAATGAAAACTGACAATAAACTGAAGAGAAAATCTAATTTATTTCTGTTTTTAACCGGATACAGCAGACTGTTACTCCTGCTGCACACACTCTGTTAGCATTAGCATGCTCCAAAACCATGACGGATAAAATCAAATCCTACCTTACGAATGTCAAAATTCGGCAAACGAAGCTTCAGAAAACAAATACGCGGTTTAAACTCCTCAAATGTATCGATTCATTTGGATTTGAAACTGTTTTTCAGGTTTTTAAAAGGGCTGAAAGAGCTCAGTGTTTCATCTGACAGCTCTGATAAAAGGACTAAACTGCTGCTCCAAGCCCCGCCCAGAAGAGGTAGATGTAACGATCTGATTGGCCGAGACATCCAGTAGTTGTAATCCTATTGGCGGAACAAGAAGCCGTCCTCCCCCCCCCCCCCCCCCCCACTCTTCTTTAGATGCTTAATAAACCAACAGGCTACAACAGAGCTCCCTCTAGCGGCAGTGCTCGTGTCAAACTAAAAATTGCTCATGCACTCGAAGAAAAGGAATAAAACTAGGATGCAAGTTTTAAAAGACTTACCATCAATTTGAAATGTACCTTTCCATTTGATTGATTAAAACAGTTACAAAAGATAACAACCCTACAAACAAGACTAGCTTTTTTTCAACTAGTTTGAAAGGATTGCATAAGTCAAACTAACAAGGCCCGAGTTTAACACATTGTTCTTCAAGTTTAATGCTCATGTATTCACTCCAAGTATGAAAAATAGTTCCCAGCGATCTAATCCCAAAAGCTGTTTTTGTAAAAGATACCCCTCAAAATTGAACTTAACCACAGCAGATACCTCTGTTTAAAGAAAATAAGACCAAGACGTGAATATAAGGTTGTTTCAATTTTATTCCTCAATTTAGAAAAATGGCTCAGTTGAAAGCAGTTTTTGAAGCATCTGTGGTGCCTGAAAAAGGAAAAAAAAAAAAAAAAAAGTGTAAGTGAAATAGTATTGAAACTTGATTTTTAAAAAGGCTGCATTTTATTTACATACCATGCCCAGTGTTTCTCCATTCTCAAAAGGAACCATGAACTCAGGACCTGAAATTCAAAGTCAAATTGTCATATTTATACCAGTAAGAAAATAAAAGTTTAAAATGTGCAAGATCAGTGCTTACCCAACTGAATCCATTCAGGAGCTAATATCTTGGGCAAAAGATGGATAATTACTGTATTGTGGCTCCTGGTAAAACTGCCTTGGTGAAAACTTGGGCTCCTGTGAAAACTTAGGCCTTCGCCTGGGTGCAAACCTTGATCTCTGTGGAAAACGTGGCCTTTGCCTGGGACGATACATCTGCCGCTGAGGCACCTGCCTGGACTGGTGTACAGGCATCTGAGGAAGGTGCTTTTGCACATGCTGAGCCTGATAGATGGGCATCTGAGGTGCCTGGAAGACTGGCTGTTGGACTTGCTGCTGTGGGACCTGCTTGGCCTGGAAAACTGGCTGCTGGGGCACCTGCTTGGCCTGGAAAACTGGCTGTTGGACCTGTTGCTGAGGTACCTGCTTGGCCTGGTAGACTGGCTGTTGGACCTGCTGCTGGGGCACCTGCTTGGCCTGGTAGACTGGCTGCTGGACCTGTTGCTGAGGCACCTGCTTGGCCTGGTAGACTGGCTGTTGGACCTGCTGCTGGGGCACCTGCTTGGCCTGGTAGACTGGCTGCTGGACCTGTTGCTGAGGCACCTGCTTGGCCTGGTAGACTGGCTGTTGGACCTGCTGCTGGGGCACCTGCTTGGCCTGGTAGACTGGCTGTTGGACCTGCTGCTGAGGCACCTGCTTAGCCAGGAAAACTGGCCGTTGTACTTGCTGCTGAAGCACCTGCTTAGCCTGGTAGACTGGCATCTGGACCTGCTGCTTGGGCACCTGCTTGGCCTGGTAGACTGGCTGCTGGGGCACCTGCTTGGCCTGGTAGACTGGCTGCTGGGGCACCTGTTTGGCCTGGTAGACTGGCTGTTGAACCTGCTGCTGAGGCACCTGCTTGGCCTGGTAGACTGGCTGTTGGACCTGCTGCTGGGGCACCTGCTTGGCCTGGAAAACTGGCTGCTGGACCTGTTGCTGGGGCACCTGCTTGGCCTGGTAGACTGGCTGTTGGACCTGCTGCTGAGGCACCTGCTTGGCCTGGTAGACTGGCTGCTGGGGCACCTGTTTGGCCTGAAAGACTGGCTGCTGGACCTGCTGCTGAGGCACCTGCTTGGCCTGGTAGACTGGCTGCTGGGGCACCTGCTTGGCCTGGTAGACTGGCTGTTGAACCTGCTGCTGAGGCACCTGCTTAGCCTGGAAAACTTGCCGTTGTACTTGCTGCTGGGGCACCTGCTTGGCCTGGAAAACTGGCTGTTGGACCTGCTGCTGAGGCACCTGCTTGGGCTGGAAATCGGGCTGCTGTACATGCTGGGGCACCTGCTTAGCCTGGAAAAATTGCCGTTGTTCTTGCTGCTGAGGCACCTGCTTGGCCTGGTAGGCTGGCTGCTGGGGCACCTGCTTGGCCTGGTAGGCTGGCTGTTGAACCTGCTGCTGAGGCACCTGCTTGGCCTGGTAGACTGGCTGTTGAACCTGCTGCTGAGGCACCTGCTTAGCCTGGAAAACTTGCTGTTGTACTTGCTGCTGGGGCACCTGCTTGGCCTGGAAGACTGGCATCTGGGGCACCTGCTTGGCCTGGAAAATTGGCTGTTGGACCTGCTGCTGAGGCACCTGCTTGGGCTGGAAATCAGGCTGCTGTACATGCTGGGGCACCTGCTTAGCCTGGAATAATTGCCGTTGTTCTTGCTGCTGAGGCACCTGCTTGGCCTGGAAGACTGGCATCTGGGGGACCTGCTTTGCCTGGAAAACTGGCTGCTGGGGCACCTGCTTAGCCTGGAAAACTGGCTGCTGGGGCACCTGCTTAGCCTGGAAAACTGGCTGCTGGACCCGTTGCTGAGGCACCTGCTTGTCCTGGAAGACTGGCTGCTGGGGCACCTGTTTGGCCTGGTAGACTGGCTGTTGAACCTGCTGCTGAGGCACCTGCTTGGCCTGGTAGACTGGCTGCTGGACCTGCTGCTGTGGCACCTGCTTGGCCTGAAAAACTGGCTGCTGTACATGCTGCGGCACCTGCTTATCCTGGAAGACTGGCATCTGGGGCACCTGCTTGGCCTGGAAGACTGGCTGTTGGACCTGCTGCTGAGTCACCTGCTTGGCTTGGAAGACTGGCTGTTGGACCTGCTGCTGAGGCACCTGCTTGGCCTGAAAGACTGGCATCTGGGGCACCTGCTTAGTCTGGAAAACTGGCTGCTGGACCTGTTGCTGAGGCATCTGCTTGGCCTGATAAACTTGTTGCTGGGGTACCTGCTTTTCCTGGAAAACTGGCCGTTGTACTTGCTGCTGAGGCACCTGTTTAGCCTGGAAGACTTGCTGTTGGACCTGCTGCTGAGGCACCTGCTTGGCCTGGAAGAATGGCATCTGGGGGACCTGCTTTGCTTGGAAAAATGGCTGCTGAGGCATCTGCTTGGCCTGATATACTTGTTGCTGGGGTACCTGCTTAGCCTGAAAAACTGGCTGCTGTACATGCTGGGGCACCTGCTTAGCCTGGAAAACTGGCTGCTGTACATGCTGGGGCACCTGCTTAGCCTGGAAAACTGGCTGCTGTACTTGCTGCTGAGGCACCTGCTTATCCTGAAAAACTCTATGTTGGACCTGTTGCTGAGGCACCTGCTCAGCCTGGAAGACTGGCTGTTGGACCTGCTGCTGAGGCACCTCCTCAGCCTGGAAAAATGGCAACTGGAATTTCTGCTGAGGCACCTGCTCAGCCTGGAAAAATGGCAACTGGACTTTCTGCTGCTGGACCTGCTCAGCCTGGAAAACTGGCAACTGGACTTGCTGCTGAGGCACCTCCTCAGCCTGGAAAACTGGCAACTGGACTTGCTGCTGAGGCACCTCCTCAGCCTGGAAAACTGGCAACTGAACTTGCTGCTGAGGCACCTCCTCAGCCTGGAAAACTGGCAACTGAACTTGCTGCTGAGGCACCTCCTCAGCCTGGAAAACTGGCAACTGGACTTGCTGCTGAGGCACCTCCTCAGCCTGGAAAACTGGCTGCTGTACTAGCTGAGGCTGCTGCTTAGCCTGGAAGACTGGCTGTTGGACCTGTTGCTGAGGAATCTCATTGGCCTGGAAAACCTGATCCTGTGGCACCTGCTGTGGAATCAAAGTAAGCTGCTGGGGCACTTGTGGCACCCCCTGGGGTAGGAAGCTTCGCTGTTGGGGCACTTCTGGAACCAGCTCTGATTCTTCAATTTCTGGTAGGTCTGCCTCCTTGTAGCTTGGTTCTTGAAGAAGATCATGCTGATTGTCTGGCTGTGCCTCCTGTTGTGACACAGTAAATTTAGTTAAGTCTCATTTTCTCCTTTTTAGGTTAAAGTGTCTTTTATTTTTGAAATAATGTTAAATCCACTTGCTTCTGTTGTGGTTGAATCATTGCCACCGAGTGCCTCAATGCTCCATGAGAGACCATCTCCAGTTTTAAAGCTTTCCAAATCTGCTTTAAAGCTAGCAAGTGCAACATCACTGTCCCCACTCTCCTCAGCAGATCCAGCGCTGGAAGCTAGTGAAAAGAAAATTACTTGGAAAATGTTCAACTAACCAAATTGTTTTACCTATTGACTGAACTCACCATGTGTTCGATGGCATCCCACAGCAAGCAAGAAAAACAGCAACCATCTGGAAAAGACACCCCTATGTTACAACATGCTTTGTCAGTTGGCTAAATGATGACAAGACAAATTAAATCAAAGTTACCCTAATGGAAACCCCATGGTTCCACCTGCAGTCATAGGCCAGTGAAGCCGCAAACTCAGTCACGATTGTCAGTGCCTACTAACCCACACAACTGAACCAATGTGAGAACTAAGTGTGGCCCAAATCCCTCTGGAGCTGCTTATAAGTCCTCTCCACTCACCTTGCTCGTTAACTTGACACAGGTGTGAGTAGTTGGAGGCAGGTGTGGCTAATTACCCACCAGGCCATGTCCACTGCACTATACCATCCACTTCATTGAACACAATAGATTTTGGCCCACTTTGTCAGACATTTAATGCATCTAACAGAGAATACATAAGTAAACATGGGACTTTTGAAAGGTACATTTTGAAGGCAAACAGTAAACTTGCATTAAAATCAAAGCCAGATAAAAAAAGCATACGCCTTCATTAAACCCAAGAAGAAATTCATGAGATACAAATGAAGAAAGTTTGAAAATGAATATTTTCACTGAGCAGACATTAAAATTATGTTTAAAAGTTAAAAACCACAGTTGTGACAAGCAGTCAAGAGAAACTTATATGAAAATAAAACACGATATTACAAACCAAAGGCTATAACATTTCACACAGAACACAATTTTCTTGGGATATTAGATTAAGTTAAAGCAGTTAGAATATTTTTGGTAGCATAAGTACAATTGCCCTTGTACAATTTAAAATTACCCTCAAACAAAGCAAAGTGTTTCAGTTTCATAAAAGGCCTTTTAAACAATAATTTAATGAAAACTTAAGAAACGTTGGTCAAAATAGTATGGAGATCCAAAATGGACAAGCATCCTTACATTTTGTTTACTGAATTTATGGGCAATAATGGGATGTTTTCTTATAGTTACATATAAATAAAAACACTTGGTTTGACCCTAGTTCTTTTATGGTAAAAGCATAATTTTTTAGGTGATTGAAGTAACAAAATAATAATTATGTGGTTTTGCTCCTCTGATTATACAAACTATTAAAAAGGAGCAGCCAAAAACTTCACACATGGGGTTTTGTATATGTAAATGAAATTATTTAAAGTTTATTTAAATAATTTTCTCAAACACAGCATCTTCAAAAAAACAAAAACTGTGTCGTAAAGACTTTTTTCACGTGAAATGTTGCCTAAAATATATTTTTTGTGGTACCATTTAAAAAACTACATTTCCCATCAGCAACGTCATTACGCAATCCTTTCTCTACTTCCTTAAGATAAGTTTCAAAATAAGAGCATGTCCGTGTGTCGTTCGCCATGATATCGCTTTAAAACCCTAAAGTCGGCTTTTATTTTGAAGTCAAGGTCAATCCTCCGTGTTTCGACGATCTCTGGCGGAGCGTCAACTCCCATAGACCGGGGGAGGGTAACAACCGTGTTACCGGCCGAGTCCAGGCAGGTACATTCCGCCGCCATGAGGCTCCGTTTGGCCGGGGCCGTGCTGCTGGCGGCGGCCGCATACTACGTCTACCTGCCGCTACCGAAGGGTGTCTGCGAGCCGTGGAAGCTGATGCTGCTGGACGCGCTGTTCCGGAGCTTCATGAAGGCGGTGAGAGGTGGAGGATGCACAGAGAGGAGGAGGAGGAAGAGGAGGAAGAGGAGGACAGGTTGATGAAAAAATACAGGAGCTGTCAGGGGCAGAAAAGGGGAGAAAATACCTGCAACGACTAAAGAAGAGAGTCAGACAGTGTTTACATTAAGTATACTTTAAAAAAATTAACAAAAATGCCTTAAAACGGGTTAAAATACCTTTACTGTACATAGAGATTATCTCATTATTTGTGCAGAGAGGTTGAAAAAGGATAAAAATGATAGTACGAACAAGACACACCTCAAGACTCTGCATTTTTTACACTTTAAAGTTACTGAAATTAGTGTAAAAAAAGGATAATAGTATAAAAAAACCTGTGAGAATTAAAATAAAGATGAATAAAAGATAATTTGAATGAAACCATCTTTAGAGAAACTAAAAAATATTGAATTTTAAAGCTTAATGAGTCAGACTGTTAAACAGATTAGAGTATGATCATTAGAAAAGGATGAGAGTAAACAAAAACGTAAAACTGAACAGAAAATACTCAAATTCTTACCAAACTATATCATACCACGGTTCACTTAAGTACAAAAGTATAGACAGCTTTCAGACAACATTGTGCTATAATGGATTAAAGTAGGATAAAGGAGATTAGGCTTGAGCAGATTATCACAAACTATACCACTCTTTATCAAACTTTGGCACAGTTAAACTGAATAAAATAGAGCAGAACGGATTAGAAAGAATAACCACAGACATAACAAAGCTGGGATCCTGTGTGAATGTTGATGAAAGCAGAAATTTATGGTGTAAATGATCATTTTCACTCTTTCCACATGTTGAAACTGAAAGGGCTCATTTTAAATCTGATGGAAGGTGTTTTAAAAAGTCAGGACAGGAGAATGATAACTTTAAGAAACTTATGAGAACACTATCAGGAGTTCGTAAAGACTGTGTTGTCTTATTTTTGCCTGATTGAGGATTTCAGCTGCTCAACAGTTCAGGGTCTCCTTTGCTCCACTGGGTTATGTGGCATCAAGTTAAACCTGTTGTTAACTTTTTGTTATTTTCTACAGTTAAGTTCTCTTAAGGGTCGGGTTTACACTCTTGGATCAGGAGAATGTTCTTTCCTTGAAAGCAAAAGTAGACGATTTACAAAGAAATCGTGATTATCCAAGAAATGCTTAATCCAAGTTTTTCTAAGCTTTTGGCGAGACCCTGATGGAGTCAGACCGGGACACAGACCTGCAGATTACAAGTTGGCACCGCAGAAATGACAGTAAACAGGGATTTTGATGATGCAAAAAGCAGGGCAGATGATTTAAAGGTAGATGCATGACTGGTGATGCAATATTTGACCCTGCTGCCCTGTAACCTGCACCTGTTTGATACAGTGCTGGCCTTGTTGTGTGCACGTGACTGCAGCTGCTGTAACTCTATTACTGTAAGCTCCTGATCAGCTCACAATGGCAGTTCACACACCCGAATCTTACAAACTGCGTCACTGCGGTGCAACGAGTTTTTCACGCACACTCACACACTCCCTGCATGAGACAGGTTTTTCACGCCTGAGATTTCTCCTCCTCAGAGCTTCACTGTTATTTCAGTCAGCAGAGACAGAGCAGCTCTGATTTACAGACAGGTTTTTCTGCTCTGACTGTCCACCGTGAAGACCTCCCCTCTCTCTGCTACAATAACTCTGTTTGTATTTCAGAGCGATGTGGCTCACTCTATGGGCATGTGTCATCGGCTCCACCTGTTGAACCAGGTGGTGTCCTGGTTGGAGGTGATCGATGCTCGGTCCAGCCCCACCTTGCACGTGACGGACTTCGCTCTGGGCGGCGTTCCCACCCGGGTCTTCCAGCCTAAAGGGGGGGAGAAGCCAAAAAGAGGGGTCATTTATTTCCACGGGGGAGGATGGGCGCTCGGCAGCGGACGTGAGTGTTGAATATTAAAATCTGAAAACCGACTTTAATTATTTATTTTTACCATTTTGTTCAAATTTTATTGAAATAGCAGAAGAATCAAAGTTAGAGGAACAGGTCCTGGGAGCAGGATCTTATTTTTTGTAGGATGGTAGGAGGAGGGCCCCCTTTGCCTCTGATTGGCCAGAAGTGCTGGGCTCCGATTGGTTATTCCTTACGGCTGTGAAACGTCATCGTGTGTCGAGTTAGAGTTAGGAGATTCAGAAGTGCGATAATGTTCTGTTTGATGTACGGAACATTACACCGCCTCCTTCGCCAATCAGAGGCGAAGGAGGCGGGACCTTCCCCGACCATCCAACGAAAAAAAAAATTCATCCTGTGAGGTTCTGTCGTTTTTGGCGCCCCCCTGTGGACAAAGATGTACGCCTTGTCTCTCTGCTGATCTTATCCTGCACATATCGAGTTAAATTTCTGTTATAGCTAACTAACCATCAGTAGTATGGTTTATATAACATGAGTTTTAACTGACCTGCATGGCTGCTTCTGATATATATGTGTTCATCTTCTTCACAGGGATGAGATCGTACGACCTTCTCTGTCGGAAAATGGCAGAAGACCTGGATGCCGTGGTCATGTCTGTCGAGTAAGTTTATAGTTTTCATAGTTATCACGCAAAGATTGATGAGAATTAAGAAAGTCCAGAAGGTCCTAAAAAAGACGTGATGTCTCCGTTTTCTTTTGTTTCTTCAAAAACAGAAACTACAACAACACGGACTGTCTTTACAAGAATTTTAACCCTGAAACAAATTCAATATTTACACTAACCAGTTCATAAAACAGCGTGTTGATAATGTTTCCTCTGGACTCTTAAAATAGTTAAAAGTTAGTGCCTTCAAGCTCAGAGAAACTGAAGCTTTTAATCTGTTAGGGTTGAAGTTTAGGGGGAAAAGTTTTTTAGAAAATGCTAAAAGCTCCTTTGTGCAAAAGAAGTCTGCAGATCTCTAGACAGTGATTTCCCTGTTAAAAAATGGGTAAAAATGTAGCTTATAATGGACTTTACAGAAGTCAGAGTCCAGATCTTTTTATTCCTGGGTTTTTTTTTAAAGAGTGTTGATGAAATAAAGCTGCAGGAATAAAGTTATTTATCAAACCTGAAGGTAAAAAATGGTGAATATAAGAGTAAACGGTTTTTGTTTTTGAGTTCTACCCCCACACCGTCTGGCTTTTGTTTCACAGCTTTATGTAAGAACCAGAATCATTCTGTCTCCTCATGATGTCCTGTTGCCATAGTTACCGTCTTGCTCCAGAGGCAGTGTTCCCGGATCAGTACCACGATGCGTTAGCGGCGTCACGAGCCTTCCTGTCCTCGGAGGTTTTGGAGCGTTACGGTATCGACCCGCAGAGGGTGTGTGTGTCAGGTGACAGCGCCGGGGGGAATCTGGCGGCTGCTGTGGCACAAGAGGTACACACTCACACACACACATATATATATATATATATATATATATATAACACACACATGAAGCTTTATACACAAAATTCTGATCATGTTATAAAGCGGCCTCATCCTGTCAGGAAGCACGAGACAGTGACAAAGACTCACACAGAAATCCTCGATCTGGATCAGTCTCGCCTGAATCAGCTGGCTCTGCAGCTAAGAGCGAACTGAGGACGCCGTAAACGCGGTGTGACACGAGCTGGTGCCAGAAACACATCAGCACGCACAAATCTGTCCTTCTTTGTGTTCCTGGTCAGAGTTTCAGCGAGAAATTAAACCCTGAAGGCAAAAGAGCCGAAGATGACTCAGAATTTTGGAATTTTTTTTTTCTCGTTTTGAGTTCAGCTTCAGTTTCTCTTTCTGACAACAGCAGTCTCACTAAACACACTTTATCTCCATTTTCTAGATCAGCATTACTTACAAACTGTGCCACAGTTAAACCAGTTAGCTGCTGTGGTGTGAACGACAGATCTGCAGTACCACAGGTGTCCACTAGGGGCTGTTTGTGAAAGTTGATGGATCCCCATTTACCCCCATTCAGGGAAATTAAACATATTTACACCCTGGTATAAACACAGTTCATGTGTTCATTCATCAACTCTGTTTTCTCTTTAAAGAATGACCATCTATATTTTATCCCTCGACCTTTAACCTTTGCCCTCCTGCGCCCACAGCTCAGCTCAGACGACACTCTGGCGGTAAAGTTTAAAGCCCAGGCGTTGGTCTACCCCGTGCTTCAGGCGCTGGACTTCTACACCCCGTCCTACCAGCAGAACCACGCCGTGCCCATCCTCTACCGGCCTTACATGGCTCGCTTCTGGCTGGAGTACCTCGGCGCCGACCGCTCGCTTGAGCCCCTCCTGCTCGCCAACAACCACAGCTCCCTAGACCAACCGGCCATCGGCGCCAGCACCCGATCAAAACTGGACTGGACGGCTTTACTCCCGTCTGAGCGCAGGAAGCACTTTAGACCGGTTTTAAAGGAAACAGGGTCGCCGGGGGTGATGGGTGTGGTACCAGGACTGGTGGACGTGAGGGCGGCGCCACTGCTGGCAGAGCAGGAGGTTCTGGGTAGGACGCCTAAAGCGTACGTGATGACCTGTGAGTTTGACGTGCTGAGAGACGACGGGTTGATGTACGTGACACGCCTGCAGGACGCCGGCGTCTCGGTGACCAGCGATCACTACGAGGACGGCTTTCACGGCTGCATGGTGTTCGCCTTCCTGCCGATGATGTCTCATGTGGGACAGAGGAGCATGGACAACTACATCCGCTGGCTGGACCAGAACCTGTAGACAATCAGAGCGATCTGCAGATCCTCAACGATCTGCAGGGAAAGTGTGTGTGGCACCAAAGAAGTCCTGGAGCAGAAAGTCTGGCACTTCAGAGAGCTCCGCAGCGGATCTGCAGAGAGGAAAAAAAATGTCTGCGGAAATTACGAAATTTGATAAATATGGAGAGGTTGTTTAAGAATGAGGCAGTGATATTAGAGGAAGACCGTTTTCTCAGGGCTGTGGGTGATCTGCCGTCTTCAACCAACAAATCGAAACACATTTTACACTTACTTTGAAGCCACAAATACATGAACCACAGGTCGAACCGGGAGGATTTGAGTTTATCTCCACTAGGGGGCAAACAGGACCAAATCATGCAGAAGATCTCCCTCAGAGAAATTCAGATTCATCTGAAATTCTGCTGCAGCAAAAATCAGGCGTCTTAAATGATAACGCAGATCCAACAGAACAAAAGCTTTCTCACTAAAAACCAAAAAGTTACCAAAGAAAACGAAGCTGAACCAATCCGACGAATCCTGGAGGCTCATTATCTCTCAGAGGAACAAACTCCAGCAGCTCAAAGATTTTAAGAGTAAATTTAACAAATGAAACACAAACAGCTAATTCACCAACTTTAATGTCTGTCAATGAGATATTCTTCCAGACTGTTGGGGTAATGTGGCTTTTTAAAGATGTTTTTACTCTAAGTAAGAAAAAAACAAGCTCGGTTTTGAGTTTTTAATCCGGTTGATGGTTCATTGAACAAGATTTGAGGTCCAAATGTTTGGCTTCATTTCCCCTCAGCAGGAATATGAAGAGAGGGGTTGACCGAGCACTCCAGGTACACAGGCTTTTGTCCCCTAGAGAGCAGATCACATCACCTCCAACTCTGTAAATAAAGCCAGAAGAGACCCCCAAAAAGATATGCAATTTATGTCGCTAAATAACTTCCTGCAAAACGGGAATTAAAAACTCTGAATGAAACAAAGCAGCTGTGGTAAACGATCCCAAACTTTGAGACCTGTTAGTTAAAGCTCCTGTGAGAAACTTGAGCGTACAGACCCCTTCACTGCATCTACAGCTGTCATCCTGAAACTGTCCCACCTTTAAAACCCCGTCCTTTACTCCAGCTAAAGTCAAGGTTCAATATTGGATTCACTTCAGTTTAAATGTAAATGTTAGTGACAGGAAAGCTGTGACCTAAATCTGAAATTACGTGAGGAAACGTTGTGCAACCCAGCCAAGTAAATAATGAGCCTTCAGGACTCGGCCTGCCTGAATCCCAATCAGACGAGTCCTTGAGGTCAAAGTCACTCTGCTGCATTTATTGTTTTATGATGCACCAAGACACTGGAGCACACACACACACACACACACACACACTAACACACACACTCAACAAGCAAGTCAAGGTCGGTGTGTGTGTAGAAAAGTATGCCAGAGTTCACATCTGTGTATATTCACTTGATTGTGCAATATTATGTGTTTGACAGCATCCCTCACTCTCTGTAACTTTACCGTCTGATGACCACTGCACATGCACGGCCAATGCAAAGACGATGACGACAGCTGTGAAATACACGTGAGACTTACTGTATCACAGGAGAAGACGTCCCAAACGGACTCTCCTGTTCCCCTCCAGACCGCAGCCGGCCAAAAAACGAACACAGCAGACTCTAACGACAGCGAGCGGCCGACACAGACTCGAGTTTTGGCTTCCAGCCCTGAAGTGGCAGCGAGCCAGAGAGAGTTTCAGAAACACTGAGCTTGAACTGAGTGTGGTCACTCACTCCACAGTAAAACACTGGTTATCAGGAGGTTTTCTCTTCCCCTCAGGAGGAAATTATTCCAGACCTTTTCCTCCCAATGAGTCGAGATAATGTGAGCAATGCAAAGTCTGTACGCACACGTTTTTGTAAGCTTTCTAAAAAAAGGTTTGCACATGTTGTTTAAATCATTTCTAAATGAGAAAATAAGGACTTCAGGATTAGATATGGACTACAGAGAGAGATTTTTAAATGTCCCTTAGCTTTAAATTTATGTGAAATGATGCATTAAATAGTTTTATATTGTTTAAGTACGGTTTTAATATACGTCGGGTTATGCAAGAGCGTGTTCCAGCCAAGAAACAAACAAACTCAGGCCCAGATGTGCAGATCCTGCAGCGCCAATAAGGCCTGAAGTAGCTGTTTGTCTTGGCTCCTGGGACAGCTCTTGTGGTATGTTGGGAGCTGGGTTACAATACTTCTGCTTTTCTTTATGTCAATTTTTTTTCTTCCTCATGCAAAGTTTGAGATTGACCATGTGGGTGAGTGTGAATGTGTAACCTTTTTAGACAGTGGCGAGGAGAAGAGGCGCTGCAGACAGACGAGCTGCAGCACCTGCAGACAGACGCTGCGTTTCAGGGTTTGACTGAGAGAGGAAGAGAGTTTCTCTGGTGAGGGGTCTGTGAAGAAATTTAAGCTAATGTCTGTTTTGTAAGAGAGGGAAACCTCCACAGCTCATGTTTTAGTGGTAATAATCGAAATGTACGTTTCTGATGTGGTTATATTTGTAAAAATACACGATTAAAAACAATGTAAACATCTCTTTCTTGACAAGTGGACTTTTTAATGACAGAAAATAAACGCTTCAATCGAGCTGTCAGACAATCAGGTTTAAAATTCTTTATAAGTCTCATTCGCTGCACCTGTACGCTTGGTTTTTACCTCCAGGTTCTTAAAAAAGTAACATTAAAATAGTTTTAGATTATTAGTCAAATTAAAGTGATTTATAGATATGAGAGTTCAGCTGGTGCACTCTTGGTCAGACAAGGAAAATATGTTTTCAGATGACACTTGGATGGAGGAATTTTTCTAATAAAGTTTTCCTCGGACACATGGTGGGTTTATAAGGCTGTGTCCTTCACTGGGAAAATGATGAATTGAAAAAATAATCATTTTAATAACTCTTCTGGATTTTACGATCAACAAATATGACCATTCTCACCACGGGAGGTTTTTGATTTTCCTGATTTAGATTTATTTTTTTTTTGTCTAAAGACGGTTTTCATTCTGTACAGATTCTTTCACGCTAATAAAACCACAATATGGAGGAGAGAGTGGACTCCAGAGACTCACATCTCAGTCCAGATATCATCAGACATTTACATTAAAGTCATATCAGTGACGTTAATTGAATTTATCACTTCATATCTGTTCAACACATGATAATTCAATATGAAATACTGTGAATTTAAAGAATAAGGGGATTGTACGTTTATTTTTGTACTCCTCCCTCTAATGTTTGCATTGCGTTGTCATGTAACGTACAAACTTACATCCAGTCCGGTTCAGTCGGTTCAACAGATGACCCCCAAAACGGCTCCAGATGTCTTTGTTTCTTGATTCAAGGCGCAGCTGCAAAAAAAAAAAACACAGAAACTTCATATATCAAAGTGAAACTGTATTTCACCACCACGGCAGAATCAGAATCTGAAAAGATCTTGAATCAGATCAGTCTTTTGAATAAAAAAGGTCAGGTTATCTTAGTGAGAAAGTGTTGGTGCCGAGTGTTAATTAAGAGTCTGACACAGAAGATGGCGCCAAATCCTTCCATCTGGGCACCGACCTCGGTTTATTAAATCAGACTCTACAAATCAACACGACCCACCAGTCTGTTCTTCCTTTTCTTTTTTATGAGGGTCGTAAAACTTGAAGGTTTCATGAAGGAGGGATTTTCACCCAGATTCTTTTTTAATCACTGGATTTAGAGTCTGAGCCCCAACTTTTGACTCATGTCTGTGATCCTGTGTCCTGGGAAATATGAGAGAGGAATAAAAAGACAGCTTGAAGACCTCTGCCAAATGTCCTCCATCTGTCATCGTGATAAAGAACTGGTTTCCTCTCTGCTTGGTTTCTCCACCTCTGACTGGGTATCAAAGACGCCGCTCTTCTCTTTGTCCTCAGTTCACTTCTCTCTGGTCCTGACACAAACACTCGAGTCCTTCAAGTCAAAGCCTGCAGAGAAACAGAAACCAGTCAGATGTTTGCGTGACAGAGAGAAACATGCCTGTCAGGTCATGTGATCACAGGTGAGTAGCTCTCTCCTGACAGACAGGTCTCTGGTTGTTTATCTGTTTATTTGCGGACGATCAGAAACCAAAACCTGCAGGATTAAGACAGTGTCGGAAAATCTGTGTTTGTGTTTGTGAGGGTGTGGATATGGGTGAAGCAGAGTTCCTTCTGAGAGAGTCACCCAGATATTACTGTCAATTACGTCCATAACCTCCTTCTTTTGAGTCACAACACACTGGGGTGTTTTTCCAGGCACGCAAACACACCAAAGATCAGGACCAGTTTTTCTACAGAGCCGTCTTCATGACTAAAACGCTGTAATGAGAAGTTTTTATGTATAATGT
This sequence comes from Xyrichtys novacula, assembly GCA_962446985.1. Classification (NCBI taxonomy): domain Eukaryota; kingdom Metazoa; phylum Chordata; class Actinopteri; order Labriformes; family Labridae; genus Xyrichtys; species Xyrichtys novacula. The sequence continues at coordinate 4,751,409 of OY660883.1, forward strand.
TGCTGTATTTTCATCATCTCTTTAAATTATTCATCAGTGTTTCTGGACTCAGGAAATCTCCACCTGCACATGTCCTTATATGGTGTTCATGGGCGGAGTTTTATGCTGATTGGTGGCTTATGAGAGTATGCTGTCACTGTATATCGGCATTCGTAAACTTTAACCAACTTACACGATCAAATCAGGGTTTTATACGGCGTTAATGAGTCTTGAGTGTTTTTTAGGTGCCAGAGACGTTTTTGCACATAAATTGGAAACATTTTGTGAATGAGGAAAACCAGCGTTAGCAACAGAACGGCCTCATGTGTTATTTATTATCCACAACTTAACTTTAGCTCATAAATTGGTGTTTGAATATTGGTTTAAGTGTACTAAAATACCCAGGAATGGCAGATTGTACACAAAGAAATGCATTATCGTCTCTTTACATGAAGGAACTGCTCACAGCTGCAGGAAATTAAAGTGAACTGAGGACTTTCCACGACAGGAAGATCCAGGAAACCAGAAATAAGAAGCTTCTTAGTATTCAGGCGGAAACGTCTCTCTGTTCCTATTAGGAGGAAGTAAAAAGAAAAGCATGTTTTGTATTATTTCCATGACTAAGAGTTCGAATAAAAGAAGTAATTACTCACACAAATTTAAAAATAGAGCTGCAGGTTTTACAGAAACAGCAGAGAGGTCACAGAACAAGTATCATTAAAAAATGACCCCGAAGAAATCAAAGTATTTAGGTCAAAATTAGCTGAACTCATAAAAATGGGTTGAATGGATAATTTTACATGAAGTTTAGTTTCAAAGCACAAAACCGTTCCAGGCAGTACTTCAGTATATAGAGATATAACCTTCATTCGGTCAAAAAACAGACAAAATCTGACTCTTTATATCCACAGGGCTCAGGACTTAAAGGTGGGGTAGTCAGGATCTGAGGAAGTGCCAGTTTTGGGGAGAAATCATGAATGTAAACTCTACTCCTCCCAACCAGTTTTCCCCTCAGCTCCTCCTCTCCCCTCCCTCTCTGCTCCAGCAAGCCCCGCCCACAAACAGACGCTTCTGCTCGCTCGTATCGTTTCAATTAAATTCAGATATAATGCAGATAAATACTTCAGATCATTACAAATGGGGCCCAGTCAAGGTGAAAGTAAACAGCACTGGTGCTACTGTAGATGCCAACAGACGACCAGCAAACACAATGTTTGCAGGACTTCTACAACTAGGATAAAGTGACATAGTCCAGGACCCGAGGTCAACAGATTAGCGATGGCGCTACAACACGCTACAGCAGGTCCGTTTGACAAGAAACACTTCTGTTACAGACACTTGTCTTACTTTGTTAAAGCGGTTTACCTGTCCAGCAGAAAGGTTACAGGGTCCAGGAGATCCCAAAGCGTCCCCCATCGTTTATGTTGACCCGGTTTCTTAGCTCTTGTCCGGTCTACCTCTTTTTTAAGCGCCCGTTATTCCTCCAGAGTCTCCGGTATTTACTTCGTTTTTGTCCCTGTGTTGGCAGTCGTGGCCAAAGGAGGATTCAGACAATTTTCCGAACTTTCTGGTTGGTTTCTACTGTCCGATATTGTAGCACGCTAACTTTGTTTGAGCTCCTGAATGACACAGAAGAGCAGCGTCTGCCTCACAACCAATCAGGTTGGGGGAGGCGGAGAACGGTTTTGTTTACAGTCAGAAAGAGCGGGCCGCTCAAATAATTTAAAATGTTGACTACACAGACATAACAAAACAGCAATATTGTGATATTCCCAAACGTCATCAATAACTAAAAGCTATTGACTAATATTGAACGTTTTTTTGTATTTACACCACAAAAAAGATGCTTCTTTAACGGATTCCTGGCTACCCCACCTCTAAGGAGAAGTCATTTACTCTAGATCTGTAATCTGCAGAAAACTTGCACATTATTTCTTCAACAGTGAGGCGTGAGGGTGGATTTATTCTCCTTAAAGAAAGAAGGAGGAGTAAACACCGGGAACATGCACTTCTGGAAACAAGACAAGAACAAGGAGAGTTTCAGCAGCTGATAAAGAAGGTGTGAGCTCATCCTGATCGCTTACAGGTGGATTTGAGGGTCAGGGGTAAAGTTTGATTCACTTCGAGCAAAATTAGACTCCCACATTCAAAACAAGTCCATCAGTATCCGCTGTGTGGTTTGGATTTCAAAGCTGTATCAGTATCAGGAACGTTTAAACATGCTTGTAACAATCTTTTCAGAGTTTATGGATGCCTGTTATTTCACCTCGGCCTCTGCAACGAACCAAACTGGGAAAAAATTTCTATGCATTACACAAACCAAACCAAAAGGAGGTCCTGGCCCTTAAAGTTCAGCCCTGAAGGTTCTTCTCCCGGCCCTGATTGTCACGGTCCTCCAAAGCACAAAATACCGTTTCTCTTCTACGCCACATGGAGGAAATAAAAGAGGTAATTTTGGATCAAACAATTTGTTTCAGATGCAGAGAAAACAGCTGATTTAACCTCACAGCATTTTTGTTACAAAGTCTTAACTTTGCTCAGAGAGTACCAGAAATAAAATCTTCATGGTGTGAAAAGCAGAAAGACGTTTTCACTGAACTTAATAAACTATATATTTAGTGGAGACAGGTTAAGGGTCCATAACTCATATTTGCCCGCAGGCCCCATTTCAGCAAAATCCATCCCTGCCCGTGGGCCTCATTTACAGATATTCAGACCCAGAAGGGAATTTGCAAAAACATAAGTCTTCTCTCTGCTCAGACGGATCAAAATCAACACCAGGTTTGACTGTAAGACTGGTGAGAAGATAAAAACAGCGATGAGACACCTTCTGCTGCGGCGTGAACATATATTTAGTCCATGTATGAGTGTGTGTGACCCCACAGAGGCCTGACACTTCCTCTCCTGGCCCCTGGTGCTGCTCGTTAATCACAGGGTGCCAAGATGATCATTTCTAAGAAAAACAGAGGCGCCAGGAGCGAAAACAAACCGGTGAGAACGTGAAAGGAAAGCCGGGGCGGCGGGGAATTCATGAGGGAGAATGTTATCGCTGCGACTAAAGGTCATATTGTTCACTTCTTCCTGACAGGCACAGAGAGAGAGAAAAGGGAGTGTGAGGCAATTTGGGAAGAGTGAAGGGAAAGAAGGGAGGGTGAGACTGCAAAATGGCAAAAAAAGAGAGGGAGAGGGAGGACAGAGAAAGATTGGAGGGGAGGCAGACAAAACCACAGCGCGGGCCTCAGAGTGAACAAGGACAAACTCTGCACCAAACAGACACACAAACACTTCGGCATGGACACACAACCACACACACCGAGGCTGCCGAGCCAAAAGTATGTAAAAAATCAGAGCCTCGAACTTAGAGACGCCAGATTCAACAACAACCAGGCTCATTATTGTCCTCAATTTAGGGATGAGAATAAAACCAGGGCAGAGCTGCAGTTCCTCTTAAGGCCACTTGGGGCTGCCTCCATCAGTGAGCCAACCCTCAAAGAGTCCTACAGAAAAATGTTTACAGCTGAATTAAAATGTTTGTGGTCTTTAATTTCTGTTTTTATAACTGTTCTAGGATTGATGACTCAATTAATAAAATCCGTACATTAATAAATATAGAGCTAAAATCTTCAAAATCTATGAATATCTTGTTTTAGCGCTAAGAATGACTTGATTTTTGGACCAATGTTTGTCCGCCTCCACGACAGACGGTGTAAACACGCCGCCTATTTAGTTTGTTACTACTTTGCTGTCCCCCAGGTGGCGAATTATGACACTAACCAAAACAATGGACGAACGTGTTAGCAAGACGCTAACCCCCAATTACCACCACATCTGGAACAGCTACAAAAAGGCTGTATCCGACGATTGTAGCTTATTGTAACCATTCATGTCAATGTTTTAATTTCCGTTCCACCGAACTCCGCAGCTGATCGCAAGAGTTCTATTTTTCCGGGCGCCGGAGCATGCCGGATAAATTCAGCACAGATTAACCTGTGCTGGAAAGAAAGTCGGGCACAGACACAAAATAAAACACTCCATGTTTCAGGTGGATCATCTTTCACACCATGCAAATGGGTGGGGACGAACAAGTGAAAGGTCTATAGACGTCATTTCACCCCGAAGTCTAGAAGTAGATTTCCTCCTCTGGAAGGACACAATCTACTGCTTATATGGTTAGCCTATGTAGCTAAAGACAACTTGTTATTGTGCGATTATTGCGCAAAATCCCATGAATGAAATCCTGGGTAATGCATTGCATGTCAATGGATTAAAACAGACAACTTCCCAGCTCTTCACGATATGATTTAATGGTGCATCTGTTTTTGCCCTTTCTAATTCTGTCTAAGTTTTGTTCCTTTTAACGCATTTATGTCATTCAACTTCACGTTAAAGCCCTTCGTGAAAACTCTTGAGCATGTGCAGAACACATAATCCAAATTTAAGTCCTACTGAGGCAAATAAATGGAGAGGAAATTAAACCCAAATGTCCTATCGGTGTTTAAGTCAGACTTTTAGGAATTTAATTTTGTGCCATTTCAGTTAAACTAACGTGTTTACGTACATTTTTACAGTCTAGTTTCAGTCAGACTGATGGGATAGATCATTTGTGAATGTACTGGATGTCTTTGCCATATTCCCATGTGTAAATGAGGGTGTTGTTTTCCTATAAAATGTGTTAATTTGCATGTGCTCATAACTTTGTATAGTAGAGAGTGCTGCCAAAAAAAGAACATCTAGACTTCTCAAACTGGTCTCCTTCGGTCCAAAATTTCAAACTTGAGGCCACCATCACCAACCAGCTAACCAACAGCCCCGTCTTCGTTGTGTCGTCATCTCTTGGTTCAGTTTTCAGTCTTGCGCTCTGCTGTAAGCGCCTCCATCCTCCTGATTTGAATCAGATGTAGACTCTGGCTGCAGAGATCTGCTCCCATTCAGATGCGAAGGCTTCGGTGAGGTCCAGCGCTGATGCTGGATGATTAAGTGCTGTTCACAGTCTTGTTTTGGACAGGATTGTGGTACAGGCTCACTAAAGCTCCTCCGTGGTAAAAATTTTAAAACCGTTTAGTCATGCTGCGACAAAGAGAGCAAAACACAAACTGATTTCAAAGTCGATCATCATTACATAATGTAGGACGAGGCGTAGCCCCCCATTACTGTCCAGTCCCATGATTCAATATTGTTTTACATATTCTGCGTCTTCTTTTCTGGCGGAGAGCAGCAGGCGCCTTTGGCACGGCACTCTCACTCATCTGGAAGTTTCAGCAGAAAACATTTATGCAGCTTTCCAGAACCCTGAAGCCGAGTTTTTATGAACTAGATGACATCTGCAATACCATCAAAGTTTGTTTTACTGGAAAAACACTCCTATAAATCCAACATGAAAGGCATTACCAACACGATCTGTGTTTAACAGCCAAAACCCACAGGTGGTAAGTGAGAACCTTAGACCAGATTATATAAAAGTGTAACAAATCCCACAAATCCAGAGTGTGCTGAGGATCATTTCCTCTTAAGACCAAAAGTCTGTGTTACAATCAGTTTTTAAACTTTTAAGTGTAATTTTTAAGACGCTTCAGACCAACAGGCTTCTCAATCATGAACAAAACTCAATACAATCCTTTATGCATGATTATAAATTACTCAGGGCTTGACTTATTTGTCTGACAGGAGGCACTATGAAGACCCTCCAAAGACTGAGGAGTTTCTAACTCTGAGTATCTGCTAATTTGACAGAGAGATGGAGCTCAGGTCACAGTCGAGCCATCCCAGAGAGAAAAACTTCAGCAACAGGCTGTTTCTGTGCACATATGTAAATCAGTCCGACAACTCCACATCCATCAGTTCAGCTAAGCGTACAATGGCGCTGACCCGCTGCTTGAACCTGTTCATCAAAACTTGTGCTGATAGTATCCTGCTGCTTCCTTTAAATTTATGATTGCAGGAGCCAAATTACTTCCTGCGTCTCATCCTTAAGTGTTCGAGTGTTACGAGACCGACACACATGCATAAGAGCCTCCACTCATCAACCACTATGACACCAAGGACATCATGCTGTGAGAAACCTGATGGATGATCTTAAACCAACCATAAACCACTTTGTGAATGATGCTCTGTGAAAGAATAAGAGCTTAGTGGAAACTTAGAAAGATCCCAAAACAGCGATTAAAACTTGATGAGGAGGAAAAGCCTGAAAATGAGGTGATACTTGCATTTGTGAGCAGTAACTTGTTTCCCAAAACACCATTTTGACTCAATACACTATATATTTACACACAATATCCCAACATATAAAAGCTGTCCCGAGAGTTCACGCTGGTATATCGGTCACAACGGTGTACAGCCATTATGTGCAAACCCACCCCCATGTAAACACGGCGCAGCTTCTGTTTGAAAACCCTGATGTTCGCTAAGCGCCGCTTTTGTACCAGTCTGTGAACACGTTCTAATATGCTTTAAAAACATCTGTTGTTATATGGGCTCTAATGGGCTATCTTTGCTGTTTGAGTCAGGCCCCAAGTGGCCACTAAAGGAACTGCATATTTTGCACTCTTGCAGGTTGCAGGATGGGACATAATGTTTTCCATCCTGCAAACAGCATCCAATTCAGAGAGCTCAGAGGAATAGTTTGTTATTAACTATCTTGACGACAAAATTTTGACCGTGTAGCAAAGAAGAGGGGAAAAAAAGCACTATTAGACCTTAACATAAATAAACACACACTCTTACAAAAACACTTGACTGCAAGCACATCAGACAAGGGAAAACACACACATGCAGGTTTTAGTAACTGTATCTGGAGGGGGTCCCTCTCGCTTACTCCCTCTCTGTCAGAAGTGGTTACCCCCTTGATCGCCCGCTTCTCTTCTTACCCCGATTCCTGAAATGAAATGAAGCAGTAAGCGAGTAGCCTCAACCAAAACACCTCCACACACACACATGAGAATGAGGGGGGCCTTCATATCAACAGACGATAACCTATCACACACTCACACACACATATCAACTGACAAAAAACAAGCAGGAGCCAAAAACAGTTTGGATATTTGGAAAGTCCCCAAAATGTTCCTTCTTTCCTTCTTTCCTTATTTGTCAGGTCTTTGTTTTTTTGATTTTCCATTGGCCGGTTCAGTTGTCCCGCCTCCCCCTTCCTGAGGTGTTTGTGTGTGACATATTTTGATGATAAAGCTCAGCTCTGGGTCCTCTTTCTAATGGGAGCGATAAAACTAATACAAGCCTTGTGTGTGTTGGCGGTGTGTTTACTTTGGCAGCGTCTCTGCTGAGTTGTAGAGGACAGAGAGATTTAAATCATGTTATTTTTCACTTCTAATTCTAATAGGCAATGGGTCTGTTTTTGTTAATAATGTTTTATTTCCACACACATTAAATTATGCGGACTGTTTACTGTTCACATACATACTCCAACCTTACATAACCTCCCAAAAACCAAACATTTAATGGCTTACCTTGTATGGACCTGAGTCCCCATTATTTCGCCCTTAAAAGCACATTTGTGTTCGAGACATGATTAATGCACATATAAAAACACACTCCTATCTGTGCTAAGCTTGGTGAGCTTCATATTTATTGCCTCATTAGTTTCGGAGGTTTGGCAGAGTTGGCATGGAGTGAAATGACTCGAGCTCAGTCGAAGGTAGAAAAATTAGACGTGAAAAAGTCAACCTCACAAACTGATCATTTAATGAGGTTGTAAATGCAGCAGGAAGTAAACAATGAAAGATAAGTGAAAAATAGTCCATTAAAATAATAAAAGTACTTATGATTCATGTCTCATTGCATGTCTTAAAAAATACAAAATTACTGATCCAAGTTTAGTGTCTGTAAGCAATTAGCAGAAATACACGAACATGAGACAATATCGTCATCACTCTATGTCGTATATTTTAATGGACTGAACATTTATTCAAAGTTTATTTTTATTGGCACTGTAGACTTCAAAGTAATCCAACAACTTGTCAGAAATTTATTTAGTAGGATAAGCTCCTTAAGAGAAATCCTCTTGTTTTCGAGGGGGTCCTAAACACTTGATTAAGTGTCTGTTTTAAGGTGCCCTGCAGTTTCTGTTTTTTGCGCATCTTTCTTTTTAAGATAGTATAAGAAACACTTCTGTTTTAGACACTTGGCTTACTTTGTTAAAGCGGTTTACCTGTCCAGCAGAAAGGTTACAGAGTCACCAAGATCCCAAAGTGTCCCCCATCACTGTTGACCCGGCTTTTTAGCTCTTGTCGGGTCTACCTGTTTTTTTAAGCGTCCGTTATTCCGCCAGAGTCTCCGGTATTTACTTTGTTTTCTTGCTTGTGTCGGCAGTCGTGGTCAAAGGAGGATTCAGACAATTTTCCGAACTTTCTGGTTGGTTTCTACTGTCCGATATTGTAGCAGGCTAACTTTGTTTGGGGAACAGCGACTGCCTCACAACCAATCAGGTTGGAGGAGGTGGAGAATGGCTTTGTTTACAGTCAGAAAGAGCGGGCCGTTCAAAAATCTTAAAATGTTGACTACACAGACATAACAAAACACAGCGATATCGTTATATTACCAAATGTCATTAATAACTAATAGCTATTGACTGAAATTAAAGCTAAAAAAAGATGCTTCTTTAACCGATTCCTGCCTACCCCACCTTCAAAGGGTCTCCCTCTTGGTACCCTCATAAGCGTCCCTATTATTCAGTCTCCAAACACGCTCTTTCTAACGTTCCCTTCCTCCCACTTCTGTTTCGAAGTGTCTGAGGTTTATAATTAGAGAAACCCTCAAACTTTGGGGTAGTGCTCATGTCAGGCCACCAGCTTTGGTTCATTACTGTCATTTTTAGAGATCTTTTAAGACTCATGCTTCGAGGAAATCATTGATAACTTGATAAATCTTCCACAGTACCCCTGGGAGTTTTGTTTTTGTTTGGAGGTACCCTTTTGTGACTGTTTCAAGTAATTTTCTCACATGATTTTGATATTTAACAGCAAACTTTGTTACACATGGTAAAGTTTAGGAAAGTAATAACTCCAAACTGATCTTTGTTTCCATGTGATTCAAACTCCGGCCTGATGAAAGTCCTGCATTTGACCCTTTTGTAAGTATGTACTAATGTGAGATGAAAAGCAGACGATTTTTATCCTGATTGTGTGGGTTTTGTTTAGATTTAGTGTTCCTTTTGCAGAAGCACAGCAAATGAAAAGAGCCTGGTATATGTGCAGCATTTGGTATAAATAGAAAAGAGGTGAGGGATATAATAAAACACAGACAGATAGTTACATGTGGCATGAAATTCACGGTTAAGAACTGACAGAGAGAAACAAAAGAGAGGCTGACAGACACAAAGAGCGTGGGGGAGGAAGAATGAGGCAGTGGGGAGTGGAAGACAAAGTTTGGAAAGCGACTGAGTAGGGAGGGAGTCGACTTTGCGGGGGAGTCGGTCAGTTTTTCTCCTAGTATCCCTGTCAGAAGTTGGCCCCCGTTCAGAAACACACTCAGAGTGTGTGTCTGAGCTTGTATTAATCACAACGTGGGACTACAATCCATTCACATTCTGGGATCCTTTCCTGACAAAGAGCTAGTCCACAGGAGATTTATTCGAGGGTTGGAGACGGGTTTCTCAGGTTCAGGTTTGGGGGAGTAACATGACTCAATGAAGAGTCCCGGCTGAGTGACACAACCAAGTCTGAGAGTGTGTTCTGTCTCTCTCCAGCTGGTACTAAAGATGCTCTCATGGCAGATCAGGACCCTAACATAGTCTCTGCGCTCTCCATTGCGTTCATACACACTCATACAGTCGTACAGTGTGTTACCCCCAGCAGCCCCTGCAGGCGTGCAGCGTTGGAGAACACTGAAACCTAAGCAGAGAGCATCTCCCATGGGGGCGGCCAGGCGTAGGAGCCAGATTGAGGCCAGATGTTGCAGATGCAGAATGAGCACACAGGACCAGGATCCATTTATAGGTTCAGCCGTCCTAATGCACAGTTCTACACCGATGGAAACCAAAGCTGTTCAGAGCGGCAACTTTGCTGCTTTACTGGTCTGTTTGTGTCAGACTAAACTGTCATTTGGCTTTAGGATGTGATCTAAAACTGTTGTGCTGATGGTGTTGAGGTCTCTCTGTGGAGCGGCAGCTAAATCAGGACAAATTAGGAGCACTCTGGGGGTAAAAATGCCATAAATACTTGGACATTTGTGCAAAATAAAAAACAATATTAGAGATATCACAATAGGAGTGCCACAAGGATCTTTACTGGGGCTTAAATCCTTTTCCGGATCTATGTAACACATCAAATATTCTTAAGTACAAAGCTTTGGTTCACATGACTATATATGAAATCTTACTTTCTCAAACTTCGGTAACCACTTTTGTGCAGCTTTACTAAACGAAATAAACAAACAAATATATGAAAAATTCATGATACCACCGAGAATCTTTACGGACTTTAAGTGCAAAATACTTCTCATTTTAACCCAATGAATGAATGAGAAGTAAATGCTATTGGATGCTTTAAATTTCTACCTTTCTTGTAGGAGCTGTTTTGGTTTATATTGCAGACTGAGGACATAAATTATGAGCGTTTCCATTTAAACATCCCCATCCCTGACTGATACAGTATGACAGAGAGCCAAACTGCTGACTCTGCTGTTCCAAACATGACGAGTCAGAGGGGTCGTTTCCTGGGAAAAACCCTGTGGCAAACAGAGGTGATGTGTTATTGTGTGTCTGGTTTGTCATAAACAGAAGAAGACTCGGGGAGTATAAATTAAAGCTGATACAGCAGCTAAACAGACAGAAACAAAAATGAAACTAAGGATCTGAAATGATAATTTGCCCTTTAAACTCGAACTAAAGCCAAGTTTCGCTCTCTCGATTATAACAGTCAAAATTTGAAACAACAGCGAGAAACCAAAGTCCTAAACTCACGAGTTTGTTGTTTTTTTTGGACGGTATTAATCCTCATTTCAGTAGAAGCGACTTCAAGAGCCAAACAGTCAGAGGAACGAGTAATGCCGGTTCCTAAATGCCATTCAAACTCGTTCGTTATGTAAGGAGGTAGATTACCGGAAAAATTTGATTGAAGATGTTAGATTCTGTCGTTCACTTCTGCTTCTGGGACATAAGACAACAGTGAAGGAGGCTGCAGCTCCACCAGATCCAAGACTGTTATGACCAACACTAAGCAGATATTTTTCTACTTTGTTCAGCGGCCAGAGGTTAACTATGGGGAATTAAAGCAGAAAACAAAACTTCAGTAACTTTTGTTTAACTTCTCTTCTCTTTCCAGCCCACTTCATCTGTCAGCTGGTGACACCAACTCTGAGTGAAATAGAACATCCTGTCTCTGTTATAAAGCCTAATAAAGACAAGAGAGCCATCAGCTTCCAAACATCTCATCATTCAAACATCTTCTCCTCAGATATCTGCCAAGAGAGATAAAAACAGACTTCAGCAACAGTAAATATGACTTATGAACGCACAGGTTCTTGCATTCTGTATCTTTTGGACATTTTCCTCACATACCTCAGCGTGATAGCTGTATGGTAGAAGATGGGAGCTGCTCTCTGGATGTGATTGCACTTTGTTTTTTTTTACCATCTGAAAATATTTTGTTTCAACAGCCTGACTTTTTTTTCTGCTACATGTGGTCTGAGTCAGCGAACAGGAGCAAACAAGATCTTCAGTTCAAGGACAAAATTCTCTGAGTTTCTGCTTGTTTTTGCACCTGAATCAGTCTTCTGCTGTTCAGTGGGAGTTCGGATTTCAGTTTTTCTCGAGGAGACCCTTAAAAAGTGAGTCCAATCCAGATTTGCCTCATCAGGAGTTGTATGAATGTCAAACTATAGCTGTTGTGCCACTCTGTGCAGGTTTTCCAGCCTCATATCTGATCATATTGTGATGTAAAACGTGTTTTTCTCACGGTAAAGCTCCGTGCAGAGATCTCCGGCGCAGATACCCTCGTTAACAATAACCTAAAAGGCTATCTGTGTTTTTGCAGCGCAGAAATGAAACAATCATCTCTGCAGGAGAAATTCAAAGAGGGAAAAAGCTCTTGTTCTGGAGGCCGGCCCCGCCTCCTCCGCCTCCTCCTGCCCGCACAGGACGGGGAGGGTAGAAGTGAAGGAGTCAGCTCTCTGCCATTGTTCTTGGTCTGGAGGTCTGCAAACGGAGCAGGACGGGACGGCGCTGGTCGGGTACCGGACGGCGGGTCTGTCGTTATGACGGGCTCCGGTCCGAAGCTCGGGGTGCTGCTGTTAGTGGCGGTCCTGCTGCAGACTGTGGTCGTCACCATCACCGTGCTGCACTTCACCACGGCTCTCAACTCGGTAAGCAACAAGTAGAAAGTTTGGACTGGGGAGCTGGAGACGCGCGGGGGACTTTACGCATCACCGCACGGTGCGTAACGCGAGACTGAACGCAGTTATCAGCAAACTGAACTTTTGGTTAACTTTAGAGACTTGTCTTTAAGTTTTTAGAGACTTCTGTCGCTTAAAGTTTGTTCTGGGAACTTTCTGAACTCGATTGGGTGTCCTCTGGTTCTGCTGCTGCGCTCCATGGCACACGTCTAATCTTGTCTTTTTCTGCACAGTGCACTGCAGGCAAGAGAAAAGTGATTCTGCACAATCCAGCTTCATGCACTGACACACTTTCACATGCTGGAAAAAAAAGAGGACAAGGAAGTATTGGCCTCCTGTAACAGAGGTGGACTGCAGCTATTTTTATGATTAGCTGTGATTATCAGGACCAGTTTTCACTGAGCTGCCTGAGTGTGTGTGTGAGTGTGTGTGTGTGTGTGTGTGTGTGTGTTGGACTCGCTCTGCTTGTTTTAGTGAAGCCAGAGTCCCTTGGTTACCTGGATCCAGTCCAGCTCAGCTCTCAGTGTGTGTTTACAGGAGTTAATCATTAAAGCTGCAGCAATATATGGGAAGATGAAACCTAAACAAGGAGAGGGATGCATGCCAGGGAATAATGTTGACTCAGGAGTCTGTAATCGAGATAGTGTTAAAGATAAATACTGACGTTCATGTGAGAAGTTATTGTCAAGGATAAAAATTAAGTTTCGTCCAGGTGGAAACAGAAAGTCAAAGCCGTGAATACCTCCTCAGGGTGTGATTGAGGAGAAATGAAAAGAGATGTTTCCTCTAATCGTGTAATTTTTCTTTGCAGATGAAGGAGACGTTTGCGAGAAGCAGCGTTTCTTGTCTGACGGGTTCTGACCTGCAGAGCATCACGGCTGTCCGAGGAGATCCGTGCTGGCAGGTCACCCAGCAGCTCCACCTGCTCATAGAAAAGGTATCAAGCAACCCCAAACACTGACCTCCATAACCACAACATTGAGGCTGTATCCAACATTACATCACCGTCACACAGCTCAAAACGACCTCCTCCTATCAGGATTTGTCCATCAGTATTAATGACTCATTGATTATTTGGCCAGCTGCTCAGATTTTTGGCGTTCACAACACGATTTTCTTCTCCCCGGCCTGCTGTGGATCAAAAACTCCCCACCCACTGCAGTTTGGAGACATTACTAATCCCTCACACTTCATCTGCAAAAGGCCAAACGAAGCTTTCTTCATATTCAAGGGTCTCTTGTTATCAGATCTTTTACAGTGGGGAGTTTTACAGTAAGTTCAGAGTCAGTTTCCCTCCCTGGATGACAGTTCTATTCAAGATACTCAAAGCTGTTTAGGAGATCATTCACAAATCAAATAGTTCATGTGGAGGTGCAGCGAACAAATCTGCCTCATGCTATTACAAAAGACGGGGTTTAAAATTTCTGATTTTCTTGAACGCATCAGAAATGATCGACTCTTACACTGTAAAGTTGTTTTCTTCTCTTCTTGAGGGAAGACCTGACAAAGTCTGACTTTTACCTTTTACAAAAGTTCCACCATGATGTTATTTCAGGAGTTTAAGACGCGTTTAGTACAAAAAAATAAAATAAAAACAGTTTTTTGGGGGGGTTTATGCTGTGTAATGACTTGCTGGGTTGTCGTATTAACTTTTTAGGGTGCAGTGTGAGTACAAAGACAAATTTTGTGATTTTTTAAGTTATAGTTTTTGGCTTTGTCACATAGGACAACTGAAGAAAGACAGAGCATATATGGGGAGTAGAGAGCAGTGGGAGATATGCAGCTAGTTGTGGCTTGGAGTTGAACCAACAACCTCTGCAATATGTACTACGGCTCCTCTATGTGGGGCTCTTGAGCCACAAAGCCTCGAAATAAAGGGTTAATCTGTAATCTTGTCCTGAAGCTGTGAAAGTCTTTAGATTTTGGATTTTAAAGGTGTCATTTTAGGGTCAGTCATCAATTTCAGGTTAATTAAAAATGACTCAGAACTTACAGGTAACAACAGTGGTATCATAACTGTGACAAGACAACACCCAAACTTTTTCATTTCCAACCAACTGACCTCAAAAAACGCTTTCAAAATGAAATTGTTGTATTAGTAAAAAACTTCCGGGTCTCGAATTAAATAAAAGTAAAAGATATCAGAGATTATGAAGGACATGAAGTATTCATAAAGACGTTACTGTGAGGAAATCTCACAGTCATTATTGGTATTATCATCATGAGGAGATTCCTGAGCTCTGAACATGAGCAGTCTGCAGAAAAATACTGAAATGATCCTCATCAGTGTCTGCAGACGCACAATGAGCTCCTTCATAGCTGGAGATGAGATGTGATCCGGAGGTTTAATCAGAGCAGGAATGTGTTCACCTGCTCGGCTCTCAGATTCACACACACACTTAGAGGAAAGTTTTCCTCCTCTACTCGGAGTTTCCTTGTTGCTTTAGGTCCTCCCCCTCCTCTCCAACTCGGCCGCTCTCTCTAACAACACAGGCCGGTATTTTCTGACTCAGCTGTGTGATTAAATTTAGTTCAGAACACAAACATGAAGCTGGCAGAGTTTGACCCACAACATGGTTCTGTTTTCTTGACCCGGCGCGCAGGATGCTGCTCAGTTTACGGTCTCATGGAGCTCACGTTGGCTTTAGTCATGATTGTTCTTCTTTTATTAGGAGCATGACGGCTCTGTTTCGGCTACAACGATCCAATTTTGTGGACGTATCATATCCAACAAGAGAGGCATATCATCCAATCGCTGTCTTCTGTATGGGAAAAAGATGTGACTATATTATTTCTCTGCTTTTGTGGTCTTAATTGACAGATGGGAGGCAGTGGGTAAAGTAGAAAATAGGGGAGAGAGCGGGTAATGACATGCAGGAAAGACGCCACAGGGGGGAATTGAACCCCGGCCGCTTGAACACATTGGGTGGGCGTAAACCTATCCGTGCCCCAGAGTGCATTACTCTCTAATTTACCAGCCTTTCCTTTTGAAATATGCTCAGTTCTTCATTCAGTTTGACATATTTGCTGCTAAAAGTTTGATTGTTTGCAAATGCAGCAACATCAGGGCCAAGCTAACAGTGGTGCTACATCAAAAACTGTGAATCACTGTCAGTCCCACCATCTGGAAACACTGAATGTTTTTGTGAAAATTGATGACAGTGTGGGGTAATTTAGACATAACTCAGTCTGGACTGAAGTTTCGGACTGTTGAGTTGAGTTCTGCTTCAGTTTCAGGTCACAGGAATCATCTCAAGAGACATTTTTTAACATAATTCTGCATCTTAATCCATTTTTCACAGTCTAATTTCAGCTTTGTTGTTGTTAAAGCCGTGAATTGTTTTCAAAGATAACTCATTTAACTCTCTTTCCTCCTCTTACAAATTAGATTTATTCAAGTATCGACTGCTGTGGGAAAACATCCCTTTCCACTTATGCTGTTTTCGTTGCTCACTGATGCTCGAAGAATGTCCGTTTTTCATATTTTTTCAATTTATTATAACTTTCAGTCATGAATCTACTCCAGCGTTGAAAATTGTTTTCATCAGTTTGGCAGCTTTTGCATCTTCTGGGGTCGAGATATTGAGCAAAGGAGCGTAAAACAAGAGGAAGGGAGAGGAGAGGAAAGGGTTTGATTACCAGGAAAAAGATCTATTACCAACCTGAACATGAAGGCGACGACACTTCCTGATCCTGCAGTCACAGGACCTCAGGGTCAAAGTCTGGCCTTAGGAACCAGCTGAAGGCTCTTCTGTGAAGAAAGTGTTTATTTGTTGTTCAGTCGGTTTATTAGATCATCATGATTTCAGTTATTCTTTTATTGGGAGTGGATTTTGTTGTTGTCTCATGGGTCCCGTTTCTCTCTGAAAACATCATCCTGACTTGAACCCACTTCATGAAGATATTATATAATGAGTATCACTGCTGATAGGTTACAAAATACACTGTAAATACTTCTTAAAGCTCCTGTGGGGGATTTTCATTCAGAATAATGTTTCTCACTGTGATTGTAAATGCTACAGCCTGTCTCTCCTAAAGCTCATTCTGTCCCTTGGCTTTTCAGTCACACACAGACAAAAATACCTGCCTCCTCCTCCTGCTCTCCTCTCTCCTCTTGTGGCTGCTTGATAGTCTGCAATGCTACACCCATGTTCTGCTGTTCAGGAATAGAGAGGGAGAGTGGTCTTCAATAAACATATACCCACTGAGCCTTGGACGTCTGTTAGACATCTCATCTTAGTTAAGACAGAAATTGGCCCATTTATAATCGGTCCATAGTTTAGCCAGAATCTAGATGATAGAATTTAATCCATCAATTATTAAATATTAAATAAAAATCAACTGTGAGTTGTATAAATGATGGCCAAAAGTTGCATTAGAACCTTTTTAACAGTAATTGATCGATGTACCATGTAGTTTAGTCTATTAGTCGGCTAAAAAAAACATTCATTTTTAGACTGATTTAACTCAGATGTCTAAGGACCATTAGACGTCTATTAAATGTCTTTTAGATTGAAAAATGCTCGGTGGGTAAAACACAGTTGAGCAACAGCAGACACATTATTAGAGTTCTTGACCGTTTGGAGCCATTATTTGTTTCTGAAACTAAAATCCAGTTTATTGCCCAACATGATCCTCTTTAAATGTTTCCCACAGCAAAGGAACAAACCCAAAGTTACTCACAGTCGTTTGAATAAACATTTTTTTGTCTCTCCTGCAGTCGCTGTCTCAGCGTTACCAGAGGCAGATTTCATCAGCAGTAAGAGGTAAGAGACCACATACAGAATTCCTCATACTTTTTCTTTAGCATAAATTAAGTAAATAAGATTTATACAACTTTAATTCCAAAGTCAGACTACATGTGATAAGCAGGATTACGGCCCAATCCAGGACTGTAAACTCCATCTATCAGCTCCACGCTGTACCAAACCGAGCTGCTCGGCTTTGACCCCAAACAAAGAAACATGAAACCGTAGCTGCTGTTTTTGCTAATTTACAGTTCCTCTTGGTTTGTTTTAGAAAAGACTTCCATGTTTTTTCTGATAAATCTCTTTGGCGGCCGACTAAAGGGGACAGAGTTTGAATTCAGGGCGCCGAGGGTCTGAAACAATCTGCTCGAGGAAAGCAGGGCAGCAGAGTCAGTGATCTCCTCTAAATCCTCCATAAAACAAACTTTGAGCTTAAGAGGTTTTTCTCCTCAGTGGATTTTTTCCAACTGTATATTACTTTTGTCTTTTGTGTCTCTGAACTCCGCATCAGTATCTGTTTCCTTTTAAACCCTGATAATTTTAGGATTTGTCTCTTTTGTTTTGCTCTCTTTGAAGGACACTTTACGATATAAAACTGAAGTGCTCCATAAATAAAGAAAATGATTTCAACCACAAGATTTTAGGAGTGGGGTGCAGATGCAGGATGTTAACGTTTTGGTTGTGTCTTTTTTCTTTTTTATGTAAGATGAAGTGTCGCGTGTGCTGCCCTCAATTGTGATGGTTGACAAGGCTTCACCTCGCCCAAAAGTCGCCGCCCATGTCACCGGCAGCTTCGTGCCCAAACTGGGGCAAGACGGAGGAGGTGAGTCCTGAAATGAATTACTTTCACAACCTCTGAGTCAAACATCTGAAACACAAAGATTAATTTTAACTATTTCTTAAGAACTAAACAGTGCAACTGAAACTGAGAGACAAACAGTTCAGCAGAGGAATCTCTTAACTTTGGGGCTCCGCAATGGCAGAATGGAGAAATCATTGGGCTCCATGCACAGAGGTCCATGTCCTCGCAGGCTTGGCCCTTTTCCTGATAATTCTCCTCTCTTTTCTTTGGGTTTCCCCCCTTTCTACAGTCTGTCTCTAAAGAGGCATAAAAACTCTAAATTAAGAGTATTAGTTTTGGCAAACGCGGCTTGTTTTTGTTTTGGTACCTTCGTCAGTTTTTAATGAACATGTCCTTGTTTCAATCTTTCATTAGGTCTTACTGTACGGAACATTCATCCTTTTATTCGTTCTGTCTCGGTGGAAATACTCACCTCCCATGTTGTTGTTTATTTTGAATCTAATTGTGCGTCTGTTGTTGTGTTTGGCTCAGCTTCGGTCTTCGCTGGGCGTCGGGTCCAGGGCCAGAAGATTTCGTGGTGGGAGGGCCAGAAGGGGCTGGCCTTCCTGCAGGATGTCCAGCTGGTGGATGGGGAGCTGGTGGTGCCACAGCCGGGCCTCTACTACGTCTACGCTCAGACCTACTTTAGACACACCCACTCCCTGGAGGAGGAGGGTGAGGACGGTGAGGAGGCGGAGGACAGAGGGAAACCTCTGCTGCAGTACGTCTACAAAAAGGTAAAGATGGCAGCAGAGTTGACAAATCTCTTTGTCCTTTCTCAGGGTCTCATGTTGTGGTTTTTTCTTGTTTCATACTGTTTTATGGTGCTTTATGTGAGGGTTGGATTTGTTTTATTGCACTCACCTCTACTGTGGCATCCCTGGAGGACCTCTCATCACGATGAAATCCAAAACAAACATCCCTAATGGGAAAATAGAAAGCAGAAAATGTATTGATCAATTTGCTTCTTTGATTCACAATTATTCCCTAAATGTCACCTTTATAGACATCAACTCTACATCACTAAGTTTACATCTACAGTAATGATGTTAAAGGAGCAGCACATTGTGTGGTGTAGATATAGTTACACAGAACAAGAAAACAAATTTGTATTGAAGTGTGTAATAGAGAGACAACCAGGGAACATGTGGAGACAATAAGAGGACGTGCTCAAACCCGGCCCAAATGAAAAGAGGACATGTTTAAATGGTTTTCTTCTCGCTAATAGCTTACATCTACAGATCTAAAATATTGTTTTCCAGTTATGTGTTTTGGGTGTTTGAGAGGCTGTTAATTAGTTTGGACATCATGTTTCTGTTCAAGATCCAGATCCTGAGTTTTGGATCGTCACAGATGGGTCACAGATGTTTGCTTTCAAAGACTTATAGAGAGATACCCTCATGTTTATTCTGTCTCTCAAAGGCAAACTGAAGGCGCGGGTAGCTATTTGGATTTTGATGTCTAATAACGCTGTTTTCATCTAGCAGTGTTGGGTCTTCAGCCTGACCCTCGATCAGTAACCCCACCTGCATGATTTCAGTCAAAGACGGACGCCTCCTGAGTAACTTCACACTAAATATCTCTGCAGTTGCAAAAGAAAGTTGTGTTTACGAAACAAAAACTGGTGCTTATTTTCTAAATTATGGTCTTCATAACACACGGACAATCATTACTTCATCTGAGCTGTGGTTCTTATTAAAATGAACAATATGAAACATTTGTATTGTGAATATTGGACTTTCACAGCCAATAAAACAGAGAACATTTGGCTACAGACCCTTTTTTTTGTAAAATGAAAAATCCCAACCATCCCTGTAGTTTTTCAGTTTCATATTTTCGGTTTTATGTGGTCCAAATCGGTGTAAATTTGTTGCTGTGAGTGAGAACATGAAACTCTGACATTGTAAACGTCCAAACATTTCACACCTGAGCGCTGTAACACTCACCTCTTCTCCTTCTTCCTCTAGGTGAGCTCCTACCCAGTCCCCATCCTGCTGATGAAGACGAGCCGAACCTCCTGCTGGTCCCGGGGCTCCCAGTTCTCTCTGCATTCCGCCCACCAGGGGGGGTTGTTCCCGCTGAGCACCGGCGACCGCCTGTTCGTCACTGTGACCAACGCCTCTGCTGTGGACATGGACGAGAAAAGCAGCTTCTTTGGGGCGTTTCTCATCAGTTAGATGATCGTAGATTCTGCCATTGGATCATCGAACCTTTCACCTTTCTATTTTCATGACAGATGATCTGTTCGGTGAAATATCGAGACTCCTCCTGAGGATGAACCCAAAATAATGAAAACTGTGTCTCAATTGGAAGACGGACTTTCTTGTCTTTGGGATTGCAGAATGAAAAACACTGGTCTCATAGGTGGAGTCGAGCTCATTCTGTCTGTTTTCAGGGGATCAAAGTTGGCAGAGACGAACAAAAGAGATCTGGGTTTTGTCATGCAAACGTTTGTATCAGACAATTTCAGACATTCAAGAGTTAAAATTGAAGAAAAATTTCCAAACTTCACTTTAAACATAAGAAAACTTTGGTTTGGACCCTGTTTAATTTGGCCACTGTAAAGGTTCGCCAACCTTGAGGCAATGTTTGGTCGTTACAAGCTCAGACTGTGAATAAGGAGAGGATGTTATTTTTGTGGGTCTGACGTTTAATATTTTACTCTTCTAAATCTTTAGAGCCAGATGTGACCATATTTGGAAAAGAGGGAGGGGCTAATACAGAGGGGGTGTTTGCAAAAATGTTGTAGTTAGCAAAACGTGTTGACTTACGATGATTAGTGGCAAGTGTGACAACTGGAATATAAGAAAAAAAACGTTTCATACTTCACGTCTCGTTTCCAATCAAGTTTGCTCATTGTTTCAGAAAATTAGAAACAGGGGAAAAAAAACTTAAGGAGAAGTCGTGTCCTCCTCTTAGAGAAATCTGTAGTCTTTATTCGACCAGTGGAGTCGCCTCCTGCTGGCCTTTTATATAACTTCAGTTTCAGACCAAAGTAACTTCCACTCCTTAAACCCAGTCTGCAGGATGAACAACCTTCAAAAAACTGAATGAATTCAATTTTACTTCAGCCTGTCAGAAATTGTTTGAATGAAACTCTTGGTGGTTATCAGAATTGTTTTGATCTGTGTTTGTACAAAGGTGTAGATTTTTCCGATGTTCCTATTTTTGCTTTTTAACGAGCCAGCACATTTTTGGTGTTGAACTTTTTAATGAACCTTCCGCTCTTCAATTTTCACGGTTAGACGTCTGATCACAAAGGATGAGCCTGGTTTTTCTGAACCTAAAAAGTAAAGTTGCTGCTTTAGTCGTAACTACACCTCTGTCTTTTTGAATTTTGTTGTAAATTTGAAGCTTATCGAGCTCTGTGCTGTGTTTGTGTTGGCTGCAGCACCACAGCCTCTCCTTCAGCTGTCTTCTTTCCAGAGCGTCCATCATAAGTGTTTTCCAAATGGTGCATTAAACTCTCCCACAGGGCTGCAGCCTTGGGCATTCATGTCATGTTGGATTAACTGCAGATTTGACGTTCCAAACATCCAGAATAAACCATCAGGCATGTCAGAGCCCAACACAGGAAATGTGGGACTCTCTTTATCAAATCAGGAACACAAGCGCTCAATTATCTCAAAGATTTAAGCAGAAGTGAATGATTAAGGTTGAAGGTTATTTCTTCAATTTGGAAAAAGTTTAGGAAAAAACTTTAAAGGCTGATGGCATTGAAATTGAAGACATCTTTCATGGTGTGTTCTAATTAAGGAAAAGAAGGCCATGATGTAATTAAACAACACAAAGAGAAATCTCACATCATGGGTCAGCTATTTTAACAAAATGTTCCTTAACACAATTAAATTCACCAAGAAAAAGCTGTTTTTCAGAATCCCTTTTTCCATGACGTGACACACCGTGGCGCTTTACCCATGACGGCGCCAACGGTCGGATTTTTGTAGATATTTGAACACTTTGTTTTCTTTTAGTGAATTTTCACCGTTTTTCAGCTGAATGTGGATTTGTTTGTTTAAGTTTTGAGGTGATTTCTGTAGGAGAAATACTCCCTGACCAAAGACGTCAAAGACTTTAAAGGCCTTATTTGTCCTTCTTGACATGAAAGTGACAGAGCTTTGCTGTTGTTGGAAAGTTGTGAGGTGGATGTTCATGGTAACAATCACAGTACCTTTGTCTGGTCTCCTTTGGAAGAAGAGAAAATATCCAGCTGCAGTCAAATATCTAAAAAGGCATAAAAAAGTAAACATAAAAGTAAATTTGTATTGTTTGATAGATGAAAACTGACTGTGAATGTAAATAATCAGGTGGTTTTGTCTGTAAATATGTGAAATAAAGACAGTTCATAACCCGATCAATGCTTATTGGTAAAATGAGTTTCATACTGATATCTTTAAGGAGTGAAAAGTAAAGCTTTATACCTGCATTGAAAGGGAATTTCTGTGTGCATCATCAGAGAGGCCCAGAATCCAAGTCCAGCATGAAGTTTCCACAGTCTGAGGTGTCATCTGCTGCTGGTGGTCGACTCTGGAGATAGATTTCCTTCTTCTTTCTTTCCTTCCTGGCACCTGCCCACATTGTCAAAACTACCAGGAACTGGTTTGATGACCATGATATCACTAAGCTTGATCGTTCAGCCAACTGGTCTGACCCGAACCCTAAAGAGGATCTTTGTATCATCATCAAGAGGAAGATGAGACACCAAAGTAATCACTTACAAGGATAAATTCAGAATAAAGGCCTTATATTCTAACCTGTTGTTTAAGATGACAGTTGAGAGCCATGGAGCAATTTGTGAAAATGTACTTCAGCAGCACATTATCATTAGTATCATAATGATTTTATAACGACTTTATTCTCGTTAGTAATAATTTAATCTCAAAGTCCTATTTATTTTTTCTTAGTGTGGCCCTTATACTCCGTCATAAATTTGGAGTAATTGAAGGTATTTTACTGTAAAGCTGTAAGACTTTTCACATTGAGGCCAAAATGAGGTTCACTGATATGATCCAGTGTTCTAACAAGTACTTGAAACAGTCCAAAAAAAGTGAAGTAAAACTTTTACTGGCATACTTCTTTAACAGCTGGCAACTCAGACTGTCCTGATGAAAGAAAAATATCCAAAATCAGAGAAATGGAGCAAGAGTCCTGCAACCATAAGCCTGAAAAACTCAAAATAAGGATCAAATCAGTTGAATAATTTAACCGGAGTTATTTCATTCAACATTTTATAAAGTCAAAGCAAATGTTTGAGAGTTAATTCAGATGTGACAGTTGATTCTTTTGCAGAATTCAGTCATTTAGTTCTGAATATTTTTGAAAATTCTTCAAGACGGTGGTACCTCTTGAATACTGGATGAACAGGAGTGGTCTGCCCCCTGCTGGTGGAGATAAAAGGTGATAGATTAGGCCCCATGCTGCCCTCTAGTGTCAAGTTTCGTTAGCGCAGGTGGAAAAAACTCAAATTCAGCTCAGACAGGAAGTCAAATAACCACACAACACTTGTTAAGATTTTGATTTTCTTTCTTTTTGTGGAAATATGTTACAGTTATATTACAGGTATTTAAATGCCCCGAGGGAGAACAAAAACTGTTTGGAGACACCAGAAACTAACACTAAGAAGTAGACAGCAACTGAACCGAGACAGAGAAAAGTCCAGACTGGAATCAACAGACTTGACAGGCAGAGAGAGAGAGAGAGAAAGAGAGAGAGAGAGCGAGAGAAAGGGCTGAACTGACGCCCAACACGAAACCTATGTTAGGAGACGTCCAATAAATACTGCAAATGTTGTTAACACGAATTATTCTTAAAAACAAGCAGAACGAAAAAGACGAGGAAAACAGGTGTGCTCTCCTTCTTGAGTCCTTTGTGGTGTTTTAGCAGCATGTGTGTAGCTTCCAGAAACCAAAACGTTTGTGGTGACGACGTGCGGGGCCTGCAGTCAACCAGAGTTTTTAACACGAGCGAGAACAGATCAGAAACGTGGTTTAAGCAGAGAGTGAAGAAGAGGTGGGAACAGTGCTGAATACGAGAACACACAATGATTTTCCTGGTCAGTGAGCAAACCAGGGAGAGAGAGAGAGAAGGTTCATCTTTTATCAGCTGTTTGAAAGATTTTACAAGTGTCATGTCTTTGCTTTAGCTTCACAATAACATCTAGAATAATGTTAGGGTGTATAAACATTCAACAGACAGATCTGAACATACATTTGGCTGGTGGTTTTAATTCACATCCCTGTTCCTGCAGCGACTGATATCAAAACGTGAGTTTTTGTTGAGGTGAATAACCCGCAGAAGTTATTGTTTTAGGTCGAGCTGTTTTCAAAGTCATTATTTCTAGTAGTCAAAATACAATCTCCCTTCCAGCTGTGTGAAAATATTCTGGTTGAGTGCAGGTCTGCCCCTGCTCGGCTTCTGTTGGTTTTTGACGTGTAACTTATAAAATATCTCATAAAACGTCTTCTTTAAAGGAAACTGGTAAGTCCGCGTACAAAAAGTTCTTTCTCTTATATAAATTACACCAGTCTCTGTTGATGAAGATGATGATGATGATGATGTCTCCGTCGCAAGCTCCTCCCCTCAAACATACACACTCACATGCACGCACACATACACACACTGAGGCTACACGACATGCTCTACACATTACCCATAGTAGAGAAGAAAACAAAAAACTGAAGCTCTATCTGCACTGAAATGAAATCTCTGCACATACAGTAACGCTACATCTCCTCCTCCTCTTCCTCCTTCCTCTTCCACGCTGCATCTCAAAGCAAGACCACAAGCATGGTGCAGTTTCGGGCGATAAAATGGAGGGCGACCCTTCAGCTTCGGCTGGTGACCCTCGCTATCGCCTGTCACTGTAGCTGCCTTAGTTCTGGCTCCGTCCCCCTGCAGGTCCCTGGCACGCCCTGATGGATAACGCCCGGTTGGCAGGGGCGGGGGAATGTGCGTGACGACCGACCTCAGCAGTCAAACCGCATCTCCAGTGATTCCTCAAAGCCCCGGTTGTCGTGCCCCGTCCCTGACAGGAAGGCGGCCGTAACGGGGGCTCCTGTCGCAGTGGTGACATTAAGAAGGGTGTTGCCTGGAGAGCTCGTGGCCGGGCTTCGCAGGGCCGCCGCGGTGATACTGGTGAGATTGATACCGAGCGTGAGGCGAGTTTGTTCCAGGGCTTTCTCCGGCACGGCGAAGGCCTCCAACTTTTTCTCTCCATTGGCCATATAAGAGTTCTGACAGCCGCGGCAGATACAGTCCAGACAAGCCTGAGAAAAACAAACGTTATTAATTACAGCAGGATTGGAGGAATATTTACCAAACAACCAAAACAGCGTGCCAAAAAAGAATTTCCCAGAACAGAAATTTTAAACAGATTTACCACCAGATTAGAGCTGACAACGCTGATTAAGACAAAACACACCAGGAGCAGCGAATCTGACCAAAACCAGTGATGTTGGAACATCTTAAAAGGTGAATAACAGCATGGACGGTTTAACTGAGTTTAAAAAAAAGAAAACACAATTTTGAAACAAGTCAAAAATAATATCAAATAATAATCAAATAATATCAAATTGAGATTATTATGCTGGGAAAAGGCTGAAAATTGAAAACGCAACAATTCCAGCTTCTAATCACCGCTAAAACCACAAAATCCACCGACAGACATGAAGACAGAGAAAACAATCAGACTAATTCGATGACATTTCAACCATGCTACTAAATACTGCAACACAAAAAATGGGGGAAAAAAATGTGTGTGTCTTTTCTCCGACTGTTTCTCTAAATATCTAACCATGAGGCTGCAAAGTGATGTAGAGCAGCTCTAAACACAGAACAGGTTTTATTCTGACACCAGATCTGTGCTCCTCCATTCAGCAGCAGTTTTACTAATGCAGTATTATTGTATTATTTCATTTTAATCGTTAAATTCTAGTCCTGGTTATGCATACTGGGTTTTTTTTTAGGAATAAATGTTGAGTTCACACGGGTGTCGTATGTGTGAGGGAGGTTTCCAAAAATAAAATAAAATGAAAGAGCGCTGCTGTGGTTTGAAGATTGAGAAATTCTTGTGTAGAAGTCTTAACTTCCTTAAAACTGGCGGCCTTTTATGACTGTGTCAACAGAGTGTCAGCCACACGCATAAACTTTGAATGACACCAACTACGGTCAATGTAAACAAACAAGAATTCAGTTCAGTGTGACAAGGCTGAGAGTGGAAATCTCGCTCATCCTGCAGTATAAGATGAAGTCATTTGGATCAATATATCCTCCAATACCAATAATTCAAACAACAAAAGTGTGTGTGTGAGTGTGTGGTGTTGGTCTCTCTGTGTTGGTCTCACCTTGCGGTTGGAGTAGCAGGGACAGCGCTGCCCCCTGCAGGTCAACACTGAGGGGTTCTGTGTGGCTCTGCCGCACTTGCAGCCCTTCTTCTCCACAGGCTTCTTGTACAGTGGCTTCGAGGGGCTCGGTGGGTGAGTCAGCGGGTGAGTGTGGGGGTGAGGGGGGACTCTGTCGCGGGGTTGTGCTCGGGGCTTTGGGGCCCCCTGTCTGGCTTTAGTATAGGCCTTCTTTGGACCCCCGTGATGTTCAACAGTCTTTTTCAGGGCCTTGTTGGAGACCAGCACAGTCTTGCCCACCTTTGGGGGTCCACCGTTTGGCACGGGGGCCAGGTGGGGGTGAGACGTGGCTGCAGGGAACTTGGGCTCCTGTTTGGTGGTGGCACCAGGGTTCGGGTGATGGGGGGAGCTGTTGGCACCAAGGGGGGGCCCTCGTAGGAGAGTTGAGATGGGGAGGGGCTGTACCTTCTCGCTGTCGCTTTCTGAGCGGGAACGTTTGCGGTGGTAACGAGGGGGGACGTGAGGGATGACAGTGGAGGGCTGAGGGGGAGGCTGCATAGAGGGCTGCAGGTGAGGGTGGAGGGGGCGGGGGCTGTTCTCTGGGGGAAGAGAGGGGATTAGGCGAGAGGAGTCAGGGCCTGACGGGCAGT
Organism: Xyrichtys novacula; assembly: GCA_962446985.1. NCBI lineage: Eukaryota > Metazoa > Chordata > Actinopteri > Labriformes > Labridae > Xyrichtys > Xyrichtys novacula. Next base: position 4,778,308 of record OY660883.1, read on the forward strand.
GAGGCCCGTTGAGGCTTGACTGAGGTACAGAGAGGGGGCAGTCCGGCTGGTTGGGCTCAGGGGCGGGGTCAGGGTCGGCGTCCGTCTCTAGAGTCCTGAGTACCTCCTCAACACTCAACAATAACGGCCCCCCGCCATGTTTCAGGTCATCCCCAAAACTGCTGATGTCACAAAGTCCCGCCTCCCCAGCCCCGGTGACGCTCACACACACCGGCATCTCCTCCGAAAAGCTCTCCTGCTTTGCAACACCTCCACCTGTTTCTATGGTGATGGGCTGCAGAGAGTCTGAACTGACCAGGCCATTACAGTCATGCAGTCCATTCACACTGACGGAGCTGGGATCCTCCCTCTTGATCTCCTTACTGGCCAGAGCTTCATCAGGCAGTACAAACTCAGAGGTGGAGGCTGTTTGTGACAGGCCTGCAGAGTCTGAAATGTCCTCCACCTCCGGCTCGCTCTCAGCCAACGTCAGACCCTCATTGAGGATGGCCTGGAGGTCTGGCGAGTCACTTGCAGCGCTGGCTATGTGCGGGGCGAGCGGCGACTGTGTGATGTAGAGACAGAGCTTCCTATAACAGTGAACGAGCAGAGAGAGCTGCCTGTTCTCCTCAAAGCGGGAATAGTCCTTACACCAACTACAGGACGGCTTCAGCTGCATCCTCTGACCTTTACAGCCTCGACAGACGTAGTGCTGACATGATGAGTCTGTGGGAGCGATGGGGTCCTGCAGCAGGTTACCTGCAGATAAGAAGAGTGAATGAAGTCAAATATGTCACACAAGTTTCACAGCCATTACCTGACACAATGTGGGCCTGCTATAAAACTCAGCGTGAGAAGGATTGACGAATTATTGCTTCCTCATTTTCAGAGTTTCACCAGCTTCCTACTCTGATATTTGTCAACTGAGTGGCATCTGGCAATGTTCCTGACTGAATGACAACTACCCTTTCAGAGAGGCTTCCTTAGCAACGCTAGTTGCTAGGCAGTGCAGCTGCAGATACCAAAGGGATGAAGGTGCATTCATGAGAAACAACCAACCCTACACACTTAGCACACTGCCTCAGTGATAGATCCCCGGTAACTGCAGGAAGCCTATATTTAACAGCATGTATTCTCTGCTTGCATATTGAGCTATTATTTATGCAGAGGAGGTGGAGGAACAATCAATATCTGCGAGTTTAATGAAGCTGCTCTTCTTCTCAATATTCCTGCACTCACAGCAGAACAAATAATCTCTCATCCTCAGGAGAAAACCCATTACAAGGGAATATATATTCACTCACGAAGGCAGCGAGGGCTGGTGCCTTCGAGCACTGTGAATTGAACATAACACCTAAATAAATCAGAGGACCCCTGTACAAGCAGACTAACCACAAAGCACCCTTTGATTAAACTACAGCCTGCTTTGCCAGTCACAACCACTAATGTTCAATTTTAATTAAATTCCTGCATTATTTTGTTTGTTGAGGGGTTATGGATGAGCAGAGTGAAGAAATGCATCCTTTTCGCTGTTCGTTTGCACAGTTATTATACACATGACAGAGAAACGTCCCAATGCTGCCAAAAACCACACAGAGGGGGGTGTGTCATGACGGGTGTCGCTGTGAATTATGATGCGTTCACTGCTCTCTGGAAACGGGTATTCAGATGTCATAAACAAGACTTGAATTCAAATGTCCGAGCAGATTTTCTTCTTTCTTTCTGTTTTTTCTTACAATGACATTTGATTATTAATGAAGGGAAAAGCATCCAAGTATTTTACTTACACGAATACATGAGCAAAAGTATTCAAAGTCAGGGAACTGATTTTACAAAACAGGGGCTATTTAACAGTTCTTGGGGTGAATGTTGTCAAATTATCACAACTTATTAATTCTAAGCCATTTTTATGGTTCACATCAAGAATGGATAGGGATAATACTTCATTACTCTATTACTTAGTATGGTGATGCACTTTAGAATTCATTCTATTTTACAGAATTTAAATTACCTCAAACCTGAAAAAATGCCCTTGCCTTTAAATGCTTTACTTCTTATTTATTTGCATTTGTGTACATTTAACAGCTAAATAATCGAATATAACAAGAAATAACAGTTTCATTACCTTATAACTAACATTGTTTAAATTAACTAAAATGCCAAATGACAAGCTACTAACGTTTAAACCTTTACAAGGGGCAATATATTAAATTTTCAGGACAATATTATAAAAATGTATGCAGATACTCTTATCGTGCATAATATCAATATTGTCAGACATTAGCTTAATTTATTCTTCAGGTTTCCATTTGCTATTCTTATTATTCTGTTATTAAACTCTTTATTTTCTGACTATGTTGTAGTTACAAATTTTCCCTCTTTTGATCAAAACAATGCAATCTTAATTTACTACTTTTGTTTACTTGGTTCATTGTCGATTATGATATTTCCGACTGTTCCTGAATGCAGCATTGTTTAAAGGTTCGCTCCCACTGAGAGCACAGCTGACAACAACACACGGTACCCAACACCTCTCTAAAACCACCCTTTACACAGGAAACACTGTCTTAATAAACAAAAACAGTAAAATCCACTCACCACAGACCAGGCAGGACAGGGACTGGCGGAAAAACGGCAGCAGTTTGCAGAGTTCCGCGAGAGCCCGGGGGTCTCGGGGGTCGCACTGCAGCACCGAACGGCTCGCGGACACGTAAAGAGAGGTCGCATTCACCGGGTTCATCTCAGCTGCCTGTCCCGGGTCTCCAGTCCGGTCCGGTCCGTTAGAGGTGTATTAATATGTTAAAAGTCACACAAAAGCACAAATGAAGCAGGCAGCGGCAAAGAGGCAACTCCTGAGGTAAAATCCGCGTTTTTGTCAATGGAGTCTGGTGGCTCTGAGGAAAGCATAGATGGATAAAATCGGTAAATCCCACATATAGAAGAGTCCGCGAAGGGAGCAATCGAGGTTACTCATCCCAAGTCACATCCAATCCATCCTCAATGTGATGTCCCAGCTTGAAAAAGTACTGATGCCTTCGATTTTGAGGTTTCCACTGTGTTCACATTCACAGATAGATCATACATGTAAACGTGGGTTCAGTTTCTTTCCATACGGTTTCTTGAGTTATAACAACACAAAGCATTTCATCGTAAAGTGATCCAGTTTGCAATGATTTCCTCCTAATAAATCCATAGTCCACATGCATGCTTGTCCAGGTCCGGAGTTGCTATCACACGATGCATTTCTTTTTCACACCTGCTACAACACAACGCATTTATTTCTCTTCACAGCGAGGCTCCGGTGCGGTGCTGCACCAGCAGGCTCGTTATGGTTGTGTTATTGTTCGCGGAGAAAACAAAACAGGCCGCCCCGGCTGCAAAAGCTCCTCTTTGGAGGGAAACGCAAACAGTTGCACGCCAATAGAAAATAGGATCCGAAGGCAGAAAGGCCAAGTTTGTGAGAGCAAAAATAATTCCACAGCTATGAAGCCTTTCTCGGTGGAAATTAAAATAAGCCAGTAAAAGCACCGGGCTCTGGTGACAGGACTGGCCGCCTGAGTCGCACCGGGAAGCCGGCTAGAAAAGCAGGCCGCGTCCCACTCCTCGGGATTAGCGGAGCTCTCTCGTTCTCACTGCTCGACTCGGTGGGAGTAACGGAGGAAAAACGGGATTTTAGCAGAAATTACGACCCTCTGCAGCTTTTGGTGGGCGTAGAGGGTGTCAAAGAAGACGCAAAGTGAATTAAATCCCTGTTTGTATATCTTGCTATCGTTAGCCACGGAGTATTCCTCATACCTCCCGTCGTTTTTCCACACACAAACAAGGGGGCGCTCGAGCCGCGATATCGCGAGAACATCTGTGACGCGGTTCATTTAAAAAAACATTGGAGCGCGTGACAAAAAAAAGGGATTTTCATTCAACAAAATTTCCGTCAAATTATTCAGTTTTTAATACAACTTCAAATGGTGCAGATATGTCAAATATTGAAACCGAAAAAGAAGATTTTTTTTTTAATAAAAAATATTTACTTATTTTAAATTTAATGTAAAAAGATTTAGGATTAAAAGGATAAGAACACTGTTGAAGTCGTTAAGTGCTGAGAAAAACATCTAAAGGATAATTTATAAAGTCATTTAGTTAAATTGTAACAGAATAGTAACTTTACTGGGTATGAAAAGACCACCACAGAGGAGCTGAGTCTCTAATTACGGTCCCCATCTGTGGAACAGCCAACCTGCAGACCTGAGATCAACACCTAATGTTTATATTTTTAAAAGTAAACTAAAGACCAACTTTTTTAGTCTGGCTTTTAGTTGAATTTTAATCTGCCTGATGTGATTTTACACTATTTTAGTCCTGGAGTAACTATTTTGTGTTTTATTACCTCTTTTTTTAATTTACTATCTTTTTTTTGTTTGATTTTAAGACTGTTTTATTTAACTAACTTTTAACGCCTTTTCGACTTGAATTTGACCGCCCCAGGACTCCAGGCCTTATTAAAGAGAAGTTCCTGGAATTAGAATTAAAATTATCTCAGCATAAAAATCGTTACAGCTATTAAAAGCTTCTGTATGGAACTTTGCTTGTGTTGATTTTAGCACCCCCATGTGGACAAAATGTTATCTCTTTTATAATTTTATCTTCTGTGTGTTCTTGTAGTGCTTCGGGCAAAAGACTTTCTTCCTGTTTTGTTTGAACAGTGAAAAATACCTTTTTAGTCGAATTTTAATCTACCTGATGTGATTTTACACTATTTTAGTCCTGGAGTAACTATTTTGTGTTTTATTACCTCTTTTTTTTAATTTACTTTATTTTATTGTTTGATTTTAAGACTGTTTTATTCAACTAACTTTTAATGCTTCATCACCTTTATTATATTTTATCATGGTTTTATCGTTTTAGTCCAAGATCCAGTGTTTCCTCATCTTTTTTAAATCAAGATAGCGTTTCCTCAGTCATCTGTGGCAAGTTGAAGAGTCCTCACCTGGTCTTTTGTGTGTGCATCTGTGTGTGTGAGTGCTGTGTGTTAAATGGGGGTTGGGAGGGTGGGTGGGGTTTGGTTTTGTATTTTTATTTGTTTTAATGTATTGTTTTTTAATATCCTGATCCTCCTAAGTATGATTGATTGATTGATTAAAAATGGGAAAAATGAGAGACTATGAGAGGCAATAATTCAAAAGTTTCAGCATCCTGTTCCTCGGTGTAAAACTACAAAGAATTCGAGGATTTTATCAATTGTGGTATCTCATATCTTTAAAAGACAGAAAGTCTGAAGAAAAAGACAGGCCCTCAGGCAGCACTGCATTAAAAATAGACATGACTCTGTAGTGGGAACCCCTGCATGAGCCTAAAATCACGTCCAAAAATTATTGTCATTTCATCCAGGTATGCAGGTTAAAACTGTGTCATACAAAATGGAAACCGAACACAACAGTATGTCTCTGTAGTAGAAGAGTCATGCTGCTAAACTGGCCTGCCTGCAGCCCTGAGTTGTTTCCAATTAAATACATGGATCAAATGTTTAGAAAAATATCAAGTTTCTTTTTTTAAAGCTGTTTTACACAGTGTCCCTACTCTTACAGAACTAGGGTTAGTTATAAAAGACTAACTGCCATTTTTGTGCACTTGTAATCCAGTGCCTTCTTTTTTAGAGAGACCAGCAGACAGCCAGTGAAGAGTGCAGTAGATGACAAATTCCTCTCACAGTGCTGCCCACACTTGTCAGTGAAATAAATGATGTGAACAATAATTCTGTGTTTTCATGAGTCATATGGGAGTAGTTTGGTTTGATGATGAAATGAAAGCAGAGAAGGATTTCACAACAGAGTGTCACCACTGTGGGGTCAATATGAGGTTCAGTGAGGACAGTTTAATAAGACAGGCTAGTAAAGCGGTTTGAATCCCTTGAATCCCTTATTGACTGATAAAGATTTTGAATTAACAGTTCGATGTTTCTCATAGTTTTCTTTTAATAATTAGAGTCAAATTTAAAGTTTGAAAAATGTCAAATATCTATAACCACACTGAAATAGTGCCTCAGTGAAAGCAGCTAATGGTTACCAGGGAAATGTAGCAAAAGTACACAAACTCAGCGCAGGAAGTGTCGCCTGTGGCTGTCAGTATTACTAATGATATGACATATTCTATTTTTAGATAATTACTAATCATAGACAGATGTAGAAATAAGAGTTTTACTGTTGAAGATGTTGGAGGAGGTGGGTGAAATGACTTTGCACTTTGTAATATGTAATATGTGACTAATGAACTTCATTACAGATGGAAAGTCTCTTTTTTTCCATGTGTACTTTTAAATTATTCAAAATTATGGTAAGAAATGTCACAAATCCACAAAATTACCGGAAAGCTCTTGTATGGAAATGTTGAAACAGACTGGAATAAATATTGGTGCATTCACATGACATGCAAATGCAAACTGGACATGTGATGTGACATGATTAATGAGGAGTGATACATTTGACATCAGAGCATGACAGGATGGCAACACTTCTTAGACATGTCCCAGACATGATCAGCCAGGGTACTGCTTTCTCCACAGGGGGCGCCAGAGTCAACACAAACTGAAAGGTCCTCATGGGAGCTTTAAAATTTATATGTAAGGGCACTAAAGTGATTCATTCTGTCTGAACATTTTTAACTTTACACAATTACAGTAAAATTTGGTCCAACGAAAAAAGGACTCAACCTTAAAAAATAACGTAAAATATTTGTGAGCCCCAAATAGGTAGAAATGAGTCAGAGGCCGCTACCCTGTTGAACCCAGCGTGTGTGCATGTGGATATAACGTGGTGCAGTTTAAAGATAGTTCAGTGTAACGATGGAAACTGTGCGAGTTTCTGTCTGTGAATGAGAGAGCGTGAGAGGAAGAGAGAGGAAGAGAAAACTTGTCATGGAAGTTTTCTGACAATTCCTGTTTATCGGTAAAAATAGTGACAAACTTACACCCACTGAAAGACACACTAGGAGGAAAGGAGACACCTCTCCATGATGCAAACCCTCTGATTCTGTGTATCAATACCCTCCCCTTTGGCCTTATTTCCTTTTTTGTTCTCCTCTCTCGCTGTGCCGGACATGAAACTCCACTGGTCATGCAATGAGACGGTGCGAAGCTGCTCATCAGCAGGGACTTTCCACTATGAGGATAAAAATAGCTCACATTTCCAACAGTGTCATTTTGACCGCTAAGATTACTCAATCAATCAATGAGTTCACGGTAATAGAGCATTTGTCAGCAGGTATTTTAGTTTCATTTTTAAAGTTGAAATTTCTACAATTCTCTAGTTTAGCTTCATAAAATAAAATATTTCCATACTCTCTGTGCTGAGTTTTAAAGTTAATTGAATTAGCTCAGAGTTTGGAGAGTTGGTTGCTGAGAACAGGCTGGTCTCAGACTTCCCTGTGGACTTGGAGAAACTATAATTAACTACAAACTTGTGTATTAATGAAAAATGAAACTAAATGTTCGATGCAGCCACACACGTCTTGATAACGAACATTTTTAAAAGTTGGATAAGTTAATTTATGGACCCTGATGTTTGTACTGAAGCATTTGAAAGTACTCAAGTGAACAAACTTTGACTAAAGTTGTATTGAAAATCAAGAGGCACATACCAAAATCAAGTTTTATCTTTTTGTATTTTTTCCTGCTTTAGCACAACTTTTAAAGCTCAAATAAAGACCACATCAAATTATAAATTTCAAGAGTGCTGTTGTTTCCATCATCTTTCCAACAGCTGATTTTTAATTTACAAATACCTTAAAATTTTGTGTTTAAGAGGCACTTTTAGTACTTTTTCTGTCATCTCAACTGTGTGTAGGGACTGAATTTATCTAATAAACTGATGTTGACTGATAATTACTTCACCTTACCTGCTGCCAATGGGATTTGTGACGACATGAATTTGAGCTCCAGGACTCCAGGCCTTATTAAGGAGAAGTTCCTGGAATTAGAATTAAAATCATATCAGCATAAAAATCGTTACAGCTATTAAAAGCTTCTGTATGGAACTTTGCTTGTGTTGATTTTAGCACCCCCTGTGGACAAAGTGTTATCTCTTTTACAATCTTATCTTGTGTGTGTTCTTGTAGTGCTTCGAACAAAAGACTTTCTTTCTGTTTTCTTTGACAGTGAAAAATCTCTTTGTGGATATTTACTTAAAAAGAGGTCTGTTTGTCTGCAGATAGTGAATATGAAAAGTGTCTGGAATATTTTGGATGCCGCTGAATTCCTGGAATGTGAGTAATTCCTCTCTAATCGCTCTCTGCAGTGTCTCATGGCACTGTGACTGTTTTTTTTAGCTCACTATGGTAACAGTGGATGCTAAGAATACTCAGCCTCTCAGTCTTTGAGGCTATTATTAGTGTGTCTCTGACCCATGAGTTTTGGAGATTCCCTACTTTTTGCTCGAAAAGAAAATTCAAAGAAAACTCGAGTCACTCAAATAATCGTTAAATCAGCCATTGAAATAAGGTCATAAAATGATCTGAATGAATAGACTTGTACTTAAACACTCATCTTTTCAGTTCATTAGTGAAGTTTTACACAACTCTTCTCATTCACCCATTCATACCACATCCATGAATACGGGACGCTGGAGTTGGAGACTATCAATATCGACCAAATCTATCCCTCTACATCTCTGTACCTTTTGTCCTCCATCTGGGTTTGTTTACTATCAGATCCTCAACCATATTATCAAGATATGTCAGTCGAACTATAAGAAGTTTGATTGCGTGCGAACTAGGAGCCCTGAAAAGTTACTCAAACTACCAAAAGCTTAAATCGTATCAATAACAGTCTGAGATTAGGTGACAATCAATCACAGACGTGGCTGCGAGGATGAATCCTGCAACATCACCACACAGCACCTGTACATATATGGACAAACTTGCCGTTTCTGTCCTCCACCCTGTCACCATCACCGCAGCAGCACGATTATTCCACCCCAGCATCATTACTCATGCCAGCTGTGGTTCCTCTTTTTACGTACAGCTACCGTATATAAGAACCCACTTCTACATGGATCCACATTATCAGACTTTGAGCATTCAGAAGCTGAAAGGCAAAATCAAAAGTCCGCTTTTAATACCGAGCAGTGTTTGAAGATTCGAAGGATGACTCTTTCTGCGGGCCGCTGGATTTTTCTGCTCTCCCTGGCAGTTGTGATGATCTTCTCGACGTCAGGAGGTAAAACTGAACGCTTGATCAAATCCTGCTTTTAAAGATGTGTGAGGGGACAGCAGCTTTTCTAGAAACAAAATAATAATGCTTGTAATAAATAATGAGCCTAGCAAAATTTTGAGGGATACTTTATCCAAGTTTGCAAATATTTATTTAAGTTATATCTTCTCGGTGATGTCTTGCTGAAAAGTGATTGTTTCTTCTCCTTGTATTAGGGTCAGCAGCCGCCTCTATTGATCTGGTAGCTGAGACCTGCTGCTACAACACCTCCGCCATAAAGATCCCAAAAATCAAAGCGTGCTACGAACAGGTGCCACGAAGGGACTGCAACCGTCATGCCTACCTGTAAGTATAGCATGCCTAAAATCAGGTTATCAGCTGGTGAGGTTATCCTAAAGATTTGAGCTCCACTTGGTCGTATTTGGTGTCAGGAGATAAAAATGTCTGATTGTTTTGTTTCCGTTTTCAGGGTTGTAAGCAAAAGAGGGAAAACATGGTGCATCAGCGACAACGCTCCGTGGCTTGTGAACCTGATAGAGAAGGTGAGCTATGAAACAACACGTTTATTATATTGTGATTCATTTTTTTTAGCATGGAGAATTTAGCATGACAGCTGACTTCTAAACCCAACCTGTGAAATAAGATGTCTCAGGGATTAAACACATCAAATTACAGTTTAAAGTGGTGAAATAATAACCAGTATACTCCTTACTTTTGTATTTTATCTGCAGTTATTTATAGGCTCATTTGTTTCCTACAAGAGTAAATAAACATAAGAGCCACATACAGACAGTATAAAAGCAGGTGCACCGGTGTGGTAGACATTTACAGTTGTCTTATAAATATGGCGTCTCATTTTGATTTCAGGGAGTTCTGGGGTTTAACTTGCATAGTAGTACATCTACCATCCAACACTTTTATGTAGTTTAATTAAACAAAGGTAAAAGGACTTACCCACACTGAATCATGTGTGGAGCTGTCAGAAAGTTGCCCTCTGGCGACATCTAGTGGTTAGTTTGAGTCATAGAAGAAACCTGAAATGAACAAATCACAGAGTCAATTGACGTCTAACTGCACTTCTCTGTCTTCTCTCTGCAGGGAAAAGTGAACTGCACTCAAGTTTAGTCCAACAATCCCGGAAGTTTGATGTGCCACGACCTGAAACATCCCTGTGAAACTGCTACCTGAAGCATATTCTGATATTTACTATTTATTCCTTTTACACAAATATCTATTTAAAAATAAAGTTATTTTTGTATTGAATTTATTTATAACCTTAATCTGGATTTTAAGATGTTATTTTGTTAAGAACCAAAAATAAATCATGTCTGCATGATGGCTGAGACTTGTTCCTTTTCATGTGTCCTGTCTGGTTTTAAAAAAGATTTCTGTGACTGACTCATGCTGTAACCAGACTGAGTAGTTTTAAAAATCAGGGGCAAATGATAAAAAAATAACCTCAAGCACTTTGATTCATTAAACTAAAGAAAGAAGGAATAATGGATTCAAAAAGGTTTTAGTCTAAAGTCACCATTTACAGACCCAAATAAAGAAAAAGTTTCACTTAAAGCTGTTAAACGCAACCCCAACAGTTGATTTCATCACAACTGTCACCTCTGATAGGACAAGAAACCAATCACAACAACTCAGTGGCCAATCAGATCTCAGGGGTGGCCACAGCACACCTTGCTGCAGCTTTTTAAAGTCCAGCGGTGTAGAAGACAGAGCTCATCTCTTCTCTGACTTCATTACAAATTTGTGCCTCCAAAAAGAAGCGCTGTTTTAACCTCTGAGTGCAAATAATTTCAAGTGTTGCAGCCACCACATGATGCATTCAATGACCATGGAAAATGCACGTTACCCCTGGCAGTGTTTGGTGCTTTGATTTAAGTAACAACCTCAGTCATATTATAACAGAGCAACATTTTACAGCTGATTTACATAATGTAAGGTGTTTAATGTTTAAGATGAAACAATTATTTTCTATTAACTAAAAATTATAAAAGTGAAAAAGCCACTTTAAGAAAACTCACGGCTAAGCAGAGGGTCACTGAGATGTTGAATTATGAAACACAATCAGCATGTTTTGGTTTCAAACATTTCTGTCTTCAAATAGGATGTTGGCATAATTTAAAGTATCAAAGTGTTTTTAATTTTCCACAAAGTTACCCTCTGGTATAAGAACAACAAACCTGATCTTCAAACTCCACTTTCTTCTTTGTGGTGTGTGTCTTTCTAGGAACCATACTCCCACAGTTCCTCTTTTGGTGTGAAGCTGCAGTTTATAAGATGCCACCTACCTGGTTCACTTTCTCTCGAACAGTCAGAGACAGGGACGCCACTTTCAACTGAGGTCCAGAGTCAGGTTTGCTGCTGTCCAGCATTCGAGGATGAGGATGCCACTTTCTGCAGGACACTGGATCTGTCTGCTTACTCTGGCTGCAGTGACAATCTCTGCTGGACTAAGAGGTAAACAGATAAATAAACAGATTTTAATAGACTATTGTTGCTGCTAGTTCAATCAAAATAATGTCTCTGCAAGACTCTAGGTAGTTCAGTCTGTTTTTGCTCCTTTTTTATGACGTTAACTACTCAGCTTTAAAAGAATTTTTACCCAAAAAGTGACAAATATACACATAATGGTGAAGGATAACTACTCTGGTGTTTGTACATATGAGCTACGAGAAAAAATGAAAATAACAGAAACAAAATAACACTGTAGGACTCTTCTTTACGACCTGGATGTAAACAAGCACAAATAACAGATGGTTTTCTCATTGAACTTGTATACTAACACTCAGCAAGAGCAATGCATGACCAGCACAGACATGTGGACGTCAACCGGCAAAGACAACCAAAAGCTGGTGGTGCTACCTGCAGTCTTAGTAATCTTGTGTTGAGCTGTGTTGCATAAATTGTATTAATTTTTGGCTGTTTACCAATCTTTCTAACCTTGAGCCTTTCATTATAACCATATTGTTATGGTTATGAATAGAAGGTCACAATGAGAGGAAAAGGAAAAGGGAGTATAGTCCCTGTAAAGAGAGATGGCAAGGCGGTTCAAAAAGCAGAACTGTGGAAAAACACTGACGGAGAGGTTGAGACAATAACTACAAAGTTCCTGGTTCTACTTTAGACCAGACTGGGACTTTAATTCAGTCACTTTAACCTTTTTTTTTTTTTTGCAAGTCATCTCACTTTTTTCCTGTAATTATCCAAAACAGGATGAATCTCCTTCTGAAAAATGATTTCAAAGTTAGACTCTGTTCTTATTTGTTGAGATATCATTCAAAGAAATGAACAAAGGAAGTGTGTGAGATTTGGGGAGCGTACAAACTGCTCCGTTTTGTTTTGATGAGGACAGTCGCATGAAATACAGTCGTATGTTGGTTATTCAGCAGCAGATATTGGAAGGTCCAACTTGAATCAGAACATCAGAAACTCCACCCTGATTCTTCAAACTTGGTAACATCACCAAAATTAACTCTGTGTCTGGAAAAAGTCAATCATGTTTCCATCTCTTTTAGTCCTCCAGCATGAACGTAAAAATCTTAATGCTCAACAATAATGCCTCTCTCTTCATGCATGTGTTTGTTTGTTGCAGTGCGTACCTTTGTAGGTGAACCCTGCTGTTATGAGGCTGGCCCTTGGATAGGTGAAGCAATCATGAAGTGCATCAAACAGACACCCACAAAACAGTGCAAATCCAAGAACTACGCGTAAGTACAGCATGATTTAACCAAGCGTACTCAGTCTAAAATGTCATTTGATCAGCTAAAGCAAACAAAAACACACATGTATCAACAAGAGTTCAGTATGTTACTTATAACCTGTCTAAGAATTTTGAGGAGAAAACTGCTCACTAGAGACAAGAAACAGCCTGATGAGGATAAGGAAATTAAATTGTCTGGTTATTTTTTTTACTTTCTTCTTGCTCCCAGGGTCAAAGTTAAGAATGGAAAATGGTACTGCATCTCATCGGACTCAAAGTGGATGAAACGTCAGGTGACATCGGTAGGAATCAATCTTTCATTCTTCATCCTCGATTCGAAAATATTTAAAATGCTGTAAACTGTGAATAAAATCATTATTTTATGGATTATGAACCATTTTATCTTTTTATTCAATAGTAAAAAGGGGAAAGACAACATTTAACACAATTAAAAACAGCTGGGACAGGGGCATTTTAACCACTGTGCTGTATTTTAACAACACTCTATTAACATCTGAGAACCCAGGAGCCCAGTTTCTAAAGTTCTGAGAGGGAACTGTTGTCTCATTCCTGTCTGATACGTGTTTTTAGCTTCTCGACAGTTCAGTTGAGCAGTTTCCACTTCAGTTTATCAGCAGGACTCTTCCACTGCAGAGCCGTGCTGTTGTAATCCCTGCAGAATGTGGTTTGTCAAATATAAAGAAGTCTTTGTTTGGATGGCTGCAGATGCTGCTCCTAAACCTGCTGCTGTATTAAAAAAAAAAACAAGTGTAGAGAATTGAAGAAACATCATCTCTTTCTCTCTCTGTTCTTCACAGGGTAAAGTGATCTGCAAACCTGGACTTAAGCATAAAACTGTGAAGCAACAACAAGAATGAAGCTGCAGAGGACAACTCAGCTGATGAAATCCTCCTGGCTTTTTAGGTTACATTTGTGTTTAGTTTAGTTTTTCAGTCTAATTCTCTGAAGCCTTGATCTTTGTGTTGAATGCTTTTTGAAATAAACAAATCTGGTCTTTATTTTTTATAGTGGCACTGTATGGATGGGTATTTCAGTGTGACCAAAAGTTAATGTACTCCATTGAAGTGTTTTGGCTCTGTGACTGAAATTTTAGTTAGATTTTGTCTTTTTAACTGACTGTAATTCCAAACAATTGAGTTATGGATCTTTGGTTCTTTCTTTTTCTTGACATGAAGTGTGCTAAATAAACAAACATGTAAGAATGCATATTGTCTATACCTCAGTTTTTTTTGTCTGACTTACACAACAGCTGCAATGCAAAAATGTCTTCCTCAAATAAAAACAAGTTTTAAACTAATCAAATCATTTGAAAATCAGTCTTTTGTGTGAAGTTATTGATGTCTTCAATCAGTAGCTGTCTTAAAAGTGGGGAAACTGAACAATTTAAACAAAATCAAATGAAAACAAAACACTAAAAGTTGTGTCATGCTTAAAAAATTCCTGGAGGAGCATCTCCAAACGAACGAGGGTAATTTCCAACGGGTTAGTGACATGACTGGGTATATAGAGGACATTCAGAGAGTCTCTCAGGAGTAAAGATGGACAAAGTTTCACCACTCTGTGAGAAACTGTGAGAGGAAATGGCTCAACGATTCAAGAGTAAAGTTTCTGTGGGTGAAAACCTGCAAAGAATCTGAGGATTTCATCAACCACAGAAACATCCAGAAACACCTTCTTTGGTCCAGAGACACAGTGAAAAACTATCCCATGTTTTTTTTTTTTTTTTTTTTTTTTTTTAAGCTCATGGATGCCTCATCTTCTGCTCTTAAGCGGAGAGGGACCACCTAGGTTGTTATCAGTGCACAGTTCAAAGTCCAACATTTGCGGTGGGGTGGAAACAACATAAGTCCATGGTCAGGATAGTTAACAATGACTTTGACCCTGAAGATCTTCAGATTACAGAAAGACAACGACATTCTGCACGTTTTGTATGGCTCTGTGGTAGAAGAGTCCTGATGCTAAACTCATCTGCCTGCAGTACCAACTTTTCACCCAGAGGAAATATATGGATACATGAAAAAGGAGACCCTGAACTGTGATGCATTTAAAAACTTAAATCAGAAAAAAAACTCACAAAGCTTTGTCCACGAATATTTACAGGGAGTTGCTAAAAGGATATGTAAACATGTCCCTGTCCTAAATGTTTTGAAATGTGTTGCTGGTAAATTCAAAATTAGATGTATATTTTTTGTATTTGTGTGTCTGCATACAAAACATTTTGTGCTTTACAGGAAAAAAAAAAAAAAAAAATACCCCACTTTTCTCGTTGAGGCGTGTCTCTCCAGGAACGTTACACAGGCAACAATAGTTCCTCGTTTGATGTGAAGCTGCATTTTTATAAGATAACATCTCCTTAGTTAACTTATCATCAGACCTGAGGGAGACCAACTGTCAGAAACACCAAAGCCGCTTCAGCCGAGATCCAGAGTCAGGTTTGGTGCCGTCCAGCGTTTGAGGATGAGGATGCCACTTTCTGCAGGACAATGGATCTGTCTGCTCACCTTCGCTGGAGTGACGCTTATCACCGCCTCAATAGGTAAATACAGAACATATTGATAAGTCAGTAGACAGCCTGAGGGAGTTATGAAATGCATATACTAGGACCACTTTTAAAACTGGCTGTTGGTTGATTTGTTTTTGTTATAATGCAAGAAGTAAAAAACAATTTATTTGACCTTGATTAATCCAAGTTTGAAAAGCCTCCCCCCCTTTTAACTACGAAGACGACATGATAAATTAAAGCATGAATCAAAAATATCTATCTTAATATTCATACCTAGTAGCTTAAGCGTTTGGTATAAAATGAGTGGCTCTCTGAAATGCACCAACCTGAAGACATGGAAGAAGAGAGCGGTTATTGTGAGCAAAAGATTTGTCCTAATAGGCGTTTTTTTTTTTACGGTGAAAACTCGGCAGACTGAGGTTTAATCTGAGCATGCATCACTAAAGTGTCCTCTCCTTGAGCTTGGTGGTGCATGATAGATTCTGTCTCAAAGAAGCAGCGATCTTGTTTAAAACTTAAAAATGAATTTGCAACAATCACCTTTGAGGGAGAATTTTGTGGGAAGAGCAAAACATGTGTTTATCTCTTTTTAAATGTTTTAGATGTTATAATGGCAGTGCCTAACTCATTGTATGGATGTGTGTGTGTACGTGTGTTGGTGCGTTACAGCAGATGTAGGAATACCCTGCTGTTATGAGGCTGCCCCTTATACACCTGATGAGATCGTACTGTGCTTCCAACAGACACCCACGAAGCAGTGCAGATCAAATAACTATGTGTAAGTACAACACGCTTACTCGTGTGTTTGCCAGAAATACAGATGACAAACGAGCCTCTGTGACACAGCTGACTGTTTTTGGTTTTTGAGACCATCAACTCTTTGACCCTTTCATTTTGTTTCTAGGGTCAAAGTTAAGAGTGGCGCATGGCAGTGCATCTTATGTGACTCAAAGTGGATAAAACAACAAATAAATAAGGTAAGACTCAGTCGATCAGCTTTTTTTGTTGGAAGAGGAGTTTCTCTGTCAGGTTAAACTAAAGAGAGAGATAATGTTAATATCCTCTTTGAAAACCCATTTTTACAAAAGTGTGCTTTTATAACTTAACTTTCAATTAAGTCTCAACTCATTTTATTATGAATTAAATTTATTTTATTTCATTTTATCTTATTATGATCATCATAATTCAATTTTAACTTATTTTCAAGAAAACCTAACACAGTTGGGGTTTCATCTTTCATCATCTTTCATTCTTTTATTGAATTCTAAATCATATCTGTTGACTGGCTGTTAAGTAAATTAAATTGAAGTCCTCTGCTGTTTTGAAAAGTGCGATATACATAAAGTTACTAATATGCTAACACACTGAAAAAGGAATAAAACAGATTTCTTTTTGCTGTCTTTCTCCTGCTTCTCTCCACAGGGGAAAATCAGCTGTTCTGAAACAAAAAAATTTGAATTCTGTGAGGAGTAAAAACAGGATGGAGCTCCTGAGAACTCCTCTGCCGATGAAACCCTCACAGCTTTTGGTGCTTTTCTGTTAAATTTCTTTTGCATTGCAGATTACACAATGCAGCGTTATTTACAGTAAGATGGATGAGAACAGTATTTTGGTTTTTGCACTGACAATCTTTCCATTGGTACAGGCTGAACATGTGATAATGATGACAAATTACTTGGTTATAAAACTTTAGTGTGGTTAGTTTAGTCCTTTTTTTGTGTTTTTTACTTGACATGCAAATCTAAAATTTGGTATTACATTGTTCCAATCATGATAACAATAGACGTGTGATAATGAAGCACAAATTACGGAGCGCAAATCATCTTTGTCTTAATCATCTGCTGTTGCCAATTATTTTCACAACCTGTGTTTGCAACATGTTTTTCTGAAATAAAAAAATAAAACTCCAGTTACAGTCTGACTCTTGTCTGAGCTTCACCTGACTGCATCAATCTAGTGTAAGAGATCAGGCAGTAACCCCGGGCCTCTATCCAGCAGGTAAAATGTTCTCCTCAGCCCTGGCCTTTGCAGGGCTGAGGGGGATGCTGGTCTGAGAGGAGAGAGTGATGAGGGTTTCCTTATCTTCTGTCCTCTGAGATCAGCACCATACTGGGTCATGGTACAGGGACACAAGGGAAAAACACCAGTGTCTCCAAGCCCTCCGATCCAGTGACCACTTAATTTCACTGCATGAGTAAAGAAGACAAAGATATTTTCTTCAGTGTGGAAGCGCTGCTGAGCACTTCTGTTTGTGAGAATAATGAGAGAACTCTCATGGCCTTCTTTCTATCTTAGAAATGTGCCCTCATAATGGCTGGAAATGTTTTTGTTGGTCTGAGGTGCAGGTTCTCTTTGTGTCCTCAAGGTAGCGCCTGACTACGCCAACATGGGTGCAAGTTCACTTGATAATTTTAGGTAAGAAAATGATAAGTGCATCGACGGGAAAATAAATGTGCAGTCCAAAACAGTCAGAGTTTGATGTTAAACTGATTGAAAAAAAATATATATTAAAATGCTTTTTACATGTTTTAGTGATTCAGGTTAAATTATAAAGTTAGAGTTAGGGTTAACTTTGAGGGTTAAGAAAGACGGCAACATTTAAAATACCATTTTTGAACTGTTTATAGTAAACTATAAGCCTTTCATGATTACAAAAAATGTTGATGAACATCTGAATTCATATTATTACGATACAGTATTTGTAAAAACAGACTTGGCTACATGTACAGGTTAGTGTTTGTCCTGTTATTGCAACATGTTCAGAAAGTAACTTTTCTTCATGTCATGGTGAGATGAAAAGTGAAGCGATAAGAAAGAGGAAGATGAGGCGGTTGTTGCACGCTAACATTTGTTTGCATAACTGTGTAGTAACCCGACATTTATAAATATGACTCTTATTCACCTGTGGAAAACAAAAGCAGAATCGTGAGAATCAAGCTAAAAAATGTCTTTGCTTCATTCTAGTCCAAACTGATAGATTTATTGTTTATATGAGTGGGTTAGATGTCCTCAACACTTATTTTTGTAGTTGTTTATTCTCAGCAAATATCAAGTCTTTTTTGAGTTGAGCTGCACTGCGAGCTGACACACTTGTTTACATTTGGGTAGTACAGCATTATGGCACTATGGCTGTTAAATTTAGCAATCATCCTGGTTGGGAATCATCCCGCACTACAGGTTAGACATAATATATGATCTACAATATTAAAAATATGAGTATTTGTTTAACCGAGTAACTCTTAGAGCTGACAAGCCAGAGAGTCAATGGTTCATTGAGTCTACTAAACAGACACATTTCAAGTATTAACTCAATAATTTATACATGCAACAACAGATACATTTATCCTGTATTTAATATACTGTTTACCACATCATCATTATTGTAACGTGTCTTTTTATATTCCTTATTATTACAGCATTCCTATTCACTGGAGTACTATTATTTAATCTGACACCTACCTGGTAGGGGCAGAGGTCAGAAAACATTACAATTACTGTGAGATCCAGTTTTGGTCTATAATACATTGATATATGTTGATTTTTCTTTACTTAATTCACGGATATTAAAGTATCTAATAGATGGAAATACTGCAGAACTGCTGCATCATTACAAAGGAACCTCTACAGATGTGCAATCTTGCCTGTTGCATCTGAACTTTCCGTCAACCTTCCTTTCTCACGATTTCCAGCGAAGTAGTGGCTTAATACCACCTTCATGTTGTTTCCTTTGTCAAGTTCTGCGGAAGAAGCAAACACCTTAACACAACCCTCCTGATGTTGCAACAAACATAGAAACAACCACCACACTGTACTTGCCTGCATGAGCTTGTAAATGGTTAAGAATCAGCGCACTTCAGGTTGTTTCTTGGAAATACTGCACACTTGCTGGTAGTTTGAAGCTGCTCAGAGGCTTAAGAACAATTCTCCAGTGAAGAATGGCGGTTTTTAAGTACATATAAACAGAAATAAAAAGACTGCATATCTGCACACAGATGCATTAGGAAGTACGTCATAAGTGACCTTTTACCAACCCCTCCAATGATGGTCATTATCACCGCCACATAAATATCCAGACTTCTATCAGATTGTGTAGTTGCAGTCCGATCAGTCTGCCTCTGGATCAAAATGTCCCTGAAGATCCTGTCCATCACCGTCCTGCTGTTCATGGGGTCCCTTGGGTCCTCTGCAGCCAGCCAGGAGACCCGCTGTAAGTACAAAGTTAGAAATGATGTTTATAAAACTCATTTCTTACTCCAGTCCAACAGATTTTAATTTCTGTTTTTAAATTCTAATGTGCCTGCCTCTCTGCAGATCTGTAGTTTTAAATCTTATCAATTGCCTTTAGAAACTCATTTTTACAGACTTATTTTATGTGAATTTACTTTTTTCAAACACTTTTCCATTTTAACTTGATTAACTTATTAGTAACACTTAATATTGACCAATAATTTACAGTAAATAAGCCACTTACAGAACCTAATAAGATGCTTGTGAACATTACTAATGATCAACAGTTTTAACAAAGTTTAATTGACACATTTATCTCACTCTCAATAGAAACATGTTTATATGCCTGTCTAAAACATCAATTAGGTGTTTATTAACATACTAAGATTTTACAAAAAATAACTTCAAATATCATACACTTGTAACAAATTTTTTTTGGAGTTTAAAAAGTAATAAGATGCTTGTTTACATTCATATAACAATTTGACTCTTTATTAAAAATTCTTTTATATAAATGTTTTTCTGATTCCCTCCTTTACTGTCCTTGTTTGTTTATGCACTCATTTATGATATTTCTTTATTCATTGGTTTGTTTATTTGTATCTTACTTATTCATTTTTTTGTATTCTGTTTTTTCTTGTTTCTTAAAAAGGTGCTATATGAATAAACTTATTATTATTTGGAGGCATTTTCTCAAGACTTCTGGTGACACCTGATGTAACACAAGAATGTATTCCCTTTTCAAAGAACTTACTCCCCAGCTGAAGTTCATAAAAAGGAGGAAAAACTAAAAAAATTAATTTACATCATAAGAAAATGTATAAAAGGATTTTATATATAACTTTCCTTGTTTCCCTCCTCGGTGTGTCTGTGTGTGTTTGTCAGATGAGAGGTCTTTATCTGTGCCCTGCTGTTATGAAGCTGGCCCTTACATACGAGAAAGGATCATCGAGTGCATCAGACAGATACCCACAAGGCAGTGCAACTTCAATAACTATGTGTAAGTAGAGCATGCTTTGCACATGTTTCAGTGCCGATTTCTTGAAGCTATTTGTTCTGCTTAAACCATTAAAACAAGGCCAGTTGAACGAGGGACATTGCTAATAACCCGATTCAGAACAATTATAAGTTTCAGAGGGGAATACTTTTGTTCAGGTTTAATATGCTGTTTAAACTTTGGAACCTATTGATAGAAGAAGACTGATCATCTTGAAATTGGCATCAGTTTAATGAGGTAATGAAAAAAATGAATATTTTCATCGTTTTCTTCTGTTTCCAGGGTCAAAACTGAGTCAGGAGAATGGTACTGTATTCAATCTGAGTCAAAGTGGATGAAAAGTCAAATACAGAAGGTAAGAATCAGTCCATCAGCTTCTTCTGTTGCCACCTTTGCCATTCTAGAAAATATCAATTGAGCTATCCTTCAGTGCTAAAAGTTGTTCATGTTTGGTAGGTTCAGTTAAAAGGACAATTACACTAATCATCTTGATATAAAACCTATAAAGTGAGTCTTTGTTACCTAAGAGGTAAAATAACGTCTGAATAACTCATGCCACCCCAATAACAGCAACAGATTGTATAAAGCCTAAAAGCTCCATCTCTGTGTTATCTGAAGTCTCTTGAAAATTAAAATTATAATACACATGAATAAAATCCTCTAAAACATGCATCCTGTCACTACAGATGCTGGTAACACTGTCAGACAAAATAAACAACATTTTCTTATTCCTGTCTCCTCCGCAGGGAGCAGTCGTCTGTACACCAGAAATCTAATACAAAAAAACGGAAAAGTGCTGTGGAGCAACAAAAGGATGAAGCTGCTGAGGACTGCTCTGCTCATGAAACCCTCACAGCTTTAAATGCTCTATCTGTTATATTTCCTTTCAAATGCAGTTCTTCTACATACTTTTCTGCAGCTTTTAGCAACTTAACTGCAGCGGTACAGTGTTAGTCTGTCTGCTGATACAAAATACTTCCACTGCTGTGTTTGCAACATGTCTTTTCTGACTAAAGAATAAACTAAATACATCTGAGTCTTGCCTGAGCTTCATCTGACGGCATCAATCTGCTGTGAGAGGAAAGACATGACACCAAGGACTCCAATTTAGCAGGTAGAATCCCCCAAAGTGAGTCAGAGGGTTTTGCTGGTCTTCATTAAACAGTTTTTCTATTTCATTGGGGATGGAAAAGAAGTCATAAAAAGGTTAAATGTTCAGACATAAAACAAGTTTAAGAGGAGCACTATGCATTAGTGCAAATAATACTAAATGGTGTAACAAAAACATTCAATACCCTCATTTTTAAGAAAAGTGCCAGACTTACGGCAACAAGTATGACTTTACTGTGGCTGCTTTAACATCAGTGTGGCCTACAGTTCAGTATAACTTTAAAGTTAACTAGTTATTCCTCACAGACCATCCTAAATACGACAAACTTCAGACAGGTAAAAAGGAAAAAGGGGTTAGGAGAGTCCTGAGTCATTACAAAGCGCAAATTAAGCTCATTGGAACATTTCAAGTTTTGGTTATAGGAAAAAACGGGCTTTGATTTGGCACCAAAATATAGCAGTGAAATCATCACTCAATTCTTGAAGCAGCCTTAAATCATCATAGAAATCATTAATCATAGACATTTTGACTTTTTTAAGAGACCTTTATAACTGAGCGTAGTTGTCACCATTAAAATGTTTTATTAAACCCATTACAGTATAATACATTTATATGAACCTTTTAGTAAAATTTTAAGGGTTATGTTGTTTGTAATCATGATGTAAAGCCTTAGTATAAGATACAAAACTAAGCTGAGCATGTGCTGTATAACCACTTTCTCCTTGAGCCTTACTGTTACAACGCAGGGTTGACCAACGGAAAAAAGGATCCAAAAATGCAGACTACAGAAAAATATTCATTTAAGAAGAACTAAATGAAAAGCAACAAAAACTTACTTCAAGTGTCCAACTGACACATCGAGGAACACGGTGACAGGCAGACAACACACACAATGAACCAACCAAGACAGAGGGGAAGACGCGGACTATATACACACACTGGGAAACGAGCAACAGGTGAGGCAGACGAGACACAGGTGAAACTCATGGGTGATCAACAAAGGAGTGAAAACATAGGAAGTAAAAACAGTCTAGAAACACAAGGAATCAAATATTGCAAAATAAAACAGTGTCTGCGTACAAAATATTTTGTGCTTTACATGATAAAAAAAATCCCCCACTTTTCTCTTTGAGGCGTGTCTCTCCAGGAACCTTGAACAGCCAACAACAGTTCCTCGTTTGATGTGAAGCTGCATTTTTATAACATCTCCTTAGTTAACCTATCATCAGACCTGAGCGAGTTCAGCTGTAAGAGACACCGCAACCGCCTCAGCTGAGATCCAGTCAGGTTTGGTGCCGTCCAGCGTTTGAGGATGAGGATGACACTTTCTGCAGGACACTGGATCTGTCTGCTCACCTTCGCTGGAGTGATGCTCATCACCGACTCATCAAGTAAATACAAAATATATTGATAAGTCAGTGAACAGCCTGAGGGAGTTGTTTTAGCTGCATGTTTGTTTCTGTTCTGATTTAAAAAGTTAAATAACTTTTGGGGATTTTTTATTTTTAATGGTTAATACTTGAATACTAAAAACATCTTGTTTCTATAACAAGTGAGTTGTGTTTACTCTTGCAGCTATAAATTACATAAGATTTTGAGATATGGGGGATGTGTTATAGCTCTGGATTTTATCTCTTAGGAAGCACATAAGTTGCCAGATCTTGTTCGAAGGAGGACAACACTAAAATGACTTTGTGACAAGACCTTTAATGAGGATCCGATGAAGGTGTCATAATGTCAAAGCTAGTTCCTTTGAATCCTCATGTGTGTGTTGGTTTATTGCAGTGGAAGCCATGGTAGGTGAACCCTGCTGTCTTAATGCTGAGCGGTACATTGGCGAACCGATCGTAGTGTGCATCAAACAGAAACCAACGAGGGGCTGCAACTCAGATAACTTTGCGTAAGTACAGCAAATGGACCTCAGTAATACAAGGAATGTGTAAACCGTCAACAGAAGAGAAATGAGAAAGCGAGAAAGAGAAAGCAGCAGGGTAAAATCATCAGAATGTAGAATTAACAGTTTTCATTTTGTTTCCAGGGTCAAAGTTAAGAGTGGCGACTGGTACTGTATCACAGCTGACTCACCGTGGATGAAACAGCAAATACAGCAGGTGAGAATGACTTTATCAGCCTCTCTTGTCACCACATTAGTTTCTCTGTCAAACCCTACCTGAGAAATGTTTTTGTCTTTTTCTCTCTTCTCCACAGGGTAAAGTCAGCTGTTCAGAAGAATCTGTTTTTCAGAAGAATTAAAATTGATGTTGGAAAAAAGATGAACCTATTGGGCTCATCTCTGCTGATGAAATCCTCCTGGATTTTGATGCTTCATCTGTTATATTTTCTTTTCAATGCTTTTTTCTCTACAGATTTTTCTGCAGCTTTTACCATCATGTTGAATTCTTCTCAAAATAAAGAAATATGACCAAGTCTTGATGAGCATTTCTGTGCTGAGTACACTATAAACACCATGACACATTAAGGTTACTGTAAGTGAAGCTCTAACATAAGGAAACAACATCACAACTACACAAGTGACAGAAGAATGAAGTAAGTATGGAGAGGGGTCAGGAGAGGATTCTGGTTTTGTTTTTGCAGCACAGCGGTCAAGACTTTTCAGACAATGACCCAACAGTTCAACCCTTTAAGATGTAGTAGAGACGCTGTTCCAGATGTTTCAAAAGAGTCTATATCTTTACACAAACCAACAGAATTTAAAATACCGTCTTTGGACTGTTTATAGTCAAATATGAGTGTCTCATGATTAGCAAATGTTTTGATGAACATCTGAGTTCATATTATTATGATCCAGTATTTTTGCAAACAGACTTGGCTGCATGTACAGTTTAGTGTTTGTCCTGTTATTGCAACATGTCCAATAAGTAACAATTTGTCATGTTACAGTGAGATGGATAATGATAAAGCGATAAGAAAGATAAAGACGCTGATGTTGCTTCATGCCAACATTTGTCTGAATGACTGTGTAGAGATCAGCCTGCCTGTGGATCAAAATGTCCCTGAAGATCCTGTCCATCACCGTCCTCCTGTTTATGGGGTCCCTCAGGTCCACTGCAGCCGGCAAATATGCCCCCAGTAAGTACAAAGTTAGAAATGCTGTTTAGAAAACTCATTTCTTACTTTAGTCTTACAGATGTTAATTTTTTTTATATTCTTTTGTGCCCGCCTCTCTTTAGATTTGTACTGATTTAAATCCTTTTAATTCCCTTTAGAAACTCATTCTTACAGACTTTTTTTTAGGTTTTTTTTCTACATCCACTTTTCTGTTTAAACTTGATTCACTTATTAAAAACAATATTGAGAAGATTATGTGTGTGTTGGTTAATTGCAGTGGGAGACATGGTAGGTGAATCCTGCTGTTATGTTGCTCAGCCGTACGTTGGCGAACCGATCGTAGAGTGCATCAAACAGAGACCAACGAGGTACTGCAACTCAAATGACTTTAAGTAAGTACAGCAAATGGGCCTCAGTGACACAGATAAGGTGTGATTAATGTCTTTTTACTTTTTTGAACTGTCAACAGAAGAGAAATGGTCTGAGGAACGAAGCACCAGGCTAAAATCATCAGAATGTCAAATTTACAGTTTTCATTTTGTTTCCAGGGTCAAAGTTGAGAGTGGCGACTGGTACTGTATCACATCTGACTCACCGTGGATGAAACAGCAAATACAGAAGGTAAGAAGGAGTTTATTACACATTAGTTACTTTGTCATACCCTACCTGAGAAATGACGGAGGTTAGCACATTCAGTAAAACGACACTTTTGTTCACCATCTTAAAACCTGCACAGTTACAGTCTTTGTTAACTGTTACAACAGAAAACTTTATAAAATCACAAACAACATAAAAGCTCAAGTTCAGAGAAAGCACTTAAACTCATTTTTGTCTTTTTCTCTCTTCTCCACAGGGTAAAGTCAGCTGTTAAGAAGAATTTTATTAGAAGAATGAAAATTGATGTTGGAAAAAAGATGAAACTATTGGGCTCATCTCTTTTTCTGCAGCTTCTACCATCATGTTGAATTCTTCTCACAATAAAGAAATATGACCAAGTCTTGATGAGCATTTCTGTGCTGAGTACACTATAAACACCATGACACATTAAGGTTACTGTGAGTGAAGCTCTAACATAAGGAAACAACATCACAACTACACAAGTGACAGAAGAATGAAGTAAGTATGGAGAGGGGTCAGGAGAGGATTCTGGTTTTGTTTTTGCAGCACAGCGGTCAAGACTTTTCAGACAATGACCCAACAGTTCAACCCTTTAAGATGTAGTAGAGACGCTGTTCCAGATGTTTCAAAAGAGTCTATATCTTTACACAAACCAACAGAATTTAAAATACCGTCTTTGGACTGTTTATAGTCAAATATGAGTGTCTCATGATTAGCAAATATTTTGATGAACATCTGAGTTCAAATTATTCTGATCCAGTATTTGTGCAAACAGACTTGGCTGCATGTACAGTTTAGTGTTTGTCCTGTTATTGCAACATGTCCAGTAAGTAACTTTTCTTCATGTCATGGTGAGATGGAAAATGATAAAGCGATAAGAAAGATAAAGAGGCTGATGTTGCTTCATGCCAACATTTGTTTGCATGACTGTGTAGTAATCTGACAGTTATTAAATACGACTCTTATTTTCCGTGGAAAACAAAAGCAGAATCATGAGAATCAAACTGAAAAATGTCTTTGCTTCATTCCAGTCCGAATCGATACATTTATTGTTGGTATGGTGTGCATGTTCAGATATCCTCTACACTTTGAAGTACATAAAAACACAAAAAGACTTCATGTCTGCACACAGATGCATTAGGAAATACGTCATAAGTGGCCTTTTACCAACCCCTCCAATGATGGTCATTATCACTTACCCATAAATATCCAGACTTCTATCAGATTGTGTAGTTGCAGTCCGATCAGTCTGCCTGTGGATGGAAATGTCCCTGAAGATCCTGTCCATCACCGTTCTCCTGTTCATGGGGTCCCTCTGGTCCCCTGCAGCCAGCCAGATTGGCCCCTGTAAGTACAAAGTTAGAAATGCTGTTTATAAAACTCATTTCTTACTCCAGTCTAACAGACTGTAATTTCTGTTTTTAAATTCTTTTGTGTCTGCCTCTCTGTAGATTTGTACTGATTTAAATCCTTTCAATCGCCTTTAGAAACTCATCTTTACAGACTTATTTTTATGTGAATTTACTTTTTCAAACACTTCTGTTTTAACTTGATTAACTTTTTAGAAACTGCATTGAGGAGAATTTCTCTTTTTAAAAAACGTCTTCCACAGCTGCATTTCATGAAAGGGGAAAACACTTAAAATTTTTAATTTACATTATAAGAAATGTACAAAAGGTCCTTATATATAAATAAGTTTGTTTCCCTCCTCTGTATGTCTGTGCGTGTTTGTCAGATATAATGTTTAAAGGTCAGCCGTGCTGTCTTGAAGCCGGCACCTCCATAAGTGAAGAGATCATGGAGTGCTTCTTACAGATACCCACAAAGAAGTGCAACTCCAGTAACTATGCGTAAGTAAGGCATATATACATATATATATAGGTAGGTAGGTAGGTAGACAGATATACAGATAGATAGATAGATAGATAGATAGATAGATAGATAGATAGATAGATAGATAGATAGATAGATAGATAGATAGATAGATAGATAGATAGATAGATAGATAGATAGATAGATAGATAGATAGATAGATAGATAGATAGATAGATATGAAATCAGATGAAGCTGTAGTTTTTCTTTTGCAAGAACATTGGGGGGAGAAGGAGTCCATTATTACCAGGTGTTGAAAAATGAACCTTTTTATCGTTTGCATCTAATTCCAGGGTTAAAGTTCTAGAGGGGAAATGGTACTGTATTCGATCAGACTCGGAGTGGATGGAAGAGCAAATACAGGAGGTGAGAATCAGTCCATCAGCTTCTCCTGTTGCCACCTTTGCCATTCTAGAAAATACAAATTTAGCTATCCTTTAGTGCCAAAAGTTGTTCTTGTTGATGTTTGGTAGGTTTAGTTAAAGGA
The DNA here is from genome assembly GCA_962446985.1 of Xyrichtys novacula. Taxonomy (NCBI): domain Eukaryota; kingdom Metazoa; phylum Chordata; class Actinopteri; order Labriformes; family Labridae; genus Xyrichtys; species Xyrichtys novacula. Next base: position 4,806,103 of record OY660883.1, read on the forward strand.
CAGTTACGCTAATCATCTTGATATAAAACCTACAAAATGAGTCTTTGTTAGCTAGGAGTAAACGTGACGTCTGAATAACTCATGTCGTCCCAATCATAGCAACAGACTGTATAAAACATTTTAAAATTTTAACATTTCAATAACATTTTCTTATTCCTGACTCCTCCACAGGCAAGAGTTGTCTGTACACCAATAATGTAAAACAAAAAACTGAAAAGTGCTGTGGAGCGACAAAAGAAAGAGGCTGCTGAGGACTGCTCTGCTGATGAAACCCTCACAGCTTTAAATTCTTTATTTGTTCTATTTCCTTTGAAATGCAGTTTTTCGACATACTTTTCTGCAGCTTTTAGCAACTTTACTGCAGCGGTACTGTGTGAATGGGTATTTCTGTCACATAAGGTTTATGAACCCGGTGAAACATCAAGTTTAATGTGAGTAAAACTTTCATATTCTGACTCCATAAAGGTAAGAAAATCACAGCAGCTCTCATCACATTAGGGGCTGGAAATGACCTTAAGTCCAATTACACTTTGCACAGGAAATTTATCAGCATGTTGTGATTACAAACAAATCCTGTGATGGTTTTTAGTTTTAGTTTTATGAACATTAAAGAGGCTAGGATGTCTCTCTCAAGAATCAAAATTAAAGAGTGCCAATCGTCTTTAACTCACTTTTTTTTTTTTTTTTTTAAATAGAAAATACTGCCACTCCTGTGTTTGCAACATGTCTTTACTAAATAAAAAATAAACCAAATACAGCTGAGTTTTTTTTTTCTCTTCTCTTTCTTTTAAACTCAATAAGGAAATAACATCACAACTACACAAGTGACAGAAGAATGAAGTAAGTAGTGAGAGGGGTCAGGAGAGGATTCTGGTTTTACAACACAGTGGTCAAGACCTTTCAGACAATAACCCAACTTTTCTACAACTGAGGTTGTATGATACAGACCTCGTGTACATACACTTGGCTACATGTACAGGTTAATGCTTATCATGTTGTTGTGACACGTCAACTTTTTGTTCAGTCATGGTGAAATGAGAAATGCAGTGATAAAAAAGAGGAAGAGTTTTTTTTCCCCTTTAATTTGTTTGTATGACTGTGAGGTGAAAACTTGCTTAAATACAGGCAGTATTGTAATGTTTGACTGCTCATTTACTGAGCTTCTCTCTTGTTTGTGAAAGTGATATGTGAAAGTGGCTGTAAGAGTTTTACCCTAACAAGGACCGGGCATGAGAAGCGAGGAGAGTTACTGGAATTGTCACAAGTTTATTCAAAATATTGGAAAGCAGAGAAAATCTCAGGAGAACAGATGTCTCAGAGTCCTTCTCTCATCACACAATAAATATCAGTTTTTTTTCCCTTATAATCTTTTGGAGATCACCATGGTCAAGATTCTCCTGCTCAACTCTGTCCATTTATACAGCTTTAAGATTCAACATTACAAAAGTGAAAAACGGTTTGCATTGATTTTGTCCTTCCTTTCTGCCCTCACACTTTTGCTGGGAGGTTATTCTACAATCCTCAATTCCTCATCTCTTTTTTCTTGAGGGATGTAAACAGCATGTAAAAAACACTCGACCAGATGTGAAAAACCCTCAAAATTTTGCACATGATACCGCCCCGTGTATCAGTGTCCTCTGTTTAAGGACTCAGAATGAGGTCACCCTACTTAAGTAATTGCGTCAGCTTATCGTTGCAGTCTTAGTTTTCAGTCTGATCAGTTGACTATTCACCAAAATGTCCGTAAGGATCCTGACCATCTTTGCTTTCCTGTTCCCGGTGTTTACCTGGTCCTCTGTACAGAAGTTCTACCTGCCAGGTAAGTACAAAATAATCCCCATAACATATAACAACGGAGTGAACCGCATTACATGATTACTGCAGTTTTCATCGAGTTGTTCACAAACTTTTGTCGTAAGATTTTTATCCCTAAACTTTGGGACAGTGTCACCGTTTCAGCTAACATCACCTCAGAGGTTTTGAAATGACTATTTCTCATGGTATCATCTGCTAAAATCTAATAAGATAAAAAAAAGAGGAGTTATTTTCCTTTACTTAAAAGAATGAAAAACAGGAACTATTATTTCATCACTTTTCATTGTTTTTACTGGTTTGGGAAGTCTTCGTACCTCTTCAAACTTTTTGTTGTTTTATTCTTTTGTCATGGTTTTTCCTTTTATCTTTTGCCGTTTTTTTGTCATGTTTAACTCATTTTATTCCTTTTTTAAATATTTTGACAGTCTAGCTTTTTTAATTTCCTTCTCATTTCTGTCATTTCACAGTTTTTAGCTATCTATTCATTCATTTCTAATATCTCTCTTGCTGTTAAATCACCAGTTATTTTGAAATTTAAGATCTTCAGTCTTAGTTTCCTCACACTTGAAAAAAAATTCACTTTATTGAATATGTGAAGCACTTTCAAATAATGATAATAATAATAATAATAATAATAATAATAATACATTGTTATTATTATTATTATTATTTTTAGTATCAGTATTAGTATTATTATTATTATTATTGTTTAGGGACATATACTTGCCCTGGATTTGATCTCCCATTAGAGGTTTAGGCTGATCTGTCTTATTCACATGAGGACAACACTTAAAATAAATAAAATAAAGTCCAGAACCTCAGTGACCATTCCACCTGACATGAACACCTTGTAGGAAGCAGTTCTTTAAAAATATGGCAGTATGTTGGTCCTTCAGCAGCAAACATTTGGAGATATTTAGAAGCTTACTGATGTCAATGAATCCTATCTGAGTTTTACTCTCAAGGTTTGGAAAAAGTCAATCATGTTTTGATCTCCTTTAGCAGCAGCTGCTGCATTCCTGAAGATGTTGTAACATCACTGCCTCTGTGTGTTTGTCACTATACAGATGTTGGTCCAAGCTGCTGTTACGAAGGTGGCCCTTATATACCTTTCAAGATTATAAAGTGCATCCATCAGACACGCATGAGGGATTGCCGCACAAAAAACTATGCGTAAGTACAGCATGCTTTACCAATGTTAATCAAAGTCAAGTCAAAGTCATTTGATCTGCTAAAACACAAACTAACGACTCATATCTAATTACAGGAATTAAAGACATTGCTAATAGCCAATTTTAAAATCATGTTCAATGTGGGAGGACAATAACTTCTTTAGTAAAATGTACAAAATACACTGAATCTGACCATGAAGGTGTTTTTCTTGAGCAAACAGCCCTAATCAAAGCAGAATAACGACCCTTAAGGAGTCTATAACCAGGTTTCACATGTCCAACAAGTCTGTCCTTCATTGAAACCTGATCAAAGATTTTGGGGGTTTTATCCCTCACAGAAGTAAATGTTTTACTGACTAAACACTAAGTAAAGCGAGTACACTCTTCAGCTGAATCCCTAATTGCTTCTGACTCCAATCTGATAACAGGTGATCTATGTGACACAGTTCATATGTGATTAAAAACGCTTGACTGTTTGAAACCATCAACAGAAGAAAACTGATCTTCAGGAGTGAGCCTATCAAGGATCAATGAACAAAGATGTTTTAAAGTTTTATCCTGTCTGTCTGCTTCCAGGGTTCAGGTTGAGGGTGGCGAATGGAAATGTATTGACTCTGAGTCAAAGTGGATGAAACAGCAAATACAGAAGGTAAGAATCAGTCTATCAGCCTCTCTTTTAGCCACATTAGTTACTGTCATACCCTACCTGGGCAGACAATCATGTCTGAAGCAGTCCATCAACATGGTTTGTCATTTGTGTTACAACAGCAGACTGTGTAAAAGCAGACAAGCTCCAGCAAAGGGAAGCAAAAACATCTAGCACTCCCTCTACTGGCTGGCTGCAGTTTAGGTCAATCCCCTCAAACATACTTAGTGTCATTACAGGCAGCTCTTATTCTGTTTATATGTCCATGTAGGGTTTTACAAAACAGACTTTGAATATAAATATGATTCTAGTGAAAAGAAAATTATGTCAATTCTGTTTTTTTAATGCCATGGCAACAAAAATCAACTCCTGGCCATTCAGGGTTGCTTTATTTTGTCATTTTTCCAACCCACACACTGTGTTTGTTCAGAAGAGTTCTTTTAACAAATCTCTACATTAAATAGAAAAATAATAAAATTACTGTAAGACAAAATGAATAATGCTCTCATTACTCCTGACTCCACAGGGAATTATAAACTGCACTGAAGGCAGAAAATACAACTGATGTGGAGAAGCAAAAACAATGAGGACTCCTCTGCTGATGAATTCCTCCTGGCTTTTGATGCTTTATCTGTTTTATTTTTTTTGCAATGCTGTCTTTTTAAAGACTTTTCTGCAGCTTTTACCATCATGTTGAATTCTCTTCAAAATAAACAAATTTGACTAAGTCCTGTTAACTGATTGTACAATGTTATGCTGGCACTGTGTGAATGAGTATTTCTGTGCTGAGTACACTATGAACACCTTTAAACATTAAGGTTACTGTGAGTGAAGCTCTAACATTTAAACTCAATGAGAAAATAACATCACAACTACACAAGTGATTAAATAGGGTGACCATACATCCTCTTTGACCTGGACATGTCCTCTTTTTAGGGTCTGCCTGGCCTGTCCAGGGGGAGTTTAAAAAATCCTCCAAATGTGTGGGTTTTGTATGCAAGTTTTGGGTTTGTGTAGTGTGGACTTGTTGTGGACTCCCCTTTTTTTGGGGATTCAGAATGAGGTCGCCCTACTTAGGTGATTACGTCAGCTTATTGTTGCAGTCCTAGTTTTCAGTCTGATCAGTTTATTATCCACCAGCCAGTATGTTGGTAAAAATGTCTGTAAGGATCCTGACCGTCTCTGCCCTCCTGTTCTTGGTGTTTACCTGGTCCACTGTACAGAAGTTATACCCACCAGGTAAGTAAAAGTTTTTCCCCATGACATATAACAACGGAGTGAACCACATTGCATGATTACTGCAGTTTTCATTGAGCTTGTTCACAAACTTTTGTCGTAAGATTTTTATACCCAAACATTGGGACAGTGTCACCATTTTAATTAACATCACCTCTGAGGTTTTGAAATGACTATTTCTCGTGCTATCATCTGCTAAAATCTAATAAAGATAAATAAAGAGGAGTTATTTTACTGTTTTTTGAAGAATAAAAAACAGGAACTGAAATTTCATCACTTTTTGTTGTTTTTACTGGTTTGGGGAAATCATTTAACCTCTTTATAATTTTTGTTGTTTTATTCTTTTGTCATTGTTTTTCTTTAATCTTTTTTTTTTGTCATGTTAAACTCCTTTTTTTCCTTTTTCCTTTGTCAGTCTAACTTTTTTAGTTTCCTTTCCATTTCTGTTATTTCAGTCTTTTTAGCTATCTATTCATTCATTTCTTATATCTCTCTTGCTGTTAAATCACCATTTTTTAATTTTAGATCTTCAGTCTTAGTTTCCTCACACTTTTTTTTCAAATTTTTTCACTTAATTTCATATGTGAAGCACTTTGTAACCCTATTTTGAAAAAACAAACCATTATATAACAATAATTAAAATAACAACAACAACACTAATAATAATAATAATAATAATAATAATTATTATTATTATTATTATTATTATTAATTTATTTTATTATTATTATTTATTTATGTTATTATTATTATTATTATTATTATTATTATTATTATTATCTAGGGACATATATTTGCCCTGGATTTAAACTCCTATGAGAGATTCAGGCTGATCTGTCTTATTCACAGGACAACACTTAAATAAAATAAAGTCCAGAACCTCAGTGACCATTCCACCTGACATGAACACCTTGTAGGAAGCAGTTCTTTCAAAATATGGCAGTATGTTGGTCCTTCAGCAGCAAACATTTGGAGATACTTAGAAGCTTACTGATGTCACTGAATCATATCTGAGTTTTACTCTCAAGGTTTGGAAAAAGTCAATCATGTTTTGATCTCCTTTAGCAGCAGCTGCTGCATTCCTAAAGATGTTGTAACATCAGTGCCTCTGTGTGTTTGTCACTATACAGATATTGGTCCAAGCTGCTGCTACGGAGCAGGCCCTTATATACCTTTCAAGATTACAGTGTATCAAACAGAGAATCACGAAGTATTGCACCTCAAATAACTATGCGTAAGTACAGCATGCTTTACCCACGTTAATCAAAGTCAAGTCAAAGTCATTTGATCTGCTAAAACACAAACTAACGAGTCATCGCTAATGACAGGAATTAAAGACATTGCTTATAGCCAATTTTAAAATCATGTTCAATGTGGGAGGACAATAACTTCTCAGCTGAATCCCTATTGCTTCTGACTCCAATCTGATAACAGGTGACCTATGTGACACAGTTCATATGTGAGTAAAACTCTTTGGAACCATCAACAGAAGAAAACTGATCTTCAGGAGTGAGCCTATCAAGGATCAATGAACAAAGATGCTTTAAAGTTTTATCCTTTCTGTCTGCTTTCAGGGTCATGGTTGAGAGTGGCGAATGGTTCTGTATTAACTTTTGGTCAAGGTGGATCAAACAGCAAATACGACAGGTAAGAATCAGTCTATCAGCCTCTCTTGTAACCACATTAGTTACTCTGTCATACCCTACCTAGGCAGACAATCATGTCTAAAGCAGTCCATCAACATGCTTTGTCATTTGTGTTACAACAGCAGACTGTATAAAAGCAGACAAGCTCCAGCAAAGGGAAGCAAAACATCTAGCACTCCCTCTACTGGCTGGCTGCAGTTTAGGTCAATCCCCTCAAACATACTTTCTGTCATTACAGGCAGCTCTTATTCTGTTCATATGTCCATGTAGGGTTTTACAAAACAGACTTTGAACTTGAATATTAATCTAGTAAAAAGAAAATTATGTCAATTCTGTTTTTTTTTTTATGCCATGGCAACAAAAATCAACTCCTGGGCATTCAGGTCATTAGTAACCTAGGAGTAAACGTGACGTCTGAATAAATCATGCCGCCCCAATCATAGCAACAGACTGTATAAAACATTTTAAAATTTTAACATTTCAATAACATTTTCTTATTCCTGACTCCTCCACAGGCAAGAGTTGTCTGTACACCAATAATGTAAAACAAAAAACAGAAAAGTGCTGTGGAGCGAGAAAAGGAAGAGGCTGCTGAGGACTGCTCTGCTGATGAAACCCTCACAGCTTTAAATTCTTTATTTGTTCTATTTCCTTTCAAATGCAGTTTTTCGACATACTTTTCTGCAGCTTTTAGCAACTTTACTGCAGCGGTACTGTGTGAATGGGTATTTCTGTCACATAAAGTTTATGAACCCGGTGAAACATCAAGTTTAATGTGAGTAAAACTTTCATATTCTGACTCCATAAAGGTAAGAAAATCACAGCAGCTCTCATCACATTAGGGGCTGGATATGACCTTAAGTCCAATTACACTTTGCACAGGACATTGATCAGCATGTTTTGATTACAAACAAATCCTGTGATGGTTTTTAGTTTTAGTTTTATGAACATTAAAGAGGCTAGGATGTCTCTCTCACGAATCAAAATTAAAGAGTGCCAATCGTCTTTAACTCACTTTTTTTTTTTTTTTTTTTAAATAGAAAATACTGCCACTCCTGTGTTTGCAACATGTCTTTACTAAATAAAAAATAAACCAAATACAGCTGAGTTTTTTTTTTTTCTCTTCTCTTTCGGGGCGGGGACAGGGAATGGGGGTGGGGTGTGTGTGACAGGTTTAATGTTAAGGCAACAGTTTACAAAGTAATTTTCGACCAGTTTTCTAAAATGTTCAAACTTATATGAGAAAAAATGGTGAAGTTTGCTCATCTTTAGACCACCGTATTAACTACTATTGACAAAACTTTAGGATCAGCAGTAGATCATCAAGATCAGCAATTTGTTTGTATGTCTGAGGTGAAAACTTGCTAAAATACAGGCAGTGTTTTTATGTGTGTTCAACTCTGTCCATTTATACAGCTTTAAGATTCAACATTACAACAGTGCTCAATAACAGATTCTTAAGCCTTTTATGCTTCAACTGTTTCTCAAAAAAAAAAAAAAAAATACAAAAAATTTGCAGTGATTTTGTCCTTCCTTTCTGCCCTCACACTTTTGCTGGGAGGTTATTCTACAATCCTCAATTTCTCATCTCTTTTTTTCTTGAAGGATGTAAACAGCGAGCTCAACTGTCCTCACCCAGCACTTCCTGTAGTGTGCTGCAGTTACAGTTGGGCATGAAGCGGTTGGTGAGTGATTTACAACAACAACACGATGAGTTGAATTTTCGCTTCAACTAATTTTTGTTGTAGACTTAACAGTTTAGGGTGACCTCTTTTACCCGAACATGTCCTCTTTTTGGGGGCTGCCAGGCCTGTCAAAGAGGAGTTTACAAAATCCTTCAAATGTTCAGGGTTTTGTATGGAAGTTTTGAGTTTGTGTAGCGTGAACTTATTGAGTTAGATGCATGTAAAAAACACTCGACCAGATGTGAAAAACCCTCAAAATTTTGCGCATGACACCGCCCCTAAAGCAGTGGCCTCTGTTTGAGAATTTAGAATGAGGTCACCCTACTTAAGTGATTGTGTCAGCTTATCGTTGCAGTCTTAGTTTTCAGTCTGATCAGTTGACTATTCACCAAAATGTCCGTGAGGATCCTGACCATCTCTGCCCTCCTGTTCTCTGTGTTTATCTGGTCCTCTGTGCAGAAGTCACACCCACCAGGTAAGTACAAAATTATCCCCATAACATATTACAAGGGATTCAACTGAATTAGATGATTACTGCAGTTTTCATTGAGCTTGTTCACAAACTATTGTCGTAAGATTTTTATCCCTAAACATTGTCACCGTTTTAGCTAACATCACCTCGGAGGTTTTGAAATGACTATTTCTCGTGGTATCATCTGCTAAAATCTAATGAAGATGAATAAAGAGGAGTTATTTTCCTTTATTTAAAAGAATGAAAAATAGGAACTGAAATTTCATCACTTTTTGTTGTCTTCACTGGTTTGGGAAATCATTATACCTCTTCCAACTTTTTGGTTTTTTTTATTCTTCTGTCACTGTTTTTCTTTTATCTATTAGCTGTTTTTGTCATGTTTAACTCATTTTATTCCTTTTTTAAATATTTTGGCAGTCTAACTTTTTTAGTTTCCTTCCCGTTTCTGTCATTTCACTCTTTTTAGCTCTCTCATCATTCATTTCTAATATCTCTCTTTCTGTTAAATCACCAGTTATTTTTTAAATTTTAGATCTTCAGTCTTAGTTTCCTCACACTTAAATTTTTTTTTTTCACTTTATCTCATATGTGAAGCACTTTGTAACCCTATTGTGAAATAATAATTTCACAATAGGGTTACATAATTATAATTATAAGTATAATTATCCTCGTCATCATTTTCTTCCGCCTCATCCGGGTCAGGGTCGCGGGGCAGCAGCTTCAGGAGGGAAGCCCAGACGGCCCTCACCCCGGCCACTTCCACCAGCTCCTCCGGGGGGATTCCCAGGCGCTCCCAGGCCAGGTGAGAGATATAATCCCTCCACCTGGTCCTGGGCCAGCCACGAGGTCTCCTCCCGGTGGGACATGTCTGGAACTCCACTAACGGGAGGCGTCCAGAAGGCATCCTAACCAGATGCCTGAGCTACCTCAGCTGACTCCTCTCAACGTGGAGGAGCAGCGGTTCTCTGAGCGCCTCCCGAGTGTTATTATAATTATTATTATGATTTTTATTAATATTATTATTATTATTATTATTATTATATAGGGACATATATCTGCCCTGGATTTAATCTCCCATGAGAGGTTTAGGCTGATCTGTCTTATTCACATGAGGACAACACTTAAAATGAATAAAATAAAGTCCAGAACCTCAGTGACCATTCCACCTGACATGAACACCTTGTAGGAAGCAGTTCTTTAAAAATATGGCAGTATGTTGGTCCTTCAGCAGCAAACATTTGGAGATATTTAGAAGCTTACTGATGTCACTGAATCATATCTGAGTTTTACGCTCAAGGTTTGGAAAAAGTCAATCATGTTTTGATCTCCTTTAGCAGCAGCTGCTGCGTTCCTTAAGATGTTGTAACATCACTGCCTCTGTGTGTTTGTCACTATACAGATGTTGGTCCAAGCTGCTGTTACGAAGGTGGCCCTTATATAAAACCAAGGATCATAAAGTGCATCCATCAGACACGCATGAGGAATTGCCGCACAAAAAACTATGCGTAAGTACAGCATGCTTTACCAATGTTAATCAAAGTCAAGTCAAAGTCATTTGATCTGCTAAAACACAAACTAACGAGTCATAGCTAATGACAGGAATTAAAGACATTGCTAATAGCCAATTTTAAAATCATGTTCAATGTGGGAGGACAATAACTTCTTTAGTAAAATGTACAAATTATACACTGAATCTGACCATGAAGGTGTTTTTCTTGAGCAAACAGCCCTAATCAAAGCAGAATAACGACCCTTAAGGAGTCTATAACCAGGTTTCACATGTCCAACAAGTCTGTCCTTCATTGAAACCTGATCAAAGATTTTGGGGGTTTTATCCCTCACAGAAGTAAATGTTTTGCTGACTAAATACTAAGTAAAGCGAGTACACTCTTCAGCTGAATCCCTAATTGCTTCTGACTCCAATCTGATAACAGGTGATCTATGTGACACAGTTCATATGTGATTAAAAACGCTTGACTGTTTGAAACCATCAACAGAAGAAAACTGATCTTCAGGAGTGAGCCTATCAAGGATCAATGAACAAAGATGTTTTAAAGTTTTATCCTGTCTGTCTGCTTCCAGGGTTCAGGTTGAGGGTGGCGAATGGAAATGTATTGACTCTGAGTCAAAGTGGATGAAACAGCAAATACAGAAGGTAAGAATCAGTCTATCAGCCTCTCTTTTAGCCACATTAGTTACTCTGTCATACCCTACCTGGGCAGTCAATCATGTCTGAAGCAGTCCATCAACATGGTTTGTCATTTGTGTTACAACAGCAGACTGTATAAAAGCAGACAAGCTCCAGCAAAGGGAAGCAAAAACATCTAGCACTCCCTCTACTGGCTGGCTGCAGTTTAGGTCAATCCCCTCAAACATACTTAGTGTCATTACAGGCAGCTCTTATTCTGTTTATATGTCCATGTAGGGTTTTACAAAACAGACTTTGAACTTGAATATTATTCTAGTGAAAAGAAAATTATGTCAATTCAGTTTTTTTTAAATGCAACAAAAATCAACTCCTGGGTATTCAGGGCTGCTTTATTTTGTCATTTTGGATTTCTTTTAACATGTCTCTACATTAAATATGATAAAAAAAATTACTGAAAGACAGAATGAATAATGCTCGCATTCCTCCTGACTCCACAGGGAATTGTAACCTGCACTGAAGAAAGAAAATACAACTGATGTGGAGAAGCAAAAACAATGAGGACTCCTCTTCTGATGAATTCCTCCTGGCTTTTGATGCTTTATCTGTTTTATTTTTTTTGCAATGCTGTCTTTCTACAGACTTTTCTGCAGCTTTTACCATCATGTTGAATTCTCTTCAAAATAAACAAATTTGACTAAGTCCTGTTAACTGATTGTACAATGTTATGCTGGCACTGTGTGGATGAGTATTACTGTGCTGAGTACACTATGAACATCTTGACACATTAAGGTTACTGTGAGTCAAGCTTTGACATTTAAACTCAATCAGGAAATAACATCTCTGCAGCTCATCAAAACCACACAAGTGATAAAAAAAATAAATACAAAAAAAAAAAAAAACTGAAACAGCAATGCATGAGAGAAGCTTATCAAGATGTTAAAACGCTTTCATAAAAAAGCTGTGTGATATGTTACTGCACAACATGTAAACAACTTTTGGTCAGGTCATGTTGAAAAGGAAAATGAGGCAACAAGAAAGAAGAAGAGGAGGCAGTTGCTTCACCATAACGTATGTTTGCATGACTATAGAGCAAAGCCACAATTATGAAATATGACTTATATTTTCTGGTTGAAGAAGTATTGGTAATGTTAGGAAAATCAAAATGTCTCTTTGCCCTCTACTAGAGTCCAATGTTGATGATTGAAACATATCCAGTTTTGACCAATGACCAATCATGACCAATAGAATAATTATCTTCCTCCATTTCAGCAGCACAACCTGTACTTTGTCAGCAAAGGAGAATATTGTACTTGGTTGCTAATAGACTGCACACCCTGATCAAAGAGGTTTTTTTTTTTTTTAGGGATTTCTCTTGACATTATTCCCAGATGGCAGTCTTGACAACAAGTGGTATCAGTGGCCAACGAGTTGGTCATGCCTTTTCTTTATAAAACAACTTTTTCTTTCTTAACGTTGACATTGTGACTGCAGGTTTTGTATTTCCCCCATAGATGGAGACAGAGTTAAGTTAATAGCTTACCTATCACCTCAATGGCTACTGTATACCTAAAATCACTGTATACCAACAAAGTCTTTGTAAGACACTGAATGTTAATAAACCTCAAAGAGAAGGCAGCATGGTTAATTTTGTACATGGCCTAGTTGGCCTGTCCAAACTCTTTTCATGTCTTCCTCTTTTTTTGTTTTTTTAACAACTTGAAGCAAATTTGGAAGCAGGGGAGGAAGTTATTCAACAATTTCAATATTGTCCAACCTTGTGTGGAAAACATGAAGTCACAAGTTTCCACTGTGAAATGCCTCTCAGTCAAGAATCCCCTTTTTGACTGGAAAATACTATCATTCTTGTTGTCTCATCTGCGGTCTTTTCTAAATAATCCACTTAATTAATATGGCTTTGGACACGCCGATGCAAACCGTACCTATACCTTTAGTTTTCTATCTTTATCGTCATCACACTGAAGCAGATCTGGGAAGCTATTACCCGTAACTGCAGATTCAGAGAAGTTTTAAAAAAGCAGAAGAAATCCCCTCATGGGTAAACTTAGAACTATTTTCATGATTAAAAGTGAAAGATAGCGTGCAGTGTGGGAGAATCACATGGTCTCTGAGAAAGATCAGCAATATGAAGTTAGTGCGGGACTTTTTAAGTACTAACTCTATAAATATATCAGATCTCACAGCTCAATAAGCTAGAGACCCAACAATTATAAAGCAGCGATGAAAAAAAAAAAAAAAAAAGGTTAGGGGTTTTTGGCTAAATTTTCAATTAAATATTTGTATCAGTATCTGTATCTGGACCTTGTCACAATCAGTACAGCTTTGATCATGACTGTCGCTATAAGGTGTTTTTCTTGTTTTAATCCACGAGTGTTGTGTTTGTATGAGTGATTTCTTTCCCAGGTTTACAAAACGGGACAGGAAATCCACTTTGGAGTCCACCTGCCCCTGTGGCATTGAGCTATTGCATGTGGCTGATTAAATTTAACAAGACTTCAAGTCAAAGCAAAAGGCTGTTATAGATATTTCAGGAAAATACTGACTTTAGTTTATCAGTATGAGGTTGGTTAGTGTCTTCATTCTAGCCTTGCTGAAAATAAACCATGACTGAGAGGCAAGAGAGTCACTGTATTCCTCCTAAATGATGTCAGCGTGTATGAGGGGGGTCATCATGGGCTCATAGCTTGCTGCTGGAAACCCCCTTCAAATGAGCCTGTGATGAGATAATCAGCTCATGTCTGTGCGTGAGAGCAGGGAGATGTTTTTTAAGTCACTTTCAGTTTAGTTCTCAGTGTGCCAAGGCTTTTGATTTAATCTGTGTGGTTTGAGGTTGTTCCGTTGTTGATGCACATCAATATAATTTCTCCAATTTCTCACTGAAGGGGCATGCTAAAGTCTTTCAAACAGCTGAATAAAAAGATGGTCTTTGAGGTCCTAGATATTCATTGTAGCTGCTCTTAAATTCATCATCCAGAGTCAGAGGCCACAGGTGACAGTAGGCAGATCTATCCGAGCATCTCCACGACTTTCCTCATAGAAATGTATCATTTCTAAATTTATGAGCATACCTGTTGGATTATTGCACTGCATCAACTTAACTTATGGTGAGCCACAAGCTGAACACAGGTTCTTCATGTGTTAATACACATATGACAGGACAGGAAGTCATGTCTGTGTGGGCACACGCTTTTTGCAGCATGGTTGAGGAACTTCCTCTTCTGGTCCACAGAGACTTCTGAGATCAATAAAACCGTTTCACTCTCGGTCAGTTCTGCCATCAGTTTCTGCCGGCAGTCACTTGGTTACAGATCTGTATACTGTTGGAAAATCTACATTTTGCATAAATCATTATACATTTGGAAACAGAGTATGTATAGCGTGCTCAGATTGGCTTTAATCAGTTCTGCTGAAAGATAGCTGAGCTGATTAAATGAGAGAAGAGGAAGTGGTTAATGACTTCATGCAGGTGGTATTCAACGAAGGAAGAGCAATTTTCACTAATACACTGGAATTAACACCTTTTACAGTATATTTTTGGAACTCTATGTGGTAATAATCTACAGGCTTAGGACCCTTGTAAAAAAAAGCTGGTACGAAACCCTTGGACGAGGGGACTACAGCTTATACACAGCCTACACAGTTATGGTCAACATAATAGAAATATGAATAATTTGCTTCCAGTAATTTTGGGGCTCCCCATTAAAGGTGGAGATGTCTAATCATTACTCATCCCAAATGTATTCATGGTGTGGTTAAGATACTGCAAACAGCTTTATCGTCACTGTGATGATTTAACTATTATTTGCTTTCTGGCTAAAAACTCCAAAATGCGCGGAAATCTACTGAGAAAATTCCAAAGACTTTATAATTTAAAGTCCTTAACAATTTCATTGAAAGAGGACAAGTTGCAATAAAAAGTTCACAAGTAAATGTTCAAATATGATACTGCTGTGTTTGTATGTTTGTCTGCTTCTATTCTGACATGAAGCACGTCATGCTGCAGCTGTGACAAGTTTCTGAGAATTTAAAAACCTCATTTTATCATGTTGACACCCAGAAAAACACATCTCCAAGTGTTGTTTTATCACAGTTTTTTCAACTTTGTTTCCTCTGGTAGATTATGAACACTTGGTGTATGTGTTCGTTCCTTCCTCTTTTCATCATTTCTAGACCATCGTTGTCAAGAAGTTTCTGTTTATTTTCTCCACTCCTGTGGATAAAGCGGAGGGGTGCCAAACCAGTCCTTGCTTATCTCGTCCTCTAAAGTCGTCTTTAATCTTCTGATCAAAAAAAGCTCGCCCTGCTGACTTTCGACAATCAAATAAATCATGTACTATCAACACTTGAAGTGGAAATTGTGACAGGGATGTTTCTGCAGCTGCTCGGCTGACACCAACCCCCTCACAGAGGTTTCAGGTATTAAAAAAAACTACTTTTGTAGATTGTAAAAAATCATCAGTGTGGATTTCAGACCATTTCGAATAAGCTGGAAAATTCCCCATAGAAGTGTTAAAAATATAAATAAAATAAAATCAGCTTTATAACTGAGAAGCATTAAAAAGACTGAAGCCCTCATTTTGCTTCTTTACACACTGAGTTGAGATGACTTGTCCCTATTTCATTCATGCACATATAACTTCACCTTATTTTAAGTATTTAGCAGTTGAAAATATCACTAAACTGCTGTGTCATTGTGGAGGAACTTCAGAAAGTGACACCTAGACTTTTTAACTTCACCCTCTCTTTAAAGTATTTCCAGTGAAGAAGTAACTAAAACCCATCTTGTGACATTTCTGCTTCGTTCAAGTTCCCTGAAGAAGAAATATTCAGAAACTACAAAACAAGAATCATCCACGACCTTTAAAAAACCCTCCTGATGTTGCAAAAAGGTAGCAACACTCACCACATGGTGCATTATCTTTTCACACTTGTCTGAGTGTGAGTGTGTTTTGTAATGTATGCATCAACACATGGGGTTGGTTTCTCAGAAATGTTGTATATACTTGTTGGTGGTTTGAGGTTGCTCAGATGGCTATAAACAGTTCTATGACGAAGGATGCAGGTGTTTAAAAATGTGAGAAAACCATCACTCACTGAAAGCACGTCCATAAATGCATGAGGAAGTACCTCATAAGTACTGCCTTCACCCCTCCCCAGGATGAGTATTGTGCACTTACTAAAAAATTTCCAAACTTCTGTCAGATTGTGTCGTTGCAGTCAGATCAGATCATCATCCTCCAACCTGCCTGTCGGTCAGAATGTCCATGAAGATCCTGCCCATCACTGTCCTCCTGTTCTTGGTGTGCTTCTGGTCCTCTGCAGACAGTAGAAGGCACAATTGTAAGTATGAAAATAACCAAAACAAAAATTAAACTGAGCCAGTAAACCTATTTTAAACTGCTGTCCAACAGATACTGTAAAAGCCTTTTTGAATTTCTGTAAATAGTCTGTTTGGCACTTCCTGCCGTGTTCTTTCAGTGTGTTTTGACAGTTTTTCTCAGTTACTACAACATAACTCTTCCTGCCTCATTTTACATAGCCTCTATATAGTGAGTGTGCTTCATCTTGTTTCATGTTGCCCTCTGCGGCCTGTATGTGTGCGCGTGTGTGTACTATGTTCGGTATTTGTTGTGGTCTACGTGCTGCTCCTGTAGATGATAAGTTTCTTGGTGATTTTCGTCTTCTATGAAATTAAGTTCAAGACAACAAGACCATGTTACCTGTTTCTTGTCTGATGTTTTTAGCATTGAATTTTTTCTCTGTGAATTTTTACAAATAAATATTTCACTATGAGTCACAAACAAAGTGTGAAACTAGGAATGTAATGATTCTTTTAACCCCTAACCTTTTTAAGAAATGAATCACAATTGTTTAATTCTTTGACCACAAACCTGAACATCAAATACATCCTACTATCGTACACGCCTGAACCAAATATATTGGTATTTTTTTTCATGTTTTAACTGATTTGGCATCTCATGATCACCACATTACCGCTTGCTAACCACTGTGCTGTGTTGGATACTTGATCTTGATAGGGCACCACCATCTGCGTGCATTCACTCTTATTTTAGAAGATGACAGTCAGAAAACCTGATCACACATCATGAATATCAAATGAGTACGCAGAAAGGAGTATCAGTACATCTAGTACACTCAACAGAGCAGAAACAGTACATTCTGATAGCATCAGTGGACGACATGGAGAATATGTCTGAATTTGTTTTTAGTGAGCGTAAAACTTTAGAGTGGCAGTTAAAAGCTGCAAAGTGAAAGAGGCTTCAACCAAAATGAGGCAACCACAATACTGTTTGAGCTCTGGCAGTGTTACAGGAGTGGTTGAGTGAAAACGTCTTTCAGTATGAAGAAAGGAGACCTGAAACAGCTGCTGCTGTTATATTTCTATACATAACTACTTGCTAACTATACATTATTCTCAATTTAAGGCTGTTGTAATGCTCTAAATCACATCTTTTAAACTTTTAATAATACCATATACTTGACTGAGTTCTAATACATCAGACGTTATGTTATTTCACAGACTTTATTGTTAAATTTTAAGGGAGGGGGTTAAACCTTTTCTACTTTTTTCTCAACTATCTCTGGTGCTCTCTTTCTCTCTTTAAGTGCGTGGTCCCTCAAAACACCACCCTCCTCCTCCGTGCTGCACCAAGGTTTCTACAGCCGACGTCAGCGCTGATGTGATCGGGGACACATATCAAGAACAAGCAGCCCATCCTCCCTGTGTGAAAGCTTTGATGTAAGTTCATAAACGAGGTCTAAAAGCACACAAACACACAAAGACAATCCTAAATATTTTGCCTTTTTTTTTCTAGTTTCAACACAGAATATGGACAAGTCTGCATTGGTACTCATGTGGAATGGGCCAAAGAACGTGAGTTGTTCAAAAATTATTTACAAATGGTTCATGAAGCAGTATTTACACCCCCTAAAAATACCCATGCTCTTTCTTATCTCCCTTCCTGCCTTCTAGTCGCTGCAAACATGACAAAGCTGTGAAGACTTTGAAACATTTCCCTGTTGCTGATGAAGACGCCCTCCGTACACTCTGAGCAACATGAGCAGCACACACAGTACCTTTACTTTTATAATATCTGAGCATTCACATTTCTAATACCTCATTTCTTTTGACTGAGCTTAAACATATATATCTGCAAAAAGTGACAAATGAAGCAATAAAAATACTCTTTTAAGAATGACTGTTTGGGTTTTATGGTTTGTTCTGTTGGTTGATTGTTCACGCTTATATAATCATAGCAAAGCAGGATTTAATAAAGACACTCAAACGAGGCTGAAATTAACTAATTTTAGATAAAGATGTGAAAAAGAAGCCACTGAAATTACACATTTTAATGCATATGATTCTTGCAGGGTGGGATTTAAAACATCTCTGCTTTAAAAACCAGGAATGGCCATTTCTCTCTGAATAATCTTCACTGGTTTGACACTAATTGAGTACTTAGAGGCAAAATACGACCATCCTACACCCTCCAGCCCCACTTTACCGCCTGTTAACAGTCAGAAAAATTCCTCTCTCACATTCTCATGACCTAGAGCACGACCTTTACAAACATCCAGAAAGAATAAGTTCACTTATCTGGACACAATTTGACACTCTGTCAGTAGTGTTACATTCCCATCTGGTGGTAATACCAGACAGAAGACTTTGTTGGTGCAAATAATCCATAAATCTCCTGTTTTATTTGTCAGCAGACAGGCTAAGATTTACTAAGTTAACAGCCACCAATCTTGAGATTTAAAGGTATAACACTGAAAGTTTAACGGGATTGTAAAAGTGTTTATATAAAATCATGACATGCACAGGTAGTGGTCTTTTAAATGTTCCCAAAGTAAAAACTAAAACATCATTGTTCCAATATCACGGTCTCCATCTGTGGAAAAGCCTACCTGCAGACCTGAGAACAACACCTCCTGTTCATATTTTTAGTAAACTAAAGACCTGCCTTTTTAGTCTGGCTTTTAGCTGAATTTTGTTTTAATCTTTTAATCTGCATTATGTGATTTTACACTATTTTAGTCCTAGAGTAATTATTTTGTGTTGTATTACCTCTTTTTATTTTATTTACTTTTGATTTTAAGATTTTAAGACTTCTATTCAATTAACTTAAACGTTTTATCACCTTTATCATATTTTAACATTTTAGTCTTAGACCCAGTGTTTCCTCATCTTTTTTAACTCAAGACAGTGTTTCCCCAGTCATCTGTGGCAAGTTGAAAAGTCTTCACCTGGTATTTTGTGTGTGTGTGTGTGAGTGCTGTACGTGTTGAAAGGGGGTTGGGAGGGTTTGTTATTTGTATTTATTTATTTATTTTATTTCATGGTTTTTCAATATCCTGCGCGAATAGACAGCATTTTGGCTACAGTCCATGTATGAAAAGTGCTTTAAAAATAAAGTTTGATTGATTGGAGTCTTGGTCCTCAAAAAATTTAAGAATAAATTCTGAAGAACTCTGTTTAACAATTACATAGCGATAAACATGCGTGTTTGAAATACCATTTCAAATATCGACTTTTAGTTCTTTAGTGTCCTCTGCGTGACAGGAAAGAACCGACACAGACCAGACATTTGACTTATCAAGTGGGCTTTAGTGCCATCTAGTGGAAGTATCAGGTGCTAAAAGCAAAACTCTAATGTTCAGTTGCCCATTATTAAAGTGTGACTTGCTGTAATAGAATGCATCCTAAAATGTTCTTCTTCTCTTTCAATCGTTCTCTTCAAGTTTTAACTTTTTTAAGAGCATTGTATATATGGCATAGGCAGTTGTGTCTGTTGTATTTGTACACACAACTCAGACCAAACAATCTAAACTGAATAATACATGACCTTAAAAACACACACTGTAAATCTGACTCACGGTATCAGGAGGAGGCTTCAACATAAAGTGGAGAAGACTAGGAGGGCATCTTTGGTGGTGTCAGGTAAACAACCTGAAAGAGAGAGACGAAGAACAGTTAACTGTTATTTATCAGATGCAACAGTCACACTCTTTGGACATCCCTACATACAAAAAAAATGTGATGGCCATGAAAAACAAGGCAGACAAAACATGGATATAGATCTTTGGTAGAAGATAGTAAGTTGGATTTTTTGCAGTACAAAAGAGATAAAGTAAACACACTGGCACTCAGACAGGTGGGGAAGTGAGAATTATCCTAGAAACCCTTTTAATCTCTGTATTTAGTTTAACTTCCCTGTTTCACCGATTTTTGCCTGTGTCTTTGAGTGTTAAGTTTTTCTATCATCTTTTAATCCATATATGGAAAAGGTGAAAATGTTTTAACATAAATTCTAAGTATAGACTTATCATAAACTCTAGGTATTGACTCATCATTGAATCATTTTCCCTGGGAATAAGTGTCATATCATCACTCACAATTTCCCTTGATTATCAGTCTTCTTACTGGCTTTTCTATTTATACACCAAAACGAACACACCTCTTTTTAATGTGTATTAAATTTGGGATTTCAAAGAGAATACCAAAGATCTTCACCTGACACTCCCCTCTGTGAAATCTCATGAAGCTGCTCTTCAAACACTCTGAAAGTCCCTGTGCCCCATCTGGAGGTGAAACTGGGGATAGGTGGGTGGAGGGCACACTAAAAGGAACAAAAAACGATTAAGGAATAGTGAAAAGGCAAAAAAAGAGATAAAAAGGAGGTGGATAAAATAGCAGATGGTGGATCTGAAGAAACTAATTTAGAGGATGGGACATGAGAATGGGACACAGGTGGACAAATGTCTGTTTTTTTAATTAAGTAGAGGACACTCAGCATGAGGTTGGGTGCTTTCAAATCTCAATCTGATCTCTAAAGTAAAGGGTGAGGACATGGCAGCAGCTGGATTTAGTCAGTCAGAGTTAGCAGTGAGGTTTGAGTATAGGTTAGATCTCAGGAACTCATTTGCATTCGGGAACTCTTTTTTTATTTTTTCTTGTAGGGAAATTAGCCAAAGGATGACTACAGTGAAAACAAGCTAGTAACATATCACGGGCTCTCAGTATGTTGAAGTAAATAACGGTATTCGCGAGTTACACAAGTACCAGTACTGATAAAAACTAACAAAAAGAAATAGAATAAAATAATCAAAAACGTTTTCATGCTGACAGAAATATTAATGAGGCCTCAAATGAAACGTTACTCAGGTTTGCTAACAGATATCAAGTTTCACTCATTAAAAGGCGTCGTCAGCTCATTAGCATATGTGACAGAAACTCGTTTGTTCACATAGTTTAAAGTTTACACTAAATATTGTTCTTAAGGATTTGTGAATGGTATGGTATAAAAAAAACTAAATTTATTCCCAAACCAAATGAAATTCACTTGTGTTCTGTCTTAACAAAGTCGTTGGCGACCGTTGCAGTTAATGACGACGTTCGAGAGACGTTTGAGCGTCTCTATAGCCTCGATTTGATTGGTTACCAGAGCGGCGGTTAATTTGAATGATCCAATCAGGATTCTCGTAGGCAGCGCTGCTGGAAATGACCGTTAGAAGCTTAGTATTTTAAATACCTGATAAAATTTGATTATTTTAGATTGTGTGTGTTGTGTTTTGGGAAAAACAGCTAACAGAGAAAGACTGGATATGTATGTTGCAAAGTTTTTATACGGAACACAAAAATATAACAGCAAAATGAACAAAACTGTGAAAAAATAAGACCCAAATACAAAAACAATCATTCTTTAACATCCATGGATTTACAGGTTACAAGTCTGTCTTACAACAAAAACATAACAACAAAATACACACAAATGTTTAAAAAAACATTCATTCTCTTTAAGGCAGATTATAATATTAAGATTTTTTAAACTCGAGCAGATACCCTGCTGGTACTGTGATGATTCATTTATAAAAAAATCCATATCTAAGGTTAGACTGATATTATTTGCTGTGTTTTGTCTTTTTTTTTTTTTTTTTTACAGATTTTCCTGTTAGTTCTTCTTTTAGCATTCAATTGTGAAATATTCTTGCCAATTAAAAACAGTTATAAAAACTTCAGGTAACATTTTCCCTATTTTTTGGATATAAAAAACTAACAAAAAATACATTCTTCAATAGAATGGTTATTGCTTATTTTTGTTGCAAAGAAAGTCACCCAAAATCACTTCAAATGATATGTACCTGTCTAAAATATCTGCTGCAATGAAACACAATATTTTGGAATGATATTAGTCTTTTGCAGTTCTTCTTTTTGTAAGATATTTCTTCATATGTAAATGAGAATAAAGAGTCTATGATCTGATGCAGATCTCTGTTCTGCATCATTTCTGCACTGTCTCTTGTGTCATAAATAGAGACAACTTTCATGAGAGTCCTCTGGAGGTAAACACAGTCCGACAAAAAGGCTTTCACCTTACAAAATTTTGCAGATCATGAATTCAGTCATAGCAAGGCAAACAGTCTATAAAAGTATCCTTGCTGAGGATATAGAGCAGAGCTGCTCTGTATAAAAGCATCAGCTCCGAGTGTCTTTAAACAGCCTGTCTCTGTCCCCAGTCAGAGCACAGTGGTCTCAGTCTGCAGGATGGACTGAGCTCGGGAGTTCCGGGGAAACTGCACGGAGTTTTCAGTGCCGTTTTTGCTGACAGACGTGGTGTGTAGTCTGTAGTCCCGCCCCACGTAACGCTTCAGAGATAAACTCCTCCACGTCCTCCTCAGCTCACTCTGCACCTTTTAATACAAAAAACAAATGAGTGAATCATGAAAAATCTGTCAAAGTGTTAATCATTGTTTGTAAATTTTATTTTGAAAATTCGACACAATACAAAGTCAGGTCAGACTTAGGGCTTTTGCAAAACACTGGATTTGACGATGACCATCAATACAGATACATTTTGAAAAAATAATAAAATGTTAATATCATACCAAAAATAAGTGTAGAGTAATGCACTCTAGCTATAACAGCCTCTGTTGCAGCTGTTATCATTCAATTTCACAACTTGCAATCTACCAAATGAAGCATTTACTTAAAAAAAAAGCATAGTTTGACCATGCATAAAACAAGGCAACCAATAGGTAAGACAGAAAAATATCAAAATAAAAGCATGTCAAGCAATCTTTTTATCCTCCTTGTCTTGCCTTTCTCAATCTGACTGACTGTGATGGACACTTACCTCACTGTTGAGGAAACAATAGAGGACAGCCACAATTAGACCCTAAAAAACAAACACAATTTTAGAGCATGAGAAGAAAATATACCTTTGAGTTATCATATTTGTCATATTTGCACCATTGTGTCCACATCAGGACTGCCATACTGTTTACATTCACTTTCTTCCATTCACCTTCCTCCTTATATTTATACTGCACACTGTTTATACTGTTATGCTGTTTATATTTTTATCTTTATTTTGTAAATTGATGTGGGTATTTAAGGCAGTATTTTGTTTAGCTTAGTTGTTTATTCTATATTTATACTTTTATAGTTTTATTCTTATAGTTTATTGTTATGCACAGTGGGTCTGAGAGGACTGAAAATTCATCTGTGCTGTATGTTTAAACATGTATAGCATATTTAAAAATAAAGTTGACTTTGACTTCCTGGAAATTAAATCCATAAAATAATAAGACTGACTGGAGTCTTTATTTTAACCAATAATAATTGAGCCCAAGATTTGATTGGTGGAATCAAAGCCCTGATTTGATTTTCCAAGTGGAAATCAAATCAGGAAATCTGCACAACTGTTTGTCTCATAAAAAAAAAAAAAGATCCTTTTATATTATAACCATTAACAATGGATTTGCATTGTGCACTTGGTAGTCTAAGCCGCATCAGGCGTATGATTAGTTACCTGAAAGGATCCGAGGCCGAGATCAAAGAAGATCTTGACTTTCTTCATGCTTTCATCAGCCGGCTCCATCAGGTAGACAAACACCATGTAGTTCACCCCGAACAGAGGGATCAGCAGCAGGGTGGACTTGGCCAACCGGCTGGAAAACACACAGATAGCCACACTTTAGCTGCCAACCTAAGTGTTTTTGAATGATGCATTATGTTGCCTGAAAATTATACAAATGATAAAAAATCCAGTCAATGAAAGGTGAGAGATGTCTTGATATCTTGGAGGTGTACCTGTACTGCGATCGGCTGTTTCCACCGACATCAGTGCAGCGCAGCTTCTGCATCAGGATGCGGATGATGCTGATGAACAGGATGAAGTTGATCTTGTGGAGAAAACAAAGCATGGACACAAAGCTCGACTGGAAAATGTTTGTTTGATCTTTCTGCAAGCATTTAAATAACTGAATCTGTGAAATCATCATGCACAACATCCATCCTTGTGGCTCCTCTTTCAAGACAGGAAATTTCCAAGTGTTCGATCAGATGATCTAAAGAAACACGATACTGCCCTCAAGGGTCAAGATGTCAAAGGTGAGTATCACTTCTGAGCTATCAAACTCTGATGAGCCGCCACAGCTGCACCTCCTAAGCTTTGCACATGAGTCTGATAATATTTCATCACTCAAGTTACTTCTAACTTTGTGCCAAATTTCAGCTTGACTGGATGAACACCTTCGGAGGAGTTGACCCCTGAAAGACCCCTGGAAATCGCCAAAAGAGCTCTGATTTTAAATAACTGATCCAAGAGGTCAGATTTCTTGCTGTAGTAAGTGTTTGGCTCCAAAAGTCTTCTGTGGATCTTATCGAGCCACATACGCCAGTTGCATTTTATACATGGCGGTAAAAGTAAGCTCTCAGTTATCAACTCATCCATGATAGAGCTGTAGGAAATGTAGAGCAAATGAGTAATGCTGGGGGGAAAACTTGACATATGCTTTTATGAGGGATTGTTGTTGCAGAACTCACAATGACAGATGCCATGATGGGCCAGTTGATCAGTCTGTTTGGGACTGGGTTTTCATTCATTTCCCAGCATCTGAAATATGAACAGTTTCTGAATGTTAAAGATCATCCTTAATGCTGCATTCAGTAACAAATGAACCTCCTTAAATTAAAAACGACAGCTGCTGGATGAAAACCTTATCCCTCAAAATGTCACCTAACCCAGAGGGTTTGTCTTTCTGGAATAACATGTTTTTATCCTCTCTCCATCTCATTAACCATATGACTTAACTGTAAATTTTGTGGTGCTACTATTTAAAAAGTCAGGACTCAGACTCACCTTGTGTCCTCCAGGTTGATCCTGCATATGATCCATGCAACCATGAACACAAAAGGGATTCCTGATAGAAGGAAAGAGAGGAGGTTTTTAGTCTGACAGACATTAAATATTCTCACACGAGAATGTCCTCATGATGTCCTCATATGTACATTTAACACCTGGAGCAGGCTGGTGATTAATTAAGGAAGAATGTATGCAAGCAAGTGAGGGAGGAAGGAGATGTCAGCTGGAGGCAGCTGAAAAGGAGCAGAGCGGCGAGAGTTTATGACCTTTTTAAGAAATATACTCGTCCACTTTTTCAGCATGACGCATGAGTGCATGTATATATTTGTCTTTTTAGGATAAATTTGTTCCCTGTAAACTTTTGCACATGGGGCTAACATGAAGCTAATAGAGGTACACCAGCGTCATGTAAAACACATTACTTTTTATTGTTTTTGCACAATAATATCACACAGCAATTTGCCGCCAAATATCAAAAAAACATAAGAAAACTTTTGCACCCTATATTGGTTGTAAAGGTGTCCTTTTTGTTACTAGGACTGAGTGGCGGCACATGTCACACAAAGTAACTGCAAAATGTACAGGCTGCATTTACAAAATATGAAGACAAAAAAGGTAGTTTAAGTATTTTGTAAAATATTCCCAAAGTAAAATAAACATATGATTTGTCCTGCAAAATATACCAAAATGATTCCCCTGGATTTAAAGATGTATTTTCTACTTATTCTGTCTGAAATAAAAGACAGAAAAAGAATATGTATCAATAATTGATTACAAAAGTTAGCCAATATGGTTTAAATAACAAACAAAAATCTTTAGCTATCCAACCAGTAATGTTGCAGCCTACCCCAGCCGATGAGCATGTAGATGGAGAGGCGGGTGGAGTAGTTGTGGATGACGAGCAGCAGTGTGTGAAGGTACAGACCCTCCACCAGCAGCCAGAAGAAGTTGGCCATGATGAAGTAGTTGAAGAACACCAGGCTGGCCTTACAGCCCACCTGCAACAATAAAAACAGAATTAATAACCACATTTTCACACACATACTCATCAACACATGTTTTTTTTTTTTATGTTGTTATTGAAGCTGCTGTTTGAGAATTACACACACCACTTGTGAGGCATTAAACTCTTTGCCTCATAAGACAGTGTCTTTTGGCCTAGTTGTGCATCAGCAAAATTGTCATATTTAGGGTAAATTGTCGACTTGAGAATGAACATGTCCATGTCTGTGTGTATGAAGTCACCAGTGAGGGTTGTGTGCTGCAGTCTGTGTGTTCATCATCTGAGAACAGCAGCGTGTCTTTGGTCAGCACGGCCACGGCTCTCAGCATGAACGATACAAACAAGTTCAGATGGATGTAGTTCCTGGTGCAGTGGAGCCTCCTGGACACACACATAAACACACAGAAGAGAGAAGAATGCCGACAAGAGTGTTTACAGAGTGTGTCGGCGTGTAAATCCAGTGAAGGATGTGGTACCTAAACACGCAGATGGCAGCTGAGGAACATCTGGAGTTGATCCAGGCTGAGCTGCTGCGTTCATTTCTTTCACACATTTCTACAACAAACTGTTTTCACCCTGAGGGTCTGTGTGTTAGAAAACATTCAAACAGTGTAAATGAGTGTTTGTATAGTCACCCAAGGGATTCCTCATGTATAAACAGTTTGATAAACATCAGCTGGAGATGACGCTTCTTCTTGACACCTAATATTTTTAATAAATTGGTGTATAAGTCTTTTTTTCTCATTTCAAGAGCTAATTAAACTGTCAATCATAACATCTGATGAATCTGTTGGTGTAGATATTGGTGCCCCCTTGTGGACAGAATGAAAAATTCAATTATGACAAAAAAATCTCACCTTGTTTTCTTTCACAGTAAGTTTGATCAATAAGTAAATATTTCTTTGTGTGTGTATATCAGAACTTGTTTCACACCAACAATGGAGCCTTAAACGAGGCATTACGACGACTTGTCTACTTCAGGTGTTAAAGCTTTGTCCAAATTAAGAATAATGTAAATTTAATTTTGTAGTGTGTGTGTGTGGTGCAACTTGTTATACACCTATAATGGGACCTTAAACTTATCTTACAGTGGAATTATGGGGACCCGTCTTCTTTAAGGAAACACAATCCCTAAGGGTCAAAGCCTTGTCCAAATTAAAGGTCCTTACACACCGGGGCCCACGCAAATATAGAACGTGAAATTACGAAATATTCTGAGGCAAATTTTGATGCACCTGACTATACACATCAAGCCCGATGCAATTTTGCGACTTTCTCGGGGGAAAAAGACGCATCCCGGGAAAGTTCCACTTCCTTCGCCTCTGATTGGCTAGAAAAGCTGGAAACGTCATCATACGCTAAAGCCAAACGGTCAGCACTTATAGCCAATTGGAGGCAATAAAATAGGCACATGAAACTATGGTAACAACTGTTAGCTTATGTTAGCACAGATGAAAGTTAGAACAAAGACGTTTATCAAACTGTTAAAGCACACAAACCATCGTCATATGAGAAGTCCGACGCTATGACTCTCCACAAGTTGTCCTTTAGGTCGTTATCTTTTTAATGTTTGTGTCTTTTATCAAAAATCACTCTGTTCTCCGACACGTAAACAATCGGCCGGTCGGCGATGTTGGATATACCGGTAAATCTGACGTCGCAACAACAAGAAATCTGATTGGTCAGAAGTGGACACACAGTATGCGAAACTTTAGAAAAATCGACCATGATCCGAAAAAAAAAAAGCCGCAATATCGCGGAACGGGAAAAGGTCGCTGATGTGAATGCTTGTGTTGACAGGATACGGGTTCGAAAAAAATCATTGAAGCCCGAGATAACTGCATGACAAAAACGCTCCCGGTGTGAAAGGACCTTAAGAATGTGAAGGTTTAGATTGTGTGTGTGTGTGTGTGTGTGTGTGTGTGTGTGTGTGTGTGTGTGTGTGTGTGTGTGTACGAACTTGCTTTACACCAACAGTGGGGCCTTTATTTTCGTACACTTGCACTGGAGGGACCTGTCTACCTTAAAGTTTTCTAGAGTTTACGTTTTAACGATGGTAAGGATGCAGCAGTAGATGTAGATGTATCAGGGTTTGGATCATGAGTGTGTTTACCTGAAGAAACAGATGATGAAGGTGCTGGTGAGCAGACTGATGAGTGACAGGCTGTGGCCAAGAGTGGACAGAATCTTCACCACCCTGTAGAAAACCAGCTGGAAACCAAAATAAGAGAAAAATTAAACAAGTTTTTCTGTAGATTCATGAGATTTTAGGATTATTAAAGATGGTTTGCACCCAAGGTAAATTATTGGCTGGTAAAATAACAAGTTTATCAGGGTTTCCCAAAAACAAAGAACACAGCCTTAAATGTCCTGCTCCCATAGAGGATGACAAATATATTTAGGAAGTTAAAATCTGAGAAAAAAAAGTGGTTAAAAACACAAAATTTGCGAAAAGTAGAAAATGGGAGTTTTAATGTTTTCTTTTCTTCTTTCAGTCACAGTAAAAATGTGATGAATTCATGATGCAGATGGTATAAATAGTCACAGCTGTGTATTCTAAGAAAAGGAATGTGTTTGCATACCACAACTCATCGTGTAAACACTCCAAGTTTATGTATAAATTCTGCCTGATGGTGAAAGTTTTAAAAAGAACAATAAAACAATCAGCTGAGGATGTGTATGACGTGTTGAGCTGAGG
Source organism: Xyrichtys novacula (assembly GCA_962446985.1). Lineage (NCBI taxonomy): Eukaryota > Metazoa > Chordata > Actinopteri > Labriformes > Labridae > Xyrichtys > Xyrichtys novacula. The sequence continues at coordinate 4,834,811 of OY660883.1, forward strand.
TCAAACAGTGATCTCTGCTCTCAGCTGAAAGTTTACCAGACGGAAAACCTCAGAGTTTTTGAGAGGAAACAAAGAAGAACTCTCTTCAGGGAGAGTCACGAAACGGGAATCCCAACAGAGGGTCTGGACAAGATCAAAAAAGGAGAGAGGGAGAGGATAAAAATGAGGATGAGAATAAAATGGGAAAATTTGGAAGGAGAAAATCAGGAGCAGATAGAAAAGAAGAAAAGCAATAAAATGAGGCGGAAAATTGAAGTATGATAGCATGATAGAGTGAAAGAGGAAGAATCTGAGGAGAAGTGGAGACTCAAAAACGATAAAAGGCAGCAGGAGTTAAAGGTCTGGTCTTACTTGTTGGGACTCAGTCTAATCTCGTCTTGTAGACCAGCTCTTTGTTTTAAGCATCTTGAGACAACATTTGTTGTGATTGATGCTTTATAAATTGATTGATTGCAAATATAAGACAGCATACAGAGGAAGAAGATGGAGAAGGAGACTGAGAAGATGAAGGTGAAGAAGGCAGGTGAAGACGAGGACAAAAAATAGAGATGAAATTGTCCTCTCTATTAATAAAATACAGAAATTAAAACGTTATGACGACAATAAAAGCAGTTTATCCGTATACATCTGTGTGTTCTTGATGCAGAGCGCTCAGAAAAGCTGCGTTAATCTTCTGGATCAGCCCTTCGTCTCTTTATGTCATGAGAAATTTGTGTGAAATTGTGTCATAACAGGAGTATAAATTCTTGACTCACAAGAATACACAAACCATAATCTCTCGGTGATATTCCCTCCGGCACCAGTAGCATAAAAACTGGTGTAACCAGAGCGGGGTGTGTCTGGATTCAGTGAGGACACAGTAAAGTCCGGGATGTTCAGGTAAACCGGGTCGTTACCTGCTCCTTTCAAGCTCCCAGTAAACCAGCGGTTCAGGAATGCAGCGCTGACTACAAGCAATAACTGCAGAGGTCAAAAAATAAGCTCTGTGGCATCGCAGAGGACGGCTGGAGGCGACGGGGGGCTTAAAATACGCAGAAGCACAGCAGACGGATGACTCACTCTTCAGTACAGGAGGTTTCCTCTTTTCTTCAACCACCTGCACACAGCCCACAGGGTCGGACCTTCAGCTGTGTCGCTCTGCTCTATAATCCGCAGAGCAGTCAGCCAAACAGGGAAAAACTCCTCCAGTTTGACTTCATCTCATAAAAAAACAAAAAGAATCAGTCCATATGGGAACAGACGGAGGCGGATTATAGAGCAGAGAGCACCAAGACCAGAAACTGAACCTTTCAACACAGCTGCAGGAGCTGAGAGTCTGATCCGGGGTCTGAACTCTCCGCTGTCTTCATCTGAACTCTGAATCCAGAAACCTCGCTCTGTGCACGATCTCAGATTCAGGACTGCATGTCTGATATATCTGAATTATCATGCGATGCAGTTTTATGAATGTTTAACAGAAAATTTCAACGCTCTGCTTGTTTAGACTTCACAGGATAAGACGTGAGTGAAGAAATGTCCTTTTTTTCATCATGATGCTGAGCAGACCCTCTAACTTTTACGAGGCCCGTCCTCCTCCGTCTAAAACGCACAAACACGGCGAGGATTCGATGAAGGAAAAGGCAGATTTCACGGTGGTCCGAGGGGAGAAAGAAGAGCTCAGCTGCAGGTCAGAGATCTGTCAGCCAACATCTCTACCTCTTTTCCTTCCTCACATCTGATCTCCTCTCTCGACCTTGACCTTCCTCCTCGTCTGTCTCTGTCAGAGCATCCTCTCTGAACACGGACAATAAAGTCAGCAATCGTCAGCGTTCAATCGTCAGCTGATCTGAGTGATTCGAAGCTGAGCAGCAGAGACGGGTGAGAGTCCTCTGTTTGTTATTCTGTCAGACAAACACTTCATTCACCTGTTGTCACGTTTTCGTCACAGCTGTGGTTTCAAACATTCACATTTCTCAGTCTGGAGAATCAGCCAATAATTAATTCTGATGAACTAGCCGACAGACAGCTGACACAACTCAAAAACCATTCTCAGTCTGCAGCAGCACAGTTTAAAGTCGGCTCAGCTCATTATCAGATATTAAACTTCTATCTCTGCATATAGTCCTTATTAAAACGCCCACACACTCAACAAACATGGAGTCACACAGACTTTGGACTCACCTCAGTGGGCTCGCCCGTGTCGTCTGCCCAGCAGGCGACGGTGATGATGGGGTAAACCTCAGACCAGCCTCTCTCTGTACAGTTCCTGCTGATTAAACCTGAGAGATACAAACACAGGAACACAGAGAAGGAAAGGATATCTGTCATTTAAAGCTGACCATGTAAAGGAAATCTTTGAGGATCCTAGAGAGGCGTTTAAAGGGATATTCCGGCGTAAAATTAATTTAGGGTCACAAACACCGAGACACCGAGTTAGAACCCCCCGTCGAGAGACCAATACGGACTACAGCGGGGTGACACAGCTCAAGGAAGAACATTTATGATCAATTCTTCATGTAAATGCAATCAGACCGAGACGCTAAGGCAGAAGAACTACAGCGTCTGCAGTTCAAAATGATTAATATGGTGATTATTACTTAAGGAAATGTGAAAGAAATGATCATAATTGTTCTTCATTGAGCTGCGTCTGATGATTCTCACGCCTCGTCCTTTCACCACACCGAGACGAGGATTTCCATCTCCATGAAGGGGAGCAGAGAGGTGAATAAAGGCGGCCGCTGACAGATGCAGCTGAGGGGAACCACAGAGAAAGTCGGACGGTGCAGATGCTGTCAGCTAACTCATTAAGTGAAAGAGTGAGAGCGGAGGGATGAGAGGAAAACGCAGTGATGATGAAATGTGGTGGAGAGGACAAAGATGGAGGAATGGTGAGGTTCAAACGATCAATATCGACTGATACGACATAAAAAAGCTTGTTGAGCTGAAGAAATATCCTCTGATGGCACATCCTGATCAAATCTATGTTCCTCTTGAGACTGAAGCTTGTGATACAGTGAGAAATGAAATTTGGAATAAATAAAAACTTCAATTTCTATCGTCAGGTCTTTTGTCATTCTGCTTTTTCTAGTGAGTCTCAGTTTCACAGTAAATAGTTCCTCATCTTGCAATAAAAGGTTGAGAAACATGATATATGAATCATTTCAGACACAAAGCTTTTACAGGAAAACTACCACCTTACCTCACTATCATCTTCATTTCTCAGTATGTTTTTATTTGACACGATCCTCAAACTAGCTACTTTTAAAAGTTCCCAGACTTGGAGCTGAACTTTTAAAAAGTACTTTATGTCACTTTGTTGCAGCAAATCCCTTTTGGACATTAAAACGTTTGATTTTGAGTCTTCAAACTTCTGTTTGTTACTGTTAGTCTGTTTTTAGCAGTGATAATTGGCAGAGACTCTTTAGTTACAACTCCAGTGGGAACTTTTTTTATTACTCACAGTGTTTTTGACAAAATTTTCCTTTAGAGCCGAAAAAAGCGATTAGACTTGAAGAGAGATGCAGCTGAGGGATGTGCAGAGGGTAAGTAAAGGAAGAGCGGGGGAGGAAGCGGTGGGTGAAAGACCTGCTGGACTGTAACGCTTGCACATGACTGAGCGGAGGAGATCAAAGGTAAAAGGACAAGAGGTAATCATCGTGATGGATGAAGCAGAGGGAGCGCACTGAGAGACGAGCCCGTGAAATCAGCTGTGAAGGAAACGGCTGGTGGAGGAGGTCACAGTCAGTCAGTAAAGACCGAGCAGGTTCAATCCAGGACAGGGGAAGGTGACGGGATTTAATTACCACCATTACTTTAAACTCATCCCTCAAACCGGACCACCAGATCTCTCCAAATTAAAAGTAAACTTAATTTGGTTTGGAATGAGGATATTAAAACTGACCGACAACCATCCAAATGTTCCTCGTGGAGTTCGCCAAAAGATTTATCGACTCATTTCATTTTTTTCAGAGAGGAAGTTTGAGGTATTTAAACGAGAAAAGACTCTGAACACAGTTTTTAAACATCTGCTGCTGATAAAGGTGATGAACATTTAACCCATCATAACAACCATCCTTAAAAATATGTATTTATATGTATCTGGATGATTTGAGTTTTGAGAGTTTGAGAGTTTTAAGGCTCACCGTTTTTCCCAAACAGGCGTAGGATGGGGGAGGGGCAGGGGAGGGTCATCACCTCTCCGATAGCGGCGCTCTGCCAACAAGAGACGTTGTCCCACTCGCCGCGACATCCTGAGAGCAAACACACACACACACACACACAAGTACACACACGCAGAGTCATCAGAGGTGTAAATCAAACTGCCCTCAGCTTCCTCTCTGGCTGAACTCCCCGGTCAGACTGACTGATCTTTTGCCCGCTGCTGACGAACAGTCAGGAAACCAATGAAGAGAAAATCTCTCTGAAGTGATGAAGTTTGGCTCTGCTGTACATTTAGGAGAAAACACAAGCCCTTAACCTAACACCTTAGCATCCCTTGGCTGTTTTAAGAACAGATTTAGGACGACTCGATCAGGAATAATGCAAAACATTATCCTCAAGTACAATTAAGTACCATTAAATTAACAGCTAGGGATTTATAATTGATTGTTATAAGCAAGAAAAAGCTAAATTCAGGTCAAAATGTTCAGAGATTTGAAAGACAGAGAATTTTATGTGTAACTTGTAAAAATTTAAAATCATTTGCATGTTTTGCATTTGCTAATAAGTTAATTTTGCATAAAAATTCTTCTGCAATCCTCTCCAGCCACTTGGTTTCACTCAAGTATATATTTTCAGAAACTTTATCTTCTTTTTTAGAGCATTATTGTTTTCGTAGAGGGTGATTACTTTCTACTGTGTTTTTAAAAGCTGCTCGTATATCTGCAGGACCTTACTTTTTAGTAAGTAAAGTTTATTTATAGAGTGCTTTTCACAGATAAAATTCACAACGTGCTGTACATAAAATAAGTGCAATTAGATAAACATAAAACAGTACAAAAAGATAAGTACAAATACAAACGCAAAATACGAATACAGTACAGTGAATATTGAAATAAGTGCAGATATAGAAGATAAGTAAAAGAGACAAACAAAACCCTGTTTATTAAAAGTTTATCTAAATAAAAGCGTCTTCAACCGCCTTTTTAAAAAGTGTCCACTGAGTCGATCAAAAGGAGAGAGAGGGGTAGATCGTTCCAGAGTCTGGGGGCGACGGTCCTAGACCTACGGCCCGTCGGCACCAGACCCGAGACATGGGTTAGAATAATCAAAGCAGGGTGGAGCCAAACACCATCTGTTGTTTTTATCCAACGTCTTATAGGATGAATTCAAAGGCATGTTTTGTTGGTCTTTGCAAACCTTCGAATTAAAAATGTATACACACATGTTCACGTGTGTTTCTATTCAGACGTGAGAAAAAAAAAGCTGCAAACTACACAAATGAAACCCTCTTTTATTATCACCATGGGGAAACATTCAAACCTACATGACCTTGTGAAAAATAAACAGAACAGCCATGCTTTTCCTGACCTATATGCACTGTACTTGTGAAAGTGTGTTTGTGTGTGTTGATCCAGGTCAGCCAAATGAAGCAGAGGGAGTGTGTTGATATTGTCTAAGCCTGTGTTGCGACACACTTGCTATCAATCATTTGTTTGACTCCCCTATCCAAATACCCGAGAGCACATGAAGTTCACATGAGCACACCCTTCCAATCTCCAAGATTCAACCCTCAAATTTGTCTTATTAACATCATGTTATGTACTAACTGTGGCTGTCAAGGTTTAAGCTCCCATGAGTAGGTTAAAACAAATACAAACACACAACCTCCACACACACTATCTCAAACATACTCAGTCTTATCACATCTTTCCCGTCAACTCAGTTTTAACCCTAAAGATGCAAATGTTCAGTTTAAATCTTCAAAACATATAAACGCAAGCACACACATATAACAAACAACACACATCTGCACACAAACACACTCTCTTAATCAAACTGTACCCTAGTTTTCATCAAAACTTGAAGTCTACAGACTTGTGTCCTCATAAGGAAAAGGAGTCCCCTTCCTGAAACCTTTAAAGGTCTTAGTCCCCACAGTGTGTGTAAAACAAGTACTCAAACAAATATTAGTGTTTTGAAGTTTGTTGTTGTTTCTGCGCATACCAGCTGAGTTAGTCACTGCTGAACTTTTTAACTTTGAGCTGATGGGGATTTCAGATCAGCTTGTGTAAGTGTTTGTACAGCGTGTGTGTGTGTGTGTGTGTGTGTGTGTGTGTGTGAGTGTGTGTGTGTGTACCTGTGCTATCAGTGGTCTCTTGCTGTCGCAGTTGTGTCTGACACTCTGTCCTCGCTCTCTCCATCTCCCACAGAAACTGGCAGTGAGGAAATCGTCCATTTATCTGTCGGAGTGATAGGACAGAGACTTTCTGAATATTATCTCGAACCTCCTGCGTCAGAGTCTGGCTCTCCGGGTTCAGGTGTACATACAGGTATTTGTCAAACGTGATTTAGTACTCTTTACTGCGGCTCATGTTTCTGTAATCTGCTTTATCTCCAGCTCACAAATAAGAGGTCTAAGGGGGGAAATTCAGATGTTTGGCTTCATAACTCTTTTCTCTTAAACAAATATTAGTGGAAGTTTCATGAACCGTTTATTGGAACTGCTTTTAGTTTGTTTTTCTAGCAACAGAAATAAAGTTTGCACTTATGGCTCGAACCCAGTAATTACAATCACGCTGGAGTTTCATATCGTTTAATCTTATTGTGAATCAGCCTCGAATTATATGTGCAAAACCTGCAAAAACATGAATGTGTGCGGCTGATAAACCTAAATATTTGGCACTGATGCAAATATTGAAGTACATGTGAGCATGTGTTACCATGGAGACACACTTAAGCACAGAGTAAACAGGGCAGCTTGAAAAATCTGCACTGACAAAACCCACTCAGAGGAGATAACATGCGTCCACTTGACTCTGTACATACAGAAAACTGTGAGTGTGGGCCTGGACGTCTGTTTACACTGAGATACAGTCGCTCTTGACATGTTTCAAACCTATCAGTGTGTTTATATTCCACTCATACTATACGTTTCACAGCTTTAGCAGCTTCCTTCATGACCCTGAACCTGGTGAGAAACACTCAAGGTCAGACGTCACCCAGTGGATCTCTGCGCTTCATTGATGTGCTTTCAATAGCTTTCAGTCAACAATAGATCTCCACGGCTCAGAGGAAGAACATAACTCTGAAAATACTCAGAAGGAGATGCCTCCATTGTTGGGTTCGTGGTTTCATGGGATTTGTAGGCAGTAAGAAGCAAACAGAAAACCCTACATGTCCTTTTTGCTGACTTTGCTCTGTAACTTAAAAAAGGTGGGTCATAAATTCACTCATTTTGGCATGAGTCGCTCCTGGTTTGTGTTGCCTGATAATAAGACAATTGCATGTGAAACTTGCCGACAGTGGATAAATAAGTGGTCAAAGTCAACCCTGCCCCATATGCCAGTCTCGTGACAGCTCAGATAGACTCAGGTTTATGATCCATCCAAGTCTACATTTTTATGTTGCTGCAGTTTTCAGATATGAACCCAGAGAGCAGAGGGACTCTGACCCCATCAGTGAGATCAATATAAAGTTTGAAAATATGAAGCAGGAGTCGCTCACTGACAGATAAACAAACCTGTGACACAGCTGACATACTTCTGAGAGACTGTGAAAGGCTGAGATTTTGAAATGCATCTTTTTGCAGTTCACAGATTTTATAAATGAAATTATTGGTGTTCAAGTTCCTTAAATGTCAATTCTTTTTGCAACTTTATATTTCTGAGCTGCAGATCTTGGGGCTTCAGGAACCTTTACACCTTTTTACTCAACTTTACTTCATCTCACTCTGTAAAAAAATGCTGAAAACACCAAATTACAAACTTTGTAGACGTCACCACAGTATTTTTATCTCTGTAAATCCAGAAAAAAACAGTTAAAGAAAGCAGGTTTTTGATTAAACTTGACTTCCTCTGTTTTTATAGTTTCATTTCTGACCCCAAATCCTAACGTTTGTTCTTCTTGCACAGGATAAGATATAATACTTTTATTGAAACTTGTCTCGGGCTCAACTGCATCCACAATAGTACCAATAATTAAAATAAATGAGTGAAACAATCTTTAAAACTCAACAATAACCCTCATGAAGACAGTCCTGGTTGTAGTCGGCTGTGAAACTTTGAGAAAATCCGAAACGACTCACTTTTTCTCCCACTTGAGTGTCTTTTTTAAACACTGACGTCACCTCTTCAACATCCAGACTGAAGAATTCGAGTTTATCTTCCACTTAAGTTCTCCGCTGTTAAATCCACTCAATCAGATCAGATTAGATTGACTTTATTAAAATTCCAGAATGATCAAATAAGTACGAAATAATTATGCAATAAAGATATAATGAAACTTCAGCTAAATTATGTGTTGACGTATAAAGAGTAAGACATAGACTTGTGATTACTTGCACCTAACTAGTCCTACAACTTTAACTACGATCATTACGACTAAAGAGGCTGTCCTGAGTTTTATGCTTTCTAATGGTCGACGACTTTTCGGTCTAAATTTAGAGCCGAGTCTACGTTCAGACCTGCTGAGAATTAAAAATTAAGCAGCAGCAGATGAGGAGTGAGTGTATTATTCATGTTTTCACACAGAGAGCTGCAGCTGCACCATCTCAACTGAGCCTCTGATGATGGAGTTGATTTCCTGTCAAATCTCTGCAACGATGAATCACCGGGGAGGGAATTCATGCCTAAGGACTCAGATAGGAGGTGAACGTTTGGGGGGATTTTTATTTGTTTCAAGACTCTAAAATGTGAAGAAAACTGCCTTTCTTTTGCATCCATGTGATTGAATCAAAATCTTGTTAGATCTTAAAGGCAATATGTATATCTCCAAAGTTAAAGACACTAACAGAACAGTTCAAACCTCTAAAACATAAAAAAAAATCAGATTACAAGAACCTGAAAGTGACTCAAATGTTAAGAAATCCTGATTTTAAACATTGTAAAAGGGTTAAATGTTCAGTTTCCAGATGAAATGTGGATTATTTATGCAGAATAAAGGCATGGTAAACTGAAAATGTGACTACTTTGGGAATTTTAAGGCTTAAATTTGTCATTTTCCAACTCAAAACTCACATTTGGAGCCACAGAAGCCCAGAGTGATATGACATTTTTGCAGAAATGGAAAATTTGCAGTAAATTAACTTCACCAACTGACCCAAAAACCTCTTTAAATTATAAATTTTTTCAATTTCATTTGATAAAATATTCTGAGTACTGACAGTATGCACTCACCTTGTGGATAGAGCAGCAGAACAGCAGCAGCAGCAGCAGAGTGGACCTGTGCGTAAAGGACGGCATGGTCGCATCATCCACCCAAACCACAGCTCGAGACTCACATCCTCAGGGAATCACGTGCGCTGAAACGCCTCTGAACTTTAAATCAAGACAGAAGTTTGAGCTCAAATGTGTCTGAGTTTTCTTTAGACGCGCTGCTGTCCAACTTTGAACAGATTCATGAACATGGGAGGCGAGGAAAAAGGTGAAAAGGTGAGACTGTTTGTTCGCAAATCCGACTCTGGGTCTGATCCGGATCAGAACCGGGTTGCTATGAGTCCAGTTCACGGAGCTGAAGTGAAGCACTGGTCCGGTTCACTCCCAGTTCACTCTGTGCGCGTTCGCGTCTCAGGCTGCCCTCAGGGGCGCCACACCGATGCGCGCTCTCGCGGACCTGCAGGAGACGGATTCATGACCGTGCGGTTATTATGAGGGGAAACAACGACCTCGTGTGGCTGAAGCTGGAAATGCAGCCACTAAAACCTGAGAGGATAAATGTAATTCAGTCAGTGTTGAACAAGATCTCTTTTAATTCAGTGAGAATGGATCAAGTATTGTGGATGTTTTAGTGGCAAATTCTTGATCTCTCTGCTGCAAGGAGGTCCCAGTTTCACTGTTAATGAAAAGAAGCTGAATATTAGCTAACTGCAGTGGTTTGAAGTGGTAAACCAGATCTCCCTTTGAGTAAGACGTCATGGACCAACTTTGTTTTAGCCTCGAACTGCCTTTTCAACTTCTGCCTGAGGGTCCCAGTTTCACTGTTAATGAAAAGAGGCTGAATATTGGCGAACTGCAGTGGTTTGAACTGGTGAGAGATCATGGACCAACTCTATTTTTGCCCAGAACTGCCTTTTCAACTTATGCCTGAGGCGTCCAAACCGACCCGTTAAGAACATAAAGAGTAGTAAGAATAATCAGGAATAAAAGCAGTCTGAGTTTTAGCCAATCAAAGCACTTTATTGCACTGTATAGTGTGACGGTGAGCCAATAGCAGGCTCTTATAAAAGTGTCATTTAATCTTTTTATCATGTGTACAAAACAAGTCACACACACTTGTACCGTACAAAATCAACACTATTTACATACAATATACACACACACATACACTCCCACACACACCATGCAGTCTCTCTCCCATCCAGTGCTGAACACACAGACGAGTCCTCCGGCTTTCTGATGGGATCTCCCTCCTTAACAAACATCCTCCACCTCACACACACATGCGCACACTTACACACAGGGACTGAAACATGACCGCTACGCTGCTACCCACAAACCCAAACTGCTATGTTAGCCAAACAAGCGCTAAGCAAACGTCTGATATGCATAAAGATTTTTTTTCTTCTGATAAAAAGTCGACAGAAAAATCGATGAGACGAGAAAAAGATGCAAAGAAGAAGAAGAATGAAGAGATGACGTCTTGTAAACAAAAGGTGCTCAAATAATCACGCCTTCAACACCTGCAGGGTCAAAGGTCAGAGACACCCTTCAACAGGACTTCACAGCGAAAACCACGATTTAGATTTCCACACCTGAAGGGATCGTTCTCGCATTTCCTGATAAATATTCATCTTTAATCTGTTTCTATGGAAACTCGTATAAATGATGAAGAGGAGGTTCTTCACTGAGGATTCCTGCTCAAACAACCACAACAGAACTTTTCAAAAATAAGTCAAAACCATAAATTCAGAGATGCAAAAACACATTTAAGAGTCTTTTCTGCACATTTGATCCTTCAGACTTCTCCATAAACGCAACTTTGCATGAGTAAAAAAATGGTGGATGTATCGTGGAAGTACAGCGACTGTTTTGCAGAAATGAAACAGATTTTTGCAGAAAGGTGCAGACACAGATAGCAGATGCAGTTATAGAATATCTCTTTTTGTTTTTTTGTCTGAATCAAGAAAACAAGGAGCTATTTGCAAGAAATCTGGAAACTAAAAATGTGAGGAGGGACTGAAGTTGATCAAAAGTAAAGCAGGAGAGTAGAGTGTATTCAAAAAGTCTTCTCGTAACTTTGAACACACACTAAAGAGAAACCAAACTCTTGTAGAGTTTGCTTGACCTCTTGATTTAGCCGGAAACGACATAAATTTACTGGGAGGTTCATTAAATTTGCATGTTAGACGTCTCAGCTGCTTTCTTTGGTTGCAGCTCTGCAGGAACTTTAGTTTGAAATCACCAAAAAGCTCAACAGTGAAGTTAAAAATGTGTTTTTCTGTTTAAATTCTTCTGCTTGGACTACATTTAAAAAAAAAAAATCAGTGTTCTCGAATCCTGCAGAGAAGAAAGTCCTCTTCAACTTCTTGTGTAAACTTTGTCTTGAATTCCCTTTGGCCTCCAGATGTTGATGCACATTTGCATGAATTTGGACTCGCATCAAACCAGGTGTTCCTGTCCATAAAACACATTTCTCCCGCAAACACCTTCAGGCTTCCTTCGGAGTCTGTCGTCCCCTTTGCTTCCTCATAAAATCCCTTAAATAACACCCATATTCTCTTTCATTCACAGTGCACTTCTGCTTCATGAGATGCTTTGGGGAGTGAATTTCAAGTAAAAGAGCTGAAAGATTTGCACAAAGAAACACGATGACTCCCGACTCTTGTTGAAGTTTCTCTGCACTCTTCTGCTTAATTAGTAACATTGCACTTATGTCTTTTTTTATATTCAGAGTTTAACATTTTTGACTTTTTGAACTTTTCTTCATTTGCATAAACCAAAGACTGTGTCTGAAGAAGCTGACGGAGCCTTCGAGTCAGGTGAGCGGACCAAAGTGAATAAAATTAGACCAACAGTTTTGTTTTAGTGAAGAAGTTCCCTGAATGTGCTTCCAGTGGGTCTCAGCTTCACTGTTAACACACAAAAGTTGCACTCTGACCTGGAGCTGTCATTCAGAAGTGTGAATCAGTTTTTATTTGATTAAGTGTTGAGAGAAAATCTCAGTTTAAAGGGGACAGGTGTCCATTTAATCTTCTGGCAGAGGGTCCTAGTTTCACTGTTAAAATCTTACAGCATTTTAGAGTCCTACAGTGGTCTGTACTCATTAGCCAGGTCATCTTTTGATCAAGTGTTGATGGACCAACTACAGTTGCTCTGTTTTAGTGAAGAACTATCTATTTACCTGCTGTAAGAGGGTCCCAGTTTCACTGTTAAAACATTTACCGCTAACTTAAAAGACTTAAACTAGATCTTCTTTGATTTAGTGGTCAGTGGATCAGCTCCAGTAGCTCTGTTTTAGTAGAGGATTGCTGATTTACCTGCAGCCAGGGGGGTCCAAGTTTCACTATTAATAAACAGAGACTTTAAATTGGCTAACTACAGAAGTATGTAGTAGTAGTAGCTACAGTAGTATGAAACCAAAAGCAAATCATCTTCAGAAAAAATATACTGCTGTTTTTGTATAGAACTGCCCTGAATCTATCGCCACAGGGTCTCAGTTTCACTGTTAACTAACTGCACTCTGCCTACGACTAGTGGTTCGAACCCATTTGCCTAGATTTACTTTTGATTAGTTTTTTCAGGACAAACTACCACAGTTCTTCTTTAGTGAAAATACTCCACATCCATCTGTTATTAGTGGGTCTCAGTTTCACTGTGAACAAACAGGGGCTGCCTGCAGACTAACTATAGTGGTTTTAAACTGTACGCCTGATTCTTTTGATTTAATGAATAATAATGACTGAGATAAAGGACATCTAACAACTACAGCTGTAGATCCAATCCAAATTTATGTTATCTTAGTCCAAGTTGGGTGGCCAATTAGCTTTCAAGGAGGGCTCATGCCACCCCTGCCAGTCCTTTTGCACACGCCCTTGTTAATATGAAGGTTTGTGTTGCATGATGTTTGAGCCAATCTGATCTGAACACACCTTAAAGTGAAGCCAACTTGCAATCTTTCTGATGGGCAGTAGGGGGAGACTGGTTGAACTAGCTTAAATTTCACTCAGTTTATTATCAGTTTCGATTTTCCTGATGATTTTAAGACCAAAATCTTCAGTTTGAAGTCGTTTTTATTAAAGTGACATGATTTTTTAATTGGAAAGCATGTTTGCGTCCAGAGAACAACAGACAACACGAGGAGTCTGTGATCTACAAGCCAAAACAAATGTTCCTGAGAACCAGGCCAGTGCTTTTGTAGGGTGATCACTCAAATCTAGTCCTCTGTTCCTTCCAGAATGGTTATGGCATCAATAGATGGAGTGATGAGGCTCGGTGAGCTTCTTACGCGCAGTCTTTGGCGTAAACCCGACTCCAGCTCTGTTTGTGCATTTCAGTGAACCACCAGGCTCAGAAAGACTTGGACTGAACCGTCAGACTCCAAATACAGATCAGGATTCTGTTATTGCATCGCCTCAGATGTTTCCAGAAACTCGGTCTGATCCCTGCGTTTGTTCGTTCGTTCGTTCGCACCTTTGGACTCTAAAACACTTCTTTTTTTTTTTTGGTCGTTTTCGTGTTTTTGTTTCTCCTGCAGTTTAAAAACTTTAAACTGATAAAGTGTTTCAAGTCTCCATAAAAGTTTCTTATTTGTTCTTGTTCTTGGATAAAATCTGCTCTGTGAATCACATTAAAACTACGTAAAACTGTCCCTGTCGCATCTGAACACAGACAGGTGAATGCACACACACACACACACACTCACACACACATACAGGGTGCAGGTGGAGAGAGCTGCATATAGGGGCTACTACACCTCATTGTGTTTTAGGTTCCTCTCCATATAGATTATTATGTCTATTTACAATATTTATATTTTTACACATATCTGGCTGCCCCTGTTCTAATTGAAGAAAAACCACAAATCTGGAGTTTTAGGTTCGAAACATGGTGACGCACAAGAGTTTGTTTTTTTTTTCATCCCGCTCTACTTTTTCACCTCCTAAAAAGAAGCGACACGGGGCGCCGCGACCTGGAGCCGCCGCCCCGCACACAGTGTTCCCCCTAAGGCTTTCTACAGTGACGAGCTCCTGGTGACGGTCACGAGATTGAACGGGGTGTAAAAATGGTCATACCACCACTGAGCAATCAATCAATCAATCAATCAACAAGCCAATCAATCATCCAACCGGCACAACACGACTTGAAAGAAAACAGACGATTGAAGACCACACCGTACGCAGGTTCAAAAATACAGTACATCTTGATCTGGGAAATAAAGGAACAACAACGGCGATATGCACGGCATACACACGCATGCTAGCTCTCCCTCTCTCTCTTAGACACACACACACGCACACTGACGCACACACACACCAACACACACACTCAGGCTACATGTTGTAGGCCACATAGATGGGGTCTAGCTGGTCTTGTAAGAAGCCGTCGCGGAGGTGCATGCGCTGTTTCTCGCCGCGGGAGTTGATGGGAATGACGCCGATATCCGTCACCACGACCACGCCCACTATCAGGTAGTGCTCCTCCAGCACCGCCTTGGTCACCATGGGAACCAGGTCCAGGGCTTCCTGCTCCGAGCCCTCCAGCTCTACCACCACCACCAGCAGGTTGGTCCAGGGGAAGACGGCACTGAAGAAGAGGAAGAGGAGGAGGAGGAGAAGGAGCATTCATTCATCATCATCACATCACCAGTGTTTTCTTCTGGACCACCAGGGGGCAGCAGAGCTCCACCACAAGATTAAAACACAACTCATGATTGTTATGGATTTCTTCTTAACCCTTAGAACTCCCAGATATATTTTGCTATTTTTGGTACGGCTGTTTTTTTTTTTTGTAAAAATCCATGTAGCAACTCGATCTTTTCAGGCTTAGCAAATATATACACATCTTTTTTTAAGGACAACCTCAGCTCTCAGTTTATCGGTGCAAAAATTCTGTAAAATAAATTCATCAACCAAAAAACAAAAACAGATTTTTTCAAAGTCAGACCTACCACTCCATGATGCTCTTGTGAGCGCGGATCACGGAGGTCTCGATGTCGATGGGATGGTACCTCATTCCCCTCAGCTCCATGGCTTCCTCCAGAGCTCCCACCACGAACAGAGCGTCGTGCCTCTCTGTTCCACAAACACAGAAGAAGAGACGTCATGTTGCTGGTTAAGTCACAGACAGAGAGGAAAAGATGGAGTCGGAGAGGAAACTGACCTCCGTTGGCGTCTGTGAGCTCGGTGCGGCGGAGGAAGCCCAGGTATCCCGTCCTGGCCCAGACCGTCTGAGTGTCTCCGAAACTGAGTCTGGAGTTGAAGTGATCGGACTGGAGGACCTCCTCGCCGTAGCCGCTGTAGTAACCGCTGCCGTTATGAGCGCTGTGAACCCAGATCTGCAGGAGGAGGAGGAGGAGGAGGAGGAGGAGAAACAGAGACAGACGAGGAGAGACGGGTTTGTGAACGAGAACCTCCTGGACCCTGTGAGTTCCTGTTCCTGTCGTTTTTGTGGTTTTCACTCTCTGGTTCCCATGTAAGTGGGCATCCCTGCAGACTTGTGTGAGGGAATCACCCAGAGTTCATAGCACTCCCCATGGGCTTGGAGGTTCATGCACTCTATCTCTTTCAAAGAGGCGTCATTTCAGTCCTTAAGGGTTTAGGGGGGAGATGAAGATTCAGCCTCACTGTCTTTCCTTGATCGTGTGAATCCTGCTGCTTCTCTCCTCTCCTCAGTTTTCTTTTCTTTTCTCTGAATTTGAGTTTAAGTTCTTCTTGAAACAATTTTGTTCACTTTTCACCTTTTCTTTAAAACTAAAATCCTCTCTGAGTTTGTGTTTTGGGTCTTTTTCTCAGTTTAAGTCACACGTGTGTCAAACTTTCAGGTAATAAAACATGTTTCAGAGAAGAGCACACAAGACAGAACACATGACAAGAAAATCCAAAGAGGGATGGACTGAGAAATTATGGAAAAACAGACAAGATGAAGAGTTTGGTAAAAAATGAAACACAAACATTGAATAATGAGAAAAGAAATATTTAATAAGAAAATGACAAAGATTTTGAGGAAGAAAAAGAAAAAGAAAAAGAAGTAGAATCGTACAGATGTGAGGAAAAGACAAAAACGAGGAGCAGGTGAAACCCTGAGAGAAAAGATGAAGACAGAAGCCGAAACAACAGAAAAGACAAAGAGAGAAGAAAAACTAAAAGATGGACAAACTCATAAAAATGAGAGTGAAGACATGCAGAGAAGAAAACAGTCAAATAAAGTCAAACTGAAGGATGTAGATTGAATGACCTCGCCCAGGTGAGAGTCTCCCAGAGGTCCTTTGGTCTCTGGGTTTGCGATGATGATCCGAACTCCAGGTAAGATCTGCAGAGAAACAGAGACAGTCTCAACGTTTGTTTTGTTTTGAAATAAATGAATTCATCATCATCATCTGAGTTCACAGCTTCATCAGGAGCTGAAACAGCTGCACAGATGTGTTTTTATCCTCCACATACAGATCCAACTCAAACACATGAAACTCTGTGTGTGTTCATGAGGCGTTCAAAGACAGGACGGTCTGCCTGGTAAACAAGCATTTCTCCTCCTCCTCCCACGTTCAGTGAGTCAAAATAAACAGCGGGCTGATCGATGACCGGCTCAGAAACATGACGTCTTCTTCTCTTTGTGTGTCAGTGTGGAGGAAGAAGAAGAAGAAGAAGAAGAAGGAGGAGAGACACGAACACCTCATCAAAGTCTAGGAAAAGATCTGTCACTTTAAAACGTCCAGGAGCCGAAACAAAGAGAGATTTTCCTCGCAGATAAGGTCTGTCCAACGGTTTAATCCTCACTCTTTAAACGCCACGAGCTTCAACTCATTAAACTGAAGTTCCTCTGAACTTTTGGTTCAAGAAAAACTTTTTTTATTTTATATAAAAACATCAAACTTTTGTTTTCAGTGATCTAACGTTTCTAACTCTGCTGGAGTTGTTGAACATTTATCACACCTGACTCTCTCTTCTCTGGTCTGACTGCGGTATATTTAGCCTCTGTGCGGCGCAGCAGCTCTCCGCTGACCTCTCTGATGGAGTTCACTCAGTTGCTAAGAGATCTGCAATAAAAGTGAAATCAGAGCCGCTGAGCGATCGGAGGAGTACAGTGTAATTTGCTCGTGGATTAAAGCAGCAGGTTTGAGGACTTTTTAAGAGAGGGATCACATTTCTCCTCTGCTGAAAAAAAATGTTTAAAAATCTTAGTTTTGGGATATTTTGAGACCATCTAGACAACTTTGTCCCTTTACTTTCATTTCAGTGTCCTTCCTTTAGTTTTAAGAATAACTCACACAGATTTTTCATCCTGCAGCAAATTAGTCTTTCACTGGAGCAGATTTCAGCGAGTAATTACATCTGTAGGATTGTTTCAGACGTTCAGTGAAGCGATTATGGACAGGATTTGTAGTTTGTGCCGGCTGGTGGATCCTTCACACTCTTTAAAGGACTGAAAAGTTAAAGTATGAGACAACAGGGCTGTGAGGGGTAACGATGAAGCGACACGTCTGAGTTTGTAAAGTTCAGTCGTAGGAAGCGGATTTAAGCAGCTACAAATCAATACTTCAACCTGAAGATGAAAAGAGGTTTTTAGACACGTCTGTTTTCTTTGGATTAGCTTCAACTACAAATGGATGCTTTGGCTAGAGTGATGGCGCTCATGGGAAATGTAGTTTCATCCCAGAAAAACATCTAAATGGGTCACCAGAATCAAAAACAACAAACCCTTAAAAATGTTTCATCTGAGGACAGAAGTGATGAGAAACAAAAAGGTAAACACTGCAGTCCCACGCTGACCTCCACGCTGTGAGATTGTTTTCAAAAGTGCTCTAAAAATACTCAGGCTGGAATATTTTCACTGAATGTGGGCGAGTCGAACGCTGCAGGTCTGCGGATGTGCTGCTGAACGGTGAGAATATATTCGGTTTTGTTTTCTCCAAATGAAGAGTGAAAAGAGATCTCTGATGTGAGTGAAAGTTCATCAGTTTAGAAAGTTTCAGTCAAATTAAACATCATCATGTCTAAAGGGGCGTTTTTAACCTCCACCAGACCGCTCTAACGTCTCACTGTTCCCTCTGACATCACTGCTGGCTGTTTCCAGGTCTAAAAGTCGTGCACCTGCGTGATGAATGTGATGTGATCCTTCCTGCACCCACACGTCCACGGACAGACAGACAGGGAGGACGGACGCCTCGGGGCTCGTCATGGTCTCAAAAACCTGCTGTCTGCTTTGACTCACTCAGTGTGGGAGGACGTTGGGTCCAAAAACAGAAACAGTCCCATCTCCAATCTGCTGCTGTTTCAGTGCATCCCAGTGTTTTCCTCTTTCCGTCCAAAAAGCCTCAAAATCTTATTCACTCAAGTTTTACTGATTTAATTTACAAAAAGCCCGCACAGATCAGGTCTCTGAGGTAAAGAATCAAAGTAAATAGACGCTCGAGCTGTTTAACTAAATCTGTTTTTGGTTTTCGGATATAAAATTGTAATTTTTTAAACCCCTGAGTGAGGACAGATTTACTCAGGCTGCTGCAATCACAGATGACGTCCCACATTCAAACGTTATGATTGGATTAATGCAGAAAAAAAAAAAAAAGGACTTTGTGGACAAACCGCGCCGTGCTACAAGATAAAACCCGTCGTCTGTTTGTTTACATCCAAAGCGTGAAGAGGACAACGCTCACCTTTCCAGACTCCATCAGAGGCAGACTGTGAGGAGATCCTCTCTCCACCAATCGAACCCTGAAACACACAAACGTTCACCTTTAAACTGTGATCTGTTGAATCTTTTCAAAATAAAAGCCTTCAGGACAAACGGCTGTACCTGTCATGGCGAAGCGCTCTCATGTCCACGTACACAGTCGTCGGGTCGGGTCCTGAAGTTCCCTGCAGCCAATCAGCACACAGATTAGTGAGCATGTGATCAGGAGATACTTCCCTTAATACAAAGTCGATCTAAATTTGATATTGATTATTGGTGGTTTTAACATGTGTGCTGTGCAGCGTGACGGCAGCCCTGTTGCCCTAAATTTCCACCGCATCTGGTCAGATCAGTTTGTGAGGCGAATTTCGTGGCGGATTACAAACAGCGGAAATCGCGAGAACTCACAAGAACCTGTGGATTCACGTGCAATCATGCGATAACAGGTTGTCTCTATAAAGACAGCCACATAGACATATAAGCAGTAGATTGTGTCCTTTTAGAATCAGCATCTCCTCATCCATGGTGTCATCGGGGTGAAATGACGTCTAAAAACCTTTCACTTGTTCGTTTTCGCCTGTTAACATAGTGTAAAATACGATCCGCCTGAAATGCAGAGTGTTTTATTTTGAAAAGAAGCCGGGTGTTTTATTTTGTGTCTGTGCCTGACTTCCTTTCCAGCACAGGTAAATCTGTGCTGAATTTATGCGGCATGCTCCAGTGTCTGGAAAAAAATAGAACTCTTGAGAAGCCGGTGGAAATTGACACGTTAACTTGAATGGTTACGATCAGCTGCGATCGGCGGATACGACCTTTTCGTAGCCGTTCTGGTTGCGGTGGGAATTGGGGGTCTATTCTCACCTGCAGGCAGATGGCTAAGTTGACTCTGCAGCCGAACGCCGTGCTGACGGATCGGGGGTGGAGGCCGAGGTCTTTAAAGAGCTTCGAGAAGGAATGTGTGAGCGACATCCTGGGACGCTCCTCTGCCACCACCACACAGGCCCGAACCCGGGACAGATCCAGACCTCGAGCCTGGACCAGGAAGAGGAGAGAGAATATTAACCATCGCCATCCACCTCACTCTGTCATCATCCCTCCATGTTGGTTTTAACTCTCTTCTGATTGTTCGGAGGCTGCTGAACAGACTCCATGAAGCTCCTGGATCTGGCCTCGTTGGGGGTTTAGGTAAGAACTGGTTTCAGGTTTGAAAAATCAGCTGGAGCCTGTTTGATGTCAGAGACAGATTAAGAGGGGTGTTTGTGTTTTAGTGGAGAAAATAGAAATCGGTGGAGTTGAGAACATTTGTACTTGTCACTCTGTGTTTGGCTTTTCAGTCTCCATGGAAACTTAAAGAAAGAAAATCACTAAAATTAACTCAGCAGCTTCCAGGGTGACCAATCAGAGCGCTGCTAACTCCAGCCTCAGGCTGAGCAGACAGAGACGGAGCGTGAGTTCATTACTGCTGATCTTCTGTGGAGTCTCGAAGTCTGTTAGACACACTCAGGGTCTGCTGTTTGTCTGAGTGTGTCCTCTGCAACTTTACTGATGCATTCTGGGAAATGGGATCATCTGCAACCAGACAAGTCATAGTCAGGCTCTGAGGGTGGAGGAACAGCTGGTTTGTTTAGAGTTGAACCGTGTGGAAATAAGTGGAAACGGAGAAACAAAGAAGTGATTTGGACAGTTTTTAACTTTAAAGAGCCTCAGGTGATCCTCTTTGGTCCTTTATTTCAAACCAAATCCAGGAGGGACACACGTCTACGAAGAAACAAGAGCTGTTTTAATCCTTTATACTGATAACAATGACTCAGTGTTTCATTGCGGTGTGTTTAAAAACTACAAGGAGTCCTCCAAACTCGACTCCAGTAAGTCTGTGAAACCCAAAGAGGGACGATCTTAAAGGGATATTCCAGCATAAAATTAATTTAGGGTCAAACACACCGTAACACCGAGTTAGACACCCCCTCCAGAGATGAATGTTGCCGACCGCTTGCTTCTCTAGTTATACCAACTTTAGTAATGACCACAGATAGCAATACAGAGAGCCACGCCCTCAACCAAAACGCCGCTCTATAGCCACAAATAATGCTCAGAACTAACTCGGTGTTACGGTGTGTTTGACCCTAAATTAATATTACGCCGGAATATCCCTTTAAAACCTGGTTCTACCAGCTGAATCCCAGAACATCTCCAAGTTCCCAGTTTCATGGTCATTAAAAGGTCAATTAAAGACTATCTTTCCTGAAGTGTTCCCGCTCTCCTCCACATGTTCAGCTGTTCTTCTCTAAACTCATAAATCTCACTAATGTTTCTTTATCCTCAGTGCATCAGTGTGTTTCTGACCTTGAGCGCCTCAGTCTGCAGGCCGAGTCCTTTGGTGCACAGCTCCATGACGCTGTACGAGCAGAAGGTGTCTCGCACCCTCAGCTGGCTGACGGCCAGCAGCCACAGTGCCGGGTTCGATTCCAGCTCCA
Source organism: Xyrichtys novacula (assembly GCA_962446985.1). Taxonomy (NCBI): domain Eukaryota; kingdom Metazoa; phylum Chordata; class Actinopteri; order Labriformes; family Labridae; genus Xyrichtys; species Xyrichtys novacula. The sequence goes on from OY660883.1 coordinate 4,856,247, forward strand.
CCGGGGGGATCAGGATGGACTGGTGTCCTGAATACACGCTGAAACACAGACAGACCCACACGGTCTTTAAAGATCTCTTTATTAAAACAAATATTTGAGTGATCGTTGCTCTGGAGGAGGGGAAGGTCGTCTCAGACTGAAGGTGATTTACAGTCGGCTTTATTTATAAGACACTCAGCAGCAGAAACCTGCTCTCGCCAAGTTCACAGTTTATGAGCCGAGGATATAAAGCCGAGCCGAGCCCAGGTCTGGATTCACAGAGAAATATTACACAACAGTCCCACCCTGTTCTTGTTCTTAGAAGAAGTCAGAAACCGTCTGTTGGGAGTTTCAATTTGAGTTAAACATCTTCTGGTCTGAAAATGTATGAAGATGCTGCTTTTTTCTCCTTCTGAAAGTTCATCTTTTCGGTGTTAATAATAAAAACTCAGATTTTTCCTCTAAGACTTATTTCTAAGTTGGGAATTGAAGAATATAAACACAGCAGCAGATGAGGCGTCCATAATTTTGTATTTCGTATTTTTGTTCTTATTCACTCAAAAACAGGTGACATTTTTGTACCCGTTCAGGTCCGACAGCTCCAGTACCAGGACTTCTTGGCTGCACGTCTATTACGGGGCTGAAGGTTAATCAAACGATAACATATTTAATATTCTGTCAGAACACAGGGACGCACGAACCTGCAGAGGCACCAGAGGACGAAGCCAAGTCCGCAGTACGGATCCAGACAGATGGCCACTTCTCTGGACGGGTACAACTCACACTGCAGCTTCACCGACCGACAGAACGCTCCAACTGCATTATGGGACATCTGGAGAGAAGACGCAGAGAGAGAGACAAGGAGACGGACATAGACGAAGAGGACACGGGGTGGAGAAAAACAGGATTATTCTTTAAGTGCAAACGTCAAACTTCATCATGCTTCAGTTTCTTGATTGGCCTTCTGGAAAGCGCTCTAATATCATGTTTCTCTAAATTCCCCTCGAGAACGTGAGGAATAAATAGAGGAAGGAGGAAAGTGTTTCCGGGCGGCTGAACAAGAGGCTGTTAGCAGTTTGCTCATGCGATGAGGATTAGCGTTGAGCTGACCTGAACTCCAGCCAGCATGCCGGTCGTGGACACGCTGAAGTCCAGATAGGCCAGACCGTCAGGGTTGGTGGGCTTATAGAGAGCTGGAGGCTTCTTCTTTGGCAGGTCATCTGCAGCGCACACACAGACACACACACACACAGACACACACACACATATGTTTTATAACGCTCAAGAGGACAGTCTGTTGAGTTGCATCCATTTCAGAAACGCTGACCCGAACATGAACCCACAGTGCAGCTCTAGCAGCTTGTGAGCATCACTGACTTAAGTCGTTTTTTTTAAAGGCTGAAACTTCAGATTCATGCACACAGAAAATCTAAACCTCTTTGCACACAGAGCTGGATGTGAAGTCATGTGACTCCGCAGGGACAAACGAGTTCAAACTTCATGTTCATCTTCATAAAAAAGGAAAAAGTCTCCTGCTGACTGAATGTTTACAACAATTTACAGCCATGATCCAACATGAAGATTAAGGACCCCTGAGACCCCGCAGTAAACACAGTCACATCACAGAGACTCTGTCCACGTAGATCAAACTACAGCAAATATTTCAGGCTATAAGTTTAACACACAGCAGAGACAGAGGAAACTCTTCAAGAGCAGAACCAATGATGGACCTGTGCAGGAAACAAACATGACAAAACAAGAGCTGATTCAGGTCTGAAACTGATGATCTGTGTGTGTGTGTGTGTGAGAGAGAGAGGAGCAGGTGGAGGATTTTAAGGGAGGGACGTCAGAAGATGATGATGTCCAATCTGTGATTACACACTCATCCCTGTTAGTCCAACAGTATTTACACTTTTCAGGAGTTCCAGTTTGGCTGCTCTTTCTCTGTTTGGTACATGTCCTCTTAGTGTCATATGTCACAGGGCTCGACAGTGCGACCGTTTCACTCGCATTTGCAACTAAAAATAGATGTGTGTAAAATGTACTGAGGGGCACATGTGCGCATAAAAAAATCAGCCGAGGAAACAAATGTTTTTCATGTAAATACGGTGGTGAAGTTAGTTTAAGTTTGGATATTCAACGGACATTCTCTGTGGATTTACCGGTGTGTCTTCTCACTCTCCATAACCGGGAAAAGCAACAGCAGTGTGGTTAAATCAACTCGGCACCCTCGCTGTCAATGTTGAATTAAGGGACCATCAATAAATTACTGGTTGATGTTCTCAAAAAAAGGCTGTTTTCCTTCAATAGCTTCCTTGTCATGTGACCAATTGACTTGAAATTGATTTCAAATAATAGTACTAAAGTCAAAAATAAAACAAATCTCTTTATTTCCCAAATTTTCTCTCTAAAATTTTTTGTATCAAATTTTAAGGCAAATTTTAAACATTTTCTTCAATAGCTTCCATGTCATGTGGTCACTGTCCATCGTGGTTGTAAGATGGGTTACTTCTGATAGAGATGAATATGTGAATACTGACCGCCCCGGTAAGAAGAGGATGTAGCTAAAATCAACTGTATTTAGCAAAGAGAGCAGATCTGGGGTCAGTTATTGTGGGTTGCAGACTTCGATAAGTTAGTAGATAATAATTGGCAAGTAACTGTGGCCCCAAAAACTGTCTTTAACCCTCATTAAACTCTGTCCATCACCATCTGTTTCCACCACCTTCAGTATATTTACCTTCACAGGTGTCAGGTTGGCCTCGTAGCCTGAAAATGATTCACCTGTAATCCTGCCATCCACCTCTGCTCACCTGTTGTCACATGTTCTGCTTTTTCGCTAACACTACAGAGGTAAACCGTGTCTTACACACTGATGTCTTCGACTCTCTAAATGTGATCATATGATTCTGGTGCGTCTGTAAATCAAAAGCTGTCGTACCTGTGTCGAGGACAGGAGGCCAGTTCCTGATGTCCACAGTGGCCGTGGCCTCTTTTGAGCGCAGCAGCTTGCAGATAACCGCCGTGGTCATCACACAGGCCGAGTGACTGACCTGAAGAGAGAGAGAGAGAAGGTGGAAAATCTGTTCGCTCTACTCCAATAAAAAACAGATTATCTCTCCTGCTAGTCTGATCATAAGAAGAGTAGAAAGATGTGAAATCTCAGACCTCCACGATCATCTTGACGGTGGGCAGGGTGGTGGAGATGTTCTGAGGGTGAGGCGGTCGCACCGTGATGGGAACACAGCCGGCGTACAGGCAGCCGTAAAAGGCCGCGATCAGGTCGATACCTGCAGGACCAAAAAAAACACACAAACGCCGTGAGATCAGAGCGCTTCTTTTAAAATCCACGGTCACAACATCCTTCAGCATCATCCTCCAGACTGACCTGGAGGATAAACCAGAGCCACGTGGTCTCCTTCCTGCAGACCGGCTCGCTCCATCAGGAGGGCCGCTACTCGCTCTGCCCGCTTGTGGAGCTGGAGGCAGGTGAGGGAGCTGGACACCGCCCCCTAAAGGAGAGGAGAGAAGGAGTGATAAAAACGGCTCCAGGACGGATTCGAGTGAAGTTATCTGAAGTTTATATCAGTGCTTAAAAATCAGAACAGTCAAACACAGTTCTCTTTGTTTAAGGTCTTTTTTTTCCAAGAATGGATATTTTTCTTGTAATTTTCGCACTTCAATCTCACAGGATGTGACGTTAACACTTGTAATTTTGCAGCTTTTGTCCCCTAAAAAATCAATCTTCTATTTTAATCACGTACTTAAGTGCATCATCAACATATCAAACTTAGAGGAAAGGTCACATTTCTGCTGCATATATTACAATGTTTTCTAACAGAGGTTATCAGCAGGACAATCCTGAGGTTTATCATCCATTTCATGAGCTATAACTGTCTGTTACGGGGTGTGTGTGTGTGTGTGTGTGTGTGTGTGTGTGTGTGTGTGTGTGTGTGTGTGTGTGTGTGTGTCTAGTTACCCGGGAGCTGAGCAGGGTGTAGAGGACGTGGTCTGGTGTGGTCTGAGCTCTCCACTGCAGAACCTCCGACAGGAACAAGAACTGAAAAACACAGACAGAGTTCAGGTTCTGAGGAAAGATAACAGATTAATTAAAGAGTCATGATGTAGTTTGACTTCATCAGCACATTTTCTGAACTGCACACCGTCTGTAAAAGTTTCATTCAGTTGAGGTTGTGTGTGTTTGAATAAAACTTTCATTTTATCCGTCATATCAAGCTTTGCTGCTGACAGAGCACGACTTTTAACTGCAGCGGCGACTCTCTGCCTCTTACCGGGACATTAAAGAGACGTAATCGATATCAGACAGTGAAATATCAAAGCAGGAAAGAAACGATCTGCTGATGCTTCAATCGGCCGCTGAGAAACAAATTTACGAGCACTTTACCGGAGCCGTCGCTTCGTCGGGCGATTAAACAGTCGTTCTGATTGTGAATCGTTTCGATTTAGTCGTAACTTTTACTCAAAAATGTCAAATTTACAATCAGTTATTCATCAAAACAGTCCTGACATTTACTTTGTTTCTCAATTTCATCTTCCAGATTTGGAAGGGATTCATGAAAATCAGAGGAGACCGAGGAGGAAGTTAAAGAAATGATTTCTGCTGTGTGTAATTTAGTGACTGAACAGTATCTGATGGAAGAGCTGGTAAATATAAGAGATCATTTTCAAATGGATGAGAGGGAAAATGATTATCAAAACTCTTTCTTCAACAGCAGATGGCGCTATCTGCCTCTAAGATCGTCTACATCTGTCACTGCTTCAGAAAAATGAAAAACTAAAGGTTCAGATCAGGGAGTTTCCAGTGACGGTCTAACAGAACTTTGATCTGAAGTACCATGACCAGAACAGACATGGTGGCGGAACATGAAGATTCTGCAGATGAGAGTGTTTCCACTCATGCATAATACCTGGACGGACCACCAGACTTTATTTGATCAGCTGTTTTCTCATTTGTGCACGACTGCTGTTCAATATTGACAAACTAGAGGACAGTTTCTCTGGTCCAACATTTTTATTATCTGTTTATTTATTTTTGCTGTTTTCAGTTTTTCTCATAATTTTACAATCCAGTCAAATCAGGACAAACCATAAAATAAAGGAAGTGTAAAAGGTAAAATGAGAAACTGGATAATAAAGATAAAGACTGACCAAAGTCTAAGTCTGTGTGTCTCACCTGGTCATTGTCATCTGTCTGTCCTAAATCTCTCCCGCTGGCCTGAGCGATCCGTTTCCCTGACACCAGATTCCCCACCATCACAGAGGCGGGTCCGATCTCTGCGACACAAACACACAAACACACAAAAACACACAAACATCAACGAGGTCCAGGAGTCAGGAGATCACACCTCCGTGTTTCTGAATTTTCCTGTTTCTCACCTGGTTGTTTCTGCCGGGGTTTGGGCAGGTTGGTGACGCAGGTGTGGGGGCACATGAGGACGTTGCAGGGGTGCAGCCCCCCCTCCAGGTACAGCTGCTTGATCTCTGACAGGTGGATGCCCCCCAGAGGAGTCTTGGGGAGAGTGTTGGCGGGGACCAGAGCGAGGCAGAACACGCCGACTCCGTGGATGCTGTCGATGGCCTGAAAGAGAGACAGTGTGTGTGAGTGAGTGAGTGAGTGGGGTAAGGTGGGGTGGAGGACAGTCAGAGGACGGGGGGATTACCTGCTGATGAGGAATCATTATTAAATCATGGCTTAACCTTTGTGTTGTTTTAGCGTGACCTACCTTTGCTAAACCTTTAAAATAAAGCTGCTTTATTGAATTTTAAACCCTGAATCTGTTCGGAGTGAACAAACAACCCGTCAGCCATCATCACAGACCGGGAGAACATTCTGGTTCTTTTAGTTACGGTGTCACAACGGGTACAATCGAGTGAGGAATCAACCCCGAACACAAGATCTGAATCAAGATATTAGCTGAAGAGCATTAAAACAGAAGCATGTCAGTGTTCCTGTTATCATCAGGTGATTAAATCCATAAAACCAGCTGATCTACCTGCAGGACGCGGCTCATCCACTGGAAGCTGTCCTCCTCGGTGGAGTCGGGTCTCTGCTCGGCTACGACCACGATCCTCTCATCCCTCAGCACCGTCACAGAGAAGACCGCTATCCTGCAGGACGGAGAAGAGAGTGATCTTCATGTTAATGCACTGCAGATGTCAATCAGCTGATACTGATGGATAAATACCGCTGTAGAGAAGAGTAACCCCCAATTTCCACTGCATCCGGAACAGCTAAGAAAAGGCCGTATCAGCCAATTGTAGCTGATCGTTTACATTCAAGTTAATGTGTCAATTTCCATCGACATCTTTCCGTTCCTCTGCGGATCACTAGACTCCGCAGCTGATCGCAAGAGTTCTATTTTTTCGGACGCCGGAGCATGCCGGATAAATTCAGCACAGATTAACCCGAGGACAGACACACAAAAAAAAATCTGGCTTCTTTTTCAAAATAAAACATAGATCGTATTTCACGCCATGCAAATGGGCGGAGACGAACAAGTGAAAGGTTTATAGACGTCATTTCACCCCGATGACACCATGGATGAGGAGATGCAGAGTTCTCGTGATTCCTGCTGTACGTACTCTGCCACGAAATTCGCCTGATAAACGGACCGGATAGGAAAGTTTGGACAGCAGATGCGGTGGAAATTCGGGGTTAAACTAAGCCTCGGACAAAGGAGCTGGTTAAGGACCTCTGCAGGTCTTCTGACCCCTTTGGTGGTCCATAAATACCCTGAAGAACAACAGGAGGACAGGCTACAGAGGGGACAGACAGGGTCCAGATCTGGTCTTGTCCACCCTGACGATCCAACTCAAGAAGAAATACTTTGACAAACTTTCCCGCTGATTTTAATTGGATGTTTTCTTTTTAAGTCTTTTGGATAATCACCTCAACTTCACTGCTGCTGAGACGTGCCTCATAACTTGACTTTTATATTTATAAAGGCGGTTTAAGAGGCAGAACTACCTGAGTGTTTTTTTATTAATACAGAAATCAAAGTAATCTGTCCCCCCACTCACCCGGTCGGAGTTTTTACAAGCTTTTGTTATGAACCTTCATGATAAAAAAGGTGTTTTTGGACAGAAGCAGCTGGTGTCAGTGTCTGGCTGCACACAAAGGTGCTTAGAACTGAGTAATGAGTAATAACAGGAGTAAGGTGTTTGCTGCTCTCTTCTAACACACAGGTGTGTTATTTCACTATGAGCACAAAAACTGTTCAGTTAAACTCATGGTTAATCTAGATCGAGTCTTTTCACCCTCTTTCACCCTGTCATCTCTGTGATGGATTCAAACCTTCATAAAATGTTCTTATGGTCACTCTGAGGCTGCCGTGTCTGCAATAAAACCTCCAGTTCTCTTGGACGCTCTCCACACTCATGACTCAGCTTTCATACTGATCGCTCAGCTGAGTGAGACACTTGATTCTGATTGGTCGAAACCCCATAGCAACAGTCACTGTATGAAGAGCGAGAGTGATGCCAAGGACAACCACAGCAGAAGAAGGAGTGTGGTGTGTTGAAACCTTAAGGTGCTGAGTGACATCAAGCAAAGTGAAGAAAACAGAAAATGACAACAGCGCTTTGACAAGACTGGCTGAGTAAAATAAAGCCAATTAAAGTAAATAAAGTAAATTAAAACATCTATTTCATGTCAATTCAACCTGCAAGCAGCAAGAAACTTTAATTTAGGGCTGGGCGATAAACCAAAAATTTACCGATACAGAAATTTATGACAATAACTGACGTCATTTTGCCCATATCAGTATATTCTGTGTCAAAAATATAAATAAATAAAAGTTGGTTTTGGATGTGTGTAGTTAGGCTATGGTATAATGTCCCTTTAAGACGCTGTCCTACGTCAGAGACGTGACTCCACCCCATCCAGTCCGTAACAAAGAGGGAAAGACAGGTGAGGAGATGGAGGACATTTTAAAAGTTGTAGCAGCTGAAGAAGACGAAGTTAATGTGGGAGGTGGCGAGCAGCTTGTTGAGTAGTTATCGTCCATTTATCATTATCAAAGTGAACTGATCAATATATTGTGATATTGATTTGAAGCCATATCGCCCAGCCCTAGTTTAACTTTAAAGGTCGGGGTTGGACCAGATGAGCTGTTACCTCCTTCTGCCCCTTCTTGAACGCAGCCGTTTGATATTTTATCTGAGAAGGTAGTTCAGTATTTCTAAGTCTTTTGACATTAAAATCAGTTTCATCTGGATGTGTCTGAACAAAGAGACTGTCACCCTCTACAGCAGCCTTTTCTTTAAATGTCTCACTTTACTTCGAATGTAAAACTTCATCAGACTCTGTCAGCGATAAGATGAATTTCCTCCTCGGCGGCGGTGGACACAATTAAACTTCCCTCCATTACAGTTTCTGGATTCATCCTCTGTGGCTCTGCTTTATTGAATTTATTATGTGCTGCTGGATCGCTCATTAATCACTGTGACAGTAAATGTGCCGGTGCTGGCTGCTGTTCAAATACAGTCAAAGGCAATGATTTAAGAGTGGTTCGACTTCTGGATGCTCCTCTGTAATCTCAGGACGTATCGGCGATGTGGACAGGAATCATAATCACACATATTCTGATTAATATGAATATCTCTGTTATTAAAAAGGATTACTCTTGGTTTGACATCTGCATCACACATACAGTCACACAGATCTCTAAAATCCAAATACTCTGGGCGTTATATTTCACACGTGACACCGTCATAAAGAAGTTTAACGGCCCCTCTACTCACCTGCCCCTGTAGACGAATTTCATTGGCTCCACTGCCAGCGCCGTGGCAACGATGTCATCAGCGTTGTGCCTCCGCCCGCTCACCATGATGAGCCCGTCCATCTTCCCGGTGATGAAGACAAGACCGCCGGGTCCGATGAAGCCCAGCAGGCCGGTCCGCACAAAGGCGTACTCGCTGACCAGCCCGCCAGTGGAGCTCACGGGGTAGACCTGCAAATATACAGGTGTTCAGCTGCAGAGTCGCCACGGCAACTGGTCAGCACCAGGGCAAGCCAGTTGCTTAGGTGGTCCATAAATATCCTTGAACTTAGGAGTATTTATGGACCACCTCTGGCCGAATACTTGGATCAGAGACCAGGGACTGGTTGAGAACCTCTTGTCACGCGGCTGATCCAGAATCAGAACCAGGAGTATTTCTGAACAGAGGGCTTTTATTTTGACATCGTCACACAGCTGCTTTTAGTTTAAGGAGGTTTAACAATCAAGTCTCTGTCTGCAAATCTGGAGAAGTGAAGTCGTGACATCTGTCAGACTCATGTGAGCGAGGAGGAAGCAGTAAAAACTCACCTCAAAAGTGTTCTTGGTCATACCGGTGAGGCCGTAGTAGGAAGTGCCTGTGGCGATGGAGCAAACGCAGAACTCACCGATCTCATCAGTCTGACAGAGCTGAGGGACGCCCTCCGGTTTAACCACACACACCAGACCTGTGGGGCCAAGGACACAGAAACACAGAGTTACTCATTCTACCTTGAATGAACTCAGTTTTTGCTCCACATGCACCTGTTCCAGGGAATGAATCCAGCTAACACCTCAGTCGGAGCTCAAAGCAGGCTCCCTGACCCAAATATTACTCATGTCTGGGCCAACACAAAACCAGGTTACCTGAGGATGTCGGGCACTTCAGCAAAATAACAACTTAAACATACGGCGCACCGATAGAGAAATTGACTTTGGAAAGTGTCTGACAACAAAACAAGCAAGGAGATACTGAAGAAATACGACTTATATAAAGTAAAATGAAGAGAGAAAAGAGCTCAATTATGACACAGTTAGGAAATAAACTAATTAAAATTAACTAAATCACAAGGGGTAAAAACAAAAAAGCACACAAATAACATGAATTTCATAGTTTGAGTTAAATCGATAAAAAAACATGAAAGAAATGAAAGCAATACAAGAAGTTAAATCACTTGAAAGATGTTTCTTTCTCAATAAATCATCAGCCTGGTTCTCCCTGGTCTAGTCTGGGCCCTGGTGTTGCAGTGGTTGTAGTTCCCACTTTGAACACCAGGTGTTGCAGGTTCACAGAAACATGGAGCCTGTTCAGATCAGAGCTCAGAGTCTGTGACGGTGATGTTGGATAATCTGCAGCAGTGCGAGTGTTTCTGCAGATTTACGCATTTTTCATCAACCGCATAAAGAGCAGTATTTCATAAACAGCACTGATTTTCCTGAAGAGTTTTTTTCTGTTAAATACAACTTGGAAAAGTTTTGTGACAGTATAAAGTTCAGGACTGTAGAATCCTTCTAATTTTCTGCACATGTAAACAAAAACAATAAAACCTGAAGTTACATTTTTAGAAATTTAAGTTGTAAAGTAAGCAAAGAGCAGCTCATCAGGGAGTGTAATAACAAAAATAACTTTGCTGCTTTGCTGATGCTCTGTAATGTGAAATAGCTGGCCAATAAATCTTTTTAAACTTGAGATCTGAAGCTGCAGCTCTTCGTCCAGTCAACAGTAAAAAGTCCAGGAGTCAAGCTTTTTATAACAAAGTGATTTTTGTTTTTTTTCCCTACAAATATAACAAAAAGTCCTTATACTAACTAGACAATGAGAAGGAAGTGGAGGCAGCTTCACACCGTTTTAATATGAACATCAACAGGTTTCATTTCTGCATGTTTGGTCCACATAAGAGTTTAAATGAGCTTTCACACCACCTCAATATCTGGAGACACGGACCAGGATTTATAATCACTAAAATTTGCACTTTTTACTTCGTTTTAAAATCTTTTCTGCAGAGGCTGTAGTCGTCTTCCAAGTGTTTGTTGGAGGAGAAATGCTCTCTGGGACTGGTAAGGAGCTTAAATCAGCTTTCTAGTAATCCACGTCTTAATAGTTCAGTGTTCATTGATTTTTTTCTGGCAGTTTAATACACAAAAGAAAAAAAACCTAAAATAATGATAGCCGCTTTAATTCTTTTAAAACTCAACACTGGGTTTAAGGAACAATAACTGCTCACTGTTATGTGATAAACGAGAGTATTTCACGAATTAAACAGGTTTAATTTCAGACCGTTACATGTTGAAATCTGAGGTTTGATATGAAGCCTGATCAGAGCAGGACTGGTGCTGAAAGTCCGCCTCGCCTCGCTGCAGGAAAGTACAAACGGGGATGGAGGAGTGATATCAATCTGCTGTAAATGCTGCAGCAGAGGGAGGAACAGAACTGAATCGATGTTTCAAAGAGGGAGGGACAGAGCCATCAGCGCCCGTGTGTGTGTGAAAGTAAAGCAGATGTAATGCCAGGGCGTCTTTCCTGCTCTCTATCTCTGTTGTGGTTGGATTCTTCATTAGGAGCAGAGCGGATGATTTATTACGTCCTAAAAGCTTCTTTATGTTCCGAATCACCTTGTTAAAACTACCAGACTGACTTTGTCCTCTGCTAACAAAAGATGGCAGCCATATTCAAACTCTTATTTCTTTTGTCTCTCTTAGCGTTCAGGCGCTTAGCTCGCCCGGTCAAGAGGAGAGAGAGCGCCTCTAAAATTGGACGTTGATGAAAAGGAGAGGCCGCACATTTACACGCCCTTAAAACTAATTTTACGATTTGATGGACTTAATGGATTTTTTGCCATTCAGTGCGTGACAGTGCTGAAGGCCGGCTGTTTAACTCTTCAGAGGGACAGAGAGGGTGTGTGGTCACCGCCATCAACTCCAACACACACCAGAAACACTCCCCTGAATCGATAAATGACCCAACTTTGATTCTGACTGTTAGATGACGTTTTATTTTAGCTGTAAAGTTGATGTCTCTGTGATGAGCAATGAGAAATAAGAAGGAGGAAGAGGAGGAGCAGGAGGAGAGAGGAGAACAGGGAGAGGAGAAGGAGAAGGAGGAAAGAGAAAGAGAGAGGAAAGCAAGGAGAGGAGCAGAAGAAGGAGAGAGGAGAGCAGGGAGAGGAGCAGAAGAAGGAGAGAGGAGAGCAGGGAGAGGAGAAGAAGAAGGAGAGAGGAAAGCAGGGAGAGGAGGAGGAGGAGAGAGGAGAGCAGGGAGAGAAGCAAGAATAGGAGAGAGGAGAGCAGGAAGAGGAGAGAGGAGCACAGGGAGAGGAGCAAGAGGAGGAGAGAGGAAGCAGGGAGAGGAGGAGGAGAGTAAGGAGCGGAGCAGGAGGAGAGATGAAAGCAGGGCGAGGAGCAGGAGGAGAGAGGAGAGCAGGGAGACAAGGAGGGAGGAAGAGAGATGAGACCAGGGAGAGGAGCAGGAGGAGAGCAAAGAGAGGAGCAGGGAGGAGCAGGAGATGGAGAGAGGAGAGATGAGAGCAGGGAGAGGAGCAGGAGGAGAGAGGAAAGCAGGGAAAGGAGCAGGAGGAGGAGACAGGAAAGCAGGGAGAGGAGCAGAAGGAGAGAGATCAGCAGGGAGGGGAGGAGGAGGACAGAGAAAGAGAGAGGAGAGCATGGAGAGGAGGAAGAGAGAGAAGAGCAGGGAGAGGAGAAAGAGGAGGAGAGAGAAGAGCAGAAGGAGGAGGAGGAGAGAGGAGGAGGCACACACACACCCATACCTCCAGGAGTGACGGTCCCCACGTCCTGCACTGTGAGCACTGAGAGGCGCTCCTCTGTGTCGACCCTGACGACTCCGTATGACAGACCCTGCATGGAGAGGACGCCTCGCCCTGGAGGCTGACTGCTGTCCTCCACAGGCCTGAACACAACACACACACACACACACACACACACACACACACACACACACACACACACACACACACACACACACACAGGTCCCACTGTCATTAACCTGCTCTGTACAGTGATGCTCAAACAGTAAACAGACACACACCTTCATACAGTGCGGTGTTTGTACCTCAAATGTGTGCACTGACTGTTTAAATGTTTGTCACTGAGCAGATTGGTGTGAGTTTTTGTGTAAACACGGCGAATGTAAACGAATGTGTGTGTGTGTGTGTGTTTTTGCATCATCCTGATCTGTGATTGGTTAGATTAGCTCCTCGCTGTGATCTCAGTCTGAGGGCTGCAGAGGGAAACACTCTGGACCTGTCTTCTCTTTGTGATTGTGTGTTTCCAGTGTGTACTCTGTGGGTGTGTTTGCATGGGTGTGTGTGTGTGCTTGTTTGCATATTTGTGTTCCTTCCTCTGTGTGTATGTGCAGATGTTTGCATAATCAGTGTAGGTAAATCAGAGCTCAGAGTATGTGCATTTTTATGAGTGTGTGTTAGTGTGTGTGTGTACCTCCTGATGGCCACAGTCAGGGCCTCGGGGGAGCTGGCGCAGGGACAGATGACGTCGGCTCTCAGCCCTTTAGTCTGAAAGACGTTGAGGAAGGCATCGCAGGAGGAGATGGACCCTGACGGACAGAAACACAAACAAACTGTCAGAACAGCTTCGGCTCAGGCGGTCGACACTTTCACACAAACCGCTGACGTTCAAAAGACAATCAGAAAACCTGCACCTGGAGGTCTTCAACAAGGTTAAATTATACACGACAAATCCAAAGTCTTTACTAATGAGAGAGCTTCTGTAAATTTATCTCATCACACAGTTAAAGTCAGGATCATCGTCACATCACTCTCACATTTTTTGGACGTGTCTTAAAGTTACGACGCTCTGGAGGAATTTATGTTCGGCTGCAGCAAAGATTTAATACCACTGAATATTAAAAAAGAGCAGTGTTTGAGTGAGATACTGCTGACCGCCTGTAAAAAAAAAAGAGCAATAACACGAGAACGAAATCACCCAGAGCCTCCGAACCTCAGAGAATGGAAGAGTATAAAGAAATCTTTGAGATGGAAAGGATGACCTTTTCTCGAAGACTCAGAGGAGCAGCCTCATGAAAACGTTGTGAAAATTCTCATTTGCAGGGGGAGACTGTTTGTTCGGGTAAAAGTACCTTTAAAATAGTGAAAAATACTATAAAAGGTCTGTGAGTTTAACTGTGAGGCTGAAATTCACAGAGGAGGATGAGACGTCCATGATTTCCAAAAGGATGCCAATCCCTCACCACACCTCCCTTAAATCCATCTTTAACTTCCTCAGAGAGTCACTCATGTTTCTGAACCATAAAACTGTTTAGTTTAAGGATGCAGGGACGAACTCAGTTCACAGACAGGGACTGATTTTGAACCTGTGCGGTGACTTCCACTACAGAGCCATGTCTGATTTTAACGCAATGTCATCTTTTTGTGTAAATTTCTCCAGGTTCTTACATTTTTTAATGTATTATGTTCGACAGATGATAAAATCTCAAAATTTGTTGCATCTTTATGCTCAGTAACATCTTGAAATTGTTGAATTACTGATGTTTTTAGGGGCATTTCACAAACCTTTGGGTTTTTTTTTTGTCCCTCTTTAAACTGATCGGAAACATGTTGCTGGAATCAACTATGAGACTAATTTTCATAAAATATTCACATTTTTCAGTTTCACTCTTTTACATGTTATCTTTGCAGTATCTGAAATCAAATGAGGGCTTTTAATGATATGCAAAACCCTCAAAATGTTTTTTTTAAACAACATTTTAGTGTCCAAACTTTTTTGGAAATAAGGCTGTGATACTTGAACACGATCTGAAAAATAACTACCCTCTACAAAAGTCAATTTTTTTCAGTGGATTCACAGGTTGTAATAAAACAGTATTCAAATCTGTGGTGACGTATAAGTAAATAAAGGTGTACTGTTGCAAAACGTCATGAAAATTAATATACAAGAACATTTGGGTTCTCTTATTCTCAAATTTTAACAACAAACTTGTTAAAATAAATTTAAAGAGACCCGTTAGTTATTCAGCTGTGTCAAAATCTAAAATCTACCTGAAGCTGCTTTACCTCCATCCAGGGTTTGATTTAATTTTCACTGCGAGCGCCTCTCCATTTCATTTGTGTACTTTACGATGATGTGAACACTCCAAAACAATCCAAACTCAAGGGTCCACTTTACGAGGTGATTTTATCGGCATCAGTCTCCATCAGCGAGGGAGCTCAGGTGCAGGTTGAGCGTACTCAAATTTCAAAAGCTGCTTACAGTCAGTGAGGAGTTTATAACTGGGACACACAGCTCTCTAAAACAATTGATGAGCGGACACAGGCGCTCTGAAATGAGTAATACATTAATATACGGGGCTGTTCAAGGCTGAGCTGCTGCATGGTTGAAACTTTTGCGTCAAAACAATGATGCTTCTTTTGGGATTTGGTGCAGTTTTTGTCTTTCCCAGTGTGGATGGAAACATGTCGCCTGTGTGAGTGTGGACTTGCTGGTTAACTCTGATTGGAGAGGGTTTCTGAGGGGCCTTGGCGTGAAGAGTCTCCACTCTCAGCGGGGCCAGAGCTACAACCAGAACCAACTGTTATCTGAGACCAAACAAAGTCTTAAAGCGCAGAGACAGAGAGGAGGTGAAGGGGGAAACATGAAAATCTCCCAGAGCCGATCATAAATCAGAGTTTTTTTTTCTTTGCTGATATATTTCAGTCTTCTTCCTCTCCAGTCGGGCTGAAAATCACCCATTGTACCAAATGTTCGTAGTCCTGCTCTATTCCTGTAAAGTGACCCAGTTTGCTGAATCCCCAGAGACTTTATCCATTTCTCTGACATTCTCTATCCCTCACATATACACCTTTTTTAAACTCTGCTGTTAGAGGAAAACGCTCTGCTGTGAGGGCTGAGTGTGACCTTACAGGGGTTTGATCCATCGGCCACCAGCAGCATGCGCAGCGAGCTCAGGTTGATGTCCTTCTGGTCTTTGTGGGCCACCAGAGCCCAGTGCATGTCTCTGGACTTCACACATGCTACCTTAGCTGCAGGGGACACACACACACACGGAGGAGACATTAGCATTTAATCTGTGTGATGGACGGCTGAATGTGGAGAAGTGACGGAGCAGAGTGGCAGGTGGCGTGTGAGTCTGACCTTTGTACTGGCACACTTTCTGGATCCACGACAGAGGGTTCACCTTCATCAGCGAGTACGGGACGCTGATCACGTGCATCATGTTCATCACACTCTGCAGGAAACACGTACAGAGACGAACTCATTAAAACACGGGATCAGGTAATCCAGTTTACATTTGTCCTGGACTGGATTCATCTGGTCCAAACACAGACTTTTAAGGATTTCCAGAGCTCTAAATTTTGTCCACAGGGGGCGCCAAAACCACAAGAAGTGAATGATCCTGCCAGCTGCTTTTGTTTACACATTTGTCAACCTTCTTACTGAATAGACTCGACAATTCAAGAGCAAAATATGTTAGAAAATGGACAAAAATATCACCCTGACTGTAAAACTGTTCAAGTCTGAATCCAGCTCTCTGCAGGGATCAGAATAATCCTGACTTCTGGATCTTTGTCAAAAACTTTACAAAGTTTTCAACAACACAATCTGGTTTTATTCTGATCTTGTCTGGTTTTTGTTATCCCTTTTTATTGCTGTTACTCTAAAATGATTGTTTTTATTCTTGGTTAGGATTCTAGGCAGCTGCTCGTCTCCCTGGGGTCCAGAAAAAACACCACGATATCTTACCGTCAGGATGCCGTGCCACAGACCCACATCTTTCTTAAAGTCCAGGACGTTCACAATGGTTTCCGCTGCAGACAGAGAGAGAGAGAAAGAGGGGAGAAAACTGTCAGATTGCTTTTTTTACGACCTGCAGACTGAACTGTTTGTGTGCGTTTGTGTGCGTTTGTGTGCGATTGTACCTTCTGTGTAGCTGCAGGACTGGGTGAGAGCCTGGCAGTGTGTGAGCAGAGCGATCCTCGTCACTGTGACTCCCAGCACGCTGCCGTCTTTGCAGGTTTTATACTGAGACACAAACAACAGACGACATCAGAGCAGACTGAGATCCGCTTTATTTGACCACAGAGCACCAGGCCGACCATTAAAAGTGTCTTTTACACATCTTACAATGTCAGCAACTGGTTCAAACTGATGATTTTCTATTAAGAGATTTTTTCTTTGTATCCAGACAAAATTAAGATGTTTTTATAATTCTATAATTATGCTGCAAAGACTGAGTTAGAAAATGTGTCTTTTTAAAGCCAGAGCAAGAACATTTGTGGGATTTTTGCTCAGAAATCACACAAATAATGGATTAATTCTCAGTTTATATCAATTAGGGGAGAAAAATCACATTGGAAAGTGGCGTCTTGGAAATGATTGACACTTTTCCAGGACAATTAACCCAAACAACTCAAGAATTATCAAATTTAATAACCAGCTCTCTCTCATTCGCAGCCTTGGTTTATGTTCTCGAGTAACAGACTTTCCAATTTGCTCAGTCTTTTTCAATATAATGTGAGATTTCAGGTTGGAAACATTTATTTAACACTGATAAGAAACAATCCTCATCCACTCGTTTGTAATTTTGCCGCTTTAGTGATGAGCCCTGCAGCCGCTGCAGCTCAGGATGTCAGCTGAGCGGTCGATAAGGAAACCGGAGGAATGTCAGCTCCAATCATCACACTGACTGAAGTCCCAGCTTGTGTTGAAGCGTCCACAAAGGCGACGACGCGCCCCCGCTGAGCGATTATTAGCTCACCTCTATGTAAGCCGTGTCGTTGTTTGCGTCCTTGATGTGAGGGAACCAATCTCGGGGAGGTTTGGAGAGGTGCTTGGACTCGGTGACAAACCAGAGCAGCTTGGGCCAACCTGCAGAAACACGGAGAGAGACGAAAGTTTGTTTATGTGGATAACTTCACCACGGAAACCTCCTTTAAATACTCATCAGGATAAATATAAATAGTTAGAAATGATCTCATTTAGTGTTCTCATGCTATGCCAGGACATAACATTGACCACATTACAATAACTTAATTTTTAGAGCTTTTTAAAGGACAAGTTACAAAGTAAAATCCTATATTTCTATGATACCAGGTCAAACATGTTCGAGCTTGAGAGAAGTGAGTCATTTAGTGCCCTTATAATCTGTGAACATAAAGTGACAGATGAACAAAAACAAGCAACATGGCGGCAGTGAATGCAACACCATCACATCCTGATACTTGAAGTTCTCGGAGCGTTTCCCTCTTGATGCTGTGAAGAAAAGGGACGTCTGAACCGTCGGTAAAACGGACCGTTCTTATCATGAGAGCATATCAGTAATGTGACAGGATATCGGACGTCTCTCTTCTGAACAGCAGCTGTGACATTCAGCTCAACCGTCTTAAGTTAGAGGTAAACCTTTTCCTTCGAGTGCTTCATCTTTTCTCTTTTTTTAATACATCTCTCTCTTCCTGCAGATACGTAACCGGCCGTCTGACATGAACAGAAGTTTTGTTGGAAAGCAGAGACAAAAGACGGCTGATTAAAGATGATCAAGTTCTCCTAAAGTTGCACCGTCATTTATTTCTCTCTCTTTCTCAGCCAGGCTGCCCCTCCCCCACACAGAAACACCGCGCCGTCACGGTCCGGCTGTGATTGATGACTTTCTCTCTCACCTTTGAACTGTGGGATCTCTCCTGTTGCACTCTTGGGCAGCCCTTTGTGGCAGGCATCACTTGTCAGCGCCACGGTTACTCCACAGCTGCCCAATAGGAAGCCAATCTGCTGACTCCCGGCATCCTATTGGTCGATAAGATGAAAAGAGAGAGGAGACGGTTAGCTCAGCGTTCAGGAAGTATGATGACTCATTAAAAATCACAACATCTTCAGGGTCTTTTTGTTTCATCACGTCTTCAGAATCCTGTTTCACTCTCATGTTTGTCGCTCTCCTGTTTGCTGCACTGCTGCTGCTGCTGCTGCCTTCATAGATACTTTATGGAAAATCCTGCAGCAAAGAAGCAGTGGTGACCGACCTGCAGCTAAAGGCATTTTCTGCTGCAGCAGTAATCGCCGTGAAACCGTGACGACCCTGCGCTCGCAGCGCTGCAAAGGCGAGCTGACATGTCTCCCTCAGAGGCTCCAGACTGAGCAGAAACTGAAAGGTGATACAACTGGCAGCTAGGATTTTGTTTTTCAATCTTCAGAAACCTTTCCTGACAAAGTGGGGGCTTCTACCCTTCAGACGTGTCAGGTCTGAAGAGGTGATGACTCACACATCCACAGCTGTGACCTGAGGGATGACAGGAGTCGGTGTGTGATGGAGGGGCAGACGGAGGGCTTGTTCCTCGGTTGTTGAACTTGTTGGCTCTCTGATTTGTTTTTCTGCTCTCTGTTCAGACCCTTTTTTCAGAAATACTTGAGATACTTGACGCAAGAAAAGAGGAGAGACTGAAGATCCAGAACATGGACTTTAAGACCAAACAAATCTTTAAGAGCCCCGATAGAGGAACTGCACAATAACAGGCTCCAGTAACCTCATGTTATTGACAAACCAACACAGCTGACCTGCTGCCAGCGTGATCTTTTGCATATACTGTGTGTGATAATGGCAATTAAGTCAACTTGACTCTAAAGCAGGGATTATAAATGTTCAAAAGCCGTCTCAGAGTCATGACTGTCCCCAGTTTCTGCAGAATGAATACACAGGGCAGAAAATAGTCCCTACAACAACAAACCTCTGCTCCTTTCAGAGACATTAACTGTCACTCAAATGTCAGGACAAAAGAAACAAACACCGCAGGAGTTTGGAGGTTCTGGAGATTCTGGTTTGAGAGTGATCGCGGCTGAAACAGAGAGGATTATCGACATGCTGCAGTGCTTTAAAAAAACTTAAATTACCTGACCTTCCATCCAGAAACTAATCCTCTATTAGACTGAGAACTATAGGGAGGAACTAGAGAGTCAATGTGAAAACATCGACAAGAGGGGGGATGTAAAGACGCACCTTGCGACTTAGAGGGACCTCTATAGGAACAGGGACCACCTCGGCCAGCAGACAGCCGTAGAAAGCCACCATGAAGGCCACAGGGTCGTTGTTAGGGAACACCAAGGCCACCTAAATGAGGAAGAGGAGAGGAGGGTTAGAGGAGACAGGGGTGAGGCTGAGAGGCGCTTAAAATCTCCTCACTGCTCAGAGCTGAAAACATGAGAAAGAGGAAGAGCTTGTCTGCAGTCTCTGCCACAGAATCAGTCGCAATGCTAAATCCAGCTGGTGTTGATTTAGTTTGCTGGGTGACTCATGCTCGTGTTCTCCTCTGAGTCTTTGACCAACACAGTTTTGGTGAGAGAGCGAAGATAAGATCCTGTCCATCAGCAAAGATGGTGACCTTTAATATTTGTAACTTTGAGGGTTTAACACGAAAGGAAACTCTAAGACACACTTTTGTTTCGCAGATTTATATAAATGTGTGTCACTGCGTTTGTATCAAATACCTGCCAGTCATTTTTCTTTATTATAACATGCTGTCACTCACTTAGTTATGAAACATGTGTTCTTGCTCTGAAAGGAGGGCTGATGCCAAAGCGACGCTGATGATGTCAGATCGGCATTAACCGTCTGACGGCTTCATCAGTCTGTCTCCAGTTTTAAGAGGTTGTTTGACATTTCTGAAAACATCTTTTGTCAGGTTTGAAGCCAACCTCTGATAGATGCAGGATTGTTTCAGTGCGGCCCATACTGATCTAACAATAGAACAATGTCATCAGTCTAAAAAAGGCCAGAAATGAAAACTGCGAGGTGTTATGGGAGAGTGACTCACCCGATCACCCGGCCGCACCATCGGCTCCTGCTTACTGCCCAGTTTGTGGAGGATGTTGTAGGCAAGCTTGATGCTGCGAGACCACAGCTTCCCTGCAGGGAGATGGACACAGGATACAAATGAGAGAGCGAGAGAACGAGCGAACGAGAGAGAGCGAGAGAGAGAGAGAGAGAGAGGGGAGTGTGTGCGTTCTTGGACTTCTATTTACGGACACAGTCAATAAGAGAAAAAACACACACAGCCCAAAGTGACATTTAAGACTTTTAAGCAGTCAGCAGAAGTACCAGGAGAATCGGGCTTGTTTATCTGGATTAAACTTTAAAGTGAGAGCTGCCTAATGCATTTGTGGTGGAGCGACCGCTGCCTAAGAAAAGAAAACGTCGGTATTTCAAAACAGAGTAAAAGTCTTTAATTCCCAGCTGACGGTGTGCTGGAGTTAAGCTCTTCTTCTGTATGATTTAATTTCCCTGCACACCTGAGTACTGACAACACTTAGTCTGATACAGATTATCTTTAAAGAACACAGAAATATGACCCATGATTAACCTGACATGGTAGGTTACCAATGAAGAGAGACAAATGTGTGAAAAGCTGGTCAGATTATCTAAATTTAAAGATTTATCACGCGCCAACAAGATTTACACGATATCTGAATTATCAAAAACTCTTTTCACAGAAACTTGAAATTACTGAGACAAACTCTTTAAGTTTAATGAACCGCTTCAGAAACCAATAAAGTCGATGTTTGATCAAACTGTGGGAGTGATGGTTACCATATGTGAGGACATAGAGGGGCTTCCCTGCCGTGTCCAGGCTGGTGAGGCAGGGGGCTTTAGGGGAAATAGTCCCCCAGCGTTGAAGAGCAGCCTCAAGGGATGGAGGCCAGTTAGTGACCACCCCCAGAGCCTCACCCCGAACTGGCATCATCTCCGCCCCCTCTGGCCGCGGCTGGTTGGGGTCCGGCTGTTGGACTGAAGATGAGGAGATGGATAAAGTTAAGGGGCTGCAGCTCAGACACACCACTTCAAGTTCACACTTTCTCCTGCAGGTGAAAACGCCTCAAAGACACCTTTGTCTAATTACAGAGAGCTGTTAGGAAGCTGTTATCACACCCAGACAGTCTGAGGGTGAATTTAAAGTACCTGCTATCAACACAGATCTATTACAGGACTGTCAAAAGTTTGATTAGACTCAGTCAGTGCAAAGAGACATTAAAGACTCCTTCTATTACAGACAATGTCTACAGAGTCTGCTAAACGCTGCTCAATACTTCACACTGTACCTTTAAAATTAGAAACTGAGCCTGTTAGGAGTAAACACGACTCTGTCTGTGGTTTGTAAATTATTTAGACCCTCAAATATGTAAAAATGCTTCTTAGTTAGCAGCAGAGGGGACATAAAAGATTCAGCCTCAGACAAAAGTCCTAAAATGTGAAAAGAAATAATTTTACTGTGCAACAGATGAAACATTTTCAGAAAAAATAATGCTGCTTAAAAGTAAAAACAAGTGACAGAGATAGAAAACGAGGCCAGATGGAGAGAGACAAGCAAACAGCAGACAGACATGATGATCTGCAGACGTCTGAGATTCCTCAAAAATACAGTTTTTAACACGAGGAACGTTGTTTTCTGTTTGAAGCAGGCTGATCAGTATCTGCTCCGTGCTCAATAATTTCTTTTCTTTTCTATGTCGCTCACATTAAGAGTGCTGGACAAACGTGACGGTGCGTAAACCGAAAGATTGAAAAATTAAGATAACTTCATGCAGAGTAAAAACTCTCTCTGACATGGATGTTGAAGCTTCTGCTGTAAAACCAACACTGTAGTTATCAGGCTGCAGCAGATTAATGAATTTTATCAATAACAACAAAAACTCTATAAGGTGAGGCATTTCTCCTCTTTGCTGCAATATCTCTCTGACCTTCACTGATGCCGAGTCTTTTCTTTATTCAGCCCCTATGCCTCCCCAGCATCCACCCACAGGCTCTGACTTCAGCCCCAGGGGGAGAAACATCCACTATCACCTCTCCACAATCTTTCTCTGTGCTCAGGCTCAGGCTGCAGGGAGGGATGATGTACAAAAACCCTGAGCGTGTTATTTATTCACCTGGAAAATCACCTTTTGTGTGAGCTCACTGACTTGCTGGTGCAGCACATACTGATTTATTTTTTGATTGTTATTTACTGCCGTTATTTTTTTATTAACAGTTGAAGTGGATGTAATTTAAAAAAAATGATTACTAGAATTTTTAACTTCTGATAGATTCAGTTTTTTATGGCGCCCTCTTTTTGCAAAAATACCATGTCAGTTTGTTCACCAAAGAAGAAGACAGATCCGTATGCAGAGCAAAGGTCTCCGTACATTACAGTCATTTATTTTTTGGGAAAGTACTGGGATGTTTCTTTATGATCTACAAAAGCAAACTGGAACATAGCATAAGGACTGGTTATGTCTTCATGGGTGTGCTTAAGATCTACGACCACTGGAAGGAGGGTCGGTGATTGACCTGCACGCAGCTTTAAAAGCTCCTTTATTTTCTGCAGCAAAGATTTTCAGTGTTTGTCTCAAGATGAGAGTTTTAGTGAAAACAATACTTGCTCATGTCTAAGAAAAAGTTAAGGAAGAGATATCACTTAGTCCAGAGGGGGCGCCAAAACCAAAACAAACCAAAAGTTCTTCACTCCCAACTTTACAATTTAACTTACTGATGGCACAGATTTTTATTCTTGGTCTGGTCTGCTCATGTACCTCTTCACACGTTGTTTGTTCTGTTTCTTCATCACGTTCCTGGTTATTATATGATGTGATGAGTATTTTACCGTAAATATAATATTAACTTCTTGTTTTTTTTCCTGTAATGGTCTGTATAATTCTACCTGTGCTAAAAAAAGTTGTCAGAAGAGTAAAGTACAACAAAGAGGGATTCAAACCATGCCCTCGTACAGTAAGATGGATCATGAAGGATCATAAAGCGTTTGCAGATTTGATGTAATCTGTGGATTTTATGGATATCTTTGTTGCAGCAGCAGTGAGAGCAGACTGTCAATAAGTTTTAGTGTTGATGTTAACTTTTGTTTATTATGCAAAGGAATCAGTGGACTCACTTCAGTAAAATCTGTTCCAAACAAGAACATTAAATCAATGTCTTTAAAAAAAAAATCTACTTTAAATGTATCGTTTTTTTTAAAGGTGGTTTTATTGGAAAACTTCATCTGGTATTATCCCTGCAGCTGTAATAACAAAGCAAAGAAGCTGAATGGTCATGTTAGCTTTGGCAGGTCATTCAGAGGCATTATCAATCATTTCAGACTGTCTGAAACTGTTGAATAAGTGAAATCCACCCACCCTTAAAGATCTTTCTTTGTCAAGTCACCACAGCTTTCAGATCAATTTATAGTGCAGCAGAAATAAAAAAAGTAGCAAGAAAGTGAAAAAGTGAATGAAATTAAAAAAACTTTGAGTTTGTAATGAAGTCATCTCTCCAGGTTGGACCGCACCACAGTCACAAAAACACAAACTCATGGCTTTAAGGGGTTGAAGGAGCCAAGGAGCAGCTCATCGCTTCAGCGGGTATGTCTCCTTGTTTTTGAGATTAACAGAATGAGGTGAAGTGAAGCTGAAGGCTTGTATTAAAAGGACCATGCTCGGCTCTCACAGGGTCATTGAAGGAACCTTTCAGAGAACCACTCATGACTCCCATGTATGAAGAGATAGATTGGAAAACACAGTGCAGAACTGAAAGAACTCAGACAGACAGAAAGACGAGTCATGCAGGATCAAAGACGGTTTCTAACCCTCCAGAAGTTCATCAAAGTCATCGACAAAGAACTCCCGGAGCGGAGGTCTGCGCGGCTGCTTCAGCGTGTTCACGAGCTGCTGGATTTTAGCGGACACACGACTGCTGACTGGAACACCTGTAAGAACCCCAGACACACACAGACGCGGTGAGGACAAGCTCTTAGTCTGATTCTTCACAGTGGACAGGACAAGTGGAGGTCTGGACGGCTTGACAGAGAGTCTTCATTATTTTATGAAAGGCATTTTCTTTAAACCTCAAGTTTGGTTGGACTGCAGTGTCCAAGGTTCTGGTCCGAATGTTCAGACAGCTCAGATCTTTAAGAGTTAGAAACACTGGGCCTCATGCAGCAAGTTTATCTTCAGTTTTATCCTCTTCAATTTTCAGTGAACTCCAGTGTCATTCACCACACAGCTGCAGAGATGAAGCAGCTGAACTACATGCACACGGACACTGAGGTGAAGAACTTCCTATGAGACATCTTCTGACGTTTTTATACAGAGGTGACAGACTGGTGAAAGGTTAAATATCCCAGATTGAAGGAGGAGACACGCCAGTATCCCTGACGACCAGCAACACCTCCGCCGACTCACACCCAACCGTGTGGTCATGCTTATTTTTCTCCACAGGAACAAGTACGCAGAAAATCAGACAGTCTGAAACATCTTCCTGTTCCCTTGTTGCAGGAATTCCATATTTGGGCATTTGAGCCTCCCTTTACAGGGCTTGACAGTGCGACCATTTCACTCACATTTGCGACTAAACATAGATGTGTGAGAATTGTAAAATGTATCTAAGGGCACATGTGCGCTTAAAAAAAATCTGCAACACGTGTTTTTTCATGTAAATACAGCGACGAAGTTAGTTTTAGGTTGGATATTCGGTGGACATTCACCGCGGATCTATCAGTGTCTTCTCACTCTCCATAACCGGGAATAGCAACAGCAGTGCGGTTAAATCTATTCGGCACCCTCGCTGTCAACGTCATGTGTTGAATAAGGGATCATCACTAAATTACCGGTTGATGTTCTCAAAGAAGGCTGTTTTCCTTCAATAGCTTCCATGTCATGTGACCAATTGACTTAAAATTGATTTCAAATAAGAGTACTTATGTCGACCAATAAGACAAACATTATTTGATCAATTTTTATTGTGCCCCTAAAGTTCTTCATGTGCTCCTTGTGAGAAAAGTTAGTGTCAAGCCCTGCTTTATCTGACTACACATTCTCAGAAAATCTGTCGTTTGAGAGAAGAGAAAAAAAAATCTATTTATTAATATATTCAGTTATCTGTTAAAATGTTCAAACATCCATTACAGAGGATATCTGTGTTGTGGAGAGATCCGCCGCTGCTGCTGCACTCAACCTGTTGCTAGGCATCAAAACCTGATCAGTAACACAGCATCGTGACAGCTAATGCAATAAAGAGGACCGGATCAAGCCTAATATCACTCAACGAGCCGCTGCCATTAAGTTAAAACGCCTCTAATATCCCAGGATCTTTGATATGAAACAGCACATCCTTCAGGGTACGCCGAGTTTTATTCATGCTCTCCGTTCGCTCTCATCTTCCTGTGAATTGGACGAACGCTGACTGGACTGTGAATACAAATATAAGGAGCTGCTTTTTGTTCTGGAGTTGAACATCGAAGAAAACACCGACCGGTCTTTGTCATTACGAGAGGAAGGAATCGTGGGTACAAACAAAAATAGAGGAGAGGAGGTGTGTTGGTGTATCACTTCCTGCATGAGGCCCATGTGTTTCTCAAGCCCGCCATTCAATTCTCAGCTTGAATGGACCACAGACTGTGGCTGTTGTGATCAGCTCTCACTCTTTTGGCTGTGACTGCGTGATTGTGAAGCATGCTAAAAAAGAACAGGGATGCTCACTCAGCTTTCCTTCAAAACAACCAAAAAAAGAAAAGACCAATCTGTTCATCCAGGGGAGTGACATGAACAGACTCGCTGTAATTGGTCCGTTCTCTGAGGCGATGGTCCAATTTGAGCTCATCTCCTGATTAAGGAGTTTCTATTTTTGTCCGACTGTCTTCTTCCTCTTTATTCAGAGGCTCCAGTTGGGAACAGTTACAAGTTCAACAGCAGGGGGGGGTCAGGAAGGTCGACTCTTACCATCGCCGGTCTCCATGCGCTCTGCGTTGCCGTACTTCTGTGTGTTCCTGGCGATGGTCCCCATGTTGGACATGTGGTGACGCTCAGTGTGGGAGTGAGACGAGTCCGATGAGTAGCCCGTCACATCCGGGGGAGCCGAGTGGTTCTCTGTGGAGGAAAAGAAAGAGAAAGAGAGAGAGAGAGAGAGAGAGAGAGAGAGGGATGTAAACAGACAAACAGCCAGCGGTGACTCATTGTTCAGATCTATGGCTGCGCTGTTTGTGGAGTGCTTTGTTTTGTCGCCATAACGGACAATTGAACCCGTTATGATGATCGTTTTGTTGCTTTTTAATTTAGGTCACATTCCTGGCGCACACAGGAGAGAACGAGGTCTGGCATGATGGGACATCTATTCAACACAATACCTGCTTCAAAACAACCCTCTCTCTGTTTACTCGCGCTAAAATAAAAAGCCCATTTATCACACAAAAGGGTTCAGACTCCACGGGAAACCGAAGCATCTTAAATGTCAGCTGATGTGCAGAAATATCCAGAGAGGGAATCACGACACAACATCAAATGCCCGGGTCTGCTTTGTCGTGTTTGTGTTGGATGTACCGTCTGATTCCAGCGGTGGAGGCCACAGCATGTCGGATCCAAACTCGCAGGATCGTCTCAGAGATCCTCCGTTCTCCGCCACGCTCAGAGCGCCCTTCCTCTTCAGAGACAGGTGGCCGATACCTGCACACAAACAGTAAAAATGTGTTACTATCAGGTCTGGACACTGCAGTATGCAGGTAGTCTAGAGGTTTGTGTCAGGAGCCCAACAGGAGTGATGCCTGCGCACTAAATCCAGAGAAATATACATAAAAAAAATTAAAATACTTCTTCATCAGAGGCATGTTATACAGGTATTATTAAAGATTTCCAGACTAAAGAAGTAAATCTGTGAGGAGAAAAAGATGTTTTCATTGAATTAAAACCTACTCCTCATAAAATAAAGACTCTATCGCTATCCTCAAAAATGTAAAACCGGTTCATTCTCATTCATTTACTACTTTCTTAAGACTTTTGTCTCCTTTCACTTTATTTTGAAGTCTCATTCTTGATCTCCAGAAAAACTTTTTTTCACTTTATTTTAAACACAGAAAATCAAAAACCTCCAGAGTCTCAAGGAAAAGAAACCTTCTTCGGTAACACTTCACAATAACCATAATTTATAAAAGGTAAATAGATAGTTTATTAACATTTAATCATCATTTAAAAACAGACCAATTATTTTAAAAAATTTAAATATATATATATATATATATATATATACATATATATATATATATATATATTATAAAAATAGACCAGTTATAAATGCCAAATAAATCGTTTATTAATGTAAGTTAATAGTTACTTCACCATTAACAAGCAATAAAATTATGATTAATACTTTTCATTAGATCATTAATGGAATATTTATTGGTTGTAAAACATCTAGATTAAAATATGTGTCAGTAGCACTTTGAAAATGGTTAATGTTTGTTTTTGAAACCACCTATAAACATTACTTAGATGGTTATTGTAAAGTTAGGGTTAGGGTTGGGTTTTTAAAACTGTAAAATTAACAATTTATTAATGGTCTATATGCTATTTATAACCATTTATAAATGCTCTATTTACCATTTATAAGTTATGGTTATTGTAAAGTGTTACCCCTTCTTCTTTTTACCTTCACTCTCACATGAACACCCTCAGAGACCGGCGCCGTCTTACCGTGGTGTGACTGGGACAGGTGGCTCTGCTGGTGGTGTGACTGGCCCAGGTGCGTGTGTGCCAGGTGTGAGTGCGCAAGGTGCGAGATGTGTGCGTGCGCCAGCGAGTCGGCCAGCCGCCCTGCGTTGCCGCTGCCTCCGCTCTGCGTGGACGAGGACGAGGACGAGGTGGAGCCCAGGTGGGCGGGGCCTAACTGGGAAGGGCGGCTCATCCAGTGCTCCATGCCCGACATGTCGTCGCCAGGCCCCGCCTCCTCCTCTGAGCCCGACGAGGAGTCTGAGCACAGGGGGGACAGGCCTAGTGAGAGTCAGTGTCAGACATTATTGGTCAACGAAAAGACACACATGAACACAACATCAACACATCTACACAACCCTACCAAGCTTGTATACTGTCACAGAGTATGAAGGTGATATTACAGATCATTTTTTAAAGTGTTTCAAGACAAAAGTTATGATCTAACAATAATAAAGTCTCAGTAAAGTCTGAATATTACGAGAATAAAGATGATTTAAAGTCATATTATAACATTAGTGAAGCTGTTGTGTTATAAAAACAAAGTGATGAGAATAAAGTTGAGGTAGAATCACAACTTTGTGGAGAGAAAGTCGTTTTATATTAGAGCAAAGTGGTGATAAAGTGGTAGTTTTGGTTTACGGTGAGCAGTCAGCTGTCTGGACTAAAATGAGGAATTTTAACATTTCACTCAGAACAAAATACTTCATCTGTAGCCGCCACATTGTTGGAAGTTTCAGGACTCTAAAGTGGTTATGCAAAAATTACTCTTGTGAAATAATGACTCTAATCTTGCAACACAACAACTTTATTCCTGAAATCTTCAGATTTTTCTCTTTTTGTGGCCCTAATACTCAGTTTTCGTGCGCCGAGAGAAAGGTCCCATTGTTATTTATCTTCATGGTCAAAGTTTATAATTATCGTGTGGATTTAGTGGTCAGATTTTAGGCTGTGCTGAAAGTGTGAATGGAGCTCAACAAGGTCAGTCATCATCATTACACAACAACAACAACAACAACAACCCCCTCATTTAAAACCACGAGGGGTCTTTAAACGCTGCTCTGCTTCAGATTGATCGTCTCAAACCAAACTATCAGCGCTCCAGAGTGAAGCAGCAGATCATGATTTTAACACTTCAACATTAAAGCTTCATGATTTGCAGAGCAGACTGCAGAGCTCCGAGCTGGCAGAGCCAAAATGCCAATAATTAGTCAGCTTATGTAGAAGAGCAACAAGAAGCAATTAAGTTTCGACTGGCTTCGGGCTGCACATCAGAACCAGAGCGACAGAGACTGAATTTAATTCTTTAAATAAGAGGTAATCATCTGAGCGCAGAGAGGCGGGAGTAGGGGAGGGGGCACAGACAGACGGACTGACTGAAAAAAAAAAACACTTATTTAAAGAGAAATCTGAACTTTCGGTTGTCTCTGAAAACGTCTCTGACTTGATTTCAGGTTCATGTGACGCGCGGTTGAGGTATCGGGTTCGATTAAGACTTTCCACCAAAGGTTACGAAGGAAATTGCTGGTGAATCAAGTTATTACATTTCCTCCATTAAAATTCAATCACAACCCAAATTATGTTTTCAGCCCGGGTTTTGTTCAATCAGATGAGCTCATGTTTGAGGTAAAGGTCAGATTCAGTGTTTCAGCGGCTCGCCGTGGTTACAGAATGAACCGAAACACTCCAACAAAAGTCATAATCAGTTTTTCTCTCGTTTTTCATGACAGGACACATTTACAGTAGCTGACTGGCTGTCTGCGGTTTGTTTTTACTGTAAATCTGTCAGTAGTGAGCACGCTTCAGGAAATGTGCGTGTTTGCAGTTTTTGGTGAAGCGAGTGTGTTTCTGTGTCAGAGTTAAAATCCATCTGAGGAGCAGAGACGCAGCATTACAAACTAATCCTGTCTGGGCACAGGGCAGCCTCTCCAGGGGCAAATTTTAGGCTTAGGATAACCCAGTTCATGCAGATAACCAGAGTGTGTGTGTGTGTGTGTGCGTGCGTGTGTGTGTGTGTGTGTGAGGGGGGCCTTTTCCAGTGTTCAAGCTTCCTTTTTTAAATCGGCCGACTGATTCAAAGTCAAAGGAAATTTCAGTGATGTGAAGTTCGAGAGTTTTCGCCTCCAAACATGAAGATCCTTTTCAGAGCAGAATCATCTCATTTCCTCACAGATTGACAACAAGTTTTGGAAATGCTCCTGCAGACACTAAAAACCAGAGGCTGCAAGGCGAGCTGGAATAAACTAACTCAAAGTGTCCATTTCAAATACCAAGTAACCTGTAATATCAAGTGCACCATGTTGTCTATGTTCAAAGGAGGTTTTTCTGTAGATATTTGTCATTATAAAAATCTCATTTTCATTTAAAACACATTTTAAAAAACAGAAATAAGTGTGCAGAGTCTGAATTTACAGAGTCGATCAGGTGTCTCCCTCACATTTAACCACCTAAGAGACAGTTCAAGTTCTGTCAAGTCCACAATGTACAGATTATGTGCAGCTGTGTAGACCTTTCTAGCACCAACTGTGTCACAATTTGGAGTCTACAGTCAGTCTATTTTCACCTTTCAATTATAAGGATCTATTTGATTTTTTTTCTTGCTCCTTTTGATTGATTTGCAGTGAATTACTGCAGTTGAAGGGTAGTTAAAGTTATGATGATTGTGCCGGCACAAGTCGTCATTGTTGCGTATTAATGTGATGAAGCCTTAGCTGGATTTTAGCGCCATCTTCTGGGTAAGATACAGCTACTTAACAAAATACCTCAACTTTTAAGACAAAACACACAAAAAATGTCTTTTTTCAAAGCTTTTTTCAACATGGGCTTGGATTGCAGTTTTGAGTGTTCCCGTAAAGAAAGCATGCAGTTAACATTTTGATTTAAGTGCTCTCAACTCGTGTCCTCATCCTTATAATTTTGCCAGAAATCCTGACTGAAGTAAAACCAAGAACTGAGGCTTTTTTAAACCTGAAACTATTACTCCTGTGCCCTTCAACAGCTTTTAAATAAGACATCTAGAGTCCACAGATTAGTGTGTCTTTGACATCTGTCAAACTGAAGGAGATCAGACTTGAAAAAGGACCCTAAAAGTTACCAAAGTCAGTTAATGACACAAAAATGATTAAAAATAAAGGTTAGAGTAAAAAAGTGAATCCTGTGTTTTGTGGGATAAAGTTGCTGTTAGAGTCTGGTGGATTTGAGGACAACGATGAAATATCTGAGGGGATCCACTTCTATGTTTTCAGGCCCTTCTTGGCCTGTCAGTTGTCAGTTGTTAGAAAGTTAGTGGACTTTTAGCAGGCACACTTTCCTCGCCTGGATTTTGTTGCATTCAGCAGCTCCAGCTAAAGCAGTCTACTGGAACAAGTCCAAAACTTGAAGTACCTTTTTAGACCCCAGAGTAGCTCAGTTTTGAAAAACACAGGAGCATGACGATGAGTGTGTTTTTGTATGAGACGAGGGGGAGGAGTGCATGTGTGTGTGTGTGTGTGTGTGTGTGTGTGTGTGTGTGTGTGTGTGTGTGTGTGTGTGTTTATGGTATGTGTCTCGTCACCTGGAGGCGTGTAAGCATCCATGG
This sequence comes from Xyrichtys novacula, assembly GCA_962446985.1. Lineage (NCBI taxonomy): Eukaryota > Metazoa > Chordata > Actinopteri > Labriformes > Labridae > Xyrichtys > Xyrichtys novacula. The sequence goes on from OY660883.1 coordinate 4,888,050, forward strand.
AGGTCTGCACCACCAGGGAACGTCTCTTTGAAGGCATCGGCACGGCCACCTTCCTCTCCACATGTCGAGCCAGCACGGCTTGCACCGCCTCAGTGTGGACGTCTGATGGAGAGCGAAACAGAGGGATTCATTCACACAAAGGGACAGACTGAATATTTCCTGGCTCCAGTTACAGCCGCACTGATTGTGTGTTTTTGTTCTGAACTCTTTGAATCAACAGACTGGAAGCAGAACTAAACCTGAATGAAAACCGGCCAAATATCATGTGCCACACACCTCAGAGACTGCAACTGCGTAAAAAAAACAGTGCTGAATATTAGAAAACGCAAAAATGTGACTCGTCTTAACCGGGTTCAAAAGTTTAAACATGGAACAGCTGAAGGACCTCTCCAGAACCAGCTGAAGTCTCATAAAGTTCTGGCCTGTTTCTGCAGCTTCCATCAGTTTTGCCACTTATTAAAACTGTCACTCAAATATTTCCCTAACATCATGGAAACGCTTCACTCTGTTAGGTCCTCATATATAAAAGACATCTGGCCATATTAACACATTGATTTTTGGGACAGAGGAGGAGAAAACCTCACTTATTTTCATGGTGTTGAGACCTTAAACAAACATGGAGGGGTTTAACTGCAGAGAACATTTGTTTTAGGGCCTGTGTCCATTTTCCTTTTACTGGCAGCAGCTCAGAGAACATTTGTTTTAGGGCCTGTGTTCACTTTCCTTTACTACTGGAACAGCTCTGTTCTACCTTAGACCAATGCAGTTTAATCCTGAGCAGGAACACCTCAGTGTCTCCTCTTTGTTGTCACGTCAATCACAGCTGAAAATAACTCAGCTTTAAGACGATGCTGTGCTCGTTACTGTAGCTCCACCTCATTAAAATCAGAAAGGGGAGGGAACTCTAATATCCACTTTTTCAACCACAACAGCTTAGGAATGAAACCTCCTAGCATTTTTAAGGGTAGTTTCCACTTCAAGAACTGCTGCTTCCTCAGGACATGATTCACCAGCAAAATGTGCTTTCTAAATTTAAAGTTATTAGTGCTGCCGGCTCAAAAGATCGCTGCTACTGGACACAGGCCCTAAAGGTCATTATGACCAGGCTGTGAAAGTCAAGACATTTACATACATTAAATGCACAGCCCATTGTTTTTGGAGGAATTCATAAGGAAATCGGTGGAAATAAAGTTTTTTACTCATAGGGATGTTTGAATTAGTGCACAGTTACCCGAATATAGGGCTGAGCGATATGGGAAAAAGTTTATCACAATAATTTTACTACCTGAATATAAAAACAGTTTCATTCTAACTTGGACTGAAGCTTTTGTTTCTACAGAGGACCAGGTCCCTCTCCATCTCATACTCCACGTGTCTGTGTCTGGTTGTGCAGGTTCAGTTTCTGTACCTGATCTGTAGCGCTCGTCTCGGGTCCCGGAGGTCCGCCGCCGGTGGAAACGGGCAGCAGAGGGAGGGCCGAGCGGGGCCCGATGGGACATGGGCCCTTCCATACCTACAGAGGCAAGCAGGCAGGCAAGCAGGCAGGCAGACAGACACACATATATATACAGACACACGCACACACACACACACACACAGATATGCACATACAGGTTTCACAAAAGCAATAAGAAGAGTGCAAAAAAGGAAAAACAAACATGGAGATGAATTGGAACGGCAGAAAAATCATATTTTTCTGACTTCATAAAACAAAAGAATTAAAAAACAACATGAAATCAAAGTCGAATAATGTGGCAGGTGTGTTGGTGCCCTCCGACAGAGTGTCCCTGAGTAATTTATGACCCATCCCTGTGATGGAGAATAACCCAGAAAGTGTGAGGGGTGGGAGTGTGTTTTAGTGGCAGTGAGGCGTGTGTGTGTGTGTGTGTGTGTGTGTGTGTGTGAGTGCAGAGGCGGAGAGCGACTGAGATACAGAGGAGCAGGCCCAAGCTGAGCTCGAGGGAGTCTTAACCTACATTCACTAATGGCGGTGGCTGAAGACTGAATCGATTGAGGAGAGTATCATTGTACTGTATTCGTCATGATACCACATCGATCTCCTCGTGGTGTTATGGGAATATTTTAGCAGAAAGGGGAGGGGCTGTGTGTGGGGAGGTCAGAGGTTGCTAAATTACCTCCAGCATGTGGAACATATGCCCTGATCAGCTTTTGCCTCTTCTTCTCATAACCCTTCTGAGTGATGTCCCCTGCAAACAGATAGAGATAATAGATAGAGAGTGAGAGAGCCAGCGACAGCGGTGTGGGCTGATTTTAGTATTTACTCAGAAAATTACTCATGAAAACAGCTTTTAAGGTTGATCAAATCTCTTATTGTGAGGACAGTGCTGGTGGCTTGTTGGACTGTCACCGTATGTAAAGCACATGAACCTCAGTTTGAGACACTCGTCTCCTGTCAGCCAACCTTTTTCTGTCTCTCCCAGTCTTTTAATGTTTCCATCTGTACCGTTAAAAGATAAAATGTGAAACAGAACTGAAACAACAGAAAAAAATGACGCGATGAAAAACGATGGAAATGATGAGTTTGACAAAAAGGATGAAGACACGTGTTAATGAGGAGTGAGGGAAAGGGTTAGTCGACGTCCACCTGCAGCAGCTCCCATCAGAACTTCACCTTTATATTCAACCTGAGCACCAAGAACCCTGGATCACTGAACAACGCAAACAACTCTCAACACAAACTCACAGATTTCATGCTTTCTCCTCTGCACTAGATAAAACAGACTTTGAGCAGACAAGCAAACTCAACTACAGACTTGGAGTGAGGGTCACCATGTAACCGAAAGACAAGGTAAAGGGCCAAATATAAAGGGCCAAGGCTGGCATTATTCTCATGTCCAGAATATTTTATATATTTTAATTCATCAATTTCTCAATTTTTTATATTTTATTTATTTTTTTCTATATTTTTTTATGTTTTTTATTTATTTAGATCATGGTGTGGGAATGAGGGGTTGGGCTGGGGTAGATTTGGGTATTCTTTGTTTCTAATCTTCCTTTTTCCTGTGTAAAACTCTTTGCACTACATGGTTGTGTATAAAAAGTGCTATAAAAATAAAGACTGATTGACTAATTTCTATGTTTTTTATATTTCTATATTTTTCTATATTTTTTATTTATTTCTATATATTTTACTTTTTCTATATTTTATTTATTTATTTCTATATTTTATTTTTTTATATATATTTTATATATTTTTATTTATTTATCACAAAATTTATATATTTTCTAAATTTTTTTTATTTATTTCTTCATTTTATATTTTCTATGTTCTTATTAATTTATTTCTATATTTTTCTATATTTTTTATTTATTTCTATATTTTTTATAAATTTCTATTTATCTATTTCTATATGTTTTATATTTTCTATATTTTGAATTATTTATCACTATATTTTTATATTTTATATATTTGTTTATTTATTTCTACATGTTTTATATCTTCTATATTTAAATTTTTACATGACCCTACAGTTTGGTATCCTGACAGGCTGAATCTACTGTAATCGCTCATACTCAAAATACCCAAATATGTTCAAATGATGAACAAAGACGAGTCAGCAGAGTGCTTCTCTTTAGTCAGAGTGAGACTCTGTCCTTGCGTTTACCATCTTTGCAGTGCAGTTTATGTAAAGACAGAGAGCGGCTCTGCAGCTCGGTTCATACTCACACCGTTCTTATCACAAAACTCTTCAAACTTAGAGGAAAACTCTTCAAATGTAGGTCTGTTCTCTTCATACTCAGCAGCTTCATAAGTCTGTGGATTCATTTAACATCATAAACAACATCAGTAAGTGTTTACGAATGAGAGCACAGCTGACATGGATGACAACAGAGTGTGCCAAAACAACAACCTCTCAGGATTTGCAGATCGTGGGCAGATTCTAATCCTTCATTACAGACCAGAATAAAACGCTTTTACAGCTGCTGATCGGTGTACAACCACATTTTTTCTGCTTCTCTAAAACAATAAAAAGAAGAAAACCGAATACAAGAGTTGTAATGCATTTTCTAACCCCTGTTTAACTTAACTGAAACTTAATTAAGCATGCAACCTCCTCAAATGATCCTCACCTCGATGTCTCGGCTCCAATCTCACTTCTTGATATGATAGTCGGACTGTGAACAACACGGTGCTACAGCAGAGACAAGCAGAGCGGTCAGTGTGGAGGAGCAGTCATGGACAAGCTCATTACAATCCCTGAGGGGGGGCTTTGCTGCCTTGGCGACCACTGCTGCCCCCTCCCCTCTCAATCACAAACACCACCTGCCAATCACAGCACCACAGCCGAGCAAATGTTAGCCGACAAGTCCTTGTTTGCCCGCACTGAATTCTCCTAAACTGCCTGACACCAGTTTTCTAATTATCGATCATTATTTGAAGCCATAAAGACGTCTGACTCGCCAACCACGGGGGATCAAATCAGACACAACAGGGGAAGAAATTCAGCAAAAGACGAGTGGGCACGCTGGTGTGATAATAAGCTACGAGGAAGACAGCTGACAGATGTGCATTGTTTTATCACACTGTGAGAATTATTATTCCGAAGAAAACAACTGACAAACCCCACGGATGAGATCCAAATCTACGTTTTAACGACTGTTTGTGCCTTTTGTCAGGAAGTGCTTAACATGTCGCTGAATCCCTTTATGTCTGATCTTGTAAAAAAAAACGAGTCTGTACAAAAGGTACGAATCACTCAGTGTGGTATTTGTAAAAGCTCAGTAATTCCTTAAATCAGCTGCTCACTGAAGAGGCAACGGTGCATGTGTTGGGGACTATTTTCAGCGTTGGTTTAATCCACATTTGGTGCTCTGGTGAGTATTTGGGGCAGCAGGAGGATGTATGTGGGATGGAGTTTATATATACACTGCAGTGAGAGTGTTTTAATGCCGATACATGAACCTGTGCAACAGTGTAGGACCTGAGAGAGTTATTTATTAGTTTTGGAAAACGTGGAGCTCTACGGCGCAGAGAAGACAGAAGACTTCAGGCTTTAAATACTCAAACAACACCTGTTAGAAGATTTACCCACTGTGGGCTCAGTGGGATTTATTGACAGTGAGTAAAGAGAGAGCATTGGACCAGCTTAACTTCTTAAAAATACTTTCATCTGAGAGCCGTTCCTCATCTCACTCAGTGGTTTTTTAATCTCAGATGAATCTTTTTGCCTCTTTTTATGACCCTCTTGTTTGGTTTTGCAGCTTTTATGAAGCGCTGTAAAACTTCAGGATGAGAAACAGCTTCCATAGTCAAGATGGTGTTATGATTATCATTGTTATTCTCGTTTAAATGTGATCATCGTTTTGTTGTTGTTATTATTACATCTCTCAATCACATCGATTTTATCTCAAAGCCAAACTAGTAAATTTTTTCTGGAATAAAGAGCCAAAATACAACTCTACAATTACTTCCTAATGCATACAAATGTTTAACATCAAATATTCGGCTATTTCTTTCTGTTTCTGATCCCCATAGTGTGAATATTTCCCAAGAGGACAAGACCAAAGCAGTTTGAAGACAGTGTTCAGCAGCCGTCAGGTACATTCCTGCCAACACTTCCAACTTGTGAACACGCTCAACGTAAACATTACCGCCACGAGGAGAAAAGACTCAGGCTACAGTGATCATGCTTTTGGCGTTTTTATAGCAGTGGATCTGTTACGACTGTATTCAGTTGTTGAGAACACAGGATTTTATCATGTTAAGAGGAGGGTATTATGCTTTTCCACATTTACAACAAAAAAATGCAAAGTTACAAAGTTTGGCGTCTGTACAAGATGTATGTAAATGTTCAAATCACGAGGTAAACGTATGTTGACATAATCCTAGAAAATAGATGTAAACTGCTCTAAACAGTTTGCTGGGCGATCACACGAGATCTTAATGAGACTCACTAAAATGCTGCGTCAGCGTGGAAGGCTCTCCTTACTAGTGCCCGACCGATTTATCGGCGAGCTGATTAAATTTGCCAATTTTGGCACGTATGAGACTAATCGCTTATCGGCCAAAACTCGACGATTTTTGCAGATATTTTCAGAAATAAAATATGGAGAATAAGATTCGGTTTCACTTAAAAAATGTTCCGCCATTTGAAAAGTTCCCCGACTTATCCTGTAGATGGCGCAGCGACCTCATGACAATAGTAGTTGAAAACGCTTTTTCTGGTCTGACCGAAATTTTTAAAAACCGTATGATTAATCGGTAATAGGATTTTTTTCGGGCCCAAAATATCCATATCGGTCGGGCCCTACTCCTTATAGGTTCATTTGAGCTTCTAGCAAATCTGAACGGCCTGACTCTAACAGTGTGTGAGGTGACATCCACAGCAGAGCAGGTAAAACTGATTGACCATAAATGATGGGGGAAGGATAGAGTCTTGATAAAATGCACAATACCTCCTCTGAAAAGGTGATAAAGCCCTGATATAAAACTCCCTCATATCAATAAAGTCATACCAGCCATTTATGAATAATCTTGAGCTGCTGCTGTGCTCAACTTGTCTGAGCTATCTGCTGTAGATCTGATACCAGACAGATGGACATCTAGAGAGACCAAGAGCTATGTAACAGTAGGTTTCCCTTACTGTACTGAAAATGATCCGAACTGAGACTTAAAACAGAAGTATGAACCAAACTCCTCCCCTTTTATATTCCTGGTTTAAAAATCTCTCTATGTGCCGCGTCATCATAACACTGCCAACCTGACTTTTTTTTTGCCCTTTTGGGAATAATAATCTCATCTTTTTCCAGTCCTACTTACTAAAGCCATGCTGCACAAAAAAAATCTAAACACAATCCATAAACAGGATCCACCTACGTGAAGAAATCTGCAGACTCTTTTCCAGCATCCATCAGATTTTCTGAAGCGTCTTGTGTCACCTGTTTTATTTGTTTGAAAGTGTTGTGCATCGTCTGAATCTGTTGTTTCATCCCACATTAGAAGAATTATCACACATGAGCGCTGACTCAAATACTCTGTTTTCCAAAAGATGAACTCAGCTGTCTGCACACAGATTGTTGTTTTGGTGCAGGGGGGGGCACAGCTCCAGGGAGCGCAGCCAGCTCTGCATATATAATTAGATATGGCTGTAAACCAATATTTACAACAAAATGAGAGTCGACTCTGAAAAGAGGAAGAGCATTTTTCTGAGCTTCATAAAGAAAATATTTTTGGGGAAGTCTCCGGACTACAAATCAACTCACTAATCTCCACCGAGCACGCTCCGTTACCAATTCATTTTCCACAGTCTGGCTATTTCTGCAAAACTCAATCATGCACAACAGCGCGGCGCAAGAAATAATACAAATAAAAAGAGGGACGTTATAGAGTCAGGCCTGCTGCAGAGAGGAGAGGAGAGGAGGAAAGAGGGAGGAAAACGGTGAGAAAAAAGGAGTGTCCACTATGTGAGGAGGATTTCATGAGCCTTTAACAGACAGACAAGGAAGAGGAAGGAAGGAGAGGAAGGAAAGGAAGGAAGGAAAAGAAGGACGGAAGAAGCATCAAGAGGGAAGGAGGCAAAGAAGAAAGGTGGCAGAAAAGAAGTGATGAAGGAAGACAAGAACTGATGGAGTAAAGGAAGAATGGAACAAGGAAAGGAACGATTGAGGAAAGGAAGGATGGAACAAGGAAAGGAAGGAAAGGGAGAAGAAGAGTGGAACAAGGAAAGGAACAGAAAGGATGGAACAAGGAAATGAAGGATTAATTGAGTAAAGGAAAGATGGGACAAGGATATGAAGGAAAGGAAGAAGTTGTTAGGAAGAAGGGTGGAGAAGGAAAAATGGAAGGGAAAAAGGAACTGAAGGAGGGAAGTAAGGAAGAATTAAAGGGACAGGAAATGAGGGAAGAAATGGAGGTTGAAGGAAGGAAAAGAAGAAAGGATTGAGAAAAGTAGCAATGGAAGAACAGAGGGATGAAATACTAATTTAAAGATAAAAGAATGATGGGAAAAAGAGATGAAGAAAGGTAAAGAATGAAGATAGATAGATAGATAGATAGATAGATAGATAGATAGATAGATAGATAGATAGATAGATAGATAGATAGATAGATAGATAGATAGATAGATAGATAGATAGATAGATAGATAGAGGTGTATTTTTATGCTAATAAGGTGAGAATGAACAGACTTTGTATTTCACAGTCGAACTGTGGAGGACGGCCAGAACATCTGGGTCCAATCTGCTCATCTGTGCTGCTTCTGCTGTGTGTGTGTGTGTGTGTGTGTGTGTGTGTGTGTGTGTGTGTGTGTCTGTGTGTGTGTCTGTGTTGAATATGAGTGAGGCCTTTCTCTGATCAACCGCAGCATAACAACATTCCTGCCTGTTCTCTCTCTCTCTCTCTCTCTTTCACACACACACACACTCTCTTACACTCGAAACACACACACACACACACCATCCATGGGGAGACGCCATCTTCCACTTGCAGCGCAGCAGAGCAGGGAGGGAGTTGCCTAGCAACGGTACTCCAGGAGAAGGCTCGGAGACGGCCATCTTGGATTTGGAGCGTCAGATGTGAGAAGTGGGCTAATGATACCTGCAAGGATGAGTGCATATGTTTGTGTCTGTGATGTGTGTGCGGTGTTGTTTGCGTGTGTGCATGTGATGTAAGTGTGTGTGTGTGATAGCGGTGTGTATTGACAGCCTAATTACTCTGCTCCTTCTCCTCCTGCTCTCTGACTCTGGGCTCTTCTAATGGCACACAGCTGAGAAAGAATCGATAGTGGTCGAGTGCAGATTGGAGTTTTTCCGCCCGCTGAGGACCAAAAAACTCTGAAAACTCATTTTAGCAGGTTCAACCTAAACCTGTGATGTCCCTGCTGTGAACACATCATCCCGGATGCTTCTGGTTTTCTCCAAAACAACAATACAGGCCTGGGAGATCTTCAGGGGAAACAAACAGACTCTCTGTTCAAATCTAATCTGTTTGTTCATATTTCTCTGCAGCAACCCGAATCACAGATATACCCAGGATAGATGTCAGAGAAATCACAGATATACCCAGGATAGATGTCCAAGAAATCACAGAAATACTCAGGAAAGATATCCGAGAAATCACAGATATACTTAGGATAGATATCCGAGAAATCACAGATATACTCAGGATAGATGTCCAAGAAAACAACATTTTAAAGTTGATTAATCTGCTGCAAGAAAAACTCCCTGTCACGGCCCAGGATGTGAACCAACACAGTAGTTTGAAGCAGAGACTCAGAGTCAGAGTTAAATTGTGTTACTGTACTAATCCAGACAGCTGCAGGGGTGTCATTCGTCAACACAGCTGTCAATCATGACAATCAAACCTCCTTGAACAAAATCCAATAACCAATCAAAACTATGATTTTTAGAAACTTAAGAATCAGCATAATAAGAACTAAATTCGTCCCATCTGTTTACACGGAGGAGGCGGGCTTTATCACCAACACTGCAGCCAATCAGCAGAGAGAGCTCCAGGTGTTTTCTCCAAACTTTCAGGATGTCAAACTTCTTATTCGGGCTGTTCCAGCGTCTGTCTGTCCTTGACTTATTTTCATCTTAGTTTGAATTCTGATCGTTTGTCCTCTGCTGCCTTCCTCCTCAACATCTCGCTTTATTCGATCTCTCCCCCTCTCGTTCTTATCGCATCATCATCAGCAGACAGTCCACCCACTAGGCCACCATGGTAACCCAATCTACCTCCAGCAGGCGCGCCATACGCACACACACACATGCACAAATAAAGGACTGCGTCATGTGAAGCGGGGACCTTGAACTGTCACCCTCACATGCAGAGGCCTGGGCTAGGTCCACAACTCTGGAGTCTGCTGCAAGACAACACACACACACACGTAAATACACAGTTATAGTAGTAGCCAAGTGTCTCACAGTGGACTACGGAAAATGTCAGTGAATTTTGGAAAATGACGACACTTTCTTGAGTCTGATTTTGTCTAAAATCATAAAGTTATGATGACTTTGGAACAATGTACTACACAAAAAATCAAAATAACCTCAGATTGAGGAGGTCTTAACCACTAAATAACTTCAAGTTTTGCTTCGAAACTTCTGGACTTATTTTCAGACATTACTGACGAGGAGGATATGTCCGTCCATGGGCCTTAAGTAGATTTTCAACATGATATAGATTATTCTTAAGCTTCTGCTTCACTCTCTAGGTATTCTTCCTTTTTGTTTTTATTTGCATGTTTGTGTTTTCTCTTTCAATTCAGTGAAAATCATCATTTCTACATCACAGTTTTACCAAGTATACAACCCATGGGTCTGATTATTTCTCTGACTTCTGACATGCCTTCTAGGGCTGGGCGATATGGGAAAAAGTTTATCACGATACTTTTTTTTTTCATATCAGTCGATATTTTTTCTTAAATTTTTTTTCTTAATTATTACATTTATTTAAATTATTAATATTAGGACCCTTATTGTTATAACTGCATTTTTGCACTTTTGTCTTGTCTGTGATGCTGCTGTGACAAAAAAATTTCCCCCATGGGGGATCAATAAAGGAATATTCTATTCTATTCTATTCTATCGATATATCACGAAATAAAAAAAGGAACTGAAGAGTGTTTATTGGTAGCATGTCTTTTACAATACAATAAGCTACTGCATCTATGAGGTCTTTGTGTCTCTTTTAGTAGTGGCGCTGCTGAATGACTGTAGGGGAAACACTGAGGTAGAACTATCTGAGATAAAAACTTTTTTTTTTTTTTTTAGATGTGGCCGCTTTTATTTAGCCGTGGCGGCGCCCCACGATCAATTACATGTAGAGGAAACCCTGCATGTTTTATATTGATATTATAGAGAAATAATTTTTTGATATATATCGTTATCATTTAATCTCTCGTGAACATGTTAGCACACATCTGAAGTAGCAAAAACAACCATTTTAAAACAGAGATATCAATCACGCTACATAGAATATTTGATGCTTTTTATGCTTAAGATCCTGTGAAGATTTCCGACATAACCAGGGACCAGTTGACTGGAAACCTGCGTGCATGGCATCTACCTTGTATACATTATAAAGCAATGTCTGGTGCATCTGTCCCTGTCAAATAAACAAGTACATCAAATATCAAGATTGGGAGCTCAATGTTATTACTGATGTCTTTCTTTATTATTTGACACTTTTGTGGCTAAACCTTTCATAAGTCGATCAATAACGATGGTATTGATGGGCTGCTGCAGGTCAGCAAGAGTGCGAGGCCAAAACAAGCCGGCGTTTGGTGCTTTCAGTCAATAAACGACACTGACGATCCATCAATTATTAAAATTAGACTCAATTTTCTGCTGAACGCCAAATCTATTCACTGCTTCAGCCGCAGTAGTGACACCTCCCTGCACATCTCTCCCACTCCTCACTTTGATCTAATTAAAAGGTTAAAGCGTCAATTTGTAACAGACAGAAACACAAACAAACAGAGAGACGCTGTCAATGAGCTGAGAAATGTCTTTTCATTTGGGAAAACCATCAGCACTGCGAGAGCATGAGGAAGATCTGAGCAAGAGTGCAGCAATATTTTGGAAAACAGAATTTAGACGGATGAGGGTGTTTAAATATGACTGATTTCAGGTTAAACATGATGTTTTCATACATTCGGGGCATAAAGCAGAGTTCACGTCCCTCAGCAGCCCTGATGATGGTTTATTTTGTCACTAATTAATACATAAGTTGTGTGAAATGATGATATTGATTTTCAGTCAATCAGGACTCCTTTGTTCTTAGTTTCCTTAGTCATAAAACACAACACACCCACAGATGCAGCCCACAGCGATGCTTCATCAAACTACAATAAGCGGACGTCATCTCCAGCGCATGACTGACAGCTGCTCTCTTTTGATAACACACCAACGCAGGCCTCTCTGAGCTGTCACTGGTTTGTTTCCAGCTCCAAACCGGAAACACATGGCTTTTGTTCTTCTGTCAATTTTAGAAAAACGTTACTGACCAGAACAGGGCGGGACAGAACTTCAGCGCGAGGCAGACCACTGTGATGGGAAAGTTGGCTGTAAATGTCTGAACGGATTCAGTCTTAAACTGTGTTTTAAACATTTGATCCTTAGTGTTTTCATTTTTGTGCTCATCCTTGTTGTTGTTGTGTAGTTTGGCTTTTTTAAACAGGCTTCATGTGAGATTTCACCTGCCCAGGTGAGATTAACACAGGCAAAGTGATTCTGTTTTTTCTGTAATCTCATTTTGTACCATCTGCAGCCCTCCTCTTTATCTCTGCCTTTTCTGAAACATCTGAGTTTACGTTCACACTGCAGGTCAATTCCGATTTTTAATCATCTGTGACACATATTTGATTTTTCATGTAACAGTGCAATTCTGATTCTTTTCAAATCTGACCCAGGCCTCTTTTGTATGTGGATATATATTGGATATGTATCCGATGTGACTGCAGTGTGGACGCTCAGATCGCGTTCATCTGACCTATACGTCATCAATGTGCGACAAACGTCACCATTGTTCAACAACACAAACAGGCGCGGAAAGCAACGGCGGACGAGGGAACGGAGAACAGCCAGTCAACATGCTTTGTGCGCATGCAGGTGACTTCACAAACGCATTCCATTCCCATTAGATGCCGCATTCGTCGTTGTAATGTGAACGACTGCACAAAAAGATCGGATTTAACAAAAAATCCAAATTGTGCATCATAACCTGCAGTGTGAACGTAGCTTAAGTGTTGTATTGTAGGATTGCTAAAAGCTTTTAAACCTTTTGTTTCTCGAAGTAGTGATTCTTTTTTTGTTGAACAATAAATGTCTTGTTTTTTTTGTTTCACTTCTTATTCTAAGACAATATCAAACATCTGAAAATATATGTTTAAAAGTCCAATTAAAGTTTATTTTCTCTGGACTGAAGCATTAGAGAAGGTTATGAGCAGTTCTTATGATTATTTTATTGGATTAAAAACATCACTCTGTCCTCAGACCAAGAAAAAACAGATCCATGTAGCGGTAAAATGGTGCTTAATTTTGGACAAACAAAAGAAACATCTTTGTTTTACTCCACGCGTTTAACTTTTGCTTGTTTAACTCAGTTAAAGTCGTCACTGCTGTTTAGTATCAGAATTACTAATTGGTTATTAAAAGAATTATCAATACTCCTTGGCCTGACGTTGGTCAAATGATGGGTCTTGGTGGTCGTCACTTTGTCTTTTTACTCGTCAGTTTGTTTGAATCTAAATTTGAGTTTAAAAGACTGAGACATTTGTCACTTTGATGGAAATATCGTCAGGATTAAGATTAATTTTCTGACTCAGACTATCTGATGCTGCCACCCTTTGAGGATGAATAATCAGGATCAGATGTGAAATATATCAGCTGATCCTTTACCACTAAAAGAGATCAGCACTGATTTTACTGCAGATACACCAGACAACATATTTCATCATATATAGCTGCCCACTTTTCTCACAGCTCTAGTTAAAGATTACAAAGTCATGCACTTCAGGAAACACTAACACCAATCTGCTGCTTTTTCTGCTTTTTTAACCTCTTAAGACTTTCAATCATCGTTTCTATCACTGATCAAAATAAGAGCTTGAAGTAGAAGGTGGTGCTTTCTGTTCCTGTGCAGAGTGAGGCACTGCAGAAACAGAAAAACAAGGCGACACTGACCTAAAATGCAGCGCTTCAGGCTACAGATGTATATAGTTGTTGTTGTTGAACGTACACACAGAAGCCTGAGAGAGCATTAATGAGGAACACACCAGCGCTGCAATGGTGCTTTTTTTCTTTATCTGCAAAAATCTGGAGGAAGGAGAGGAATGTGCCGTCAGTGTCACACCTGAGCAGCACTTAGTTGATTCAAAATGCACATGTGGAGATTAAAAATCACTTCCTTTTGTTTCTGTTTCATCTTGAACACCTTACATAAATCCCTCAGCAGCTCCATCATGTTTGGACCCCAGCGCTGAGCTTTGTCTCATCAGACCAGAAGGGGAACAAACTTTAAATCCATCCACTATCGTTCGACAATGATATACGCCTCTATGAGATGACACTGAACCTTCTGAGCACACGAGTATTCCCAGCGGTTAGCCAAACACAACTTCAAGCCAAGACATCCTTTTCCCTGACCTGCATTGTTGACAGCGAAGCAAGGTTTGTCAGCAAAATTACAGCTGTCATTTCTTGGGTCATTACATCCCTCAGAGCAGCACCTGTTCATCTGTTTGTGGTGAGTCTTAGATTTGGTGTAAACAGTAAGTCACACAGAGGATTACTACAGCAGCATGGACCTGGAAAACAAACTGAATCTCTTAGATTAGGTTTTAAATTTCTGCAAATAACGTCAAAAAGTGACAGAAAACATCTTTTAAAATGTTTCTTATCAAATGATGGTTTAATCTGATGCATTCAAGGAAGTCAGGAAATCTTAACACTTGTTTTTGTGCCGCTAATTTAAGCAGATTAGCATTTTGATTGTAAATGTCTGTAAACGGAGGCTGAGGTGGATTTCTTTCTACTTCATTTTACCTCCATACAGACTGTTTTTCCTGCACAACATGACTCAGACAACAAATGTAAACCAGATCATTTGAATACTAAAATCCAGACCCCTGCACACAAACCCCACATTTTCTGTCGAGTCTGTAAATACAGATTACCTCTGAACCAACAGCGTGTTTTGGCAGCTAAAGAGGCCATCCTGTAACAAACACCTCGACCACCAACAGCTCTGTTCGTCCCATCTGCATAAGACGATGGGACAAACGGCTACAGTCTCCTAACAGCAGCGAACAGCCTGGAGGTCACAGCCACACGGTGGGGATGATGTGATTTGGGCGACACTAAGCGAGGGAGCAGCACAGAGGCTTATCTGCCACAGCTCGGCTGATTGCTGAGTTTATCTAATAAACAGGTGGAGCGCTGGCTCTCAAAGACCAAGACGGAAAAGTTTGATCCCGAGGCGCTACCCATCAAACCTGACAGGAAATTGTTGCCTGAGGTTTATTACTCTGCATTTCAATAACAGCTGTGTCCTCAGACACTGGGATTATTCACATAAACAGGTCTTTTGCAGTGCGGTCTGAAACTTCCTTAATCCTATTAACACTTTTCTTTCATGACAGAAGTCAATCTGTGAAATGATCTTTGATTTTTTAAGTCAGGACGCTTCCTCTCATCAACTATTTGTACCAATAACCCAAATTATCTTTAAAAAGTAAAGATAATAAATCCTAGTGCACAAACATGCGCATTTGTTGCTCCTCCTAAACATTTTGTTGTTAAACTGTAGACCACCTGCTTCGAAAATGTGCAAACTTGTTGCTCTTCTTGAACAGTTTTTGATTTATCAATGACACTTTGACGATATTTGCCAATACTGGAATTCAATGGATAACTTCCCGATAAATTCATCACTGAATTAAAACAGATCTACACCGATAATAAACCAATTCAAACTTGTTAACAGAAGGTAAATGGACAGTCAAAGCTACACCCAGTGGTCATCTCCATTATAGATTTACCTCCGCTTTATCAAAACTATAAGTTTCTGGTTCTTTCTATAAATCTTCATGGTACTAACGATGCGTTCAGGTTACCTCAGAAGTCAGAAGTCCGAGCTGAAAATGACATCACACTCGAGTTACAAGCATTTCAGTTACCAAGTCAGAAAAAAGCTAAATCGGACTACATCTTCAAATCTTACTTTAGCGCTTGTCTTGTCCGAATAACTTCTGTAGATGTAGCCATCTTGTTTCCGCCTCTGATTTTGCGTTTTTCTGACTTGGTAACTGAAACTGAAACTCGGGTGTGACGTCATTTTCAGCTCGGACATCTGACTTCCGAGGTAACTCGAACGCAGCATGAAACACATCCTCATAGTCTGAGAAAGTTTGACAACCAAATGAAGTTCATCTCACTGTGTTGAAGCTGGAGCATCAGGTGTTTGTTATTTTGTGGTTCTCGTCGACACAAATGAGAAGCAGTTTTTAAAATACTCTATATAATCAAGTAGCTGTTTTAGTATTTGACAGACCTTATATTTTCAGATCTGAAGTATTAATCTGATCAATGATCAACTATCAAACTACTGAACAAAAAAAAACAACTAATGTACGTTTCAAGAATCCTTTCATTTGTGGTGTTTTCAGTGTGTGTGATTGTTAACTGTGGATGTATACTAACAACACTCATGGTAAAGACTGATCCACTCTCAGGTAAAACAAGCTCAGCTTACAAACTGAATAAATCTCCGTCTTAATTCGAAGCCTCTTCAAAAAGCTGTCATGCATTCTTCCTGCACACCAGGCTCTTATTTTGAAGTGACCACCGACAGCCTAGCACTCTACCTAAGTGAACAACACACACACATACAACAGCAGCAGCAGCAGCAGCAGACACACTCTCAACCTCTGTTTTGGAGGAGTGCCAGTGACAGACACACACACTGACACGTCCATCACCCTGTCAGTAGACCTGTCAGGTTGTCCTCCTGCTGTGATCCACCAATAACCCTGCCAGTCCCAACGCACACAACAAAACACACACACAACACCCATCACACACACCTGAGTGTCAGGAGTGTTTCATGCTGTCTGACGTTCGGGCGTGACGTTTCTTCTTCCTCCTCCCGCCGTCTCCATCATTAATAACATCTGTCAGCCGCGGGTTCTGCTCTGATAAACACTCTCAGCTGGATTAGGAGCTCCACTCGGCCTGCAGCTGCCTCACTTTTACCTTCCAGAGTGTGTGTGTGAGTGTGTGTGTCACTGCAGTGGGAGGAAATAAAGGCTTTTATGAATGATGAGTCTGATCAGAAGGAGAGGGGGCAGTTTGATCTGTCGAGGTTTGACTGCTTCAAAGGCTTGTGCTGCTGTTTTTTGGGGGGGATGAAAGCTGCAGATCCCCGATTGTCTGTATGTATAAATTTCACCCTAATTTATTCAGATTTTGCCCCAGAATTTACACACTGGAAGAGTGTTTAATCTTGACTGTCACAGGACTGTATCTACAGCTGCACATCACTGCAGGTGATGCTGGTTTTACTGCAGACCTGACAAGAGTGACGGACGAGGAAGATTTTTCCCACATAATGAACTCTAGTCTGCTGCACCACACCACCCGAGCTCTCACGTACATTTATCCACAATAAATGAAACATTTCAGGCAACAGGGTGGCTCACATCCAGCGTGTATCTAGGCTTCTCCCTTCACTATGTAGGCCTTCCCGAGCCTGTATGAATAAAATATGCCATCCCCATTATATAAGGCAGAAATGCCCTCTTCTTATCCGAGATGCCGAAATAACAGCAGGGTGGATTGCTGTGATTGGGATTCAACGGCCCATAGAAAGAGAGTTTGTGCATCTGTCCATGGTGGAGGAAAAGAGGAAGAGGGAGAGGAAGATGGGAGGGAGGGAAATATTCCCAGGCATCCTCTTCATCCTCAGCTGCTCTGCAGGCCCCAGAAACACAGAGGCAGGGGGCTGAGATCACGGGCATCAAACGGCAAACTGCCTCTCTGTGCATCTCTGTCACGCACTGCTATTATTAACCCCACTCCACACACACACACACACACACGCAGCATCACACACAGCATCACACGCGCACACAGGTAGGCTGATTGTGTCAACATCTCAAGGTCAAACAACGGGCTGGATTCAGACCCAGATCGGGCGGACAGGCCCGGTCGGGTGTTTGTGATTTCTCGAAGCTGCACCTCCGAGGAGACAAAGAGCAGCGGCCGAATCCCGCAGTGTGTTCCCGCTCAGCCCTCACCCTCTCCCGGCTACAGAGAGTTGGCCAGGCCGGTTCCTGGCTGACAAACATCTGGATGGGAGGAGCGGGAGGGGACGAGAGGAGGAGGAGGAGGAGGAGGATGAGGAGGGGGCCGCAGGAATGAACGGTTAGATTCCGTTAGTAGGAAGGCTCCCGGTGTGGATGGTGATGATGATGATGGTGGTGGTGGTGATGAGATAACGGGATAACGAGGGAAAACAGGAGAAGGAGGGGGAAGAGAGAGGGGGGAGGAGGAGGTTTGCGCTTTTTTCGCCTAAATTTAATCATTTCTTACCTTCTGACAGCTCCAGCTCCAGCTCCGCCAGCCGGGCTCGGATCTCCAGCGGTATCGGCGACGCCTCACGGTCCGCCATTCGTCTCGTGCTGAAGAAAACACCTCTCCCGGTTAAACCGCTGCCGCCTCCTCCACCGCCGCCGCCGCTGCTGTTTCTACTCCTGCCTCCTCCTCCTTCGCTCGGAAAGGGAGAGCTGCTCCTCGGCGGCCCCTCCTCGGCGGAGGCGCGGAAAGACTGCGAGGCGTCGAGGGAGAACAAAGAGGATAAATCTGGCTCTCGTTTTTAGCGGAGGCCCGCCATGGCGCCCGGCTCCTCGAATCGTTAAAGTCCCCGGTCACACGGTCGGTTCTCGACGCTGCCGTTGCGGTGTTTGTAGCGGTGGTAGTGGTGATGATGATGATGAGGCTCGCGCAGCCCCACAGTCAGAGCCGTTTGCAGCTTCTTGCCGCTGGTGTCACGTGACTCGACGAAAGAAGGCGGGGGGAGGGGGGATGGCAGCGCTGATCATCAACGACAGGGGGCGCAGCGAGCAACCACACCTACAGAATGTCAATGTACAGCAGTCGATGGAATCTATCCTTAATACAAACGTTTTATACGAAGAAATAAAAATATAATTACCAATATATCCTTACTTTTCTGAATTATTTATCTTTTTACTTTCATCTCTTATCTCTTTTTCGGCTTTACTGTCTTTTTGGCTTTTGTTATACATGTACATTTTTCTTAATTAACCTTTTAGGCCTTTTATTGTTTTATCTCTTGCTCCTTTTTATCATTACTATTATTATCAGTATTGCTGATAGGTTCGATGTAAGGTGGTTGGATAATTCTAATGATGAGAAACAGCAGGATGGAGATCGATAACTTTCTTAGCAGCACTTTGACTCTCCAGCCATCTTCTCATCCACACAACATAACCCAAAAACTTTTAACATCCTGGACAACCCTGATCACATGTCACAGCACTTACCAATCAAAGGCTAGAACCTAAAAATAAATGTAAATGAACCTCAGAAACTCATTCTGCATAATCTGCTAACCCTAACAGAGCTGCAGAGGAAAGCATTTAAACTTGTAAATATGAACCTGTCAACATTTTGTGAATAGTTCTCTGTACGAATTCTATAAACACAATTTCTTAGCTTGACTTAGAGACTGTTAACTGTAGTAGTTAACAGAAATGTATAAATTGACATCATTGTTAAAGCTTACATCTATCTCATTGCTTGTACGGTTTACCTGTCCAACTTTCTGCTCAAAGTTTTCTGAATAAATACAAAAAAAAACATGCGTGGCACTCATTTTTATTTGCAGATCAACTTTCCTGCACCGAATCATGCTAAATTTATAAAATATAACATTAATCCTCTTACCAAACCCAAACAAAGTCTGGAGTCACCCTTCATTAAGCAATATTTGTTCGTCCTCTGTGTCGCCCTGACCATTGCCTCTTAATGTGGTCATTCTTTATTCATCATCTGCATGTGGAAACCAAACCTCAACAGAATAATGTGATTAATGTTAAAGGTCAAGCAGCCTTTAATTAAGTCTAGTATGATTGAAGCAGCTTAATGTGGCAATGACACATAAGTGAGCATCAATTTGTGCTTCTAATTCGGTGTATTTCATTAGTATTATTCATCACATTCATTAGGTCCACAGTCTTCCAGGAATCAAATCATCCTCACTGTAAACAAGTGCAGGGACACGTAATGGAGTAATGGGAATTTTAATGAGACTCATCTGCCACCTGCTGGTCAGCAGAAAGAACTACAATAGAAGCACTTAGGTTTTATGATGTTGGGTGTGATGGCACAGCTGAGAAAGAAAGGTCTTGACAGAAATACATCATTTTATACAGCGTATAACCTGAGGAAAATGACCAGGAGACAAGTAGAGTAATAGCTTTGATTTATCCGTCTCATAGGTATAGACAAAAACTTTGACAAACTTAAACTTTAAAGGCACTTCTTTAATATTTGTTCAATATGTACATCTGTACAGACAAGGAAACAAGTGCCACAACCATGCCAGCTCTTTGTCTTTGACAACATTTAAAATATATCTTTTAAACAAAAGAGCATCAGGCCAAGTACAATTCAAGTTTTCAAATACAGTTTTGAAACAGTGCTCTTTCTGGACATTAATAATGGCCCCACCTTCACAAAAACATGTTTTTAATGGCACTGCCTGAAGGGGGCCAACTTATTTTATGAATACAAGAAACTCGACTGCCTTTACTGCAGGTGAGACCTTCAACACACAAAGGCACTCCTGTTCAAAAGAAATGACAAATATATAAATTAAACTCTAAAAGGAAATAAAAAATCATGCATGGATAAGGTTTTAATAATCAGTGCTTTTCAAGTGGAAGTAATCACTGTTACAAACCAAATTCTTAAATTGAAACAAACTGAGTGACTAGCATCAATATTTAGAATTAAAGCATCATGTAAACTGAAGATTAACACATCTCTCTGCTGAAAAAAATCAAAGCTGAACGTCCTGTACAGCGAGAACACACCAAACACACACAAACAGCAGATAAAGGAGCGCCAGTCCCCCCCGCAAAGCAAGACGAAATCAGAACGGAACCTGGCTCGAAATAAACCTACCTGAATTACGATCTAAGAAAAAAACTGAAATCAAACAGCAGATCAACATTTACAGATTCTTTACAGCTGCCTCTGTGAAAACTGACCTCAGACCCTCAGCAGACCAACACGACGTCTGAAGGGTTAAACTTCAAAATCTACTCCTACATTTAGTTGATTTAAAGGTAATATTTGGTGCTTAATATAACAAACCCCAACACTCCTCCTACACTGTTACATCACGTCTCCCTGTGCACACAGATTACTTCTAATGGCAGCTGTTAGGTGTAATTAGGACAGCACAATAATACATTCTCAGCTTATATGACGCCTGTGGGACCATAAAGGTTGTAAATCAGACTCTGTCACCAGCTTGTACCATCACTGAGGACACACGGGCGTTTGGCCCGGGTAGGTCAGGGGCTGCTCTGCCTCTGCAGGGACAGGATCGGTGGGCTGCGCCGGCTCACTGGTTGGTGATCTCTGGCAGATCTGGGCATAGCTCGGCTTCTTGGGGTCCTGTCCAATCAGAGCACAGGGTGAGGTTAGAGAGTCTCGCACCCATCCCCATCAGCACACCATGAGTTCTTAAAGAGATTCCTCACCTGTTATCAAAACTATAATGTTATAAGTACTGGACTTTCTCTGTTTAACCTCCCTGCCAACTTTTAAGGGAGATTTTTAAAAATGAAGTCGGCAAATTTTAAAGCTCTGAGCAACAAAAGCATGAAGAGCTTTCGAGTTGCACTGCTATGATCTAGAACAGAGTGAGTGAGAAAATGCTATTGTTTTTGTTGCTTATTTGATTTTTCCTCCCTCTGAGGTGAAAGCTTACTGTATTTATTATTTTTTAATCATTTCAGCTCATGTTCCTTCAAACAAAAATAAAAAGACGTGAAGAAAACGGATAGAACTACAGGAACTGTTCTTCCTAAATTGAAGAATAGAAAGAATATAAATGACTCTGCAGTGTAACCTCTCATCTGTCAGCTGCTGAGTCATCTGGATTGGCAGGTCTTTCTATCAGATTTCCTGCATTCAAATTTCTGATTGGTATTCTGGAGCAGCACGACGCTTAAACAACCCGGAGAAAGTGAAGAAGTCTTACTGTGACTGCTTCTTGTGCAGGTTGTGCTGGTTTGGCCTCAGTGGTTGTCTCTGCACACTCCTTCACATTCCTACAGAGAGCAGCAGAACAATCTCAGCACACACAGCTCAGAGCACAGCTGGCACCATGACAACTGGCAAACGGATCAAAGTACACGTCTGAAACATCCCGAGAGCGAGGAAAGCGAGAAGAATAATGAAAAAATAACAAGAAGATGCAGCCGGAGCGAAAGCTTCTCCTGTAATGTTTGAATTTAACGGCAGAGGAAAAGCAGGGCGGTTAACAGAGAGTGTGTGACGTGTACTCACTGCTGTGCGGCTGTCTGAGGCCCTCCTGACTCTGCTGACACTGAGGGACACTCACTGCTGCTTTTGGCTGGACTCTGGGATCAAAGTAGGAGTGGGTCGTTAAGATTTCACAGTCTGGGCCTCATGTATGAGACAGTGTCACCTTGTTGGGCTGGATGCTCTGATAAACAACATGTGATCGTGTGTGTGTGTGTGTATCAGACAGGCAGAGAGGCTCGGTTACCTTGGCGCTGTCGTTAGCTGCAGGGACCGTTGCTATGGCGCTGTTTGCAGGAGGAAGAGGAGGGAAGCTGGTCAGGCCGAGCTCGAGAGGAGGAGACGGTTGACGAGACAGTGACTGATTTGATGCCTTCTGCACAAACACACACACAGTCATGGTGGAGTCTCCACAAAGTCAACTTCAGAAGCAGTAAAAATGCTCGCTGGTGTCTTACATGGTCGTTTGCAGCAGACATGTCCCTTGACCTGGCGTTCTCTCTCCTCCTCTGGTTGGAGTTTCCTCTTCTTTAGAGCAGACACAGACACAGAGCAGAGATGTAACTGCAAAGGCTGCTTTATGATTGGGCTTTAAAGTGACTCAGCCTGCTGTGTTTTAGTGAAACTGAGGGGCTGTATGTGAGCAGGGAGAGGGGGTTCGATCGTAAAGATGTGTGGATGCTGCTGCTCAGAGCAAACTGCTTTAAATGTCATTATTGGTGAATTAAACAGAGCACAGACTCCACAGCTATAAATCACTCCCTGCAGCCCCCTGGCTGTAACTACGGCAACGTCATGAAGATTAATAAAATTCAGCCCTAAACCCTCAAATCCACCAGCTGTTCCTTTTATTGTCTTTATCGTTTCACCGTCTCTGCAGCTCTTATTTGGATGGTTGTCTCCTCTCTTGCTTTCTTACTTGTTCTCTATTTGTGACACCTTACAGATACAGACAATCCCACACTTATTTGGAGACAGATGGAGTCTGGTCTGTTGAGTCTAGATTGATCAAACTTCGGTGCATTTGCCTGTTTTTCATTTGTGTGGGTGGGTTCGGAGGTTGTTGGATGTTTTCTTACCTCCCCTGATCAGAAGGGGCTGACACAATTTGTTTGGGTGGCTCTGACCTCCAACCCCCGCTCTGATGGCGGGGTGTGTTGCCCCGGGACCGCCCTCGTCCTCTTTTTGTTGGAGAGAAGGCACGCTCCGCTGGTGCTTGGTCTGTTGAGTTGGAGGAACCGTTCTGATTGGACTGATTGGAAGCATGCCAGCGGTCTCCTGAGTTCGACCACTTTGAGCCTCTCCTGAGAGGAAATGAAGAGTGAAAACCAGCTGCTGCAGATTCACCACAGCTTATAACAACATGTGATGACAGAATGTTCTTGGATCCAGAGCCCAGTTCCTAATCAGGGCTAAGAAACAAACAAATGCTACTGACATCAAACACTCAATACTGGGATTTTTTGATATCATGTCATCCTGCTGAGCATCTAAAAATACAGTCTGCTCCAGCTTTCTTTCTTGTACAATAACAGGTACTCTAACCTTGCAGAATACGTCAGAGCGACGGGTTTACCTCGGTCTGTGGTGTTTGAAAATGGAAGCTGCTGGTATTTCGTTCATGAAGCTGCCCATCAAAGGTGCAGGCTGCTGAAAAGAAAATCACTTGTTCAATGACAGTGCCAAGAAGGATCTGTGAAAAATCCGTCTGATCAGCTCCTGATATGTTGATCTTTCTGTCAGAGAATTTCAGAGTTAAAGGACTGACCTCGGCACATTCCTGATAACCTGCTACAGCTGGGACCCACCCCTCAGTGGGGAAATCGAACAGTTGTTGTGTTGGCATCTGGGCTGGGCTGGTCTGCTGGAAGTTGCTGGGGTAGTAAGAGCCGTGCTGGTTTTCCAGCTGAGGGGGTCTGAAGCCATTTTTGGGAGCGAATGTGGTGGCGGGCATGGCTTTGGTTTTGACCCTCACCATGATGGGCTTCCCTTTGAACTCCCGGACCTCCTCTCTCAGGAATTTGTAGGCCTGAGGACGAGCAGAGAGCGACTCTTTAAATCATTTTCAGCGACACAGTTCGTATTCTGGTGAGAATGTCTTAACTACAAACAGCTGAAACTTTCTCTGGGATTGAAGTCGGATTTACCTGCTGTGCATCTGCTTCTGATTTAAAAGTGATGTACAGGTGATCATTGTTTGTAAACTCACAGCTCAGGAACTTAGGAAGGTTCTCTCCAGCAAAGAGAGCCTCCACTTCCTGCACAGAAACAAGAACATTTGGAAATAAACCATCAAGACTTTACACTTCAAAGTGTTAGATTTTAACAGCAGCAGGACTCCAGGCAACATCCTGGACTATGAACAAAGAGTCCTCTTCCAGCGTGCACAGTTGGAAGATGTAAAGCAACTGCAGCTGTGTAGTCGGCTGCTCTTGCCTCCTTCGGCGTGTTTCTTGGGATTTCTCTCAGGATGAGGACACAACGACTCTGACAGGGCCGGACCTTCTGTCCACATGGAGCCAGCTGGACCAGTGGCAGCGCTGTCAGCCAATGAGAGAGGAGAATGGTTCAACATGAAACTACAGGACTGATTACTGACTTTGAAGTCCAGAGGGAAATCTTTGTCAAACTTAAACTGTGGAGAAACTACTGACAAAAAATTCCCTCTGATCAAATTTAAAATTCTGTCATTTATGACTTTTAACTGAGAGAACAAAAAAAAATACTGACTTTTCAAGATTTCAGAGATGAGGTCCAGGTCCGTGCTGAGAGACTTGATCTTGTCGAGGCTAGCTAGAGTTGCTATGGAAACATACTTGTCATTGTCCATCTGAGAAATGAGGTACATGTCGCTGCCGAGGTGTTCCCTGTGGAGGAACAGACAGGTGAGGGAGAAGCATTGGTGTCCCACAGCCAACAAAACAACTCCAGTGATTTAGATGCTTGTTTGGTTAGAGTGGGCGGGGCGGCACTCGCTGCAGGATGAGTCATAAATAAATTCATCAGCTAAATATTTGATGAGCGGAGTCGGTGAAGGCGTGATTGGAGATTTTACCTGGTGAAGCAGGACTCCAGAACCATCCTCAGCTCCTGTTTGATCTCATCTGAAATCAGAGCAGAGTAGTTATCACATCAGTCATGTTACTACGGAGGCCCTGAAGGTCCACTGCTCAAATATTTCAAGACTACAAAAAAGATACTAGATGTAAATACAAAAAATATTTAATGAACGGCAAGAAAAAAAAAACTTAAAATACTTTTCAATAATAATTAAAAAATAAACCAAAAATATTTTAGAAAGTCAAAGACTTAATCAAACTCTAAAATAATCAAAAAGAAACAAACACAAAAATATTTATATTCCTCAAATCCTCAAAGACTTTTTTTTTCTCAGTGATTTTTTTTGCATATCATAAATTTTTTTGGCATTTTGCAAAAAAATTCATTGCTGATTTTTTTGTGTAATGTGTTTATGTGTAACATATTTTGCACTCTGAAACGTTTTTTTGTGTATCAAAAGACATTTTTGTATTTCATGTTATTTTGGCGACTCAGATAATGTTTATGAATTTGTGAAATCTTTTTTGCATAAATTGAAAATTTTTCAAGGTCAGCAACAGTTGACACAGTTGACCTTCAGGGCCACCGTAGTTTGAGTTTGAGAAACAGAAATAAAGCAGCTGATTCTTATTGGTACCTTTGACAGCTGGTCTGGTGAGCTCTCCGTTCACCGTTGGAGCTTCTGCTGTCAGCGTCTGGTACTCGAATGTGCTTGGATCTGCCTCAGCTACACCCTCAGCCAGGACTGCGTTCTCCAGCTGGAACTCTGGCATGTATCCTGAAAACCAGTCCAACATCATCTTAACCACCAAACATGAACCATCCTTTACATGCAGACAATAAGCCAATCAGAACTTCACACTGCTTCAAAGAATAAATCACTCTTCACAAATCAAGAGGAATGAGCACTATGATTTAATCAACTCCCAGCGATCCTGGTGTGTTCGTTTTTGAATAACTTGGACCCACCTTCCTGAGTGATCAGATCATTAGGGAGTGCTAGCCATGGCTGCTGGGCCTGCAGGTAGGGGGGGGCAGAAACGTCCAGGTCAAAATTGTGAGTGGTCCACGCCTCGGCATCAGGGTTAAGGCTGGGAGCAGCAACAGGTGCCTGAAACGAAAGGACCATAACATATTTTTTTTAAACAAAACTAATTTGAATGTAAAAGGATGGATCTGTGAGAACGTTTTAAAACATAGAGGTCTGATTTACTTTGAGTTTAGCATCACAGATAAAAAAAAAACATCAAGTCAAGAAAAAACTGTTCTCTTTCACTTCAAACTTCAAACTTCAAACGTTCATTTTCAGATAACAGCCTCTGACTCTGAGTCGAGTTCACTTTGTAACATCAGGCTCTCGCTGTATTTTCAGACACTGTTAAAGGACGTCTGGATGTGAAACATCTTTGGAAAAAAGACTTGCTCTTCAGTCGTGGGTGCTTCATGCTGACCCCATCAGTGCGTCTTTATTCTGTGTGTGAATGTGTCAACATAAAAAAACATCAACCTCTGACAAACACCTTCCCCTCATGCAGCTCCTGCCTGTCTGTCTCTGAACCTCATAGAAACTGAACATACTGAACTTTCTTTAACTTCTGAGGAGAAAAGATTGAGTTAAAGCTCTCACTGAACCCATTTGTCCCACATGCTGAGAGAAAAAACTTACAGACTGGGTGCAGTCTGTGTGCCAGTCCCACACACAGGGTCCCTGAGGCATCACAGTGCTGTAGGGGTACGCTCCCAGCAGAGCCATGGAGGGCTGGAGCTCTGACACAGAGTCTGGGATCTGCTCTAACTGGCTCTCCATCTTGGCCTCTACCTCACCCTGCTCGGCCACAGACGCCCCCTGAGCCCAGCTCGTGCAGTTCTCCCCCAGACCCAGCCTGACCCAGGGGTCGGGGTAGAGGCGGCAGATAGAGGTGTCGGCGTCTTCCCCCAGCAGCTCCGACACCATCTCTCTTATCCCTCCATCTCTTTCGCCCTCCTCAGGCATCGTTGGTTGCTCATGGTGCAGGAAGTGGATCTCGTAGGATGGAGTGGAGGCGTACGCATCAATCTGACCCGGGTCCACACTGATCATGGTGTGGTCCTCTTGGCAGTTTGGAGTCAGACTTTCTCCGTCCACATAGCTAAGATCATAAGGCACCATGTTTGTGTCACAGATGCTGGTGTCATCCTGCAGCTCAACTTCTACAGACGAAGGATGACAGAGTTTTTGAGGAACAGGATGCTCCTCCACCTTCACCTCCACCTCATTGGTCTCCTGGGAGTGAAGTCCACCTGATGACTCTCCAGGTTGAGTGATATAGTCAACAGAATCACACTGTAGGCTGATATAGGCCTGAGAGTTCACACAGTCAGAGGAAACGCTGGCTGTTAAGGATCCTGCTGGTTCAGAGGCGGTTTGCAGGGCGTGGAGCTGCTGTTCAGCACAATCTGAGGGGTTACTTTTGATGAACACGGATGGAGGCGGGTCAGTCCAAGTCTCCTGTGTAGCTGTTGTGTCTCCTTTTTCACACACATGCATGTAATCTTCCTCTGGTGCATGTAACTGTGGTTGAAGTTCAGTACTGTCACTAACACTTTGCTCTGCTTCCTCAGAGGATGAGCACTGTGGTGAGGAAGAGGGGGGAGGAGGAGAAGGAGTGGAGGGAGGCATGAGAGGGAGCTCA
The DNA here is from genome assembly GCA_962446985.1 of Xyrichtys novacula. Classification (NCBI taxonomy): domain Eukaryota; kingdom Metazoa; phylum Chordata; class Actinopteri; order Labriformes; family Labridae; genus Xyrichtys; species Xyrichtys novacula. Next base: position 4,915,826 of record OY660883.1, read on the forward strand.
CAGTTAGTGAGAGCAGGCTGTGAGAGACTTTCATCTTCCCGTGTGCCCTCGGGTTTGTGGGACGTATTTACAGCCGTGCAGCCATCACAGCGCTCTGACAGGAGGTCATATTTTTCCTCTGTTGTCTCTGAGGTGCTCTGAACTGTTCCAGGTACAACAATTATGACATCTCGCTTCTCCACGTGCTGCTCGCTGTGCTGCTGACAAATCTCCAGCTCCAGTTTTGTGACTGCCTGTCTTTCATCTCTGCTCATAAGCACATCCCGAACAGGATCACCTGAGTCATGCTTCAGAGACTCCACACAATCTTCTGGGTTTATTTCACACTGTTTGTCACAGCCATCAATCATGACAGACTCGGTGAGCGCAGGTTTGTTATCCTCACTGGGCGGCTTAACGCTGCTCAGTTCAAACGTAGGATCATTTGAATTGATGTCTAGCCTGTTGGATGTGCTGGAGTCACGGGGATAACAAGTTTTTACATCAGAGGGACTCGTTTGGCAGGAGGAGGACATCAGCTCGATGGGCAGTGATGACGCAGCAGAGAGCGCTGACACTGAGGACACTTCGGTTAGAGTTGTATCTGTCGTGCTGCGGTGACAGACATCGTCACGGTGGCACAGAGTCAGAGGGACGACCTCGCTCTTCTGGGAAGATTTAACCATCTCCATCTCGAGCTGAGGCAAAAGAAAGTCCTCCTTGAGCAGCGGGTGGAAGTCGAGCTTTGAAGGATAGGAGCTCTGAAGGGGAGAGTCCAGACCAGGAGATTCAGCTGCTGGTTGGACATTTTGGATGTTTAGCTCGGTTAGAAGCTCAGGATCTTCTTTCTGATCCAACGCCTTCACTTCATCCTCTGTTCCCTCTGAAATACTAAAGGCCTCTGCACACACACTCTCCTCTGCTACACACACACTCTCCTCTGCCACACACACACTCTCCTCTGCTACACACACACTCTCCTCCACCTCACACACACTCTCCTTCATGGCACACACACTCTCCTCCACCTCACACACACTCTCCTCTGCTGCACACACACTCTTCTCTGCTGCACACACACTCTCCTCCACCCCACACACACTCTCCTCCACCACACACACACTCTCTTCTGCCACACACACACCCTCCTCTGCTGCACACACACTCTCCTCCACAGCCCTTGCCCTTTCATCAGTTTGTGATGTCATCCTGTCATCCTCAGACTCATGTGTGTTTGCAGCGGTCGTCCTGCAGTTCCAGTCCTCACGCTGAGGTGTGTGTTCCGTGGACTCTTGGTTGTGAGTTTGGTTGTTAGAGGGAGGCGGTGGGTCACACACAGAGTCCAGCAGCTGTGGACTCGCAGCAGGATGAGATGAGGCATTCTGATCTGCAGAGAGTGAGCTGTCTGAGTGTGTTTGCTGCAGCAGGATGAGTGATTTATCTACAGGACTTGATTGTGCTGAAGCTGCTTTGTCATCATGTGACTGGCGGGTCGTTTTAGACTCACAGACCGTGGTGGTTTCCCCTGCGTGTGATTGGCTGGAGAGCGGAGATTGGTCTCTGCAGGGCAGAGCAGCTGTTTCTCTTTCAGCTGTGTTTGGTGAGCGTGTTGCTCCAGCTGTTTGTGTTTGGTTGTGGACGTGCTCGTGTTCAAGGTCATCAGCGTCAATAGAACAAATGCTGTAGAAGCTTCGGGTCCTCGTTTCAAAGCCCTGACCTAGAGTCGTAGCAACGACACACACTTCCTCCTCATCAGCTTGTGGAGAGTCCTGCTGTGTCCCCTCACACTCACTGAGTGACGGCTGATCCTCTGACACCTGTGTCACCTGTGTCACCTGTGTCACCTGGTTGACTGTGACATTCTCCTGACAGTCAGGGAAGCTGTCAGGAATCTGTTTCTTTGGCTGCTGTTCTTCAGGAAGTTGATTCAACCACGAAGCCTGGACTGTGGCATTACCCAGACTCCTCTGTTTGACTGGACTCTGTCTGGGCATCTCCATATACGGGGTCGGTCCACAGCTGGGCCTGTCGGTGTGTGTCCCGCCTGTCTCTGTGTCCGTGCTTGTATGTGTGTTTATGCTGCTCGTGTTAATAATAGCCGCCTTCTCCTCGTGAGTGCTGGCCGGTTCAAGATCCTTCTGGCTCCACGTGGTGCTGTTCCCACTGACCACCACTTCCTCTGTCCCAACTGTCTTGTCCAGCTCTGGCGCTCCTTCCTCATCCTCTGCTCTGACAGCCACGCTTGTCTCTTCTCCGTCCAGGCACACTTGAGCCACAGCGGCAGCATGTTGTCTGACCTGCTCTGTCACTTCATTCAGCCCTCCGTGGTTCGAGGGCTGTAAGAGTTCACTCCTCTCATTCGGCGGGCCGGGGTTGAGCTCCTTACTAAAGCAGCACCCCATCTTCTGTGGCCTAGAGTGGGAATAAAACACAAGACTGCTATGGCTGAACGCACAGTGAGTCCACACAACATGAGACAGAAATCATGAGCAACTCCTCACGATGGCTCAGCCACATGCAGAAAGAGAAAAGACCCTCTGCTCCCCCCTGCTTCGTCCCCTCCTCTCCCCTCCCCTTTTTTTCCCTCCCCTGCCCAGAATAGCAAATGTGAGGGAGCTCACATGTTCCTGCCACTCAACAGAGGGCCGCACACCACTTCGTTTGTGTGTGTGTGTATGTATATGAATGTATGTGGGAGAGCCCTAGTTAGGCGACAGTTTGAGAGGGGTCAGCACAAGGCCCAGCAACCACCAATCACAGAGCAGTAATTCAGAGGAGTCCACTCCCCCTCTGCCCTCCCTTAAACTCCCTCCTCTTCCTTGTTCTCATCCAACTATTCACTCCCCTCTCCCTCCCACTGACACCTTTCCCTTTGACTTACATCAGTTTCCCCTCACTGCTTCAGCTCCCTCCTCCCCAACCTCTCCCCTAGTTGTCCCTATAGGCCTCCTTAAACGTGCCTGAACGGGTGTCAGACCCCTAAACTTAATATTATTATTTTTCAGTTGCAAATAAGTACAAAACCAAAAACTTAAATAGTTGGGAATGTGTAAAGTGTTGATTAAAACACTTAACATTAAATCATAATAACAGAACAACAAATCAAATGATGAAAGTTTAAAGTTTGATTATTTTGTGAAAAATACATTCGCTTTAAATTTGATGCAAACAACACTTTCAGTAAAAGTTTGGACCAGGACAACAAAATACTGGAAAAGGTGTGAGGAGAAACATCGCCCAACTAATGAGGTTAACGTGCGAGTGGGTCAGAAACATGACTGACCCAGTAGCACGTTAACCCAGACAAAAAATTCAAAAGACTGAGATGTGATGAAAAAACTGTCCTGTGGTTCGAATCCGGAAACCCTGATCTGTTGAGGAGCTGAAATTCCATATCAGACAAGAGTGGGACAATGTTTCCTCTCATAATTCAGGACTGGTTCATTCGGTTCAAACACATTTACAAAACATCCTATAAAAAGGAAGTGTTGCAGCTCAACAGTCCCCACTTTTTTTGAAATGTGTTGCAGGCATCAATTTTGAAATGAACATATTTTTTTATACAGTCCTATTTTTTTGTTTTAACATTTAATACGTTGTCTCAACATAATCAAATAATTTGCAAACCATCAACTTCTAGGTTCAATTACAACTTCTGTGAACTGGAGGTTGATGGTCAAGGCTGTCTAATAGTCTGTGTAGTGAGGATTCGTCTTACTTTACCTGATAGTAGTAGTAGTAGTAGTATCCAGGACCCTGTTCTCCAAGCGTTAACTGCACCTGTAGATCAGCCGGACACAGTTGATTCTGGTATGACGTCATGTGACACAAGCTGATGGGTAACTCAATGGGACGAGTGCTGCTGCTGTCGATGGTCACCACGGAGACTGGCAGAGAGCGCTGAGGGGAGAAGGAAGTGAGTCACAACACCAGCTGGCACGGATAAAAAGTGCAACAACAAATTTATCACCGTGGACTAAAGGGGGAACTATCTTAACATGCCGGACTTCAGTCAACAGCGGATGGCGTCATTATACTTTATTAGTTAGAGATAATAGATCAGTTTTCCTCACATGCTCACAATGTTGTTTCACTGTTTTTTATTTTCCATCTAGAAACACAAAAACTCACAGACATCAGCTTTTATGGTGATAAGCCACAAGAAAACCTTATTGGATATCAAATGTTTTTTTTAATGGATGTTTATCATAATACTATCAACACAAGATATAAATATCATATCACTTTTAGAGGAAAAAGGAGAAAAAAGCTCATTCAGCAGTGTTCATAAACCTGCTTCACTATACTGTGATCCCATAAATCACATGATTGGAATGAATAAACAAAATAAAATAACACTGACCTGTTTTCATAACAACAAAACAGAAAGCATTTACATTTCAGTTCATCATATCAGAGAATAGCTGCACTTAAAAGTGAGTTTTCCAAATTCTGCTGCACAAACTGACACAAACTGACACCAACGGCTCACTCTATGTAACAGTTACTGATGTTCGCCAACTTAATTTAGAAAAAAGTAGAGGTCAGAGGACTTTTCACTTGACATTTAGCTTTACTTATCAAAAAAAGAGAGAAACTTTTGCAACTAAACTTTGGTCTGGTTAAAAAATATCCAAACTATCGTACGATCTGGCTTGTTTTAGCTAACGCACCTTCAGATGGAAGGTCCAAAAAAAATAATGCTACCGATCGAAATTTGCACCTAAGCGGCTCCGCGCATGCCCAGAGAGTGAACGATGAAGAAATGTAGACTGCTGTGATAATTTTCTCCTGAAATCTTACATACAGATTTTGTAAAAGACAATAAAAATATACCCCACAGAATTTTTTTTCCAAAAGCCTCACACTGCTGTTGGAAAAGAAATCGCGCACACTGACCGACTCTATTAACAAGTGGAGCTACGGTTAGCATTTACCGACAGGGGAGCACAACTCGACGGAACACCGGAGGATACTTCGGTTCTTAGTTCGCAAATTAACAGTTTTACTGATATTTTGTGTTAGAAAAAAATGAAAATCTATCTCTGTTTTTTGGTGAACAAGTTAGCCGAGTTGTTCACTGCAATACCCTAAGGCTAAACGGCTGGAAATCAGCAGCTAGCACCAACCGTTAGCTACTTAACGTCTATTGATGGCATGTTAGACAAGCTAACGGTAGGTGGCTAGCTCAAACTGACAAAATACAAACGCTTTTTATTTAATGTTGTTAACAACTCCTACAGTCTCCAGTGTTTTCACTGTTTGTGACTGAAGATACTCACCTGTCACCTGTCCTCCTCCTGCAGCTGCTGCGTTCAAGTCCGGCTCGGTTTCGGAGCTTTTCTTACGGTGTCTTTGCTGTCCCTTCTCCTCCGTTTCTTTCTTCAAACTGCCCGTTAACATTAACGTTGTAGGTTAAAAAAAGTGAAAACTCCTTTGTTGCCATAGCGACAAGAGTTTCCGCTAAAATAAAACCTTAAAAAAAAAAAAATCTGTAGAGCAACTGCCCAAAATAATGTGCATATATCCTTTTTATTTATTATTATTATTATTATTATTATTATTATTATTATTATTATTATTATTATTATTGTTAATAATAATAATTAGTTAATTTATTATTATTATTATTATTATTATTATTATTATTATTATTATTATTATTATTATTATTATTATTATTTGTATCACACTACCTGCTTCACTGCCTGCTCTGTAAATGATCTCTTCCTACAGGCGACAATAACAAGATGATTTGTTACAAAAGTCAACACCTTGTGTGGACAATATAAATAATATATATTTTTGAGACTTCAGGAGTTGGTGGTCAAAAGGAGAATATTAATATATAATTTGATAAGAAATTTTGATTTTTTAATTTATTATTTAAAAACGAATTTGTTGAATCTCAGCGCTTTTCCTTTAACATATTGGAAACAATAAAATGATCTTTTATTATTTAAATGACTTACATGTCACTTTTATTTATGCAGGCCTGTGTTTTGCTTCTGTACATTGAACTGCCCCTTAAAAATGCCCCCTTAAAGATTTTAACACGGACAGAATGACATGTTATTTCTCATAAGTATTTCTTTTTCCTCAACAAAACCAAATAAAAAAATGTGGAGCCCCAAATACTGTGAGGAGGTAATGCAATATATTAATTCTTTTAAAATGTATGGGATTTTTTAATAAAACTGAACTGTAGTTTAGCTCAAATTATTGTGAATTTTACATTACAGTGCTGTGAGGTCTTTACCTTGGTTAAGGTATGTTTCTTCTTTCTCATTTTGCTCCATGATGATTTATGATAATACAAAATTTAAAAGCCAAAAAACCTCTTCAGAGCCACCATGTGGTATTTTTTTATTACAACATCTTTGCAGGATTGCAAAACTTAACATCCACATGAAGCCTAACGTGCACATGGACTCATTTAAACATCGTCATGAACAAGATAAATGAGAAAACAGGTTAAATATCTTCACTTCTTATTCAGCTCCACTCACATTATTTAGCTGACAGAAAGTTTGTGCTGGAAGAATTCACAAAGATGGACATGAGCAGATAATTAAAGACAATTAGACTAAGATCCACCTCTTTGTCCAGATTCAACCCAGCCTCAATGAGATGGTGGAGAGTTGGAGGTTTCCCACACTGAGAGTGTTTTCATTTCTCAGAGATGAAGCTGGAGCAGAAGTTTCTCCTGTGACGAAGAGTTCAATCAAAGAGGAGTTTATAGACAGTTTTCCAGGTGAGGATCAGGAGTACAGACTCCAGTAGATGATGTTGAACAGCAGGTAGGACAGTGGGAAGGCCAGGCGGGAGTACGAGTCAATCATGTAGCTGTTGCTGACCAGCAGGTCCACGTTCTCCCGCACAGAGCGCTGCCGCCTGAGCCTCGTCCCCTCCATGGGCCGGATGTCAGGGCTTTGCGGTGGGCTGGTGAGAGGGTCGGAGGTGAGTGTGGGCGCCATGCGAGGAAATGGAGTCAGCTCGATGTCGTTGTCATGGAAACAGCCGTCAAAGGCCATCGCCTGGCTGGCATTGTAGGTGGACGGAATCTGGAAAAAGAAAAATAAACAGAGTAGAAACACAAAACTTTTACCACAGAAACAATAAACTGGAGCAGAGAGTTCTATCTGTGAATCTGAGCTGATGTAACGTCTCTGCATGGCCACTAGAGGGAGACTTTTAGCAAAGTGACATGTTCTCTCATCCTTTTTAGTTCCCTCACTGTGCTGCAATGATGTCTGTGTTTTTCTGCGCTGACCTTCCCCCTCTTTATCTTCCTCATCTCCTCCAGAGTGGTGCAGTAGTTCACAGCTGCATATTCAATCACAGAGAGGAAGACAAACAAGAAGCTCGTCCACAGGTAGATGTCCACTGCTTTCACATACGACACCTGAATGAGACGCACATAAAAAAGGTCAATAAAACAGCTAAAACAAAGAAAAATGTGCAGGATCCCAAAGGTTTGGGTTCACTCCCCTGCATCGGAACGCCTCTTTAACCCAAACAGCTGTTTACCTGAGGCATGGAGGAGGAGACTCCAGTGATGATGGTGGACATAGTGAGCACTGTGGTGATACCTGAGGGTGGAGAACAGCAAAACCCATTAGAGTCCCATTAGAGAGGAGTCTGAATCAGGAGCTTTTACGATAGTATGAATCAGACAGGCCTGAAAATATCTGTAACTTACTGGACCTCATTTATAATGATGTTTAAAGGGTCATTATGTAGAATTTAGCATCATTTTCCTAAGTAAACTGAATGTTTTCTGCAGATTGTTACTAAGAATACTTTATATTGAATGTAAACAAACTTTATTACTTAACAGTGGTCTGATCTCTCATGCTGCTTGCTGGTCCTCAGTTTGGGGTTTACTTGTGCAGCTAAAATGCTGAATATTGTGGGAAAAGGTCATTTTTTTCTGTATTTAAATTCCAAAAGTCAGATCAGCAAACCCTTTGGAGGAAATTTTGGTGCTGTAGGCAGGTGCTACATCCTACTTGAATAGGGAATTAGCATGTATGTACATATCTTTGGACAAAACCATCCACTAAATGACGTTGTAAACATGGTAGCTGCATGTCTTGATGATCTGTGAAATTCCTGAAAAGTGCAAATGCTGCCATTTTTCCAGGGATCATATGCAAATGAGAATTTCAAACATGCATCTTTAGAGGTTTGCAGATGAGTGGAGCTTGTTTGGATGCAATGAATTAAAAGTAAAGGAGAAACAATCAGAAAGTTTATGTCGATTTTTTTGTTCGTAGGAGGATATGCTCACTCTGAAAGTTTTCACCCGCCTTGAGGGGCTCAAATTTGGCAGAATTCTGGAGTTTGTGATTGTAGCTGTTTCGTTGTGTTCATGCCAATAAAGACAGAGTGTTAAGGTCTGAGAACCCTGCACAGCGAAGGGGGACCAGCAGCAGGATTTTATACACGCAGGGGCCGAAAACCGAAAATAAAACGTCTGCACAGTAGCTGGCTGAGTGATATCCCATAAAGTGATAGACGGAGAGTCTGCACATATGATAAAAATGCTCAGAGTATAATTAGAAAATAAAAATATGTTCACATCCTCATGGTCTCGTCTCATCTCCGTTTTAGTGCCAGACAGCTGGTCTCCACAGAGTAATCCTGTCATTTTAGGGCTCAGACGTGGTTTTTCTCATGGTATGATAGATGTTAAGAGTTACCCAGAGACACACGAGCGGGGACGGCCCTCCTGTCAATCCAGAAGGACACCCAGGACAGAACCACCATCAGCATAGTGGGGAAGTATGTCTGCAGCATGAAGAAGAAGATGTGCCTCCTCAGGATGAAGTTGATGAAGAGGCGATTGTACCAACCTGACGGAGACAGAGACATGATGATGATTAGCACAAAACTGAGTCATGATCGGCTGTCGGAGGGATTTAAACCCCGGATTTGTAAAGAGGATACGAAATTAAACCACAATTTAAAGATGGAAACACATCAGAGTTTAACATGTGCTATAAAAGACGCTGCAGGCTTTTGCAGCCTCTCCTAATGTGTTACATCTGTCAGGTTGTTAAAGGCTCAAGCAGCGATTATGTTCTTTTCCTTTCATTCAATTGAAGATGCTGATCTGTGTTGGTCCTGAAGGCACAACAACATATAAAGAAAACATATGCAAATAAAAAAAATTATCTGTTTAACAACACGAACACGTGTTTAGAAAAAAGGCTGCAAGAAGCGCAGACATCGACCCAACGCAACACCATGTCTGTTCTCCCTTTATTCAAGAGTCTCCTCGAAGCTGCAGCCCTTTCACTTTGATTTAGGTTATTAAAACACACACAAACACACACTTTAGCACATAGATAACACAAACAGACCGGTGCTGCTGTAGAAGGCCAGGCCACTGGAGGCGTGGAAATGCTCAATGAAGAACTGAGACAAGACGATCTCATCCGTCCTCAGAGAGTCGTTCCCATTCTTCCAGTAAAGCATCAGGTCGTTCTCATTATACGCATCTGTGAGTGAGAGAGAGAGAAAGAGAGAGAGAGAGAAAGGAAGGGGGTGTCAGTAAGTATGGGCGCACCAATAATTCAGCTTTCAAGGCAAACCCTGCACACGTAGGCAGCCTGGGTTTAATTCTAACCTATCTGCCATTTACTAAAATGAGATCTGAAGGTCTGGGCCAGATCCTGGTTTTTCTGCTTTAGGTTTAAACTTCATCCTCTTTCTATCTGTATTATTAACTCTGAACCATCATGTCCCGTTAGAGTCACTAATACTCAGTCTTTTCTTGGTGTCCCTGAACTCCATCACGCTGTAGGTTCCTCTGGATATTTTGCTGTGTGCGTGTTTGTGTGTTTGTGTGTGTCTCACAGCTCTCCAACTCCAGTGAGCAGTTCTGTGTGTCCAGAGGGAAGCTGCTGAAGTCCATGGAGCAGAGAGCCGTCACCGTGACCCTGAAACACACAAAGAGTCACTCCAAACATCTGCTCAGTCTCCTGCTTTTCACCTCCACAGTTATTTTACAGAAACAAAGAACCAAGTTTCTTTCCTCAAATGCAGCTAAAATGTGAAACAAATTCATGTTTTAGTCAATACTCTGAGTCCTCGCATGTACCTGACACTGTAGAGGATGTTTCCGTCGGGGTAGACCCTCAGCATGATGTTCTCCATGGTGGTGTCGTGGATGAAGGAGCGCTTCGAGTGGACGAAGAAGACGTCAGGGACCCAGATCTTCTTCACCAGCCTAGAGTCGAACGTCCGGCTCTGGTTGTTTCTGGACGGAAACGACAGACGCTCGTCTTTCCAGTAGTGACGCAGGTATAGAGTCATGGTGAAGTCCTGCAGAAAGTGTGATAAAGGTTGGTACTGAACCACAAAAAAGTGCAGGAGATTCTGAACTTTGACATTGATGGAAAGTTTCCTCAACCATGAGGTGGTGCGACTTTCATTCTGGGAGAGTCTGAGCTGGTAAGAGTCAGACATCGTTGTCAGAGATGAATGAGACATTTTTCTGAGGCCTGATGTGGACAACAGACCGCCTGCAGATTTTCAGCATTCCACTGAAAGCTGCCGTGACAACGCCGATCCTCCCCGCCATCCATCTCTCCTGGCTGCAAGAACTCGATAAAACACTCGTGGGTAAGAAGAGTTTAAAGAGGAGCCATGGAGAGGTCACAAACCAGGCATAGAGAACTGAGAGTGAGTGATACCAGAGCAGACTGAAGTCCACAGAAAACTTTTTCTTATCTCTCTTCTTATGCTCTGGCTTTTAGCAGCAGAATACTCTGAATTTTTTAAACTGTATGTAGACCTGCAAAAAAAACCCTCAAGCACAGGTGGACTTTGACTTTTTCACTGCTGAGTAAGTAAAACATCATTAACCTCCTAAACAAGTTTGTCAACAAAAAGAAACTCTAAATAAAAGTTTCTTTCATCAGGCTGTTTTTAAAAAGTGGGTGTAGTCTCTGTGGGTCAAAAATGAGCCAAGCAAGAAGTGTATAAACCTGCATTCTTCCGAACAACCAGCAGGGGGCCACTCCACTGATTGCACAAAGACAGCTACAGTCTTAAATCGTAATAGACTGTGCGGCTGCTAAATCAAACTTGTGCAAATTCAGCAAAAACTATCAAAAAGATTGACAGATGCTGATGAATGCAGAGGCGGAAAAACACCAGAACTAACTTGGCGAGCCCTCCAAGAGAACCTGACCTGGACATGTGATCCAGAATGTGACCCATAACAGTTGGAGGCACCTGCTGAAGTGTCACAGTCACATTTGCACATTTGTCTCTGAGTGATGCAGTAATGGGTGTAACTTTATGTTGTCTGGTAAAGGAGGAGCAGGATTGCTTGAGGAGTTGAAACTGTTTTCACAGTTGGTTGGCAAGAAAAACAATGCTGAATCTTTTTTACTTTCACACTCCGAGGATTTTAGGCAAGAAGATGTCTGAAGTTTATGTCTATCGGCAAGGAAAATGTGTTATTCATTGTGTGGGGCCTTTAACAAGTAAACTTTAGCAGATACTTTACTCTTAAACAATTAAAGCCTTATCTTACACTTTTTTCACCTGAAACTAAGACAAATAAACTTATTTTTACCTTTCAAGGGATATTCTGAGGAAAAATTGATTTAGGGTCAAACACACATTAAAACTGAGTTAGACACCCCGTCGAGAGATGAATGTTGCTGACCGCTTGCTTCTCTAGTTATACCAACTTTAGTAACGACCGCAGATAGCAATACACAGCGGTCTGAGGAGCCATAAACAAACCTCAACCAAAACACCACTCTATAGCCACAAATAATGCTCAGAACAGCACCTAACTTCATCAACAGGACATATAGGGTCCCAGCCATAGTACTAGACACCAAACATCTTTTTAACTTTGTCTGATTTCTTTAGCAAAGAGAGTAAACACAACTCACCTACTCTCTTCCAGCAGCCACTTGTTTGTAGCGAGATCTCGGGCAAGTCCATTACGAACTAAAGCGGGGTGACGCAGCTCAAGGAAGAACATTTATGATCATTTCTTTATAAAAATGCAATGGCTGTGACCCTATATGTCCTGTTGATGAAGTTAGGTGCTGTTCTGAGCATTATTTGTGGCTATAGAGTGGCGTTTTGGTTGAGGTTTGTTTATGGCTCCTCAGGTCGCTGTGTATTGCTATCCTGCGGTCGTTACTTAAGTTGGTATAACTAGAGAAGCAATCGGTCGGCAACATTCATCTCTTGAGGGGTGTCTAACTTGGTGTTAGAGTGAGTTTGACCCTAAATCAATTTTACGCCAGAATATCCCTTTAATATACACTGATATTCTCTGTAGGATAGAAAAGGTTTTGCGTGTTGCTGAAACACACAGAGTGTTTACCCTGAAAGCTGCCCGTCTCACAGAGTGAGTGGATTTTACAGTAAGTCACTGTATTGTACCACTTTATTTCTAGAGCTGATATTGTAAACACAACTATTACATGTCATAAACAACAGTACCAACCACATTCATGAGAGCTTGGCTTAGCTGAGTGTAAAAAAGTGTGAGGGCGTGTTAAGGTTTGAATATCGTGAGGGTGAAAGAACAGAAAATACCAGAGTTTATGTTTCACACATGTGTTTCTATCAATCATTACAGGTTTGACAAGGTTGAATATATAGAGTTAAACATTGACTCCTCCTCACCATGTTGACCTCTGAGATGCTGTCGATGCTCTCCACCTGCACGTCAATCCCCACAGGAATAGCTGAACCTGAAACAAGAGGTTAAACAACATCATTGGTTTCCCTAACACTCATAAATCAAAGTGAAGAACATGCCCGAGGTGATGCCATGCAGATCTGAGAGGCCTTCAGGAAAACATTGAACTGAAAGATTCTTTGTCGTGTTTACTCAGGGTGTTATCTGAAAACCTTTCATCGGCAGAGACAGCTCCATTTGTCTTCTGCAGTTTGATGAATTGCAGCAAATTCAGTGTCACTTTTCAGCCTCAAAAGGAAAAAACTTTGTCAAATGTTTGAAAACTTGGCATTTATATCTTTGACTGCTCCACCAAACCTCATTCTGGCCCAATGCTGGTAAAAACATCCTATTCCCTCACCACCACCACCACCACCACCGAACCACAGCCGTTTACATCGGTCCCCCACACTCCCCCGCTCCATCTGCCTCATTAGCAGATTAAGCTTGTTTAACCGCTAAACCTTAACAACCTGATTTGTGCAAACACAAACAGAACAGGAAGAGCCAAAAAGCACAAAAGCACAAATCCTCCTAAAAAAAACAAGCTTCAATCACTGCTTCTCACTTCCATGTTTGCTGCTCTGCCTCCTCAGAGAGACCAGGCCGAATTTACGAAGATGATGTTTGATGGTCAGCCTACCCGGATAATTTCAGGTAATGAGCAAAGACGGGAGTGTTGGTTTAGACTCATAAACATGTGAAACGCTCTAAGCATGCTGTTAAAGTCAGTGTTTAGAGTGTAAAAATGAGGGGAATGCACTGCAAGGGTGAGTTATCATGACTGTCAACATACAGAACTGCTAAATCACGCCTGAGTCTGCTGAACTCTGACCTGACTCGGAATGTTTATTTGGGTGATTTGCAGAGAAGAGAAGTCTGTGTTTGGTTAAATTGAACCACATGAAAGATATTCATACTCTGTTTAAAGCCGATCCTAACGACGGATAAGGAAGAGTTATTTCAGTGCTGCTGAAGGACATTTATATCGTATCTTTACATCATTTAAAGACACAGAAAGCAAGAAAACAAACTTTTTAAAGCTACTTCACTCATAAAGAAGTGGGAAAGTTTGGGTAAAAGTCCAAAAAGGACAAAACAAAAAGCAGAGTTAAGAGTATAAGTGATATGTGCAGGATGGCAGCACCCAGCAGCTCGTCTAGCTCTTTGCACAAGCAACAGCACAACTGTTAAATGTCTTTCAAGCTGTGCACTCGGGAAATTTCTAGAAAATTTCAGGAAAAGTGTATTGCCTGAATTATCCTGTTTCTGTTCTCACATGAGCTCACCTGGACTTACCCAGGGTGACCATATTCTGAATCCCCAAAAAGAGGAAACAACTACGCAGGGCGGAGTTGCACGCAAAATTTTGAGAGTTTTTCGGGTCGAGTCGAGTGTTTTTTATGTGCTTCTAACTCAGTTAGTCCATGTTTCACGAACTCAAAACTTCCTAACAAAACCCCGGACATTTGAAGGATTTTATAAACTCTGCCCAGACAGGCCGGACATCCCCCCCAAAAGAGGATATGTCCCTATAAAAGAAGACGTATGGTCACCCTGCTTTACCTGGACTGATACCTGGGGGCTAGCAGGGAATTTTCAGGTGAAGTGAAGCTTTGCACATACAGCTCACCTACAGGGTAATTTCAGGAACATTTCAGGAACTTTTTGCACATCTGAAGAAGATATGCCATCATTTCGCACTTTGTACTTTCTGGTTGCTTACTACCTCTGATGCTAGCTCAGTCAGTATGTTTACATGACACTTGAGAAAACCGAATTATTGGCTTACTCTGATTAAGACTGGACAACTGAAGTGCATGTAAACACCTTAGTCTGACTATAATCGGAGTCTGAGAACTCCGATTGAGACACCCAGATAATGCGATTGGAATTCGATTTTCTCTACTATGTAACCAGCGTAGTCGAAGTATGATTGGATAACGCATGTGCATGTGCGTTACGCCCCTGTAACCTGGAACAAAAACACCAAAGATGAGAAGTAGTGTGCATCTCATCTGCAGAAAAAGTAGCGCGCACATAATGTACGACAAAAACAGCGCTGTGCGATGCTCCATCCTCTTGCTTGAAAATGCTCAGCAGCAGTTGTAGACACTTCAGACGTCTGGCACGGACAAGTAGAGAAGTCCGACTCGGAGAAAAACACGAACTATGAGCTCAGTCTGATTAAGTTGTGCATGTAAACGCACTGACAGAGTGACAACAGCACTGCTCCACTGCTGCAGCTTGATATCCGGTGGTTAAATGCTTTTATAGCAACTGTTTTACTTCTGTATGTTTTGCATTGAAACAAAAGGTGTAATTGTTTCAGTTTGAGTGGGTGATGTAGAAGCGACTATAAATAACCTTCTGTTATGTTTTCATTCTGTTGAAACCAAAGACATGAAAACGCCTGTAATCTGCGTATCACTAAACCATGTCTGCTGGTTTGTTGTGCATAAACACACATCCTTGGGGTCTGACTGTAACCCCCGTCTGGACGTGGTTTACAAGGTTTTGTTCCTCACCTCGCTCGGAGTGGACTCCACTTCAAAGTGTGCTCTCTGTCTGAGCGCAGATGTAAACGGAGTTAAACCCTAAATGTAGCTGAAAGTTAGCGGCTCTGTCAACCCTTTATTTAATGATCCTCATCTGACAGCCCAGGATGGTTAAACTCCTGCTCCAGGCTCCAGGCTTCTGTCCCAGCATGACTCATGAAAACCAGCAGCAGCAGCAGCACAGACTCAACATTCACCGTAACCTCGACAACGACTGCTGGTGGTGGGAAAAACCTAAAACTGAAGGTCACTCTCTTTCTTTACAGCTTTCCTTTCCCAATGTCACACCCAGTAAGAAAATGTTTAGGGCATTTTATCGTCAGACACACATGCAGAAAGGATGTTGGGCTCAGCTCTCTGGGTTTACAGGAAGGACTGATTCGGCTTCAACCCAAAGTTTGGGAGTTTTAACAGCTTCCAGAAAAGGTTTTTACTCATGACTGGACAAAACACAAAGTACTCATTTGTACTAGCGTAAAATAAGAGCAAAGTTCAGTTCAGACATGAAGAAAACGAGTAAAAAAGCAAACAAGTCTTAAAAACTAGTACATAGAAAGGCCTTAACCCTGTGGTTTATCCAATGATGAGCAGAGGGTAACTGACCTGGCTGCAAAACCACATCTGAATGTGTGTAATTTTACATGAAAACCAAATTCTTCTGAGTTTAAATAGTTTCTCAGTTGAAATTTGTCTCCATGAGTTTGTTTTTCAGTTTCCAACTCCAAGTGTTCTTACGAAGAACCTCATGTACAAAGGCTGAAGTCCAAGATTTGATTTTAACCTGCAACCTTCATGCTGCAAATGAACAAGTGATGCAAAAATCTGAACAAATGCATCAATTTTGTGCAAAAGTAAATGATGCAAAAACTAAAACCAAGCGAAAACAAAGCTGTGAGGTCTAGTCATCATATAGAAAGTGCTCCAAGCCTGTAGAGGGCGCTAAATGGAAAAGCTATGTAGAGATGCAACAAAGCTGTCAAAGCTGAGTGTCTTTAATGACTATCAAACAACTCTTTTGTATGTTTTTTGAATTTGCACCCTCTTCATGAAAAAGTCCAAAACTCGTCCAATAGGGGGCGTCATCAGGGCTGTTTCTGCTGTTTGTATATTAGCTCTATTTCCTAAAAGGATGCACTGAGATTGATGGTACGATGAACACCATAATGATCCACATTAATCACTCCACTCATGTCACTCTGCTCTAACCGGGACCTATGGAAAAGGTTCTCTTTCTGGAAGTAAACATGATCCTTTGCAAGTGCAAGTACTACGTCTGCGGGAGGGTTGAACCCAGGACACGATGGCTTCGATTTCAAGGCTGCATCTTTTCCCAATCAGGACTTGTAAACAAGCTGATGAGTAAGTCACTGCTAAGCTCTTCTCTTGGTTTTTATCTGTTCAGAATTAAAATTTCTGAAACGTATGCTGGAAAACACAGATCGATGTTTATCTCCAACATCAGTGAATAAATACAAAACGCTCCTCTGCTGCACAAAAGAAGAGAAAACTGCAGATGAAAAGTTGGTTGCTATGGATCCTGCTCAGCCTGTTTCTCTATCAGAGAAAATCAGCTAACAGCCTCAGGTGGTCTCATTGTTTCTGCTAAGCAAACATGAGTAACAATGACGCTGATATCCAGTCTGCGCAGGTGTTCAACACTGAAGTGAAGGGGATCTGACCATGAATACCAAGACCTTTTTTGTGCATATGTCTCCAACTGTAATCATTTTCATTCCTGTGTGTGCGCACAGATTGTCCTGCTAGCCACATAATCCAGCTCCAGACTCTTTGGGTGACTCTACAAAATCACAGTTAGCAACCTGCTGCAGATTTAATAACACGTAGAAATCTTGCCTGTTGGAGCTTTCAGGTCTTTTTTTTTTGGTCCAAAATGTGAGTCGTTTAATCCGTGAACACGGCGCAGCAGATGGATCAATTCATGCAGTCATAAGCAGCATAATGCAGCTTTAAGGTCACTGCAGGTTTACAAAGCGTTTTGATTTGACTCCCAATCAAAGGAGGAGGAGGAGGAGAGGTAAGAGGTGGAGAGGGGGGATTAAAGTCTGATTTTCCAGGAGGCTTTTGGAGAACATGAGCATCAGACTCCTACAGGATCCATACTGACTCAGTCCAGCCATGCGGAAGAAGAGCGGCTCGGCTTGAATCACAGTAATGTAATGAAAGCTTTACTCACAGCAGGCTGAGGTATCCAAAGGTATTTAGACGAAACACACGCAGCCTGGATTCACTGAGCCTTTAAAAACACAGCAGAGGTGTCAGTGTTAAAGGGATATTCCGGCGTAAATTAATTTAGGGTCAAACACACCGTAACACCGAGTTAGACACCCCGTCGAGAGATAAGTGTTGTCGACTGGGACCGTATATGTCCTGTTGATGAAGTTAGGTGCTGTTCTGAGCATTATTTGTGGTTATAGAGTGGTGTTTTGGTTGAGCGCGTGGCTCTCTGTATTGCTATCTGCAGTCGTTACTAAAGTTGGTATAACTAGAGAAGCAAGCGGTCGGCAACATTCATCTCTCGACGGGGCATCTAACTCAGTGTTACGGTGTGTTTGACCCTAAATTAATTTTATGCCAGAATATCCCTTTAAAGCACATTTTCAGAGAACAGTAAATAAACTAAATATATCCACGACACTGAAACAGCACCTCCAGTTAAAATGTTATTTTAGCTCAAATGTGAACACAACTGGAAATGGAAAATCATCGAATCAAACAGCACAGCGCTGTGGCAGCAGACAGTATCGGAGACTCAGTCACAAAAGACTTGAAAACTAAAAAGACCTGAATCCCTATTTCTGGGATCATCAACCTAAACCCTGCTCTGATGTGGTAAGATGGATTGACGACAAATCATCAAGTTCGTATGACTTTTGTGGATCTTAATGGATACTGGACGTGGATGTAGGAGACCCTCCTAGCTGCAGAAGTCGGGGGTAGACCGTCTGAAGATGCTGATGTCTGTCTCTTTCTCTGTTGTATTTGGCTACTCAGTGTATTGCTCTGTCCTCCAGCATGGAGAAAGTGTTTCTGTCGGTGGATCGTTTTCACGGACTTCATGTTTGCTGCCTGTTTTTCTTTGTCTGAGGAGAGCATTTACTTCCTATCACACCAAAGTCATAAACAAACCCTCCATGAAGACGACTCTACACATCACTGAACCAGTTTTTCATAGTAGACATCAAACTGTCAATGAGAGCTGACGCTTGTAATCCAAAACTTGGGCCAAGTGAGGTCACAAAACACGCCGCTGCCTGAGGCCGCCAGCAGAGCCCAGACACCGCCAGTTAATCACTTACATGCATTTAGCAGCGGGATGTCAGACTACAAAACATGGGTGGTGTGATGTGAAGTTTATGGAGATAAATTCAAGTTTAGCAGCTGACCTAAATGTAGAAACAGTCGGAGTCATTCTATGATCCGTGGAGATTTTGGTCTCTTTCACAGCAGCTATAGGCTTATCGGAGGAAAAAGCTGAGATTTCCTTCTCTGTTAAATTATAGTCCGTAGAAATGCCGCAGACAGTGGTGCTTTGTCGTCCCCACCCTGAATGACAAGCAGGACCACATAGACTGGATGCCAACGAACCATATAGACTGAGGAGACAGAGACAGAGTCAGCTGTTTGTGAGTGCGTGACATTTACCTAAAAGCTGTGCTGAAACACAAACTTTGAGGTCTGAACTCGGAGCGTTTGCTGCTGCTTTATTTAGCTTGAATGCTTTATAATGGTGCGGTGGTTAGGATTGATGGTTGGACTAACATAGATGGAGGAAATGAGCCACAAATTAAACAGTGAGAATAGGTGCACTCCAACACACAACTGTTCAAATCGAGCACCACCACAACCGATCACAACAACAATTAATCTGCACTCACAGAGTTTAAGGTGTTCTGGTTTCTATTTGTAGTCCGAGTACTGGATTTGATATATGCCTGCAGACTACCATCCACCTCAATGATACCAAGTTCTCATTTTGGGTTATGTTTTGGGTTTGTACAGCCTCTTTGTACCTCACCATATACAATGAAACTGAGACTCACCAGAAACTGAGAAAACGGCTCACATAAATGGTCTTTGTTTTGTTGACATGTATTTTCAGGCTCATGCTGCTGCTGTATCCAGTAAAATCCCTGAGACTTCATATTAACAGTAAAACTGAGACTCTGAGAACACAAAGATAGGCACAAACAAACCAAGTTATAAAAGGTTTATTTTCCAGATGATTTTAAAGGTTCATTTCACTTGGGTTGACCATAGCGAACAGAATCAAGTCTCTTTGTAACTATTTACAATGAAGCTGAGACTCACCAGAAACAGAGCAATAGGCTCAAATGAACCAAGAAATGTCAATGCTGACCATCCAAATATGCTATTTTAGGTTCATTTAACTTTGATAAACCAGAGTAAAGCCTATATGTAACTTATTGTTTACAGTGAAGCTGAGACTCACTTAAAACTTAAGAATAGGCTGAAATAAACCAAAAAATTACTTTTAAAACCCTATTTCAGGTTCCTTTGACTTAGATAAACAAACGTGAAGCCTCTGCATAACTAACTTTCTTCGCTTAAATGAAGACTAAGCAGAAACAGAGCAGCAGGCTCTAACTAACCGAAAAATTACTGTTTATTATCCAGATGCCTATTTCAGGGTCCAGACTGAAGCCTCTGTGTAACTCACTAGTTACAATGAAGCTGAGACCTAACAGAGGCATATCAACCGCCACTACTCCAAGGTGTATAATGATCAAAAACCTGCTATTTCTAACTTCTACTTTATAAATTTACTGAGGTAATTTCTGCTTTTTAATCCACATGATTTCAACACCAACTTTTAAAATTGGACACTCTGTAGATTTAGATTAAGGAACCAAAAATGAGTGTATGAAACATGGCTGGCTGTGAGTAAATGTTGTATCATCTTTCAATCTGCTGATCAGAAAAACAAAATAAATCATGAGAAAGGGAAGGCAGCAAACAACCACACTGACTGCTCAAACTGAAACTGTTGCAATTACACACATGACGAAACAAGATGCACAATGAATTCAAACAGTAAGTTGTAAGAAGTGCAAATAAACTCCTTTTTCTAGAGTTTCCAGACCAAAGCGGAGTCAAAGCCTAGACTAAAGTTTGGATAAAAACTTTAAAGATCCAGTCTTGTTTACAAACTTTGGACATACATCCTCCTGTGGTTGTGCCGATAATGAGGCTAAAAACCTCTTAAATCAGGATCACTAATCTAGAGCCCAAACTTCCAACCACACTCTGAATTCCTGTTTATACCCACAGTCAGCGCTGGTTTCGCCTACCGAATCCTTTCATAGCTGAGTGGGCAGAAATTAGAGCTCTGCAGGGGTTGAAACACAGGGGCCCCATGAAAACAAGACAAGGTGGTCTTACAAATTTGAGACCAGGACAAGCTTGGACTGTAACATGACGCAGCAAGAACACAGTGAAGGTAGAAGCACGACTCTGAGCTGTTTACGACTAATTATCTAGTTTTAGACTGAAAAGACCTCTAGAAAAAACAAACAAAAGTGTCTTCGATATCTTTCCAGTGATTTAAAAAGTGTTTAAAGAGTATTTTTTGCTGGCGTAAAGTTCAAACATTTTATAAATCTTGGGCGGATGGATGTTTAACGTGTGTCTGGTTCTGCTTGAGGATTCTGCCTGTTAAAAGGAGGCTTTGGACGATGTTGCTAAGTACTTTCTCGCTGTGGATTAATGTTTGGTCTCTACATGATACAAGGAAATAAAAGTATGTCACCATCACTGCAGCTGCTTTATAATGACAAATTGAACCTTGTGAAATAAAAATGAAGGGGAAAAAATTACAGTCAATATTTTTTTGTTGAGATAAACTAGAAAAAGGAGCGACAGCTACGACTAGCATGTTTGTTGTCTGGACTATAAATAAGGGTTAGCTTCAGAAACAGCATAGTTTACCTTCTACATTAAATAAAGTCAAATACCTAGTTATTACATTTGTATAAATAAGCTTCTGAATCCTGTAATATCGACTTAAACACACTCGACAACTTCACACCTTCTGCTGTGAGCACAGAGACGCTTAAAGCTCCACGGGATTTATCTCCTCAGGAGCTTTTGGTTTATAAAATGATATTATTTTAATCCTCAAATCAGTCGACGTTCTGCATCATGTGTCTGCATGAAATGAGTGTCTGAATACATCTATTATTGTGCGTTTGATACCGATGATCTTCATTGCAGACGTCAGTTTATTTCCCACCCCTCCATCTGCTCCAGACCTGGAATATAATCCAGATTAATGCCAACAAACCCCTGCAACTCACACACACACACATACGCACACACAGACAAACATACACTCACAGACAGGCATTCGTTATACTGCCAAAACACACACAAGGACACACAATCACTTCTGAATGAGCACACTGAGTCCTAATGTATTCAAATGCATTAATGCCAACACACACACACACACACACACACACACACACACACACACACACACACACACTCCCGTGCCGACACACAATGCTGTAATCTGGGTCAGAGTTTGTGATTTGGGATTGACACATCCGTTGTCTGGGTGACCCAGTGCTGATCATCAAACCGGCCTGTAAACATCATCAGTGCGGGACCGAGAGTAATTTTCTCTGATGGACGGAGTGAAGGAGGGAATTAAATCATCAGGGGAGTGTGATGAAATTAGGTGTGGCGCCTGTGTGAGAGTACTCGTGTTTCTAGCTATGTGGGGGCCAATTTAGGTTTTGAATTGACACAAGTGGGGACACTTTGTTTTACGAGGATGTCTTTACACAGTGAAGTACCCTTGTATTGTGAGGAACATTTTTCTTAATGATTAAAGGACATTTTGACACTGTGAGGACATTTCAGCAGCTTGAGCACAGTTTTGCTAAATGAAAACATTATTGCAACAACAAATACTCACACATAAAGCGCGCTGGATTATAAGGCACATTGTCAATTTTTGGGTGCGCCTTATAGTCCAAAAAATATGGTATGTACAACTTGTCATCTTCCCTTCTGAGTGCAATTCACAATCTACAAGCTGCCTTAAAACTTCTCTAGGCAAACCTTTGTAAATTAAGGCTGCTTCTCAATGACTACCAGACTAAAACAATAAATATCAAATGCCCAAACCGGCAAAAGAAAGACTAAAAGTACCAATAAGATGAAAAAGAAAGGTTTCTAATGCAGAGAAACGATCAAACCCATTGGCTAGAACCTTTTTTTTTCACCTGCAATTCCCTTTAACAGCCACAGGGGGCACTGAGGAAACAAAACTTAAATCATTTCATGTGACGCTTCAAGATTTGACTCCAAAGTTAAATTTTAGGGTTTGTTTTAGATTAAATGTGGGGTGGGGGTTGTGTTGAGACTGAGTAAGCAGTGTTTGTTTTGGTTACAGCAGTGACAGCTTCACAGCGAGGGTCCCCGGTCGTGTACAAAAACAAACACTCTTAAATGTGATTGCGTGTTTTTCTGACCTCCAAAGCCTGGTCTCATGGCGAAGTCGTGCTCCTCGATCCTCAGCAGCTGTTCACTTTTTATCAGCAGCGTTTTGGTGCTGTCCTGCCTCTTCAGTTTGTAGTCAATACGTCTGCAGACAACAGACATACATACACACACACACACACACACACACACACACACACACACACACACACACACACACACACACACACAGATGACAGACAGACGGACAGATTGTTGCGTGATTAGTTGCTTTATTATGGATGTAATTACTTGTTTTGATTAGAGAAAACACAGTCTGTGGTTTTGTGTCTCTGTCCTCACCCGCTCTCTCTTATCCTGCCAAAACCAGAACCAGAACCAGAGTGGGACGGCTCCACATACAAACATACATGCGTACACATGTACAAGTTTTCTATCCTGCACAAAAACAACACTCAGTGCTTTTGCAGAACCGGCTGCTGTAGGTGCGTGTCAATACATGCAGATCATTTTACTTTAAACTACATTTCCCATCAGCCATTTCTTCCCGAATCTTAATTTTAAAGCTTTTAACTGTTTCTGTGTATCATCACACAACAAAATGAATCCGAAAAGCTTAACATGATTAAAACTTAATCTGAATTTCACTTCTTTTGATTCCTGAAAACTATTTTTATTGATTAGTTTACTGCATTTCAAATAGATTAAATATTTCACAATTATTAATTATTTCTCAAAACATTGTTTGATATGATTTTGGGGAAAATAAACACACTTCTTTTTTTTTTTTGTTAAAGGAAAGATTCACATTTTTTTCTCAAATAGTAAACACCAGTTAGCATGCCTGTGCTCTTCACAAATTCCCTCTTTGAGGACATTAATCTACTAAATGAAGGGTATTTTCAGACGGTAATCTATATTTGACTGTAATTATATACAGCTCTGATGTTTTGTTTTCCACCTGTTACGATCGCAGGGAGCCTTGTGGCGGGAATGAAATGTCAAACTCAACCCTGTGACGTAGGTTAGAGTCTTGAAATGTGTCATAAAGAAAATGTAAACTTCATATTGAGTTTTTCTCAGTATGATGGTTTCAGGAAAAGTAAAGAAAACATTTAAACAAAGCATAAAAGAAACACCACGTATGTCTGACATTTAACCAGGGAAACCCCGGCCAGATGAGGGTCAGGATGTAAAAGGTGTAATTACAGCCTCAGCATGGCTTCCTCTCTATAGCAGTGTGTGTGTGAGTACGTGTGTGTGTGTGTGTATTTAGAGGGAGTAAACACACACACACACACACACACTGCGTACAGGTGAGCACACAATTGAAAAAGAGATAAAAGCTGTTGGAGATTTTCTCCCCTCGCAGATGAAAAGCCTCTTTGAAAGTCACACACCTTAACGCAAACAACCTGGGACACACACACACACACAGTCGTGCGCACACATTTGGACACATTTGGTTCCAATCATTGTGAGGTCGGTCAGCGAACTCGAGCCAAATCCCATCTCCATAATCCCTTAAATTAACCTTGAAACAAACACAACAATCCCACGAACGAATCAAATTTTAGGACAAACCTTGACCCTGAAAACAGACTTTAGAAGTTTTTTCTTTAGTCATAATTAAGTTTAAATTTACCAAACCGATGCCTCCTTTTATCCAAATAAAAGTCACACTTTCATCTTAAAAATCCTGTGTTTTTTTTAGTTCACTGCAGAAATTCGAAAGGAGGAAGGACGGCATGAAAACTGTTGATAAGAACATAATTTAGTGGTTTTCAAATTATTTCAACCTCATTTACACCAATAAATATTAATTAAAGACAACTAATCCAGTCATAAAAGTGAAACTAGTCACTGAAGTGTTTCACGAAAATCAGATCATTGGAGTGGGTCTGATCTCCCAGGATGGGTCTCAGTCTGATCCTATCTTTGGTCTTTGTAAACAGTTTGGTCTGGATTGGCTCTTTTGTTAAGTATCTTGATTTTCAAATATAATTTACGACTCTGAGTTTTGAGTTATTCTTGTTGTCAAATAAAAGTTTGTCTGAGGTTGAAAATGTTCAGTCCTGTTGGGGTAAAAATGATCACTGAGGTCTTTTATAAGAGATCCATGAGGTGGTTTTACACCCAAACACAACTTGTCAGAGATTCCAAACTCGCTGAATCCTTTAAACGGCGGCATCTGAGAGCTTTCTGTGGCTTCTCCGCTGCCAGACGAGTAAAAACCGTCTACGGAATAAACTCTCAGTGCCAGCAGCTGAAAGCTTGCCGTGGTCGGTCGTCTGCTGTGAGCAATAAACACAGCAGAGTCAATGAAAAAGACCCTTTTTCCATTTTAACCCACATTCAGAGGAACTTTACTGCAGTGAGCTCGCAGATCAAATAACCTCACGGGAAGCATAAAAGATAATTTTAAGTTGAAATACTGCAGACATAAACAGTCACTTTTTAACCTGTAATGTCTAATTTGGAAGAAAATAAAAAGTGTAAAAAAGGGGAATTCACAGCCGGGCGCTGAGGGTTTTCTGAAGAAAAGAGAAGTGAAAAGGATCAAACCATGAGAGACTGGATCAGCAGGAGTTCACTCAGAGATCACAGGACAGAACATCCTGAAAGACTGACGTTCAAACCTGATTATGATCTGTGCCGCAGACTTCAGTCACCTCCTACGATGACGAACTCTGACCCTGCCTTTGAATAGGGATTCGTGTGTATTAGTTCACATTTCCTAAGAAATGACTCAGTCTTTTGGCATTCTCAAACATGGATGTGTAACTTCCAGCTAACTCTGAATTTATTAAACATTAGTTCATGTTTCACTGATGTTATCGCTTTTTTAGTGGACGGTCAGCCAATATCAATTTGAGTTGTGATCAGTTTTGATGTTCCCATCATCCTCATTTTTCCTCTCTTGTTATGACTTCTCATGTCCTGCTTCCCCAAGTCGTCACTCTACGTTTACATGTTGTCCAAAAAATCCATTTCCCACATTAGTCGGATTGAAACTGAACTTTTAAAGCGCACTTAAACACATTAGTACAAGAAAAGTCACACTCAATTAAACAAAGATAATGCCGTTGGGGATCGATTTCCTTTTGCCCCAATAAGACTCAAACTGGTCAAGGCACGCTCCATAGTTTGCATGTCAGGCTTTGAAGAAGAAGAAGAAGAAGAAGAAGTGGAAGGTGGAAGGTGGATTACAAAAGATAAAGCCGCTGTTGTATACGTAGTAAAGTTACAGTGCCGTAAAGTTCTCTGTACTTTCACTGCTCGACATACAATCATGTTTATCGATTGTTTTGGTCTGTGATGTAAAAGGTCAAGAAGAAGATGGACCAGACTTACTCAGATCCTGTGTTTTAAGTTTCTGTTTATTTCCCTCATTTCTTATTTTCTCTGCTTGTGACGGATTAGCCAATCACCTCGAATCCAAAGTTTTTAAAATTGAGAGTAATGATCGTAACTTCCATGTCGTCTTTCGATGCCAAACTGACCTTTTTGCCACAGCTTCAACAGGCAGAGTGGAAAAGAGAGGACTCATTTACATGGATTGACGTTTTGTTTTTATGGTGATGAATTGGAATCAAGTATTTTACATCCCTGGGATTTGAGTATTGAAACCAGGTGATAAAATGTTTAAAACTTGAAGGTCGTGTTTGTTGTAAAAGTCAAGAGACTCGTTTGTTTGGCAGTATCATCCTAAACAAACACTGACGAAGAAAGAAAGAAGAAGAAAAAGGTGACCTGGAAAACCTTAAGCTGAGTTGGGACGCCAAGATAATCTTCTTCTTCTTCTACATTTGGTCAACATAACAAAAAACCTTTAGTATCCAATCATCCAAGAACAAATAAACATCTTTACAACACAACACAGCCTTTCTTCCATCAGGACCAAACTCTCCGTCTGTGTCTCACCCTCCAAACTTGAACTTGCTGTTCTCTCCCAGAAAGACCTCCTTGTTCTTCCTGCGTCCGGAGCTGCGGCTGCACGCCACCATCACGACGAGGCTCGCTGCAGCCAGAGCGATGCAGGTCAGCACGTCCGCCCTCATGTCTCACAGGTTTCCCCGCCGCCACTCACACGACGGCAGCATCCCAGCCACAGTGAGCCACCAGCTCCCGCTCCCAGCTCCAGGTCTCTGCAGACTAACTCTGGTGGTTTTGGTCAAACATCCCGCAGCAGGTGGAAGTTTCCTCGAGCAGAGAGATCCTGAGAGTTGGAAAAACTTCCGGACAAGGCGAATGCATGAGTGGTGCTCTGAAATGTTCCCTTAAATGCATGTGTTTGTGTTTCTACATGCAAATATTTCTGCGGCAGATGTCTGCGCAGCTCCTCGGTGACCTCCTGAACATCCTGTCTGCGATGATCTCCAGGAATCTTCTGCTTTCTTTGCCGCCTCTCTTCAGCTTCATCCAGTCCACCTGTCACAGTCTGCTCCTGTCCTCTTCATCTGCTGTTTTCGGCATCTTTCCCCTCTCTGATTAAAATCGATATGAATCTATTCTTCGCAGCGATAGAGGAATGACACTAATTCCACCCTAATCCTCTTATCTGCAGCCGCAGCAATCTTTTACTAACCTACAAACAGTCACACACACACACACACACACACACACACACAAAGCCATCAGTAATCAGGATTTTCTCAGCAGGACAATAAAAAAACAGGCACCTGGTGTGATTATGTGAGGTGAGCGCACACCTTCACTCCGAGGGTGAGGGAAAAATGAATCAAGGGTTTCCAAGACGCTCAAACTACAAAAGGTCGTCAAGATTTGTCAGGGTCTGATCTGTGTCGTATCAGTTTAATCCAGAATCATCCAAAGCTTCCTCAGTTTACACCTACGGAGCTCATAATCTCTCTGACACTCTTACAAACACGCTCATCGATCGATCAAGTCTGAACAAGTACAAATTAAATACATGCAGCAACGTGCAAACACACATGCAGTCTGTCCTCAGTACATGTTTCATCTGTGCAGTTTATATGCCCAAGAAGTTTGGAAGAATTTCTCCTCTTCAGCTCAGATTATCGGTCAGAGGGGCTAAAACGAGGTGATCTGAACGGTACAAGATTCAAAGTAGCTCAGGGATCAGGAAATTTAAGATCAACACAAACACAACATCAGCATTTATGTCTTTATCTGAAAGATCACGTGTTAAATCATCAGTAAACAGGTTTATATTTGCTTACATTCATCCATAATACCTCCTTATTACACTCGCCTTTTAAAAAATGTGTGTCATTTGTAATTATTAAGGTTTAGGAGCAAATCATCAACCATAATCTTGGACAATCCAGTCTAATCTGAGGTGGTAATTTGGTTTGAAGAAGGTGTCTGCAGCTAAACGAAACTAAAACACTCAAAGTTTTATTAGGCTGAATGTTTGAGTGAAAACAGAAATCATGTGATCAGATAATCAGTCACAAGGTTACTTTGAAGCCTAATAGTTTCTGTGATGCACGATAAGGAAGATCCTCCGTTTGCAAAAACACGTATCAGTAAAGATTCAATTCTGCACAATCACCGCTCTCTTCTTCTTATTATTATTATTATTAGCAGCAGCCAGAGGGTTACTGGTTTGAACCCCTGGGAGGACCCCCTCGTCAGGTTGTTGTAGACTGAATCACCCTGTGGTTGGTTTGTTTGTTTGTTCATGTAAAGATGATCGTCTCTACATTTAAACCACGGTGATCTGTTCAGGGTGTACCCAGCCCCTCGCCTCATGACAGCTGGGATACGGTCCAGACCTCATGTGACCCTGAACGGGATAAGCAGCACAGATAATGGATGGATGGATGGATGGGTCTGGAGGTCCTGCATAGTAACCTTTGAGTGTGAGACACTTAATTTCCAGCGTTGTCGTGGATGTTTATTCACTATTCTAATTTTGAAATGTATTTCTCATGGGGAGAAATTATTTTATTTATGTAAGGATAAATAGTTTTACTGTCTAAAAGGCCAAATGTTTTGTTTAATCAATTGCTCTTCAGTCATAATGGTCATAATTTCAACACAAGGCATGAATCAAATGGTTATTTCACACTTCCACTCACCAGTACGAACTCTGGACAGCGTACTGTCATGTTCAGAGGTATGAAAGTACGGAATAGTCTTCCTTCTGTTATTACAAGGTTAACCAGTAAACGTGTGTTTAAAAAGGAGGTATACTAATATCTAATGATCCAGACTCGCTGAAATAAGAAACAGAACACCTCGACTAGGCTGTGACAACATACAATACATGCCAATGGGATTTTGATTGATTAGTACATTTAATTTGGCCTTTATTGGTGTTTGTTGTGATTGGAAATCTAATGTCATCATCATCTTGTTTTAGTTATGATTTTAACATCTTGTTTAATTCTCCTGTTTGGACTTTTATCATTTTAATGTATACGGATGTTTAATGTCTTCTTGTGGACCCCAGGAAGAGTAGCTGCTACTTAGGTAAGAGCTAATGGGGATCCAAATGAATAAACAAATAAAGAAATGACATCAGTATGTTTACATTTCAGTCAAAGATATGGATTTAATTCCTTAGACCGACTGATAGCAGACCTTAAAAATACATTTAAACACGTGAATCTGACTAAAATCTCACTAAATCAAACCTCAAAGTGTGACCACGCTTTTGGGATTTTGGACTGAAATTGATTGAAATGTTCCACACATCCCACTGAGTATTTTCTGGTCTAAAAGAGGTCTAATAGACGTCTAAATGTAGCCTCGACGACTGGTCTAAAATCAGGCTACCACAGGTCTAAAAAGGAACGCTTTGTTTAGATGTCTAAATAAATTTAGACTAAATCTAAATCTGGGCCATATCTAAACTACACTGTTTATTGCTCAACGACTATCATAATTATTTTGGTTAAGAACTTGGAGATTAGTTATAACTCACAGTTGCTTTTTGGAATAAAGTGGAACGTCTAAATTCTGTCTAAAAATATACAGAATCTAGACAGTTGAAATTAGAAGTCTAATAGTCGTCTATTACTCAGTGAGATGCTCAAAAGTTTGCACGCCAGGCTTTGACCTGGAAGTTAAACATCATAAATGTGTCTGAAAATAGACAAAGCTGTCGTCTAGTTTGTACAAAAGCGACAGAGCTGTGAAAATTGCAGTGTTTTCATTCTTCGATGTACATCCACATGTGACCACTTGTTGATGCGTTTGTCGATTGTTTTGGTACGTAACACATCGACCAGGAGACGATCCAGTGCTCCTGAGCTGAAAGGAGGCATGTTGCAACCTTCTGTATCTCATTTCAGAGAGAAACCAAAGACTGATTTAACAGTTTTTCACTTTTTAACCTGATTTAAAATCCCGTCTGATGCCAGAGAACGACCAAAAGAGGACACAAAGCAAATCCAGTCTCGCCTCCTGACATTTAAAGACAGAACTTTAACATTTAATGTGCAGCCAGGTTTACCCTGTGTGCTACATGAGAGTCCTTTTGTATATGTGTGAGGTGTGTGTGTGAGCAGGTGTGTGTCAGCCTCCCTGTTGCCTGTCTGACATACAGATCATTGCTCGTGGTCCACGGCGGGAACGAAAACAGCTCTGCTCTTTGAAAGCAAACCCCGCTGACATTTGATGGAGCTGCAGACCGAACACTGACTTAGTCTATGGAGGGTCTTCTGTGTGTGTTAAAGAGAGTTTGCCAATCACAACCAAACTCCACCCACTCAGAGGGTGTGTGTGTGTGTGTGTGTGTCTGTTTGGAAGCAGCCTTACCCTTCCTACAATGTGTGTGTTTGTGTGTGTGTGTGTGTGCTGCCTATTCTCTAAATAACCTGTTGATCCAGTCAAGCTCACACTCAGCCTCAGGAGGCAGCCTGGACTCGGACTCCTCTCTTCTTCCTCTTTCTCCTGGGTTTCATCTGAGTCACTCTGAGTGTTTTCTCAGCTTTCACGCACGTTTCCCGGCATGTCACTGACAGATGGAGCTCATTTCAGCGCACTCACAGCTCCGTGAGCCACCACGGGACTAGACAGAGTGGACGTTAATTTACCAAAAAGGTTTAACATCTGATGACCTGAAACTTCTGTGAGTACTAAGTTTAAACTTTTTTGTGTATAACTGTAGATATCTGAGGTTTTCTAATATTCAGGTAGATTTTTTCTGAGTTAAAGTGACTTAAATGAATCTGCAAGACTGGATAAGACTGTTTTTAACATTTACAGTTACATTTTGTGTCGTCATGATTGAGCTTGAAACTGGAAAAAAAAACTTGTGAACTTCTTTCATTCATTCAGCTGCTTTTACACAAACCTGAGAGACAATTGCTCCCAGACGAAGTGAAGTGCAGCTGTTTTGAGTTAAACTCAAAGAGCAAACAGGGTCAGAGGGCAAACCTTAATATCTTTTTATTGAAACAATATGCTTTTCTTAAGACGGAGAGAATCTGCCTGTTTTTTGTTTCCTGGAGCTCTTCTGTGTGGAGGAAACTTTACAAAACTTTGCTTGTGGTACATAAAGTTTTCAATAACATGCAGATCGATGCGATGGCTGTCTGCATGCAAAACATGTAAGAACAGGCAAACATTTATGTTCTGTTGGTCATGTCTGGGATTTTAGATTTGTTTCTTTCAAGATTTACAGTCCAGTCGTTCTCTGACATATGAGAAATCCCAATATGTTGTTGGAGCTGGGAGATACTGGTCCTGTGGTAGAGTGGGTCATCAGTCATTAGAGGGTTGTGGTTTGGTCCCACATCCTACAGTCACATGTTGAAGTACCTTTGGTCAAGACTCTGAGCTCCAATGGTATGAGAATGGATCAGTCAGAGCTGATGGAGAATTTACATGAAGCTCCAGAAAACATCAGATTCTGGGTTGAAATGCCCCCCTGCTCACCTCTCTAGTCTGTGAAGTTATGGTGGCCTTTTGGGGACAAGAAGCTCCTGTGATGCATGACGACAAACCTCCTCTTTCTCTTGAAACTTTATTTAACCAGAAAAAAACCTTGTTGAGATATAAAAAAAAAAAATCTAATTTGCAAGAGTGTCCTGGCCAAGACAGGCAGCAGTACTTTAACAAAGTTACAGACATATACAGACAATAACCAGGTCAGTCGAAGTCGCAGAGCAGATCATTTTCAGTCAAAGCACTTACAGCCTGCTTCATCTTCCTCTAGGGCCTTTACTCTACATTAAAAAAGATTTAGAGAGACCAGCTCTATCTAGCAGCATATCTGAAACTTATTTTGCTCATTCCAAGACGAACTTTGGGGACAGAAAGCAGAAGTAGATTTTGAGTCTGAGTCGCAGGACGAAGGCTCGAGCTTCCAGAACTTTTATCATGAATACAGTTACTGAAGTTTGGTTGAAGCAGGCCAAGTGTAGCCTTGTAAATGAGGGTGTGCCAATGGTTCAGTCTAGTTAGAGAGGGCCATCCAACTTGTTCATACAGGGTACAATGATGAGATAAAGCCTTGAGGTTTGTTATGAACCTCAGAGCTCTGTGATAAACAGTATTCAACGATTTAAGGCTTGGAGCAGATGCATGCATGTATAAAACATATAAAACATCACCATAATCAATCAGAGACATGTAAGTAGCAGCAACAAGACGCTTCTTCTTCTTCATGTTCGTTTTTGTGCAGCTCACTGAAAACAAAAATGTGCATTTTAAGTTTGTTCGTTTTGAGCTACTATAGAAGGACATTCTGATATAACACCTTCGATTTCACTCAACAAATACAAACATATCTTTTAATTTCTGCCTTGTCTGTTCTGGTAAAAAGCCACACACTGTACCTTTAAATGGGATTATATCTGTTGTAAATTAGGTAAGAGCATGTGTGGAGTGAAGAGGGGCAGAGGCCTGAATACTTGACACCCACAGTGGGGGTATCTTATGGCTCTGTTTTGCAGTGAGGCACAATTTGCTGCATGTTTTCGGTCCACTCAGAGGACAGGGTCAATCTATACACCTTAATAACTTAATACAGCGCTGTTATGATCGACCACCTGTCTCTGAATCCCATCTGGATCTGATGTTTGACAGAACTTGAAACTAGACATGCGATGAGCGAGTGTCGGTGCAAAACCAGGATTGCTGTTTGGATGTCCCGTCTTAGTCTGGTGTTATCTTGATCAACAAAGTGGAGATTATTCTGAGTTAGCGTCCGTATCTGTGACTGAAATGATGTGATTGAACTGATATTACTGCTTATTCGGTTCACTTACAGGATGTTAGAAAATACTTTAAATCTCTGCAGTCATGCTGTCAGGAGGAGGGGGCGTCACGCCGACTCCCTCCCTTCACATACAGACCTTTAAGTGTCGGATAAACTCGGTCTGCAGGTCAAGAGGCTTTTGTCGGTCTGATAATGGCCTCCATTGAAGTCGCTGATCGTTACAATAAGAGTTGAGAAAGTGTGTTAGGAGCAGAGGGAGTATCGTGTTTCTGCAAAAATCTAAAGTGACAAATGACAGCATTTCCTCACACTTGTTCATGCTCACCTTTAGACGTGTTTCAGATAAGAAGGGAGTGTTTCTGAAGTGACAGAGTTATCCTCCAGAGTTACACTAATCACCTTCATAAAACTGTCATTAATACTGATATGAATGTCAAAGGGTGTCCTTGTTTGTAGGGAGTTACCAGCGCGACATTTGAATGAACTTTGATGTTGTCTTTTCTTGTTCTTTATTTCTGTCTGTTTTGGTGTGAAGCAAACTCATCTGAGCAGGATAATGAGGGACTAAAGAGGTCGAAGAGATCTTACTGGTGTGATTTTAAAAGAATAAGGTGATAAAAAGTTATAAGAAGTTAAAGTGTCAGCATATAGTTGTTGTTTTGTTGTTTTAATGCCCAGAACAGAGAGATTAACTGTACTGAAGAGCTAAAACTCCCTTACCTGACCTTAAGTGATACTCAAATATTAATTGTGAGGATTTTTTTTGCAGTAGGATAGAAATGAAAAAGGACTTATCTTGATTTTGTTTAGGATCTTGCATATTTGTGTTATTTCCTAAGGCTTCATCTCTTTACAAACGCAGAAACTTGTTTTATTAGAAAATGAGAGCTGAAACAAAAGTCTTTTCTTTTGTTAAGGAAAGTAGTTATTTGGAAAAACAAACCGGTGCAAAGGCATCAACAGTAAATAAAAGATAACATGCTCCTTTAGAAGGATTTTTCTCTCCAGCTCATCCGTGTTAAAGTCCTCTCCTTCCTCTCCTGTGAGTCTTTAGCACGATCTCCTAATCTTTGATATATCCGTCCAAGTTCAGCTGTGTTTGTTTTGAAGAGCGCTGATAGTGTGGAGATAACGTGACAGGTTTGTATTGTGCGTGAAAAGATGTTTCCTCTTTCTTTTGGCTTATCACGGCACTCCAGAGATAAAAGGAAAGGGCTCGATGTGAAGGATAAGAGGAGCATGAATGAGTGCAGCTGTAAATCTGACTTTTATTCTTTCTTTTGAAGGAGGTTTAGGAGCGAAGGGGGACGAATCCTCATAACTCATCACAAGATCAAACCTGGACCGTCCTCACGTGGCTGCACATGTCATGCTTTACGCTGTAGTTGATTTTAGCAGGAATGTGTCTCTAATTATGATTTTTCTTCTCCTTTTCCGTGCATCTGTGTGTGTTTTTGTGTGTGTGTTTTTAAGTGTGTGACGAAAGCCACCCAGGGAGATCCGAAGGATAACCTGCAGGGGGAAAAAAAATTGGAAAATCCTCGCCTTGTGTCAACGTGGTGGAGGAGGAATCATGGAGTGAAGACGTGCCTGCCTGCATGTGAAGCTGTGCATCATAAACGTGTTAAAGTGAAAGGAAATCATGTCAGCGATACTCACCTGGGCCTGTTTGCTCCTCTGGATCAGCTCTGCCACGCAGGACAAAACTCCAGGTAAGGACACAAACACCTCTTTGTCCTGCAGCCCCAGCTGACCTGCAGGGAGACATTCACAGGGAATAAAAGACTGAGGGTTTTCTTTCAGAGCCTGATACACAGACACAGTTTTAAAGAAAAAAAGAGGAAATAATCTGTGCAGAAAAGTTGCAAGATTGTGGGATTTTTCTCTTTTAATGGACAATCCTCCTTTATTAGTCAGTCAGCTTATTCAAAGGTTTCCTCTCGGTGCTGACGTAAGTGATGGAAAAATCCTCCGGCCACAGAAAGTGAAACAGCGGGGCTTAAAGGAAAAGTCTGTCTGGTTTCATTTTAACACGTCTAACCATCATCGCTGAGAGTCAAGGTTAAGTTTGACTCAACCGCCTGATTGCAAACAGCTGGAGACGAAAAGAACAGAGGAAACATGTCCCTCTTTTTTTCTATCCCAGAGAAAGAAGTTTTGGTTCCTGAACATAACCAAACTGTGACACACTTTGGGTTTGGTTTAGACCACAAAGCTACTTGGACCGGCTGCCACGTGAGACACCAGAGTCCCTTCCACACAGATATGAAACTCTTGAAGGTTCCTCAACTTATTCCAAGGGGATTGACGACAAATTTTGATCAAGACTTTTCTGTCAGCCTGCAGGGAAAATTCAAAAAAAAGTCCAGATTTGTTTACATGCATTAACTCAGAAGCTAATAGCCAAGAAGGAAACTTACTTTTAACCAAATCACCACCTTTAATGTTTGCACCACCAAAATGATGTGGTTAAGCTTCTTTCACCTGCTCCTCTGCTGTCTGCATGTTGGAGCTTTGCAGGGCTACCTCACTGTACACTGATCCAGACCAGGACTGTATATAAAGTGGACGCCATCTGCCTCCTTGCCGGGTGAAGCCACCCTGAGAAGAGCACCCTCTGGTGATGGGCTGCAGTAAAGGTCATAAATCCCGCCTCCTCCAGCAATCCATATGGAGCTGTGGACAAACTAAAAAAATTTATTACACAGAATATAGTTTTTTCTCCCCCCTGGTTGTGATGCTGACATGTAGTTATTGTAAGACTGGTTTGTGCTCAAGTCCTCTTTTTTCTGTGAAGCTCAGTTTTTAAAAGTTATTAGGGGGCTCATATTTTGATGATTGACACTTGATACAGCCTATGGGCGTACGAAGATTGTGTAGTCTGAGCCGAGCGTCTTCACGATGCTACTGCCAATGTTGGTTTCATGAAGTACACATAAATCGTGGAATTACCGAGAGCTTTCCGGCTTCAAATCCGTATACTGTAACCAAGTTGTCCGTAGTATATACAGTCTTTGGTCGCCACATA
The DNA here is from genome assembly GCA_962446985.1 of Xyrichtys novacula. NCBI lineage: Eukaryota > Metazoa > Chordata > Actinopteri > Labriformes > Labridae > Xyrichtys > Xyrichtys novacula. Next base: position 4,951,762 of record OY660883.1, read on the forward strand.
CCGCTGTTTGCATTACAGGATATTCGCAACCTTACTTTTAAGTGATTTGAGACTCAACCAGCAGCAGTGACAGGTGAAATATCACAGGTAGATATGACTCCCAGCTGGTCAATTTAGTCCTTTTCTCTGCAGGGAATCTTGTTGCATGTCATGAAATAGGCCAACATCCTTCAGATCAACAGGGTGTGTGGCTGTTTGAACCTGTTTACATAGACGCTAAACTTACTATCAACAGGTTTCATGACTCACAGAACTCAGGTGAGTCATGTTTTGTTTCAACTTTAGGTTGAAGATCATGTTTTGAACTTCGGTAAAGCATCAGTAAATGGTAAGGTGACCATACGTCCTCTTTTACCCGGGCTGGTCCTCTTTTTTGGGGGCTGTCCGGCCTTGTCTAGGGGGAGTTTATAAAATCCTTCAAATGTCCGGGTTTTGTACGGAAGTTTTGAGCTTGTGTAGTGTGGACTAACTGAATTAGAATGGCACTCAACCCGACCTGAAAAACCCCTGTAGTAGTCCTCTTTTTGGGGATTCAGAATATGGTCACCCTATTGAATGGCTGGTACAAAAAATCCTTAAGGGCTCCAGAGCAAATGGTTCTTGCAAGTCCAGGTACTGCAGTCAGAAAAGGAGGAAAGGTAGAACCCAAATGTAGGGGGTGGAAATCAGAAGATTCAATACAGTTCACATTAACCTAATAAATGTGAGTACTCTGTGTTTGCTCTCTCACCTCAAAACTTTCTCACACAAAGCCACATCACTCTCCGCCAGAAGCCGACTTCACCTGGCTGTCAGGCGGGTAAACGGCTCTGCTGATTGGCTGCAGCGTGCAGGTGTGAGTCACCGATCTGAGTCACGACTCTGTTGCTGTCAAAGCTTTGTATCACCAGAAGAGCAGACACAGCTGTGAACATGAGTAGGCATAACACCGTCAGAGAGGAGGGAGGAGGTGCTGAAAGAAACACTCGGCTTATAAAGTCACATTTAATCCCTCCAGTCATTCAGCTGCTGTCAGGCCGGTAACTGTCATCAAGTCTGACAGACGCACTGATGTGAATTAGCAGACACAGACAGGTACAAACAAGCGTGATCTGACCCCCTCTGGTACAAAACCACTGATTCTGGTTTGACTCAATGTCCTGGGAAAACCCTGTCAGAGACGCGGCGTGATGAGCAGGTTGTGAAGTTATTCTGAAGAAGTGGTACAGGTATGAGGAATTCACATCAGGCGCGTGTGAACACTTTGTGTGGTGTCGCCTGTGGGTTTAAAAAGACATGTTGCACCCGGGTCAGGGTTTTCACAGGGGGGTTGTTTTCCTCTGATGTTACACTCAGGATGCTCAGATGTTCAAAGCAGCAAAAAAGTTAAAGGGGAGTAAAGGGAAAATGGCTCATATTTAAAACTACAGCATGACATATTTGATAACCATTTAGCTTTGTATTTAACTACTTCTGTCACAAAAACATGTTGACTAACATTACCGTATTGACCAGAATATAAGATAACTGATTTTTGTCCCGCTCTTCAAACAGATTTTTGAGATATCCCTTAAAAGACCTAACTTTTTTTTTTAAGTAGAAAGCAACTTAAATTAAAAATAACAATTAAATGGACAAATTAAAGCACTTAAATATTGATACACAGAGAGACTACAGACACTTAAATAAACTGAATCAGGCAGATCTGTTCAATATTGTACAATCTTTAGTATTTCTTCTCTGAGAGCAGACTCTGACAAATGTTTGAGGCCATTATTTCTTCTAACTGGATCTCTCCAGATCAGCTGATCACTGATACAGTCTCTGATTGGTCAACACACCAAAACAAAGACGTCCATCTGTGCTGTTTAGCCACTATTATTAACACATGAATCACAACATATTATTTTTTGAGGGACTGGATCTAGACAGTCTAATAAAGTACAAACTTTCTCTGTGGGGTAAAGAAGCTCACGGATGTCACAGAGACACTCAAGTATAAAACAGACGGTCTCACAAAGTGAGTGGATTTTACTGTTAGTCAGATATATATCACTGAAAAAAGTAGAAACCTGTTCTATGATCACGTTTATGCAGTTTTTCTTAAAAATACTGATCCTCATTTTTAAAATATGTCACCTCTGAAGATTCACTTTTTTTAAAATAGAAGAGTAGTTGGGGGATTACACTTGGTCTAAACATTTGCAAACCTAGATTCCATCTCAAAAATTCTCTAACACGAGGACTTTTGCCTTGTCGGAAAAATCTGCATATTTCTGCTGAAAGTATGAAGGGCTCACCTTTAGTACAGAATTTGACTTTCTGAACTTCTGTCTACGATCTATCATCATACATCACTCTGACAAGAGGATCCTTTTCTTCTCCATCTACAATGACATCTCTGAAAGGGTGCAGTCAGAGGCTTTTTAACAGACTTACAACAAAACCACGAAGAAACCAGTTTTTCTAGATGAAAATCTGTCATCCTGTCCAAACTGGCCCAGATGAAATCCCTTCACAAGCTTGTCCAAAGTTAGCAAATGATCTGGGTCTGTGCAAAATGTCCTGTAGAAACTGCTTTCCTTCGACAGAAAAGGCCGCCTGGGTTTAAGGTTTGCTTGCATCCATAATCCATTGTCTGACTACACCTGTGAGATTTAAATAACCCGCAAAACATCCCAAAACCACACTCCTCAGTGATGAGGATCATAGTCGTAGCTTTAAAACCAATAAAATCTGTTTTAAGTGCTCCCTCTCCTCACTTAATAATTTAACTCATACCTGCAATCAAGAGCTGGGTCGTGGATTCAATCATCCAAATTAAGTTTCTTTCATGGTTTGGTTTTGCCTTTCCTGAAAGATGGTTTAAGTCACTGATTTGCCAAAAAGAGATGCTGCCTCTTTACTTTAAAAAACAAGTTAGGTTTGGTGGTTCATGCATCTAGTCTAGTCACCTTCAAGTTGCCTTTATTTGGGCCTTGGATTCTCCGAAACCCTTGAAAGATACAGTCAATATCAGAGGGATTACATTTCTCACTGAGCAAGGATCTTCATTATCAGAGAGATGTTTGGGCTGACTTGTAAGGCCTTCAATAAACTAGAAGATTCTCAAAAATGGGTCAGAAACTCTTGGAGACTCAGGATTTTGCAAAGACGGGATCACAAACTGCAGGAACAAAAACTTTACATTTTCATGGCTGCAGCAGTTTTGATCCACTACGGCGCAGAACTTTGTCAAAGAGACATATCTGCTCTTTCCACAACTTCACCAGTCACTCCTCTTTCACCAAAGTCCAAGAAATCATCTTGTTCTTTCCCCTTCCATCATGTTTGTTTGGCCTCCTGGTTGGTGTTGGTGAGCTCGATGAAACAGGATATTTGACCTTCAGGAGAATCACTGGGTTTAATGCTGAAAGTGAAATAAAGGAAGTCAGAAAGTAGAGATGATTTGACCTGATTCTGAGGGACAGTATAACACCGTATATTCCTGAGTCATCTTTCCCTTTTAGCCAGCCTGCTGAAGCCACCGTGTTATTATTCTGCAGTCATGAATGTCTGAAAACACATAATGACACAGTTATGACTTCATGATTATCTGCTTTATATCAGCCTGGTCGATCGCTCTCTTAAAAACAAAGATCATGAGGCGTGTCATAACTAAGTTTTTCCTCACTTGTGTTTCCCAAGACTGAGTATTAGTTTCCTGTTATCTGTGATTCACCGTTAAAGTTACACCTCCACCCTTCATGTGAGGCAATAAAGGAAAGTCGATCAGACATGTGTGACCTTTAAACACTAACTTTGGGATCCCCCCCTAGCCAGCACCCTTATTTTGAAATTCCATTACAGCATCATTTCCTCATCAGACTTTCACGATTAAATCTTGTGTTTTTTCCTGTTAGGTTTGGTGATCTGAAACTGTCACTAACCCTGAGACAGTTTGTGAAATTGAAACTTCAATAGCAGAGTTTCCTTACTTGTTAAAGAGTAATCTGAACCAACAAAACCTCACTGAGGTTTCCAGTTATCAGCAAAAGTCAGAACTGATAAACTGTTCCTTCAACTCAGAAGTCTAGACTCGTGAAATAGGACTAAACTGTGGTAACTTCCTGTTTGAGAACCAGCTAAGGTGCTTTTATTTTATCTTCCTGATCTTTATGATCAACATATTTCAGTCCAGAAACAATGCCTGGTTGGTTCTGCAGTTTCTAAACATGTTAGCGCAACTGAAATTAAGTAAAGTTGTCTAACTTCCATGTGGTCTTATTTCGACTCTCCTTGTCCTGTTTCAGATGTCACATTGACGTGCTTCATCTCCGAGGAGTGTGTCCTCCCCTGCAGCTTCGAACCAGCCAGCGGGGAGACCATCAAATGGTCCAAACAAGACCTGGTGGTTTACAAGTTTGAGCGAGATGATGAGGATGACGATGATGATGATGAAGGAGGAGGAGAGGAACACTATGAGCAGGAGCAGCTGGCGGGACGTGCTTCTGTTTTCCCTCACCTGATATCCCGGGGGAACGCCACGCTCATACTGAGGAGGACGAACCCCAAAGACAGGGGGACGTACAGGTGTCATGTTCACACCTCGAAGGGAGACCACAATGCAAAGGTCATCGTTAAAGTGGAAGGTGAGGTTTAATGATAGGGAGGTCTTATGGTGTGTTATACAGTTTAAATCAACTCTGCTGAGGTCGTACGGGTGATTCTGGATTAAATCAGTCTGATGAGAACAAAGCAGAAACATTACAGATGATTTAGGAGAAAAAACAGAAACAGGATTAACCCTCCTCCTGTGTTAGGGTCTGCGCCGACCTGTTTTTTTGTTTTTAAATCTTAAAAGAACCACTTAAAAAAGTTTTTTTGCATGAAGACTTTTTGACTTTTTGACCTCTATTTCAACAAAATAAAATTAAAAAACAAAATTAAATTGACTAAATTATAAAATGCTCTTATTAAAATGATGGCACTTGTCGTGTAAGGGTCACTGTTGACCCGGTTAGATCGATATCTAATAATCAGAGCAAAAACTGAAATCATAAGTGAACAATCAGGCACCATGCTGACAGGCAGATCCCCTCCAATCATGTGAGATTTAGGAAATTCTTATTTTGCCATGTATTTCCCTGCACAAAAAACAACATCGAGCATGTCCAGACATGCAAATCCAGTCCTGCAAAAAGCTCCAACTGAACCCTCCATATTTATCCCTAATATGTAAAACTCTCATTATAGAACCAAAACATATCAGACATAGAAAACAAACACGAATTACAAACGAACGATTGGCTTAACGAAGATCTAAGACTTTACAGCTTTGCCATCATTTTCACTGCACTATAATAAAGGTTAATAGAAAAAATAGAGGCGTCTTGGATAACGTCAGACATGTATATACTCTCAAAGAGGAAAGCATGTTGCTAGCGTGCAGAAAAGACGCGTAGATGTTCACCAATCAAGGCTAACAATTTGATCTTTGCTGCTAAATTAATCTCTTCAGGTTTTCTTTGATGTTTCTCATCTCTCAGATTTTTAGTAATTGGTTCAAGAGTCTTAACTTTGATTTTCATACATTTGAAGTGTCTTCATCCATACCCTAAAGGTTTTGTGTTTGCATAGTGTTGTGTGCTGATTAATGATTGTGTAACAGAGCTCTTGTGTTATCTACATGAAAATGACATGACCCTCTGCAGGGCTAAATCTGGATCTGGCATTTCGAGTCTATCATCAGGGGCTTCTGGGAAACATTTGAGCATACTGTGAGTGTCTTTGTCTGTGTGTGTGTGTGTTTGTGTGTGTTTGTGTGTGTAGCACCCATCCGAGCCCTGTCTCTGGAGCTGACGAGGCTGAGCGGCTACGAGGAGATGAAGTGCACGGCCCGTAATGTCTTCCCGGCTCCCCGTGTGACCTGGGCGACTGAACCGCCCACTTTCGAGGACCTGCGACCGGTCACACGGATCCAGGCGGACAAACAGGGCCTGTACATGGTGGACAGTCGGCTCAGGAGGTTAGAAGGACAACCTGACCTCATCTACATCTGTAGAGTCACCACTTCATACGGTGGTCCAGTCTGGACCGCTTCACTCAGGGAAAGAGGTACGAGACACAACGTGGTCCTTTTGGTGGAAACACAAGTTTAAAATCAGTCAAGTTTGGGATCCCTGTCCCATCTACTCCCTTCCAGCAGCCGTTTGTTTGTAGCGCCAGTCCATTACGGACTACAGCGGGGTGACGCAGCTCAAGGAAGAACATTTATGATCTGTGTCACCCCGCTGTAGTCCGTAATGGACTGGCCCGAGGTCTTGCTACAAACAAGCGGCTGCTGGAAGGGAGTAGGTGAGTTGTGTTAAGTCTCTTTGTTAAAGAAATTAGGCAAAGTTAAAAAGATGTTTGGTGGCTAGTACTGTGGCCAAAACCCTATATGTACGTGTTGACCTTAAATTAATTTTACGCTGGAATATCCCTTTAATAGCTGTCAAGTTTGGGGTCCTTGTTAAGCATCGTCCTCTTTGCTCTTTTCTAGAAATCAGAGGGAGTCAAGGGAGAGACATAACCATCCCCTGCTTCGCCCCTCCTTACCTGAACAACCCCTACCTCCACTGGACCTTCTCCAACAGCGAGGACCCCTTACACATCCTACAGTACGACAGCTACGCCGGTAACAGCATCACTTCGCCGCCTTGGGATAATCACGTGGAGCTGATCGGGATGGTCGTGTTCGGTGACGGGTCTCTGCGCCTGATGGACCCCAAACACTCTGAGCACACGGGCAGCTACACCTGTTCGTTCTCCGTGCCGTACAACACTCACACCGAACGCACCGAGGTCACGATTGAAGCGCCTATCGGTGAGATCACAAGAACAGACATGGAGGTTAAAACATGGTCTGTGGGGGTTCGGTACTGGGACGACTTAAGAAGGTTTTAGAGACCGAGACAACAGAGAAAAAAAGGTTCCCAGAATGAACCCAGAAGAGACGTGTTAAAATAAGTACATTGTAAAAGATTAGTGTTATTGTGTTTTAACTGGTTTGCATCTGTCCTCGTGTGCAGCTGGTCGGAGCAGCTCTAAGAAGGCGTCTCACTGGTGGATCTTCGGTCTGGTCATCGCAGGGCTGGTCCTGACTCTGGTGGGTGTTCTGGCCTACAAGAAGCTGAAAGGTAAAGACAGATTCAGGAAGCTGTGGACATTTACCGATAAAGAGAAGACAGCTTGACTGGACTGAAACAAGACACAAGAGTTTAGAGAAAATCTGTTTATTCAGATCACTGGGAGAGGAGAGAAGCTCTTTGGTATATTCTAAATGTTTTACTTTTTCTGTTTACCGACTGAATTTGAGTCAAAATGTGAAACTAACTGCTTTAAAAAATCCTGAAAGCACATGATAGCTTATTTTAGCACAGCAGATCTGTGACAGTTTGTTCTTACCGAAGTTTGGTCAGACTCTGGAGCGTTCAGAGGCACTTTTAAAAAAGATTTTAAAGATTTAAATACATTACTTGATAGCAGATATTGACTACATTCAAATTGAGGGAAAAAAGCATGTAATTCAGCAAATAAGTTACCATATTAAATATTTCTGAAAGCAGAAAAACTTTGCAGTTCGAGACAATTAGAGAACTTGACTCATTTATTCTAAAACTTTATGAGACTGCAAATTTATATAATTTATATATATAGAACTAACTTAAGTGTAAAGTTAAAAAGCTATTTTAAAAGCCTAATTTCAACTTCCTAACAATGCAAAATCAAATCGACTTGCTGTTCATTTAAAGAGTGGCAGCGTGTTCATGGTTGTGCGCCCTCCTAAAGGCACAATGTGCAACTTTTATTAATATTTACTGAAAGATTCAAATTTTCTGTGAAACTGCGACACAAACCGAAAAACTTAAACAAAAGCAACAATAAAAACACAAAATCAAATAAAGAATATATGGGACGCTGAAGTTTTTGCAGAAGGAAAAAACAGCTGAGGTCGGGCAATGCTTCTAAATAACCAGAAGGGGGCAGTATAAAACTGTATAAAAAACAGTATCAAAATTTGACAAGAGTACGAATAGCAGGCGGAATTGAACTATTTTAAAAAATGAGAAAGGTGTTTTATGTTGTAGAAACATTGAAACAACAAGCAGATAATAACTTTTAAAAGAAACTGTATGATGATTTTATTTTTTAGTTAGTTGGAAAATCTTAACTTCTGGAGCGTCTTTCACATGTCTGTTCACATGTCATCTCACAGATGCTTGTCTCTCATTCACTGAATGTTACCGTGTCTGTCTCTCTGTTGTAAGAATTAAATAAACATCACTGATTTCCTGATGTTGCCGACACTGAAAGTACATCTGCACAAACACAATGAGTGCTTTCATAACAAAAGGTGGACAGTCAGACAATAGAGGAACAGAAATCTAAACATTTAATCCACATCAATAATCCCAGTTATTAATCACACCTGTCATATCGCACCCAAACCTGTCCCACAACATGCGATCAATTGTATCCGGGTCATGGCAGATGACAGTTTTGGAAACTCAGACTCTCTTTAGGTTTGGTTTTTAAGATGTTTACGCTGTTAGATTTTCACTGCTGTCTTCATTCATTCAGTGTGACTTCTCTCTGTCTCCAGGAAGAAACTCGAAACCCAGAAACGACCCTGAAGAGGTGACAGAGCTCCACTCAGTCAAAGGTCAGTGATGAGAATTTCAGAGTATGCCCCACACACACACACACTTCCTTGTGGTTCTATAAGCCAACACTAGGTGGAGCTAGAGATCAAATCTTTACCAGTTTTTGAAGGGAGATTTCCTCTCCATCTGTTATGGAATGTGATAAAACATTTCTTTGTGGTTACTCAATATTTGCTTTATTCTTTCTCCTGTTTTATACATCACAGATTATTATTTCTGAATCAACAACATCTTTGAAAACCTCCAAAAGTGGCCTGTTTATGATGAATTGTTTTTCTACTTTATTTCCTGGTCTTGATAATAATTAATTTAATTGCTCCTGTCATGCAAAGATGCAGTCCAAAGTGCTTCAATAAACCAAACACTGAATAAAAGTCAGAACCATTTTCTGTTTGTTTCAGATCCGACGGCCGACAGTAACCTGAACGACAGCAGCCCTCTCACTGCAGGCGGCACCAACGGACAAACGGGCCCGCAGACCGGCGCCCAGTTAACCTGAGGACGTCTAAAACCAACAACACAAAATCACACTTAGATACAGACCAATGAAGAGTTTACAGTTTTAAATCTCTAAGAGCATTTTTCTTTCCAGTTACTTCACAAACACTTCAAACTTACTTCACCAGACAAAAAACAAACAAATGCTCTAAATGTCTTCATGGAGGGTTTTCTGCTGATATTTAAGACTGACTTCTTTGAGTTTTTATGCCTTTATTGAGAGGACAGAGTCAGAAACCTGCACACAAGAGTGTGAAACGACACGAGGCAAAGGGCCAGCTGGAACCATGGTCTCTGCCTACATGAGATCGCTGCCAGGACAAACCAGCCCTCCAAGAAACTCTTTTACAGAGATTAGATTTCACTGATGCTTGAAAAGAAGGGGAGGAAGAAACCGTGAAAGGAGCTCAGGAGGATCTTTACCCGCCGAGTGACAAAAGGAACAAGGTCTGAATTCAGCTCCCTGACCTGGGAACGGAGGGAACTAACTCGGCAGAGGGGAGTCTGGTGTTCAGCTCTACGTCACAGACATATTTAAAGTTGTTAGAGATGCTAATAGGACATAAAAACCCCTGGAGACTCTCTCTTATCACCATCATCCTCGCTGCTGCACACCCTCGACTAAAAATGTGATGGCACTTTGGAAAACTCTATTTATGAAACACAATTTTTAACATGCAAAACACACCAAAACAATGCACCAAGCTTACAACACTGATTCATCTGCATGAGGGATGCTGGTCCGCACCTATTAGTCCTACTGGTCAACTAATTATTTCTATTTCTATAACTACAGGCTGAAAATACTGGTCATCTGTGGTGTACAAACCCAACTCTAGCTGGGGCTGCTGCTTTAATGTGATAATGCTAGACCCTGATATAAACAAGCACAGATGATGGATGAAATCTTCTCGTGTGGCTGAATTTGTGAGTCTCTTTGTCTAGAAATTGGAGGTTAAGTTGTACGTAGGTTGTCCAGTTTATAACGACTTAGCCAGAGCGATGCCTCACCAACACAGGAACGTGGGTGCAAACTTGCAGAGGACCAAAAGCTGGTGGTGCTAGCTCTACTAGCTTCAGCCACATTCAGCAGCAAACCATTTCATATTGATTACCCGCAAACTCTGATATTGTGTTAAGCCTCGTTTGATCATTTGCTCTCAATTCTGAGGTCATTAAAGTCCCACTCCGATTAATTATGATTATGAAGTCTTTAGCCAAAATTACATTATCTGTGTTTTCTTCTTCTGCAGAGTTCGAGTAGCTCATTAGCAATTCGCCTCTGAGTCGTGGGCGGAGACAGCGCTGCTCTGCACACTTCTCCTCGAGCTAGCTTGCAGTCTAACACACACGCTTGTTCTGCGATCTTCCTCTCGATAGCGGGGCTCTGGGGGCGGAGCTTGGATTGATTACGTAGGAAATCTGACTGTGTCTGAACCTGCCGTTTGGGTATGCCAGAGATTCACACGATTTGAATGCAGAAATACTCAGATGCAATTTTACACTTAATTTTCTCATGATATGTCCTCTAGTATCAGAAAAATGCCATATGAACATATAAAAAACAAGAAAAACAGGATTTTCATCAGAGTGGGTCTTTAAGTTATAATTTACACTAACATTTTTAAAAACAGAAAGCTAATTAGCTCAGAACACCCCCTGTCAGTCAAAGTTGTTGCCATGGCTAAAGCTGTTTTAACCAATAGAGAAAGATCACTGATGCACTGGAAGTCAGAGTTTAGTCTTAATTTGTCTGTCAGCTCGCGGCTGTGGGTCATTGAGCTCGGTTCTACATACTGCAGCATAACCTCAGGTATGTTAGCTCAAGCGCCAAATCTCACACTTCAAGAGTCTATTTCCAGTCAATCACAGTGGGGATACCAACATGCAAAGCCATATTAAAGCAAACACACACACAAAGCGAGTACAGCCTGGAACTCTAAGTGCACCATGTACCAGTAAAGTTGAAGTGTCCCTGTTTGGAGGGTTTAAAGTAGGATCAGCCTGCAGAGGGGTGGAGTCAGAATGGTGACATTAAAAGTGAACTGCAACACCTTTTTTTAACACCGCCTGTTGGACAATATTAACTTAAGTCTCATATGTCTCTGTTGATAAATGATGCAAATGTGTGCAACAAAGACACTTGGATTACCGTCACGCTGCAAGTTTCTAACAAGTCTTGTATTGAAGGAGCACTGGACATCACAAGGACGAGTGGATAACAGTTCATTGTTTAAAGTTTTCTGTTCTCGACTCTCAAGGTTCTTCAGCTGTTGTGGATGAAAACAAGGAGGAGGAAAACTAAAGCTCCTGTTTGTGACCCTGAAGTGTATCAGTCCTTGTCTCTCTTTAAAGACTTACCACGAGGTCAAGCTCCTGCTGGACTTTATAACCTGTCTGGATTATGAAAAGAGAACGAGACTGTGAATCACTGATGTGACCGACTTTCTTCTGATGTGGTGGTCAATATTTAACTCAGCTGCCAATAAATGTGTAATTGGCAGATTAGTTTCTGCACCTCTTTGCACTGTCACACTCGGCTGTCATGTTCCCTGGATTAAACTTTACCTCTGAGTAAACATGTGTCATGAATACTGTGGTGTTATTAAAAAGACTTGTCACACAAGGTTTGTGTCTTTCCCTGCCTCCTAATGACACAGCTTTCTGACTCATGAGGAGGAGAGTAAGGAGAGGAGCAGGAGTATCTGTGTGTGGCTGAAAAGCAAAGGGACGGAGTTTTGAAGGATTAGGTATCTGCTAAAATTACCTTGTTGTGTAACAGCAGCTGATGGGTTAAACAGAGATAGGTCAAGATAAGCTGTCAGATCCTCCATGTTTATGATTTAAAAGGTTAAATACAGTAGCAGGACATTTTCAGAAGCATTTAAGCTTGAAGTGATTGAAAAATAGGACAATGGAAAGATGGCATACCGATGTCAGACTGATCTCTTGTTTCCTGGTCTAAAAACAGGAAATCACTCCCAAAAACACACCTTTTTAAATTGGCTTTTAACCTGTAAACTGTTCTTTTATTCTCTTCTCATAATGTGTCTTTTTTAACCTTTTACATCGTTGGTTTTATTTCTCAAAATTCTCTGTTTTTTCATTTTATTTTCTTCTTTTTCTTTGTGAGGCGTCTTTGAGCACCTGTAAAAGCACGTTATAAATAACATTTATTATTATTATTATTATTTTTATTATTATTATTGCATGAGTTTGACCCACAAACTGAGAGACTGGGTCAGACCAGCATTATATTCAGGTTTATAGGCAGTGGTTAAATTGGCTTTTACCCTTCTTCGCTCAGCGGCCATTATTTATTTATTTAACCAGTAAAATCACATTGAGACGGGTCTCTTTTGCAACTGCGAACTGGCCAAGGGGAGAGGCAAATAAAATGTTACACAGCTCTGCCAGTAACAATACAACATGGAGAGACTGAGAGTACAATACCAACTGCTTAGGCTCAGAAAGGATGGAGAGACTGGCAAGAAATAGAATCAAATAATAGTACCAGGGAGGACTAAAATTGGAATAAAATAAGCTGAAATAAGTTAGCAATAACAACAATGGTTAGTGTGGCCCTGACAATCCTTTTGAAGCTCACTGGAGGGATTGGAAAAGCCAATTTCAATCAAAATATCTTTTTTTACCTCGCACCATCGGCTTAATACATGTTTATCCACTCACACTCTGACACAGCGCTCTAAAAACAGCACTGAGTGAACAGGCTGATGTGTTTATGGGGATCCAAATGAATGAGTTTTGGTAATCTCTATCTTTGAGCAACAGCTGGTTAAAGAATAGCTGTTAGTCTTTCCCTAGAGTTTCCCTAAACACCCAGCATGGGTACTTTTTTCCAGCCACTGCCCTCATTTTGAAAAGATTTTAAAAGTGAAACGAACTCAGACCTGCCCTGTGAATCAGATTACGTGTTAATCATTTTTTATCTACGGTGAAACGAGTTCAACTTTGAGCCTCCCTCAGCGGCAGGAATCTGTCAGATCAGTTTAGCTGCAGTGTGAGTCCCTGAGAAGTCACTCACCTTCCTGTGTGTTTCCACAGAAGAGGTTTTGAAAGGAGTACGACTATGGATAAATGCTCCTTGTTTTTGTTTATCCTGATTTTACCTTGGACATTTGACAGAGGGGGTAAGTTGGATGTTGACAGCTTATCTAAAAATAGCAAACGTTATCAGTAACCGTGAAGGGAAACTCAACAGAAATATTTTTTAAAAGTCTACATGTTACAGCTAAAACTCCTGTGAAGCTAAAGAAAATCCCAGCACTAAACACTAAAGCTTCATGAGACACAGGGCTGCTTGTTTATTAACTGAGTCGCACTTTGAACTCTTAAGTCCAACTTTTTTTTCCACATTTAGACAAAAAGCAGGAAAACAGCGACATGTTTCATGAAGTATTTCATAAAGGAGTGTGTGTGATAAATCCTGTTGCACTGGCTCTATCACATTCCACAGACACACACACACACAGATTCCACACGGCACAAAAACTGACTGTGAGCTCCGGGAACTTTGTATAAATGACAAAGCGAGACGTGACTCTGTTCCCCGAATCCACTTTGGGTCGACTGAATGCTGACTGGTTGACTGTAATGCTGGGAGTCATGTTGCTGCTGGATGACTGGCTAAAAATAATGTAGACGATAGCAGCCAGTAATTTTTATTTTTAGGCTTGAAGGACTCCACTCATATGAGGTTATAATAATAATAATATCATGATTATTATTATTATTATAAAAGTTGTATTTCTACAGCACTTTTCAAAACCAAGTAACTACTAATTAAATCAAATAAAAATCAAAAACAAATAGTTAAAAGTTTCAGCATTTATTAATGTTAAAGTCTTTTAAAAAACACTAAATTATTTACATTTAATTTAGTTAAATTTGAAGTGTTAAAGGGGCGGCAGTAGTTCAGGAGGTAGAGCGGTCGCCCTATAACCAGGAGGTTGGCGGTTTGATCCCAAGTCTGTCCGTTGTGTTCTTGGTCAAGATACTTAACCCACCTTGCTCCCAGTGTGTCCTCCACTGGTGTATGATTGTAAGTGTTGTGTATTGGTGGTGGTTGGAGAGGATGTAGTTGCAAACTGGCAGCCATGTTTCCATCAGTCTGCCCTCCATCAGTTTACCACCACCAAGGTGTGACTGTGTGAATGAATGACGTATCCTATGTAAAGCATTTTAAGGGTCTCTGATAAAGCGCTGTATGAAATCTGATGCATTATTATTATTATTATTAAATTATCACCAAAATTAAGCCAAAGCTTGTGAAGTGAAGTGAAAAACTGATGCATGATCCCTTTCTGTAGTTGTAGATACTAGGGGGCAGATTATAAACGTTGCTAGAACTGAGGGTATGGGAGGTAATGACGATGACTTCAGATCAATCTTAACTTTATTCTTTGTTCCGATGTTTTGTAGACGCAAAGGTGTGCACTTTCATGGAGAACTGCATTTTACCTTGTACGTTTGAGCGGGGCAGTGAGATCGTGATCCACTGGATTCAGCAGCCAAACACAGCTGTCCACTCCTACTATCATGGCAAGAACCAGCTGGACCGCCAACATCCACGCTTCAAAGGCAGGACAGCGCTGTTCATGGACCAGATATCTACGGGGAACGCCTCGCTCATGCTGACAGTGGTGACACCTGCAGATGAAGGGAAATATAAGTGCTATACCAGCACCATCTCCGGAAACAAGGAGTTATTTGTTGACCTAAGTGTTGAAGGTAAGACATGCACACCTTTCCTTCAACAAAATTTGATATCCTCGTCTCTGCCTCTGCCAAATAACTTTATTTTAGCTTCAGTCACTTAGATGTACTTCACAGCTCTCCAGAACACTCCTCCATTGTTGCCAAACTCAATAGATACAACCAAGCTCAAAAATCTTGGATTATCTCTGAAACTTTTATTCATACAGTCTAAAACGAGTCATTTCAGCTTCAGCTCTGATGATGTACTTCAGAACCCTCCTCCGCAGCTGTCATGTTCCAAAGATGTTACTTGTTACTCAAAAATCCTAACTTATCTTAGGCTGGTGTCTCTAAAAACCTCCAATGTAGACTGTCTGAAAAACTTCATTTAAGTTCCAGTTTAGCACTTCAGAACCCTTCTCCACTGTTGCCAAACTCCAGAGGTGTAATCTAGCTGAAAAATCTTGTATTATCTAAGGAGGGTGTCTCTGAAAACCCTGATAGAGACTGTCTGAAATGCTTCATTTACCCTAGAGTTCAAAAGATACACTCTACAGCACTTAAGGACCTTCATCCGCTGTTGCCATGCAATCTTGAACTATCATAGGCTGCTGTCTCTGAAATCCTTATTGCAGATTCGTTTAAAACACTTAATTGTAGCTTCAATCCGACTGATGCACATCACAGCACTTCAGAACCCTCATCCACTGTTGCCATGTTCTGAAGATGTTACTCAGCTCAAACATCTTAAATTACCTCAGGGAATGTCTCTAAGAACATAATTTAGGTCAGTCTAAAATGCTTGATTTTAGCTTTTGATGCACTTCGCTGCACTCCAGGACCCTCCTCTGTTCTGAAAATGTTACTTTGCTCATAAATAGTGGATTATCTCAGGCCGGTGCCTCTGAAAACACTAAAATAGTCAGTAACTGGCTGCATGTTTTGCCACTGACAAAAAAAAACATTACATTTTTGGAGGAGGACTTTTGAGGCCAAAATAAACAGGTAGGACAACAGGACACTCGACAAAGACAGGACCTTCTGACCAAGCATTGGTTTCGATAGCCTACCTCTAAATCTGACTCACTACTCCTTTATAATCCTTGAAATGAAGTCAGCGTTGTCATGTTTTTTCACGTTTAACACTCCCAAACGCCACACTCACACACAGCAGTTTGATATCTGTCTACTCCCAGAGCAGGAAACTGATACAAGGCTGTATGGAAGGTCGTGAAAGAGATACGGACCCTCTATACAGTGAATAGTTTTTCTTAGCTTGGTGGAAACTTCAGAAAAGAAAAAATCAGCTGCTTCCTGTGGAAAAAACCTTCAGCCCCGTCGGATGTCACTGTTTTCTGTAATGTCGATGTTTATAATGGAAAATTTGAGCCCAATCACAAGCAATAAAAAAAATAGGGTTAGCTCATGGTGTCAGCTGAGAGAGCAAAGGTCTGAAGTGAAGAGAGAATGATTGACAGGGTGAATACCTCTACAAGAATGAGAGGGCATGGTCGATTAAAGCCAAACTTGACTGTCAATCAACAAAACACCTGAAAAAATCGACAATTAAAGACAACGGCCTACAAGAAGTGAAGGGGAAGGATGATGAGGCACGGTTATCATCAGGCCCTCATCATCACTCGCTCCTAAAATCTGGATCCTCTGATTTGCAGCTCCGCCTCGTGAAGTTATCGTTAAGCAGGAAGGAAACAGGATCAGCTGCAGCTCAGAGGGGATCTTCCCTCGGCCGGAGCTCACATGGTCCTCCAGCTCGCCATCCAGTCTGACACCGGACACACCCACAGTCCTGCCAACTGAACAGCAGCTCTACAACATCAGCAGTTTTCTGACGGTTTCAGACAGTGTGAGTGATCTGGACTACAGCTGCACCATCAGTAGTGGCAGGAGCAAAAAGACGGCCACGTTATATAAAAAAAGTGAGTAAAACCTGCAAACAGGTGGATAACTTACCGTAAATCATAAAAAGAGAGAAAATATTGATGTATATCACTGTGTTTCATTCTTTCAGCTTCAACAAGCACTTCAGACACCGAGACAACAATCCCCTGCACTTCCTTAAACATTTCCCCTAAAAGCCTGGCATGGAGTTTCAACCACAGTGAAAACATCCTGACCCAGAACCCGGCTGACACCACCTTCAAAGTCTCAGAGAAATGGAAAGATCATGTGAAGGATGTGTCTGAGACTGGCAGCCTCATTCTTAAAGCCTTAACTTCAGACCAGGATGGAGTTTACACGTGTGAACTGAGTACAGCCGAGGAGATACATATCCAAAGTACAGTGTTAACGGTACAAGAAAGCCAAGGTACGTCGCTACAGACTCTGACCAAAAAAATCTGTTTTCATCTGTAATATCCAGTTTAATACTTTAATACTTTCCTGTTTCAGGTTCATTACATGCTGCAGGCACCGCAGTTGGGGTTGTTGTGGCTCTACTGCTTCTAGTCTTTGGGGGTGCGCTCATTTATAAATTCAGAAATCATATACCTATTTTCTCGAAAAAGGTACGTGCTGATGGCCCTAATATTTCCTCAACCTGAACGTTTTTTATTGTGTTTGTTTCTGTGCTAATGATGATGTTTTTGTACTCAGAAGAGACCATCATCTGCAAACAACGGACGTGAACTTGAAGTCCAAAATTTAAAGTAAGTGAGAAAAAAGGAATATGATCAAAAACCTGCAGAAGTGGACTAGAGACCTGAGGAGAACAGATAGTTTGAGAGTCTGAGGTCCACGTGATTCAGGACTGACCCGTGTTCAACTTTGTTTCCAGGTCAAACAATGAAGGAGGTGAAACAGTTTAAGTGGATACCTACCAGACGGAGGAGAGTTGATGAATGTATGCTGATCTCTCTGGAGAAAGATGCAGCAGACGGCTGGACGGTAGGGGAACCTGAAGAGCAAATGACCAAGAATGAAGGATTAAATGAAATCTTCATGTGCTGTACGACTGTGCCGTGACCAGATGACGACGAAACTGGCCGCCTGAATTCTGCCTTTTTGACAACAGAAGAAAAAAGCTCACCAGCTGTGCCTCAAAGTGTCAGGAAGACAACACGGTCACTTATTTCATAAGTACACACAGAGATGTTGAAGTAATGCACTAGACTGTTTAGGAAAGTATTTTTTTACGGGGGGCTTTGCCCGGTCGAATAAGACGTGCCGTCGCTCCTCTACCTCATGGGTGACGTTTCACAGGTGGTGAAACGCAACGCTTGATTTTTACTGTACCTGTGAAGAAAAGTCTGAGTTTATCTGAAGGATTACAGTGGATGAGATTCACAGAAGACGAGGGAATGACGGGGATATTAAAGCTGATATGTTACTTTTTTACACTTTTCATTGAGGTCGGATGGAAAAAAGTGCAGAAAAGTATGACCGCATCATGGTTTCTGGTTTTTACCTTTTTCCTACTTTTTTCTAGCAGATTAAAATTCTGCTTTTTCCTTTAATTTGAAGGTTTCCTACTTTTTTAACACTAAAGAATGCAAACACCAGGAACTGATTAATATTAGAGCTTCATATTGGAGCTAAGGGTGGCACAGTGGTGTTGTGGTTAGCACTGTTGCCTCACAGCAAGAAGGTCCTGGTTTCGAATCTGAGTCAGGGCGTTTCTGCGTGAAGTTTGAATGTTCTCCCTGTGTCTGTGTGGGTACTCCGGTTTCCTCCCACATCCCAAAATCATGCCTAAGTGGGGTTAGGTTAACTGGCCACTTTCAAGTTGCCCATAGGTGTGAATGTGAGTGCGGATGGTTGTTCGTCTCTATATGTCAGCCCTGTGATGAACTGGCGACTTGTCCAGGGTGACCCCTGCCTTCGCCCGAAGATGCTGTAATAGGCTCCAGTCCCCCCGCGACCCCGGGAACGGGAATAAGCGATAGAAAATGGATGGATTGGAGCTAAGAAGATGCTAGCTACAAACTACCGTCGAACACTGTGCCCTCACTAACTTTAGAGGTGCAATTCTACTGAGCAGGTGATCAGACTTTGTCGATGCTAACGTTGCATTGAAAGTTGTCAGAATATATACGACGATGTCTTGAAAATCTAAGCTGTGATAAAATAAGCAGACAGTTATATTATGTGTCATAAAATGTAAGAAAGACAAAAAAAAAGACAAAAACAAGCAGCTGCTGCTAGCCAAACAGCTTGTAGCTAGATTTGAGAGCTAGCATCCTATAGCTAGCATCTCTTTGAGAGATGACTCAGCACTTCTCAAAACTGCCATTTGAGATTTTCTTTGAATCCAAAATTAACTTTAGATTAGATTTCATGTCTAATCAATCAGTTATGCTTTCTAACAGTTCTTTAAATTCTCATTATGATTGGCAGAGTAGCTAACACTTCAAAATAAAAGCATAGTTTTACCATGTCAAAATAAAACCATGACATTTTCCGACTAGTTTTGGTAACACTTTACAATAACCATAATTTATAAACGGTAAATAGATATTTTAATGATGTTTAATCATCATTTAAAAACAGCATAAAGACCAATTATAAATGGCAAATAGATAGTTAATTAATGTAAGTTAATCGTTACTTTACCATTAACAAGCAATGAAATTATGATTTATAATTTTCATAAATTATTAATGGACTGTATATTAAAGGTTTATATAGGGTTTAAATATTGGTAGTAAAACATCTAGATTAAAATGTGTGTCTGTAGCACTTTGTAAATGGTTAATATTTGCTTTATAAACCACCTATAAACATTACTTAGATAGTTATTGTAAAGTTAGGGTTAGGTTTAGGTTTTTAAAATTATAAAATTTACAATTTATTAATGGTCTATACGCTATTTATAAATGATGATTAAACAGTAATAAACTATTTGCTTACCATTTATAAATTATGGTTATTGTAAAGTGTTACTCAAGTTTGGGTCACAGATCTGGATAAATTACAGACTTTAACATCATTATAATTTCATTTGGTCATATCTCTCCTCAATTCGACTGATGCTTTTGTAAAAATATCGTGATAATATCGTTATTGGGATATTTTCGATATCGTGACAGTCCTATAGATGCAACAGCAGTCCTCCTCATGTTGCTGGTCAAAGTGCAATAATTCATCTCACCAACGAGTCAGAGGCAAGACGGGATCACAGTGAGCAGCACTGTTTGTGCCACTCACTGACATTAATGAGAGTGCAAATGACAGCATAAAAACAGCCAGTGTGCAGATGCATCATGGGAGAGCTGCAGATCAGGGTGTGTCAGGCCTGCATGACCAACCTACCTGCTGCATTAGCGATGTATTAGCTAAATCAAGTCTTTATTATGTATTGAGGGTGGTTTTGATTGTAAACCTAATGAAGAAAACAGTCCTCTAATGTTGACGAGGTCTGTTAAAAACATGCAGTATTGATTAAAACTGTATTTGGGCTCCACATGATTCATTTGGACTCCATTCGTGACACTTGTACGGCTTATTTTAACTGACTGTTTTTAAAGCTCTATTTTATTCTGATAATTCACTTTATTGTTTGAATTATGAGGTGTTTTTTTTGCCTTTGTTATTGAGCCTGTGTGTGTGAGGGGGCTTCTGATACTGCCTTTCTGTTTTAATCTCGATGAAAGGAAAACAGAAAGTGTCTGAACTCTGCATGCTCTGAGAAAATCTTGACACACCTGTATTTCTAGCCTGACACTTTGCAGGAATGTTTCACAACAATAGATATTTGACTTCCTGTGAACATGTCAAGTGTTCTTTTTGCTTTTCAGAGATACTGTATGCAGACTTGCAGACCTTTGTTGGATAAAAGTCTAAAGCAAAGGGATTTAAGTTGTTTCAGACTCACTCAGTTTGAGTAAGAGCCTAAAAGATCAAATCTGGTTTCTGTTTTTGTAATATTTAGGGTGAGAAAGTGTTTGATTTTACAGAATATTTTTTATACATCTACACTTGAAAACTGTTTTATGAATGTGAATATTTTCCCCTTTTTTTAGGTACTTGGTGAAAATTTTTGTGTTGAAGAATTTGGTGGATGTACATTTGAAATATTTTATTAAAGATTTGTGGATATTTAATTGTTTTAATACAGTTTTATGAACTGAACACTCTGCTTTATAAAAAGGTAAAACAATTACACACGCAGTCTTGTAAATGTAAATGTTCTTTATTTATACAGCCTTTTACAACAACTCTGTGCAATGCAATAAAATGAAGTGTCACCACACTACTAGGTATTAAAAGCCAGCATAAATAAATACGTTTTCAATCTGGACTTGAAAAGGCCCAGGTCGGAAATAAGTCTCATTTCGGTGGGGAGCTTATTCCAGAGCCTGGGACCAGCGACTGAAAAGACTCGGTCACCCCAGTGTTTGTGTTTTGACCAGGGCACCTCCAGCAGAAGTTGATTTGACGGCCTCAGAGCTCTACCCGGCCCCCGAACGGTTAAAAGCTCAGTTAGATAAGAGCTTTAAAAACAAACAGAAGTTTAAAATCAATCCTAAAAGAGACGGGAAGCCAATGAATGACAACACGCGGTCTTGTCATTCAAAGGAAAAATATTTAGTCTATTGTTCTGGAGTTCAAGCACCTCTGGGTCTTGTTTGTTCGAGTGGGGGTAAAATGGATTGGGAGACTGACAGAGAGATTGGTAAAGCATCTGCAGAAAATGATGAGAGGGCTGAGTTTAGAGGCAAAGTTTTGGATTTATCAGTCAATTTGCATGCCAACCCTCACTTATGGTAATGAGCTGTGAGTCATGAGTGAGAGAATGAGAGTGTGGATCCATGCAGCTGAAAGAGTTTCCTCTGAAGGGTGGAAAGGTGGGTTAAGACTTACAGGTGGACATCTGGAGGGAGCTAAATGAAAAGAGAGATGAGTTGTAATTAATCACAGCGGTTATGAAACTGTCAAAGAAACAACCTGAAAGCAACAACCTCGTATCCTTTTCTACTTTTTGAGCAGCAGATGGAGTCAGAGGGTAAGTTTTGATTTGGACTGGACACTTGTGTCTAACTGAAAGGAAGAAGAAAGGAGCTTTTTTACATACACTGTACATATAAAGCGTGAAAAACAGGCCATGTTGTTGCACCATGCAATTTTGATTGCACAGAAGTATGAAAGTTTATTGCACAAATTTCATATATGCGAGATGAGTGAGTTCATGTTTCGTTTGATCCTGTTTGTACACACTGAGCAATAGACGGCTATTTTTTTTTTTGACCTAATTTCAACCGTCTAGATTCTGTTTATTTTGAGATGGAATTTAGACGTTGCACTTGAACCCATTATTCAATAACTATTTATTTCCAAAAGAAACTGTGAGTTGCGTAACTGATCTCCAAGTACTTAACCAAAATGATTATGATAGCCGTTGAGCAATATACAGTGTAGTATAGAAAAAGCCCAGATTTAGACTTGGTCGAAACTAAATTTAGACGTCTAAAAAACGTTCATTTTTAGACCTGTGGTAGCCTGATTTTAGACCCGTCATCTAGGCTACATTTAGATGTCTATTAGACCTATTTTAGACCAAAACATGCTCAGTGGGGAGGCTGGATGTCCCTGAGTGGGCTGAAGTATCCAATTAGGAGGTAAAATAGTATTAATATCACAGCCAGTGACTAAAGGAGCTGCACAATGTCGTCACAGAGGGATGGAAATGTCCTACATGAATTTCCAATCCCAGCAAAAACACAACCAACAGGAGAAAAGGAAGTCAAACAGCTGATAGTTGATTAAAACTTGTCAAAAATCTCACTTACAGTTAGGAACAAGCTGCCGAGCATAGCAACAAGACAAACAAACAACAATGCGAGCAGTCGAGGCGCTCAGAAAGGGAGCATGGAAAAGTCAAAGCTTCCTGTGCAAAGAATGTAATACCCTCCACAATCTCAAGACTTTGTCAGATTTATGATCCGGATCAGGGGTCAGCTTCTCCCTGTGGAGACATACCAGCTGTGATCTCTGACATGCGTTAACAGGGATTGGATATTTTTGCCACATTGACCTAGAGGGCTGTTTTTTGTTTAAGCTGCAAATTTCCTGATCAGAGACTCAGCCTTCAAGAATGTTTGGATAATGTCAGATGGCTATGAACTGACGGTGAACCGAGCACGACTTAGTCAGCTGGGTATGGAAGCCCTGAGTGGACATGCATCTGTACATTTATTTAATCTCTTGAGTGATTTTAGTCAGACAAACATGTTTAAAAATCTGTTTTCAGTCAGTAAATCAGTTTTTTAAACACACAGATCCTCCTGGGTGTCAAATAGCTACTCTCTCCCTATAAACAAATATTAGACAGTAAATAAACTGCACGTACCTGATGTTTCAGCATTCTGTTGGGGGACGTGACAGACTGTTTCCTGGCTGAGTCATGCGAGCTCGCTCACGTCTAGATTCAGGAGTTGGTGAATTATGTGCAAGAATGCTATGACTCAGTGAGTGAGTATCCCCGGTATGTGGGCGGCACTTATCCCAATAGGTTGTTTATTTCCTCAGCTCTGTCAGGAGAGGAAACACTTGAGGAGATGAATTTCATGTGGCAGCTCGTGTTCCTCTTGGGTCTGTTGTCTCTGCAGGGATATTCAAAAAGAGGTGAGTGCTGGCTTTTTCCAGTTTATGCATCAGAGTTTTATAGCGCTTTTTTTTGTCAGTGACCTCAAAGCGCTTTACATTGGATACATCATTCATGCGCTGACACAGTCACACTTTAGTAGTGGTAAACTAACTTAGTAGCCACAGATGCCCTGGGGCAAAGTGACGGAAACGTGGCTGCCAGTTTGCGCCTACCGCTCTACCTTCTGGGCTACTGCCGCCCTTGGATATGCTTCGATTTGTAACGTGAGAGAGGAAGTGCTGGAGGGATTGTTTAGTGCACAATCTATTTTATCAACTGGACTGAGCCTAAGCTTTAAAACACTGAGCTCAACTCACCCTGAATCAAGATTTGCACACCTTTTTTTCTTTCAACTCCAGTTTCCTTTTTGCATGGTACGGTTCTAACCTGCGTTTATGGATTCAGTGATTAATGTTTGTGGAAGTGATTCAGAGTCCATGGAGAGATTTCCATTACTCTGTCGTGGAAATATCTTCATGGACTCTAAGGGTCTGAAAGATCAGGGGCCTCATGTATCAACACTTGCGTGGAACTCATACCAGAAACGAGCGCACGCAAGGTCCGTCACGCTGAAAAAAATCCGTATGTATCAATGTGTGCGGGCGCCGAAATCCACGTGTGTTTCCTTGATAAATCCCAATCAGCGTGGAATTGAGCGCAGATGTCGGAGTGACTGGGCCCGTCCCCGTTACGCCCTCCTATAAATATGCAGATTTATTTAAATAGGGTCTCCCTGTCCTCGCACGCAGACAAAATGACAAGAAAAACTACATTTACGGCGTGCGAGGTGGAGGTGCTGGTGGCGGAGGTGGAGGAGCGACAGCGTGTTTTGTTTGGCAGCCTGTCCAGTGGCGTCAGTGCAAAACAAAAACGCTTGGAGTGGGAGAAAGTTTGCGAGAGGGTGAATGCGGTGGGTTCCGAGACACGCACCCCCGCGGAGATTAAAAAAAAGTGGTCGGACCTCAAGGTGGAGGTCAAGCGGCGTACAGCTGCCCTCCGGAGGAGTACCGGCCAGACAGGTGGGGGTCCGGGGGAGGAGACCCTCACACCGTTTGAGCAGCGGGTGGTGGCGATTATTATTATAGGGTAAGTGGCGTGTCACACAAATGTCCACATGCTTTGTCATCCCACTGAGCAAAAGACGTATATTAGACGTCTAGTCTAAGTTTATACTTCATTTCAACCTCGGGATTCAGTCTATTTCTAGACGTGATTTATACTTCGCCCTTAACTTCATTTTTCAATAACTTTTTATGCAATAAACAACTGTAATGTGCATAACTGACCTCGAAATACTGGATTACATTACCTATGATACTGTGGAGAGAGATGTAAACGCAACAGATACACAGAAGCAGGAATTGAAATGAACTAATATTTTTATTGTGTCACAGAAATTAATGTGTCGGCCGTGTCGCCGGCTTGCGGAACCCCGGCCCGCGGCAGCCCGTCCGCCGGCTCGGAGTCGTCGGCCAGGACCAGCGGCATTCGGGCCACCCCGGCCCCAGCACCAGCATCAGCACCAGCGCGCCGACAAGCGGTGGAGCGTCCACCAGCCGCGGCGCTTCCGCTGGACCACCCGGACGCGGTGGAAGGGTCCTCGCGGAGGGGGTCCTGCAATCGCAGGAAGAAATCATCAGGGGGATCGCGGGGATCAACGAGCGGCTGGATCGGCTCGTAAATTTCCTCGAGCGTCTGGTGGAGAAAATAAATTAATTTGGCTCATTGAACTGTGTATTCACTTCTTACCCATTCACACTGTGGCGATGAGATTCTCCCGCGCGAGGACGGCGGCCCGGCAGGGATCAGCTCGCATCCCTCCGTCTGCTGCTGGTTCGTCATGTGGGGCGACGTGCTGCCCGGCCACGGGGATGTGGTGCACGCTTGTCACATAGTGAGTCACCAAACACCGCCACACAGCGTCGCCAAAGTGCGAATCACAGTCAACGCAAATATCCAGCTCAACGCCAATTTCTACACCACCTCCTGACTTTGCGTTGATTAGCGCTGGAACCGACGCTCGTTTCGCGATGATAAATCTGGACGTGTGCGCCGATTTTGGCGTACGCAAGGTTTTCTTGCGCCGCAAGCGTTGATACATGAGGCCCCAGGTCCATCGAGTCTTGTTGCACGTAGGCAGCCCTTCCAAGTATCATTCATGCGTGAGAAATACTGCAGGAAACAATAGGAATGGTGATGAAGACACACTGATGCAAACAGAACAAGGTTGAACATGCAGTGTCTGTGTTAAGGTTT
Source organism: Xyrichtys novacula (assembly GCA_962446985.1). Lineage (NCBI taxonomy): Eukaryota > Metazoa > Chordata > Actinopteri > Labriformes > Labridae > Xyrichtys > Xyrichtys novacula. The sequence continues at coordinate 4,977,502 of OY660883.1, forward strand.
TCTCTGCAGGGATTTTCCATTCTCATATTTTACACCAATAACAGTTCAGCCCAGAGGGTAGAAAAGCCGCCATTCTTTAACATCTGCAGCTTTCAGAAGAGAGAGTAGAACAAATGTGGGATTAGAAATACACGTTTGTCAAGAGTGAGATACAAAGCATCAATAATGGTTGACAAGTACGGTCAAAATGGTATGTGGTAACAATTGAAAAACAATAACGCATAACTCAGATGGGTAGAATTATTAATAAAACCTGTGTGGAGGCATTCTTTCACACTGTTATATCAATGAGTAAGCATCGCCAGAGCTGAACACGCAGTTTAACAACCTGCAGAGCCTGTTTTAAACTCATACCTCTCAGATGTTTTACATTCCTCAGTGAAAGAATAGTTGTATGTTAGTATGTTAATCATCATTGACTGAAACTCACTGGGTGTGAATGCTTTCACAGTCATATCTGTTTTTTTTTAATGAGCATGGGAAAGGAGAAGTACGGCCTTGGAGTTGAGACTTTTCCGCTGAAGCCATGCAGCTACATGAATGCTATAATTTCACTCACTTACTAATTTCATAATTTTTCCCGGCAGAGTGACTCTGAACTGATAAGTAGGAACCCGATGATGAACTAAGCTGTCTTTGTTCTCCCTGTAAAGACCACAGCTGCAACCTGTACCCCATTTGGATACTGTTGTAATGTCATGCCACTTGTGAGGTGATGTGAGTGGGCGGGGTTGTCTGTTTCTTCACTGCATAAAGAATGTGTATAAATCTGAATTCCTCCGTCAGAGGAAGCTGCCTTTGTTGTAAGCTGCTGACTCCTTGCAAGTAAAAGATATCGAAGAAAAAGAAATCCACTTTCTCTGTCGTTCTTCTCAGCTGGCTGCAAGTCAGATGCAAGTTAATTTTTTCTGACACTCAGTATGCTATTATACCATCACTGAAACCAAATACAGAAACTCTGACCTAAAATGCAACTGCACTCAACATCTACATCTCAACATGAACCGATGAAACCGGTGCTCTATAGATTAACTTTACAAACATACTTCATCCAGCCTGAGCTCCCTAATGCCATTACACTGCTTTGAATCTTAAGTCCTCTCTGTACACGTCTTGTTTACATAAAGAAAAGTGTGAGATAACCTGTAGTGTTTGTTTGGAGTTATGCACCAGAGAGAATGTACATGTGCGTGTACATGTTTTGTGTCTACACTGTGTGAACGCTGTGCAGGCTCTGGAAACAAACACACATAACTGCAGGTTTAGATTGTACATGTGACTGTACTGAGACTGAACTCTTTATTTCCTGTCTTTGCATGTTGATCGTTTATTCCTCTGTCTCCACACATTGAAATTGAAGCTGCTCAATAATTACTTTTATATCAAATCAAATTGCATAGACCTTTATGTGTTGGTTTCCTTTGGTCTATGTTTCTTTATTTGTATGTGAGTTAAGACATGAGATGTGTAAATCAGTGAAATCAGTAGTGTGTAAAGTGTGCATGAGTGGAAAGTAAGTGTATATGTGCAAGGGTGTTGTACAGAGCAAACATAAACTACAACTAAACAAAGCCAAACCAAATCAAATAAAGCCAAACCAAACCAAATAAAGCTGTGGCGTGTGGTGTAGTTTGGGGTTTCACCTCATCTGATTGGCTAGAAAAGCTGGAAACGTCATCAAACGTTCAAGCTAAACGGTCAGCACTCATAGCCAATCAGAGGCGATTAGATAAGCACATGAAACTATGGTAACAACCGTTAGCTTACGTTAGCACAGATGAAAGTTAAAACAAAGACGTTTAGCAAACTGTTGAAGCACACAAACCATCGTCATATGAGATATCCAACTCTACGTTGTCCTTCAGGTCGTGATGTTTGTAATGTTTGTGTCTTTTGTCAAAAATCACTCTGTTCTCAGACAGGTAAACAATCAGCCGGTCGGCCATGTTGGATATGCCGGTGAATCAGATGTCGCAACAACACGAAATCTGATTGGTCAGAAGTGGACACACAGGATGCGAAACTTTAGAAAAATTGACCATGATGCAAAAAAATTAATGCCGCAATACGGGAAAACGTTGCTGATGTGAACGCTTGTATTGACAGGATACAGGTTCGAAAAAAAATATTGACGTCCGAGATGATTGCACAAAAAAAACAGTCCCGGTGTGAAAGGACCTTTACACAAATCTCAAAATGAGAGAAACTAATTGGCGATGTCACTGAGACCACGCCCATGTATTATGTCGTCTATAATCATACCCTAATGAACCATATATCATGTCTTTCTGTAATACTTGTACTGAATCATATTGTACAATCTTTTTAGGGATGCAAATTCTAAATGTTCTCCGTGATGAGTCTTTAATAAGTTGAGGATCATTTATGGATTACTCAATAAGAACATTCAATTAACAAAAAAATAAAATAAATGATCAATACTGATTTTACTTGAACTCAAACAGATGTTTATTTCTCCAGGTGTCACAGATGAACCGCCAGTTTACTGTAAGTTCATGGAGACCTGCATCTTACCGTGCCGTTTCCCCATTGGAGAGGATGTAGTCGTCCACTGGAAAGAGCTGAAATCAGATAACATGGTCCTCTCCTACTATAGCGACCAAGAGCAACCGGATAGACCAGCTGAACGCTTTAGAGGAAGGACATCACTGTTCAAGAAGGTCTCTGAAGGAGACGCCTCGCTCCAGCTGAGATCAGTGAAGGTTCAGGACGAGGGCCGATACGAGTGCTACACCAGTTCTGCAACTGGTAGTGCAAAATTGAGAGAGATGGACCTCAAAGTGGAGGGTAGGAGAAACACACAGAGTAAACAGGTAACATACAGAGTATAGAGAACAAAAAAAAACATCTTGAAATGTTGTTTTTTTCAGCTCTCCCTGGTAAAGTCAACATTCAGCAGGAAGGAAACAAGATCACCTGCAGCGCAGAAGGAGTCTACCCTTCAGCCGAGTTCACCTGGTCCACCAGCCCTCCAGTAACCCTGAACGAGACTAAAGAACCCACAGTCCAGCGGACCGAGCAGTGGCTCTACAACATCAGCAGTTTTGTTTTAGTTTCAGATGATGTGAGTGATGTGGACTACAGCTGCACCATCAGGACTCAGAACCACAAGAGGAGAGCCACTTTATTCAGACCAAGTACGACCTTATGAGGACCTGCATGTCGTGGATCAGTCTGCCTTAAACAGTTGATACTAAATGTCCCTAATTTTGTTTTCTTCAGCTCGAATCAACAGTTCAAACACTGAAACCATGATCCCCTGCACTGAAAACACCACCGGGACCGCACAAACAAAACTCACCTGGAGGTTCAACCACAGCGAGATCATCCTGAATCAAACCACGGCCAACATCCCCTTGGAGAAGTGGAAGAAACATGTGAAGAGTGTGTCTGAAACAGGAGACCTCATTCTACAAGATCTAACACCAGATCAAGACGGAGTATACAGGTGTGAACTGAGCACTGCTGAGGAGACTTGGGTCAGGAATACCTTTCTGAAGGTTATACCAGGTGAGATCCAGAGCTCAGAAAGCACATCATTACAGAGTGATTTAAGATTTTTGAAGGCCAATAATGATTTTAAAGGGATATTCCGGCATCAAATTAATTTAGGGTCAAACACACCGAGTTAGACACCCCCTCGAGAGATGAATGTTGCAGACCGCTTACTTCTCTAGTTATACCAACTTTAGTAACAACCGCACGATAGCAATACACAGCGGTCTGAGGAGCCATAAACAAACCTCAACCAAAACACCACTCTGTAGCCACAAATAATGCTCAGAACAGCACCTAACTTCATCACCAGCACATATAGGGTCCTAGCCACAGTACTAGCCAACAAACATCTCTTTAACTTTGACTCATTTCTTTAGCAAAGAGACTAAACACAACTCACCTACTCTCTTCCAGCAGCCGCTTGTTTGTAGCGAGACCTCAGGCCAGTCCATTACGGACCACAGTGGGGTGACGCGGATTAAGGAACAACATTTATGATCACCAATTTATCATTTCCTTGAAGTAATAATCATCATATTAATCATTTTTCACTGCAGATGCAGTAGTTCTTCTGCTTTAGTGTCTCAGTCTGATTGTATTTCCATGAAGAAATAATCATAAATGTTCTTCCTTGAGCTGCGTCACCCCGCTGTAGTCTGTAATGGACTGCTGGAAGAGAGTAGGTGAGTTGTGTTTAGTCTCTTTGCTAAAGAAATTAGTCAAAGTTAAAAAGATGTTTGGTGTCTAGTACTATGGCTGTGACCCTATATGTCCTGCTGATGAAGTTAGGTGCTGTTCTGAGCATTATTTGTGGCTATAGAGTGGCGTTTTGGTTGAGTGTATGGCTCTCTGTATTGCTATCCTGCAGTCGTTACTAAAGTTGGTATAGCTAGAGAAGTAAGCGTTCTGCAACATTCATCTCTCGAGGGGGTGTCTAACTCGGTGTTACGGTGTGTTTGACCCTAACTTAATTTTACACCAGAATATCCCTTTAAGATCATTATTGGTTTCAGAAACGGGTCTCCTCAGAGTGTTCGTCAAACAGAGGAGATGTATCGTGATCGTAAACACACACCTGTCCTGACTGTTTATAATGCTGGCAACAAAAAATAAAATAAAATCAATTAAAACAGGATTTCTATCATGTGAAAACCATCAGACTCAGACGTCAATTTATTCTTCAACTCTACCACCAACAGCAGCGAGACTTTATTTCAACAAGCAGAAACTTTATTCAGAGCTGGACTCAAGCTTTTCTTAAATGTCTTCATTACAGTTATGAGCTTCTGTTTCCTAAAAAGTATAATTAACAGACTGTTTTCTGTTTTCAGGCTCTTCACATAATGTTGGGGCAATTGCAGGCGGGGTGATTGGAACCATCATTTTTATAGCAGTGCTGATTGCGGGTCTTTTACTGTATTTTAGAGAAAGGGGAGATTACCGTCCCCCAGCAGATCAAAACCACTAAAATAGGTGAGTACTCGAGTTTATGATCAGCTATGACTTTTCAAAGCCAGTACTGAATATGAAAATGTACTGACAATAGATTTGTTTTGCAAGTTTGTGTTTTTTAATGTTGCATTTTAACTAGCTATGCATTTCATTTTTATGATAAAATTCACATTTTTTATCTCTTGTTACAAATAAATCCCTCCCTTTTTGTATTTTCAGAGAACTTGATCAGGCCACACCAGCCAAGGGCGAGCAAGGAGTTCAGGGAAATGGGCAAGGCGAACATCTCAGCTGCGGTGACGCCGCAGAGTCCTAGCATCTGTACATGGAGCAGCGCATTCTTCACCAGCCGAGGGATCCAGCTCTCGTTTCCCTCTTCTTGAAAATCTAAATGCTGAAGTTTGAACTCTTTACTGGACACCTCTGAGGAAAAGGTGGAGAGTGAAAATGAAGTCAAAGATGAAGTCTCTGACCACACTGTGCCTTTCTAAACTGGGAGACACCTGTGAATAAATAGAGAGGATATAGATTTACAGCTGCCTCGGTGAAAACAGAAACCTCTCTCTGCAGGATTGAAGGTTAAAATGAAGAATTTTCAGTTGTCTAGCAGAGCTGTTTTCTCATGTTCTTAAACTATTGTTCGGGTGAACTGTAGAGAAGAAGGAATAATAAGGATAAACTCACAGAGAAGGAGGAGCAAAAAAGAAGTCTGTTTTTACAGCAAAAAGATGTGATCAATTTTTTTAAAAAACAACCTCAATACTAAATAGGTCATGGCATCAGTCTGTACGTTTACATGACACTCGAGAAAAATGATTTATTTCCTTACTCCGATTAAGACCGGACAACTGAAGTGCATGTTAACACCTTAGTCCGACTATAATCAGAGTTTAAGAAGTCCGGTTGGAGTCGGAGAACTCTGATAAAAACACCCAGATAATGCGATTGGAATTTGATTTTCTCTACCATGTAACCAGCGTAGTTGGAGTATGATCGAACAATTCATTTACTTGATGCCACGCCCCCTAACCTCGGAACAAAAACACCAGAGAATAGAAGTAGCGTGCGTCTCATCTGCAGAAAAAAGTAGCACATACATCATGTACAACAAAAACAACGCTGTACGATCCTCTGTCTTGCTCGAAAATGCCCAGCAGCAGTTGTAGACACTTCTGATGTCTGTCCTGCTGTTGTTGTTGAAGGTTGTATGGGGTCAGAAACAGCGCCGCTGAATCGCCCCCAAGTTTTGGGGAGGAGGACACATTCACATCAATGACTTGATTTTCTCAGCTGCATGTACACACGGGCAAGGAGAGAAGTCCGATTCGATGAGCTTAGTCTGATTAAAGGTGGGGTAGTCAGGATCTGAGGAAGCGCCAGTTTTTGGGAGAAACCTTGAATGTAAACTCTACTCCTCCCAACCAGTTTTCCCCTCAGCTCCTCCTCTCCCCTCCCTCTCTGCTCCAGTAAGCCCCACCCACAAACAGACACTCCTGCTCGCTCGTATCGTTCCAATTAAATTCAGATATAATGCAGATAAATACTTCAGATCATTACAAATGGGGCCCAGTCAAGGTGAAAGTCAAAAGCATTGGTGCTACTGTAGATGCCAACAGACTACCAGCAAACACAATGTTTGCAGGACTTCTACAACTAGGATAAAGTGACATAGTCCAGGACCCGAGGTCAACAGTTTAGTGATGGCGCTACAACACGCTACAGCAGGTCCGTTTGACAAGAAACACTTCTGTTACAGACACTTGGCTTACTTTGTTAAAGCAGTTTACCTGTCCAGCAGGAAGGTTACAGGGACCGTAAGATCCCAAAGCGTCTCCTATTATTGTTGACCCGGCTTTTTTATCTCTTGTCCGGTCTACCTCCGTTTTAAGCGCCCGTTATTCCTCCAGAGTCTCCGGTATTTACTTTGTTTTCTTGCTTGTGTCGGCAGTCGTGGCCAAAGGAGGATTCAGACAATTTTCCGAAACTTTCTGGTTGGTTTCTACTGTCCGAGATCGTAGCACGCTAACTTTGTTTGGGCTCATGAACGACACGGGGGAGCAGCGCCTGCCTCACAACCAATCAGGTTGGGAGGCGGGGAATGGCTTTGTTTACAGTCAAAGAGCGGAGCGCTCTGAAATTTTAAAATGTTGACCACACAGACATAACAAAACACAACGATATCATTACATTTCCAAATGTCATCAATGACTAATAACTATTGACTGATATTAAAAACTTTTTTGTACATTAACCACAAAAAAAGATGCTTCTTTAACGGATTGCTGCCTACCCCACCTTTAAGCTGTGCATGTAAAACTACTGAATGTGAGAGCGACAGGATTTCAAACTCAGCTAAAACTCCTCATAGTGCCTTTAACTTACAGAAGAATACTTAAAAAATGTCAGGGACCTCTGAGGGATTCTCGGTACATTTCTGGACTGTACTGGACTCTTGCACTTTGTTGTCTTTGAATGTATGAGAGTTTTAGTGTCACATTTCAATCACTGAATGTCAAAAAAGAAGAAATTCAACTCTGGCTTCAGTGAGGTGGCGAGTTAGTCAGTCTGCATCTCAAATTTATGTTGAAGTAGATCGCTAGGTTTTATTTTTTTTTTCACTGTATTTATCAAAACTGAGGAAACTTGACCATGAGGGTGTTTGACATCATCTACTGCAGCTCCACATTAAAATCAGAGTGCTGTACTGCTTTACCTCCAGAGAGCTGCTATAAAGTTTACTATCTTTACAGTCTGGTGGTTTTGGTACTGGAGAGATGTGAACACTGTGTTGTTATAAACACGGTTTTTGTCTCTCCGTTCAAACCCAGTTTACACACTAAGAAGCCAGTCTGTTGTTCCGTTTTGAGGTTTGTTCTCAGGAACTGTATCAATGATGTCATGTTGGTTCGACCTGCAGTAAATTTTGCTGTTTGAAGTTCAACTGTTAAAACTGTGATGGTTTCGTTATGTGACTGCGGGTTTCCCACAGCTGTGAAGTCTCAGTGAGTAACACTGAGAAAGCCACAAGTGAAACACCGGTCATTCACTTCAGTCACTTTTGTCTTGTTTGAAGGAGTTTTTGTCTTTAGCTAATAAAAATGTTACTTTGAGTTCAGGTCTGGTCAATTTTGCAGCTTTACCTGAAACATTTCAGCACGATAAGTTCATTACAGGGATGTCTGATATTTTAGTAAAGACACTGCAAAAATTCACCTCTTTTGTCATTCCTCAATTGTTTTACATCTGTCTGTCTTTCCGTAATCTAGTTTCCTGACTTCAAATGAAACAGCACTTACAAATGATCATATTTTTGTTTAGTTTTATCTGAAAATAATAAAGTTTTTAACGCTGTAGTTTCAGAGTTTGTTTTGGTACGAAGATCACTGATGTTGACCATGAATTGGATGAGTTGGGGGGAAAAGCTGAAGGTTAAATTAAAGTGTTTTCTTATATCAAAATAGAAACTGACTCAGTACATTTACATCCAGCTTTTCCCGGTGTCTTTAACTGTGCAGGGGTGTTTCCATACCCACACTAAACTTTTTGCTTTTGCTTTCATTTTACCTTCACTCTTAGTCATGGAGATGCTAACAAAGAATCCTTTCACCACATAAAGTACAGACATAGAGACAGGTATAAATGTCACCAGGTTCAAGACTGAATCATTAAAATAACGTTGGTGGGTGGACAGCGCTGAAATCTCTCACATGTTTACACAAAACTGACACTCAGAGAGCATTTTTGGGCCTGGAAAAATAGCAATGCCTCATTGAGTATCTGGGAGAAATGTAAGCGAACTCCAGGATGATCTGTGAATAAGATCCTGTTGTAAGCTCAGTTATTTGTTAGACGAAATAACTGAAATCATTATGGGCAAAATAGTGGACTTGTTATGAAATTCATGTGGGTCTTAAAGACAGTGAACCCTGTTTTTAATGTAGATATTTAGTTTACCTGTTGAGTGGTGAGGATATCTTCAGGTATCATGAAACAGAGGAGACAGACAAGCTCTGCAAACAGCGTAAAAAAAGAGTCCAGTCCCTGAAATAAGAAATATATTTTAATTAAGAGATGGTTGATGTGGAGTTAGACACAGCAGCTGTTCAGGTTACTGTCGAGTGGTGGTTACACACAGCAGCGCAAAAATTCATTTAAATATAAACAGTTGACTAAAGACACTGCAGCTCCTCATCAAACAGGTGACAAATATGTGAGGTAAAACATTAAACTTTCAAACTAAAATCACTGTCAGCTGTATCCAGATGAATTGAAGATAATATAACTCTGCTAGATTTCAACATTTAAGTGTAAATCAAAACAAAGTATGGCATAAAATTAAAGGGATATTCCGGCGTAAAGTTAATTTAGGGTCAAACACACCGTAACACCGAGTTGGACACCCCCTCCAGAGATGATTGTTGCCAACCGCTTGCTTCTCTAGTTATACCAACTTTAGTAACGACCACAGGATAGCAATACAGAGAGCCACGCGCTCAACCAAAACGCCACTCTATAGTCACAAATAATGCTCAGAACAGCACCTAACTTCATCAACAGGACATATAGGGTCCCAGCCATAGTACTAGCCAACAAACATCTTTTTAACTTTGACTAATTTCTTGAATAAAGAGACTAAACACAACTCACCTACTCTCTTCCAGCAGCCGCTTGTTTATACGGAGACCTGCGGGCGAGTCCATGGACTGCTGCGGGGTGACGCAGCTCAAGGAAGAACATTTATGATCATTACTTCATGGAAATGCAATCAGACTGAGACGCTAAGGCAGAAGAACTACCGCATCTGCAGTGCAAAATGATCATTATGGTGATTATTACTTCAAGGAAATGATAAAGTAATGATCATAAATATTCTTCCTTGAGCTGCGAAACTCTGCTGCGCTCTGTGATGGACTCGTCAGGGCTCCCCCACAAACAAGTGGCTGCTGGAAGAGAGTAGGTGAGTTGTGTTTAGTCTCTTTGCTAAAGAAATTCGGCAAAGTTGAAAATATTTGATGTCTAGTACTGTGGCTGTCCTGTTGATGAAGTTAGGTGCTGTTCAGAGCATTATTTGTGGCTATAGAGTGGCGTTTTGGTTGAGGTTTGTTTATGGCTCCTCAGACCGCTGTGTATTGCTATCCTGCGGTTGTTACTAAAGTTGGTATAACTAGAGAAGCAAGCGGTCGGCAACATTCATCTCTTGTCAGGGTGTCTAACTTGGTGTTATGGTGTGTTTGACCCTAAATTAATTTTATGCCGGAATATCCCTTTAAAGTGTAAAGCATATATTACTGAATACTTATAAATTATGCCGAGGCTGTGACATGCTCACCTGTGTTTTCTGTGTTTCAGTCACTGTTAACTCCTACATATGTTAACATATGATACTTGATATCCAAACACATTCTGAGTCTTTTACAAGAGCTACATTGGATTTTTGTGCCAAAACAGCAAATTTTTAGAACTTTTAACCAAGCAAAAATACTGTATTTTGACCCAGTGAACCTAATGCGTCTGATTCGTCTTCACAGCTGAAGACCTGAGTTATCACAGTGGAAATATTAAAGCCAATAGGTTTCATTCCTGAGCATCAGTGAGCCTGACTGTGCTTCATGAACCAGTATGACTCAGCAACAACCTATAAGAAATGAGCAGACAGAACAAATATGAGTATGCACAATCGTTTTATGGCACATTAGTCGAGAGGGGCCAGTCTCAACATCCATTAAACTCTGTGGTTGTGAATATTACTTAACTGCATTACTAAAATGGTCTGGCGGTGTTATCAAAAACCTTACCTCCCCATCTCCAGGAATAATAGCACATCTTGATTCGTCATCCCTTAGACAATCCACTGGCGAATCAAGGTGCAGCACCAGCATGTGACCCAGCCCAGTGTCTGTTAATGGGGCAGTTGGTTCCCCTGCATTTCATTTGTGGCGTGGACAGAGGAGAAGGAAGGAGCATGGCATGGATGGAGCGGATCTTGTTTTTTTTAGCCCTGCAGGGATTTGCAAGAGGTGGTGAGTACAGTCTGTTTATTCTTGCGTCAACACAGATAATCTTGGAATACAATAAACCAAAAACACAGAAGGATTTATTCACAACTTAAAGACGGGTTCGTCCAAAGTTAGAAAGAAAGATGCTTATTCATTCAGACAGATTTTCTGTCGTGCTGCATGTTAAAAAATAAAAAAATATCATTGAAACAAAGAAGTTTTTGTGTTGATGTGGGCCACTCGAACATGAGGACGGTTCAGTGCGGAGTGTAAAAAGGGTCAGTTTGGGTTCAGAGATGCTGTTTGCCTGCATGAATGTGAAGGAGGAAAAGATTGAAATCTTGGCACTGAGCTCAAAACTGTAAAAGCTGGAGACCGGCTGTTCAAACGCGGACTCTGTGATATAACCGTTGTTGTTGTGAGAGGAAACACCCAGTTTATGTCTGCAGAATACCCCACCTGAAACGAGGTCCTCTCTGTTTGGACTAATCAGTATCTCCTCTTGAGTTTATGTAAAGTTATGTTTGTTATCTGCGATGTTTGGCTGCACAGAGCTATGAGGAGGTTTGAACAGGCTGATGAAGTTTAGATAATCAGCTTTGAGGAGGCTGAGTTTTTATTGTGTGCATTTTTATCTGGCCTCAGGCTGGGTGGAGGGCTGGAACAGAGAAAACCGGGAATTCCAGACAGACAGCCGCTGTAGTAAAGAGAGAGGAACCCTCTAAACCCTTCAACTGTTTATATTCTGTGTGAATTCTACAGCTATACGTCCTCATTCGACCCTGAACTCCTCTCACTATTCTGCCTGGCTGTAATTTCCCATAATTCTCGGCCCTGTTGAGATAACGTCTCTAAGTGTTTTCCTGTGTGCAGACAGGCCTGCTTTGTGGCTGATGTGTCACCATGACCGGCCTCCCTCTGTTTATTTAGCAGCCTTGAATTTCGTTTCTTTTCTCTCATGCTCCTCCGACCCCTCCTCTTGTACAAACATAAAACTTTCCACTGAGCTCACAACATTAAAGAGTAAAGCTAATCGTTTTAAAGATGCTCAATTTTCCTTTTCTTTCATGCTGCACTAAATATTTTCAGTGGGGGACTGCAGGAAGTTGTCAGTTTAGCAGCAGGACTCGTCTGTTTTAGAGTCGTGCTGTTGTAATCCCTGCAGAATGTTTTGATTGGCAGCAATTCAATGGCCTATCTCCTCTCCAAGGCGAAGGATGCGGCATACATGATTCCCAAAATGAACATCCAATCTCGTCAGACAGAAGTTACCAGTTTATCTAGATCATGTTAACAAAGTGTTTCCTTTCTGCATGGTACAGTTTGAACTGCGTTTGTGGATGCAGCAACAAAAGAGAGACACAGATTTGTGAAAACCTACGCAGTGATTTCCACTACAGAGTCACATCTGTTTTCCACATAAATACTGGGGGGCCTGCCAGAATAACTTTCCAGTACACTGTCCAAAAGGCTCTAAGGCGGGGTTTCCTTTGTTGGACGTTTGTGATTGGTCAGGCACTTGCTGCATTTTATTTCAGCCTCTATTCTCAGAAATCTGATATCAGCTCCTCAAACCAAGGTGGTCATTTTATGAGGTGATTTAACAGAAACATGAGCTGGAGGAGGAAAACTTAACTTCTGTGGGGGTGGATATAAAGAATCACAACAGATTCAAACTGGTCTGGAGCAAAAGTAAGTGTCTCTGACAACTTAAAGTGGGACATTAGATTAAGAGGAGACATTCCTGCTGATTTACACACGATAACTCTCACGTCCACAGGAAGTACAAGTAATCGAGAGCTTCCTCTGACAGTTTCCTACTGGAACTCCTGAAGGGTTGACATGACACTGACCCAGGGACAGAGGTCACCAAAACTCCTCCAAAGAGGTTTTGAAGAAATAAATTAGGAGGATAAAATTCATTTAAAAAATTCAGTTTTAATGCACAAACTTATCATAACAGGTCGTTTTAAGTGATGTTGGTGCATATGAATTTGGTTGTGACTCCTCTGAACTCACACAGATGTTTATTTCTCCACATGTCACAGATAAAAGGACAGTTTACTGTAATTTCATGGAGACCTGCATCTTACCGTGCCGTTTCCAGGTTGGAGAGGATGTAGTCGTCCACTGGAGAGAGCTGAAATCAGGAAACATTGTCCTCTCCTTCTACCACAACAAAGAGCAACCGGATAGCCCAGCCGAGCGCTTTAGAGGAAGGACATCACTGTTCAAGAAGGTCTCTGAAGGAGACGCCTCGCTCAAGCTGAGATCAGTGAAGGTTCAGGACGAGGGTCGATACCAGTGCTACACCAGTTCTACAACTGGTAGTGCAAAATTGAGAGAGATGGACCTCAAAGTGGAGGGTAGGAGAAACACACAGAGTAAACAGGTAACATACAGAGTATAGAGAACAAAAAAAAACATCTTGAAATGTTGTTTTTTTCAGCTCTCCCTGGTAAAGTCAACATTCAGCAGGAAGGAAACAAGATCACCTGCAGCGCAGAAGGAGTCTACCCTTCAGCCGAGTTCACCTGGTCCACCAGCCCTCCAGTAACCCTGAACGAGACTAAAGAACCCACAGTCCAGCGGACCGAGCAGTGGCTCTACAACATCAGCAGTTTTGTTTTAGTTTCAGATGATGTGAGTGATGTGGACTACAGCTGCACCATCAGGACTCAGAACTACAAGAGGAGAGCCACTTTATTCAGACCAAGTACGACCTTATGAGGACCTGCATGTCGTGGATCAGTCTGCCTTAAACAGTTGATACTAAATGTCCCTAATTTTGTTTTCTTCAGCTCGAATCAACAGTTCAAACACTGAAACCATGATCCCCTGCACTGAAAACACCACCGGGACCGCACCAACAAAACTCACCTGGAGGTTCAACCACAGCGAGATCATCCTGAATCAAACCACAACCAACATCCCCTTGGAGAAGTGGAAGAAACATGTGAAGAAGAGTGTGTCTGAAACAGGAGACCTCATTCTACAAGATCTAACACCAGATCAAGACGGAGTATACAGGTGTGAACTGAGCACTGCTGAGGAGACTTGGGTCAGGAATACCTTTCTGAAGGTTATACCAGGTGAGATCCAGATGAGTTTTACATTGTTCATCAACTCTATTATCTGATGTGACCTTGAAGAAGCATTTCTTGTTCTCATTGCTTTTTTGGGTTGGGTTTGTAAAGAGTTTAACGGACAGTCTCTTTCTTGTTTCAGACAACCCACTTTCCGCCACAACAGCAATTGTAATCGGGTTAGTCGTATTCATCCTGGTTTTGATTGGAGTCATCGTGTTAGCATGGCATTTATGCACAGGAACACAGCAACAATAATCAGGGTGAAGCTAACCGAGTGTAAGTATGAACATTTATCATATCAGTATAACAGCACTGCTATACTGGACTCTAAAACGCTGCTTTTGTTGCCTTTCACTACATTGCTTCCAACAAAGTCCTAAAAAGTAGACTCTGAGTGTGGCTTCTTCAGTGTACTTATCTTTGTTTGTGGTGTATATACAAAAAAACTTTTAATATCAGTCAATAGAATATTAGTCATTGATGACATTTGGTAATATAACGATATCGCTGTGTTCTCTGTAGCAAAAACTACAGGGTAAAACAAAAGTCTGTCATCTGCATATAAATGTTTAAAGCATGACTTTTAAAGAGAAATAATATCATAAATATAGATTCAAAAAGTACCTAAGATGGATCCCTGTGGCACACCATTGGTTTTCATCACTGATTAGCTATCATTGTCACATATTTTCATTGCACATTGGTGGGTTTTGATGATATTTTTCACTCTGTGGTTCGAATATTTCTACCTGCTATTCTCTGACCAGTTTCAAGAAATGAACTCTTTCCATGTTTTTTTTTCAAGGCGTTTTCAAGGCCAATAAAGAGTGAGGAAGTGAGTGAAGACATGCACCTGTGAAGCTGAAACCTGATGGGATGATGTAGGAAAGATCCAGCATCTGTACACAGCGACTTCCTACTTCAGAATCCACCATGAAATGACTCTATCTGGAATACTTTTATGAATTTCAGGTTTTGGTCATGAATTCTGGAGACCTGGGAGACTATGAAGACGAGGAGAAACACCCTCCCATCACTCCATGATGAAGAGGACTGTCCACACTGAGATCATATGAAACGAATGGCTGCACAGATCTGAGATGGCTGGCCTTTATGAGGAGTTTTCAGCTCCCCCTCCTGGAGATGTCGGGGGAAATGGATCTACAGTTTCAACAAATAAAGAGACTGTGACGGCTCTGTGATCTGCCTGCTTCGTCTCAGTGCCCCCCAGGAGGCAGGGGGCCATCCTGAGCAGACCACACCTTAGGTTGTGGCTTCATCAATAAAAGGCTGCCTCAATCAGTCTGCTCTTTCTCTCTGGTGGTTGAGCAGCTGACTGCTGCTAAGGCCTACAGTCTGTTGCTAAGGCCTACAGTCTGCTGCTAAGGCCTACAGTCTGCTGCTAAGGCCTACAGCCTGCTGTGTTTTGGTGGTTATTTCCTGAGATACATATATACCGGTACACATAAACACACACACACTGCACTTGATGCAACACAAACACACGTCATGTTCCATTTGGGTTATCTTAGTTCAATAAACACTGAAGATCCTCAGAGCCTCTGTGTGTCCTCTCTGCTTTGTTTCGACCTAAGAGTCAGGGTTGTAACACATGGGGGCTCGTCCAGAATCCTTCAGAATCCTGGATGGTAGTGTTGCTTGGTCGGCTACAACTCTTGTGTTGTATTGTTGGATTGGATTCATCAGTGGTCCGTTGTGGTTAAGGAGCAGTTAAGTTGAAGTAAGGCCCTCAAAGACTCCATCTTGAGTACAATTAAAGACTGTTTGGTGCAGGTTGGGGTGTTTCCTGCGACTGTTGAAGGCGGTGATGCTGTAAGTGCATCAACTCCTGCCTCACTTGCAGTTTTTTTCTCAGGTTAGTCCCTGAGTTGTGTCTTTGACTTTTGAGCAGCAAAAAGAGTTGTTGACCCTGCAGCATGAGTTGGAAATATAACGTGAGGATAAGACTCAGGAGAGGGCCCAGGTTCTGCGTGCTCAGGTCTATGCTGTTGAATTGGAGATACTGAAACACACCGTCAGTCTACATGAGGCTGAATTACTTCAGCAGAAGAAACAGCAACAATTTGAACGCTACAAACTGGATTTGTTAAAGAAGAGAAAGATGGTTTATCCAGCGGGGGTCCATGGAGCTGGTGGGTCACCATATTTTGATGTGTCTACTTGTTTACAGTTGGTACCAAAATTCTCAGAGCGGGACCCCAACCCTTTTTTCATTTTTTTTATGTTTCATAACAAAAAAAACAACCTGTCTACACAACACTAAAGCACTTCTGTTCTGCAGTGGGAATGTAAAACTGAAAAAAAGGGAGTGGAAACCAAAACATAGCCCTCTGTTCTGGTTTTAAGCCTCATCCAGTCTGATAAATCTCACACTTCAGTACTGGCAGCATTATTTTTTTTTTTGTTTTTTTTTCAGGGACCAGTTTATGCACCGTGTTGTTGTTGTCCTTTAACTCTTATTGGAGTAAATGGTAAAGAAGCAGAAACAAGAATTTAAGCAGTAGGAGCTGAATTTTGCTTGTAAATATCTGAAAAGTACGAGTTAGATGAGACAGTGATGAATGTTAAAGCCACAGCTTCAGGCTTAATGGATGTACAGAGCATCACGAACAAGAGAGTGCACGACAACAGCTGATATGGGAGTTTGTGAAACACGCTGAGTTTACAGAGTCGACATGCTGGTTGTCTTCTGGGACAGCTGGACCAAAAACCAAATATATCTGCACACAACAACAACAACAACAACAACAATACCTGCTCTAACTCTGTCCTCTCTCTCTCTCCTACTATCTCTCTTAGCTGCTGAGTTATTTACAAAACTTGTTTGGTGCTAGTTTGTCTGTTCTGAGCTACTGTAGAAATATGGCGATGCAACACAGCAGCCTCTGGAGCGAAGTGAAAGACTTATTTTCAGTCTTCAGAAATGAAAAGATTATGATATTCTTTAGTTAAAGCAGACATTTCTTTCCCCTCTCTGGTACGAGGGTATCTCTGGTGTCACCTGCTGCAGCTTTACATTAAATTCAGGAACCTGGATGAACTCGGTCAGTTTCCAGTTTGAATTTGTCAGTATTTAGAGATTTTTTATTTATATTTTCATACAAAAATCTACTGTGGATTATTTGCTTTTGTTCTGTATGAATACAATAATTGAAATCATGTCAGTGTGCGTCACATGAATCTCAACAAATGAAAAAAATAGTTCCGTTGACTTTAATAATAAATTTCCTCTCATCTTGTTGTGGGATAAATTTAAAATTTCATGAATTAAAGTTCAATTCTTATAAGAGTATCTTTCTCTATTATTATTGATGACAATAATGATGGTGTTAAATCAGTTATTATAATAGTTTTCATGATTACTTTTAAGGGGGAGTTGTTTTTTTCATGAGATGAGTCATTTTTGACTGATTAATCTTCAGGCCATTACATTTTTATCGGTAAACTCGATCCTTGATACTTGAAAGTTGCTTGATGTATTTGCTTTTACTGTAAACGATGTGTTAGGAATATCAGAAAAAAATCGAGGTATCTGTTTTATTTATATCTTTATTCAAACCACACAAAATAAAATCAGAGTAACAATAAACTTCTACTATTTTCCACATCAAATTTAAGTTAAAAAAAACAAACAAACAAACGAGCACAGCTTTTGAAAAGGTTGGCAAACCAAAATACTGTGAAGTTTGTTATATAAGTCACACCATTATGCTGCTTTGCTTCAAGTTCACAATGTGCCGCCTGTGTTGTGCCACTGTTATTTTTATAAAAACAGTAGATGAGTAGATGGTGGTTTAAATGGACCCGCTGTCTGTGACCAGTTCATCTGCTGGTCAAACAACTTGGATTAAAACAATAATTTCAATCAAACCAGCACTCTAAATGTACTTTTTGTTTTACCTTTTACCTCTAAATGTGAGATCAGGAGGGGAAAGATGCCCCTCAACAAAGCTAAGGCTAGATTACAGCGCCATCTTCTGGACACAGCCCGCTTTTAGAGTTGAAAAAGTACAAAGAGCACTGTGTTTAACAAACTGATGATAAATTAAAAGCAATAAACTTCATGATTTCAACTCCAACATGGATTTGTGTGTGTTTGTGTGTGTTTGTTTGTGTATGTTACACCAGGCGGGCGTTCTCCTCTCTGTAGTTGTGTGGGTCTCCTTTAAAGGGCAGGTGTGGAGGGTGGTTACAGATTCCCATGAGGAAGATGATGATGGTGCCGAGGGTCATCACCGGGGTAACCAGAAAGAGACAGAGGCGGTCCACCGTGCGAGCGATACCGCTCCAGTTATCTTTCTCCTGCAGACACAGAAGTCAGAGTGTCAACAGAAGGGCTGAGCTGACCAGGATCCTTATGGGTCAGACACTTAAAGGGATATTATATTACGCCAGAGCATCCCTTTAATACTGACAAATACAAATGAACACCACTACCCTCCACGGTTCATCATGTTTTTCCCCTCCCTCTCACCTCATTGTAGTCGTTCTTGTTGCGCATGTGTTTGATGATATAGTTTGCCCCGTCCACAGCCGGCTTGATCTCCCCGTACAGCTGATCTGTCACACCTCCATCCTCCTGAGGCTTCACAACTGCACAAAAACACACACAACAGAGAGAGTGGAAAGAAATTAATATCTGGATTATATAAAAGTTTTCAAGACTCCTCGAATTCCAACGCCCCTCATATTAAATGTAGACGGGAAAGGGAGATTTGGTCATATCTGAGGGGGAACGGGAAGATATCTGTAAATCACAGTGGAAAACCACAAATTCACATAGCTGATGGAAATTTTGGATTGAAAAACATCATGAGATTTTTTATAACACCGGCTCAGAAGAAACATCAAGGTGGTGGAGCAACTTATCGGAGGATGTGTGGTTCGGGTTTAGCTAACTATTACCATTTATTTTGGGATTGCCTGAAACTTTTGTCTTATTGGTGTGATATTCATGATTGTCTGGAACACATATTTTAAAGTACTATACAATTTGATGTCAGCTTATTGTATTTTGGTACCATGGGAATGCATATTCAAGGAATAGCAGACAAATATCTAATGAAGATATTACTGATTGGAGCAAGGAGACGATAACAAGGAAGTGGTTACTCGGGCCCGACCGATATGGATTTTTCGGGGCCGATACTGATTATTGGGGGGGGGGACAATTACCGATAATTGGCCAATTTTTTAAAATCTTTTATGAAGTTAAAAGAAATACATATATACTGTAGATATACTGTAGGCTACTGCTCTTCACGCCTACAGGAAGACCGACTGATCAAACTCAGACCAGAAAAGCGTTTTCAACTACGCCATCGTTTTCGCTGCGCCATCTACAGGATAAGTTGGGTAACTTTTCAAATGGCGGAATATTTTCGAAGTGAAACGGAATCTTATTCTACGCATTTTATTTCTAAAAAATAAAATGCTCGCTGATAAATCGGTCGGGCCCTAGTGGTTACAACCCAACTCACCAACCCTGGAAGACTGGCAAGAACTGTTCACGAAATTTACACAATAGAGAGACTGACATTCGCTCTGAGACGCCAGTCGGAGACATTTAAGAGACGTCGGTGGAAATGAATCAGATATATAAGAGCACGGAGACCTGAACTGCTGTAAATACCTCTGATACATGAAGTACCAGACTATTAAACTACTCGGACAACTGAAAACTGATATTGGTAGATCCTGTGGAAAAAGAGGAAATGTGACATCCATTGTTCAAATGTTCTTACTTTACATATTATAGAATGAAAGGGAGTGTAATAGACTGGAGAATATGTTAGTCTAATTGGGCATGTTGAATCTGTTGTCGAATCTGTTGCCGTGACAATGTCCTTGTTTGGAAAAATAAAAGGAAGAGCTGAACATGGGCTACAGTTTTCAGGAGAGCCAAGAGGTTGGGCCTAAAAGAGAGCCTAAAGACTGTGAAGACTAGACTCGTATTCTTTAGAGTGACGCAGATTTTGTAAAAAGGATTCCAGCGAGTCTTCACATCAGAAAAGATGACAGAGTTGATCCAGTACTGAGACGAATGATGAGACATACTCGCTGCGTGTGTGGGTCGTGCCGTCAGTCCGTGTCTCACTGATTGCCTCTCAAACATCAAATCGCTGCGGGACTTGACGCTGTAGTACTCCTCTGCCGAAGCAATGTAGCCCACTGAGCTGGATCGCCGTGGCAACGCTCCATCCCAGTACGGCTCCGCCTCCTCAGGGCGGGACATACGCAGGAGACGGGGCAGTCGCTCCAGGAAGAACTAAACAGAGAGCAATCGATATCAGGTTTAAAGCTGCTATCTCAACAGTCTTTCGGTTTAAATGCATGTGTGCTGACTTTTATCATGAGTGTGTCTGTGTGTTTGTTACCTTTTTGGTCCACTCAGACATGACATGTGTGCTTGGTGTCCTGAAGTGCAAGTTTAGGACGACCACACAGTTCAGCACCACCACTGTCACCAAAACCATGATGAACATCAGATACCTAAAACACACAAACACAAACGCCTCAGACTTCTCTTCTCCCTGTTTCTCATATTTGTTCCTAAAATACTCCACAAAGAAGAAATTAGAATTGATCCAAAATCACCAAAAAATATTCAGTCAGAATATCCTCCTCAATGATTAAAAACAACCCTGTTCTCTTTCCTTGAAAAATCCAGTTGGTCCTCTGTCACTAGGGCTGGGCGATATGGGAAAAAGTTTATCACGATATATATTTATTTACATCAGTCAATATTGATTTGTATCCCGATATAAAAAAAAAACACCCATCAATCTTGAATATTCTTTGTTCCGGATCCGATGCGCCGCCACCATCGGAGGAGAAGTGCTCGCAGGATTACAGATATTTCTCGCAAGACTGGACGAGATCTCACGAGCTCTCGCGTGTTTCCCCGGGAGTCATAGAATGAGATCCGCCAATCGGTGGATATAAACAGCGTTGTATATAAACACCCACATCCCACAACCCTGGCCTCTTCTATAATCAAGTTAAGAACAGTTCGATGGATTGACTTTCTTTTATTTTGAAAATTAACCGGATATTTTACTCTGTAACCGCTTACAACTTCCGCTGCTGCTCGTGCTGCGCTGCACTGAATTGATGCGCCGTGCTCCGGCATCCGGCAAAAATAGAAGCCTTGCGTATCTGATCTGGCCATCAGAGTCGTGCCGGAGCGGAGCCGTTCCGGATCCTGTGGGTGTTGCCCGTTACATGTATTTAACATAATTTGCAGCGCAGATTACTCTCCTTCATGTCTGACTTCAAAAAACCAACATTCCTCCACACCACCAACATTTTTGTGCCAGTGTTGCCGACGATGTCATCTTCTGTTGAGCCTTCAGTTGCATTTCTGCCGGGGGTAGCACTCATTTTCTTTTTTTCCTCACCAACAGTGCTGTAGTTGCGTGTAGCTGCAGCCTGCTACGGCGCAGTTGTTTGCTACTCGGTTTAAATTCAGCACATGATTGGTTCAGCGCAAAGCAGCTCCCCTTTGCATTTGCTATTCGTATAGTCTACCAAAACATGGGAGAATACCGACAATCAAAAAGTATATTGACCATGTTTCATATCAATAATGAGGAAAATCTATCGTTATCGTTTTATCACCCAGCCCTAACTGTTAAATCAGGATTTGATACCTACTTGACAATAAGTGGAACAGACATGGACGTTTCTGGCAGCCTTTGGGAAATCAGCAGCAGGAAGACAGACTGAGCCAGCAGCACTGAGATGGACAAGGTCATCTTCTCACCACCTAAAAGGCAACACATGTACTACATGTTAATAAAGTTCTGAAAGTTTGTTAAGTCGTTTACCAATAACTGTGTCATTAGATTGGTTGGAAATGAATTTACTGTCAGGAGAGTAGAAGTTAAAATGTCACATCTCAAAAAAGAATATTTATCACAGCCTCAGGAGTTATGCTGCGTTCCAGTTGTACTTGGAAGTCAGAATTTCCGAGCTCCCAGTCGGAAATTCACCTGAAATGCCCCCCTAAAGTCGGGTTTCTGACTCGGAAAGTCGGACGATCCAACTTTCCGAGTAAGAGTAACAGTAAAAACTCTCGTAATGTATTGTTTCTTATCATTTATTAGCGCCTCTGTTTTGTTTTCGTGAAATTAAATAAGTGTTCTATGATGTACTGCTGAACATCTAACTTTGAACACGGTGCTATGGTGTTTGTAAGAGTAAAATACTGTGTTGCACATTGTTTACAACTGGTATTGCTAACAACAACTAACAACAGCTGACAACAGCCAACAACAGCTGACAGTTGTAAACAACAGCTAACAGTAGGCATCCATCTTGGTTTTACGACTTGTTAACTGGAACACCATCAACTCGGGTGTAGCGCCATTCCCAACTCCGACATCCGACTTCCGTGTTTACTGGAACGCAGCGTTAATCCCAGTGTTGCATCAATGAAGATATTGCAAAACGTCTACACAGAGAAGCTAGTCCTCGGTAGAAAGGTTGTTTCTCAACGGATGGCCCTCACATGTACATGAAGACAAACACAACGATGTTTACATGACATTGTTCTACAAGTTCTTAATGAAGACTACAAATTTGGTTGCAGCCATAATGTTGGAAAGACATGTACAGGTGTACAGGTACATGTAGAAAACTAATATACAAAGTTTTCGATGAGAATAACAACATTTTTCGCAGCTGAAATTGTGCTTAAAAAATAAATGAATCCTTGTGACGGTAAAGGAAACTCATCCTCATTTTTGATGAAATGTCCACACGAAAAGATGGTCCTCGCAAAATCGTCCATCAACGGTAGGTCCTCACAAGTATGAGAAAAAAATCATACACGTAATATATACACTAACACACACACACACAGATACTTGTCTTGTGTGTAATTTGAGGACAGCATTCTCTAAATTCTCCATGTGGACAACCAAAAAATCATCAAAAACACAAATTCTTGTAACTTTTCTGTCTTTTTTGAGGGTATAAATGTGCACTGACTGTCAGCAGGCAGGTAGTAGACGAGTGAGGCCAGGAAGGAGATGAGCACACACGGGATGATGATGTTGACGATGTAGAACAGAGGTTTGCGTTTGATGACCAGGTAGAAGGTGATGTCCTGGTGCTTGTTGCTCTCCATGGGGATGTGCTTGTAAGTGTTTTTCTTGGCAGGCCGGTGGATGATCTCCCACTCGCCGTTTTCTGTCAACAGAAACAGGAAACAGACAATGAGGTCCGTCACTGAGGTCATGTTCTCTATTTACCTTCTAGATTTTCTTAACTTTCTGGAGTTTTTTAATTCAATTTGAAGGGACGGGGTTAAGGTTGCTTTTAACAAATTTCATTTAAGGAGCACGAATCAGAGTGAATTTAAAATTTGGATATTAGACACTAATTGTTTAACGGACTTTTGAAACAAATCAGACAAAAAAAAGAGTCTCCAGATAGATTAAACAAATTCGAGGACCGATAGGAACAATATTTAAGGCCAATTGCAAGGGCTGAGACACTTACCAGTGAAGCCTTCAGGGTCGATAATGATCCACTCCACTGTGTATGTAAATTTAGTTTCATCATCCGTCTCTTCCTTCAGCAGCAACCTGATCTCTTTGGCGTTGTAGGTCAGAGATCTGCAACAAAACGTGTACGGGAGTTTGCTTTTTGATACCACATTTCAGTTATGATATCTTGGCTAAAACACAATTTGACATAATCCCACATATGTCTTTATTTCTTTTTGAATTCCTCGACAGTGAAATATGAAATATTATCAGGTTTAAGTTTCTCACACAAATTTGAGTGAACAGTTCTGCCAGTCGAAGGGGAAGTAGTTGACGTTGATGGAGCAGGAGGAGCGGAAGATAGCAGGGGGTAACCAGTAACAAAGACCGCTGGGATCCACCAGTACGTTACTGTAGTACGCCACATCAAACTGGGCGTCATTACTGAGGAGAAGACAGAAGACAGGGAGGATTTACAGTCATACTGTCAACATGGACTGAGCTGTTCAAAGGATAAGATCAGAATAAACCAGATTTGGATTACACGAGCCACAATTATACAGTGCCTTAAAAGTATTTTATTGAGATTTTTTGTCATTAAGACATTAAATGAAAATAATACATAGTTTTCAAAAATTTACACAAATAAAAATCTGAGTGTGGTGTGCATTTGTGTTCAGCACCCCCCCCCCCCCCATGTCAATACTTTGTAGAGCCACCTTACAACTGCAAGTGTTATGGGGTATGTCTTGACAAGCTTTGCACATCTAGAGACAGAATTTTTTGCACATTCTTCCTTGCAAAATAGCTCCAGCTCAGCCAGATTGGATGGAGAGTGTCTGTGAAGAGCGATTTTCAAGTCTTGCCACAGATGCTCAATGGGATTTAGGTCTGGACTTTGACTTGGCTTTAAATAAAAACAACAAAGACCAGACAAGAGCTAAAAAGCCGGGTCAACATAAAAAGATAGGGGACACTTTGAGATCTTAACTTTTCTGCTGGACAGGTAAACGGCTTTAACAAAGTAAGCCAAGTGTCTGTAACAGAAGATTTTCCTGTCAAACCTGCTGCATGTTGTAGCGCCATCGCTAAACTGTTGACCTCGGGTCCTGGACTATGTCACCTTAACCAGTTGTAGAAGTCCTGCAAACATTGTGTTTGCTGGTAGTCTGTTGGCATCTACAGTAGCACCAATGCTTTTGACTTTCACCTTGACTGGGCCCCATTTGTAATGATCTGAAGTATTTATCTGCATTATATCTGAATTTAATTGGAACGATACGAGCGAGCAGGAGCGTCTGTTTGTGGGCGGGGCTTGCTGAAGCAGAGGGGGAGGGGAGAGGAGGAGCTGAGGGGAAAACTAGTTGGTAGGTGTAGAGTTTACATTTAAGATTTCTCCCAAAAACTGGCACTTCCTCAGATACTGACACTTTTAAGTCCTTGCAATTGATTTTAGGCCTCCAGCTTTTAAAAACAAAACAAGGAAAATATAGTTACTTTCCTGGTTTCAGTACCGACCACAACAAAAATGTCCCTTTGATACAGATTTGGGGTTTTTAAGTGAATTATTGAAACCGATTCTCACTTGTTTTCCAGCACGACCTCGGGTAGCCACACCATCCTGGACGGCAGACGAAGCATCTCGATGCCGTCAAACTCCGTCACATTCCATGACAGTCGGTAGTCCGTCCACGTCTAAAAAAAAAAAAAAAGAACAAGTAGAAAGTCAGAGAAGGTAAAGTGTCAGGAACAAACTTTAAATGGAAAGGTTCAATGTTGCTCTCTTACATGATCCATCCATACGTTCGTCAAGAGCGTCTCATCCTTCTCTTTCTGCAAAAAGAAAACCATTTTTGTTCAATGTCATGAACATCATCCTGTTTTAATATGTATAAAATCAAGTTTATTAACTATACTTATGTATGTTTATTGGAAGAGTTTGTCAGATATAGATTCATTTAATAGTTTGGAGTGACTATGTACCAGAGAGATGAGGTTGGAGAGTGTGCAAGCGAGATAAACATCCACAGCATCCTGCTGCCTCAGGACGGGTCTCAGCTCTTTGTTGTATCCTTTTTCTTTGAACAGGTAGTGGATCAGACGCTCCTCCTCGTTCCTGCCCCAACACCCTGAAAACACTCACTCAGTCAGTGTCAATGTGACAAAGGATATGTACGGAGCTTTAGCATGTACGTTACCTCCTCACAGGAGCTTTAAGGTCTAAAATCAATCCTACTTCTAAGTGACAAAAAATTCACCTCTGAATCCATCGTTTGTTTTCTCTAAAGCAACATAAATATTCTGTAAATGAGGAGTAGCATGGCGCACACACACACAGGAAAACAAACATGGCCTGAGAGTGTGTGAATGCTTTCATGCCGGTCATATTTCAGAGCATGATGGCAGCTGCTCTGTAACCTACAACTGCTGCTCACCACACCAACGGCTGTCCTCTCACTATGTTCAAACTACAGACATTTCCCCTCGAAACTTTTACATGTATTCACACATCAAAGGTGTAAAATTACAACTTTGATTAAAAGGGTTAGTAACGTGTGGGAATAAAAAGGGTCTTAATAAAGAGAGATTCCCGTCTCTGCGAGAGAATCAATGCTTGACATTCCTCTTGGAAATCATCGACACA
Organism: Xyrichtys novacula; assembly: GCA_962446985.1. Taxonomy (NCBI): domain Eukaryota; kingdom Metazoa; phylum Chordata; class Actinopteri; order Labriformes; family Labridae; genus Xyrichtys; species Xyrichtys novacula. Next base: position 5,003,717 of record OY660883.1, read on the forward strand.
CCTGTCCTTCATTGTCAAAATATACAGTTTTCGCACTATTTTTGATATACAGAACAATTTCTGTAAGGGGGTTCTTATTTTAATGGAGTAAAGAGTTTGAATATTTTTATTTTAGCAAAAACATGTCAGCAATCCGGTCAAAAATATTGAGTAAAAAGAAAGTGAAAAAGCGAAAAACCAGTGATAAGGTGACAGAAAAGCTCTCAAAGTATATGAAAATGGTTGACGTGTCACTTTTGTAACTCATCTTTACAAGTGACACTAAACAATTGGTTCTTTAATATCCAAATATTCCCTGTGGGCCTTAAAAATCAGTCAATCTCTGTTTCCTCTGATCTCTGACTAATATAATAAAAAGGCTAGAAAAGTTTTCAGTTCAGGTAAAATTAAAGTTGAGATTTAATCAACCAGCGATGACTCACCAGGTGAGAACAGAGCGAGCAGGACCACGGTGACCAAAGCTTCAGACAGCAGGAGCTTCATGATTTCTGCTGCTGCTGCTGGGAAGTGCAGCGTCCTTTTACCCGCCGACCTTCTGCCAAAATCCCGGAGAGAGAGTGACAGGCAGCAGCTGCAGAAACACAGAGGACAGAAAATAGAAAACAGAGAGGGAGCGAGCAGCCTGGCTCTGTTTCTGTACGGGAAACAGACACAGAAGAGGAGGGGGAGGGTCACAAACATCAACATTTGTAGATTTACAGAAAGATACAATATAGATTCAAATGTCCCTAAAAAGTTCATTTTTTTATAATAATTCACTGCAAAAAATTCAACTTCTATGTAGTTAATATACCACGCAAAAAGTAAAATATTTGAATATAAAGGCTTTATAATCCTATAATCCACCCTTCAAACATGCACAGGACAAGAGAAAGCAACAACTTCTTTGTCCATAGGGGGGCACCAAAATCAACCCAAACCAAAAGTTTCTCAAAGGAGCTTTAAAACCTCAACAGTCAAAATTTTGAGAAATTAAATAAAAATTTTCAATGTTAACTCTTTTGATTCTATTATTTAAAATATTACATATTTTTTTATAAATTTTAGTAATTTTAAATGGAAAATAAGACATTTTTAATGGAAACTTTAATCAATATAATGTAAGACATTTCAGTGTCTTAAAACGTTACTGGAATCTTTGACAGTAACTTGTGGAGATTTTTAAGTCAATCGTTTTGGATTTTTCAATTAAAACTTTAAAAACATTGTCTTGAATTTTATGATAAAAAAAAATAAATCAGGATTTCTAATTTCTAACATTTCAACACTTTTTAAACTTTGTGGAATTTCAAAATGATAATTTGAGATTTTTTCTTTAAATTTTGGCCAAAATATGTTGGAAACAGTCAGGGGCCCAAATAAATATCAGCATAGACAGAAAATTCAAGGAGCAACGTCAAAGTGAACGTACACACACGCAACTGGAGTCAGGAAGATTACAGATCCATAATTTATTCTCCAAACATTTAAAAACAGACACAAGAATATCACACAAAAACATTTCATCAAGACACTGGTTTTTTAAAAATACAGGTGTAGTTAAGAATAATTAAGTGGTTTTTTATTTTTAAAAAATTAATTAGACTCAAGTTTAAAAATCAGAAAATAGTCCATAAAGTTTGTTTTAAAAATCTCTAATATTCTGTCGCCACTCTCCTGCAAAGTGACGTGTTTCTCAGAGTGATAGGTTGACGTCACTCTTCTTTATTTCACTGCTGAGGCTGTGGATCATGGCCATTAAGGCTGTGTTTTTGTTCCACTCCTCTTCTTTCTCCTTCAGCTTCGTCTCCAGTTGGCTCCTCTGCAGCTCCAGAGATGAAGCCTTGGAGAAAACAAAAAAAAAATTAAAAAAAAAAAAAGGAGGAAAGACTGATGATAACCAATTCACTGTGGATAATTTCAACCTTTTTCTGTTGATTTTTTTAAAATGAAACAGATGCTTTTTCTGCATTTTTGGAGGAATTTTCCCAACAAATTCAAATAATCTCTCTTTAACTCTAGTTGATGCTTTCAAGTAGTGTTGTGTTGTTCACGAATGATTTGTTCAAAGGAATCAAATCTTTTAAGTGAACATACTGAACCAAATCACTTCCTCGAGTGATTCGTTCGTAACTGAAGTGAGAAACAGCATCGCCAGTGGAGCAACCGGTGAACGAGGGACCGCATGCACCGACATCTGAATCACTTGGTGAATGAATCACGTATTGAGCTTCACTCTCTGGAATCATTTTTGTCAGACAAAACTACCTTTTTTTTTTTTTTTAACTGCTAAATTGCCACCACAAAAACTTGCATACAATAGGACACAGCATGTAACAAGGTAGTGCATTAAACTCGCAGCATCATATCATTGCAGCAGTTTGTGAGGGAACAGTGTATGTTAAATTTGAATACACTTTAAACATCATGACTTATAAACAAGTTCATTTTTACAAACCTGTTTGTCAAAGCAACACAGCCAAACACTCTCTTGTCTCTCGGTCCCAGAAGCTATGAACTGAACTGAATCCTGAAACGTTCAGCTGTGTATCAGTTCAGGAGGTCGGAGTCGCAGGCTTCTCCCGCCAAGCGCTACATGATTCGGTGATTCGGTGAACGAATCTTTTGAACGAATCTTTTTAGTGAACTGATTCTATAGTGATTCAGTAGATCTAAAAAAAACTGCCGTGCCCGTCTCTACTTTCAAGCTCATTATAAGAAGCAAAACAGCAAATATTTATTACCTTGATACTTGCGTCTTTTCTGGCCTGCTCCGTCTTGTTCAGTTCCTTCCTCAGAACGTCCACCGTCTCCTCCAGGTCCTTCTTCTCCCGATCCTTTGCTTTCACTTTCTCCTCTTTAGACCGAAGCTCAGCGCGCAAACCTGACGAGAACAAGACAAAGTGTTGGAAAAGAGTGTTGAAGTCTTATATTTTTCTCAAATGGGTTTTATCTCTTTGGCTTTCTATCTATCACACAAACCTGTGATGTCGCTGTTCTTCTGTTTCAGGTCTGAATCGAGGGACCTGATCTCCTCCTCTCTCGCCTCCAACTCTGCTGCGGTACTGAGAAAGACAAAGACGCATTTCTTCCTGAAACCTCAAAACATTGCTTCTGTCTGTATTTCTTAAAAATAAATACATAAATAAATAAAGTAAAGCTCCTGAACAAGGAGAGCGTAGATTACTTCTCGTGCTTTTGCTGCAGTGCTTCATAGTTCTTCTTCAGCGCCTCATTTTGTTTGTTGAGCGAGTTGTGCGCTGCCTGCAGCTCCTCCAGCAGACGCTCAGTCTCACTGAACCTGCAGAGGAGGTCAACCAGCTCTTATTAAGATCAACTTTATGACGAGAGCTCAATTCATTTTGTGGGTAATGAGAAACACAGGAGACCTAAATGATAAATTGTGTGTTTCTGACCTGTTGAGCAGGGCGTTGTAGGCACCTTTGAGGTCCTGGTGCTCCTCTGAGCCCTTCTGCAGCCTGGCGTTGCGATGCAAAAGCTCCCCCATGTCGGCTTTCAGGAGCTCCGCCTCCAGCGCCTGATTACTCAGCTCCACCTGCAGATCCTCACGACGCCGCTCAGCCTCCTTCAGCAGAGATCCCAGCTTACAGGCCTGCGTGAGAGTGAATATACTGAGAGTTTAATTCATGATTCTGAGCGCTCTTCTCGCTCACTGCGCTGAGGATGCTCGCCATATTGTGGAACCAGAAAATGAGGACATATTTCGATACTTTCTCAACTAAAACCACGGTGTAAACTAGTCTTAAAACTCCCTCAGATAATGGTTTGAGTTTCACAAGTTCATAAAGTTCGATGTTTAGAAGTCTTAAATCTTACAGCTGTAGTTCAGGGTGATGAAACGGTGTAAATGTTACCTCAGCCTCAGCTTGAGCCTGTTGGAAGCGATACTGAGCGATGAGACGATCAGCCTGAGAGAGAGCCAAAGCCTTCGCCTCCAACAAGTCCTTAAGTCCGCTCTCCTTGGACTGACAGAGACACAGGGACACGTTGAGCTCACCTGTTCGACTAAATGAGGAAACATTTCTGCTGCCGTTTTATTGATAAAACTCTAACTAACTTTGCAAACATACTCACCGCAAATGCAGCGAGCTTCTGTTCGTAAACGTTGATGATCTCAGACACGTGTGAACTCTTTGAAGGGTCCTGTAGCTGAAAACAACGAAACGTCAAACTCCTCCAACAAAGTGCATTGGTAGCAGTTTTCTTCAGCACATTTAACGGACATAACGATCCTGAGAGTGAAAAATCTAACCCAGAGTTTAACTTCATACAGTAAAGACCACCTGAAGGGAAAAATCAAGATCATAAAATCACTGCACCTCTAATCCGCTTTGCATCTTCTCAGCCAGACTGTGCACACTCCTGCGGGAACCGCTGGAGGAGTCCAGGATGCTGGGGGGCGGGACTTCCTGCACTGCGACACGTTTAAAGGACAGCTCTGCCTCCCGATGGCAATAGGCGTTATTGGCGGCGATACTTTCCCCCAAACTACAGACGTGATTGAACGAATAAGGAGCCTGTTTGTTCATCTCAAATCATCATTTACTGTAAATCCAATCCCTGAAGATAAGTGATGTAAACTCACATCAGCAAAGGGAAGTCTGGGAGCAGTGTGGCTTCAAACAGCAGGGAGAGTCCCGTCTGCACACGCTCTCTGTGGTTGGACGTCAGAGCGAGTGAGAGCGGCGTCACGATCCTCTGGTCCTGGAAAATACAACCGCAGATGGAGTTCATTCATAGGTTTAACTACCAGCTCATGACGTGTTCTTGGTTGGTTCTGATAGAATTTGTTCCACAGAATATGGAGAACGAAGAAATGACGGCAGTGAGCTCACGATCGTGGGCAGGGAAAAGCAGAAGCAGATTGTGTGTGTACCTGTAACACCCTGTAAAAGCTGGTCTCCATGTCCTTCACCTGCTGCCTCAGTTTGCTCATCAGCTCCAGAGTCTTCAGTAGAGCGGCTGAACACACTTTACTGAAAACAAATCAGAGGCATGTTTACCGTAGGGTTACATCATGTTTGAGGACTCAGGAGACCCGTTTCTAGACTTTTCACGGTGAAACATTGTCCCATTCTTCAAATTTTGATTCATCAGGTCGATGAACAGTTTCACACTTTGCCTCAGTTTCTCTTAAAGGAATACTCCGGCATAAAATTAACTACTCTCTTCCAGCAGCCGCTTGTTTGTAGTGAGACCTTAGGCCAGTCCATTACGGACTACAGCGGGGTGCTGCCGCTCAAGGAAGAACATTTATGATCATTTCTTCATGGAAATGCAATCAGACCGAGACGCTAAGGCAGAAGAACTACCGCGTCTGCAGTGCAAAATGATCAATATGATGATTATTACTTCAAGGAAATTATCATAAATGTTCTTCCTTGAGCTGCGTCACCCCGCTGTAGTCCGTAATAGACTGGCCCGAGGTCTCGCTACAAACAAGCGGCTGCTGGAAGAGAGTAGGTGAGTTGTGTTTAGTCTCTTTGTTTATTGCTCCTCAGACCGCTGTGTCTTACTATCCTGCGGTCGTTACTAAAGTTGGTATAACTAGAGAAGCAAGCGGTCAGCAACATTCATCTCTCTCGGGGCGTCTTAACTCGGTGTTACGGTGTGTTTGACCCTAAATTAATTTTGCGCCGGAATATCCCTTTAAATAGACTGTTGAACTATGAGCTCACAGTCTCGCACAGAGTGGTGAACCTCTTTCCTTCGGAGAGACTCAGCCTCTCTGAATGTCCTTTTCATTCACAGTCATGTTACACAACTTTTCCAAACTTTTTTGTTCTGTTGCCTCAAATAAAATAAAAAAACTGATTTTCATAAAACAAAACAAAAACAGTTCAACGTTTGATCTGTAGTTTTTGGAGTATTTTCAGTCACTTGCAAGGTTTGAATGTTTCATGAACTGTTAAAATCTGTTTTTACTAACATTTTACAAAGGTGCTCTCACCACAACATGATCACAGCATCGTCAGGACAGTGCAGAAACATCGTGGTCATAACTGCAGCATGTACTCACCTGAGGTCGTTGTCGGTGCCGGAAGGGAGGCCGGTAAGGGAGCTGTTGCTATGACAGCAGGAGAGGAGGGTCTCAACCTGCGAGAGGCAGAGCTGAGCGCTCACCTGCTGTGACACTAAAGACCTGGTGGAGTCCTCGGAGCACAGGAGTGGAGGAGTTAAGGCTTCATAACAGACACACAGGCATTTCAGACAGATACAGTGAGTAAAAGGGGATAAAATCAGACCAGGTAAAGGATATTTAGGAGTAGACCGGTGACGTGTGTGATGCGGTGACATTGTTTTTTCAAGTGAGGGGCCCCCCGAGCAGGATCGAGGCCTTTCAAGAACACCAACAGAACAGGAAGCAGCATTTCTATGAAGCTCAGCACAAAGTCAGATAAAGTTTCTGCTCTCAGAGACTCCTGCAGAGAGAGAAAGAGGAGAAAATAGGTGAAGAGTAAAAGGTTAAAGCAAATACAGCTTTTTCCTCTTTTCTTTAAACCTACTCTGAACTCAAACTAATGTATGAATGGACAAAACAATTCAAGATTAATCTGTTTGAATCGGTTTAAATCTGTTTGTATCTTCAGCTCCAAGGTTTCATGGTTAAGGTGTGTGCCGTACCTCCAGCAGCTCATTCAGCAGCTGCAGAACCTGAAGAGAGCAGGACTCGGCGCCCTCTACAGGGGAGCTCAGCCACTGCATCAAAGCGATCCCCCCGCCCACTGCCGCACACTGTCTGTGACCTCCTGCCCTGAGTTTGGGTCTTGCTGGCCTGAAGACCACCTCACAGAGGAGTGAACGCAGACCTGAGACGCTGCTCATGGCGAGGAGAAGCTCCAGCACCTGCAGACAAAAGAAACAAGACAGAGAGAGTTTATTAAGAAAACCTAAAATGCAGTTCTTTCCCTGATGACATTTATTATTATTCATATTTGTAATGAGTAAAAGTGTCTCTGTCTTCTTACCTTTGCAGCAGAGTCCGGGTCTTTTGACTTCAGCAGTCCTAAAACTTGATACATACATGCTGACAAGTGTTCGTATCTGGAAACACAGAAACGGTTTTCATCGTAAATGTAAAGATCCGCTTCAGTTTAAAGGCTCCAGGTTAGAAATACCTGTGTGTTTGTACCTGATGAGGTAATCTGCGATCTTTGGGCTCTTCAACAGGTTAACCAGAAGGTCCACGGAGTATTTTCGAGTCAGAGTACCATCACCGTTTACGATGATGTTGAACACCAGCTGGAAAGTCTGACAGATGTTTTTTGCTTCAAAGAGCTGAGGAGAAAAAAACAACCCCACAGATGTCAAAATAGAGACGCATCGACCACAAAGTCGGTCAGTCAGCTATTTTTTTCAGTGTGAATAAAACCTCAAATGAGAAACTTGAGCACCAGAGTTAACCCAAACTAAAACTGTCTCACGGGAGTTTTGATGTTGTTTATTTTGATATCATTTGCTGGTCTCCATTAAAGCTTTTCATGTAAACTAGATTTTAAAAAATCTAAACTAGGCTTCGACTACTAAGAAAAGGTGACCCTGTGACCCCCAAAACACAAGTCCAAATCAAGTGGTTTACAAGGTCTCTGCTGGAGTGAATGAAGACCAGTTTCTGCAGACTGTGTGCGTAAAATGTAACCAGACTGGAGTTCAGAGGGTCTCCTGCCCACCTTTTCTCCGACCTTCTCGTTCAGAGTGAGGCTGGCCAGGATGGACAGCGTGAAGACCACCACAGTCAGACTGTTCTGAGCCATTAAGTTGATCAGGGTGTGATAGAAAGGCTTCACATTGTCCTACAAAAAACACACACACAGGTATATAAACAGGTCATAAAGTATGTTTTTGTCTTTAACTTGCATAAGCAAATATATTCTACAAATTTTCACAGGTTGCAAATTAATTTGTAGATTAAATCATTTTATTTATTCGGTTTCATTTTCACTCTCAAAATTTTGATAGAAACATCCGGTTAACCTGTGATGCTATTAAACTGAAATAACTCTTGAGCAGACCCACCAAAGACTTGATGTGACTCTGCACTGAGTGGTTGTCCCGGCACAGGTTAGCCATGAGGCCGAGGCATGGCAGGATGATGCCATCATTGTGGGACTGGCTGTGGTGTTAAACACATGTTAGTACGGTTCATTAAGTCATGTAAAAAGACAAAACAAAACAAAAATCACTTTTTTCAGCTTCATTGTACCGCCATGTGAGAGGAGAGAGGAGAGGAGAGGAGAGGAGAGGTGATGTTCTTACATGTTGGCGATGAGGAAGGCAATGAGCTCGTGGATGTAGTTTGTAGACGGGAAGACTTGGGTGTTGTAGGTCAGTTTCTGTAGAACCTGCAAACACTGAAAGACATACACAAGACAATGTTACAGCAGATCAAATCCTCACTGGATTTAGGAGCAAAGGTCAGAAAATAAATGAATTGTGCCTCAATCATGACACACTGTATCCTGTTTTATTTGACTTTTGGACTTGGTGAATTTTAGACAGGATTTGGTGATCATAATAATAACAATGATGGACTTACCTGCAGTACCAAGGGTTCTCCTGGGCTGGCGCTGTGGCAGTGAATGACAGAGGCCAGGACGCTGGTGAGGTTGTAGCTGTTGTGAAGAATTTCCCAGCCGGCATCGTCATAGGCTGAAAAAGATGAAAGTTTTCCTTCATTACAAACGTTTTTTTTAATTTGTACACTAGTAATGCGAATTCAATGAAAGCTTTGTTTACAATTAATTAACAACTATAGAATAAAACTGTCAATAAGTAATAGAATGGGATAAAAAGAAGATGAGCTCTCTCGTGGATCTTTTTACAGAGCATTGGTCATCAAGTTTTCTGCTGCGGTTATCAAACACTGAGACTAGATAATAACGGTTTTGTTTATTACTATCAAGTGGTTTTTGAAAACCCAGAAGAAAGGAGGATTTTGTTGACAAACTTCAGATCAGTATGTAGGTCAAAGTTGTAGGTCAACATCTCTCTCTTGACTCGATGTAACTACATTCATTTGTTTTAATCAATCTTTTTCTAACACCCAGCTTAAAGGGATCCTAAAATATCCTTTATGATGTCAACTAGGGCTGAGCGATATGGGAAATTTAACTGTGCTTATTGGTTGCATGTCTTTTACAGTACAATAAGCTACTGCATCTGTGAGGTCTTTGTGTCTCTTCGACGTTTTGGCGTAAGGCGTTGCGCAAGAGAAAGCGGACTGAATGGTCGGCTGTTTCAGCTGCACAGGCGCCGTGGGCTCCTTGCTCCTCTCGTGGTTTGCAACCTTTTGCATTGCTCTGTTGCATGGCGCTGCTTCAGGTGGAGAAAAAGATTTGAGGTATTCCCCGACTTTGCCAGAACATGTACTCGGCATAATTTGCAGTGCACATTACTCTGCTTCATGTCTGACCTCAAAAAACCAAAATACCTCCACACCACCGACGTTTTCATAACGCTAGTGTTGTCAACAATGTCACCATCTGTTGAGCCTTCATCTGCATTTCCGCTCACTCTTTTTTTCTCACCCACAGTGCTGTCAGCTTAACCTGTTAAAGTGTTATGGTTGTGTGTAGCTGCAGTTCTCTGCTACATGGTTATAATTCAGCACATGATTGGTTCAGCGTGAAGCAACTCCCCTTTTCATTGGCTATTCGTATAGTCTACAAAAACATGACAATATGCCAACTATCGAAAAGCATATTAACGTGTTATCGTCCAGCCCTAATATCAACATAGATAACAGAAGATCTGTCAGTTTGCCGCTAACAGTGCATGTCTGATGTGTGAGGGGTTGTGCAGCGTAAACACAGGTGTACTGTACCGAGCTGTGCAAGCAGAGAGATGATGGAGCTGGTCAGGGTGGGGCTGGTGTTCTGGTTTCCAGCCAGCTCCACCAGCCCGTTCACACAATCCCTGGGCAGAACCTGACCTGAGGTCAGGAGCTGGTCACATTTCAGCCTGGAAACCTCCTGCAAGCAAACACAACATGCATATGTAAGTAACCTCAAGTACAGCATCCTAACTGAGTGCACAAGAACCACTCCACAACCCCTGGGCAATGATCCTCTTTACCATATTCTTGTCCCTAATGGGGGGCTGGACTAACTGAAATCCACTGACTGGTCTATAGAATCACTGTAGTAGGGGAGACCGGGGCTTGTTGTCACACTTTTCGCACTCATATATTTCTTGGAATCATTACATCATATACAAAATCTGTACCAGATGAAAGACCAAAGTCTCAGGTATATATTTTGCCCATCGGGTAAGTTGTCTCACGACATGGGGTAAGACGTCACAGTGGATTTTGCAGCTAATAAAACAAAGACAAAATTATTGTTGTTCTCATTTTTTGACATGGAAGTGAACATCAAAGTCAGGCAGAGAAAATGTTTATCACTAAGAAAGAAAAAGTCATTGAACAAACGTTAACCAGGGTTTTTCCTGGCTCAAATTGAGGCAGAGGTGGCACCATCCTGACCATGCGCCACGACGTGCATGTATTTGTAAATTCAACCGATTCACTTTCTTTTACAGGCAACATACTTTAAGTTAAGAGTTCAAAAAAGAGTGTGACCATTATTATGTTAAAGCATTAATTTATTAAAACTATATACATACACAAATCAGCTGGCAACTTTAAATTGAAAGTACACTTCATCCACACATCTCGCAACCAGACAGAACATTTCAGCCTCCTCTTTTTCATTCTGTAGAACCTCCTCATGCACCCCTTGTAGTCCAAGGCCTCCTGGTCTGGTCCATCAACGGCCACCTTACAACAGACATCCAAGTGCCTCTCCTTCAGTCTGTTCCGCAGAGGTGTCTTCACCTTAAACAAAACAATTCATCATGCATTAAGTATTTTTGTTTTTATTCTGATACAGACATGAAGAGTGATAGTGTTTTCAATCATATATATGTATACGCTGCAGTGTCCTCCCTAAAAAAAAAAACGACAACCAATTATTTCTTAAACTATCTAAACTATGTTTTTTTTTTTTTTTGTAACTTTATTAGTTGAGTTTTTTTAGGTACAACCATCTTTAATATATTTCTCCTTCTCTTCTGCTGCTTTGTGAATGGCTGTCACCTCATGTCTTTTTAATGTGTCCAGCCTGTAGTTGGTTGATGGCTGTCTCACTAAGGAGGCAGCAATTACCTGCTGTGTTGGGGCACAGTGCTTTTGGCATAAATAGCAGTGCATGCCTTCCTCAGTATGCCTGAGCCAGGCAAATTGATTGAGCCACTGCTTGTCAAAGCCACTGGCTCTGTGTTTTTGAGAAGATCTGGAAAGAGGAATAAAAACCACGTACACGTTGGTTTTGCGTTGTTATGCTCCTAATTGGAAACTAATTAATTAATTACCCTCGCCTCGCCGACTCGTCCTGTCCTGCATTCTGACCCTCGCGATCACCAGTCCCTTGTGGAGTACTTTTAGACCTGACACAAATTTCCACGTTGTCACCAACATGAATTATAGCATTTTAACTGCCTGTTCCTTTTTTTTCTCTGCTGTGTTTCACCTGGACTCTTGACTTTCCTCCTCGCGAGGTCGCTTTTTAAAGTACTGGCTGATTTTGCCTGTCATAACTGCAACGCTAAAAACAGAGTAAACTTTTTTTTTTAAATAAACACGACATGCTTGGATGCCAAAAAGAGAAGCAGTATTTACCTGTTTGTACCATCCGCCAGGGAAAATCAGGACGCCGACAGCACCAACTAGCGGGAAAAAAACTTGAAAAAGCATGATTCGATCCGTTTCTTCTTCGGTAGATGCTTCAGGTCTTTCCGGTGCACTGCTGTTGATATAGCGCCTCTATAGTGGCGCAACCCTGCAACTGCAGTTAAAATACGTTGCTGCTGCATCGGGACATCAATCGCTCAATCAACACAGCTGGAGCTTTACGCTGTGTTGAGCGAAATCAATCGCTCTGGCTGGGGGCGGCACAAAATTAGGTGGAGGCGGCCGCCACGCAATTTTGAACGCAGGAAAAACCCTGTTAACATAAGAGATTATGCAACATGCTCTATAGTTTGGATGTTGTCTGACTCTGTATTTCAGCTGGGGTGAATGTTTTTGCAGTACTGAGCCAAGGTATTGTAGTTGACATTAAAGTCCTTTATTGTACTCCAGATTGACTTATTAGCGAGGGTCACCTGCCTGACTGCCCTCAGCATCACGTCAGGTACTGCACTGCCATGTTCTGTTTTTCTTTAGTAATTCCTGACCATGTCTTCTCGCCTTCCTCTCCTTTAAACCACTTTTCTCTGTAAACAAAATGTCAAAATTTCAATGACAACTGCTGATAAGCAGACTCTCTATGTTTATTTTAATCCCTTTTAAACATGTGATAACTAAACCCAAAATGACTGAGACATGTTGCCCGAAACTACCATGTTTGCTAATTCTAGCTCTAGTTTAAAACAGAACAATCTCTCCTCTAACAAGTCCACATGTATCACTGCCAGGATTTTTATCTGGAAGAAGCTTATTTTAAATATAAAGTTATTTCTTTTTACTTTGGGTTGTGTGAAATGGTTAACTGGCGCTCATCTCAGCTCACAACGTTCTCTTCTCTTCTCAGACAGGACACGACCCCTGACCATGTAAAGGAATAAAACTAGTGTTCCACTTTTTAGTTGCGCCCTCTGGTGGAAAAGATAATTTGCAATGTGACAACAAGCCCCGGTCTCCCCTAATAGACAAGCACAAAGCCAATCATGTTTAGGTATCCTGCAGATTCTAAGGGTCATTTCCAGGCTGTTTTTGTTACTTTGTTACTAATGGCATTCATGAGGTTGACAGTAGTACGACGTTAATGCCATAAAACACAATAAAACAGGAATATTTGACAGCAGGACTCACCTCCAACTGTTTCTCAAGCTGAGCTGCAGTCTGGGCCGTCCGGTCCTCTCTGTACTGCTGGATAGCCAACAAAAGAGACTTCAAACGGGAGGTCGTGTCCATCTTACGAAATGAAACTCGTTTATTAATTATCCAGCAGTGAGAAACCTGTCATTGACCACAAAACACAAACAGAAATCAACGCTTTTCAGTCGCCATCTTTGACCGTTGGTTAGTAGGCAATACAACGCACAAATAAACCTCTCCGTTTCATTACATGAAGTTAAACAAACTAACTGTGAAGAAGCTTTGTCTTTTGAAACTTACTTATAATAGTATATACGAATAATTGAGATATTGCTCTCATATGATTACCTGAGGGGACTTTTCCTCCAGAAACATCAACGTCCTCCTAAAACCTTCATGAAACTTCCTCCCGCCCCGAATTGAAAACGGACAAGGGAACGTACCATGTCGAGAACAGGGGGAGAACCAAGTGGAGTATTCATTAGCGACACTTTTATCGGCTTTGTGGGACGTGAACGGAGAATTAATACGTTTTCTTTTGTGATATGTCTCATTCTAAATAAAAAAATACAGTTTAAAATACATTATTAACTAGATGGAGGGGAAATATAATGACAGTGCCCCCCTTTTAAAAGACACGGTACAACCACGCGAGAATCTACGTGATCTGAGGTGAAAGGGGGCAGGAGCAGCCGTTAAAGGGGCGAAACTGAATCAATTCTGTCATAAATTGAATTATTCTGAATTTAGAAAACTAAAACATGTGTATAGTTAATGTTTCTATAATTGGTATATGCTTTTCATAATATCTGTTCATTTAATTACACCTTGAAGTTCCTTTCTTGCATGTGGAAACACGTTTACATCACTAATGTCAGTGAACAAAACAAACAAAAGCATCTAATTGTCAAAGCTGTGTAAAAAAGATCAGAACAGGTTACACTGGGTGAAAAAAACGAAGATGAGTAAGTTTGTACATTAAAGTTTACCCTTCGGGCCTCATTTCTGTCAGATGTTAGCAGATGGATTGGTAGTGTTTGTTTTTTCTTTTACTTGATCAAAATCACAACACGGAAAAAAAGGTCAAATAAAGACTAATGTTTATTAACCATTTAACATCTTTTATTTACAAATTAGCCAGTGGCTGGTGGTGTTAATCTGAAAGTCTGTGAAAAATGTTAAATATCAACCAATTTGCTTTGACTACAGGCGTCTATTTCAGCTCTTTGGTTTTTGAGCATGTCATGAGAACTAAAACAATATAAAAAAAAAAACATAATCTGAGTTTGGTAAAACTCCAATACAAAAATAACACTCTTCAGCAACAAATGAATCTCACAAAACATAACATGTCGAAGAAAACCCTTACTACATAACTCAAAATGACATAAACAGAACAGGAATCGGCCACATGAAGTCGTGCTAATAACAATTTATCCCAATAAACACGCTCCACACATACCTGGCGTGACGTCTTCAATCAATGTATCATGAGCAACTGCAGGTGCTCTAATCAGTGGGGGGCAAACCCTGGATGTGTCCCAACAAAAAACAACCAGACCCCCCCTTATCATCACATCAGTTCTCATCCAATGCCCATGTGATCAAATAATATTTATCTATTTATTTAAACAACACAGGATTTTAAGTCGACCAAAAGTGTCTGACGGCAGCTACATGGTGGTTTCTATCCAAATAAAACACAATGAGTTAAACTCACTGAGGACTGCCTGCTTATCTGAATGGATGAAAACTTTATTATTAGTTTTCCACTGCTTTCTATCATGAAATTTGGACAGTGATTAATATTTGACTTTGAATGGCTGTATTTTTGTGATTTTGTTGTTTTCAGCTGTTATGTGTCTGTGTGTGGAAACCACCCATATAATCTCAAAACCCACAGCTAAAATTTTCTTTTTGTTTCTTTTTAATTTGTCTTTTTTTTTCTTTTTTCATCTGCACAGAAATCAGAAATTCTTGTTTCGATTATGCAAAAACAAAAGCAAAAGACTGTCCGAAACAGACGTCCTTCTCGTGATAAAGTCGATGCATAACAAAGACCAATGAGAAAAAAAACTATTGTGGCTTGTGCGTGAGTGATGTGTGAAGGTGCACAGGATGTGTGATGGTGTATGTCCACACAGACAGACACACAGAACAGTTTTTTAATGCAACACATTACACCAAGAGTTTGGTTTCAGTTTGACCCCTACTTCTTTTCACAGCAGCTTCCTGACAGCAAATACAAAATACTTTGTGCAGTATCAAACTCAAAGCCCGCCACCTCTAACATAACAGGCTTCAGGACCAAATACTGGACTTTAGCTCCTTCTCTTTCATGATAAACCTAAGGGAGAACTTTTAATACCACAAAAGCTGCAAGTTTGTTTAACCTTTGCTAAATAATGATAATGACACAGCTAAGTGCAACAATTGTGACAGAGATTTTTAATGCACAAGAGGAAGCTCGTCTGATATGAAGCACTTACTTCAAGAAGGATCGAGTTACAGGCACTGTCATTTATGTAGCATCTTAACACACTCAGGTAAAAACAATTGAGCTCAGAGCTGGTAACAGAACGATCATGTTGTTATTTTGTCATATTCCCAAGTTATTAAAAGTTATGTTTTGGGGTATTTCTGCCCGTAATTGGTCAGCTTAAAAAAGAGGAAATATGGTGAGAAGTGAGTAAACAGAGGAGTGATGTGAGCTCATTGCCTCTTTTCAATTGAAAAACATTTAACAAACATACGTATGACTTTCTCAGATCTGTTTGGAGGAAAATAAACCTTTACCTTCCAGACGCTCATCTTCACAACTGAGCTTACCTGTTGGTAATATTCAAAAATATGATCAAAAACAACACCAACTTTCTTTACAGGACGAAGAAAACATTTAATGCCATCTAGCAGACCTGGTTTTTAAGTAATTTCTGTTTTCGTCTGCGTCCATGATCTAAAGTCTCTCAGACCACCCAATAAGGCTTTCATGGCGTTGGCGTTACTTATCTCTTGACAGAAAAAACAGCAAATCATCTACAAAGCAACTGAAAGAGAAACTATGTCCTCCAAAAACAGAAACCTGAGGAGGTAAATGAAAGGAGAAAACAAAACAGGACCTGAAATGTAGCCCTGAGGGACCCCATAAGCTAGTGGGGCGAAGGATTCTGGACATGATGGATTTATATACGCTTAACAGGCAGTAAGAAGGCACAGTGTCACCTCAAAGCAAAAATCTAACATCCATGTTGGCATTTGTAAAAATTGTGAAGAAAATTCAGTAAAGATTGTTGAGATGTTTCAGTCCGGAGGAGAGGGAGGGACTCATGTAACAAAGAAACTATTATAACTACAGGAGCAGAAGCAGAAGACAAAATTTGTTTTCAGTCCATTTTCCTTCACAATTATGTCCTGGTAATAGTTCAGTCTTTATTCCTCTCGAAGTCTTCTCATGTGTTTGGTGATTTACTGTCTGAAGTTATCAGGTAAGACTTCTACGTATTCTGAAGCTGGAGCATCTGGAAAAGGAAGGAAAATATAAATCAAAACAGATCCTGAGACACAAATAGAAACTGTGTGGAGTCTGACATACTTTCATAATCATGTTCCTCGTCCTCCTCAGGAAAAAGCCTCAGTTGTCTTTCAGGCGCAGGCGGCTCAGGTGCGTGTCGAGGCTGGATTAACATTGCCGTCTTTCTTTTGACGGAATGGCGCAGGTGTATTGCTAGGCCCTGGTTCCTCCTCTTATAGTGACGGATCAGCTCGTCCAAAGTCTTAAAAAATATCTCCTGCGTACCCCCTGAAGTCTGAGAGGACAACAGCATCATAAAGTTAACAAGGAGAGGGAAAAAAAAGTAAACAGAGAAAATGGGCTTTGCAGCTCTGTGCTCAGTGTTCGAGTTTAATCCAACTGCAATAAGAAACATCTTTGTTATAGTGTGGTTGTTTATCTCTAGGTCGTTCTACATTTTAAAAGCTTCGACTTCATTTTGGTGATCAGACTCATAAAACTACATTTCAAACTGCTATTTATTATAAAGTAGAAATCTTACACTGCTTTTTAAAAAACACATGAGCTCTTACACTTCTAACATTTTCTCACAACCTGCAGAGCCGACAAATCATTCAGCCTTTTCAAACCTGCATGTAGATTATATTTTATCGCGATACAGAACAATGTCATTGTTTAGTCTGGCAAAGCTTAGCTCGTCGAAATACTCATTAGCGTCTCCATAACAACATGCCGTCCCTTGGCTTTTCAGACACATACAAACACACCTATATGTATTACACTGCCACAGTAAGAGCAATGGGTAAATTCCAGTAGAGGCCGACCTACTCATTGGTTTGACATTGAGTAGCCTTTTGAAATAATTGGCATAGGCCAGTTTTTTAATAATAATAGTAATAGTAATAAGAATTTATTTTAACTTTATTTGTATAGCACTTTTAAAATCAGAAGTGCTTTGACATGTAGTCATAAAGCACATGGAAAAAGACAGATAAAAACAAAAAGCTCAATTTTTAAGTCCATTTTCATGTCATAAGGAACCCAGACAATACAAGAACCATGCAACATAAAATAAGACCATGAGGACCAAAATAAAAACGTAAAATAGTTGAGAAAAAAGAAAATGCAATTAAAAGGGGGTCAAAAGTGGAAACAGGATAGTAAATATAAAAGGCAATATCAACAATGATAATAAAATAATAACAGGTAATACTGATAATAATAGTAATAAAATAGAGCAAGAGATAAAACAATAAAAGGCCTAAAAGGTTAATTAAGAAAAGAGTACAAGTATAACAAAAGCTAAAAAGACAGTAAAGCCGAAATAAGATAGAGATAAAAGAGATAAAAGAGAAGACGGCATCACATTAAAGCAAGTCTGTAAAAGTGAGTTTTTAAATTTGACTTAAAAGAAGCGACTGTCTCTGCACACCTTATTAGATTAGATTTTTCTTTATTCATCCGTCCGTGAGGAAATTAAGTTGTTAGCAGCAGCGGTACAAACAACTTACCCATTCATACTGGGAACAAAAACAAATAAATAAGATAAAGAACTACAGTGAAAAAAGAAAGAGAAGTGCAAGGGAAGAACAGTATTAAAGACAAGTATAAGAAAAATAAAAAAGAGAAAAAAAAAAAAGATCAGTGCAAACAAACAAAAAAAAACAAGTATGGATGTGATGATGGTTATCTTCTCCTGTGGCAGGTTGTTCCAAAGTCGAGGAGCTCTGCTGGAGAAAGATCTATCACCTTTAGTTTTGAGCCTCGACTTTGGAATGACCAGGAGGCCTTCACCAGAGGATCTGAGTCCCTTGAGTGCTTTAAAAGTAATCAATAAAATCTTAAAATCAATTCTAAAACTGACAGGAAGCCAGTGAAGGGAGGCTTAAATTGGAGTAACGTGATGCTTTCGACTAAAACCAGTTAAAAGCCGAGCTGCTGTGTTCTGAACTAGTTGAAGGCGGGAGAGTGATTTCTGTTTTACTAGACTAGATCACAAAATCATTAAATCTAAGACAGAGGGAAGGTAATGAAACAAGATGTTTTCACAACTCTACAAACAGATGGAAATCAAACCTGCTGATGAGACTAGAACAGAGTACAGGAGGTGCAAAAGTGGACGGTTGTTATCAGAGATGATTTCTATTTTGAGCGATTAACCATCACAAGTTCTCTTCCTATTTCTGTGAGACTACAAAAACAACAACCCACAAAGTCTAAAACTAGAGAAGCTAAAACAAACTTAAGTTGATTCCACCATAAATGCTACATGTAGTTTTAATACACAAATAGACATTCAGTGGTGTGTCTGCTGTCTGTTTCTCACACTTCCTCAAAACATCGTAATTGCGTCAACTGTCATTGCACACGCACAAAAAAGATAGATCTGCTAATACCAATATCATGTTGACATATATATTGTGTATTAAAACACATTAAAATATATATTTGCACAGTGGGATTGCACAGGAAAAAAGGTTCTGCTAATAAAAACAAATCTTAGAAACAGTTTTGTAAAAATTGGGGCAGTTGTAGCTGCACAAAATTTTCATTTATCCTGCTCACAAAAAGATGAAAACAGAGAAACAGAAGCTCGAATAACAAAACCACAACCCTCAGAGGCAGGGTTATCACATGGTAGCTACCTGACCTCAAAAACACGTCGGTCTAACAACACGCAAAAAAGGGGAAACATTGACGGCATGGAAAGACTTCAACATGTAGGAGGATAAAAATAGATCTTTAGGTAGAAAGAGTCGGAAACAAGAACGCAAAAGACAAAAACTGGCACACTCATTGATATATTCTGGAAAATGTCAGATGACAAAGTCCACCTCAAAATCACACTTGCCCCACTCTGATATGAATGTTTTTTTTGACAGTCAGAGTTGTTGGCATCTGAGCTGAAGTGGAAAAAGTTCTCCCTAATAGTCTGTCACATCAGAGCGCAGGCTGTTTGTGTCTCCACTCTGACGTCAGAGCTGAGGAGTTTCCTCTGATGTGGGGGAGATCTGAGAAATGTCAAGTTTCCATTATTAGGAGTGAAATCTTCCTTTAGAGGTACCAACAGGGCCTAATCTGTGGTTTTACAATCGGGGGAAGACTGCTGACCTGACAATCATTCAGAAGACCATCATGGACCCTCTCCACAACCACAGAGGGTCACTCCTGTAAAGCCCGGCTGTTCCCAGAGTCTGTATGGAAGCAGATTCATGAAAGTTGACTGAAAGGAAAAGCAACAGCTCAGCCTTTACAGGATGGTCAAACAGAGCAGATTCAAGAACTTGGAGGACCCCCACAAGGACTGGACTGAGGCTTGAGTCAGAGCATCAAGAGCCTCTACACAAAGACAGGTCCAGGAAATGGACTACAAGTGTCATAGTCCTGCTGTCAAGACCCTCCTGAGCTAAAAACAACGTTATCGGAAGAAAAAGAACTGGACTGTTGCTCAGCAGTCCAAAGTCCTGTTTTCAGATGAAGGTCAGTCTTGAATATCAAGGTCTTTGAGTCTGTAGGAAGATCAGAAAGGCCCAGAATCCCAGGTGCTTGAGGTCCAGCATGAAGTACGCACAGTCTGTGATGGTTTGGGGCGCCATGTCATCTGCTGTGGTTGGTCTGCTGGGTTTTATTTAAGTGATATTCCGGCGTAAAATTAAGTTAGGGTCAAACACACGAGTTAGACACCCTATCGAGAGATGAATGTTGCCGACTGCTTGCTTCTCTAGTTATACCAACTTTAGTAACGACCACAGATAGCAATACAGAGAGCCACGCACTCAACCAAAACGCCACTCTATAGCCACAGATAATGATCAGAACGGCACCTGACTTCATCAACAGGACATATAGGGTCCTAGCCATAGTGCTAGCCACCAAACATCTTTTTAACTTTGACTTATTTCTTTAACAAAGAGACTTAACACAACTCACCTACTCTCTTCCAGCAGCCGCTTGTTTGTACAGAGACCTCCAGACGAGTCCATCGACTACAGCGGGGTGACGCAGCTCAAGGAAGAACATTTATGATCATTTCTTCATGGAAATGAAATCAGACCGAGACGCTAAGGCAGAAGAACTACCGTGTCTGCAGTGCAAAATGATTAATATGGTGATTATTATATATATATGAAAGGGTGGATTTTTGATTTCTGTGAGCTGTAAGCTGAAATCATCAAGATTCAAACAAAGAAAGTCCTGAAAGGTTTCACTTTGTGTGTGATGAATTTGGAAGTTTCACCTTTTCATTGAAATTATGTTCAAAACTAGATAAAACAGCCCGGTCTACGGTCTCCTCAGTTCTGTTTTCAAGGTGGTTCATCCACCAGGTATCATTGAAGCAGAATCTGCACTGACAGTGCCAGGTTTCATTCTGGCAGCAAGGGTTTGATTACACAACTGGGAGAGCCCACATCAGCCAGAGAACAGAAGGTGGTTTGGGCTGATGGTGAGAACTAGAGCTTTTGAGAGCATGATTGCCAATCAAGATAGCTCATAGAGTAGTACTGACCAATCATGTTTCAGCAGGTTGTGATGAAGCAAAATCCACACTAATGACACCCGTACTCCCATCAGATATAATCTAGAGGTGGTTTGACACTGTGAACAGATACAATCTGTTTCTATTTATATCTTATCTTAAGTTTGCATTTCCACACTTCAAACTTCTGCCCTGCATGGTCTGATGATGCAGAAGAGCAAAACACACAAACTGAGCATCACACAGTTTGATGTGTAGACCAGTCAGGGTGTCCATGCTGACTCTTGCGCACCAGAGTGTAATGGGTGGAAAGCTGATCAATACAGGGATCAGGTCTCTGTGTTCATCAAACTGAAGGATTTAAAGGATGACTTGTGTTCAGACTGAACAAAAAACAGTTCTCAGTATGTGAACAAAGAGGTTGTTTTTTTTTGAAAGACAGTTTGCAGCTTTTTTTTGTACTGATGTAGGTGCATAATTTGTTTGATATGAATGATAAAAGATGCTAAATTCAGACTGTGAAACTGTGTAGGTGTTTTAGCTACCAGTTATGTGTCATGCACAGTCATGTACTTGTACTTTTTTGTCTCACGTCAGTAAATTGAAGAGTGAATCAGTGTGGGAGTGACTTTTCTCAGCATGGTTTTCGGTGTTTTTTGTGTACAAACCTGTCAACAAACTGAGGACACAGGTATCGGCTGGAGCTGGTTTATGTTATACAGTTAAAATCGTATTACAGGTAAGATTCAATTAAAGTCTTTTTAGGCCAAATTTGTGTGAAACTTGTCTCTGTTTTTGATATCTACAACTTTACAACCTCTCTTTTATTCAGCTACATTCAAACAGTTTTATTTTGCAATCGTTTCATTTGTGCAGGTTTCCTCTGTGGTCATGCAGTCTACTCGTGACTCTGTAATTTAAGCATCATATTCACACACATTTTGCACAGTTTATCTCGGGAGCAGCTTTGGCCTCTCATGTTTTGAGATAAAGTCATAAAAGAAAAGGTAGGATGGCGTTTCAGAAACAGCTTACCAACTCATGCATGCATGCAACAGACTTAAATGGTGAAAGCGTGTGTTTTTACCATGAGAGTGTAGTGTCCATTGTGTGCCTGCAGTAGTCTGTAGGTGTACACCACCCTCTGTTTACTGCAAAGACAGAAAAAACACACTTTAATGATGATATCTTGATTATTTTAACCATCCTAACAACACCAAGAAAGATTTCAGCTGCTGTCGTTCGCTGTGGACGGTTCAGAGTCTGGTCTGCTTCTGCAGCAACATTTGAAATATGACAAACTTTGTGGTCTTTGCTGCACGACTATCACCTAATCGGTCTCATGCACAAATACTGTCAAATGAAATGGAAAATGAATGACAGGTAGAGGCAATAACTACTAACCTCAGTGACACCTCATTAGCCACAGCATCCGTTAATGAGAGACGAGTCAGTAAAGTCCTCATGTACAGAGACACGCTGCTGTTTACCACACTGACACTGTTCAGTGTTTATTCAAGATACCTATTTTTACCCAGTAAATATCACCGTACCTCCAATATTTCACATGAGTTATTAGTTTCACTCCACTGTCACGAAAAAATTTATTCACAGATTTCTGACTGTGCAAAAACTTCTGTTGGTGCCATTAAATTTTATCTCTTTATATGAGGTGAAAACTGTTATACTTTAAGGCCAAAATGCTTGAAATCATTGTTGGGGCTGAAAAGGTTTTATAATATAGCATGTCAAAAAAGTGGTCTCCTATGGTCAACTTACCCCAGAACTACTATTATGACTTTATTAGCCCTCTAAGCTAAAATGGTGGACTTCTATGCTAGGTTTTGACCTCATGTTGTAGCTCATAGATACCAAAATCGATGTGTAAATCAAATTTAAAATGATCTTTTTTGGTCTGAACACAATTCTAATAAAACTTATGACAGACTAAATTCACTTTCAAGAGTGAAAAATGTTTTTTTTTTTGTAAATAAACGTCTAACCCCTTCACCCGTGTGCTTCTAACCTTCACAGACTTCATGATTTGATGCCCATCTCCGAAATATTTGGTCACATGATCAATTTCTTGAAAAAGAAAAACAAAAGCAGCGAGGTCAAGTAAGAACAAAAGAGACATCAGCCAAATTGAAGAAAACGGACACAGTATGGGCTTTGGTGATGTTCTAGGAGTGGTTGGAAAAGGTCAAAACACCTTCAAAGTGGCAGGTTTGAAGACCTTAATCAGGTGTCGCTGTAATTTCACGCATCAGTTCAAGGTGCCAAAAGACAAACGTGAATGTTTCGAATTAACTGTTTGATGCCAATTTCAACCTGATGGTAGGCTGACGAGAAAAGAAAAGGAAACGCTAAAATCTGAGAGACAATTATCTCCACAGTTTGATTAAATCATTCTTTAATCAATAAAATAACCAGTAAATTAGTTGTATCCAGATAATCAGCATTAGTGGGCTGTTATAACAGATTTGAACTCCTTCAGGGTTTTTGTTTTTTTTAAGCCGAGGCGTCTGAATTTTTCACCGGTGACAGAGCGCCGCTTGTAAATAAATTTTGTTCTTATTCTGGTCCACCATTAAGAGTACATATAATATTCACACCATCACTATCACCAATACTGATAGCAACAGGCATACAAATACAAGCAAATATTGGAAAATATGTGACACTAAGAGTAGTAAATCTGAAATTATACATTAGGTATTTTTATATGTTATATTCTGTATGTTCGGTGTAAAAGCAGAGCTGTACTGTTGTGAATATACGTGTAAGAAGAGTATGAGTGTAAAAACTGAAGGGTTGAAGTTGTTCTGCGTTTTTGCACGGCTATCATAAGAAATTATTATTGTTTATCCCTTTAATGCCTGAAACCACAAATTATGGCCAGAAAATTCTAATTTTTTTGGAGCTGAAATGTTTTTTTCACGTATTGCTGAAAACCAAAAAAATCAAAATGTCCTTAAAATTTTACAAATTTATTAATTTATCTTGTTTAATACATCAGATTTTTTTGGAAACTTACAAACCACAAGAGGAAATTTTTATCATTTATCGGACTGTGTTAAGGTGTTTTTTTAATAATTTTTTGATCATATTGATTGATAGAAGTATCATAAAAGTATGTATTAAATATGATACAAAAAATAAAGAGTTAAATTTCATCTTTTAGTCACTGATCTTTATCAATGTTGACATTCATTTGTACACGGATACATGTGTGTATTCTAAGATGATTTAGTCGTCATGTATAACTCACCATCAGGGTCATTTTAATGCTTGTTTTATTGCTTCATGTTGCAGGATAAGTGAATAACCAGAAACAACTTTTCCACGTACGGGACAATAAAGTCAGTTTTATCTTATCTTCAGATTGAAATAAGTATACAGACAAATGTGTATTAACAAAAACTGAATATGGCCGAAATGTGAAGTATTTAAAAACCAAGGTGGCAGTGAGAATCAGCAGACAAAGAGGGTTTAGAGTTCAGATTCAGAAGTGAGTACTCACTAAACACACAGACACATGGCCCCCTGGATGGTCTCGCTGTCTCGGATCAGGTAGGCTCCATCCTTGTTTTTCTTCCCCAGCAGATCCTCACACTCCTTCTTGCTGATGGCTCCATGGTAGTACAGAGGCAGAGCTGCTGCCATGCTGAGGAGAGACGACAGTGAACAGAGACATCCAGCGCACCAAACTCCTTCTGCTCTCTCAAAACTGCTTCATTTCTAAGAAGAGGAGCAGATCAGACCTGTCCTCCAGAGATTTAATCCAGGCACCATGAACCCAGACCAGATTTGGTGCTGGTGTTGAGGATTTTGAAGTATTTAATTTGATTGCTTTTTCTCACAAGTCTGATGAGTGAAACAAGACAGTCAAGCTCTGAAGTGCTGAACAGAGTGAGAGAATTCAGAAGAAAACCACAGAGCTGCCCCGGCATTTAGACAGGAAGTGTGTGAGTGTGAAAGAGTGTGAGAGGACAAGAAAGGGTGATATGCATGAAAATCATTTGAAGGATTAAAAACAGAAGTATTTTTAGACGGTTTACTGTCTGATTGCAGTGGTTGACGCCAGCACACTGACTGAAAATGGTGTCATGCTACAAAAACAGCTGGAGGAACATCTCCTATCTGATGTGGCTACTTCTGAACAGGCTGAGAGGGTCTGATAAAAGTATTCAGAGAGACTGTGCTCTCAGAAGTAAAGATCAGACTGAGTTCACCACTCTGTGAGCAAATAATTTGTCCCTTTGGACATTGCACAGTAAAAAATAAAAGAAAACTACTTTAATTTGTCATGTATTGTCCTATTTTGATATATTTTGATGAAAAGTACTTTTTCTTGGGTAAAAATCACCCAGCGATAGTGATGGTGTTACTAATTTTAGCGATAGTGTTCTAGGGTTAATGTTAGGTCTTCTCCAGCTCTTTTTGTTTCATATCTTGTTAATAGAGTATAAATAAAGATTGATTAATTGATCAACTGTAAATGGAAGAAACAGGTGATTGATGACATTTTATACAATTGTGTGTAACTAATACATCAACAAAAAATGGTTTAGAATAATAGGCATCTTTTTTTTTAATTATTATTTTGTTTCATAAATGTATTTTCACCTCAGGTTGCCGTTGTGAATTTGTGCTTTTATTGTTTAACTTCCGGTAGGGGGGGAACGGGGCGGGGTCGTGATGTTGCCTGGCAACGTGCCATAGATTCTACAGCTAATCCGGGCCAAACAAACACATCTGAGGGCTCATCCTTACTGTGACAAATGGGTTAAAATGTAAGACTTTTCTTCTTTTGGTATCGTGAAATTTAACGTTTTTGATTCATTTACAGTTAAATTTGAGCTGTTGGTGAGCGTAATGCCCGACTTTAATAGAGTGGGAGTTATCTGTGAGGATGAATTTGCTCCTGAAAACAACCAAAACAACAGGAAAGGTCAGTGAATCCACCTTGGATGTGTGGTACTTTTCCCGGTCCCGTTGTTTATTTTAAATCTAACCTGGTGCTTGTGTTCGCCGGTAGATGAAGGGAGGAGCAGCGGGGTGTCGGAGGTTTTCGGGACGGTGCTGACTTTGCTGTCCGTGGTCTTCATCCTCTTTACCTTCCCCTTCACGGGCTGGATGTGCGCCAAGGTGACCTGATACAAAACAAACCTTTAAGTGTTTTACCTGAGCATATAATCTTAGTAAAAATGCAGACAAAGCTATTGTAAACTCTTATGAAGAAAGGTGTTGCTAATGAGGAAGGATTGGTCAGGTAGTTTCAGTGCAGATCCACAAAGTACAACATGGAAATAAGGATGTTTAGTGGGGGAGACCAGGATGGTTGGAACATTTCTGACATTTCTGTCTGTATCTTAGCGTTGTTTTAAGCCAATGCATTCAAACTGTGATACAAACTAAGTATATGTGTCTGCTATTAAAGGCTGTAGAAGTTACCCCTGCAACACAAACAGACTACTCATAATTTAGTCTCAAACATTAGTAGTGAAATGTTACAATTCACCCCATAGTCTGGGTTGTTTGTAACACACCCTGGGGTGAAATGTAACATTAAAAAATCAGGATAATGACAAAACTTTATTGATTGGAAGCTTTTTATTGACCAATTTAAAGGCATTTTAACATTACTGGTGTGTTTGAGCCTATATGTTAGTTACTGCCAGTCCTAGAAGTGATGGACAACGTGATGAGGTACCCCCCGGTCAGTCTTTCTCCTTCAAGATGAGACATACTGAATTTTAAAGAAAACATGTAGATAATAAAAAGTTTGCTTGGAGGAGGTTTTAATACTTTTCATTGTTGTTACAACTAACCCAGACTCTTGTCACCAGGAATGAGCTTACTTTACAGCTAACAGCCAAAACTTTGGCATGAACAACTTGCAGGAAAAATATCTACAGACACACAAAAAACGTGATTTAAGTTTGATGAGTTCAACTACAAAGCAGGCAATGCTATCATTAAAGTGTCTGAATTAAAAACGACTTTCTTATCTCAAATTTAGATTTTGTTTCTCTTAAAATTGGTGGAGTCTACCAAAGGATCCTATATGTACACATGTGGAACAAGAACTAAACTAAGCATGTGCAGAGTGAGTCAGGTGATTTGTAACTTGATCCTGATTGGAGAAATTGGAAGTGTTACAATTGACCCGTGTTACAACCATCCCCGGTCTCCCCTTCTTGAAATAATCTGGTTTGAAAAAATAAACTGTGAACTGATAAACTGGAAACAACATTCAGAAAAATCATGTCTGCTTCAGGTGATCCAGGAGTATGAGAGAGCTGTGGTCTTCAGACTGGGACGTGTCCTCAAAGAAGGAGTCAAAGGACCTGGTACAAAAAAAAAAAAGAGAGACCAATCTGATTTTTTTATTTCCTTTAACATCAGTTTGGATCTTAGTATTTGTAAAAATCTACTCAGAGATTCTGTGTCACTGCAGGTTTGTTCTGGATCATCCCCTGGATAGACGTCATTAAGAAAGTCGACCTGCGGACTGTTTCCTTCAACATACGGCCACAAGAGGTCAGCAGCAGCTCAGCCATGAGTGACTCAGCACTTCACAGTGCTTTACCACAGACTCCTGGTTCCTATCATCCTCTGTGTATCAAATGTATGTCCTGAAGTGAGCCACAAAGAGCAGCACAGAGGCCTTATTTCTTCTGTTTACATCCCCCTCCTGCTCAGGTTTTGACTGCAGACGGGGTGCCATTAAAGGTGGATGCTGTGGTGTTTTACCGGGTGGTGGACCCCTCTCTCTGGGTGACACGTGTTGAAAATGGTTACAAGGCCACAAATACACTGGCTCAGACGACACTGAGGGCTGCACTGGGGGCACACACTCTGACGGACTTACTGACTCAGAGGACGAGCGTCGCTAAGAGGATGGAAGTGAGTCAAATATTTCTATCCTCGTTTTTTCAGGTGTAAAGAAACAGGAAAGACTTGGAAAGCTAAAAGTTTATCTACAGACTTCATCTCTGTGCAGGTACCACTTACATCCAAGATTTTTCTGTCCATTTGTAAGGATTATGTCTCCACTGAGCTCAACTCCGCATGACAACAGGGGAGATGTGGAGGTAAAAAGTTTGTGTGGGGATTCATTTTACCTGCTTTGTCCTGTAGGTGGTGCTGCACTCTGCGTCAAGGCTGTGGGGGGTTCAGGTGGAACGGGTGGAGCTCAAAGACCTGACCCTGCCTGTCACTCTGCAGCGCTGCATGGCTTCAGAGGCTGAGGCCGCCAGGAGGGCCAGGGCCAAGGTACCTAAACTCAAACGCACTTTTTGAATCTCACGAGTTCAAGTTCAGATCAAAGATTGTTCTTCTCTCTCCAGATGATCGTGGCTGAAGGAGAGGTGAAGGCTTCTCGGGCTTTGAAAGAGGCGGCGTCTGTACTCTCACCTCTGGCTTTCCACCTCAGATACCTGCAGGCGCTGAGCTCTGTTCAGAGCAGCGCGTCCATCGTGGTCTTCTCCCTCCCTACAGAGCTCCTCAACATGTTCTTCTCTAAACACTGTAGCTTCACACAAGTGAGGGAGCTCAATGTAAGAAAGGTCGACTGAGACATACACCAGAGTCCTAGAAACATGGTTATTATCTTCTTTTACAGAACTGTTTGTATTTGTTAAAAACAGTGAATTTCTCTTGATTTATAAAGACACGCTGTTACTGAAGAAGAATTTATGTTTATATCCAACTTTTAACATTTCTTTTGGATTTTTGTCGCATTTTTGGGTGTTTCAGAGCTTCACTTCCCAAAGAAATGAAAAGAGATAACCTCTTAGCGTCCTCTAGTGGACAAAAAGTAAAATTCAAAGTCTGTTTTATCTCCACTCTGCTGAATCCCTAACCCTATCATCAGTTTTACAGCTTTGAGGGATCGGATGCGATCAGAAACTCATCATACAGACTCCAACTGTCTGTAAATGGAAAAGTCGCTCCTCCTATGATCATTACCTAATAGTGCAGACACATGAATATGGTCAGGTTCAATGGTTCAGCCGCGATTATCTCTGCAGCTTTGGCTGAACCTTCTTATTATAGAATATCCAGAGCGCGCTGACCCCCTGACCTTTTGACCCCAGCTGCGGAAGCTTCAGATCGTCTTGTCCGCAGAGCTGACTCCTCTCTATCTGAACCAAAAACGGACCACATTCCCACCTTTCCTTCCCCTGACCTAGATCTCAACAAACTCCAACACCACACCTGCAGCTTAGAGCGACATTAAACCATTTAAGTGATTTTATTGGAATCACGTTTGGCTGATGCAGCGCTGATGTCAATAAATTCCTCGTGCTCAGATTACAGATTACGGATTACGAAGAAACCTCTGGTACTCTTTGTAAACCTCCAATCTCCTTTACAGTAAGTCACTCTTACTTTCACTGACGTGTCATGAAGAATCCCTGACTGTGACTGTGAACTGATGTGGAGCTTAATTGACGGTATTTGTCTCAAAGTATACTAAAAAAAGTGCTGATCATTCACATCAAAATGTATCAAAATGTTATGTGTAAAGTATTATATCACCAAGTATGATCTTAGCCTTTATAAGAAGTATTCACGCTTTTATGAAGTTCGCTGTTTCATATCATCACTTTAAAGTTCAAGCGTTGAAATTACAAGAATTTACTCTACAGTTCATGAGAAACCTCAAGTCGAGTTAAAGATGAAGTTGTATTTAAGACGTTCAGTGTTTCACCCGACATGTGAAGTTTATCGGCCTCCTTTGCTCTCTTGGAGCTGGTCCACACCCTTGTCCATCACCAGGTCATGTGACCAATACGAGGGCGTGACCTAACAGGTAAGCTCGTTAACAGGCCAGAACATAATGACCTTTTGCTGACCTATATCCCAACTTGCCCACCAGCCAATCACCACGCAGGACGCTGAAATACATGAGAAACACCACGAACGAAGAAAAACCTCGATTTATACTTTTTCTCTGAAGTTCCTCATTTTTATGAAAATTTTCCTTCGTTCTAGGAGCGTTTTGTTTACTTCACTGATTTCAGTGTAAAACTCAGTTTGCCAATTTATGATTACTCAAGTAATATACAATAATATATGTTGTAATATATAATGTTTGTATCACTAGGTCTATATAATTAAGAAATAAAGCACTGATGAACGATAAATGATTTGAATCTGTTTGTTTTATTGACTTAAATGTCACTTTTTAATTATTTTTTCTTTAAGTTTTCCTCCGTTATATTTATTTCTGACCTTTATATCCTCCGTTTTGTGTCCTCTGTGGAGCTCTTTGAATTGCCTAGTTGCTAAAATGTGCTGTGTAATGAAAGTTGAGTCCTTTCCAAAATACTGCATTTATGAAAAATCTTACTGTAAAAGAAGCTGCGTAGTTATTCTGGTTCAAATCAAACAAGTGAAAAAGTGTCATTTAGGGGAGTATCATTGTTTGTGTTCACTGACTGTTGGTCAGTCTGTTAACCTCTTACTGCCTGTGTGCTGCGTGCGCGCTCGCATTACTGTAACCCAGCTCGGCTCAGTTTCACTTCTTTTGAAGTGTTTACAGAGTCTGCCGCTGGTGCCGGCTCACTGGATGTTAAATTACATGTGTTTATGTTGAATTCAGTGAGCACAGGGCAGGATGGGCTGGGTACAGTGTGGTCAGAGTCTGAGGAGCTATTAATAACCATCTCCAGAGCAGCTCCCACTTTTACTGCACGGATTACCCACAATCAGAGATGAGGAGGACTCACGAACAGCTCTCTATATTTTCTCTCTTCACGCTGGTCTTTGTTGTGATGGAAAACGCAGGTTTGACAGTCTTTTATAGAGCCACTGTATCCTCATCCTTTAAAAGACTTTTACTCCAACATTCAACAACTCTTGAAATGAAAATCAGTGCTTTCTTCAAATTAAAGAGCAAAGAAATGTGTCATTCAAGAAAGCAAGAGAGACGGGATGAAGGCGAAACCTAACAAAGTACTTTTGATGCATCAGGCTGAAAAATCTGCCTCTATTTCACAACTTCTTGAACAAAGAATATTATTGTGAAAAGGTTCAAATTAAAAAGGATGGGTGATTATAATTTGAGCTTCATTTTCTATAAGTGGGGCTGAAATTTGTGTCAAACTGTGACGTGGAGAGAGGAGAGGAGAAGAGAGGAGAGCTGGGAGAGGAGCAGGAGGCAGGTGCGTTCACTTGTGTGTCTGTGAGTGTCTGTGTTTGTAAGTTGAGGGACAGGTTGTGATGATCATGAACACTGATGCGCTCTGGTCTGGACAGTTGTGTTCAGCCTGGCTCTGATGTTGAAGGATTTGCACAGATGGAATCAAACGAATCTTAATGAACATCATACCTGTTCACTTCTCTACAAACTAAAGGCAACTCCTCCCCTTCTTCTCCCTCTCCCTCTCTCTACCTCTCTCTCTAACAATCCCTCCCTCTTTCTTGCTCAGTCAGTCCCTCCTTCACTCTGCATCCAGAGCCCTTCGCTCCCTCTCTCTCTCTCTCTCTCTCTGACTCTTCACCTCGATCATTCGCCCGTTGTCTCTGAGGTTGGAGGAAGGATGCTGCCCCGCAGGCTCCTGGGTCTGCTGGGTCTCCTGGTGCTCTGCAAAGGTAAGAAAAACACCAACATTTCTCCTCACTTTTAAAGAAAACACAAACTTCTGGTCAGATTGAAAGCTCAAATCTGCTTAGAGTTCAGTTCTTATCTCAGAGGGGGGATTGATCCTGCAAGTAGCTGAGATAAAATAACTGCGTGTGTGAGCTTAAGAGAGAGTTAGAAGGGACCAACTATTTCCAGTGAACCCCACGTTGGCTCCACTTTGAAGTTAAAAATAAAGCCTGCTTCTGTTTTTGTCCGCTGGTGTAAAAATAAAGTCACAACCTCCTAACCAGTTACTCAGTTGTCCATAGGTGACTAATGTGTGTGTTGAGGTCTGGATTGAGGCCATTTCACCCTCTTGTTTTCACAGCGGGGCGGGCGGTGAGGGGATGAGCTGTTTTTTATAGCAGCCTGATCCTATTGAGGGCGGTGTCGGACTCCTGTGTGAGCTAATTGCAGAGCAGGAATCTCCTGCGGCTTCAGGGGAATACTGTCAGACTTTTTACTGAGGGGGAGGTTTCCTGTATCTGTGTTCAACAGCACGAGCCTTCGATCTGAGAGTCTGACTGATTGATTTCAACTTTAGGGTTTTGCAATGCTTCTTTCTGGTTGTCATGCTTTTAAATAGACCCTGCTTACACTTGAAACCAAGGTCCAAAAGTTAGGAGACTCTAAAATATTGATAAAAATAGATTTTGATGGTTTGCAAATGCTTTAAATCAGAATCAGAAATAGCTTATTGTTACAGTAACTCCAGTGCAAATTAAGTAGAAAGAGAAGATAAATAAATAGATAAATGAGTAAAAATAAATAACCAAAATATGAAATGTGTGTACAGTTTTACAATATACAAGTATGTACATATATGCAACACAAAATAGTAAAACAATAAAATAAAAGTTGATAAATAAACCTCATAAAGTAGATAATAACGTTAAAAGCTTTAAAGAAAACAGAGGAAACTCTGACTGGAAACCAATACTGGTCGTCCCTCTGGTAGCACTACATAAAAAACAGACATGACTCTGCGGTGGAAGTCACTGCATGGACTCAAATCCCTTTTTAAGAACCATCGTCTGTGAACACAGTTTGTTGCTGTGTTCACAACGCAGGTTAAATCTGGACCACGTAAAAAGGAAACCAGAAATATATACATGATCCAGAAATAGCAATCAATCAATCAATCAATCAATCAAATTTTATTTATATAGCGCCAACTCACAACAGTCGTCATCCCAAGACGCTTTTCAAAGAACAAGAGCAGGGGTCCGTTTCACGTAGGTGGTTCAACAAACTCTGAGTCAAATCCTTAACTCTGAGTTGATCTACTCTGAGATAGGAAACTCTGAGTTTCCGGTTTCACAACACCTGGTCTAGACCACGCTCATTGTTTGATGATCAAGAACCAACCTAATATGGGATTTGGACCATCTCATCCAACATGAGTGACAGTGGCAAGAAAAAACTTCCTTTTAACGGGCAGAAACCTTGAGCAGGAAATACAGGCACTTCTCTGTAAAAACTGTACCTTGGACACTCTTTTTGGAAATCATGGACTCTTATAAGTTTACAGTTTTCAGGAGAGACTTTGCGTACTTCAGCGAGTGAATGCTAAACAAAATCCTGCAACTTTGTGCCTCAGTTTCAACAGTTAATTTGTTTTCTTTGCACTAATTCCAACTGATTTAAAGGTTCAGATAAGTAACTAAAATCTGTATTTATTTACACTTTACAAAGTGTCCCAACACTGGAAATGGGGTTGTATACGACAGAATATCAGGACCACATTAAAGCAGAGGAGAATTCAAAGATTGAGAAAGTCCTGATGGAGATTTAATCTTTTTAGAGTTTTATTTTTGTTCTTAGTCATTTTCTCAAGAAAATAAAGTGGTAAGAAAATAATTCTCTCATGAGGATTAAGCCTCAAGAAAATCGAGCTGTACTGTTACACTTAGAAGTCATATCAATACAGAAAATAAAGTCGTAGTTTAGTCATAACTTCGAGAATGAAGTCGTCATGTTTGGAGAACTGGTGATAAAAATGAGGAATATGGAGCGTCTGGTCAGCTCCACGTTGTTATAAGTATCAGGACTCTAAAACATCTGAGGAAAAAGCTGAGACATGAGATATCCCCCTTTGACGCAACATTATGAGGTTAATCGTTGACTACGTTAATGACTTTAAATAAATCTGTACTAGGACTTCATTCTCCTGTCCTAAATTGCCATCAGCCAGCTTGTGGCACAAAGAAGAGCTGATTATTTTCCCTCACGTCAGACTCTGGACATCTGTGAGACCAAAAAAGAAAACCCTCTGGGGACACAAACCATGCAAACATGAGTCAGTCAGACTGTTTACCTTTGACCACTCACAGACTAACACTAACTAACTCCACTTCCCAGACAGTCTTTCCTAAATCTTCTTTCAGGAATTGAGTTTTTCTTTAGAGCAGCCTCTCTTCAGCCTCAAACCAACCATCTCCAGGCTGGAGACACTTTAGACAGGATCAAGTGACTCGACATATTACCTCGACTGGCACTTTAATCCTCATTGAGCTAAAGACGTCTTACTCAGCGTCATTTACTGGACTCAGGATTGATCACGGTCTGACGGCATGAATCTTAACCTCAATGTTGGATCTGTAACCTGCGTAAACAAAGAAGTGTCCACTCAGAGACATGTGTGCAGATATTTAGATAAAGAGCAGGTACATCAGATAGACTCTTTGCTTTAATTTAGGACTAAAAAACTAAAGACTAAAGCACATCCAGCTTTTATCATCCATGACTGCTGAAGTTTGCCTTCAGGTTTGAGTTGTAGAGAATGAAAATGAACGATTTCAGTCTCTTCGACAAGCTCCTGTCTCTTCTTCTGACATGAATATCTCCTGTGTTGTACATTCAGGTCAGGAGGAGAGTGGGGAGAGCGGGGAGGGCGAGTCCTGCGATAACTTCACAGACCTGAACCTGTCCCACTGCTTCATGGGAACCAGCCTGTACGTCCGGCTGCTGCTCTACACCCGCTCCAACCTTGACTGCGGCCGGGAACTCGACCACCACCACCCGTCCTCCCAGCCGCTTTTCAAGCTCCACCTTCCAACCGTCTTCGTCATACACGGATACCGGCCCACAGGAGCGCCCCCGATCTGGATCGACCACATCGTCCACCTGCTGGCCGAGCAGGAAGAGATGAACATCATTGTGATGGACTGGAACAAGGGGGCGGCAAACCTCAACTACTTTACAGCGGTGACCTACACCAGGGAGGCTGCGCAGAACCTGACCGGCTTCATCATCACCATGCAGGTGAGTTTTCAGCGTTTCAGCCTCTTTTGGCACATTGTTTTGGTTTTCAACTCACTTATTTTAGACAGACTTTGAACCTCATGAGCAGGTGGTGGAGATCTAAATTCATTGGGTGAGCACAAAATAGGCCACAGGTGGATGATTTGGTTTGTTAACAATCATCTTACTTAAATGGAATTGAATTTATTGAAGGAGAGACCCTGGAGATGTAGCATCTCATTTTCAAGGGGGTCCCTAAACTAAAATACTTAGAACTCAGGACACATTACAATACATTAACAAACATCACATTTAACAAATACAGACATTTGCTCACCCTACTACCACACACAACCCCAACCAACATAAGCCAACATACAAAGTAGATAAAACCTAGTAACAAGGAAAAATAATGTGAACATAAATGCAAAAAAGTAAAGAAAATAAATCAGATGAGAGTATAGTGCCATTCTGAAGTGATAAAAATAAGTTATTGAAGGCAAAGAAAGAGGTTATTCCAATCTGATGAGGCTTTATACTGAAATGATCTTTTGCCAACTTCTTTAAAGATTGTAGGAACAAAGAAAATGGGTATTTAATATGTCTAAAAGAGTATGGGCAGTTGTATATGAAGGGCAATGGAGATAAATACATTTAAAAAGGAATTAGACAATGGTTTTCATGTAACTTAAGTTTTTCCGCCTGCAAATGGACAAAAACATTTATACCGTTTACGTGAAAGGTATTATTTTGACAATATTAGCATAAAAATAACTGCTTTGGCTCTCAGTAAAAAGTTAAAATAGGTTTTTTGTTCATTTTTGTCTGTAAAGGTGCAGAAATTATGATTAAAACATTAAGAAACAATAAAAAAATTTGCCCCCAAATGAGATTATTTTGATTTCAGATGATTAAATCCATCAGTGAGCGAAGACAATGAGAACAAACTGTGTGTCCTTGACTGTGATGATGATGATTTTTTTAACTCTACATGTCTGCAGGAGGAAGGAGCTTCTCTGAGCTCGGTTCACCTGATCGGAGTCAGTCTGGGAGCTCACCTGGCGGGATTTGTGGGCGCCAACCTGAAGGGAAAGATCGGACGCATCACAGGTAGAAATAACTTTTACAAAAAGACCATCTAAAAGTTTAGGATCACTTATCAAAGAGCAGATGGAGGTTTTAACGGGTAAATTAAGTATTTTATATTTTAACGGTTTATTTTTGTGCTCGCAGAATCCATGAGCTTCTAACGGCTCACTGTTGCTAGGTTACTAACGTTCACCTGCGGCACTTTTGACTCCATTAGCGATATTAGTTCAGAAACTCTTCATGTTACATATTTGATGTAAAAGAAAACATTTGTACCACTGTAGAAACACAACATTTCCCAGAGAATATAACCCAAACTAATTTATCAGCAGCAGCAGTAAGTAAGTTTAAATCGACCTCTGACCTTCTCTTCCTCTCCAGGTCTGGACCCAGCTGGACCGATGTTCACCAGCGCCACAGAAGAGGAGAGACTGGACCCCTCAGACGCCATGTTTGTTGACGTTCTTCACACCGACATGAACTGTGAGCTTCAAATTCTTGTGGCGGTTATTCAAACTAGATGTCCTGACCCCATGAAGCTCCACTCTCCCGATCAGAGATGCTGTAGTAGCTCCTCCTGAGACACTCACGTTTTTGCCACAGTGTCAACAGGCAAAGTTTGGTTATCGTGTTATGGAGTTTTAGCCAATCAGAATCAAGTATTTAATCAAGCTGGGTTTTAACAGGTGGGAAACAATGGTCACACTCAAGGCTGAATCTGTATGTTTTTGTGTTTTTCATGTTCAGCTTTTGGACTCAGAGGAGCTCATGGTCACATCGATTTCTATGCGAACGGTGGAGCCGACCAACCAGGCTGTCCCAAAACCATCTTCTCAGGTAAACACACACACACACACTCAGAGGTGTGGAGAACATCTGTAAACACACCAAACATCTTTCTTCTCCTCTGGATGCGCAAAAACACCAAACAATGACTTCTCATCCTCTTACAGGTAAATCCTACTTCGTGTGTGACCACCAGCGCTCTGTGTTTCTGTTCCTGTGCTCTCTGAACCGGACCTGCAGCCTCACAGGTTATCCCTGCGCCTCCTACAACGACTTCCTGGACGGTCGGTGTCTGCAGTGCGAGGCCTTCAAACCCGCCCCCTGTCCTGTGCTCGGTAGGTAACGAATGTTAACGTGATCTTGAACCAAGAAATGAGACTTGTCACATAGTTCTGGAGATACAGGTTAAGGTTTTGTGTGTGGTCACCTGCAGGTTACGATGCCAGCAGGTGGAGAGAAACTCTGCTGCAGCTCGGACAGACCAAAGTCTTCTTCAGCACCACGGCCACGCTGCCCTACAGGAGTAAGTTAGAAATGACCTCGTATTGAAAACAGGTCGTCTTTATCACGCCTTTCACTGTTCCTACAAGATCAGCTGCAACAGTTTGGCAAAAAGAAATGACAACAGCTTCTTTTTGGTTTTGCGTAATCGATTTTTTTCCTGTCCATGTCCTCTGTGTCCCCTCAGAGCTGAGCTACAGAGTAGACATGGTCACCTGGAACCAGTACCTTCGTTGGGGGGTCGTCTATATCCGGCTGCACAGTGGCAGAAACTTTACAGAGGCTCGAGTCGACCAGTAAGTACAACACATGTAAACACAAGTAGCTTTTCTTGGGTGTATTATTTCACGTAAAAATCACCCGGCGATCGTGATGGTGTTACTAATTTTACCGATCGTGTTCCAGGGTTAAAAACAGACAGGTCTCTGTAGTGGAAATCTCAGCACGGGCTCAAAATCCCAGTTTCTGATCCACTAATGCAGGTTTAAACCGAAACCAGATATAAAGACATTTTCCAGAGCCGGTCACAAAGCAGCAGGAAAACTCCCCCCTGAGAGTTTCCTTTTGTGTTTTTCCATGATGGAGCGATAAGAGTCTTAAAGAGGAGAAAGTGCACGTCAATTAAAGCTTTCTTCTCCTCTGGATGATGGGATTAGTCGGGTTAATTTCTAGTATAAACATCTTTAAAGGTCCAGTGGAGGTAAATCTACTCCTTTAATCTGAGCCGCTGCATGTGATCGCTCACTCCTGTGGAAACACCTGGCCTACTTTCAGGGATGTCTTAAACTAAACTGAACTGTTCTTTCTGATTTGATAAATTCACAGTTATCCCGACTGTAAACCCTCCACCAGTTCAGCCTGTTCTCTCTGTCCTCCTCTCGTCTCACAGTAAGCTGCTCCGCTTCGAGCAGTACACCTCCACCCGGCTGTTGGCTCAGTTCGACGAGGATCTGCCGCAGGTTCAGAAAATCTCCCTGAGGATCAACACGGGGAACGTGATCGGACCTCGGTACAAAATCAGACTTCTGAGGATACGGTTCACCCCGCTGGACCGACCTGAGAGGTCAGAGCTCCACAGACACAGGACATGTGGATGATATGATGCTTCACTGTTGTTAAATACATCCTAAAGACTTTCTTCTTTCTGGAAAATGAAAAATTAAAACACTTATTCATGAACTAACGTTGCTGTTTTTTGTCTCTGTCAGGTCCACAATGTGCCGTTACGATATCATCATGGAGGAAAACATGGAGGTGGCTTTTCGACCTTTACCCTGCGGGTCTCGTCTTTGACTTCCTGAAAGGGCGCACCTTCTCTTCTTCTCTTTCTTCTTCTGCAGAAACACCTCAGACCGACCCAGACACAGCTGACCACCTGCTACTACAGGGTCTCCCAGCCCCTGGTTGGCCCTCCTGGTTGGATGACGACGAAGACAACCTGATTTGTACCGTGAATTACCCAGAGTACTGGAAAATTCACCTGTGGTTATGGACTTTTGAGGCCACCTGTCTGCTGCTGACGGGGGGATTTTTGGCCACGACTTAACCGACGGGTCGTGTCAGACTGTGAGATTCACGTCACGCAAAGGTCAGGGTCTGTTTCTGTCTCTGTCTGCAGATTAAGAGACTAAAACACAATAAATCCCTGTAAATCTGCAGTAATTTGCATTTTCATAAAATGCATTTCCTGACCCCATGAAAGAAATATTTCTAAATATTTTTATGTTTCACCAGGATAAAAAAAAGTCATGATCTGTAACTTGAATGAATCATTCCAGAAAGTTTATACTTTAACTTTTGGAGGACCGAAAAAGCAGCTGTGTGTGTGTGTCGAGTTTCTTTCCACGACTTTCAGAGAAAAGTGACACGTTTTTATAAAAGAAACATTAAAGTGCTTTAAAACATGAGCTGAAGTGATAAACATGCAAGAGAAATGTCAGACATGCGTCTCAAAGTGAAGAAAATGTGAAGATTTTGAACGTTTTTCGAGTTCTCGCCCCGCTCACAAATGAATTAAAATAAGAGTTGTTTTTGTCGATTTACCTGCCAAACTTTGGCCTCTGAGGGCTTTAGAAGTCAAAGAACTTCTGAAAAGTCAAAGGTAAGAGACACGGAATAATATGGGAATATCATAGATTCTTAACAAAAATGCCAGGATCGTACATGTTTGACCTGAAAACATCTGACCGGACAGGCAGGAGACGGGAAAATGTTGCAAAGTTTTGGTGCTGTAACAAAAGCCGTAATGCAAATGTTCGACTTTGTGCCTTTAAGCAGCAGCAGCTCTCAGAGTTTTCAGTTTCAGCCTGATAAAAAAAACGATGAAACGCAGATTTTCTGTCATTAAAGTTAAAGTTGAGCCTCTTTTAGCGGCTGTGACTCCAGACTGATGGCTGCTGATTTGTCACTGCCGTGATGTTTGTCCTCAGAAATAAGAAATAAGCTGTTAAATCAAAGTGTTTCTGTGTAAATGTGTAAAATTGTGAGTTTTGTATTCAAACACAGAAGATTAATGGAGTGTTTTTGTAGGTTTTTGACTCCTGAAGAAGAAGCAGGGACAGGTTTACCTTTGAGGTATTTGAGAGTTTAGGGACTTGTGTGTCAGTAAATTTGAGTTTGGACAAACTGAGCAGCTCATACTAACATTTCCTCTGATGTAAAAATGTTTTTTTTGTATCGTGTATTTTCACACATGGTTGAAATAAACTCTAGGTTTGAATCTTCGTCTGAAAAGTCTCTTTTTTTATTCTAACTTGTTAAACTTCAGCTTATTTAAGCAGCTGATTTATTCCTGTTTTTTAGTCAATATGTTGTAATTGTGTTACATTTATTCATATTTCTTGAGAGGAGAAACTTTAAAAACAGACTGGAGGAAACTTCAAACCCATTTTTGACAAACTGAAAGTCAGAGCTCGTGTCTCTGATGTTCAGTCGTCTTCTGTGGGCTCGTTTCAAAGATTTGGACCGTCTCTACATCTCATAATTACAACTTTTATCATCAATATCATAAAATTTTTAACTTTAAACAAAATTGAGTGTTTTTGCCTTATCCTTGACAGTGACATTTCATCCAGACTGCATCAAATCATTACTTGATGTTCCATT
This sequence comes from Xyrichtys novacula, assembly GCA_962446985.1. Lineage (NCBI taxonomy): Eukaryota > Metazoa > Chordata > Actinopteri > Labriformes > Labridae > Xyrichtys > Xyrichtys novacula. Next base: position 5,043,945 of record OY660883.1, read on the forward strand.
TTTAAATACTTGATCATTTGAGCTCTTTATAACTTTAAGCTCCTGTGAGGAACATTCCGTTCATCAGGTCTTTGGCGCCCCCCTGTGGACAGTCCTGGTTTATCTTGTACTTTACAAGCTTTAACTGTATTATTTTTATTAATAACCCTTCTTTTTCTGACCTCTGATGGTGATATTTATAGAAATTATACAAACTGGGCTGTATCTTCAGCTGCCTACTCTTTCACTCTAGATTCAGGTATCATGATAATCAACTATAATCAAGTCAATTTCATAAATGTCAAATCAAAACCATTTTAATCTTCTGCTGGTGTTTATTTTACATTTTTGTTTCCTTTTAATTTGTACTTCTCTGGTTATAGAAGCCAAATCTTGAAGGTTTATGAAATAATTAAGAGAAATATAAAGGAAAATTAGAAAGAGGCCATAACACTCATATTTTATGACAGTTTTTTACACTCATTAGTTTTTGTTTTTCAAAAAAATAAAAAATAAAAATTATAAAAATAATAATAATAAAATATAATTAAAAAAAGAAAAAAAATTCAAGAGTTTTTGTTTTTCTATTTTAATGTTTATCAACGTGTCTGGAGCTCCACTTTAAGTCCACAAAGAGTCCAAAGAGATGATCCCAGTATCAGTTTGCCTCATGAACTGTGTCACTGTGAGTTTAGATCCACTCCCACTGAGCAAACAGCTTCACTTAAAACCACAAATGACTCCCACATGAAACTGAATTATTGAGTCTTTTATTTATTTTGCAGCACCATCATGTCTCTAAACAGAAAGAAGGGGGACAAACTGAACTGAACTGAACATGCTGAATGGAAGAGAGTGAAAAACTAAAACAGCAACAAAAAAAAGTCAACTTCAATATCTGCACAGTTACTGATGGCGCCTCCCACATGTGAGATTCACACGCAGAGACAGCTTGGAGGATTCAGTCAATGTTTGGTGAAGATGATCAAACTCTTCATTTTCAGCGACACGTGTCAAAGTCCTGGTCACAAACGTAACACTTAGGGGGTGTTACAGTCGACGTTAGTTACAGAGAGAGACAAACAAACAAAGATGGAAGCACAGAGGAGGTGCTTCGGTAAAACCGTCACTCTCTCAGGACGAGAAATGCTTCCTTTTAAAGTGTCTGTTTTTTACTTTATTTATTAAAAACCGTCAAAGAAAGAGCAGCGATCCAAAGGTGGTACCTTCAGGGTCCGATTACCAGCTAGGACCTGCGAACAAGAGAGAGAGAGAGAGTCGAGGTCAGAGAAGAAACAATAAAAGCAGATATGAAGGATGAGAAGGGAGAAACAGAAGGCAAAAAGGAGGAAGGAGAGGAAGCAAGGAAGCTTAAAACATCAACAACAGCAGGTGAGAGGAAACATTCCTCTCCTCCTACAGACTCATCCAAAGCTTTCCTGCTGTGAAGAGCAGGAGGGCTGTTACACAACGGGAGCAAAGAGAGTTCAACGTGAGAAAAATCTGTCTAAATATGTCACCCTGAGCCCCGGATAGTCTCTGAGGGAAGGACGGGACTGAGCCGACAGCCAGGAGAGGCTTTTCTCCCTCAATTTGACGCCGTATTTGAACATTTCTCAGCATTAAACCACAAAAACAAAGTGAGTCGGCTCTGTATGATCCCTCTTTTTTAGTAAGAGTAGATAAACAGATTTCCCCTTCAGCCTTAAAATCAGACGAACAACATCTAAATTCAGGTCTTATCACAAGGATCTGCTTCTACTGTCATTTTTGGGATGTTTGCCAGTTTGACGATCACGTTTAAAAGTAAGAGTTTGAGTGTTTTTATTATTTTCCACTAAAACCAAAATCCTAAATCACTCAATGAATAAAATGTTTGATAAATAAATGGAAAAAAACTGAAAAGTTATTCCTTTAGAAACAAGTTAGATTATTCTTAAACTCTAATATTCTTATTTTTATTTCTTTAGGATCTGATTAGTTAAAACCACACACTGGTGTCTTAGTTTATTCCCCGTGGAGTATGTTAATTTTGGAGCTTTTTTTACCACCCTAAAAAAAAAAAAATTAAAAAAAAACTTTTCTTCTTGTCCACCAGGGGGCAGTAAAGTCAAGTTATAAACAGACTCATACACTGCAGTTCTGGAAAAACTGGAACTCCAAAAATTTAATGTTTAAGGGACTTCAAGAGATAAACCACAGAAATACATGTTCTGAAAAACACTTTCTTAGTGGATCAGTCTGGTAATTGTCAGAATAATCGACAGAATAATCCACCATCACAGTCTTCCTAAACTACGGTTTAGAGACGCAGTGAATACAGGTGTGTTTTTAAGAAGTTGAAATGACGTGATATATTTAGCAGCTGCTTTAATTCAGCCGGTTTTCGTTTACCTGCTGGGTTGTTGCGGAAGTTCTGTCGCCTTATTGGTCCAAGACGGTTACCGAAGCGATTGTTCCTGCGCTGATAGCCTGTGTTCTGTCTGTAGGGGGCGCCTCTTCTTGGTCGCTGCTGGATGATAAATGTCACAGACTTTCACCTCTCCTTACTGTCTCCTGTTTATAAATCCCATGACTGAAAGGTCAAGAGTCCAAACTTGAAAACTCACCATGTTTCCTTCTCGCCTCCTGTCCGGCTCATCGTTCCAGTTACAGAACTCTTCGTCCTCCATCTGAGCCGAGTCTTCCTGGTCGCTGTACTCTTGACCCGACTCACTGAAAGAAACAAGAACGAATCTGAAACTGCTACGAAAAGGTCGTATCCGCTGATCGCAGCTGATCGTAACCATTCAAGTTAATAAGTCAATTTCCACTGGCTTCTTTCCATTCAGTTTCCGTACTGTTTCCGGTGAAAATTGGTGGTGATAATCTTTAAAACAAACTAAACCAATCCAGATATTTTAAGATAAATGAAATAAAGACTGATCGTGAAGGAATGGACGTCTATATTTATGTTCTTAAAACATAAATTCATTTGGTCAAACCTCGATGTGACTCTTATTTTCTTCCCCGCTCTTATTGTGGATTCACCCCAAATCACTGGGAAGTTTGAAACCATAAAGGGGAGAATAAAACGAGTGTAATCTCACCTGACTGGGCCTTGGGGGCGCTGTGATGAGTTGCTCCCTATTATCGTGACTTTGACCCCCTCCAGCCTCTCCTGCCTCCTCCTCTCCAGGTCGTGTCTCAGATCTCCAGGGCCTCGTGCTGGCTGTGTGAACACGAGCGATAAGGACAAATCTTAAAATCTGTTCAGACAAAAAAGTTCTGGGAGCAGAGGAAAAGTTTGTTTACTTACCGGTAGAGATCCCAGTCTGGAGAAGAGAGGCTCATCATCGTCGAGCAGCGAGTTCACGTTTAGACTGAAACCTCTGAAAACCAGAAGAATAAAGTTATTACGCATCTTGAATAAGTCAGTAAGTCATTGAACAACTGTACTCAAACTTCAGGATCTGAGGCAGGAATCAAAAATCACTCCAGTGCTTCAAACTCTCACATTGAATGGTCTAAATAGTCTAAAAAATAGTTCTCTCTTCTCTTATTTCGTGATGTTTTCGACAGGATTATGAGCAGCAGATGGATGCCTGTGTTATTGTTTACGCCTGAGAATAACCATGACTCTGACCGGTTTGAACTGAATCTCTCGTCCAGCGTCAGCTCCTCCGTCTCCTCTTCAGGGAAGCCGCCTTTCTGAGGAGCTGAGAAACGCTCGTTCAGGGTGAGCCCATCGGTTCTGAAATACTGCTCTGTGAAGGCAAACAGGGACACTTTCAAACCCTGATATGTCCTGATACTTGCGGCTCATACGCAGCTCGATAAATCTCATTTCAAGGTTTAAAACTCCAGATTCATGTGTTCGCAGCGCTGACCTTTGACACTGTGCACCAGCGTGATGATTTCCTGGGCAAAAGTCCCAGTGTGCACCGCTGTCTCTCTGTACGTCCCAGAGTGCTCCAGCATCGGCAGGAAGTCCAGACGCTGACGGCCGACGTTGACCAGGTCTAGAGAGAGCTGTCTGTCCGAGGAGTAACACAGCGGGCTGAGGGAGGACAGAGGAGGTGAGAAATTACATCAGAGCGGCGGAAAAACTGGCGTCTTTTAAGGTGAGTCTCAACCTGATATTAGAAGACGAGGAGAAAAGGACTTTATCTAAATAAATAAATCAATAAAAAGACTTTTTCATGCTTTGCTGTGAGGCAGAAAACAAACTCAGTTTAGCATGTATTTTACATTTTACTAACTGAATGTCTTTGAATTAAAAAAGCTCTTCTGCCGGTAAAAGAAGTGGAATAAAAACAGGTTTACCTTCACCTGCACTTACCTCTCGAGTCCCACCACTGACAACGTTAACAAACAAAATCACATCCTGTATTCTCACTAATAAAGGGATGCTCCCCATGAAATGCACAGATACTGTTTCTTTAGAACATTATGTAAAGGGTTACGCTCAGTGCCAAAGAGATCAGATACTCAAAGGTTAAAGGTCAGGTGAAAGTTCACACTTCTTCTCATATTTGATCCGTTTAGTCTGGACTTGGATTCTCAGGTCATCAGACATGTTTCAGCTGCTGAATTGGACTCAAACCATCTTATGTTCTTGTTCGGTCGATGATTCTGGAGTTTTTCGTCGCCGTTTTGTCCACTCTTGGTCTGAAACGGCTGATCAGTCTTCTCGTTTCTTCTGCTTCAGTCTCGCTCTCTTTTTGTGTAAAATCCGAGGCCTCAGTTCCTTCTTTATGAGGTTCTGTTCAGATCCTGCAGTCTCTGTTTCTTCCTGTGATACTGCACCACCTTATACTTCCTCTTGCAGCTTGATTTGGCGGACTATTTTTCCATTTAAATGACATTTGAGGCTTCATATCCTTCTCTTTCTACTTCATCTATTTCACTCCTTCTGTTACTGGGATTATTTCTTCTTCTCCACTTCTGATGTTGTAACTTCTCCTTCATCCACACTTTGCTGTTACTCAAGGCTCCATTTTTTCAGTGGCATCAATATTTCTGTTCAGTTTCTTCATTTTATTTCAGGTGGCTTTGATTTCTTCTTCTCTGAGACTGTAGTGTCTCAGTTTATTACCATGCCAACAACCTCCACTTTTTTTTACTCCTCTTATGTTCCTCATCTTTATTTCTCCCAATACAATTATTGTTTCTCTTTGAGACAGAATTGATGTTTATTTTCATTCACACAGTAGCTCATAGATGATGTTCCTCTTCATCCATCCATTCCTGTAGCCAGTCAGACCTGAACACTGTCCTCTGGTTGTTTAATAACTTGGATGATACCACAGTGGAGAATAGTTTGAATCCTCTTCCTGAAAGACATCCCACTCCTCTGTGAGTGTTTGGCCTTATAAGGCGAGGACCGTGAACACAAGCACTCCCGACTTATCTATACGAGGCTTGATAACATGTTCAGGCCATAGTTGGAGTCTTCGTCTCCTCCTCCTCCATCACAGTAGGGGAAAGAAGTCTTCTCTGTATTTTCAGCTCCAGTTTATATCTGACACACGCACCAATCGCCTGCCAATCCAAGAAGTGCACTCATCTTGATTTCTCTCTTCATTGGTCAGCCTGTATTTTCTTCTTTGGGCCACAGATTCCTTAATTTTGGTGACATATTCTCTCCATGAAATTGATGTTTCTTGGTCGTAAAAGAATGCGAATCTCAGTTTCCACTGAGCACTATCCCCGTGAATTGTTTGGCTTCCCTCCTGAACAAGGACCACAAAGCAGATGCTTTCTCTCTTGGTTTCGGCAGCCTCCAGTTGATCTTTCTCGGTGTAACATCACAAATGTCGAGGGAAACTTCGCAAAGAAAATCCAAAACCCCAAACTGTCAGATATCAGCCCACCCAGAGGCAAGGTTTGGAGTATTCATCTGGAGAGGAGGTCCTGTGTATGTGCAGTTTTATTTAGTGTAGTTGAAGATAGTTTCAGATGTCTCCAGACAGGTCTTCGCCCTGATATGATCTCACTTAATAGAGTGACGATACCGGCAACATCCATTCAAAGGAAACAATGAAGAATCCATGTCTGGTTCAGACGTTCTTGACTTTCTTTGAGAGAAGAAATATCCACGTTACCGTCATGAGGGTCCAACTTCTCCAACCAATCCTCTCACAGCATTTAGCATTGTTGACAAATCTGCACGTTGAACAGCTGGTGGTTAAATTCAGACTAAGTCGTACATTCTCTCCAGTATTATGTCTCCTAAATATACTCTGAAACACCCCCACTGTGTTTCCAGGCTGTTCCCTTTGACTCCAATACGTCCAAATAATCCTCGTGACTTCATGTTGATCCATCTGTGCCGTAAGTCGCACTTCTGCTTAAGCAGGTTTTGTTTCATATCCACAGATCCGTTTCATCAGTGTTTCCACAGCAAAGTAACTCCACAGAAATAGTTTATCCTCAGACGAGTTTCCAGGTGGTGAGTTTCTCCTCTCTTTTGAGAAGAATGTGGAGCAGCTGGATTTTCAGGTGATGACGAATTGATTTATGACGAGGGGACATGCAGGATGATACCTCATGGCTCCTCGGTACATGAATACTCCCACTGAGGTTTGTTTTTCTTCAGCAGAAGTACTTTAGTAAAAGCAGCACTTACTTCTTCTCGATGTGGTCCCATGACTTATCGAACAAGGACGACTTCATGTTTGGATCACAAAGTTCCCATTCTTCGACACATCTTGGTCACATGATGCATCAGCTGGTACACACGGTAGATGTTGAGTCAGCAGCGGCTTGTAGAGAGGACACACATGAGGCAGAGGTCCAGATCTTGAGCAGTTTTTCCCGATAAATAAAAATGATTGTCAGCAAAGCCGCTTCCATCCGCTGAGCGTTTTCTTCTCTTTCTGCAGCTTTTCATGAGCATCAAAAGAGAAGTGTGAACTTTCACCTCTCACCCTTGGTAATTTGTGAAAAAAATACTCTACCTGTTTTTGTGAACGGGCTGGCTCATGTCCACTTTGATGGTTAGCGTTTCCTCCGATACGGCAGTCGAATTATTCATTTTCTGATCTTTCCATTCACGTAAACGCTGACGGGGCATTTTAGGGTCCAAGTCAACAACCGGTGGGTTTCGGTCCAAACTTCGAGGTCTCTCCTGCTTCCATACTTGAACTCTGTCTTCTTCCACCCAGTTGGGCTCTGCTTCGACGGGGTCCTCATAATCGTCTCTGACAGGTTGGTACCCAGGTCTTAAATCTTTCTCTGGGTAATCTTTGTATCCCTGGGAAGACTGGTGTAAATGGAACTGATTTCTGGGAGGTCCAGTTTTTCCAAATTGACCACGATTTGCACGCCCTCTTGCTGGGCGGAAACCGCCCCTCCCCCTGTGTTTCATGGGACTATCTCGAGCGCCATAACTCATGGGGCTTGGTCTTTTTTCGGGGGCCCTCCTACTTTCATTGTAGTCAGAATTCCTCCAATCAACTTGAAAATTATGTGGTCTGGTGTCCACTCGACTTTCCAACCTTTCCGACATCCTCGACCGCTCCTGAGAGGAGCTCACTGGACGTGGACTCCTCTGGCGATCAAAGTCCGAGTCGTGATCTCCACGCGTGTTGAAATGTTCCCAGTGTGACGGCTGTCTTCTGTCCGAGATGCCGTGATCGTGTTCGATAACGACTGGTCCCGAGAGCCGTTTATCTCCATGAGGGAGGCTTCCCTGCGGCTCTCCTTGAAACCTATTTCTGGGCGAGTTCATTGGGTAACGCTGTTCCCCAAAGTGCTCCTCATTCCTGTACCTGTGACAGCATAAGAGGAAGTGACACGGTTCAACAATCATTCATGCAACTCATGTCTTTACATCTGGTTCAAAACTTACACTGAAGTGCTTTAAGGAGACCTATTTAGCTGATTTGTATTTAATATTTTTAAAACAGCAGATACAGGGAAGCTAACTCCAAAATGTGCAGGAATTTGTCAAATAATACAGAAATGAGTGTTTTTTATAGATGCCAGTGTAAAATAAATTAAGAGTTTTGTAAATCATGTGAAGTCTGACATACTGAAAAATGAAGATTAACAAAATAGGCCTCCTTTAGAAAAAATGTCTGATTCAGCATTTTACACAGCGAGATGAACAAATACTTCATTTAGACCTACAACTTAAACGCGTTTGTAACACACAAAGCAGGAATTTCAGGGACTGAAAGAATATGAAATGCGGGAAAATTTTTAACCATGCAACGTGCTTTGTTTCGGATAACGCAAATTAATTTTTGACCAATCGGGGAAGAAATTTGCGCTACAGGTGACCAAAAAAAAGGGACGAGAATCGTTTCAGCTTTCTTCATTTCCGTTATTTCACTGTGACAGTGCAGTGCAATTTACCCCGGCTGATCGTTGTCCTCCATTTCTCTTCTTTGCCTTTTAAACTGAGGGTTCCTCTGTTGATGTGAATCCTCCCAGTGTTTGTCTCGGTTAAAACCCTGAGTGTTCCTCCTTCCTCTTTCCCTACCTGCTCCTCCTCTTTGGTCATCTGAACTCTCACTGGGACTGAGGTCTCTGAACCTCCCTCGGCCTCTGCCCTGCCCTCCTCTTCTCCAGCCCATCCCTGGCTCTCTCTCTTGGTGGTCTACGCCTGACCTTGGAGTCGGCGGCAATCTTTCTCTCTTCAGCCTTAGAGGTGAGTGCGGTGACCTTCCCCTGTTGTCGTAGTTTGGGTATGCTTCTCTAAACCCTCCGACACGTCTATCTACATCTCCTCCGCCATGTGATGGGGAAAGCCTCCTGTTTTCATACTGTGATACATCATGATGGGGTGATGGCCTCCTGTGATAAAACTCCTCCTGGTTCGGATGATGGTGATGCCCAAACTGTCGATCATCTCGGAAGGAGGGGGATCTTCTATGGTCCTCTGGGTGCATGTCCTCCCTGGTATACTTCCAGCGTTCTTCAGGAGCTTCTCTGGGATGGTGGTGGTGGCGGTGGTGTTGTCTCGGATCCATCTGTTCCCCGTCCAGTTCTGCTACGACTTTGTACGGATCAAAGCCAGGTTCCTCCCACGGAAACCTCCTGAGAAAGTAAACATTGTGAAAGAGATATGTCAGACGTGGTATTAAAAAGCGTCCACATTTCATTAGTTACAAAACACACAAAAGCATATCAACAAATATAGATGTGAAAATTAAAAAACCGGGATGTCTTTACCTGTAGTGTGGCGACCGAGAACGTGGTCTCGACATTTTGTTAACCTGTAAAGAAAGAAGACTGCTGTTTGAGATAATCACCATGATATGTTAAAGATCTTATACAGATTAGACTGTAATTTACCAAACTGTTAGCAAGGCAAAGAGTTGAATAAGTGTGCCTTCTGTTGGCACTGAGTATTCATTTAATTTTAACTAATTTTGAAGTCCTGTTATGTTCAAAATATTAGGAATGAGTGCACCAGCAGGCTTAAAACGAAGTTCATCAAATCTCTTGCAACGACCCACTCTGGCTCAAACTAAATAGAGTTCACAAAGCCCACGAAAGCTCATAGCTGTGCCCAAAACAAAACTAAACACCAACATAAACAAAAGCTGGAAACAGGGAATCTGGGAGGCCTGTTCATGAATCGTCATAAAAAAGCAGTTCGGTCACAGAAGTATTTAAAGAGAGTCGTCGTCTCCCCTCCTTTCACATAGCACTGACAGCTCAGAGCTGACAGCTTCATTTACAGAAAACCTGAGAGCGATCTTCTCCTGCAGGGTGAGGACAGGAGGACTCTTCAGGAAATTCAAACCAGCTCTGTATCTGAGTGGTATCTGACCACGACTGAGCACCCTCACATCTTTCACACTTTTATCACTTATCTTGTAAAGAAGCCGTCCTGACATTTTATGTACTGGCTTAATGACAGTCCTTTTTCCTGTTTATACTCCCAGCTGTAATTTTCAGCTTTGAGAGGAGCACAAAGTTACACCCAGCTGGTGCACTTTGCTCCTATGAACTCAATATTTAACAGCAGAGAATTTAACCTGCACAGGGTATCATCTGAAACAGCTGACTTTGAACAATAATTGACAACGAACAGGGTTGAAGGTTAGTACAATACAAAAACAAACAACTCGTAACACCGAGTTAGACACCCCATCGAGAGATGAATGTTGCCGACCGCTTGCTTCTCTAGTTATACCAACTTTAGTAACGACTGCAAAACGCCACTCTATAGCCACAAATAATACTCAGAACAGCATCTAACTTCATCAACAGTACATATAGGGTCCCAGTCATAGTACTAGCCACTAGGGCTGCAGCTATCGATTATTTTAGTAATCGAGTACTCTATCGATTAATCTGTCGATTAATCGAGTAATCGGATAAGAAATGTTTTGCTTTCACTGTAATACTTTGCATTGAATCACGTTTGCCTCATTAAAAACCATCAGTAACACACAAAACTGAAATAGGCCAGGTCTTTCAAATGAATATTTTTACTGCATAAATCAGGAACCAAAAGTTTTACATTTTACCATGTAGTTCACATGAAACTACTGAAGGCAAGGTCTGCAGATGGTCTTTTAATTGCTATGGTAATGATCTTTGCAGTTTTCACTAAACCAGTCACAACTATTTCCAGGCTTTGGATCTAATTTTACTTGTTTAATTAATAGGCTGAAATAATATAATTCTTGGATACTAACATAATTTGACAAGCAAATGTACATTTATTCAATATATAAAAGTGTTACATTTTTATTTACATGTTGTTGTGTGTTGGTCATTTTGCAGCCCTCTGCTGCTCATCACACGCCTAGCAGGTGGTGTATAGCATTATCACCATGGATACACGGATGTTTGTGTGATTTTTTTCATCCACTGCCGCCCGGTTTGTGTCGTGTAGATGTTGATTATGAAAACACTTCGCAATAATTTGGAAACGTGAAGGGGGAGCTGCTGCTGCCCGGTGTTTACGGTAAATAGACGCAAACACTGACCAAGTGGACGCTTCGGTCTCCGAAAACGCCGAGACAAATTTACAAACAGCCACTATTTCAAACAACTGGGCTCATAATCGTGATGTAAACACTTACTTTCTCGCTAGAAAAAATATTATTATTGAATGAATTTATATAATTTGTCCGGTATGCAGTCGTTCTATGTAGCTTGTGGTAGGACTATTTAAATTTTCCCGGCGCTGCGTCCGGCCGGCACGAAATGCATTCTGGGGTATTTAGTATGTATGTGTGTAAACGCTCGGGCAGCCGCGGCATTCTCAAATCATCTTTGAGTAGTCAGTAGGCAGTAGCTACTGCTTGAGTAGGTAAGTAGATAGCAGGCAGTATGCCATTTCGGACACAGCTTCTGTCTGTCCTCGTTTCCCTCCATGATTGAACCAAACGCGCGGCAGCGGAAGGAGCGGAAAGAGCACGCTTCTGCGCAACAGAAATAACCGTCCGTGTCAAACACCGTGCGCTGCACATGGTTCCGGATTTAAACGATTCCTCGAGGCATATAATTTGCCTCGAGGAATTTTATTAATCGAGTTACTCGAGTTACTCGAGTAATCATTTCAGCCCTACTAGCCACCAAACTTTTTTTTAGCTTTGACTAATTTCTTTAACAAAGAGACTAAACACAACTCACCTACTCTCTTCCAGCAGCAGTCTGTTTGTTTGAGACCTCAGGCCAGTCCATTACAGACTGCTGCGGGGTGACGCAGCTCAAGGAAGAACATTTATGATCATTTCTTTATCATTTGCTTTAAGTAATAATAATCATATTAATCATTTTACACTGCAGACATGGTAGTTCTTCTGCCTTATTGTCTCAGTCTGATTGCATTTCAATGAAGAAATAATCATAAATGTTCTTCCTTGAGCTGCGTCACCCTGCTGCAGTCTGTAATAGACTGGCCTGAGGTCTCGCTACAAACAAGCTGCTTAAAAAAAGCTTTAATATTCTGACAAATCAGCAGCATATAAGAGTTAGCTTGCAATATTTGATGGGCTGCTACGTCTCCCCGCCTCCGACAAGGCAAGTAGCCAATCAGAGTTTGGAACCTATGACTGACACGTACAGCGGCCAATTACAGTTTAAAGAATCCTATACAGTCTCTCAGTACACACCCCTGTATATCAAAGTTATTATTTGTAGCATTTAACCTGAAATTTTTCAGTTATTTGCTCTTATTCCTCCGTCCACGTAAATCAAACTCTAACGCAGCACACACCCCTTTCTCCTGTGTCAGAATTAATAAACGTTGTTAGCTAAGACCTGCAGATAACTGCTGTGCACACTCAGTTCTCCGAACTAAACGGCTGAATCCCTCCAAAATATTCCGACAAAACAAAGTTTACCTATAAAACTTAATTCCTTTAAATCACCACCAAAGAAAGCCCCCCTGTCTACCCCACAGGAACACCCTGAGCCCGGCTAACGCTAAAGCTAACATGCGCAGAAGTCTTCTTACCTTCGTCCAAGGCACGCGCCCGTGACCCGCAGCTAACGGTCGCTAAATTCGGATAAAACCAACGATTAAATACCGCAGTAACGAATATGTAATAAATATGTAACCCAGTTTTTCTGCTAGATATAACAAAAGTTAGCCAATTGTGTCTTTTTCCTTTAAAAGTCAGCAAGAAAATGGCTGAGTTCATTTATGCTAACAACGTTTCAACAACCGCCGTGATTCAGATGGAGCACTTCCGCTTTGGGGTTTCAGAATAAAAGTACAGTCTCTCGACAAAGTTATCATACTCGCTAAAGTGTAGAATTAATATATCGGATTACTATTTATATGCAGGATTGTGTTTAAATTTATAGTAACGTACACGTACCGTTATTTAAGTGGCGGATCTTTTTTGTGTCTAACAGACGAGACGTTAACTAAAACCGTTACCACTACGGAAGCCTTAAACGGCCATGCATCCAAATGTTTGATTTAATTAAATTTAAGCGATATCAGGTAACAAATGTATCTTTTTTTCCTGCCATAACTGTGTTACTTTTCCCATTCAAATCAATAAATTATAGTTTTTGTGTTTATTTTTTGTTTTTCTCAAAACGTTTTTCTCCACATGACAGACTGTATTATGTCATGGTGGGTTAATTATTATTACCTGGAAATCCAGCCTTTTTTTTCTTTTCTTAAAGGTACAATGTGTAGTATTTAGTTAACAGAACAGACCTTTTATGAATAAAATATGACCAAAATATGTTTACATTTGTTTGAATTACTGGAATATGAAAATTTATTTGTTTTGTGTTCTGAAAATGAGCCTTTTACATTTATACATTGATTTTTTTTTTTTTTTTTGTAGTGGGTGGCCTTGCAAGATATGTGGGTCGAAAGGTGCACTGGTCCAAATGACTAAAAATAGTCTTATCCCCCATAATTTTCATACCTCATTTACCCTACTAACTTAACCTCCATTTCATACATCCACACTCAGCACCTAGTGCATCGCTTGTGCACTTTGTAAATATTTCTTTTACACTTTTGTCTTTAATATTTTGTTTTTCATCCTTATTTCATTGTATTCCTCTCAGTACTTATTGTGTGTTTTATCTGTACTCCTCTGAGTCGAGCAGTCCTCCCATCCAGGGAATTTCATTGCACTGTTGACCTTGTTTAACATGCACATGACAAATAAACAAATCTTGATCTTGAATGTTGAATTAAAAGTCTCTTTCTCAAGCCCCTGTTCCCTTCACTATGCATTGCTCAAGTACTTCTCCATATGCCTGCACGATATGAGGAAAGTACGACGTGTAAAAACAGGGCTCAGTGTATCAAAAGAATGCAAAATGCACTCCAAGTTTTGCAGATCAGTTTTAATTTCAGTGCAGCATAAAGTCAACACACAGTGAGATATGATAAATCAAAGTGGCTGCATTGGTTAAGCCCTGCACTACACTTCTGTCATATTTCACATATCATGAATGTCAAAGACTATACATCTTACACGGGTTTGTCTCTTTAACATCTCCCTTCAGTTCCTATCTGTTCACCTTTATTATTATTTTACATTTGTTCATTCATCCAGCTCACTGACACAAATGGCTTGATGAAGTTTTATTGTTTCTTTTTCAGCAGTTATCCATGCACCACATCTACAATGATATATTCCACCAAGCTGCAGTGTCACAGAGTTAAGTACTATTAGGATAAACGTTATGTCCTTTATTTTGACTTCATATACACGGGGACCCAGGAGACCCTCTAACAAATGAGCTTCAGCAGAATCTGGAGGAATAATAATAGTGAATATGAAGAGAGGTGAAGCCAGCAGGAGGGTCAGAACTGAAAAGAGTGCAGCAGTCAGCAGCAGTGAAGCGTTTTCTGGATTTGATGTGGCACCAAAGAGGAGAAACAGAGATGCTTTCCATACATGAATGAGATTATAAGGAACAATCTGTGCACCTGGACTTCTGCCCCACTGTTCCTAACCCACAAACAAGACTCGAGGGGACTTTCATCGGCCCATTTAGCTTAGTGTTGAACCTGGCACAAGACCCCAAAAAGGACTGAAATAAAATAAAAAAACCTCTGAATTCAGAAAAAGATAAAGTCCACCTTCTGGGGTTAAATTATAAAAAATCTAAGTTTTCAGAGTAATTTGTTGACTCTTAGAACTGGGAACACTTTGATTTTTTTTAACGCCAAAGGTCAGAGCTGAAAATTTTAAGTCTTTGGCTCTTCTCCTCTCGTTTTAGACCAAGTCTGACATGTCAAGCACAAACAGAAAAATTCAAAATAAATAACTCATAACTCTAACGCATGGAACAGAAGAAAATATCCTGAAATACTCAAAAAGAAAATCACAGTTTGGTTGGTATATGACCTTAAATTTGAAAAAAAAAAAAGATTAGTAATGAACAAAACAGCATAATTGGCACCAGACTGAAGATATGGCGATAGTGAAAATTAAAAAAAAGTACAGAACTAAGCATTTGAGATTGAAATTGCTCTGAGTTTGGTTGATGGCTGGTTTATTTTTTAGGCTCTCTTCACTTTTTAAAACCTGGCTGTGGCTCAATTCAGTGTTTTGGGGCCCCACAGAGTCTGTGGAAGCTTTTCCTTAACGGTAACCCAAACTTGCTTTAAGAATTCCCAGTTCCCCTGTCACTTGTTCCCACCCCGCAGAAAATCAAACACAGACTTCTTCACTTCTCTGCTTCTGGAGTGAGGGTCTTTTACAGGCCAAAGTGCACATGCTGGATGACGCACAGATGGGACATGTTTGACTGCACAGAGGTTTAAGGCCTCAGAGGTGATGAGCTGTGAGGTGGTGGACGCCGTTTCACACCAGAGTCTGTTCTGAATCGGTGAGGTATATTCTAGTCGGGGGGATGAGCTGAGGGGGGAAAACAGGCGTCATCAGAGCAGTGAAACACATCTAATGTTAGTGCTCTCTATAAACTGCAGCTAGCGTGGTTACAGTCAGTGCCAGACAAATACACAACACACTGTGTCAACACGTTCCTGATACAAACGCAGGACATTTGACTTTTCTTCCCCTCCCAGGTTTTCTTCATATTCTTGCTGTTGGTAGTTTCACCTCCACAAAAACGTCCACGATGAGCAGCAGAGAAACAAAGCAGGAGGCTCAGAGTTTGGATGGTGATTTCAGATGTTCGTAGTTTTCTCCAGAGTCATGACGACAGAGAAAGAGTCGCTGTCAGCAGTAGAGCAGGTCAGAGGTGAGATAAAGACACAGGAACCATCAGAAACACCGACAGAAAGAGAGAGAGGAGCTCTCACACACTGTTCAAGTACACAGCTACAACCATTGACAGCTCTACTAGCTAGTCCTCACTGAAGATGCTACACAGGATTTACACCACAGTGTCTCTTTTTTTTACAGCGTCCCTCCAGATTATCTGCTACAGAGCCGCCCACACTCCTCCATCCAGGCTGATCTATTTACACTTTTACAAAAGCAGAGATGAGAGATTGAAGCGGATGATACTGAGGTGAAGTTTGAGGCAGCACAGCGGGGCAACTCTGGCTCCAACATCTGCAGATATGGAGGAGGCGAAATCCGAAAAAGTCATGAGAAGATGTTGCCATGACTCCGGGGAATTCTGCGTGATGGTTTCAATGCAGATTAATGCAGAAGTTTTATTTAAATAAGTAGATTAATATGCACACATTTGAGCCTCTAGCCTGTTTAGTGCACTCATGCCTGTTTCACAAGTTTCGGCACCTGTGTTTGAATCAACCGTCACACTTCTCCCCTCTTTATCTTCATTTTTAAAGCTAACAAACATGCATGAAAGCTAATCCAGATATTCGCATGGTTTAGTCAGGACGTGCTGTGTGTGAGAGTCAAAAAGTCCCGTCTGCACTGCCTCAAAGAAGAGCCAAAAGCTTTACTGCTATGCAAGTTTAGTTTTACAGGTGTAAGGTGAGTTATTCAGCATTTGTTTTCTCGTGACGATGAGTCTTGACGTCATCGTTGTTGCAGACAGAAGTGATGATTTCTTGGTATTTTTCTCCAGGCCCCTGTTTCGACTGAACTGGGCAGCTCTTCTGCTGAGAGAGAAAGAAGAAGAAGACAGTGAAAGTCAGATGTTTGAAGTTTTAGGGGTGGCGCATGAGTTACAAAGTCTTTTAAAGCTTAAAAAAAACACCTAAAAGTTCACAGACACAGCAGAGTCGGAGGTCTCTACCTGGCTACTGGACGTCCAGTTTGCTCGGGCCGACGCTGTGGATGAGCTGTGAGGATTCAGAGGCGGCGCTGTACGCCTGAATCAGCAGGTTCTTGTTCAGATCTCCGACCCCGCTGCCGGCCTGCATTTTAGGGTACGGAGGTGTTTCTGCAACCGGACGCTGACCTCGTCCGTGGGCGTCCAAGTCCATCAGCTGGTCCAGGGGGCAGCCGTCCGTCCCCTCAGTGACCGGTGAAAACTCGTGGGCACTCGCCTGCTCGTCCCTGGACACAGGACTGATGGAGACAGATGGAGAACTTAAAGACACAATGATGACAGAGACAGGACATGTTGTTTATTTGCACTTTTCAAAACACAGCTTCAGTGTCAGTGTTCAGGTTTGGTTATGGAAGACGTGCCACGAAGACGGATCTGGATGAAGACAAAGAAGGAGTACTCTGCTCATTTTCAGGCTTTAAATCGACCTCGTTATACTTCTGCAGCAGCTTTACATGATTTTCTTTTCTGACTGATGTCTGATGTCATTTCAGCTACTGTTTATTTCAGCCTCTCCAGCTCTCAAGTAGCTTTATCCTCTGTTGCCAATGCAGCAGCAAGTCTCGGGTCTTTTCCACATTTTCTGCAAGAGATGGCTGTAAATATCTGAGAGACAAACACAGACGTCTCACCTGACATCCATGGACTGGACTCCGTCTGACAGCTCGTCCATGCAGCTCTTGTTCTCCAGGGGTCCCAGCATGATGACGGGGGCTTCAGCCGGAGTCGCTGCCTCCTCCTCAGAGGGGACCGCAGCCTCTGCTCTCATGTCAGGCACTGAGGAGAAGTAAATTTCACAGTTAATTTATTCTGATGTATGGTACTGAGGATACTGACGTGTTTCATTTCCTCCCGTGCTGATCCAAATGTCCTGATACGACCCACTTTCTGTCAGAGTTCGACGAGTGCTGCAGTGGACTCAGTGTTTGTCTCCCTGAAGATTAACCACAAGGAGGCGCTGTTCTCCTGCCTGTCTGACACTGCTGAGTCACACTGCAGCTGAGACGCTCATCCGATTCAATTTAGGGGAAGCCGATAATAACGGAGGAGGAAATGAAGTTTTACCATAACCAAGAGCCATAAAGCTGAAAAAAGGCGCATGAAAACTCCATCTGTGTGCGACCTCCACCCTGACACAGCTGCAGAAACTGAACACACAAACACACAAACACACTAAAGACCCCGCCTTCAGAGACGAACCACGGCGCACTCATGCAAAGTGGATCTTCTGAAGAGCTTAAACTCTGCTGAAATGCACATCCGCTCCACATAACCTTTAACTGCTGTTTGAAAGCGCCTTCTTAAACACCGTGAGTCTTAAATAGTGTTTTGATTAAGTCGGCTCGGTTTTGAAAATAAAGTCGTAATGTTGTAAATAAACAGTCACTACTTTAGTCAGAGATTAGCGTTTATGTTACTGCTGTTTTAAAGGGGCATACCCAGTGAGTCGCCTGTCACCTCTTTAAAAAATGAGGAAGATGAAGTGAGAAATGAAGTTCGGCTTAAATTTAACAAGCATCTCCATGTTAGTTATCATCTTATTATGAGCGTCTCCATGTTCATTATTCTGGTGAAGGCTGCTGGCTGCTCTTCTGATAACCTATCCTCTTCAAAACAGGTCGACTGGTCACCAAAACTACGACTTTACTGCGACTTAACTCTCATAACATTATGACTTTATTCTCGTTCACTTTTCGTCTTTTGACCAGGTAGTTCTTGTAATAACAACTTTAATCTCAAAACACCGTCTCTCTAGTTATATTATGACTTCATTCTTGTAATGTGACAACTTTTTTTCTTAAACTCTTCGTATTTTACTCCTCTGCTGTGGCCCTGCTTCTACCTCACAATAGTAACACTTTTTTTTTTTACTCACTGTTGAATTTGAAAATCTCCTAACTCCAGAGTTATCGTATATTTCTGTGGTACTGTGGTGGAGTGACAGTTTCATCCTGATCTTGATTTTGTTCAGAAGATGGTTGAAAATTAAGTGGAAGTCAAGGACTCCTGATTTTGGTTTTTATCGTTTAATTTTTAATTTTATTTTTTTACCCTAAACTCTGAAACCTTACTCATGATTAAAATGCTTCAATTTCAAATATTTGACTCTTTGGTATCCCTAAAAGTTTGCCTCGTTATAGTGCAGCTCTAAAAATAAAAGTTTTCATATTTTGGATGATTTATTTAAAAACTGGGTTCAACTGTTTCTCTTTTTAACTTTATGTTTACAGTAAATAATTATCTTTTAGCTGTAAGTTTACATTTTTCTGTTTCGTTGTGCTGTTCTATGTAAGATTCCTATTTGCCTTAATGAAATCATTAGTAAACAGGATGTTGTGTTGGAGGACGAGGACGTGTTTGATATTCACCTGCAGCAGCAGACAGAGGCTCCACTTCACTCTTCCTCGTCCTCTTCATGATCTCCTCAATTCTCTGTGAAAATCAACATCCCTCAACATCAGTCAAACACGCTCAATGTTTTTCCTTCACTTCAACATTATTTCATCCAAGTTTACAGACGTCCCATTCACTCAATCCTGCAGCATTGCTCTGATTCCATCTTTAGTGTCTGATAAATAAATCATCCATAATCAATAAAGAGGGTCTATGTTTGGATCTCTGGTACCTTCTTCCTCTGTTGCCTCTCCTGCTCCTCCTGGATGTGCATCAGCTCTCTCTCCTGCCTCTTCCTCTCCGCCTCTTTCTGGGCTCTCAGGAAGGCCTCCTCCCTCTGAAAAACAGAATTCATCTTTCTCTCTCTCTTCATATTTTTCTGTTTTTTAGTCTTAAGAGTGGGTTGGTTTTATGCAGCACCTCTTTAATTTAACACAGGGCGAGTGTTGTTGCAGTCTGACCTCTTTGTCCAGCTGCTCCTGCATGTCCTTCCATCTCTGCTCCTTCTGCCGTCTCTCCTCGTCCTCTTTGTTCCGCCTCTCTTCCTCCCGTCTCACTCTCTCCTCCTCCGCCTGCTGAGCGGCTCTCTCCTGTCTCTCTCTCGCCTCCTCCAGCCTCTTCTGCTCCTCCTCGGCCCTCAGTCTAGAAAACAGAAAGCTAAATGATCAGGGACATCGCCCATTCTTTATTATATCATTCTTTATATTCACAGACATAATTCGGACACAGAGAGATTTGGGAATATAAAGAGGTTCCAATAAATAACTGAACTGAACCCGGTCTTGTTCCTGACCAGTTTTACTTCAAACCCCTCTGGTCGGCTCGAACACACACCTCTCCTCCTCCTGCCGTTGTCTCTCCTCCTGCTCCTTCTGTATCCGAGCCAGGCGCCGTCTCTCTGCCAGCAGTCTGGACGCCTCCTCAGCGTCCATCGTCCCACCCACGCTCCTGCCTGTGGGTGTTCCTGGGGACTCTGGGGGAGGAGGGAGATTTAGATGGAGGGGTGAGGCGCTGGTGCAGAATGACTTAACAGAAAACACGTCTGGACACAATCCTCCAGCAGTGGGAAATAAATAATGTGCGATTATCAAATACTGACCAGCTTGTAACACTGAGAATCTGTTTCTTTTTCATCCCCTATGGAGACTCAGGTCTTTGTTTTTCATCTTCCTCTCCTCCACAGCTACATTTAACTTTAAACAGCTCCTGATTTTTATAAAACCAGATGGCTCATTAATGAGAAATCTGTATCTACAGCATCATTGCTGTGTTACCATGACTTATTGATCTCTCTGATGGCTGCCGGGACAAAGCGGTTATTTATATCACTGTGCAGACCAGAACTTTGAACCGAGGTCCAGAGAGAAGAAGCTGAAATTGACTGTTAAATGGGTGAGAGCCGTCGTTCACCTTATGAATATTCAGTTTGCTCCCAGCTCTAGTTATAGTGAGCTGGTTGTTGTTGCAGGATGGTCTTGCTTACCCTGTTTGGATTCAACACCTTCTCACTGAACAAAACCCTGTGTTTGTACGATGTTTATACGACACGGCCTGTGACGAATAAAAAGATTCAACACTAACATCACTCTGCTGCACCGCGATCAAACATGCTTACAGGACAAAGTACAAAGTGTCCCACAGCTGGATGCTATCAATAAATTCACACACACTAGACAGCACAGGACACCTCATGTTATGAACAAAATTGACTCTGATAGATCAATGTAAGTTAACAAATGGAACATATATACACACTGCTTCTGGAGCTGTCCAAGAATATCAAAGTTCTGGTCATGTGAATCTAAGGAAGTGACAGCAATACTCAAAAACAAGATCTGTGAAGGTCCAGGACAGTTTCTATTGGGGCTGTCACCTACAAATAGAGTTATGGTGTGAGAAGATCAAAATTACTGAATAAACTCTTATTTTTGGTCAGAAAATGTAAACGATTTAATTGGACAAACCTCCAACTGTAACTCAGTGGTACAAATAAATTTTTAGAGTGGAATGACGATATCTTTATGGACACATTTCGGCCCCTTATGGATTACTTTCCTAAAGGTGTAAGTGAAACTATACAGAGGGGAGATGGTGGTTTAGGAGGTCCCAGACTGAGCTAATGATAAAAATACTTTATACTTTAATTGATGACACACTGTTGTGTTGTTGTTGTTTTTCTTTGTTTATCCTTCTTTTTGTTTTGTTTTCTTTTTTTTTCCCTCATGTTTTATCCTTTTCTTGTCATTTTCTACCTTATTTGAATAAAAAGGAGGTATGTTTCTATGTAAATCCTGAAAATAAAATAAAATCTGATGATTAAAAATAAAATATTCACACACACAAACACAGACAGACACACACACAAAGGTACAGGTGTGTTGACACAGAAAGAGCCGCTCACCTGCGTTCAGTTCTCTGCTGGTGGATTTGGGGATCTTTTTCTCTGATGTCTCCGATTTGGTTGATTTCCTCTCCAGAGTGCTGTGACCTTTGACCTCAGAGATGTGGTTCCTGTCGTCATGGCCTGGGGTGGTGGCCCTGTGACGGAGCGGGGATGGTGGGTACTGTCCGGGGGAACAGGGCGACTGTGCGCGACTCCTGTTGGACCTCACCCTGAAAAATAACAACACAAACACATCAGGTCATCTGTGCAATAATGGATGTGTGTGTGTAATTGTGTGTTAGTGTGTGTGTGTTTATTGTGTGTTTTGTACCGTTTGGGCGTGGCAGGACCCTTGCTGTTGGACCTGAAAGATGAGCTGCGGACCGGCGTGTTTGGAGTCTCACCCTGCGAGACATTTTTAGAAACGTTACGACCATGATAAAAAAGAAGCAACAAATTATTCTGTTTCTGATATTTTCCTTTGACCTTCAACAGCTGAGGCTTCTGGGAAATGTGGTCTTACATAAAGATAACAACACCAAGAGCTAAAATGTCCCACTAACACTTTCTTCCGTGCCCTTTCAGCCTCAAACAGCTCTCCGTGAATAAGGTCATGTGTGAGCGTGTGTGTGTTGGCGTAAGAGCTGACCGTAGGTGTTCTGGCTTTGGATGTCTCTTCAGGGAATCCAGCGATGCTCCTGCGGTTAGAGGAACTTCTGTAAGGTCTCTGGTTGCTGGGGGAAGCTGTTCGTTGAGACACAAAAGACACTGAGGGGTCACGGAACACAACACACGCAAACATCGACACAAACCCACACAGAGACGGCAAAATGCACAAACACCACGACAGAAAAATCAGACAACATGAAGAGCTGTTAGGATGCTGATTCCCTGCAGACAGACGGACAGGTTTACTTTTGGAGTTAAATCTAAATGACCAAACCTGTGTCATGCAAAATGCTCATGTGTACAAACACGACATGCAGAGGCTCCAGTTCTTGGCATACTTTCAGTTTCTTCTCAGCGTCCTTTATGATGGTGAAATTCCCCAAAATGTAACAATACTAAAACAGATAACAGACTAAAAACCGCCGTTGTGTTTATTCTCTTGCACTCAAAGTAATAATTTAATCTAAATAGGATTAAACTACCAGATTAACATCAGCCTGTTTTTATACAAAACTCTGAAGTTAGATTAAGTTTCCTTTGCTCTCACATTGATGTTTGTGCTCGAATTGTCCTGTTTACACTGTTGTGATGCACTTTTTACCAGAGCACCCTCCCAGACACAAATTACTTTCACATCGCTCCTGTCTTCGCTTTCATGAAATCAATTTCTAGATTTTTAAGATCTCTTTAGACAGTTTTAAAGCAGTTTTAAAGCTTTCAGGTTGTGTTGATTTTAGTTCCTCCTATTGATGAAGCAGCCCCTCTTATATCTTTGTTTATTCTGTAGATGTAAGATGTGTTTGTTTGCCCTCCCCTGTTTTATTTAATCACTCAGCTGAATGACTAATAAAAGAAAACGCAGCAACAGACACTTTAATGAAATTACAAAGCTGTTGTGAGTCAAAGCTTTTCTGACTGATGTGTGTGTGTGTTTGTGTGTGTGTGTGTTTGCTCTGTCTCACCTCTCTCTGGTGAATGCAGGGTGGCTGAAGAGTTGGAGAGCTGTTTGTTGATCTGCTGCTCCATCGCGGACGGGGACAAGAAGTCCCCGACTGATTAAGAAGAAACAACAAAAATCATTCACATGGACATAAACATGACAGCGAATCAAAGCCCTGACTGCCGCTGCTGCTGCTGCATTAAAAGATGATGTAAATGTCACAAACGGATTCAATAAACCAATCTCACAGCACAAACAGAAAAGTGCAGGCTCACACAGAAAATAATCCTGCCGATCGATGAGCCGTGCAGGCTGCAGAATAAATTAACCTTGGTGATGTAAGACAGAAATGAAGCAGCAGAACGGAGAGCAGAGGCAGACTCAGCCCGGCTCTCTGCAGCCGAGCTGCTTCATCATGAAATGGAGGATGGTGATACAGAGGAGATCGCTGCAGAGCAATGAAACTACACAGCACCTGAAGGAGGCACCGTGACAACCAAAGAGGCACAACATCAACTTTCAGTGCACTTTACATCCTGATCAGCGTGAGTCAGTGCTGGGGAAGTTTCTGAGTCTGTTACTTTTACCAAATTTGCTCATACCACACCGACCACTCATACTCTGTGCCGAGTCAAAGTTCTGCCTTTTAAGTGTGACTTCAGTAAATGTCAAACTTTAGGTTCAGAATTGATTTAATTCGGAAACATGTTTAATATGCCCATTTTAAAAATATCGTGATATAAGTAAACTGAAGAAGAAAATAATTTTTTTTCATGACAGCCCTTTTCCTGCAAAATCATGTCAAAACTGACACTTATAAAAATATGGTTCTGACCCAAAAGGAACCAAAAACTTGAAAACTTTGTTGTTAGCTTGACAAGATGCACCACACACATCATATAAATGCATGTAGCTGACTCCCCTTTCCCCTTCAAAATAAAACAGGCTAAATAAAACACCACAACCTAAAACTACGACTTTGGTCATGAAGATTGATTCATTAAGATTTAACGTAGTCCTTATTCTCAGTCCTCTTTTTTTTTCCCGCTGTCTTTATTGTTGGTGAAATATTTTCACAGTGGTATTTATAATGTTATGGATTGGATCTGAATACTTCCTGGAAAACATCTCTGGGGTTTCCAGTAAAATTGGAGAAAAACAACGAATAAAAACATTTATTTCTGCAGGGGAGGAAAGAGGAATGATTGGGAATGTCTGGTAGATATGTGTGTGTGTGTGTGTGTGTGTGTGTGTGTGTGTGTGTGTGTGTGTGTGTGTGTGTGTGTGTGTGTGTGTGTGTGTGCGTATTTTGATCTTATTGCACTCCTTTGTGAGTAGGTGAGGTTGGGTCTAATAAGTTTTCTACACAGCTGGAGGGTAAACGTCTGGTGTGATGTATGGTGTTTCTGTGTGTCTACATTTGTGTGCGTATGTGCCTCTGTGTGCATATGTGCCTGTGTGTGTGTGTGTGTGTTAGTGGTGCAGAGGGGTGTTGCACAGACTGGGCTCCCTGCTGAGAATAAAGTGTGTGCATCACTAAGCACGGCTCTAGGCCGGGAAAATGGGAAGTGGAGCAGCTCTTTGTTGTGATAAGGGCGGGGTACATGTGTATGCATGTGTGCATATATCTGTGTGTGTGTGTGTGTGTGGGAAGGCGCTCCAAACCAGACACTCATTAGCCACAAGAGACCAGAAGACGAGGTTCTGCATGGGCTGTAAACTGTTAATGAGAACAAACGCACAATAACCGCACAAATGTTTTGCTCATTTTCAGAACAAACACAGATAAAAAATGTAGAGACAGTGTTGGAGGTCATTTTCCTTCTGCATGGATGGAGATGAAGATTGTTTTGCTTTTTTTAAGACTGGATACAGAGTGTTTCCTGGAAGCTGGGTCATTTTCTCTCAGTGATGGATGTCTTTGTCTCGAAACATCATTTTCTGTTTGTCCTCTTTGTGATTCAGTCGACAGAAATTCACCCAAAGAAAGGGAAAGAGGTGTATTTTATCAAACCTGTATGAGCAAGTCACCAACTAATGTCACAAATTAAACCTAAACAGATATTTTTTTGATTCCTACATAAACAGGAGATCATATTTAAAATCTAGACCCTCATCATTTTGAATCAGCACTCTCCTCTTCTCGTTGTTTTCTTTTTAAAATATATATCTGTGATGTTTTATAATCATACAATTTAAATTTTTGTCTGTTTTATGGACTTTTTCAGTTTTCAGCGACGTGTCTACATTTGTATTTCTCTTAACGTACAGTGGTTCATTTAACTTTTTCTCTTTTTACTTTTTATTCCTCAACATCTTATATAATTCAAGAGCTACAAAACCTGAATTCCAGCACTTTTTTTTCTTTAAATTATTTTTGTTTTAGCTCCAGAATTTGTTATTTAAGGAGAGTAATAGGAACATCCAGCAGTAGACAGGGTTTTGAGGGAAAGGGGGTGTTTGTGTTGTGTTTCCTTTGTATAATCTGTATAAAACTAATAAAAATATTGAGTAAAAAAATCTAGACCCTCACCTAACTCATCCAAGCCAATCGACAGAAACACTTATTATCTACTGTTTGTGTTTATTTAGATTTAAAGTAAGAACTAGAAGTAGTTTTTGCAGCTCAGTTCTTAAAAACACATTAAATAGAAGAAGTCATGACCAGAGGATTTTAGTATCTAGTTTACCCAGATTTTGAAATTTGCAAACACAACCTGCAGTCATCTGAGACAGAAACCTGCACTTTGAGAGGCTGCAGATATATGTCTATATCTGCAGATCGACTGATCTGCATGCTTTCACTATAGCATGATTGTTTCCGTTGCATCTCTATAAAATAAAACACCAACTCCATATTAGGTAAAAATTCAGGAAGAAGAGTTTAAAATCGAGCTTCCCCAACACTGTCATAAATTAATCAACAGACACAGAACACACACACGTCACAAACACCCTGCAGGATCACAAAACAGCTGCATGCAGACGGACGAACAGCTGCGGGTGAGACAGTTTATGGCGGTGGGGGAGCGGTATGAGCGTGACAAACACACACACAGTCATGTGGTCTGTACCGTTGCGGGATTTGCTGGCACTGGAAGAAGCAGGAAGCTCATTGGGCTGTGCAGAGCCAATGGCAGGGCAGGGCGGGGTCTTAGGGTTACCTGGGCAGCAGGTGAAGCAGAGCGGAGAAAGCAAAGCATTACACTCACTCAGCGTCCACGCACAGCTGGGTCGTAGACATGACACACAAACAGGAATACACTCCAACGTCCATGAACACACACAACAACAGCAAAGACACGTGTCTCAGCAGAAGGTGCCACATTTAAACCCAAACATGTCAAACGATCTTCAGGTCAGACGAATCGAAGCCTCAAGATGCAGCATAGCGGCACAGAGTGAAACATCATGCATTAAAAGCAGTGAGAACAGCGCTGCCTTCAAAATAAAAGCTTAGAAGCTCACACTTCATGTCACTTGAGGAGACTGAGAATGAAGGTCGAGAGAGCCCAGACTGAATAGTCCAGAATGTCTAAGGATCACCAAAATCCAGTAACACCATTGAGGTCTACACCAAACTTCATGTTTACACGGCAAGAACAGAGAAAACATCAACGAGAGGACTCAGAGTCAGCAGGACAAAGACTGCATTTCCCATGAGCACCATCACCCACTGTAGCAAAGCTGTAGTTCTCAAGTAAAGGTGCATTTATCATCGGAGCAAACGAATGGCACACAGATCCTCTTTTTTAACCACTTTTCTTTGTATCTTTTCTTTGCATCCTCTCACTATTTCTTTATTTTACTTTATGCCCTCCATGCTGACCAATAAGAGTACAGAATTGGTGGTGAAGAATGTAAACAAACAAAAGGTTAAAGTGAACACCAAACGCTGGTAACAACAACAAACTGAAACAAAGACAAACACACACTCAGACAGTTACTCCAAGCCCTTCTTCTCCTCAACATCCTCATGATTGGTAAACTCTAATTGGCTGACTCAGATTTTTTGTGAGTGTACAGATCAGAAAGGGTGATGTCAGGCAGCTGCTCACCACTGGTGCATCATGGGACATGCAGGCAATGACTGGAGATGAACTCTGCTTTCTTGGTCTGGTACTAAAATGTTAGTGCCTCCACAGACTGCCTTAAAAGGTTCAGAGTGGAAATACTCAGTGATACTCAAAGGTCAGATTAAAGACGGATATGCTCCCTTGCTCGACCCTCCTACTGGTGAGGAGATCGTGACCTTCAAGGACAAGAAGCTGCTGTGATAGATAGTGATTATCGTCCTCCATTGGTCCAGTTCAATAGCAGCAACTACTTCTCTGTCTTCTCACTCAAAACAAAAATGCATTTGTTGCAAGTTTGTCCATTCTGTGCTGCTGTAGGAACATGGAGGTGCAAGATGGCCGCCTCCGTGGAAGAGGACCTGCCTCGTTGAAGACATACAGGGTCATTTTGAGTAAACAACAACCTAATGAGTTTTATATTCACACACTAGTCTGAACAAATCTATAAATATTACATTAGAGATCTGCTGAGTCTGTTCTGCAGAGTCCTGCACAAAACTGCGCACTGTAACTTAAACTCCAACAGTAATTAGACACCAACATAAAACAGGGTCCATCAAATACAAGTACTTCACATCTTTAAGATCTCCTTAAAACAATTCTGAGCTTCAGATAACACAAGTTTATCTTCCCAAGTTTGGTTCATGGAAAAACTTTGGTCTCAAGTTACAAGAACTTGAAATAAACCTCAACTTTCAATCTTCACCATATTTACATCAACACACCTGAAGCAGTCCATCAAAGCTGACTGATTTTTAGCCAGTAAATCCAGATTAGTATTAGTCAGACCATTGCCACCAGATTCCTCAGAGTCTTCACAGCATAAACCACGTGAACAGAGTGAGTCAGCTGTGATAAATCCCTAGTTAAGAGGAAAATAAGACTGCTGTCCTGATGGAGTGATTTTAGTCAGAAAAGGCAGCTGTGCAGGATTTTGCATGAGCCATTTGGAACCAGAGAAAAATACGCAGCATGCTCAAACACACACACGCACACATACACACACATACACACACATATTGCGTCTTTAGTGAGTCTCTGTCCTTTAATCGAGAGGGGCTGTAAGATGAGATGCTGCTGTTTCTGCTGCAGTGAGCGTTCTGCTGGGCCCAGCTGATCCCAGAGCAGCCTCTTTGCCAGTCAGCCAAGCCGGAGCCAGACAAGCTGATCCCGGGTCAGTGCCAGAACGACAGCGCCTGATGGGTATTGTGAATAATTGATGGCGTTATGAATGCACCGCAGGATCTGGAGCCCCGGCTGGTGGCGCTGAGGCCTCCTGCCGGCTTGACGTGTCGGCAGAAACGTCTCAAAGATGATGTGATCCGACAGAAAAAAAAGACGTAAATTAAAGAGGGATGGATGCTGACAGAAGGACCCGCCTCATGTCGCACTTTTTCCTGTGTTTACGAGTGTGGCCTTGGTGCGTTCAAGGTTGATGTGTGACTCCTGCTCCTCTGGGAATGAGACCTCCCCGCACGGAAATAAAACAACAGAGCAGAGACACACATAAACACACACCTGTGGCACATTTACAAGCGGCTCCATCAGCTAATACACTCCTCTGATTACATACGTGACTGTAAACACACTCCGAGCCTCCTCCAACCTCCAACCCTGATGAGGTTTTCAGACAATGCAGCTCCTGCATTGCAGCCTCCACACCCTTTTCCACCCGCTGTCCTTCTCCTCTTTACCTCCATCACTTCTCTACCTCCTCCTCCTCACTTCCCCCCCTTCTCTCTTTTATCCTCATTTCACCTGCTCTCTCCTCCCACAGCTTCTGCGTTGTCGTCCCCACCCTTTCATCCAAACACCACCGACCCCCCTCTCCCGCTGACCTCCAGACCTCCCCCAACACCTCTCCTCCCAGCCCCCCGTCCATATCCACACCTCAAACCAGCCTCCCACTGACATCATCGCTCTTCTTCTTCCTCCAGCACTTCCTCCCCCCTCTCTTCCCCGCTGTACTCACCCTCCACTCCGTCAGGCGGTCCTCCCCACGTCCAGCGTTTGGGCCTGTTATCTGGGTGGTCTCGGGCCTCCCCCCCTCCTCCTCCGTTTCCTCCTCCACCACCTCCGTTTCCTCCTCCACGTCTCTCGGCGCCGCCGGTTCTCCGGCGCACCAGGGCCTCCAGCCGCTCCTGTTCGTTGCGTTCAGAAACAGGGAAGAAGAGACATTCTCTCACTGAGCCATCGCTACGGCGACGAACGCCAGGCGATGCACAGGGAGACGGTTGCGCCATGGTTACCGCATCCACACCACAGCGGCCTCGCCCCTGCGTCCTCTGTGATGAGTCTGCCGGCGGTCACCAGCACTCGATCGCTCAGTGATACATAATACAGCAGCTCTGCTCCTCTCTCTCTCTCTCTCTCTCTCCGTCTGCTGCTCCCTCTAGGTAGCTCTGACTCCCCCTCTCTCTCTCTCTTTCTCTCTCTTACCTCACAATTACTAGCCCCACCCTCCCTCTCTCTCTCTTCTCTCTATCTTCCTCGATCTCCCTCCTTCTCTCTCTCTAGTGGCTGACTCTATTTCACAGAGCAGTTTAATCAGACAGGAAGAGGCTAAATGTATCCCGTCACCACCCCCACCTACATGCATGAACACACACTCACACACACACCTACACACACACTTACACATGCACACACACAGACTGAGTGGGTGGGCTGGATATCGATACTGACTGAATGCTTTTAGTCTCAAATATTCCTTTTTTTCTGTCTTTAATTTAAATTTCTTGTCTTTTTTTAAATGTCTAATGACTTAATTTGACGTTTCTCTATCAGTCTCTTTTAATTGTCTTTGTTTTGGTAAAATTCTGTATAAATTAAGGTGTTTTGTCTCCTATTTTTCTCCCCTTGCCTGCCTTGTATTGCACTCTGTGTAATCTTGAACACTTGGTACAAAAGAAGCCAACACATACAAATAAATCAAGCCCCCCCTTTCAACATCTGCCTCATCTTTTGAACTGATTTCTATTAACGTGATTATTTTATGTTTTAATATTTGGTGAGACCTACAGCAGCAGTCCGGCAAAACAGTCACTCAAAAATGACGGATTATCTCCAAATGGGCTTATTTTTGTAGCCCAAGAACAGCAGAATCCTTTTCTGTTCACTTTCTCGGCTTAGATGAGTGGCAGACGTCTCCTTTGTTTGTTGACCGATGACATGACTGTAGAGTTACAGACTGTAGAGATGCTACTTTTGCAAGAGTGGACAGAGAAGTGCACCATTTTGGAAATTGCAGGAATTTGCGTGAAGGAGGTGGATTATGTACTTCCTAATCCAATTTCCTCTTTGTATAAGAATACAATTTTCTATCCCCTTAAACTTCTATCTGACAAATTTAGAAAGCATAAATACATATGTACTGATAATGAGTGCTAAACAACTTATTAATGGATACTGTCTCACTAAACAGAGACGTGACGACCTAATAAAGAAAAGCAGGAGTTCACTGTCAAGAAGAAAAGAGTGAGACAAGTTCAGATGGTTTTCTGGCATCAATTCGCTGTAATTTGGCGTCTCATTTGTGATGCTACTTGTGCGGCTGCATCAACTATTTATAAGTAAATTGCATTTGTCAGGCCGCCCCCCCGTGGTTTCACCTGTTTACTCCATCTTGATTAGATGAGTGCGCTTGTCAAAACGTATGGATGTGTTTTTTTTCTTTCTCAGCGAACAGACTAACTGAGTGTGTAAACTTTAACTCTGCATAAAAACATAGATGTAAAATATACATGTTAATACATGAAGATAAAAATGAAATCGAATCTCTTATCTCCTGCTCTAGATTCAGGTATTCATGATTAAAGAGCAGCTCTTTGTCTGACACCAAAGACACCAAGGTATTGTCAGATCACAAATGCACAGACGTTATGTATTATTCAGTGTCAGAGATTTCTGCAGGCTTTAATATCAAATTGAATGAAACTTGATATGTCTGTCATGGTTATTATGAATAAAGAATTAAGTATGATGAAAACTCTAACAGTCTAGACAGAGTAATGATTACTTGTAGGAATTTCTCAGCTCATAATTAATCCCTGGGATGTTTTTGATCGAAGTAATTAAGTTGGAGGCAGATAAGCATCAGAAAATGGTCCAGGGTTTAACAAATAACTCGTTTTTTCACGAATCTTCTCCTGTTCTTTATTAAGACACTAAGCTTTGTAGCTGTTATAATAAGGAGTAGTGACAGTGTTTGCTGCAGGTCTTATAGCGCCGTCTGAAACTCTATAGAAAAGGAAACACGGCCTCTTACAACATGGTTCTCTGTCACAACAATCCCACTGTTAGTTTGCAGGTGTAACATCTCCTGACAGGCTGCAAACACACGAGAATATTTTTAAACTCGTACATTTCTCAGAAAGCCAGAGGAATTCACAGAGACTTTTGAACGTGACATTTCAGTCTCATCAGAAATTCTGTTTTTGTGTGCTTTTAAAAGCCTGCAGATAACGTGTACAACATCTTCTAACCTCTGCATCCTCTTTTCTTTGTGTCAGCGCAGAATATTCATTGATTTCTATGTAAATATCTGATTACCATGCTTTGAGCAACATTACACGTGACATTTTAAGATATTCAAGTTTTTAGAAGAGACATTTGCATTGCAGGGCATGTTCAGGGTATTTAAATTAATGAGTTATGTATGAATACAGACAAACATATTCGTTATGTACATTAAAGGAAATACATTTAGAACTGATTCATGTTTGTTGTTATTTGTATTTATTTTTTGCCTGATTGGTATTCCTGTTCACATTTGTAGAAACTCGTTTGTAATTCAGAGCTAACTCTCTTGTCTCTTCTGCTTCATTGACGTTCTCCTCGGTCTAATTTTAGATCTACTTTCTATTTAAAACCACATTTCATACTGGATTTTCAGCCAGACACAGTCCATACTGCAGTGATAGAAAGCAGACACATACAGCAGCTGCAGAGTATAAAGCTGATCCTCTGCTCCAGTGTACTGTCTATATATAAAGGATGCAAATGCCCCGCCTCAGCACTGTGGGTGTGTTTGCTGAAGGTGCATGCAGAGTCACGCACAGACTGCAGGAGGGGGAGACTATCGGACTGGAGATGAGGGGGTGTCAAGAAGAGGGTTTGAAGGGAAAGAGAGAGAGAAAGAGATAGAGATCAGTGGGATGAGAGGAGGACTGATAGACATGGATAGAAACTGAAGAGTCAGATCAATGACTGCAGCTGCTGCAGTCATTTTCTATGAGATTCAGGATTTTTCTCCACAGCAACATCACTGGTTTAGCATAGCGAGTGTGTGGGACCCGTCCTACTCATGAAACAAAGCGTTTCAGCGTGCGGTGCGAGTGCCACTGTTATTTTCTCTCTGATGCAGTCGCCCTCGTTCTGTATATAATGAGTGAACTTCCTCCAACATCAGCCCCAGTGGGTGTGCTGGTCTTAAAATGAGGTGTGGTTCAGTGCAAAGACAGTGCATCTCGTTTCTTAATTTGAGCTTTAATTAAAGAATGAAGTTACGCCCCATGTCTAACTGTATACACATCTATTGGTTTGATCCATGAGTGTTTCTGCAGCTCAGTGGGTTGTTCCAGTGACCTGAACATCAATCTTGGCACTGACATAACTTAAACATTGATCTGCGTGTGTTTTTTTTCGCACAGTGTTCGGAGAGAAGTGGAACAGGCCTGCAAGAACATGGTCTGTTGAATTAGAAAGGCTAACATCCGCTGTGTACATTTAAAGGGAGTGAAAACAGGCTCACTGGTTGGTTTGGTTTTAGTAAGCAGTTGGCCACTCCTGGATATATGTTGTATATAAAAATACTATATTACAAACCTGTAAGATCAGATTTTGTCTAAATTTGTGACGAACCCCCTTTTTTTCTCTTTGAAAACTAAGATACGATATAACACGATACGATATAGACATATAAAACTTGAGAGGCACCATGAATAAAGACATTGAGACTTTCTGCAGTTAAACATTCAGGATCAGTGTGGAAGGAATCGTCGAAATGTGATGTGAATACTTGTAACGAATCTTGCGATGTTTTAACAGTCACAAGAGATGTTTTGTGCACTGTGCATGTAAGGAATCTAAGTGCCTTTCAAATAAAATGTGAATAAAAAAAATACTACATTATATTAAAAATCTGCATTTTTTTCAAGCAGAATGTTTGAATTTGAAGCACTTCCTTCTTACTTTAGGAAACACGGGAGTAAAATCAATCTTTTTAAAAGACTTTGACGTCTTTTTTAAACCCTGATTCGTTAATTATTTTGTGATTTGAACAGATGCTCGGACAGAACAGATATTTGCAGATGCCACCTTAGACTTTGGGAAGTGTAAGGAGGATTATATGTCTTTTTTTTTTCTTCTTAGATGCAGAAATCCTCAGTGCAGTTATTTTCCTACCATTCAAACACTAAATCAATGTCCAATCCTTTATTAAATCTTCAGTTTCTTTGTGTAAAAGGATATATTGATCCTGTGTGTTATCTCTCTCCCTGCTCAGAGTGAAACATGTCCTTGTCACCGCACTGCGAGGATCGACTGTCTGTTCCAGTAAACGGCACATGATACGCCGGCGGTGATGTCATCGCCCCGTGAGACTGACCAATCATTATGTCATTAAGTTATGCATATGAGCGCGTGGAGGGGAAGGGGGAGGGGCTGTTAGCATGCAAACACTGTCTTTAAATCAATAAAGTCACTGACTCCCCCCCTCTACTTAACTCTCTGTGGATCAGGCTGTCGCTGCCTCGTTAACCCTTCGTGTCCTGCTTAGCACTCACACACGCACTAATAATTTATAACCGACCTCCAGCTGAAACGGTTATCACACAAACACAGGAGGCAATTTATGCTGGACTCACAAAGAGATGATTATTATATGAGTCAATGGTTCTTCTCTGTGAAGTGCTGCCCACTCATGACTCATGCAGAGCAATGAGATTTATTTACTGTCCAAAAGTCGAAACCAGGACCAGAAGAGTCTGACTGTATATCAGATAAACCAGCTCTGGGAGCGTGACAGTCATCTCTATCATTAAAAACGTGCTTTGAAATAAACGTAGACGTCTATCCCCAGAAGTTTAGCAGTGAGTTTATGATATTTAATGATAAAAGAAATTTTATCAGTCTGTTTTTTAATCACTTCCTTCATTAACTTTTGATCAATTTTCTGTGTGAAAAAAAAGAGAATTTGCTCTTTTTGATTATTTTTTGTTATCTCAGACAGAGGGCGTAAGCGAACTAAGCGCCTGCTTAGGGCCCCGCAGCCAGTAGGGGGCCCCCAACAGCAATCCAAAAAAAATGTAATATTTTTTTATTTTTCGCATGTATGAGTGATGCTTTCTGTATGATCAAATATACATTATTGTAAAAATAAAATCAAGTAAAAACATTTTAGTGCTGCTGCTGATGTAGGCCTATGATTCTTACTGACGATGACACTTTAACAGTAAACACAATTCTTTATCACCTGGAATGTCGTGAAAATCAACCCCAGGCCGCTCTTGTAGCTGAATGAGTTAAATTTTGAGAATAAAATCCATATGTGGCACCCTGAACATCATTCATCAGTCATTCATTGGTATTATTTATGTTATTACCCAGGCCACACCCTTAAATGTGTAAAGACATGTCAGGTGCATTAAATTTATACTGTAGTAGGTGTGTGAATGATCAACAATCAATATTATTGGCAGAGATAGAGGGCCCCAAAATCAAATTTTGCTTAGAGAGCTGATCTCAGAGAAGATTCACAGTCAAATGGAGTCATGCATGTGGATAATCTTAAGAAAAGTGTATTGATCCACTGTTATTTCTTTGTATAAGTGGTAATGATATAGTGCTTACGTAGACTATCACTCAGACAGCAGGCTGTATTAGATGCAGCTTGAAAACCACAGCTGATATGTGTATGAATGTGCGATGAATCCATCAACACAGGCAGACCACATCTTCTGCTGCACAGACTGTCTGTTTCTGTTTGAGCTACATAGTTTTTTAAGAGCTTGATTCTGACCAGGAACACATTTCTGCACACATTTATGTAAAATAGTTCCAATTCAGAGCCACTGCATTGGAGCTTTAATTCTGCTGAAGAAAAGCAGACAAACTTGTCATGTTTCACCTGAATGCACACAATTAGTCAGCCGACAGAAAGTCATTAAAGACTCTACATTAATTACTCGGCATTCCCTTAAACTCAGGTTCAGTCGAACAACAGCTGGAAGTACACTGACTAAGTTATGGATCGACAAAATTAATTCAGCAGCACAGAGCGAAAATGGAGCGAGAGAGAGTAGTCGAGTGGAGAAGAGACTGCTGATCACTGTTTGTTTGTTTGTTTTGGGCCATAGAGAGAAACAGACTGATGGGGGGACTTAAAAAAAGAGAGGATGATGGATTTGCAGACAGAGGGGAACACATTGCATCATATATTGTTGCGTTAATGATCCGTCAATCGCAGTTTTCTAAGTTGCAAACTTAAGTTAGTTCTGATTCTTTTAAATTTTATCTTCCTACGCTGTCAGTTCAAAAGAAAACTCAGTGTCAGCACTTTCTGAATAATTCTAACTTTTTCCCAACGTGTAGTGAATGCATCATCAGTGACCTCTGACCTTCTCTGCCTCCTTCTGCTGCTTCCTCTTCTCCTCGGCTGCAGCTCTTCGTTTCTGCTCTTTCTTCTTCTGCTCTTGCATCTTCCTCCCTCGTTCCTCGGCACAGCGCTCCAGCTGCTGCTGCACTCGACGCTCCTTATCCCTCAGCAGCTCGGAGACCTCTGCACACACACATGCACAACACAGTGTTTTAGCTGTAATGCTTGAACACAAAGCCTACAGAAATACTCAGAGGATTTTCTGACGAGTTTCTGCACAAACTAGTCTATTTTACACAAATTTAGTATTTTTTATCTTGAAACTAACTTGGCTTATTTGCTCCAAAAAGGACAAAAAGTCGATTTTTTACACATGCACTTCCCAAAGCGAAATGCATTTTTTATTGTCATGAGAATAAAATAATAAAGTATGAACTAATTTGACTCAACCTAACATGTTTACATTCATAGGCATGCCTCTAGTTGTTTGCATATTGTTAGTTTAAGGCATGATACTTGCTCCACTGCGCTGCCTCTACACAATATGAGTGTCACAGAAGTGTGGTGGTTGGTCAAGTCATGTCACCGCTGAGCTGACATTAAATAGCTAGCAGGACCAGGACAGCACTATGTGTGTTTGTCTGGATGCAGACGGATAATTTATTGATCTCATGGGAAATTCCGTCAATGTTTGCCTGTCATACTTCGATAATAATGCGACAAATTATTAAATCCCACACTGGGATATATTTGATTGATGCAAAATCAATATAAAAATACAAAGGAATGACGAGGGAGGAGATTTGAAACAGCACTGAGGTGATGTAACCTTTGAACTCGATAACTAATGTCTGTTGTTGATTTTTAATTCATGATAGTCTTACAGTGCATCTCACTAGATGTCTGAGAACCTCACTGGCTCTTTTTAGGTTTTATAAAGATTTTTCCTTTCCACTTTTACAGCCCAATGGTTCAAAAATTGGAGTCATTCCACAGATGATTGAATCCCTTGAAAAAGCAGCTGACCAAAGTTCCCTGATCACTGTCCTACAATAAAAATAATTACATCTGATAAGCATTAGCTCTGAATTATACTCATACAGTCCTCAAAAGCAACATTAGTTCCCCGAGTTGTCATGGAAACAAAGATGTTTCCATGATCCAGACAGCCTCTCTACTCCCATCTACATCTCCATGGCAATAAAAGGAACTCGTTCTCTTCATGGGAACAGGGTTTAAGAGCGGTCAGCTTCATAACAAGCATATAGAGAAACATTTAGTGAAGAATATTTAATTATTACAAATAAAAAGGTTTGATATGATGCTTGTAGTCAATACTTGTGACATTTCAGTTTATCTTTCTGTAAGCACATCCTCTAGTCTCGTGGATTGTAAAGGATGTTTCCTCTATACGCACTCACACCGCATACACTCAAACATTATGTGCTTGTGTGTGTGTGTGTGACAGATGAACAGTGCAGACCACACAGAGCTCCACCAGCTGGAGAGTTACTCATACCTTGTGTCTTCTCTCTGTCGTCCTTTCGCTCTTTCGCTAAATTATGTCGAGACCCTGACGAAAAGACAGAGAAATTATCAATTATGCAGAAAATGCACAAGTGTGCTCAAGTCCTGTATTTAAACCTTTGTCTGAATAAGCAGGTGGGTATTTTCATCAGCAGCATATGTAATTATAGTTATTATTAAATCCTTTGGTTGTATTTTTCTTTACTTAAATTTTAAACCAGTGCCACTACATAAACTTAGGTGTATGTGAATGTAGTGGTTTGTGTTTGGGCTTTTATCATCAAATACTATTTCAAAGAGATGCAAATAACATTTATATTTTTCTCTGTAAAATGGCAAAAAGGCCATTTCCTCTGGTAGAGGAGAAGGAGAGTTTAACAGCAGATAGAGAAACACGTAATCTGTTTTTTCCCGACCTAGAGATGATATTATTCTCCTCCCTGCTATAAAAGAGTTGGAGTACAAAGTTGTATCATCAGAAATACTTAAATAGGAGCACTTTCAACTCATTTGAAGCACAGTACTTGCTGTCATCTTGTTCAGTTTCTGTGTGCATTTTTGTGAGGTTTTTATTAATAAATAATTTAAAAAAACAATAAAATCTGCTAAATAAAAAGTAGTTTATCACTTTCTAGGTTATTGAACATTAAGTCGTTGCAGAAGGACACAAACATGTATTTGTAGATGTAAGAACAATAAGAGGTAGACCAAAATAGAATTGGTGCAGCATATGCGCTGGCAGAAATGTCATTCTGTCTGCTTTTTCTTCATCCTGTCGTTGTCCTACTTTCAGTTTTTCTAGTCCTGGATTATGAGGATAATGGCAGCGCATCAAAGCGTATGAAGTGTGATTAGAAGTTTACCTGTAGGACTCCTGTGATTGGATGGTGAACGACACGGCGATGCATTCCTGCTGGTGATCAGCTGCGCAGAAGGAGGAGCCAGTGCTGTGTTTTGGAGAGAAACAGTCAGACATGATTCATGTTCCAGCTGGCCAAGAGGCAAATACGGCTAAAAATATTAACGCTCGAGTGGAGAACGTGACTCCTGCATTTATCAATACGAGGTAGACTATGACACTGGCAGTCACAGCGTGCAAATGCAATAAATCTGCTGTCCGTCACAGCATCGCCTATGGCGTCAGGTGTCAGCGTGCGACCCCTGAGTGTGACCCTCAGTCCTCTTCCTGTGATGCTGTTTCTCTTCAATATGTCAAACTGGCATTAAAGCTGCCCTGAAGATGACAATGGACCAACGTCTGTGTACACAAACACACACGCAAGGGGACGGCTGCTCTTTTCAACTAGTGATTCACCCATCATATGCTATTAGACATGCAAATACATGCAAATCCAGGATAAACTCAAGTGTCCCAGGGGTTCTTCTACTTGGTTTCATCCTTCTGGGATATTACGTCAAATGCAAAAATACATCTCTTAAAGATGGTAATGCTTTCTCTCTGTGTATAGCTTAGGATCTTAAAGCTGATGATAGGAATTAATTGCATCAATGAAGGGAGCACTGAGCCTTTCAGTCACTAATCGGGGAATAAATGGGGGTAGCAGTAGGAAAATGTTACGTAATACTTTCTAAGGAACATCTGAATTCATATGGAGTGTCTACATATATTTTGCACTATATGCCAGCAAAATATACAAAATTTTAGTAAAACTACTGACTCCAGAATATTGCATTATTTTAGAAGGCTACTTAAAGTCAAGATTTAATGTATTCTTTACAATCCTTACACATGCAATAATGGGACAAAATGTGTATAATTATCTGCATGGATTACAAAAAACTGCCCATCCCAGTTTGTACTTGAAAGAACAAAAATATCAAGAGTACAACAAATGAAATCTAACCACAATATTATGTTTTAACATACTCTTGTAATGGTAATCTGTTTTAATTCAGTCTCAACATTAACTTTGACTCATATAACACACTGATGGGTGTTTTCTCACCAATCCAGCCAATGAAATCAGGTGTCTGTTAGCACATTTAACAGAAATTCCTTAGCATCTTTGGAGAAATGTCTATATAACATCATATCTCACTCACCTGTCATCTCAGAGCAGCTTGAGACCACTTCGGTCATCGCAATGGTCGTCGAATATTTTCACGGGACACACCTGACAGGAGCCAGAGACCGTTAAAAACACCGACCGGAGACCGTCCGGTGCCGCACAGTGACTCAGGGAAAGACGAAGGAAAATATGATGCTAGGAGTGTGGAGCCTTTGGAGGAGAGAGGGGGAGGAGGGGGGATCATATGCCTCACAGATGGAACAAATATATACATCTATATGTTCGTTTTGGACGCTTAAAGCAGACGAATATCGATATTCACGCCATGTAAGAGAATTAACGTTCGGAACTACTTTCTCTTACCTGAACAAGTGCTGTTACAAAGTAATTTCGGTAAAAAAATAAATAAAAAAAAAACAATAAAAAAACAATGATAATACCCCCCCCCCCCCCTTCTTAGTTTGTTCTGTCTATGGCTGTAAATATAATTTCCTAAAAATGTGACTCATCAGTTATTTCACTTTCGAAAATAAAATTCAGTCGCTCCTGTGACCGTATCACAGTTGGCTAATTTACATATTAATGCGCCAAAATTCGCCACTCCCATCGTCATACGTCGCCTAGCAACTAAATTGGCCGTTTGTCGAACGAGCCCCGTACACTAGCGGAAGAATAAACCAAACTATCGAGTGTAAACGCAAGAAAAACGCCTTTTAAACGAATTTACTGTTTTATTTGCGATTTTAAAAAGTGTTGAGGACGTTTCAACCGTTATGAATGCCTTGTCCAAACCAAACCCTCACGTGCCTTTTTTTTTTTTTAGGGAGGGGTGGGCTGCTTGGCTCGTGCCAGAGTGATGGCGCACGTGCCAGGCACAATCCGAGCCCCAGCGGCGTGTTACGTCATCAATTCAACAAACAATATGGGTCACCACACACACACACACACACACACACACACACACACACACACACACACACACACACACACACACACACACACACACACACACAGGAGGCAGTCTACTGAGTCACGTCAGATGGCAGCTCTAAAAATAGCTGCAGTGTTTTATTCTGGAAATAAACCAGAATGAAAACAATGATGAACACATGATTGTTGACTGTGTCTATAGCAGAAATACACACAATCAAATACTGAGCGTAGGCATAAATCTGAAATCCTCTTGCTATACTCCATGCATGTTTCCAACTCCATCTACCTCTAAATCCTAACACACTACATAAGTATATTAAACTTATCATGCCACTACATTTACACCAACACTTCAGTTAACTACTACATAATTGTACTGATGAAGGGGTATCACATCAGGCTTCAGTATGTAAAAAAAAAGGGTTATTTTTACATATTTTATAATTTTATAAAAGAAAGAGAAATGTGCTTAATCTCATGGTGGTTGAACAAGGTCTGAACAAAGTTTTCATGTAGCAAAATCTGCGCCTGTCTGTTGTTTAGTATTGTTCTACTAGCACCTGACCGAGGCAAAGTTAAAAAGATGTTTGTTGGCTAGTACTATGGCTGGGACCCTATATGTACTGTTGATGAAGTTAGGTGCTGTTCTGAGCATTATTTGTGTCTAGAAAGTGGCGTTTTGGTTGAAGTTTGTTTATTGCTCCTCAGACCGCTGTGTATTGCTATGGTGCGGTTGTTACTAAAGTTGGTACAACTAGAGAAGCAAGCGGTCGGCAACATTCATCTCCCGAGGGGGTGTCTAACTCGGTGTTGTGGTTTGTTTCACCCTATATTAATTTTACGCCAGAATATCCCTTTAAGGACAAAGAATTTGGTCATATCTACTCTGCTCTGGCACGGAGCAGGGATATGGACTCACGATGAGGGCTGACTCCTGCTAATAATATGTCTCCTATCAGCACATACATATTGTTCCCTGTCATCACTTAACAGTCATAGTTGCCCTTGGGCTCTGAGAACAGAGTACCATGAAGCTTTTACTTAGTTAGCTCAACCTCGCCACCTTCAGACTGACATAAGAAGTGCATCCAGAGTCCCAAAAACCACCAACAGAAGTCAGTGGAGTTAAGATCTTTATTGGAAACCCAGCCTTCAAACATCATAGTACATTTTTTATTTATCAGTTACAGCAACAGCAGCAACAGGGCCCCATGTGGTCTGGAGCTGCGGTTCCCAAACTGAGGTGCTAGGCCCCACTCAGGAAACATGGGGGAGTTTCCAGAGAGGAGGGGGGAGAAAGGGGAGGAAAATAAACTTCTGTATTTGGCTGTTGAGAGATTTTCTAAAGGTCCAGAGACCAGGTGAGCTCTAGTCTGAGGTTTTACTGGTGTGCAGGTCTGTGAAAGAGAAGGTTTGGGAACCGCGGCTCCAGCACGAGGCAAGAGTGGCGGACCTGGCCGAGCGTCACGCTGTGTTGAAGCCACAGAGCGAGCAGCCGAAACAACATGGAAACAAAACAAGACAAAAACACAAAAAAGGGAAACAATAGAAAAATACATTTTGATTCTTCTTTGAGTTGAAGGAGCGGGATCGCCTTCATATTCGGCCATGGCTGAATCTAAAACAAGCAGATAGTTCATTGAAAACAATGCCAGTGGAGCAAAAGGTCATAGTGAAACTCCTACAGAGACACAGAGCCGTACTCAGTGATATTATTTTATCTTCTGTCATTGATAAACAGCTTTCAAACTGTCTTACAGGCTACAATGATACAGACTGCCAAAGGAAACAAAACAAAACCAAATGTTCAATCTTTTTATTTGCGAATCCAGAGATTCTGTTTTTGTTACTAAATTCCACATAGAGTGAAATCAATATAAATACATTTTAAAAAGATGACGCACTTGCTGTGAGATATTTTGCAGTCATTTTATCGGCATGAGCCTCTAAGATTAAACGAGTGTTTCTTGAATACAGAGAGAAAAAATAAAGATGTTG
Organism: Xyrichtys novacula; assembly: GCA_962446985.1. NCBI lineage: Eukaryota > Metazoa > Chordata > Actinopteri > Labriformes > Labridae > Xyrichtys > Xyrichtys novacula. Next base: position 5,086,120 of record OY660883.1, read on the forward strand.
TGTCGATGTTATGAAAGCAAAATAAAAAGGGATCATCTAGCACTGCTGCGGATATTCATCTCTAATACGGTGCTGGTGATCAGCCTACTCTGATTCTCCAATCCTACTGCACACCAGAGGAGAAACTTACTGTCAGTGTCGACCTCCAGCTGCTACAACTGATAAGTGAGACAGTCTCTCTAAAGCAGCATCTCATGTTCATTCATGTTACAATATAAACTCAAAGTACTGATGTTACTTATTCTACTTCGGTATAAAATGCACTTTAAGCTCTCCAAAACAACAAAGACGCCTACGGATGTAAAACAAACTGGAATCAAATGAAACTTTTTGTATTGTAATTAACTGTATTGGATTGGCAAAGGCTGATCTGAATAAAAATAATCATAACTGGTGCGGTGTGTCGGCTCAAAATATCCCAATCGAAGCATCTTTTGTAAAATCCCACCTTCCCCCTCCAGTGGCAGGTCTTTAGATCTGGAAAAGAAAGAAAACACAAATTATTTCCACCTCTGTTCTTTCATTATCAATTTCAATCATTGAAATTTCTGCTCATTTCCCACACTTGTGATGTATTTTCACAAAATCTGTCATTTTACAGGGTTACAACGAAAGATTTCTTGAAATCGTGTAAAAAAACAAAAAAATTATCTTAACATAAATATTCAGTTTACTTCTCAATAATGGTGCATCATGACACAAATTTAACTTTAAATACAAGATTTAGCAACAGTGCTAGATAACACTCCAAGCAAGGTCTCTCATAAAACAAAAACAGGTACCAAAATAAACTGATCAAAAGACCAACCAGACAAAATTAGGAATAAAAAAGGAGACACTGGATATAAAATATCAGGATCTTACATCATCAATGTCCTCATCATCATCACCAATGTCATCGAACTGGATCTCATCATCGTCTCCGGGCCCGAAGGTGTCTGTCTCGTTGATTTTGGCTGCAGGATACAAAAAAGTGTGTTACAAGGAAATATTGATCTATTGTTCTTAAAATGGAGACAATATGTATGTTTCTACATCCCCTGGACCATCTATCAATGAAGAGGGAGCAGAAACGAAAGTTCAAACGGTGAGTCTGTCCAGTATGTCTCCACTCAATCACCGTCATATTCCACACAGAGTACTGCTGATAAATTAATTCTGGACTTATTTCACACTCTTGTCCAGTTTTTGATCCACTACTTGAAGAATAAGCATGTGGAGTGCACTTGAACTCACCGTGCTCTGGCAGCTCTCCGTAGGCTTTCAAACTGCGAGCCTCATCTGCGTTATACTTGAGGATGACATCAGCTTTGTTATCCTGGAACACAAGTTAAGATCGGTTAAACAGGTACCAGCTCAGATCCTTCAAAGTTTGTATATCAGAGATTTGGTGCTAAGACAGCAAACAAACAGTCCTCTTCGTCAGCAAAACTCATCTTAACAGCTTAGTCAAAGACTTAAAGCATGAACCCTTGTGCACATGAGCTTAGCAGGTCATAAATCAAACTGCTCCTGTCATGTGTGGGCTGCAAACTCACCTGGTAATCTCTCAGTCCGACCAGGATGATGTCTGACGTGTTGATCCAGACCTAAAAGAAAACATAAAGACATTGTCTCATCATACACAGAAAACTCTCATTTCCTTTTTGACACATGCACTCTTTAGAGTTCAGGACAACCTGCCCCTGAAATTTTCCAGTGGGGCTGCTGATGAGTAATGTGCAGCTGAAACTAAATGAACGTGAATTCAATGATTTTTTTTAGACTGTGAACTTAATACATGATTAAAAAAAAAAAAGAACTGTAAATGTGATCTCTTTCATTTTCAACTGCGTGAACTCAACTTTGAAATAGCTCACTTTCAGTGTATACTTGTACTACACTGATACCTGAGCAGCTGAGAATATACTTGACCGGCTTGCCCAGGTATCGTCTATGTGTGGGAAACACTGTGAATCTTAGACTTAAGTAGATAAAACCACAGTATCGGCAAATAAGAGCAAAAAAACTAACTGGAGAGAAAAAGTAGTCCCAAAACTTGTCATGTATTAAGAGTAATAATCACCCTGCCCAGTCACTTGCTGTGAAATTTCCTGAAAAATTATTCACTGCATTCAAACATCGGCTCACTCTGACTTCATGTGGTAGATTTATTCAGGAAACCAGCAGAAAAAATCCAACTGTTGAGGAGGTTTTTAGGGGAAATTTCAAGGACTTCAGTACATGTGTGAATGCAGCATTTCTAACCCTCACAATTACACTCAATTGAGTCCATTCTGCCACATGAACAGTGGTTGACTGACCACAGAGAACATGCTGATGCAGCACTACATCAGGAGAGAGAGAGGGTCTCTGTGCGCTGGAGAGAGCAAAGGTGTGAGAGGATGGTCGGGACATTCCTACCTTTTTCCGGAGCTTTCCTCTGATGTGGCAGAGCCGCTTGGTTCCATCGAAGCACATGGCCTCCAGACGTCCGTTACCCAGCATTTTAATCACCTGAGCATACTCTGAGGGGTACGAGAAAGCAGAGGATGGGTTATTTTAGGGTCTAAATGAGGCAAAACAGATTTAAGTGGTGTTCCTGCTCCTAAAACCTGTAAAGCTATAATACAGTTACAGAGGCATTTTGAGTAAATAAAGAACTTAAAGGTAAACAGGAAAACAAATGCATATAATGTAATATAAAATGTGATTGAATAGTTATGAATAAAGGCAAAAAAAAGTCTTGGATACAGAAACATTTGAGGCTTCAGCATTTACATAAAGAAGGTTCTGCTTTCAGTTTCATGAAGTGAAGACAGAAAAGGGGAGCTTATAAATAAAACAAGTAGAAACTGTGTTCATATATTCTTAAATTTCCATTCACATGACTTCAGTGAGAAGCTTTATTCTATGAACTAAATATACTAGAGCAACTTTGGCTACTGTTAGCCTGTGACTGTGAGGACTAAAAACAGAAGTTAAAAGACCTCACTGTGTCCCTGAAGCTCACTCTGCCATCACCACCTGAAGGTGCTCCTGAAAGCATCAAAGCCTCCTCCACACATCAGGCTCAGTTTATAGCCAACAGGGATTCTGGCAGCACTGAGTCCTGCAACTCAAACTGTGAACACTGCCCACTGTAGGATGATACCACCGACCCAGTAAGGCACTCAGAACCAACCTGCTCATGCTGCATTCCTTCAGAGGGGATATTTATTTCACTGACTATCTCTTTACACAGTTTATGTAATCACATTTTGACTTACAGTTCATTTTCTTTGAGTTTTTGTTCTTGGCAAAACATAGAAACTTTGAGTACAGAAACAGAGTGGAGGTCTTTGGTTGGCTGTGTGTTCCCAGCTGACCCCTCTGACCCCAGAGAACTGCACCAGATCATGTACTCACCCTGTCCGTCCTCTTTGAACACCAGTTCTCTCTTCTCAGACTCATTCTCGTTCTTACCACGTCGCCGATTCTTTCCTCCCTTACCTGTACAGAGAGAGGATATTAGGTAATGCTTCTCGTTCTCGTTCTACCTCTTATCAAGTCAGTTTTGGCACTGGGATACACCAGCCACACGCCAGATCAAACACAGACTAGTTGTGAGCTCATTTCTGATACAGGACAGAGTTTATAATCGCCTAACTATTTAAGGTTTCAGTCGTTGAGACGGTTTCAGGGTAAGGTGTACTAACACTGAGATCACTGCACCTGCACAATTAATGAGTAATGCTTCATCAATGTAGGAAGTAGCTGTTGATTTCATGACTCAGTGTCATATTTTATAAGCTCTAATATCACTAGTTGTGAGTTAAAGGAAGTTGTTTACAGCCATTAATCAGCCTGTTTTGAGGTAATAAGATGTAGGAGTCTTAAACTCTTGTAGGGCTGCAGCTATCGATTATTTTAGTAATCGAGTACTCTATCGATTAATCTGTCGATTAATCGAGTAATCGGATAAGAAATGTTTTGCTCTCACTGTAATACTTTGCATTGAATCACGTTTGCCTCAGAGCGGACTTAATGCATGGACCGGGTGTTTTCTTTTAAGGTGCTGCAGCATTGACGACGTGCTGTTGTGAAACGCCAACTCCGCCTTACAGTGAACGCACTGCACGGCGTTTTCTTTCCTTTTCAGTGTGTAATGGTCCCACACTTTAGACACTTTCTGCCGTTTCCTCTGCGTGTCATCTCTTTCTTCCTCTCTCTGTCTGTCCTCGTTTCCCTCCATGATTGAACCAAACGCGCCATAGACATAATAAAAGATAGACCCCGCATCGGCCGCTACCACGAATGGGCGCTGTCGAGAAATGCGGCCGCCATCTTGGTCCGGTCATCCGCCTCACTCTGCACCGCTGTTTAACCGGCGGAATGACGTCTGAGCGCATTAATGAATCATAGTTCCCTCAATACTACGTAATTTTCTTCTCTGCAAACGCCATTCAAAGAGGCATGATAGAGGCCATATTTTTTTTTGGCGTTTTCAAATACTCAGAATGAATAAAATGATATTTTAGAACATGGCAGCAGTGGCTGTATTATAGTATAACAATTAATCAAGGATATATTTAGGTTTAGAGCTAGGTTCCTGCTATGTCTCAATAATTATTAATAACTGGCGGTATTAATAGGCCAATTCAATATATATTGATTTGATTATAATTTTTTATATAGTTTAATTTTATTTATCCATTTGTAGACACACACAAATAATGTCATATAGAAGCACTATTTTAATAACTGGAAAATACACACAAATATATAGCCTACATATCAAAAAGATTTAAACACAAGAACAGCATGACAGGACAGCATCTAAACTACATATCAATTTGCTTGTTGGCTACACAGCACAGAGGAATCACTTGCTGCGAATTTCTCCCTCTAACAGCAATCTCCCACTTCTTCCTCAAGTTTTTGTCCTTAGGAAATCTTCAAAATGAAACAGGAGATCACCACAAAGAAATCTTTAATAAAACAGATAATAAAACAGAGCTCACTTTCTTCCTTTTTCTTTCTATTTTATTTCTTAACGTTTCTTAGAACCTCTCTCAAACAAAAGTTTTTCAATCTAATGCAAATCTGTTGATAATCGACCAAAGTTGCTATTATTGTGAATAAGCTAGCTGTTCGCAAATGCTGTTTCCTTTTTGGAGTTGACCGATAGTCTTCCTCTTTGGCCTACAAATGACTCTACAGTCAAGTGTAATGTTTAAAAAACGTTTAATCATAACTGTGAAAAGTTATTTCTTGAGCCCTGTTCTCTGCTGTCCGCCTGTTGGCACAGGAATACGCCGCACAGTGCTCCGGCATCGCTGAATGAATGAATATGATTGACCGGAGCGTATGGGAAGCTTGACCTGACCAAGATGGCGACCGCATTTCTCGCTGCGCAGCACCCCCAGCGGGGTCTACCCTTTTATTATGTCTATGAAACGCGCAGCAGCAGAAGGAGCGGAAAGAGCACGCTGCTGCGCAACAGAAATAACCGTCCGTGTCAAACACATGCGCTGCACATGGTTCCGGATTTAAACGATTCCTCGAGGCATATAATTTGCCTCGAGGAATTTTATTAATCGAGTTACTCGAGTTACTCGAGTAATCGTTTCAGCCCTAAACTCTTGAGCACTTTAACACCTCATTAAAAAGAGATTTTACTCAGGAAAAACTTTTTTTTTGTGACAATATTTTGGTAGGTTTGGACTTTGAGATCCACTAGTTCAACTAAAGTCCACAATATGCGACCAAAAACTCGAGTTATAAGGATCCCACGGTTTCATGGGGATTTAACACTTGCAGGATACAGGTATATGAAAGGATGTGAGCGCTGAAAGCAAATAAATCCCTCTCAAACATTTTCATGGTGTTACTTTATCAAAGATGACATACATCTCTTTGACATGCTGCATCAGATGTCCACAAAGCAGATGACAAATAACCTACAAAATCTCTTCAAACTAAGACGATATATAATAACGATAATATATTATATCTATATAAAATAACTATATTGAATTTCCCTTTGGGGATTCATAAAGTTTTTCTCATTCTTATGTTTTTACCAGAAAAATAAACATGAGTGGGCTGATGGGTTTTGCAATGTCAGGCTGATATTAATTATCAATGATAGAGAAATGTTTAAATTATGAGAATATACAATTTGAGGTGACTTGTACAATAGTACAGAAGGTTGACCCTCAAAAACAGACTTTATAGGCAGTGTAATATTGTTGACTTCAGGAGAGAAAAAGCCCTTAGCACCAACCTTATGATAACCATTCATCTTGTTGTGGTTGTTTCACCTCATTACGCTTATTTCTGACTATTTCATTAAATTAAAGTGCTTATTTGTGGGTAAATACGGAAAATACGTTGTACATTTAAGAAACAGCTGTCTGAAATTAGAAGATATCAATCACAGATACAAAGCATTTCATAGTTATTTAATTTCAAGCTGTTGTAAATATGCAAAAACAAACTGTGAACTGTTTTAATCTAATATTTAATGTCAGCCTCATCAGAGATAAGGAAAAGTCACAGCTGTAACGTTAGCTTCCAGACAGGATGGCGTTACTTTGAAAGTTCACCAAGTCTAAAGGCACCGGGGAGACTGTACACTCAAGATAAACTCAGATGCGATTTTCACATCGCTTTAATAAGCTGTTAGAAATTCCTGCGGTAATATATTCACTAAAATAAAGTCCCAGGTGTCACGGGCCAGACCGGGGTGGGGTTTAACTAGCAGCTAGCTTTGTAGCTGCGCCGGTGTTCCGACGAAGAGTGCTCCCTTTCTAGATAGCAGCTTCGCGCATGCGCGTAGTAACATTTGAAGCGCTTGTCACCACAGGGGCCCTGCGAGAGAACAGTACCCTTAAAAATACACCTTTCATGGCACTTTATAAACACGATTCCGAAATAGGAAATAAACACATACTCCTACAACTCTTCTTATACAGAAAGGGTGATAATTGGTGTAATTTAAAGCGATTCTGAACTGCGAGCTTTACTCGGAAAAGACTCATGGTTCATTATGGGGCCCTTCCCCCGACTTCGACAATTAAAGTTAACTTGGAGTACCAATACATACTCGAATTACTCCTTAAGTCCAGTTTCGCTTGTTTTCAATTTAAAAGAAAGACAAATATGAAGAACTGAGAGCCTGATATCGATTCGCGCTAACATTGTATTTTTCGACAAAGAAACAAAACTTGCCATAACACCTACAGTAGTCACGGAATTACACTAAGTACGCCAGCTGGCCGGTTAGCATTTACAAGCTGTTGAGCAACTTTCTCCGGCCTTTTCGCTGTTGATAATTCACTCCGTTACATCCATGTCAAGCCCTGTACATGATCACAAACACAACAGACGGCTCTTTAATGACGGATTCATGCGGCTAACTAGCCTACTAGCTTTAGCTGGCCGGTGTCACGTTTTCACGGCGGGCTCGACATCAATGAGACATCTGTGAACGTCTTCTTCCGCGTCTTACCTTTATTTTTGGGCATATTCTTTTACACCTCGGTCACTTAGATTCCCCTCTATGGAAACGACTCACGGTTAAAATGTTAGTGTTTACAACAGACTGCTAAAGCACAGATCTAAACTGACTAAACCGTACGAGAAGCTAGCTGGTCGCCGTTGAGTCTCCCAGACAGTTTGCGCATGCGCGAGCTACGACATTCAAAACCTCGTTGCTTTATTGTTCAAGTTGTTTGCTGCATGAACAATAGCCTGTTAACGGACAAACGGCATGTGGACAGTGAAGATTGTAAATGTGATGAGTAAAGGAGAGTAAGTAAGGAGGAGTAAAAATAATTTACTTAAGATATATACATCAGGCCAAAAGTTTGGAAGCTAGATCATATTTGTACAAAAAAAGATCATAGTTTCATTAATATAATTTGCAACACAATAAACATGATTATCGTGTAAAGAGTAACTTATCAGAAGACATTTTGACTATAATTATTAGGTATTTGAGTTATTGTTGCATAGACCTTGCTTTCTTCAAAGTAACATCCTCCAGCTTTGACAACAGCATTCCAAGCTTTTTTAAGTTCATTAAAAAGAGACTGTTGATTTGTGGGACGCACTTTTCATACTGATCGATCCAATTCATTCAACATAAGCTCTATTGGAGAAAGGACTAGAGACTGAAGGGGCCAAACTATCTTTTTAAAGAAAACACCTTCCTCCTCTTCTTTGTCTCGGTAACCCTGACAGATCTGTTCCTTCTTCATGATACCCTTTACTTCAAGCAAATCTCCTACTCTATCACCTGCAAAATATCCCCATACCATGGAAACAACCACCCCCTTGCTTAATTGTGGGTGTAGTTTTTCTGCGGACACAGACTCTACATTTTGAATCATAGATCATCATAGATCCAATTTTTGTGAGCCTTTGCCCATTCATATCTCTTTTTCTTGTTCTGTGGATGAAATACTGACAGACCAGCCTTTCTCAAACGTCTTTTCACAGTTGTCAGCAATATGGGTTTTGACCTTGTCATGCTGATTTCCCCCCTTAATATCAATCACTCTTTATTTATATTGCACTTTTAATACACGACCATCTAGCACAAAGTGCTTTACACAGAAAAAAGAACAAAAGAAATAAAGAATACCTAGATCTACCCCAAACCAGGAATAAAAGAAACTAGGGCCCCGTTGGGGCACTGGCGGGCCCGAGCCGTGTCGCGCCCCCCCCCCCCCCCCCCCAAAAGCGCTGCCTCCCCGTCCCATTCGCGTCCTCTGGCCATCGCCCTCTCTGGTAACGCCCATCACTGCAAAGACCCTTTTCCTTCATCGGCGTTTGCTGTTCTTCCTGCCAGTGCGTGTTGCTTTCACTTACACTTGCCACAGCCAACCTCGTGAGTGCCTAGCCTATTGGATGTCACTGTCACCTACACAGGACAGTCATTACCTTTCTATTAATACTTTGTTTTTTAATTTCACATTAATTTCCATATTGTATAAACGACTGGAAAAAACTTGAGCCCCTGCCCCTGTATAATCATGTGCACGTCTCTGTTCTAGCTCCAAGGTGAATCTTCACTGCTCATGTTCTCCTCAGAAGCACTCACCTCACTCCCCTCAGGTTACTGTACACATGCACCAACTGCCTGCTTCAGGTTTGGATGGAGCTTCATGGTTGTCTTTTGGAGAAATGAGCAGTCAAGTTGTGTTTGAAATTTGATTTTTTTCAGGGGCAAAAGGAGCCTCTGCATTCTTGTCAAATATGTAAATAGCATGTTTTTGCAGGTGCTAAAAACCAGACTCTGAGTGTGTGTGTGTGTGTGTGTGCGTGTGTCTGTGTGTGTGTGTGTGTGTGTGTGTGTGTGTGCGTTCAAGTCACATGACATATTTAACCGAATGTAGCTGCAAGACGGAGCCTCGTTGACTCTCCGTTTCAACTTATCTCAAAAGTGAGGACCTCAACCTATATACCAGTTTTTAAATTGTGTTGATAGGCCAAATAAAACCAGAGTTATGATAAATTATGTCCGCGATACTTTTTTTCTGCTTATTTTGATCACGTTCGGCGCTCGATCGCGCTGTATGAGACAGGAAAACATAGGCTGTGTCTCATTTCAGAGACCGCATCGACCTAAGTGCCCTTCTGCACCGTCGAACGGTGCATTTGAAGTGTGCATGACGTCACGACGGTGCGAACGGTGTCCCGTTTGGCACGAGATGCTAAAAAATGCTAAGCGCGCTTAGCATGTTTTCAAGCGTGCATTTATCCACGCTTTCGTGCCGTCGGTATCCCAGAATCCTTTGCGTGCCGCTGCACAGCTGCGCATTTCAGGTGAGAGGCTGGACTCGCTTCAAAGAAATTACAAGCAATCCAAAAACAGCAGACAGTCAGCTCAGGCTGTATGAGAGCATGATCTCTGAACTCACTAAAATCTGTTAACCAAACATTATAGATTTAGAGACGAACTGATCCGCTCTGCTTCAACAATCAAAAACATTAGAAATAAGAAAGCTGACAAAACTACAGCAGAGTATCAGGACAACATTGAGGTTTTTTTCTTTTAAGATTTAGAGATTAAAGTTGTAAATTTAGGAGAATAAAGTCATAAAGTAAATAAAGTCATAAAGCTGCTTTTGTGGAGGGGGAAATGACTGAAGCTGGTCATCTGCAGGGTTATCTGTGGATGTATCAGCGGGTCATTCAGAGAGATTTTGTGGTTTCTGAAGAAACAATCAAACTGATGATGATCAACATTTGTGATCCAGAGGGAGTCGAGCTCCGACGAGCACCACGTCTCTGACACCGGCCGTAGCCTACACCTGCAGAGACACCAACACCTTATTATGGCATATGGATTCATATCATAAATTAAAGCTCAATGTCATTCACAGATATTTACGGCTGCATTGACAGATATATCCTCAGCATATTCATTTCTGCCTCCACAAAAGCAGCGATTTCCTTCAAGTACACCAGTTTTTTTCCCCGTGGAAAAGACGTATTTCTCATATATTCTTTTTTAAAGTCTTTATACGTATGACAATGTGATGCTGATGTGCCAGAGGATGAAGTATCTCCTATCCTCCTTCTCAATAGGGCCCTCATACTCCTTCATACAAAACAATCATTGGATTAATTTTGTGGGAATGATCTGGGCTTGTATGTATCTACTATTTTGTGTCTGTGCAAGGTCGCACAATTAAAACAATACATGCTGCGCTCCGCAGCTTTTTTTCTAATCAGTCGTGACGTAAGCCTGAGGGCGGGGACATTTGGAGAGCTTCGGAGGACTTCCTGGTGGAGTTGCCAAATGTCCCCGCCCTCAGGCTCGCGTCACGACTGACTTAAAGGAAACCCGCGGAGCGCAGCATTTATTGTTTTAATTGTGCGACCTTGCACAGACACAAAATAGTAGATACATACAAGCACAATTCATCCAATGATTGTTTTGTAAGAAGGAGTATGAGGGCCATATTGAGATTTAAGACTTTAAGGACTTCGAGATTTAAGTCGTGAATTTACGAGAATAAAGTCATTAATTTATGAGAATGAAGTCATAACCTGTTATTTCAGAGAGACTTGTTAAAATTAGGGCCATGAAGCATTTGAAGGAACTGTGCTTCAGTATAGGTTTCACAAACAAGGAGATTCTTCATCCTCTGGCACATCAGCATCACATTGTCATAAGTATAAAGACTTTAAAAAGAATATATGAGAAATACGTCTTTTCCACTGGGGAAAAATATTGGTGTACTTGAAGGAAATCGCTGCTTTTGTGGAGGCAGAAATGAATATGCTGAGGATATATCTGTCAATGCAGCCGTTAATATCCGTGAATGACATTGAGCTTTAATTTATGATATGAATCCATATGCCGTAATAAGGTGTTGGTGTCTCTGCAGGTGTAGGCTACGGCCGGTGTCAGAGACGTGGTGCTCGTCGGAGCTCGACTCCCTCTGGATCACAAATGTTGATTATCATCAGTTTGATTGTTTCTTCAGAAACCACAAAATCTCTCTGAATGACCCGCTGATACATCCACAGATAACCCTGCAGATGACCAGCTTCAGTCATTTCCCCCTCCACAAAAGCAGCTCTATGACTTTATTTACTTTATGACTTTATTCTCCTAAATTTACAACTTTAATCTCTAAATCTTAAAAGAAAAAAAAAACCTCAATGTTGTCCTGATACTCTGCTGTAGTTTTGTCAGCTTTCTCATTTCTAATGTTTTTGATAGTTGTAACACAGCGGATCAGTTCGTCTCTAAATCTATAATGTTTGGTTTACAGATTTTAGTGAGTTCAGAGATCATGCTCTCATACAGCCTGAGCTGACTGTCTGATGGTTTTGGATTGCTTGTATTTTCTTCGAAGACGCGCTGTGTCTCCAAGCGAGTCCAGCCTCTCACCTGAAATGCACAGCTGTGCAGCGGCACGCAAAGAATTCTGGGATACCGACGGCACGAAAGCGTGCATACATGCACGCTTGAAAACGAGGCGGGGGTAGTGTGGTTTTGAGACCGAATTTGAAGCGCGCTTAGTATTTTGTGCCAAACGGGACACCGTTCGTGCCGCGTGGTGACCTCACGTACGCGTCAGATGCGCCGTTCGATGGCTGCTGTATCTGAAATGGGACACAGGAAGGGCACAGAACGGCGCAAAACGGCGTAAAACGGCTCAGAACGGCAGTGCACTCAGCTAAGCGCCGTTAAGCGCGCTTATCACGATGCGGTCTCTGAAATGAGACACAGCCATAGCATGCAGACATTAGCGACAGGTCTTACAGGCGGAAAAGGCTTGCCAAAGGAAAAAAAAAAACACACCACAACATCTCTCCTATTGGTGGAAAACTTCACCACAACAACCAATCCAAAATTATATGGTGACTGATTGACAAGGGGCGGGCGCTTACGTTCTTCCTGCAATATGAGAAGGGAGGGAGGGACTCTCAGCAGGGATGCAGTCTGGGACACGTAGTTGCAAACCTAGCGACTTTGTTGTTAGATTCAATGACTTTTCAGACCCCCTAACGACTTTTTTTTAGAAAGAAAGGGACTTTTATCGACTTCTTCTGGAGTTTAGAGACTCTGACATGAAGCAGGCTTTCCTTACTGAGGAGTTAGCAACGCTGCTAAGGGTGCAGAGCCACACATGCGCTCCGAGCTCTGCATGGGAGACTGAAGCTGACAGAGCTGCAGCAGTTAGCAGGTTTCACCCTCAGAGACCACCAGGGGTTCATGTTGAGGCATTTTCAGTTTTTTTTTTTTTTTTTTGCCATAGACACTGTCAGCACAATCTGCAGTTACACTAACAAAAATGCTGGATAAAACAAAGAATTATGGAAAAATTACACATGGACTAACATAGAGGAGGATCTACACAAGTTTTTTACATCATGTTTTACATCATGCATCATTTACATCATGTTTTTTTGTAGTGGCATAAATAAAAAGTGACATTTGTGAGACTATACAGTGTTTTGTAAATAATTTTACAAAGAACGCCTGGGCCATTGCCTGCATTTTGATGTAAATAGAGGTAAATTACTATGTTCTTTGTTAAAAATTTGCATATGTTTTGAAGTTTACAATTTTTATTTGAAGTTAAAGTTTTAAAAACAGTTCATCACACATATTTGTGGTTTTCACAGTAAAAATGTTACTTTTTTCCACTCGGATTTTATGTTTTGTGTGTGAATTTGGGTCCATTGTGTAAAAACAGTATGTCAAAATGATAAAATAACTGTAAATTCACACAGGTGAGGTTGTGCTGAAAAAAATGATACCAGGCAAGGCAAGGTAAAAAATTTTAAGAGGAAATATAAAGGTAAAATCTAAAGTAGTCAAAAACGGCCAATAGTGACTCCCAAACTTCATAGACAAGTCCCTTTGGCGCCACTCAGTGGGCAAAACTACTTTGTCTGCTGTAATGTATATTTGGGTCATCTTTGGCACCCCCTAGAACGTAAACCGTGGGGTGCAGCGTCATGATTTGAATAACTTTTAATGGCCATGGGGTGTAGATTGGCCTGAGCAAATGTGGTGTCAGTGGAACGAAAGCCTTAGGAGGAGTTAGCCACATTCCAATGTGTGCGAATCGGCAAAAAATGCAAAAAAGCCCTTTAACCGTACATTTGACAGATACGCGCTCTAGATCTTATTGAAATACACGTGATTGTCAAATTTTGTGTCAATATGACAAAGCGTACAGGCGTGACACTCAACATTGTGTATTTTCACCTTAGGGGACAAGAAAAAATGGACTTTTTTCTCCTGCCATGGGGGGGCGCTCTTTTGGGGAGTAAAAATTCCTTCACAAATGTGTTGATGGCTGGACATTGCATCATCCTAGAAAACTTGGAGGCCAGTGAGGACAAAAATAAAAAGTTATAAGACTTTTAAATATGTGGATTTTAGGGTTATTTTTGGCGCCCCCTAGAACGTAAACCGTGGGGTGCAGCGTCATGATTTGAATAACTTTTAATGGCCATGGGGTGTAGATTGGCCTGAGCAAATGTGGTGCCAGTGGAACGAAAGCCTTCGGAGGAGTTAGCGAAATTCCAATGTGTGCGGATCGGCAAAAAATGCGAAATAACCCTCTAACCGTACATTTGACAGATACGCCCGCACTGACTTTTTTGTAGATCTTATTGCGATACATGTGTGTGTCAATTTTTGTGTCATTTTGACAAAGCGTACAGGCGTGACAGTCAATAGTGTGAATTTTCACCTTAGGGGGCGCTATGGAGCCATTTTGCATTTTCTTGTTTGGGCGACTTCGGAATATCAAATTTTTCACCAGGCCCGGTCGTCCTGCCAAATTTCATGAGTTTTCGCCAGTGGGAAGTGGGCCATTTTCCAGTTCAAAGGGGAGGAAAAAGAAACTAGGGCCCCGTTGGGGCACTGGCGGGCCCGAGCCGTGTCGCGCCGCCCCCCCCAACGCGCTGCCTCCCCGTCCCATTCGCGTCCTCTGGCCATCGACCTCTCTGGTAACGCCCATCACTGCAAAGACCCTTTTCCTTCATCTGCGTTTGCTGTTCTTCCTGCCAGTGTGTGTTGCTTTCACTTACACTTGCCACAGCCAGCCTCGTGAGTGCCTAGCCTATTGGATATCACTGTCACCTACACAGGACAGTCATTACCTTTCTATTAATACTTTGTTTTTTAATTTCACATTAATTTCCATATTGTATAAACGACTGGAAAAAACTTGAGCCCCTGCCCCTGTATAATCATGTGCACGTCTCTGTTCTAGCTCCAAGGTGAATCTTCACTGCTCATGTTCTCCTCAGAAGCAGTCACCTCACTCCCCTCAGGGTACTGTACACATGCACCAACTGCCTGCTTCAGGTTTGGATGGAGCTTCATTGTTGTCCGTGGGGTGCAGCGTCATGATTTGTACAACTTTGAATGGCCATGGGGTGTAGATTGGCCTGAGCAAATTTGGTGTCAGTGGGACAAAAGGCCAGTCAGGACAAAAATAAAAAGTTATAAGACTTCAAAAAATGTGGATATTTGGGTCATCTTTGGCGCCCCCTAGAACGTAAACCGTGGGGTGCAGCGTCATGATTTGAATAACTTTTAATGGCCATGGGGTGTAGATTGGCCTGAGCAAATGTGGTGCCGGTGGAACGAAAGCCTTCGGAGGAGTTAGCGAAATTCCAATGTGTGCGGATCTGCAAAAAATGCGAAATAACCCTTTAACCGTACATTTTACAGATACGTGGCCATTGACTTTTTCGAAGATCTTATTGAAATACACGTGTATGTCAAATTTTGTGTCATTTTGACAAAGCGTACAGGCGTGACACTCTACAATGTGTATTTTCACCTTAGGGGACAAGAAAAAATGGACTTTTTTCTCCTGCCATGGGGGGGGGGCGCTCTTTTGGAGAGTAAAAATTCCTTCACAAATGTGTTGATGGCTGGACATTGCATCATCCTAGAAAACTTGGAGGCCAGTGAGGACAAAAATAAAAAGTTATAAGACTTTTAAATATGTGGATTTTAGGGTTATTTTTGGCGCCCCCTAGAACGTAAACCGTGGGGTGCAGCGTCATGATTTGAATAACTTTTAATGGCCATGGGGTGTAGATTGGCCTGAGCAAATGTGGTGCCGGTGGAATGAAAGCCTTAGGAGGAGTTAGCGAAATTCCAATGTGTGCAGATCGGCAAAAAATGCGAAATAACCCTTTAACCGTACATTTGACAAATACGCCCGCACTGACTTTTTTGTAGATCTTATTGAGATACATGTGTGTGTCAATTTTTCTGTCATTTTGACAAAGCGTACAGGCGTCAGGTGAATTTTTCACCTTAGGGGGCGCTATGGAGCCATTTTGCATTGTATTGTTTGGGCGACTTCAGAATATCAAATTTTTCACCAGGCCCGGTCGTCCTGCCAAATTTCATGAGTTTTCGCCAGTGGGAAGTGGGCCATTTTCCAGTTCAAAGGGGAGGAAAAAGAAACTAGGGCCCCGGTGGGGCACTGTTGGGCCCGAGCCGCGTCGCGCCGCCCCCAGTGCGACCGCCTCCCCGTCCCGATCGAGTCACACTCAAGAACCAAAGATGGTGTGCGCACTTGTCTGTGGTCATTTCCCATTATAATGAATGGGAGGCGCAGTTTCTACCAAAACACTCGCTGCAGACAAACTTCATGTCCTATTTGAAAAAAGTCTGGACCATGAGTGAGGGCACAAACACAGCTATGATATATCGAAATGCCAGGTTGCTCCTCCTTACGGTGTTGCCTGGAGAGCGATGCGATTGAGCCATTGAGCGATGGGCAGGAAAAACTTGACTTTTTCTCCTGCCATAGGGGGGGGGATGTGGATTCTTTTAAGAATGTGGATTTTTGGGTCATCTTTGGCGCCCCCTAGAACGTAAACCGTGGGGTGCAGCGTCATGATTTTTACAACTTTGAATGGCCATGGGGTGTAGATTGGCCTGAGCAAATTTGGTGTCAGTGGGACGAAAGCCTTAGGAGGAGTTAGCCACATTCCAATGTGTGCGAATCGGCAAAAAATGCAAAATAGCCCTTTAACCGTACATTTGACAGATACGCGCGAATTGACTTTTTTGTAGATCTTATTGAGATACATATGTGTGTCAATTTTTGTGTCAATATGATAAAGCGTACAGGCGTGACAGTCAATAGTGTGAATTTCCACCTTAGGGGACAAGAAAAAATTGACTTTTTTCTCCTGCCATGGGGGGGCGCTCTTTTGGGGAGTAAAAATTCCTTCACAAATGTGTTGATGGCTGGACATTGCATCATCCTAGAAAACTTGGAGGCCAGTGAGGACAAAAATAAAATGTTATAAGACTTTGAAATATGTGGATTTTAGGGTTATCTTTGGCGCCCCCTAGAACCTAAACCGTGGGATGCAGCGTCATGATTTGAATAACTTTTAATGGCCATGGGGTGTAGATTGGCCTGAGCAAATGTGGTGCCGGTGGAACGAAAGCCTTCGGAGGAGTTAGCGAAATTCCAATGTGTGCGGATCGGCAAAAAATGCGGAATAACCCTTTAACCGTACATTTGACAGATACGCGCGCATTGACTTTTTCGTAGATCTTATTGAGATACATGTGTGTGTCAATTTTTGTGTCATTTTGCCAAAGCGTACAGGTGTTACACTCAACAATGTGTATTTTCACCTTAGGGGACAAGAAAAAATGGACTTTTTTCTCCTGCCATGGGGGGGCGCTCTTTTGGGGAGTAAAAATTCCTTCACAAATGTGTTGATGGCTGGACATTGCATCATCCTAGAAAACTTGGAGGCCAGTGAGGGCAAAAATAAAAAGTTATAAGACTTTTAAATATGTGGATCTTAGGGTTATCTTTGGCGCCCCCTAGAACCTAAACCTTGGGGTGCAGCGTCATGATTTGAATAACTTTTAATGGCCATGGGGTGTAGATTGGCCTGAGCAAATGTGGTGCCGGTGGAACGAAAGCCTTCGGAGGAGTTAGCGAAATTCCAATGTGTGCGGATCGGCAAAAAATGCGGAATAACCCTTTAACCGTACATTTGACAGATACGCGCGCATTGACTTTTTCGTAGATCTTATTGAGATACATGTGTGTGTCAATTTTTGTGTCATTTTGCCAAAGCGTACAGGTGTTACACTCAACAATGTGTATTTTCACCTTAGGGGACAAGAAAAAATGGACTTTTTTCTCCTGCCATGGGGGGGCGCTCTTTTGGGGAGTAAAAATTCCTTCACAAATGTGTTGATGGCTGGACATTGCATCATCCTAGAAAACTTGGAGGCCAGTGAGGGCAAAAATAAAAAGTTATACGACTTTTAAATATGTGGATCTTAGGGTTATCTTTGGCGCCCCCTAGAACCTAAACCTTGGGGTGCAGCGTCATGATTTGAATAACTTTTAATGGCCATGGGGTGTAGATTGGCCTGAGCAAATGTGGTGCCGGTGGAACGAAAGCCTTCGGAGGAGTTAGCGAAATTCCAATGTGTGCGGATCGGCAAAAAATGCGGAATAACCCTTTAACCGTACATTTGACAGATACGCCCGCACTGACTTTTTCGTAGATCTTATTGAGATACATGTGTGTGTCAATTTTTGTGTCATTTTGCCAAAGCGTACAGGTGTGACAGTCAATAGTGTGAATTTTCACCTTAGGGGGCGCTATGGAGCCATTTTGCATTTTCTTGTTTGGGCGACTTCGGAATATCAAATTTTTCACCAGGCCCGGTCGTCCTGCCAATTTTCATGAGTTTTCGCGGGTGGGAAGTGGGCCATTTTCCAGTTCAAAGGGGAGGAAAAATAATAACTAGGGCCCCGGTGGGGCACTGGCGGGCCCGAGCCGTGTCGCGCCGCCCCCAGCGTGACCGCCTCCCCCTCCCGATTGCGTCACACTCAAGGTCCAAAGATGGTGTGCGCACTTGTCTGTGGTCATTTACCATTATAATGAATGGGAGGCGCAGTTTCTACCAAAACGCTCGCTGCAGACAAACTCCATGTCCTTTTTGAAAATAGTCTGGACCATGAGTGAGGGCACAAACACAGCTAGTATATATCCAAATGGCAAGTTGCTCCTCCTTTCGGTTTTGCCGGGAGAGCGATGCGTTTGAGCCATTGAGCGATGGGCAGGAAAAACTTGACTTTTTCTCCTGCCATGGGGGGGCGCTCTTTTGGGGAGAAAAAATTCCTTCACAAATGTGTTGATGGCTGGACATTGCATCATCCTAGAAAACTTGGAGGCCAGTGAGGACAAAAATAAAAGGTTATTAGACTTTTAAGAATGTGGATTTTTGGGTTATCTTTGGCGCCCCCTAGAACGTAGACCGTGGGGTGCAGCGTCATGATTTTTACAACTTTGAATGGCCATGGGGTGTAGATTTGCCTGAGCAAATTTGGTGCCAATGGGACGAAAGCCCTAGGAGGAGTTAGCCACATTCCAATGTGTGCGGATCGGCAAAAAATGCGGAATAGCCCTTTAACCGTACATTTTACAGATACGTGCCTATTGAGTTTTTCGTAGATCTGATTGAGATACACGTGATTGTCAAATTTTGTGTCAATATGACAAAGCGTATAGGTGTGACACTCAACAATGTGTATTTTCACCTTAGGGGACAAGAAAAAATTGCCTTTTTTCTCCTGCCATGGGGGCGCTCTTTTGGGGAGTAAAAATTCCTTCACAAATGTGTTGATGGCTGGACATTGCATCATCCTATAAAACTTGGAGGCCAGTGAGGACAAAATTAAAAAGTTATAAGACTTTTAAGAATGTGGATTTTTGGGTTTTCTTTGGCGCCCCCTAGAACCTAAACCGTGGGGTGCAGCGTCATGATTTGTACAACTTTTAATGGCCATGGGGTGTAGATTGGCCTGTGCAAATGTGGTGCCGGTGGAACGAAAGCCTTAGGAGGAGTTAGCAAAATTCCAATGTGTGCGAATCGGCAAAAAATGCAAAATAGCTCTTTAACAGTACATTTTACACTTACGTGCCCGTTGACTTTTTCATAGATCTTATTGAGATACACATGTGTGTCAAATTTTGTGTCATTTTGACAAAGCGTACAGGTGTCAGGTGAGTTTTCACCATAGGGGGCGCTATGGAGCCATTTTTCATTTTTTTGTTTGGGCGACTTCAGAATATCAAATTTTTCACCAGGCCCGGTCGTCCTGCCAAATTTCCTGAGTTTTCGTCAGTGGGAAGTGGGCCATTTTCCAGTTTAAAGCGGAGGAAAAATAACGAAAGAAGAATCCATCAGGAACAAGAGGGCTCTCGCAGCTGCTTAGCAGCTACGCTCGGGCCCTAACTAGGGCCCCGTTGGGGCACTGGCGGGCCCGAGCCGTGTCAAACCGCCCCCAGCGCGACCGCCTCCCCCACCCGATCGCGTCACACTCAAGGTCCAAAGATGGTGTGCGCACTTGTTTGTGGTCATTTACCATCATAATGAACGGGAGGCGCAGTTTCTACCAAAACGCTCGCTGCAGAAAAACTCCATGTCCTATTTGAAAAAAGTCTGGACCATGAGTGAGGGCACAAACACAGCTAAGATATATCCAAATGGCAAGTTGCTCCTCCTTTCGCTTTTGCCGAGAGAGCAGTGCGTTTGAGCCATTGAATGATGAACAGGAAAAACTTGACTTTATTCTCCTGCCATGGGGGGGCGCTCTTTTAACGAGAAAAAACTCCTTCACAAATGTGTTGATGGCTGAACATTGCATCATCCTAGAAAACATGGAGGCCAGTGAGGACAAAAATAAAAAGTTATAAGACTTTTAAATATGTGGATTTTAGGGTTATCTTTGGCGCCCCCTAGAACCTAAACCGTGGGGTGCAGCGTCATGATTTGAATAACTTTTAATGGCCATGGGGTGTAGATTGGCCTGAGCAAATGTGGTGCCGGTGGAACGAAAGCCTTCGGAGGAGTTAGCGAAATTCCAATGTGTGCGAATCTGCAAAAAATGCGAAATAACCCTTTAACCGTACATTTTACAGATACGTGGCCATTGACTTTTTCGAAGATCTTATTGAAAGACACGTGTATGTAAAATTTTGTGTCAATACGACAAAACATACAGGCGTAGCACTCAACAATGTGTATTTTCACCTTAGTGGACAAGAAAAAATGGACTTTTTTCTCCTGCCATGGGGGGGCGCTCTTTTGGCGAGTAAAAATTCCTTCACAAATGTGTTGATGGCTGGACATTGCATCATCCTAGAAAACTTGGAGGCCAGTGGGGACAAAAATAAAAAGTTATAAGACTTTTAAATATGTGGATTTTACGGTTATCTTTGGCGCCCCCTAGAACCTAAACCGTGGGGTGCAGCGTCATGATTTGAATAACTTTTAATGGCCATGGGGTGTAGATTGGCCTGAGAAAATGTGGTGCCGGTGGAACGAAAGCCTTCGGAGGAGTTAGCGAAATTCCAATGTGTGCGGATCGGCAAAAAATGCGGAATAACCCTTTAACCGTACATTTGACAGATACGCCCGCACTGACTTTTTTGTAGATCTTATTGAGATACATGTGTGTCTCAATTTTGGTGTCATTTTGCCAAAGCGTACAGGTGTTACACTCAACAATGTGTATTTTCACCTTAGGGGACAAGAAAAAATGGACTTTTTTCTCCTGCCATGGGGGGGCGCTCTTTTGGGGAGTAAAAATTCCTTCACAAATGTGTTGATGGCTGGACATTGCATCATCCTAGAAAACTTGGAGGCCAGTGAGGGCAAAAATAAAAAGTTATAAGACTTTTAAATATGTGGATCTTAGGGTTATCTTTGGCGCCCCCTAGAACCTAAACCGTGGGGTGCAGCGTCATGATTTGAATAACTTTTAATGGCCATGGGGTGTAGATTGGCCTGAGCAAATGTGGTGCCGGTGGAACGAAAGCCTTCGGAGGAGTTAGCGAAATTCCAATGTGTGCGGATCGGCAAAAAATGCGAAATAACCCTTTAACCGTACATTTGACAGATACGCCCGCACTGACTTTTTTGTAGATCTTATTGAGATACATGTGTGTGTCAATTTTTGTGTCATTTTGACAAAGCGTACAGGCGTGACAGTCAATAGTGTGAATCTTCACCTTAGGGGGCGCTATGGAGCCATTTTGCATTTTCTTGTTTGGGCGACTTCGGAATATCAAATTTTTCACCAGGCCCGGTCGTCCTGCCAAATTTCATGAGTTTTCGCCAGTGGGAAGTGGGCCATTTTCCAGTTCAAAGGGGAGGAAAAATAATAATAACTAGGACCCCGTTGGGGCACTGGCGGGCCCGAGCTGTGTCGCGTCCCCCCCCCAACGCGCTGCCTCCCCGTCCCATTTGTGTCCTCTGGCCATCGCCCTCTCTGGTAACGCCCATCACTGCAAAGACCCTTTTCCTTCATCGGCGTTTGCTGTTCTTCCTGCCAGTGCGTGTTGCTTTCACTTACACTTGCCACAGCCAGCCTCGTGAGTGCCTAGCCTATTGGATATCACTGTCACCTACACAGGACAGTCATTACCTTTCTATTAATACTTTGTTTTTTAATTTCACATTAATTTCCATATTGTATAAACAACTGGAAAAAACTTGAGCCCCTGCCCCTGTATAATCATGTGCACGTCTCTGTTCTAGCTCTAAGGTGAATCTTCACTGCTCATGTTCTCCTCAGAAGCAGTCACCTCACTCCCCTCAGGTTACTGTACACATGCACCAACTGCCTGCTTCAGGTTTGGATGGAGCTTCATGGTTGTCTTTTGGAGAAATGACCAGTCAAGTTGTGTTTGAAATTTGATTTTTTTCAGGGGCAAAAGGAGCCTCTGCATTCTTGTCAAATATGTAAATAGCATGTTTTTGCAGGTGCTAAAAACCAGACTCTGAGTGTGTGTGTGTGCGTGTGTGTGTGTGTGTGTGTGTGTGTGTGTGTGTGTGTGTGTGTGTGTGTGTGCGTTCAAGTCACATGACATATTTAACCGGATGTAGCTGCAAGACGGAGCCTCGTTGACTCTCCGTTTCAATTTATCTCAAAAGTGAGGACCTCAACCTATATACCAGTTTTTAAATTGTGTTGATAGGCCAAATAAAACCAGAGTTATGATAAATTATGTCCACAATACTTGTTTTCTGCTTATTTTGATCACGTTCGGCGCTCGATCGCGCTGTATGAGACAGGAAAACATAGCATGCAAACATTAGCGACAGGTCTTACAGGCGGAAAAGGCTTGCCAAAGAAAAAAAAAAACACACCACAACATCTCTCCTATTGGTGGAAAACTTCACCACAACAACCAATCCAAAATTATATGGTGACTGATTGACAAGGGGCGGGAACTTACGTTCTTCCTGCAATATGAGAAGGGAGGGAGGGACTCTCAGCAGGGATGCAGTCTGGGACACGTAGTTGCAAACCTAGCGACTTTGTTGTTAGATTCAATGACTTTTCAGACCCCCTAACGACTTTTTTTTAGAAAGAAAGGGACTTTTATCGACTTCTTCTGGAGTTTAGAGACTCTGACATGAAGCAGGCTTTCCTTACTGAGGAGTTAGCAACGCTGCTAAGGGTGCAGAGCCACACATGCGCTCCGAGCTCTGCATGGGAGACTGAAGCTGACAGAGCTGCAGCAGTTAGCAGGTTTCACCCTCAGAGACCACCAGGGGTTCATGTTGAGGCATTTTCAGTTTTTTTTTTTTTTTTGCCATAGACACTGTCAGCACAATCTGCAGTTACACTAACAAAAATGCTGCAAAAAACAAAGAATTATGGAAAAATTACACATGGACTAACATAGAGGAGGATCTACACAAGTTTTTTACATCATGTTTTACATCATGCATCATTTACATCATGTTTTTTTGTAGTGGCATAAATAAAAAGTGACATTTGTGAGACTTTACAGTGTTTTGTAAATAATTTTACAAAGAACACCTGGGCCATTGCCTGCATTTTGATGTAAATAGAGGTAAATTACTATGTTCTTTGTTAAAAATTTGCATATGTTTTGAAGTTTACAATTTTTATTTGAAGTTTAAGTTTTAAAAACAGTTCATCACACATATTTGTGGTTTTCACAGTAAAAACGTTACTTTTTTCCACTCGGATTTTATGTTTTGTGTGTGAATTTGGGTCCAATGTGTAAATATAGTATGTCAAAATGATAAAATAACTGTAAATTGACACAGGTGAGGTTGTGCTGAAAAAAATGATACCAGGCAAGGCAAGGTAAAAATTTTGTAAGAGGAAATATAAAGGTAAAATCTAAAGTAGTCAAAAACGGCCAATAGTGACTCACAGACTCCACAGACAAGTCCCTTTGGCGCCACTCAGTGGGCAAAACTACTTTGTCTACTGTAATGTATATTTGGGTCATCTTTGGCGCCCCCTAAAACGTAAACCGTGGGGTGCAGCGTCATGATTTTTACAACTTTGAATGGCCATGGAGTGTAGATTGGCCTGAGCAAATTTGGTGTCAGTGGGACGAAAGCCTTAGGAGGAGTTAGCGAAATTCCAATGTGTGCGAATCGGCAAAAAATGCAAAATAGCCCTTTTACCGTACATTATACAGATACGCGCTCTTTGACTTTTTCGTAGATCTAATTGAGATACACTTGATTGTCAATTTTTGTGTCATTTTGCCAAAGCGTACAGGCGTGACAGTCAACAATGTGTATTTTCAACTTAGGGGACAAGAAAAAATGGACTTTTTTCTCCTGCCATGGGGGGGCGCTCTTTTGGGGAGTAAAAATTCCTTCACAAATGTGTTGATGGCTGGACATTGCATCATCCTAGAAAACTTGGAGGCCAGTGAGGACAAAAATAAAAAGTTATAAGACTTTTAAAAATGTGGATTTTTGGGTTATCTTTGGCGCCCCCTAGAACGTAAACCGTGGGGTGCAGCGTCATGATTTGAATAACTTTTAATGGCCATGGGGTGTAGATTGGCCTGAGCAAATGTGGTGCCGGTGGAACGAAAGCCTTTGGAGGAGTTAGCGAAATTCCAATGTGTGCGAATCGGCAAAAAATACGGAATAACCCTTTAACCGTACATTTGACAGATACGTGCGCATGGACTTTTTTGTAGATCTTATTGAGATACATGTGTGTGTCAATTTTTGTGTCATTTTGACAAAGCGTACAGGCGTGACAGTCAACAATGTGTATTTTCAACTTAGGGGACAAGAAAAAAATGGACTTTTTTCTCCTGCCATGGGGGGGCGCTCTTTTGGGGAGTAAAAATTCCTTCACAAATGTGTTGATGGCTGGACATTGCATCATCCTAGAAAACTTGGAGGCCAGTGAGGACAAAAATAAAAAGTTATAAGACTTTTAAAAATGTGGATTTTTGGGTTATCTTTGGCGCCCCCTAGAACGTAAACCGTGGGGTGCAGCGTCATGATTTGAATAACTTTTAATGGCCATGGGGTGTAGATTGGCCTGAGCAAATGTGGTGCCGGTGGAACGAAAGCCTTTGGAGGAGTTAGCGAAATTCCAATGTGTGCGAATCGGCAAAAAATGCGGAATAACCCTTTAACCGTACATTTGACAGATACGCGCGCATGGACTTTTTTGTAGATCTTATTGAGATACATGTGTGTGTCAATTTTTGTGTCATTTTGACAAAGCGTACAGGCGTGACAGTCAACAATGTGTATTTTCAACTTAGGGGACAAGAAAAAAATGGACTTTTTTCTCCTGCCATGGGGGGGCGCTCTTTTGGGGAGTAAAAATTCCTTCACAAATGTGTTGATGGCTGGACATTGCATCATCCTAGAAAACTTGGAGGCCAGTGAGGGCAAAAATAAAAAGTTATAAGACTTTTAAAAATGTGGATTTTAGGGTTATCTTTGGCGCCCCCTAGAACATAAACCGTGGGGTGCAGCGTCATGATTTGAATAACTTTTAATGGCCATGGGGTGTAGATTGGCCTGAGCAAATGTGGTGCCGGTGGAACGAAAGCCTTCGGAGGAGTTAGCGAAATTCCAATGTGTGCAGATCTGCAAAAAATGCAAAATAACCCATTAACCGTACATTTGACAGATACGCCCGCACTGACTTTTTTGTAGATCTTATTGAGATACATGTGTGTGTCAATTTTTGTGTCATTTTGACAAAGCGTACAGGCGTGACAGTCAATAGTGTGAATTTTCACCTTAGGGGGCGCTATGGAGCCATTTTGCATTTTCTTGTTTGGGCGACTTCGGAATATCAAATTTTTCACCAGGCCCGGTCGTCCTGCCAAATTTCCTGAGTTTTCGCCAGTGGGAAGTGGGCCATTTTCCAGTTCAAAGGGGAGGAAAAAGAAGAAAGAAAGAAACAACTAGGACCCCGTTGGGGCACTGGCGGGCCCGAGCCGTGTGGCCCCCCCCCCAACGTGCTGCCTCCCCGTCCCGTTTGTGTCCTCTGGCCATCGCCCTCTCTTGTAACGCCCATCACTGCAAAGACCCTTTTCCTTCATCGGCGTTTGCTGTTCTTCCTGCCAGTGCGTGTTGCTTTCACTTACACTTGCCACAGCCAGCCTCGTGAGTGCCTAGCCTATTGGATATCACTGTCACCTACACAGGACAGTCATTACCTTTCTATTAATACTTTGTGTTTTAATTTCACATTAATTTCCATATTGTATAAACGACTGGAAAAAACTTGAGCCCCTGCCCCTGTATAATCATGTGCATGTCTCTGTTCTAGCTCCAAGGTGAATCTTCACTGCTCATGTTCTCCTCAGAAGCACTCACCTCACTCCCCTCAGGTTACTGTACACATGCACCAACTGCCTGCTTCAGGTTTGGATGGAGCTTCATGGTTGTCTTTTGGAGAAATGACCAGTCAAGTTGTGTTTG
The DNA here is from genome assembly GCA_962446985.1 of Xyrichtys novacula. NCBI lineage: Eukaryota > Metazoa > Chordata > Actinopteri > Labriformes > Labridae > Xyrichtys > Xyrichtys novacula. Next base: position 5,112,383 of record OY660883.1, read on the forward strand.
AAATTTGATTTTTTTCAGGGGCAAAAGGAGCCTCTGCATTCTTGTCAAATATGTAAATAGCATGTTTTTGCAGGTGCTAAAAACCAGACTCTGAGTGTGTGTGTGTGTGTGTGTGTGTGTGTGTGTGTGTGTGTGTGTGTGTGTCTGTGTGTGCGTTCAAGTCACATGACATATTTAACCGGATGTAGCTGCAAGACGGAGCCTCGTTGACTCTCCGTTTCAACTTATCTCAAAAGTGAGGACCTCAACCTATATACCAGTTTTTAAATTGTGTTGATAGGCCAAATAAAACCAGAGTTATGATAAATTATGTCCGCGATACTTTTTTTCTGCTTATTTTGATCACGTTCGGCGCTCAATCGCGCTGTATGAGACAGGAAAACATAGCATGCAGACATTAGCGACAGGTCTTACAGGCGGAAAAGGCTTGCCAAAAGAAAAAAAAAAACACACCACAACATCTCTCCTATTGGTGGAAAACTTCACCACAACAACCAATCCAAAATTATATGGTGACTGATTGACAAGGGGCGGGCGCTTACGTTCTTCCTGCAACATGAGAAGCGAGGGAGGGACTCTCAGCAGGGATGCAGTCTGGGACACGTAGTTGCAAACCTAGCGACTTTGTTGTTAGATTCAATGACTTTTCAGACCCCCTAACGACTTTTTTTTAGAAAGAAAGGGACTTTTATCGACTTCTTCTGGAGTTTAGAGACTCTGACATGAAGCAGGCTTTCCTTACTGAGGAGTTAGCAACGCTGCTAAGGGTGCAGAGCCACACATGCGCTCAGAGCTCTGCATGGGAGACTGAAGCTGACAGAGCTGCAGCAGTTAGCAGGTTTCACCCTCAGAGACCACCAGGGGTTCATGTTGAGGCATTTTAATTTTTTTTTTTTTTGTGCCATAGACACTGTCAGCACAATCTGCAGTTACACTAACAAAAATGCTGCAAAAAACAAAGAATTATGGAAAAATTACACATGGACTGACATAGAGGAGGATCTACACAAGTTTTTTACATCATGTTTTACATCATGCATCATTTACATCATGTTTTTTTGTAGTGGCATAAATAAAAAGTGACATTTGTGAGACTATACAGTGTTTTGTAAAAAATTTTACAAAGAACGCCTGGGCCATTGCCTGCATTTTGATGTAAATAGAGGTAAATTACTATGTTCTTTGTTAAAAATTTGCATATGTTTTGAAGTTTACAATTTTTATTTGAAGTTTAAGTTTTAAAAACAGTTCATCACACATATTTGTGGTTTAATTTCACATTAATTTCCATATTGTATAAATGACTGGAAAAAACTTGAGCCCCTGCCCCTGTATAATCATGTGCACGTCCCTGCTCTAGCTCCAAGGTGAATCTTCACTGCTCATGTTCTCCTCAGAAATAGTCACCTCACTCCCCTCAGGTTACTGTACACATGCACCAACTATCTGCTTCAGGTTTGGATGGAGCTTCATGGTTGTCTTTTGGAGAAATGAACAGTCAAGTTGTGTTTGAAATCTGATTTTTTTCAGGGGCAAAAGGAAGCCTCTGCATTCTTGTCAAATATGTAAACAGCATGTTTTTGCAGGTGCTAAAAAACAGACTCTGAGTGTGTGTGTGTGTGTGTGTGTGTGTGTGTGTGTGTGTGTGTGTGTGTGTGTGTGTGTGTATATGTGTGTGTATCCTGCAGTACTCTGTACTCCTGCAGTGGCCAAAAAGACTTTTAAGAATGTGGATTTTTGGGTCATCTTTGGCGCCCCCTAGAACTGCAGTACTCTGTACTCCTGCAGTGGCCAAAATGACTTTTAAGAATGTGGATTTTTGGGTCATCTTTGGCGTCCCCTAGAACGTAAACCGTGGGGTGCAGCGTCATGATTTTTACAACTTTGAATGGGCATGGGGTGTAGATTGCCCTGAGCAAATTTGGTATCGGTGGGACGAAAGCCTTAGGAGAAGATAGCCACATTCCAATGTGTGCGAATCGGCAAAAAATGCGAAATAGCCCTTTAACCGTACATTATACAGATACGCGCTCTTTGACTTTTTCGTAGATCTAATTGAGATACACATGATTGTCAATTTTTGTGTCATTTTGACAAAGCGTTCAGGCGTGACACTCAACAATGTGTATTTTTATGTAAGGGGACAAGAAAAAATTGACTTTTTTCTCCTACCATGGGGGGGCGCTCTTTTGGGGAGTAAAAATTCCTTCACAAATGTGTTGATGGCTGGACATTGCATCATCCTAGAAAACTTGGAGGCCAGTGAGGACAAAAATAAAAAGTTATAAAACATTTAAGAATGTGGATTTTTGGGTTATCTTTGGCGCCCCCTAGAACCTAAACCGTGGGGTGCAGCGTCATGATTTGAATAACTTTTAATGGCCATGGGGTGTAGATTGGCCTGAGTAAATGTGGTGCCGGTGGAACGAAAGCCTTCGGAGGAGTTAGCGAAATTCCAATGTGTGCGGATCGGCAAAAAATGCGAAATAACCCTTTAACCGTACATTTGACAGATACGTCCGCACTGACTTTTTTGTAGATCTTATTGAGATACATGTGTGTGTCAATTTTTGTGTCATTTTGACAAAGCGTACAGGCGTGACAGTGAATAGTGTGAATTTTCACCTTAGGGGGCGCTATGGAGCCATTTTGCATTTTCTTGTTTGGGCGACTTCGGAATATCAAATTTTTCACCAGGCCCGGTCGTCCTGCCAAATTTCATGAGTTTTCGCCAGTGGGAAGTGGGCCATTTTCCAGTTCAAAGGGGAGGAAAAATAATAATAACAAAAGAAGGAAACTACAGGAACAAGAGGGCTCTCGCAGCTGCTTAGCAGCTACGCTCGGGCCCTAAAAAACCACTTGGGGAATAATAGGGCCTACGCCCGGCTGCTCTGCAGCTGGCTCGGGCCCTAATAATAACTAGGACCCCGGTGGGGCACTGTCGGGCCCGAGCCGCGTCGCGCCGCCCCCAGCGCGACCGCCTCCCCCTCCCGATCGCGTCACACTCAAGGTCCAAAGATGGTGTGCGCACTTGTCATTGGTCATTTCCCATTATAATGAATGGGAGGCGCAGTTTCTACCAAAACACTCGCTGCAGACGAACTACATGTCCTATTTGAAAAAAGTCTGGACCATGAGTGAGGGCACAAACACAGCTAGGATATATCCAAACGGCAGGTTGCTCCTCGTTACGGTGTTGCCGGGAGAGTGATGCGATTGAGCCATTGAGTGATGGGCAGGAAAAACTTGACTGTTTCTCCTGCCATGGGGGATGGGGGATGGGGGGGGGATGTGGATTCTTTTAAGAATGTGGATATTTGGGTCATCTTTGGCGCCCCCTAGAACGTAAACCGTGGGGTGCAGCGTCATGATTTTTACAACTTTGAATGGCCATGGGGTGTAGATTGGCCTGAGCAAATTTGGTGTCAGTGGGACGAAAGCCTTAGGAGGAGTTAGCCACATTCCAATGTGTGCGAATCGGCAAAAAATGCAAAATAGCCCTTTAACCGTACATTTTACAGATACGCGCGCATTGACCTTTTCGTAGATATTATTGAGATACATGTGATTGTAAAATTTTGTGTCAATATGACAAAGCGTACAGGTATGACAGTCAACAATGTGTTTTTTCACCTTATGGGACAAGAAAAAATGGACTTTTTTCTCCTGCCATGGGGGGGCGCTCTTTTGGGGAGTAAAAATTCCTTCACAAATGTGTTGATGGCTGGACATTGCATCATCCTAGAAAACTTGGAGGCCAGTGAGGACAAAAATAAAAAGTTATAAGACTTTTAAATATGTGGATTTTACGGTTATCTTTGGCGCCCCCTAGAACCTAAACCGTGGGGTGCAGCGTCATGATTTGAATAACTTTTAATGGCCATGGGGTGTAGATTGGCCTGAGCAAATGTGGTGCCGGTGGAACGAAAGCCTTCGGAGGAGTTAGCGAAATTCCAATGTGTGCGGATCGGCAAAAAATGCGCAATAACCCTTTAACCGTACATTTGACAGATACGCCAGCACTGACTTTTTTGTAGATCTTATTGAGATACATGTGTGTGTCATATTTTGTGTCAATATGACAAAGCGTACAGGCGTGACAGTCAATAGTGTGAATTTTCACCTTATGGGACAAGAAAAAATGGACTTTTTTCTCCTGCCATGGGGGGGCGCTCTTTTGGGGAGTAAAAATTCCTTCACAAATGTGTTGATGGCTGGACATTGCATCATCCTAGAAAACTTGGAGGCCAGTGAGGGCAAAAATAAAAAGTTATAAGACTTTGAAATATGTGGATTTTAGGGTTATCTTTGGCGCCCCCTAGAACCTAAACCGTGGGGTGCAGCGTCATGATTTGAATAACTTTTAATGGCCATGGGGTGTAGATTGGCCTGAGCAAATGTGGTGCCGGTGGAACGAAAGCCTTCGGAGGAGTTAGCGAAATTCCAATGTGTGCGGATCGGCAAAAAATGCGCAATAACCCTTTAACCGTACATTTGACAGATACGCCCGCACTGACTTTTTTGTAGATCTTATTGAGATACATGTGTGTGTCAATTTTTGTGTCATTTTGACAAAGCGTACAGGCGTCAGGTGAATTTTTCACCTTAGGGGGCGCTATGGAGCCATTTTGCATTGTATTGTTTGGGCGACTTCAGAATATCAAACTTTTCACCAGGCCCGGTCGTCCTGCCAAATTTCATGAGTTTTCGCCAGTGGGAAGTGGGCCATTTTCCAGTTCAAAGGGGAGGAAAAAGAAAAAACTAGGACCCCGTTGGGGCACTGGCGGGCCCGAGCTGTGTCGCATCCCCCCCCCAACGCGCTGCCTCCCCGTCCCATTTGTGTCCTCTGGCCATCGCCCTCTCTGGTAACGCCCATCACTGCAAAGACCCTTTTCCTTCATCGGCGTTTGCTGTTCTTCCTTCCAGTGCGTGTTGCTTTCACTTACACTTGCCACAGCCAGCCTCGTGAGTGCCTAGCCTATTGGATATCACTGTCACCTACACAGGACAGTCATTACCTTTCTATTAATACTTTGTTTTTTAATTTCACATTAATTTCCATATTGTATAAACAACTGGAAAAAACTTGAGCCCCTGCCCCTGTATAATCATGTGCACGTCTCTGTTCTAGCTGTAAGGTGAATCTTCACTGCTCATGTTCTCCTCAGAAGCAGTCACCTCACTCCCCTCAGGTTACTGTACACATGCACCAACTGCCTGCTTCAGGTTTGGATGGAGCTTCATGGTTGTCTTTTGGAGAAATGACCAGTCAAGTTGTGTTTGAAATTTGATTTTTTTCAGGGGCAAAAGGAGCCTCTGCATTCTTGTCAAATATGTAAATAGCATGTTTTTGCAGGTGCTAAAAACCAGACTCTGAGTGTGTGTGTGTGCGTGTGTGTGTGTGTGTCTGTGTGTGTGTGTGTGTCTGTGTGTGTGTGTGCGTTCAAGTCACATGACATATTTAACCGGATGTAGCTGCAAGACGGAGCCTCGTTGACTCTCCGTTTCAACTTATCTCAAAAGTGAGGACCTCAACCTATATACCAGTTTTTAAATTGTGTTGATAGGCCAAATAAAACCAGAGTTATGATAAATTATGTCCGCGATACTTGTTTTCTGCTTATTTTGATCACGTTCGGCGCTCGATCGCGCTGTATGAGACAGGAAAACATAGCATGCAGACATTAGCGACAGGTCTTACAGGCGGAAAAGGCTTGCCAAAGGAAAAAAAAAACACACCACAACATCTCTCCTATTGGTGGAAAACTTCACCACAACAACCAATCCAAAATTATATGGTGACTGATTGACAAGGGGCGGGCGCTTACGTTCTTCCTGCAATATGAGAAGGGAGGGAGGGACTCTCAGCAGGGATGCAGTCTGGGACACGTAGTTGCAAACCTAGCAACTTTGTTGTTAGATTCAATGACTTTTCAGACCCCCTAACGACTTTTTTTAGAAAGAAAGTTACTTTTATCGACTTAATCTGGAGTTTAGAGACTCTGACATGAAGCAGGCTTTCCTTACTGAGGAGTTAGCAACGCTGCTAAGGGTGCAGAGCCACACATGCGCTCCGAGCTCTGCATGGGAGACTGAAGCTGACAGAGCTGCAGCAGTTAGCAGGTTTCACCCTCAGAGACCACCAGGGGTTCATGTTGAGGCATTTTCAGTTTTTTTTTTTTTTTTGCCATAGACACTGTCAGCACAATCTGCAGTTACACTAACAAAAATGCTGCAAAAAACAAAGAATTATGGAAAAATTACACATGGACTAACATAGAGGAGGATCTACACAAGTTTTTTACATCATGTTTTACATCATGCATCATTTACATCATGTTTTTTTGTAGTGGCATAAATAAAAAGTGACATTTGTGAGACTATACAGTGTTTTGTAAATAATTTTACAAAGAACACCTGGGCCATTGCCTGCATTTTGATGTAAATAGAGGTAAATTACTATGTTCTTTGTTAAAAATTTGCATATGTTTTGAAGTTTACAATTTTTATTTGAAGTTTAAGTTTTAAAAACAGTTCATCACACATATTTGTGGTTTTCACAGTAAAAACGTTACTTTTTTCCACTCGGATTTTATGTTTTGTGTGTGAATTTGGGTCCAATGTGTAAATATAGTATGTCAAAATGATAAAATAACTGTAAATTGACACAGGTGAGGTTGTGCTGAAAAAAATGATACCAGGCAAGGCAAGGTAAAAATTTTGTAAGAGGAAATATAAAGGTAAAATCTAAAGTAGTCAAAAACGGCCAATAGTGACTCACAGACTCCACAGACAAGTCCCTTTGGCGCCACTCAGTGGGCAAAACTACTTTGTCTACTGTAATGTATATTTGGGTCATCTTTGGCGCCCCCTAAAACGTAAACCGTGGGGTGCAGCGTCATGATTTTTACAACTTTGAATGGCCATGGAGTGTAGATTGGTCTGAGCAAATTTGGTGTCAGTGGGACGAAAGCCTTAGGAGGAGTTAGCGAAATTCCAATGTGTGCGAATCGGCAAAAAATTCAAAATAGCCCTTTTACCGTACATTATACAGATACACGCTCTTTGACTTTTTCGTAGATCTAATTGAGATACACATGACTGTCAATTTTTGTGTCAATATGACAAAGCGTACAGGCGTGACACTCAACAATGTGTATTTTCACCTTAGGCGACAAGAAAAAATTGACTTTTTTCTCCTGCCATGGGGGGGCGCTCTTTTGGGGAGTAAAAATTTCTTCACAAATGTGTTGATGGCTGGACATTGCATCATCCTAAAAAACTTGGAGGCCAGTGAGGACAAAAATAAAAAGTTATAAGACTTTTAAATATGTGGATTTTAGGGTTATATTTGGCGCCCCCTAGAACCTAAACCGTGGGGTGCAGCAAGATGATTTGTACAACTTTTAATGGCCATGGGGTGTAGATTGGCCTGAGCAAATTTGGTGCCGGTGGAAAGATAGCCTTCGGAGGAGTTAGCGAAATTCCAATGTGTGCGAATCGGCAAAAAATGCAAAATAGCCCTTTAACCGTACATTTGACAGATACATGCCCTTTGACTTTTTCGTAGATCTTATTAAGATACACGTGATTGTCAAATTTTGTGTCAATATGACAAAGCATACAGGCGTGACACTCGACAATGTGTATTTTCACCTTAGGAGACAAGAAAAAATGGACCTTTTTCTCCTGCCATTGGGGGGCGCTCTTTTGGGGAGTAAAAATTCCTTCACAAATGTGTTGATGGCTGGACATTGCATCATCCTAGAAAACTTGGAGGCCAGTGAGGACAAAAGACAAAAGTTATAAGACTTTTAAGAATGTGGATTTTTGGGTTATCTTTGGCGCCCCCTAGAACGTAAACCGTGGGGTGCAGCGTCATGATTTGTACAACTTTTAATGGCCATGGGGGGTAGATTGGCCTGCGCAAATGTGGTGCCGGTCGAACGAAAGCCTTCGGAGGAGTTAGCGAAATTCCAATGTGTGCGAATCGGCAAAAAATGCAAAATAGCCCTTTAACCGTACATTTGACAGATACGCCCACACTGACTTTTTTGTAGATCTTATTGAGATACATGTGTGTGTCAATTTTTGTGTCAATATGACAAAGCATACAGGCGTCATGTGAATTTTCACCTTAGGGGGCGCTATGGAGCCATTTTGCATTTTATTGTTTGGGCGACTCCAGAATATCGAATTTTTCACCAGGCCCGGTCGTCCTGCCAAATTTCCTGAGTTTTCGCCAGTGGGAAATGGGCCATTTTCCAGTTTAAAGCGGAGGAAAAATAATAACGACGGAAGGAAACATGCAGGAACAAGAGGGCTCTCGCAGCTGCTTAGCAGCTACGCTCGGGCCCTAAGAAACAAAGAAAAACCACTTGGGGAATAATAGGGCTCTCGCAGCTGCTTAGCAGCTACGCTCGGGCCCTAATAACAAAAGAAGGAAACATGCAGGAACAAGAGGGCTCTCGCAGCTGCTTAGCAGCTACGCTCGGGCCCTAACTAGGGCCCCGTTGGGGCACTGGCGGGCCCGAGCCGCGTTGCGCCGCCCCCAGTGCGACCGCCTCCCCCTCCCGATCGCGTCACACTCAAGGTCCAAAGATGGTGTGCGCACTTGTCTGTGGTCATTTCCCATTATAATGAATGGGAGGCGCAGTTTCTACCAAAACACTCGCTGCAGACAAACTACATGTCCTATTTGAAAAAAGTCTGGACCATGAGTGAGGGCACAAACACAGCTAGGATATATCCAAACGGCAAGTTGCTCCTCGTTACGGTGTTGCCGGGAGAGCGATGCGATTGAGCCATTGAGTGATGGGCAGGAAAAACTTGACTGTTTCTCCTGCCATGGGGGATGGGGGATGGGAGGGGGGGGGGGGAGGGATGTGGATTCTTTTAAGAATGTGGATATTTGGGTCATCTTTGGCGCCCCCTAGAACGTAAACCGTGGGGTGCAGCGTCATGATTTTTAAAACTTTGAATGGCCATGGGGTGTAGATTGGCCTGAGCAAATTTGGTGTCAGTGGGACGAAAGCCTTAGGAGGAGTTAGCCACATTCCAATGTGTGCTCATCAGCAAAAAATGCAAAATAGCCCTTTAACCGTACATTTTACAGATACGCGCGCATTGACTTTTTCGTAGATCTTATTGAGATACATGTGTGTGTCAAATTTTGTGTCAATATGACAAAGCATACAGGTATGACAGTCAACAATGTGTATTTTCACCTTATGGGACAAGAAAAAATGGACTTTTTTCTCCTGCCATGGGGGGGCGCTCTTTTAGGGAGTAAAAATTCCTTCACAAATGTGTTGATGGCTGGACATTGCATCATCCTAGAAAACTTGGAGGCCAGAGAGGACAAAAATAAAAAGTTATAAGACTTTTAAATATGTGGATTTTAGGGTTATCTTTGGCGCCCCCTAGAACCTAAACCGTGGGGTGCAGCGTCATGATTTGAATAACTTTTAATGGCCATGGGGTGTAGATTGGCCTGAGCAAATGTGGTGCCGGTGGAACGAAAGCCTTCGGAGGAGTTAGCGAAATTCCAATGTGTGCGGATCGGCAAAAAATGCGCAATAACCCTTTAACCGTACATTTGACAGATACGCCCGCACTGACTTTTTTGTAGATCTTATTGAGATACATGTGTGTGTCAATTTTTGTGTAATTTTGACAAAGCGTGCAGGCGTGACAGTCAATAGTGTGAATTTTCACCTTATGGAACAAGAAAAAATGGACTTTTTTCTCCTGCCATGGGGGGGCGCTCTTTTGGGGAGTAAAAATTCCTTCACAAATGTGTTGATGGCTGGACATTGCATCATCCTAGAAAACTTGGAGGCCAGTGAGGGCAAAAATAAAAAGTTATAAGACTTTGAAATATGTGGATTTTAGGGTTATCTTTTGCGCCCCCTAGAACATAAACCGTGGGGTGCAGCGTCATGATTTGAATAACTTTTAATGGCCATGGGGTGTAGATTGGCCTGAGCAAATGTGGTGCCGGTGGAACGAAAGCCTTCGGAGGAGTTAGCGAAATTCCAATGTGTGCGGATCGGCAAAAAATGCGAAATAACCCTTTAACCATACATTTGACAGATACGCCCGCACTGACTTTTTTGTAGATCTTATTGAGATACATGTGTGTGTCAATTTTTGTGTCATTTTGACAAAGCGTACAGGCGTCAGGTGAATTTTTCACCTTAGGGGGCGCTATGGAGCCATTTTGCATTGTATTGTTTGGGCGACTTCAGAATATCAAATTTTTCACCAGGCCCGGTCGTCCTGCCAAATTTCATGAGTTTTCGCCAGTGGGAAGTGGGCCATTTTCCAGTTCAAAGGGGAGGAAAAATAACTAGGGCCCCGTTGGGGCACTGGCGGGCCCGAGCCGCGTCGCGCCGCCCCCAGCGCGACCGCCTCCCCGTCCCATTCGTGCCCTCTGGCCATCGCCCTCTCTGGTGACGCCCATCACTGCAAAGACCCTTTTCCTTCATTGGTGTTTGCTGTTCTTCCTGCCATTGCGTGTTGCTTTCACTTACACTTGCCACAGCCAGCCTCGTGAGTGCCTGGCCTGGTTTGACCTTTGCTCACCCTGATTGTGTGACCTTGGTATCAGCTACTTGGGAAGTTCAACCGTTGTGGCAAAGCTTTGTTTGCGTGCTGTGCTCAACCACCTATTTTCTATGGATGTGTAAGTAAACCACTTTCTTTCTTACACAATGACACACTCATACTTATCACTCACTGCTACTGATGTGCTCTGTTAGTATGCATGCAGGAAACCTGATGAATGAAGAAATGCCCAGACTAGCCAACATCTCAATAAATTATGAGGTATGACATCACTTGAATGGTTTCCTTGGACTATGCTTCCATTATTCTAATTCTGTAATAAAAAGAAATTTTGTCCAAAAGGACTGTTGTTGTTTTTTCTTCTAATAATTAACATATTTAACATAATTAACATTCAATATGCGCTCATTACACACGTGCACACTCTTTGATGATCTGAGAAGCAGAGCTTGAAGGACAGTAGGAGTAGCTGAACAAAGTGTATTTGTAGGAAAGCCGTAAGAGCTATTGAAACGCCGTTTTCGCGGGTTGAAAGGTTAGGGTGTCCACCAAAGGTCAGAGGTCAAATAACATTTGTATCTCAAACTGTGACGTCAAAGTCAAGGTCCAAAGATGGTGTGCGCACCTGTCTTTGGTCATTTCCCATTATAATGAATGGGAGGCACAGTTTCTACCAAAACGCTCGCTGCAGACAAACTACATGTCCTATTTGAAAAAACTCTGGACCATGAGTGAGGGCACAAACACAGCTAGGACATATCCAAATGGCAAGTTGCTCCTCCTTTTGGTTTTAGCGGGAGAGCAATGCGTTTGAGCCATTAAGCGATGGGCTGGAAAAACTTGACTTTTTCTCCTGCCATGGGGGGGCGCTCTTTTGGGGAGTAAAAATTCCTTCACAAATGTGTTGATGGCTGGACATTGCATCATCCTAGAAAACTTGGAGGCCAGTGAGGACAAAAATAAAAAGTTATAAGACTTTTAAAAATGTGGATTTTTGGGTTATCTTTGGCGCCCCCTAGAACGTAAACCGTGGGGTGCAGCGTCATGATTTGAATAACTTTTAATGGCCATGGGGTGTAATTTGGCCAGAGCAAATGTGGTGCCGGTGGAACGAAAGCCTTCGGAGGAGTTAGCGAAATTCCAATGTGTGCGGATCGGCAAAAAATGCGAAATAACCCTTTAACCGTACATTTGACAGATACGCCCGCACTGACTTTTTTGTAGATCTTATTGAGATACATGTGTGTGTCAATTTTTGTGTCATTTTGACAAAGCGTACAGGCGTGACAGTCAATAGTGTGAATTTTCACCTTAGGGGGCGCTATGGAGCCATTTTGCATTTTCTTGTTTGGGCGACTTCGGAATATCAAATTTTTCACCAGGCCCGGTCGTCCTGCCAAATTTCATGAGTTTTCGCCAGTGGGAAGTGGGCCATTTTCCAGTTCAAAGGGGAGGAAAAATAATAATAATAACAAACTAGGGCCCCGTTGGGGCACTGGCGGGCCCGAGCTGTGTCACGCCGCCCCCAACACGACCGCCTCTCCCTCCCGATCGCGTCACACTCAAGGTTCAACGATGGTGTGCGCACTTGTCTGTTGTCATTTACCATTATAATGAATGGGAGGCGCAGTTTCTACCAAAACGCTTGCTGCAGACAAACTACATGTCCTATTTGAAAAAAGTCTGGACCATGAGTGAGGGCACACACAGCTAGGATATATCCAAATGGCAAGTTCCTCCTCCTTTCGTTTTTTCCAGAGAGAGCGATGTGTTTGAGCCATTGAGCGATGGGCAGGAAAAACTTGACTTTTTCTCCTGCCATGGGGGGGCACTCTTTTAGGGAGAAAAAATTCCTTCACAAATGTGTTGATGGCTGGACATTGCATCATCCTAGAAAACTTTGAAGCCAGTGAGGACAAAAATGAAAAGTTATAAGACTTTTAAGAATGTGGATTTTTGGGTTATCTTTGGCGACCCCTAGAACGTAAACCGTGGGGTGCAGCATCATGATTTGTACAACTTTTAATGGCCATGGGGTGTAGATTGGCCTGAGCAAATTTGGTGCCGGTGGAACGAAAGCTTTAGGAGGAGTTAGCCACATTCCAATGTGTGCGAATCAACCAAAAATGCGAAATAGCCCTTTAACCGTACATTTTGCAGACACGTGCGCATTGACTTTTTCGTAGATCTTATTGAGATACACGTGATTATCAAATTTTGTTTCAATATGACAAAGCGTACAGGCGTGACACTCAACAATGTGTATTTTCACCTTATAGGACAAGAAAAAATGGCCTTTTTTCTCCTGCCATGGGGGGGCGCTCTTTTGGGGAGTAAAAATTCCTTCACAAATGTGTTGATGGCTGGACATTGCATCATCCTAGAAAACTTGGAGGCCAGTGAGGACAGAAATAAAAAGTTATAAGACTTGTAAGAATGTGGATTTTTGGGTTATCTTTGGCGCCCCCTACAACGTAAACCGTGGGGTGCAGCGTCATGATTTGTACAACTTTGAATGGCCATGGGGGTTAGATTGGCCTGAGCAAATTTGGTGCCGGTGGAACGAAAGCCTTCGGAGGAGTTAGCGAAATTCCAATGTGTGCGGATCGGCAAAAAATGCGAAATAGCCCTTTAAACATACATTTGACAGATACGCCCGCACTGACTTTTTTGTAGATCTTATTGAGATACACGTGTGTGTCAAATTTTGTGTCATTTTGACAAAGCGTACAGGCGTGACACTCAATCATGTGAATTTTTCACCTTAGGGGGCGCTATGGAGCCATTTTGCATTTGATTGTTTGGGTGACTTCAGAATATCGAATTTTTCACCAGGCCCGGTCGTCCTGCCAAATTTCATGAGTTTTCACCAGTGGGAAGTGGGCCATTTTCCAGTTCAAAGGGGCAGAAAAATAATAATAAGAAGAAGAAGACTAGGGCCCCGTTGGGGCACTGGCGGGCCCGAGCCGTGTCACGCCGCCCCCAGCACGACCGCCTCCCCCACCCGATCGCGTCACACTCAAGGTCCAAAGATGGTGTGCGCACTTGTTTGTGGTCATTTACCATTATAATGAACGGGAGGCGCAGTTTCTACCAAAACGCTCGCTGCAGAAAAACTCCATGTCCTATTTGAAAAAAGTCTGGACCATGAGTGAGGGCACAAACACAGCTAAGATATATCCAAATGGCAAGTTGCTCCTCCTTTCGCTTTTGCCGAGAGAGCAGTGCGTTTGAGCCATTGAATGATGAACAGGAAAAACTTGACTTTATTCTCCTGCCATGGGGGGGGCGCTCTTTTAACGAGAAAAAACTCCTTCACAAATGTGTTGATGGCTGGACATTGCATCATCCTAGAAAACATGGAGGCCAGTGAGGACAAAAATAAAAAGTTATAAGACTTTTAAATATGTGGATTTTAGGGTTATCTTTGGCGCCCCCTAGAACCTAAACCGTGGGGTGCAGCGTCATGATTTGAATAACTTTTAATGGCCATGGGTGTAGATTGGCCTGAGAAAATGTGGTGCCGGTGGAACGAAAGCCTTCGGAGGAGTTAGCGAAATTCCAATGTGTGCAAATCTGCAAAAAATGCGAAATAACCCTTTAACCGTACATTTTACAGATACGTGGCCATTGACTTTTTCGAAGATCTTATTGAAAGACACGTGTATGTAAAATTTTGTGTCAATACGACAAAACATACAGGTGTAGCACTCAACAATGTGTATTTTCACCTTAGTGGACAAGAAAAAATGGACTTTTTTCTCCTGCCATGGGGGGGCGCTCTTTTGGCGAGTAAAAATTCCTTCACAAATGTGTTGATGGCTGGACATTGCATCATCCTAGAAAACTTGGAGGCCAGTGGGGACAAAAATAAAAAGTTATAAGACTTTTAAATATGTGGATTTTACGGTTATCTTTGGCGCCCCCTAGAACCTAAACCGTGGGGTGCAGCGTCATGATTTGAATAACTTTTAATGGCCATGGGGTGTAGATTGGCCTGAGAAAATGTGGTGCCGGTGGAACGAAAGCCTTCGGAGGAGTTAGCGAAATTCCAATGTGTGCGGATCGGCAAAAAATGCGGAATAACCCTTTAACCGTACATTTGACAGATACGCCCGCACTGACTTTTTTGTAGATCTTATTGAGATACATGTGTGTCTCAATTTTGGTGTCATTTTGCCAAAGCGTACAGGTGTTACACTCAACAATGTGTATTTTCACCTTAGGGGACAAGAAAAAATGGACTTTTTTCTCCTGCCATGGGGGGGCGCTCTTTTGGGGAGTAAAAATTCCTTCACAAATGTGTTGATGGCTGGACATTGCATCATCCTAGAAAACTTGGAGGCCAGTGAGGGCAAAAATAAAAAGTTATAAGACTTTTAAATATGTGGATCTTAGGGTTATCTTTGGCGCCCCCTAGAACCTAAACCGTGGGGTGCAGCGTCATGATTTGAATAACTTTTAATGGCCATGGGGTGTAGATTGGCCTGAGCAAATGTGGTGCCGGTGGAACGAAAGCCTTCGGAGGAGTTAGCGAAATTCCAATGTGTGCGGATCGGCAAAAAATGCGAAATAACCCTTTAACCGTACATTTGACAGATACGCCCGCACTGACTTTTCTGTAGATCTTATTGAGATACATGTGTGTGTCAATTTTTGTGTCATTTTGACAAAGCGTACAGGCGTGACAGTCAATAGTGTGAATTTTCACCTTAGGGGGCGCTATGGAGCCATTTTGCATTTTCTTGTTTGGGCGACTTCGGAATATCAAATTTTTCACCAGGCCCGGTCGTCCTGCCAAATTTCATGAGTTTTCGCCAGTGGGAAGTGGGCCATTTTCCAGTTCAAAGGGGAGGAAAAATAATAACTAGGACCCCGTTGGGGCACTGGCGGGCCCGAGCCGTGTCGCGTCCCCCCCCCCCCACCCCCCCCAACGTGCTGCCTCCCCGTCCCATTTGTGTCCTCTGGCCATCGCCCTCTCTGTTAACGCCCATCACTGCAAAGACCCTTTTCCTTCATCGGCGTTTGCTGTTCTTCCTGCCAGTGCGTGTTGCTTTCACTTACACTTGCCACAGCCAGCCTCGTGAGTGCCTAGCCTATTCGATATCACTGTCACCTACACAGGACAGTCATTACCTTTCTATTAATACTTTGTGTTTTAATTTCACATTAATTTCCATATTGTATAAACGACTGGAAAAAACTTGAGCCCCTGCCCCTGTATAATCATGTGCATGTCTCTGTTCTAGCTCCAAGGTGAATCTTCACTGCTCATGTTCTCCTCAGAAGCACTCACCTCACTCCCCTCAGGTTACTGTCCACATGCACCAACTGCCTGCTTCAGGTTTGGATGGAGCTTCATGGTTGTCTTTTGGAGAAATGACCAGTCAAGTTGTGTTTGAAATTTGATTTTTTTCAGGGGCAAAAGGAGCCTCTGCATTTTTGTCAAATATGTAAATAGCATGTTTTTGCAGGTGCTAAAAACCAGACTCTGAGTGTGTGTGTGTGTGTGTGTGTGTGTGTGTGTGTGTGTGTGTGTGCGTGTGTGTGTGTCTATGTGTGCGTTCAAGTCACATGACATATTTAACCGGATGTAGCTGCAAGACGGAGCCTCGTTGACTCTCCGTTTCAACTTATCTCAAAAGTGAGGACCTCAACCTATATACCAGTTTTTAAATTGTGTTGATAGGCCAAATAAAACCAGAGTTATGATAAATTATGTCCGCGATACTTGTTTTCTGCTTATTTTGATCACGTTCGGCGCTCGATCGCGCTGTATGAGACAGGAAAACATAGCATGCAGACATTAGCGACAGGTCTTACAGGCGGAAAAGGCTTGCCAAAAAAAAAAAAAAACACACCACAACATCTCTCCTATTGGTGGAAAACTTCACCACAACAACCAATCCAAAATTATATGGTGACTGATTGACAAGGGGCGGGCGCTTACGTTCTTCCTGCAACATGAGAAGGGAGGGAGGGACTCTCAGCAGGGATGCAGTCTGGGACACGTAGTTGCAAACCTAGCGACTTTGTTGTTAGATTCAATGACTTTTCAGACCCCCTAACGACTTTTTTTAGAAAGAAAGGGACTTTTATCGACTTCTTCTGGAGTTTAGAGACTCTGACATGAAGCAGGCTTTCCTTACTGAGGAGTTAGCAACGCTGCTAAGGGTGCAGAGCCACACATGCGCTCAGAGCTCTGCATGGGAGACTGAAGCTGACAGAGCTGCAGCAGTTAGCAGGTTTCACCCTCAGAGACCACCAGGGGTTCATGTTGAGGCATTTTAATTTTTTTTTTTTTTTGTGCCATAGACACTGTCAGCACAATCTGCAGTTACACTAACAAAAATGCTGCAAAAAACAAAGAATTATGGAAAAATTACACATGGACTGACATAGAGGAGGATCTACACAAGTTTTTTACATCATGTTTTACATCATGCATCATTTACATCATGTTTTTTTGTAGTGGCATAAATAAAAAGTGACATTTGTGAGACTATACAGTGTTTTGTAAATAATTTTACAAAGAACGCCTGGGCCATTGCCTGCATTTTGATGTAAATAGAGGTAAATTACTATGTTCTTTGTTAAAAATTTGCATATGTTTTGAAGTTTACAATTTTTATTTGAAGTTTAAGTTTTAAAAACAGTTCATCACACATATTTGTGGTTTAATTTCACATTAATTTCCATTTTGTATAAATGACTGGAAAAAACTTGAGCCCCTGCCCCTGTATAATCATGTGCACGTCCCTGTTCTAGCTCCAAGGTGAATCTTCACTGCTCATGTTCTCCTCAGAAATAGTCACCTCACTCCCCTCAGGTTACTGTACACATGCACCAACTATCTGCTTCAGGTTTGAAATGGAGCTTCATGGTTGTCTTTTGGAGAAATGAACAGTCAAGTTGTGTTTGAAATTTGATTTTTTTCAGGGGCAAAAGGAAGCCTCTGCATTCTTGTCAAATATGTAAACAGCATGTTTTTGCAGGTGCTAAAAACCAGACTCTGAGTGTGTGTGTGTGTCTGTGTGTGTGTGTGTGTGTGTGTGTGTGTGTGTGTGTGTGTGTATGTTGGCGTGTGTGTATATGTGTGTGTATCCTGCAGTACTCTGTACTCCTGCAGTGGCCAAAAAGACTTTTAAGAATGTGGATTTTTGGGTCATCTTTGGCGCCCCCTAGAACTGCAGTACTCTGTACTCCTGCAGTGGCCAAAATGACTTTTAAGAATGTGGATTTTTGGGTCATCTTTGGCGCCCCCTAGAACGTAAACCGTGGGGTGCAGCGTCATGATTTTTACAACTTTGAATGGCCATGGGGTGTAGATTGGCCTGAGCAAATTTGGTGTCAGTGGGACGAAAGCCTTAGGAGGAGTTAGCCACATTCCAATGTGTGCGAATCGGCAAAAAATGCAAAATAGCCCTTTAACCGTACATTTGACAGATACGCGCGAATCGACTCTTTTGTAGATCTTATTGAGATACATATGTGTGTCAATTTTTGTGTCAATATGATAAAGCGTACAGGCGTGACAGTCAATAGTGTGAATTTCCACCTTAGGGGACAAGAAAAAATTGGCTATTTTTTCCTGCCATGGGGGGGCGCTCTTTTGGGGAGTAAAAATTCCTTCACAAATGTGTTGATGGCTGGACATTGCATCATCCTAGAAAACTTGGAGGCCAGTGAGGACAAAAATAAAAAGTTATAAGACTTTGAAATATGTGGATTTTAGGGTTATCTTTGGCGCCCCCTAGAACCAAAACCGTGGGATGCAGCGTCATGATTTGAATAACTTTTAATGGCCATGGGGTGTAGATTGGCCTGAGCAAATGTGGTACCGGTGGAATGAAAGCCTTCGGAGGAGTTAGCGAAATTCCAATGTGTGCGGATCGGCAAAAAATGCGGAATAACCCTTTAACCGTACATTTGACAGATACGCGCGCATTGACTTTTTCGTAGATCTTATTGAGATACATGTGTGTGTCAATTTTTGTGTCATTTTGCCAAAGCGTACAGGTGTTACACTCAACAATGTGTATTTTCACCTTAGGGGACAAGAAAAAATTGACTTTTTTCTCCTGCCATGGGGGGGCGCTCTTTTGGGGAGTAAAAATTCCTTCACAAATGTGTTGATGGCTGGACATTGCATCATCCTAGAAAACTTGGAGGCCAGTGAGGGCAAAAATAAAAAGTTATAAGACTTTTAAATATGTGGATCTTAGGGTTATCTTTGGCGCCCCCTAGAACCTAAACCGTGGGGTGCAGCGTCATGATTTGAATAACTTTTAATGGCCATGGGGTGTAGATTGGCCTGAGCAAATGTGGTGCCGGTGGAACGAAAGCCTTCGGAGGAGTTAGCGAAATTCCAATGTGTGCGGATCGGCAAAAAATGCGAAATAACCCTTTAACCGTACATTTGACAGATACGCCCGCACTGACTTTTTTGTAGATCTTATTGAGATACATGTGTGTGTCAATTTTTGTGTCATTTTGACAAAGCGTACAGGCGTGACAGTCAATAGTTTGAATTTTCACCTTAGGGGGCGCTATGGAGCCATTTTGCATTTTCTTGTTTGGGCGACTTCGGAATATCAAATTTTTCACCAGGCCCGGTCGTCCTGCCAAATTTCATGAGTTTTCGCCAGTGGGAAGTGGGCCATTTTCCAGTTCAAAGGGGAGGAAAAATAATAATAATAACAAAAGAAGGAAACTACAGGAACAAGAGGGCTCTCGCAGCTGCTTAGCAGCTACGCTCGGGCCCTAACTAGGACCCCGTTGGGGCACTGGCGGGCCCGAGCTGTGTCGCGTCCCCCCCCAACGCACTGCCTCCCCGTCCCATTTGTGTCCTCTGGCCATCGCCCTCTCTGGTAACGCCCATCACTGCAAAGACCCTTTTCCTTCATCGGCGTTTGCTGTTCTTCCTGCCAGTGCGTGTTGCTTTCACTTACACTTGCCACAGCCAGCCTCGTGAGTGCCTAGCCTATTGGATATCACTGTCACCTACACAGGACAGTCATTACCTTTCTATTAATACTTTGTTTTTTAATTTCACATTAATTTCCATATTGTATAAACAACTGGAAAAAACTTGAGCCCCTGCCCCTGTATAATCATGTGCACGTCTCTGTTCTAGCTCTAAGGTGAATCTTCACTGCTCATGTTCTCCTCAGAAGCAGTCACCTCACTCCCCTCAGGTTACTGTACACATGCACCAACTGCCTGCTTCAGGTTTGGATGGAGCTTCATGGTTGTCTTTTGGAGAAATGACCAGTCAAGTTGTGTTTGAAATTTGATTTTTTTCAGGGGCAAAAGGAGCCTCTGCATTCTTGTCAAATATGTAAATAGCATGTTTTTGCAGGTGCTAAAAACCAGACTCTGAGTGTGGTTGTGTGTGTGTGTGTGTGTGTGTGTGTGTGTGTGTGTGTGTGTGTGTGTCTGTGTGTGTGTGTGTGTGTGTGTTCAAGTCACATGACATATTTAACCGGATGTAGCTGCAAGACGGAGCCTCGTTGACTCTCCGTTTCAACTTATCTCAAAAGTGAGGACCTCAACCTATATACCAGTTTTTAAATTGTGTTGATAGGCCAAATAAAACCAGAGTTATGATAAATTATGTCCGCGATTCTTGTTTTCTGCTTATTTTGATCACGTTCGGCGCTCGATCGCGCTGTATGAGACAGGAAAACATAGCATGCAGACATTAGCGACAGGTCTTACAGGCGGAAAAGGCTTGCCAAAGGAAAAAAAAAACACACCACAACATCTCTCCTATTGGTGGAAAACTTCACCACAACAACCAATCCAAAATTATATGGTGACTGATTGACAAGGGGCGGGCGCTTACGTTCTTCCTGCAATATGAGAAGGGAGGGAGGGACTCTCAGCAGGGATGCAGTCTGGGACACGTAGTTGCAAACCTAGCGACTTTGTTGTTAGATTCAATGACTTTTCAGACCCCCTAACGACGTTTTTTTAGAAAGAAAGTGACTTTTATCGACTTCTTCTGGAGTTTAGAGACTCTGACATGAAGCAGGCTTTCCTTACTGAGGAGTTAGCAATGCTGCTAAGGGTGCAGAGCCACACATGCGCTCCGAGCTCTGCATGGGAGACTGAAGCTGACAGAGCTGCAGCAGTTAGCAGGTTTCACCCTCAGAGACCACCAGGGGTTCATGTTGAGGCATTTTCAGTTTTTTTTTTTTTTTTTGCCATAGACACTGTCAGCACAATCTGCAGTTACACTAACAAAAATGCTGCAAAAAACAAAGAATTATGGAAAAATTACACATGGACTGACATAGAGGAGGATCTACACAAGTTTTTTACATCATGTTTTACATCATGCATCATTTACATCATGTTTTTTTGTAGTGGCATAAATAAAAAGTGACATTTGTGAGACTATACAGTGTTTTGTAAATAATTTTACAAAGAACGCCTGGGCCATTGCCTGCATTTTGATGTAAATAGAGGTAAATTACTATGTTCTTTGTTAAAAATTTGCATATGTTTTGAAGTTTACAATTTTTATTTGAAGTTTAAGTTTTAAAAACAGTTCATCACACA
This sequence comes from Xyrichtys novacula, assembly GCA_962446985.1. Taxonomy (NCBI): domain Eukaryota; kingdom Metazoa; phylum Chordata; class Actinopteri; order Labriformes; family Labridae; genus Xyrichtys; species Xyrichtys novacula. Next base: position 5,133,518 of record OY660883.1, read on the forward strand.
TATTTGTGGTTTTCACAGTAAAAACGTTACTTTTTTCCACTCGGATTTTATGTTTTGTGTGTGAATTTGGGTCCAATGTGTAAATATAGTATGTCAAAATGATAAAATAACTGTAAATTGACACAGGTGAGGTTGTGCTGAAAAAAATTATACCAGGCAAGGCAAGGTAAAAATTTTGTAAGAGGAAATATAAAGGTAAAATCTAAAGTAGTCAAAAACGGCCAATAGTGACTCACAGACTCCACAGACAAGTCCCTTTGGCGCCACTAAGTGGGCAAAACTACTTTGTCTACTGTAATGTATATTTGGGTCATCTTTGGCGCCCCCTAAAACGTAAACCGTGGGGTGCCGCGTCATGATTTTTACAACTTTGAATGGCCATGGAGTGTAGATTGGCCTGAGCAAATTTGGTGTCAGTGGGACGAAAGCCTTAGGAGGAGTTAGCGAAATTCCAATATGTGCGAATCGGCAAAAAATGCAAAATAGCCCTTTTACCGTACATTATACAGATACGCGCTGTTGACTTTTTCGTAGATCTAATTGAGATACACATGATTGTCAATTTTTGTGTCATTTTGCCAAAGCGTACAGGCGTGACAGTCAACAATGTGTATTTTCACCTTAGGGGACAAGAAAAAATGGACTTTTTTCTCCTGCCATGGGGGGGCGCTCTTTTAGGGAGTAAAAATTCCTTCACAAATGTGTTGATGGCTGGACATTGCATCATCCTAGAAAACTTGGAGGCCAGTGAGGACAAAAATAAAAAGTTATAAGACTTTTAAATATGTGGATCTTAGGGTTATCTTTGGCGCCCCCTAGAACCTAAACCGTGGGGTGCAGCGTCATGATTTGAATAACTTTTAATGGCCATGGGGTGTAGATTGGCCTGAGCAAATGTGGTGCCGATGGAACGAAAGCCTTCGGAGGAGTTAGCGAAATTCCAATGTGTGCGGATCGGCAAAAAATGCGAAATAACCCTTTAACCGTACATTTGACAGATACGCCCGCACTGACTTTTTTGTAGATCTTATTGAGATACATGTGTGTGTCAATTTTTGTGTCATTTTGACAAAGCGTACAGGCGTGACAGTCAATAGTGTGAATTTTCACCTTAGGGGGCGCTATGGAGCCATTTTGCATTTTCTTGTTTGGGCGACTTCGGAATATCAAATTTTTCACCAGGCCCGGTCGTCCTGCCAAATTTCATGAGTTTTCGCCAGTGGGAAGTGGGCCATTTTCCAGTTCAAAGGGGAGGAAAAATAATAATAACAAAAGAAGGAAACTACAGGAACAAGAGGGCTCTCGCAGCTGCTTAGCAGCTACGCTCGGGCCCTAAAGAAACAAAGAAAAACCACTTGGGGAATAATAGGGCCTACGCCCGGCTGCTCTGCAGCTGGCTCGGGCCCTAAGAAAGAAAGAAAGAAAGAAACAAAGAAAAACCACTTGGGGAATAATAGGGCCTACGCCCGGCTGCTCTGCAGCTGGCTCGGGCCCTAAAAAGAAAGAAAGAAACAAAGAAAAACCACTTGGGGAATAATAGGGCCTACGCCCGGCTGCTCTGCAGCTGGCTCGGGCCCTAAAAAGTATTTGAGAGCTTATACATGTGGCTTTCAAGAAAGCTCTCTTTTAGTTTTGCGAACCTTCATCACATTTTTGAAAACCTTGAACAAACAAACTTAAATGAAATGAAGCGGCTGTATAAATAAAAGTAAAGGCTCTGCACTGGAGAATGACAAATAATTTGCTTTCTGTAAAATAAAGTGGCAGTCATGATAAAGTGTCCATTCAATACAAATGTAAATATAGAAAATAAGGTGTTGAAAGGGTATACAGCTGCCCCAGTATAGTGCCAGTACAAAAGCAGAACTAAAAACTAAAAAATGAATAAATAAATACGTGGCTGACAGTGTGTTTATCTCTGTTCTCACCCAAAGTCATTCAACACTCACAGAAAACACTGATAGTGTGAGCCAAAGCACTCTATATGAAGAGTTTGTTCACACTGCTGGATGTTTCTCCTCTTAAGCTGCTCTCTGCCTCCGTCATTGTTTACTTCACTCATGAAGCTCATCAAGCACGTAGCAAGATCCGAGCATGAACCCGAGCGCTTTATTCGCCTATCAAAGGCAGACGGGTACGGTGATTTCATTCACCAAGACTCCAGAAATGATTAAAAAACTACAGAATGTTACAAAATGACGTGTCCGCGCTCCCGGCAGAGTAAAAATGCGCAGCCGCGCTCCCGCTGATATGCTGACATGCGTACACAGAGGAGAGCTGTCGCCCCCGCGACTCTCTCCCCACCTCGTCTCACACAGTCTGTCAGCCTCTGTGCAGCACCTTCGGAGCAAGCAGGGGCGCCTACAGCAGCGGGGGGGGGGGGGGGGGGCGCCAATTTGACAACAAGAGTTGATACAAAACCTCTTTGCGGTTAAGATTTATTATCATTATCTTTTATTTTATTTTTTAGAAGTGCTCGTGCCGCCCCCCATGAGTCATAACACAAATGCCGCCCCGGGCGGCTGCCCTGTTCGCCCGTGCCTCGAACCGCTACTGCATGCACCAACTGCCTGCTTCAGGTTTGGATGGAGCTTCATGGTTGTCTTTTGGAGAAATGACCAGTCAAGTTGTGTTTGAAATTTGATTTTTTTCAGGGGCAAAAGGAGCCTCTGCATTCTTGTCAAATATGTAAATAGCATGTTTTTGCAGGTGCTAAAAACCAGACTCTGAGTGTGTGTGTGTGTGTGTGTGTGTGTGTGTGTGTGTGTGTGTGTGTGCGTGTGTGTGTCTGTGTGTGCGTTCAAGTCACATGACATATTTAACCGGATGTAGCTGCAAGACGGAGACTCGTTGACTCTCCGTTTCAACTTATCTCAAAAGTGAGGACCTCAACCTATATACCAGTTTTTAAATTGTGTTGATAGGCCAAATAAAACCAGAGTTATGATAAATTATGTCCGCGATACTTTTTTTCTGCTTATTTTGATCACGTTTGGCGCTCGACCGCGCTGTATGAGACAGGAAAACATAGCATGCAGACATTAGCGACAGGTCTTACAGGCGGAAAAGGCTTGCCAAAAGAAAAAAAAAACACACCACAACATCTCTCCTATTGGTGGAAAACTTCACCACAACAACCAATCCAAAATTATATGGTGACTGATTGACAAGGGGCGGGCGCTTACGTTCTTCCTGCAACATGAGAAGGGAGGGAGGGACTCTCAGCAGGGATGCAGTCTGGGACACGTAGTTGCAAACCTAGCGACTTTGTTGTTAGATTCAATGACTTTTCAGACCCCCTAACGACTTTTTTTTAGAAAGAAAGTGACTTTTATCGACTTCTTCTGGAGTTTAGAGACTCTGACATGAAGCAGGCTTTCCTTACTGAGGAGTTAGCAACGCTGCTAAGGGTGCAGAGCCACACATGTGCTCAGAGCTCTGCATGGGAGACTGAAGCTGACAGAGCTGCAGCAGTTAGCAGGTTTCACCCTCAGAGACCACCAGGGGTTCATGTTGAGGCATTTTCAGTTTTTTTTTTTTTGTGCCATAGACACTGTCAGCACAATCTGCAGTTACACTAACAAAAATGCTGCAAAAAACAAAGAATTATGGAAAAATTACACATGGACTAACATAGAGGAGGATCTACACAAGTTTTTTACATCATGTTTTACATCATGCATCATTTACATCATGTTTTTTTGTAGTGGCATAAATAAAAAGTGACATTTGTGAGACTTTACAGTGTTTTGTAAATAATTTTACAAAGAACACCTGGGCCATTGCCTGCATTTTGATGTAAATAGAGGTAAATTACTATGTTCTTTGTTAAAAATTTGCATATGTTTTGAAGTTTACAATTTTTATTTGAAGTTTAAGTTTTAAAAACAGTTCATCACACATATTTGTGGTTTTCACAGTAAAAACGTTACTTTTTTCCACTCGGATTTTATGTTTTGTGTGTGAATTTGGGTCCAATGTGTAAATATAGTATGTCAAAATGATAAAATAACTGTAAATTGACACAGGTGAGGTTGTGCTGAAAAAAATGATACCAGGCAAGGCAAGGTAAAAATTTTGTAAGAGGAAATATAAAGGTAAAATCTAAAGTAGTCAAAAACGGCCAATAGTGACTCACAGACTCCACAGACAAGTCCCTTTGGCGCCACTCAGTGGGCAAAACTACTTTGTCTACTGTAATGTATATTTGGGTCATCTTTGGCGCCCCCTAAAACGTAAACCGTGGGGTGCAGCGTCATGATTTTTACAACTTTGAATGGCCATGGAGTGTAGATTGGCCTGAGCAAATTTGGTGTCGGTGGGACGAAAGCCTTAGGAGGAGTTAGCCACATTCCAATGTGTGCGAATCGGCAAAAAATGCAAAATAGCCCTTTTACCGTACATTATACAGATACGCGCTCTTTGACTTTTTCGTAGATCTAATTGAGATACACATGATTGTCAATTTTTGTGTCATTTTGCCAAAGCGTACAGGCGTGACAGTCAACAATGTGTATTTTCAACTTAGGGGACAAGAAAAAATGGACTTTTTTCTCCTGCCATGGGGGGGCGCTCTTTTGGGGAGTAAAAATTCCTTCACAAATGTGTTGATGGCTGGACATTGCATCATCCTAGAAAACTTGGAGGCCAGTGAGGACAAAAATAAAAAGTTATAAGACTTTTAAAAATGTGGATTTTTGGGTTATCTTTGGCGCCCCCTAGAACGTAAACCGTGGGGTGCAGCGTCATGATTTGAATAACTTTTAATGGCCATGGGGTGTAGATTGGCCTGAGCAAATGTGGTGCCGGTGGAACGAAAGCCTTCGGAGGAGTTAGCGAAATTCCAATGTGTGCGGATCGGCAAAAAATGCGAAATAACCCTTTAACCGTACATTTGACAGATACGCCCGCACTGACTTTTTTGTAGATCTTATTGAGATACATGTGTGTGTCAATTTTTGTGTCATTTTGACAAAGCGTACAGGCGTGACAGTGAATAGTGTGAATTTTCACCTTAGGGGGCGCTATGGAGCCATTTTGCATTTTATTGTTTGGGCGACTTCAGAATATCAAATTTTTCACCAGGCCCGGTTGTCCTGCCAAATTTCATGAGTTTTCGCCAGTGGGAAGTGGGCCATTTTCCAGTTCAAAGGGGAGGAAAAATAATAATAATAACAAAAGAAGGAAACTACAGGAACAAGAGGGCTCTCGCAGCTGCTTAGCAGCTACGCTCGGGCCCTAACTAGGACCCCGTTGGGGCACTGGCGGGCCCGAGCCGTGTCGCCCCCCCCCCCCCCAACGTGCTGCCTCCCCGTCCCATTTGTGTCCTCTGGCCATCGCCCTCTCTGGTAACGCCCATCACTGCAAAGACCCTTTTCCTTCATCGGCGTTTGCTGTTCTTCCTGCCAGTGCGTGTTGCTTTCACTTACACTTGCCACAGCCAGCCTCGTGAGTGCCTAGCCTATTCGATATCACTGTCACCTACACAGGACAGTCATTACCTTTCTATTAATACTTTGTTTTTTAATTTCACATTAATTTCCATATTGTATAAACGACTGGAAAAAACTTGAGCCCCTGCCCCTGTATAATCATGTGCATGTCTCTGTTCTAGCTCCAAGGTGAATCTTCACTGCTCATGTTCTCCTCAGAAGCAGTCACCTCACTCCCCTCAGGTTACTGTACACATGCACCAACTGCCTGCTTCAGGTTTGGATGGAGCTTCATGGTTGTCTTTTGGAGAAATGACCAGTCAAGTTGTGTTTGAAATTTGATTTTTTTCAGGGGCAAAAGGAGCCTCTGCATTCTTGTCAAATATGTAAATAGCATGTTTTTGCAGGTGCTAAAAACCAGACTCTGAGTGTGTGTGTGTGTGTGTGTGTGTGTGTGTGTGTGTGTGTGTGTGCGTGTGTGTGTGTCTGTGTGTGCGTTCAAGTCACATGACATATTTAACCGGATGTAGCTGCAAGACGGAGCCTCGTTGACTCTCCGTTTCAACTTATCTCAAAAGTGAGGACCTCAACCTATATACCAGTTTTTAAATTGTGTTGATAGGCCAAATAAAACCAGAGTTATGATAAATTATGTCCGCGATACTTTTTTTCTGCTTATTTTGATCACGTTCGGCGCTCGATCGCGCTGTATGAGACAGGAAAACATAGCATGCAGACATTAGCGACAGGTCTTACAGGCAAGGGTACCCAGATGCAGCGCCAAGATGGCGGACCCAAAGATAGAAAACCACATTTACAAAACGCAATAAGTTTCCGCATTACCTCCGATTGGCGGACCCAAAACATGAACTTTGAACTTCTGCTTTGCGATGCCAGAACAGTAGGTGGCGGTATGCACCTACACTTTCTGACGGCAAAATTTACAGAAGAAGAAGAACTCTCAGGAAGTTTGAAAAGAAGCAAGCCGTCCGCATTCATTCAATCTCACCTCCGACCACTCAAACTAACCCTAACCCTGCATTCCATTGTTTCCATCATGGGAAATCTAAGTGACGCTCTCAAATTAACAGGAACATTGCGCAGAAGATATGGCCTGGGCAATGGACTGAGAAAACGGGCAGAGATTTGGAGGTATTTGTGCATGCTCTATATTACAGTTGAAAAGTGTATAACAGCTTTCCAATGCTGTTACTTGTGGCGAACACCTTTTTGCTTGAGTTGATGCGTGCCCGCGGGTGGAATAATGTCACATGTCACACACATTTTCTGTTGTTTTGATTTATTTACTCATTCATCATTTTATGTGCGCACCTCTCCTAATCAACCCACCCATTAAATAGACAGGCACAATAGCACCATCTGCTGGCACAAAAAATACATAACAATAAACTGCAAAACCCCAATCTGGCTCCTACAAAGTGTATGTGACAAGATGATTAACGTTTGCTTTTGTTAAATCAGGGCTTCCCCAGCCAGGACTTCGGCTCAGACTGTGGCATATTCATGTTGATGGTAGGTCATAACGAGCTGTAATGCACAAATATTGTATCTAGAATAACTTTCCAACATGGACTTTTTTAAAGTTATCTCACATGTTGTCTCATAATTTTTTTTTTAAGTCTGCCATGTACATCGTTATGGAGTCACAGTTTGACTACTCAGTTGTAAGTACTTTTCAACACGCAGTGTCATCCTCAAGATTGTATTTTGTATTGTGCACTAAAATGAAATACAAACAACAATTTCAGCATGACATGCCTGTTTGGCGGCGATGGTGGTGCCTGTTGCTCCTGGAGAACAATTCTTTGAACAGGTAGACAGTTTAAGTAAACTAGATGTCCTAATTAACTGGAAGACAATCAATATATTGTACTTAAAGACATATTGTCATTACAGTTGTGGGAAAATCTTCGCCCACTGGACCAAAGAATGTCAAGAGCTCATTGCTGGAAAGCATACTCCAGTCTTCAGTCTAAAGAGGAAGGCGGAGCAGCAGGACATAGAGGTTAGAAAATTGCCTTGTAAAAACAGTATTATCTCAGTGGGAGTCCTTCAAAATGCACACAGTTGTATGGCTCAACATTGTCTCGATGTATTTGGTAATTGATGTTACTTTTCAAATTGCCTTGTCAAGGAAACCATGACGCAGACGGTATCGGATGTCCAAAGAATGTGCATGGCAGATTCAATGCAATTCTGTGTCTACCAGACATCGAACAACACAGGAGAGAGGTGTGTTGCAGACTCAATTTAATAAATGCAATTATCGGGGCCTATTCAGTGATTTTCCATGAAGTGACCACTTTTACATATAGTTTAAATGCACGAATCATGCAGGAAAATTATTTATACATTCAAATGTGCTGTAGAGGTATAATCAATTGGACAGCATGTTTGTTTAATATTATGTTTGTCTCTCATTTGATCAGATTGCTTTACCCTGAGGTAAACGTCATAAAATGGGTCCAGTGCAAGACGTGCAGGGGCTGGCTGCATCAGGATTGTGCTGGGATTGAAATGGAGCCGTTTGACTGCGGGGCGAGGACTCCATTGAGCATCCTCGGTATAACATAATTTATCAAGGAAACATAGTATCAGTCAAAAATACGAGGCTCAAAGGATGAAAAAATGAGGGCTTGCTCTTTTCTTATTTCTCTGCAGGATCAAGGATGCTGTTGACAGTTGAGGAATTCATGCTGTCTTTTCTAAGACACAGATCAAGGTTGCTTTTGAATGCACTATCAGTTGTTAAAGCCACCGTTTCTTTTTCTGATGATTACATTTTTGTCTCTTGCTCTTTGGTTTCAGACATTACACGATGATCTACTGTCTGGAAAGATCCGCTCCAACAGGATGTTTCTTTGGAGGAATCCCGCCACCTCACTCCGACTAAAGCAGCATCTTAAGATAAGGACACTAAGTTGGAGTGAGCAGCGCGTAAGTAAAAATGCCATCCATCATGAGTATTTTTACTCTCAGAGGTGTTACATTTGAAAGGTGTTTACTTTCTGTGTTTTTCTTCAATAGATGTTCGAGCTCCTGCGGTTCATTGAGGTGGCAACAAACATTTCTAAAAAAATAAAGAGAGGCGAGATTCATCTGCTTGATTTCGTTTTTGACGTCATGCTCCCAGAGGTGAGTAGATCAAACTATATAGCTTGCTTTGAAAATTGATGATATTGTTAAGAGGTTGTTCTTATTCATTTGGAAAGCTCAAGAACAACAATTAACCCATACTGCATAACTTCAATTGTTCACATTATTTGACTGTTTTTCAGCTTTTGATCAAAGCACTGAAGGAGCATGGCATCAACCGGTTCAGAGCAGAGCTGATGATGGCCTGTGGCAACGTGTTTTAAGCCCCCCACCACACCGACGGCAACGCTCTAAATTATGTATATACGATTATATTTTTTTTTACTGTTCACAATTTTGTTTGGAAAAAATTAAAGAAATCTTCAAAGCAGTTGTATGACAATTTCCCATTTCTTTACACAGTCTGTAATGATATCGCTATTCAATTGTTTTTGCTATATGGCTCTTCTGAACCTTAAAGAGATCATGTGACTTGTGTCTCTACAACTATTGTATACTTGGATTTTGCACAGTCAAGCAATCCTGAAGAGGTTCACCAGGAAGCACACCATTTCATAAATTATGTCCCTGGTTACACAATGTTACTAAAGGATGGGGGGAGTAAATTTGTGCAGCAACATAAGCACTCTCATAAAACATAATTATGAACAACAGAAAATATGTGAGGGTCAGGGCAACATTGTTGACATTAAACGAGGTCCTAATAGGAGTGGAGAAACAAGGTCACAGAGAAGTTAAGAAACATTGATGTGCTGTGTAATAAAGCTATTGGAGAGAAAAGTTAGAAAACACTGTTATATGATGTGTAACGAGAGGTTAAAACAGTCCATACTTGTAGCAAACTCTTACAAAAGAATTTGAGTAAGATGATAACTTCTACATACATTTACCTATTCTGACAAATTATCAGAATATGAGGACATCAGGCTATATATACATATTACTGTAAACTTCAGAATTAAATCAGAACGAAACAGTAGTCATAATTAATACATAAACGTTTTATTTTGATTTTTAGCTCAATAATAAATTTAATTCGATTCTTATGGAATGAACGGAGCAAAAAAAAAAAAAGGATCCGGCGACTAAATCCGACTACCTGAAGTATTTTGGCGCCGGAAGTCCGCCAACGAGAAAGCCTTTCCACCGGAAGTAATTGTTTTGGGTCCGCCAATCGGAGGTAACGCGGAAACTTATTGCGTTTTGTAAATGTGGTTTTCTATCTTTGGGTCCGCCATCTTGCGCTGCATCTGGTCACCTCTCCTTACAGGCGGAAAAGGCTTGCCAAAAGAAAAAAAAAAACACACCACTACATCTCTCCTATTGGTGGAAAACTTCACCACAACAACCAATCCAAAATTATATGGTGACTGATTGACAAGGGGCGGGCGCTTACGTTCTTCCTGCAACATGAGAAGGGAGGGAGGGACTCTCAGCAGGGATGCAGTCTGGGACACGTAGTTGCAAACCTAGCGACTTTGTTGTTAGATTCAATGACTTTTCAGACCCCCTAACGACTTTTTTTTAGAAAGAAAGGGACTTTTATCGACTTCTTCTGGAGTTTAGAGACTCTGACATGAAGCAGGCTTTCCTTACTGAGGAGTTAGCAACGCTGCTAAGGGTGCAGAGCCACACATGCGCTCAGAGCTCTGCATGGGAGACTGAAGCTGACAGAGCTGCAGCAGTTAGCAGGTTTCACCCTCAGAGACCACCAGGGGTTTATGTTGAGGCATTTTAAATTTTTTTTTTTTTTTGTGCCATAGACACTGTCAGCACAATCTGCAGTTACACTAACAAAAATGCTGCAAAAAACAAAGAATTATGGAAAAATTACACATGGACTGACATAGAGGAGGATCTACACAAGTTTTTTACATCATGTTTTACATCATGCATCATTTACATCATGTTTTTTTGTAGTGGCATAAATAAAAAGTGACATTTGTGAGACTATACAGTGTTTTGTAAATAATTTTACAAAGAACGCCTGGGCCATTGCCTGCATTTTGATGTAAATAGAGGTAAATCACTATGTTCTTTGTTAAAAATTTGCATATGTTTTGAAGTTTACAATTTTTATTTGAAGTTTAAGTTTTAAAAACAGTTCATCACACATATTTGTGGTTTTCACAGTAAAAATGTTACTTTTTTCCACTCGGATTTTATGTTTTGTGTGTGAATTTGGGTCCATTGTGTAAATATAGTATGTCAAAATGATAAAATAACTGTAAATTGACACAGGTGAGGTTGTGCTGAAAAAAATGATACCAGGCAAGGCAAGGTAAAAATTTTAAGAGGAAATATAAAAGGTAAAATCTAAAGTAGTCAAAAACGGCCAATAGTGACTCACAGACTCCACAGACAAGTCCCTTTGGCGCCACTCAGTGGGCAAAACTACTTTGTCTACTGTAATGTATATTTGGGTCATCTTTGGCGCCCCCTAAAACGTAAACCGTGGGGTGCAGCGTCATGATTTTTACAACTTTGAATGGCCATGGAGTGTAGATTGGCCTGAGCAAATTTGGTGTCAGTGGGACGAAGGCCTTAGGAGGAGTTAGCGAAATTCCAATGTGTGCGAATTGGCAAAAAATGCAAAATAGCCCTTTTACCGTACATTATACAGATACGCGCTCTTTGACTTTTTCGTAGATCTAATTGAGATACACATGATTGTCAATTTTTGTGTCATTTTGCCAAAGCGTACAGGCGTGACAGTCAACAATGTGTATTTTCACCTTAGGGGACAAGAAAAAATGGACTTTTTTCTCCTGCCATGGGGGGGCGCTCTTTTAGGGAAAAAAAATTCCTTCACAAATGTGTTGATGGCTGGACATTGCATCATCCTAGAAAACTTGGAGGCCAGTGAGGACAAAAATAAAAAGTTAAAAGACTTTTAAAAATGTGGATTTTTGGGTTATCTTTGGCGCCCCCTAGAACGTAAACCGTGGGGTGCAGCGTCATGATTTGAATAACTTTTAATGGCCATGGGGTGTAATTTGGCCTGAGCAAATGTGGTGCCGGTGGAACGAAAGCCTTCGGAGGAGTTAGCGAAATTCCAATGTGTGCGAATCGGCAAAAAAATGCGGAATAACCCTTTAACCGTACATTAGACAGATACGCGCGCATGGACTTTTTTGTAGATCTTATTGAGATACATGTGTGTGTCAATTTTTGTGTCATTTTGACAAAGCGTACAGGCGTGACAGTCAATAGTGTGAATTTTCACCTTAGGGGACAAGAAAAAATGGACTTTTTTCTCCTGCCATGGGGGGGCGCTCTTTTGGGGAGTAAAAATTCCTTCACAAATGTGTTGATGGCTGGACATTGCATCATCCTAGAAAACTTGGAGGCCAGTGAGGGCAAAAATAAAAAGTTATAAGACTTTTAAATATGTGGATTTTTGGGTTATCTTTGGCGCCCCCTAGAACCTAAACCGTGGGGTGCAGCGTCATGATTTGAATAACTTTTAATGGCCATGGGGTGTAGATTGGCCTGAGCAAATGTGGTGCCGGTGGAACGAAAGCCTTCGGAGGAGTTAGCGAAATTCCAATGTGTGCGGATCGGAAAAAAATGCGAAATAACCCTTTAACCGTACATTTGACAGATACGCCCGCACTGACTTTTTTGTAGATCTTATTGAGATACATGTGTGTGTCAATTTTTGTGTCATTTTGACAAAGCGTACAGGCGTGACAGTCAATAGTGTGAATTTTCACCTTAGGGGGCGCTATGGAGCCATTTTGCATTTTCTTGTTTGGGCGACTTCGGAATATCAAATTTTTCACCAGGCCCGGTCGTCCTGCCAAATTTCATGAGTTTTCGCCAGTGGGAAGTGGGCCATTTTCCAGTTCAAAGGGGAGGAAAAATAATAATAACAAAAGAAGGAAACTACAGGAACAAGAGGGCTCTCGCAGCTGCTTAGCAGCTACGCTCGGGCCCTAACTAGGACCCCGTTGGGGCACTGGCGGGCCCGAGCCGTGTCGCGTCCCCCCCCCCCCCCCCCCCGTCCCCCCCCCCCCCCAACGTGCTGCCTTCCCGTCCCATTTGTGTCCTCTGGCCATCGCCCTCTCTGGTAACGCCCATCACTGCAAAGACCCTTTTCCTTCATCGGCGTTTGCTGTTCTTCCTGCCAGTGCGTGTTGCTTTCACTTACACTTGCCACAGCCAGCCTCGTGAGTGCCTAGCCTATTGGATATCACTGTCACCTACACAGGACAGTCATTACCTTTCTATTAATACTTTGTGTTTTAATTTCACATTAATTTCCATATTGTATAAACGACTGGAAAAAACTTGAGCCCCTGCCCCTGTATAATCATGTGCATGTCTCTGTTCTAGCTCCAAGGTGAATCTTCACTGCTCATGTTCTCCTCAGAAGCACTCACCTCACTCCCCTCAGGTTACTGTACACATGCACCAACTGCCTGCTTCAGGTTTGGATGGAGCTTCATGGTTGTCTTTTGGAGAAATGACCAGTCAAGTTGTGTTTGAAATTTGATTTTTTTCAGGGGCAAAAGGAGCCTCTGCATTCTTGTCAAATATGTAAATAGCATGTTTTTGCAGGTGCTAAAAACCAGACTCTGAGTGTGTGTGTGTGTGTGTGTGTGTGTGTGTGTGTGTCTGTGTGTGCGTTCAAGTCACATGACATATTTAACCGGATGAAGCTGCAAGACGGAGCCTCGTTGACTCTCCGTTTCAACTTATCTCAAAAGTGAGGACCTCAACCTATATACCAGTTTTTAAATTGTGTTGATAGGCCAAATAAAACCAGAGTTATGATAAATTATGTCCGCAATACTTTTTTTCTGCTTATTTTGATCACGTTCGGCGCTCGATCGCGCTGTATGAGACAGGAAAACATAGCATGCAGACATTAGCGACAGGTCTTACAGGCGGAAAAGGCTTGCCAAAAGAAAAAAAAAAAACACCACAACATCTCTCCTATTGGTGGAAAACTTCACCACAACAACCAATCCAAAATTATATGGTGACTGATTGACAAGGGGCGGGCGCTTACGTTCTTCCTGCAACATGAGAAGGGAGGGAGGGACTCTCAGCAGGGATGCAGTCTGGGACACGTAGTTGCAAACCAGCGACTTTGTTGTTAGATTCAATGACTTTTCAGACCCCCTAACGACTTTTTTTTAGAAAGAAAGGGACTTTTATCGACTTCTTCTGGAGTTTAGAGACTCTGACATGAAGCAGGCTTTCCTTACTGAGGAGTTAGCAACGCTGCTAAGGGTGCAGAGCCACACATGCGCTCCGAGCTCTGCATGGGAGACTGAAGCTGACAGAGCTGCAGCAGTTAGCAGGTTTCACCCTCAGAGACCACCAGGGGTTCATGTTGAGGCATTTTAATTTTTTTTTTTTTTGTGCCATAGACACTGTCAGCACAATCTGCAGTTACACTAACAAAAATGCTGCAAAAAAACAAAGAATTATGGAAAAATTACACATGGACTGACATAGAGGAGGATCTACACAAGTTTTTTACATCATGTTTTACATCATGCATCATTTACATCATGTTTTTTTGTAGTGGCATAAATAAAAAGTGACATTTGTGAGACTATACAGTGTTTTGTAAATAATTTTACAAAGAACGCCTGGGCCATTGCCTGCATTTTGATGTAAATAGAGGTAAATTACTATGTTCTTTGTTAAAAATTTGCATATGTTTTGAAGTTTACAATTTTTATTTGAAGTTTAAGTTTTAAAAACAGTTCATCACACATATTTGTGGTTTAATTTCACATTAATTTCCATTTTGTATAAATGACTGGAAAAAACTTGAGCCCCTGCCCCTGTATAATCATGTGCACGTCCCTGTTCTAGCTCCAAGGTGAATCTTCACTGCTCATGTTCTCCTCAGAAATAGTCACCTCACTCCCCTCAGGTTACTGTACACATGCACCAACTATCTGCTTCAGGTTTGAAATGGAGCTTCATGGTTGTCTTTTGGAGAAATGAACAGTCAAGTTGTGTTTGAAATTTGATTTTTTTCAGGGGCAAAAGGAAGCCTCTGCATTCTTGTCAAATATGTAAACAGCATGTTTTTGCAGGTGCTAAAAACCAGACTCTGAGTGTGTGTGTGTGTGTGTGTGTGTGTGTGTGTGTGTGTGTGTGTGTGTGTGTGTGTGTATGTTGGCGTGTGTGTATATGTGTGTGTATCCTGCAGTACTCTGTACTCCTGCAGTGGCCAAAAAGACTTTTAAGAATGTGGATTTTTGGGTCATCTTTGGCGCCCCCTAGAACTGCAGTACTCTGTACTCCTGCAGTGGCCAAAATGACTTTTAAGAATGTGGATTTTTGGGTCATCTTTGGCGCCCCCTAGAACGTAAACCGTGGGGTGCAGCGTCATGATTTTTACAACTTTGAATGGCCATGGGGTGTAGATTGGCCTGAGCAAATTTGGTGTCAGTGGGACGAAAGCCTTAGGAGGAGTTAGCCACATTCCAATGTGTGCGAATCGGCAAAAAATGCAAAATAGCCCTTTAACCGTACATTTGACAGATACGCGCGAATCGACTCTTTTGTAGATCTTATTGAGATACATATGTGTGTCAATTTTTGTGTCAATATGATAAAGCGTACAGGCGTGACAGTCAATAGTGTGAATTTTCACCTTAGGGGACAAGAAAAAATTGGCTATTTTTTCCTGCCATGGGGGGGCGCTCTTTTGGGGAGTAAAAATTCCTTCACAAATGTGTTGATGGCTGGACATTGCATCATCCTAGAAAACTTGGAGGCCAGTGAGGACAAAAATAAAAAGTTATAAGACTTTGAAATATGTGGATTTTAGGGTTATCTTTGGCGCCCCCTAGAACCAAAACCGTGGGATGCAGCGTCATGATTTGAATAACTTTTAATGGCCATGGGGTGTAGATTGGCCTGAGCAAATGTGGTACCGGTGGAATGAAAGCCTTCGGAGGAGTTAGCGAAATTCCAATGTGTGCGGATCGGCAAAAAATGCGGAATAACCCTTTAACCGTACATTTGACAGATACGCGCGCATTGACTTTTTCGTAGATCTTATTGAGATACATGTGTGTGTCAATTTTTGTGTCATTTTGCCAAAGCGTACAGGTGTTACACTCAACAATGTGTATTTTCACCTTAGGGGACAAGAAAAAATTGACTTTTTTCTCCTGCCATGGGGGGGCGCTCTTTTGGGGAGTAAAAATTCCTTCACAAATGTGTTGATGGCTGGACATTGCATCATCCTAGAAAACTTGGAGGCCAGTGAGGGCAAAAATAAAAAGTTATAAGACTTTTAAATATGTGGATCTTAGGGTTATCTTTGGCGCCCCCTAGAACCTAAACCGTGGGGTGCAGCGTCATGATTTGAATAACTTTTAATGGCCATGGGGTGTAGATTGGCCTGAGCAAATGTGGTGCCGGTGGAACGAAAGCCTTCGGAGGAGTTAGCGAAATTCCAATGTGTGCGGATCGGCAAAAAATGCGAAATAACCCTTTAACCGTACATTTGACAGATACGCCCGCACTGACTTTTTTGTAGATCTTATTGAGATACATGTGTGTGTCAATTTTTGTGTCATTTTGACAAAGCGTACAGGCGTGACAGTCAATAGTTTGAATTTTCACCTTAGGGGGCGCTATGGAGCCATTTTGCATTTTCTTGTTTGGGCGACTTCGGAATATCAAATTTTTCACCAGGCCCGGTCGTCCTGCCAAATTTCATGAGTTTTCGCCAGTGGGAAGTGGGCCATTTTCCAGTTCAAAGGGGAGGAAAAATAATAACTAGGACCCCGTTGGGGCACTGGCGGGCCCGAGCTGTGTCGCGTCCCCCCCCCAACGCGCTGCCTCCCCGTCCCATTTGTGTCCTCTGGCCATCGCCCTCTTTGGTAACGCCCATCACTGCAAAGACCCTTTTCCTTCATCGGCGTTTGCTGTTCTTCCTGCCAGTGCGTGTTGCTTTCACTTACACTTGCCACAGCCAGCCTCGTGAGTGCCTAGCCTATTGGATATCACTGTCACCTACACAGGACAGTCATTACCTTTCTATTAATACTTTGTTTTTTAATTTCACATTAATTTCCAAATTGTATAAACGACTGGAAAAAACTTGAGCCCCTGCCCCTGTATAATCATGTGCACGTCTCTGTTCTAGCTCTAAGGTAAATCTTCACTGCTCATGTTCTCCTCAGAAGCAGTCACCTCACTCCCCTCAGGTTACTGTACACATGCACCAACTGCCTGCTTCAGGTTTGGATGGAGCTTCATGGTTGTCTTTTGGAGAAATGACCAGTCAAGTTGTGTTTGAAATTTGATTTTTTTCAGGGGCAAAAGGAGCCTCTGCATTCTTGTCAAATATGTAAATAGCATGTTTTTGCAGGTGCTACAAACCAGACTCTGAGTGTGTGTGTGTGCGTGTGTGTGTGTGTCTGTGTGTGTGTGTGTGTGTGTGCGTTCAAGTCACATGACATATTTAACCGGATGTAGCTGCAAGACGGAGCCTCGTTGACTCTCCGTTTCAATTTATCTCAAAAGTGAGGACCTCAACCTATATACCAGTTTTTAAATTGTGTTGATAGGCCAAATAAAACCAGAGTTATGATAAATTATGTCCGCGATACTTGTTTTCTGCTTATTTTGATCACGTTCGGCGCTCGATCGCGCTGTATGAGACAGGAAAACATAGCATGCAGACATTAGCGACAGGTCTTACAGGCGGAAAAGGCTTGCCAAAGGAAAAAAAATACACACCACAACATCTCTCCTATTGGTGGAAAACTTCACCACAACAACCAATCCAAAATTATATGGTGACTGATTGACAAGGGGCGGGAACTTACGTTCTTCCTGCAATATGAGAAGGGAGGGAGGGACTCTCAGCAGGGATGCAGTCTGGGACACGTAGTTGCAAACCTAGCGACTTTGTTGTTAGATTCAATGACTTTTCAGACCCCCTAACGACTTTTTTTTAGAAAGAAAGTGACTTTTATCGACTTCTTCTGGAGTTTAGAGACTCTGACATGAAGCAGGCTTTCCTTACTGAGGAGTTAGCAACGCTGCTAAGGGTGCAGAGCCACACATGCGCTCCGAGCTCTGCATGGGAGACTGAAGCTGACAGAGCTGCAGCAGTTAGCAGGTTTCACCCTCAGAGACCACCAGGGGTTCATGTTGAGGCATTTTCAGTTTTTTTTTTTTTTTTTTTTGCCATAGACACTGTCAGCACAATCTGCAGTTACACAAACAAAAATGCTGCAAAAAACAAATAATTATGGAAAAATTACACATGGACTAACATAGAGGAGGATCTACACAAGTTTTTTACATCATGTTTTACATCATGCATCATTTACATCATGTTTTTTTGTAGTGGCATAAATAAAAAGTGACATTTGTGAGACTATACAGTGTTTTGTAAATAATTTTACAAAGAACACCTGGGCCATTGCCTGCATTTTGATGTCAATAGAGGTAAATTACTATGTTCTTTGTTAAAAATTTGCATATGTTTTGAAGTTTACAATTTTTATTTGAAGTTTAAGTTTTAAAAACAGTTCATCACACATATTTGTGGTTTAATTTCACATTAATTTCCATATTGTATAAATGACTGGAAAAAACTTGAGCCCCTGCCCCTGTATAATCATGTGCACGTCCCTGTTCTAGCTCCAAGGTGAATCTTCATTGCTCATGTTCTCCTCAGAAATAGTC
This sequence comes from Xyrichtys novacula, assembly GCA_962446985.1. Lineage (NCBI taxonomy): Eukaryota > Metazoa > Chordata > Actinopteri > Labriformes > Labridae > Xyrichtys > Xyrichtys novacula. Next base: position 5,151,751 of record OY660883.1, read on the forward strand.
ACCTCACTCCCCTCAGGTTACTGTACACATGCACCAACTATCTGCTTCAGGTTTGAAATGGAGCTTCATGGTTGTCTTTTGGAGAAATGAACAGTCAAGTTGTGTTTGAAATTTGATTTTTTTCAGGGGCAAAAGGAAGCCTCTGCATTCTTGTCAAATATGTAAACAGCATGTTTTTGCAGGTGCTAAAAAACAGACTCTGAGTGTGGGTGTGTGTGTGTGTGTGTGTGTGTGTGTGTGTGTGTGTGTGTATGTTGGCGTGTGTGTATATGTGTGTGTATCCTGCAGTACTCTGTACTCCTGCAGTGGCCAAAAAGACTCTAAAGAATGTGGATTTTTGGGTCATCTTTGGCGCCCCCTAGAACTGCAGTACTCTGTACTCCTGCAGTGGCCAAAATGACTTTTAAGAATGTGGATTTTTGGGTCATCTTTGGCGCCCCCTAGAACGTAAACCGTGGGGTGCAGCGTCATGATTTTTACAACTTTGAATGGGCATGGGGTGTAGATTGCCCTGAGCAAATTTGGTATCAGTGGGACGAAAGCCTTAGGAGGAGATAGCCACATTCCAATGTGTGCGAATCGGCAAAAAATGCAAAATAGCCCTTTAACCGTACATTATACAGATACGCGCTCTTTGACTTTTTCGTAGATCTAATTGAGATACACATGATTGTCAATTTTTGTGTCAATATGACAAAGCGTTCAGGCGTGACACTCAACAATGTGTATTTTTATGTAAGGGGACAAGAAAAAATGGACTTTTTTCTCCTACCATGGGGGGGCGCTCTTTTGGGGAGTAAAAATTCCTTCACAAATGTGTTGATGGCTGGACATTGCATCATCCTAGAAAACTTGGAGGCCAGTGAGGACAAAAATAAAAAGTTATAAAACATTTAAGAATGTGGATTTTTGGGTTATTTTTGGCGCCCCCTAGAACCTAAACCATGGGATGCAGCATCATGATTTGAATAACTTTTAATGACCATGGGGTGTAGATTGGCCTGAGCAAATGTGGTGCCGGTGGAACGAAAGCCTTAGGAGGAGTTAGCGAAATTCCAATGTGTGCGTATCGGCAAAAAATGCGGAATAACCCTTTAACTGTACATTTGACAGATACGCGCGCATGGACTTTTTTGTAGATCTTATTGAGTTACATGTGTGTGTCAATTTTTGTGTCATTTTGACAAAGCGTACAGGCGTGACAGTCAACAATGTGTATTTTCACCTTAGGGGACAAGAAAAAATGGACTTTTTTCTCCTGCCATGGGGGGGCGCTCTTTTGGGGAGTAAAAATGCCTTCACAAATGTGTTGATGGCTGGACATTGCATCATCCTAGAAAACTTGGAGGCCAGTGAGGACAAAAATAAAAAGTTATAAGACTTTTAAGAATGTGGATTTTAGTGTTATCTTTGGCGCCCCCTAGAACCTAAACCTTGGGGTGCAGCGTCATGATTTTGATAACTTTTAATGGCCACGGGGTGTAGATTGGCCTGAGCAAATGTGGTGCCGGTGGAACGAAAGCCTTCGGAGGAGTTAGCGAAATTCCAATGTGTGCGGATCGGCAAAAAATGCGAAATAACCCTTTAACCGTAATTTTGACAGATACGTCCGCACTGACTTTTTTGTAGATCTTATTGAGATACATATGTGTGTCAATTTTTGGTTCAATATGACAAAGCGTACAGGCGTGACAGTCAATAGTGTGAATTTCCACCTTAGGGGGCGCTATGGAGCCATTTTGCATTTTATTGTTTGGGTGACTTCAGAATATCGAATTTTTCACCAGGCCCGGTCGTCCTGCCAAATTTCATGAGTTTTCGCCAGTGGGAAGTGGGCCATTTTCCAGTTCAAAGGGGAGGAAAAAGAAGAAAGAAAGAAAGAAAGAAACAAAGAAAAACCACTTGGGGAATAATAGGGCCTACGCCCGGCTGCTCTGCAGCTGGCTCGGGCCCTAATAATAACAAAAGAAGGAAACTACAGGAACAAGAGGGCTCTCGCAGCTGCTTAGCAGCTACGCTCGGGCCCTAACTAGGACCCCGTTGGGGCACTGGCGGGCCCGAGCTGTGTCGCGTCCCCCCCCCAACGCGCTGCCTCCCCGTCCCATTTGTGTCCTCTGGCCATCGCCCTCTCTGGTAACGCCCATCACTGCAAAGACCCTTTTCCTTCATCGGCGTTTGCTGTTCTTCCTGCCAGTGCGTGTTGCTTTCACTTACACTTGCCACAGCCAGCCTCGTGAGTGCCTAGCCTATTGGATATCACTGTCACCTACACAGGACAGTCATTACCTTTCTATTAATACTTTGTTTTTTAATTTCACATTAATTTCCATATTGTATAAACAACTGGAAAAAACTTGAGCCCCTGCCCCTGTATAATCATGTGCACGTCTCTGTTCTAGCTCTAAGGTGAATCTTCACTGCTCATGTTCTCCTCAGAAGCAGTCACCTCACTCCCCTCAGGTTACTGTACACATGCACCAACTGCCTGCTTCAGGTTTGGATGGAGCTTCATGGTTGTCTTTTGGAGAAATGACCAGTCAAGTTGTGTTTGAAATTTGATTTTTTTCAGGGGCAAAAGGAGCCTCTGCATTCTTGTCAAATATGTAAATAGCATGTTTTTGCAGGTGCTAAAAACCAGACTCTGAGTGTGGTTGTGTGTGTGTGTGTGTGTGTGTGTGTGTGTGTGTGTGTGTGTGTGTGTGTGTGTGTGTCTGTGTGTGTGTGTGTGTGTGTGTTCAAGTCACATGACATATTTAACCGGATGTAGCTGCAAGACGGAGCCTCGTTGACTCTCCGTTTCAACTTATCTCAAAAGTGAGGACCTCAACCTATATACCAGTTTTTAAATTGTGTTGATAGGCCAAATAAAACCAGAGTTATGATAAATTATGTCCGCGATACTTGTTTTCTGCTTATTTTGATCACGTTCGGCGCTCGATCGCGCTGTATGAGACAGGAAAACATAGCATGCAGACATTAGCGACAGGTCTTACAGGCGGAAAAGGCTTGCCAAAGGAAAAAAAAAACACACCACAACATCTCTCCTATTGGTGGAAAACTTCACCACAACAACCAATCCAAAATTATATGGTGACTGATTGACAAGGGGCGGGCGCTTACGTTCTTCCTGCAATATGAGAAGGGAGGGAGGGACTCTCAGCAGGGATGCAGTCTGGGACACGTAGTTGCAAACCTAGCGACTTTGTTGTTAGATTCAATGACTTTTCAGACCCCCTAACGACGTTTTTTTAGAAAGAAAGTGACTTTTATCGACTTCTTCTGGAGTTTAGAGACTCTGACATGAAGCAGGCTTTCCTTACTGAGGAGTTAGCAATGCTGCTAAGGGTGCAGAGCCACACATGCGCTCCGAGCTCTGCATGGGAGACTGAAGCTGACAGAGCTGCAGCAGTTAGCAGGTTTCACCCTCAGAGACCACCAGGGGTTCATGTTGAGGCATTTTCAGTTTTTTTTTTTTTTTTTGCCATAGACACTGTCAGCACAATCTGCAGTTACACTAACAAAAATGCTGCAAAAAACAAAGAATTATGGAAAAATTACACATGGACTGACATAGAGGAGGATCTACACAAGTTTTTTACATCATGTTTTACATCATGCATCATTTACATCATGTTTTTTTGTAGTGGCATAAATAAAAAGTGACATTTGTGAGACTATACAGTGTTTTGTAAATAATTTTACAAAGAACGCCTGGGCCATTGCCTGCATTTTGATGTAAATAGAGGTAAATTACTATGTTCTTTGTTAAAAATTTGCATATGTTTTGAAGTTTACAATTTTTATTTGAAGTTTAAGTTTTAAAAACAGTTCATCACACATATTTGTGGTTTTCACAGTAAAAACGTTACTTTTTTCCACTCGGATTTTATGTTTTGTGTGTGAATTTGGGTCCAATGTGTAAATATAGTATGTCAAAATGATAAAATAACTGTAAATTGACACAGGTGAGGTTGTGCTGAAAAAAATTATACCAGGCAAGGCAAGGTAAAAATTTTGTAAGAGGAAATATAAAGGTAAAATCTAAAGTAGTCAAAAACGGCCAATAGTGACTCACAGACTCCACAGACAAGTCCCTTTGGCGCCACTAAGTGGGCAAAACTACTTTGTCTACTGTAATGTATATTTGGGTCATCTTTGGCGCCCCCTAAAACGTAAACCGTGGGGTGCCGCGTCATGATTTTTACAACTTTGAATGGCCATGGAGTGTAGATTGGCCTGAGCAAATTTGGTGTCAGTGGGACGAAAGCCTTAGGAGGAGTTAGCGAAATTCCAATATGTGCGAATCGGCAAAAAATGCAAAATAGCCCTTTTACCGTACATTATACAGATACGCGCTGTTGACTTTTTCGTAGATCTAATTGAGATACACATGATTGTCAATTTTTGTGTCATTTTGCCAAAGCGTACAGGCGTGACAGTCAACAATGTGTATTTTCACCTTAGGGGACAAGAAAAAATGGACTTTTTTCTCCTGCCATGGGGGGGCGCTCTTTTAGGGAGTAAAAATTCCTTCACAAATGTGTTGATGGCTGGACATTGCATCATCCTAGAAAACTTGGAGGCCAGTGAGGACAAAAATAAAAAGTTATAAGACTTTTAAAAATTTGGATTTTTGGGTTATCTTTGGCGCCCCCTAGAACGTAAACCGTGGGGTGCAGCGTCATGATTTGAATAACTTTTAATGGCCATGGGGTGTAATTTGGCCTGAGCAAATGTGGTGCCGGTGGAACGAAAGCCTTCGGAGGAGTTAGCGAAATTCCAATGTGTGCGAATCGGCAAAAAATGCGGAATAACCCTTTAACCGTACATTTGACAGATACGCGCCCATTGACTTTTTTGTAGATCTTATTGAGATACATGTGTGTGTCAATTTTTGTGTCATTTTGACAAAGCGTACAGGCGTGACACTCAACAATGTGTATTTTCACCTTAGGGGACAAGAAAAAATGGACTTTTTTCTCCTGCCATGGGGGGGCGCTCTTTTGGGGAGTAAAAATTCCTTCACAAATGTGTTGATGGCTGGACATTGCATCATCCTAGAAAACTTGGAGGCCAGTGAGGACAAAAATAAAAAGTTATAAGACTTTGAAATATGTGGATTTTAGTGTTATCTTTGGCGCCCCCTAGAACCTAAACCGTGGGGTGCAGCGTCATGATTTGAATAACTTTTAATGGCCATGGGGTGTAGATTGGCCTGAGCAAATGTGGTGCCGGTGGAACGAAAGCCTTCGGAGGAGTTAGCGAAATTCCAATGTGTGCGGATCGGCAAAAAATGCGCAATAACCCTTTAACCGTACATTTGACAGATACGCCCGCACTGACTTTTTTGTAGATCTTATTGAGATACATGTGTGTGTCAATTTTTGTGTCATTTTGACAAAGCGTACAGGCGTCAGGTGAATTTTTCACCTTAGGGGGCGCTATGGAGCCATTTTGCATTTTCTTGTTTGGGCGACTTCGGAATATCAAATTTTTCACCAGGCCCGGTCGTCCTGCCAAATTTCATGAGTTTTCGCCAGTGGGAAGTGGGCCATTTTCCAGTTCAAAGGGGAGGAAAAAGAAACTAGGACCCCGTTGGGGCACTGGCGGGCCCGAGCCGTGTCGTGTCTCCCCCCCCCAACGTGCTGCCTCCCCGTCCCATTTGTGTCCTCTGGCCATCGCCCTCTCTGTTAACGCCCATCACTGCAAAGACCCTTTTCCTTCATCGGCGTTTGCTGTTCTTCCTGCCAGTGCGTGTTGCTTTCACTTACACTTGCCACAGCCAGCCTCGTGAGTGCCTAGCCTATTGGATATCACTGTCACCTACACAGGACAGTCATTACCTTTCTATTAATACTTTGTGTTTTAATTTCACATTAATTTCCATATTGTATAAACGACTGGAAAAAACTTGAGCCCCTGCCCCTGTATAATCATGTGCATGTCTCTGTTCTAGCTCCAAGGTGAATCTTCACTGCTCATGTTCTCCTCAGAAGCACTCACCTCACTCCCCTCAGGTTACTGTACACATGCACCAACTGCCTGCTTCAGGTTTGGATGGAGCTTCATGGTTGTCTTTTGGAGAAATGACCAGTCAAGTTGTGTTTGAAATTTGATTTTTTTCAGGGGCAAAAGGAGCCTCTGCATTCTTGTCAAATATGTAAATAGCATGTTTTTGCAGGTGCTAAAAACCAGACTCTGAGTGTGTGTGTGTGTGTGTGTGTGTGTGTGTGTGTGTGTGTGTGTGTGTGTGTGTGTCTATGTGTGCGTTCAAGTCACATGACATATTTAACCGGATGTAGCTGCAAGACGGAGCCTCGTTGACTCTCCGTTTCAACTTATCTCAAAAGTGAGGACCTCAACCTATATACCAGTTTTTAAATTGTGTTGATAGGCCAAATAAAACCAGAGTTATGATAAATTATGTCCGCGATACTTTTTTTCTGCTTATTTTGATCACGTTCGGCGCTCGATCGCGCTGTATGAGACAGGAAAACATAGCATGCAGACATTAGCGACAGGTCTTACAGGCGGAAAAGGCTTGCCAAAAGAAAAAAAAAACACACCACAACATCTCTCCTATTGGTGGAAAACTTCACCACAACAACCAATCCAAAATTATATGGTGACTGATTGACAAGGGGCGGGCGCTTACGTTCTTCCTGCAACATGAGAAGGGAGGGAGGGACTCTCAGCAGGGATGCAGTCTGGGACACGTAGTTGCAAACCTAGCGACTTTGTTGTTAGATTCAATGACTTTTCAGACACCCTAACGACTTTTTTTTAGAAAGAAAGGGACTTTTATCGACTTCTTCTGGAGTTTAGAGACTCTGACATGAAGCAGGCTTTCCTTACTGAGGAGTTAGCAACGCTGCTAAGGGTGCAGAGCCACACATGCGCTCAGAGCTCTGCATGGGAGACTGAAGCTGACAGAGCTGCAGCAGTTAGCAGGTTTCACCCTCAGAGACCACCAGGGGTTCATGTTGAGGCATTTTAATTTTTTTTTTTTTGTGCCATAGACACTGTCAGCACAATCTGCAGTTACACTAACAAAAATGCTGCAAAAAACAAAGAATTATGGAAAAATTACACATGGACTGACATAGAGGAGGATCTACACAAGTTTTTTACATCATGTTTTACATCATGCATCATTTACATCATGTTTTTTTGTAGTGGCATAAATAAAAAGTGACATTTGTGAGACTATGCAGTGTTTTGTAAATAATTTTACAAAGAACGCCTGGGCCATTGCCTGCATTTTGATGTAAATAGAGGTAAATTACTATGTTCTTTGTTAAAAATTTGCATATGTTTTGAAGTTTACAATTTTTATTTGAAGTTTAAGTTTTAAAAACAGTTCATCACACATATTTGTGGTTTAATTTCACATTAATTTCCATATTGTATAAATGACTGGAAAAAACTTGAGCCCCTGCCCCTGTATAATCATGTGCACGTCCCTGTTCTAGCTCCAAGGTGAATCTTCACTGCTCATGTTCTCCTCAGAAATAGTCACCTCACTCCCCTCAGGTTACTGTACACATGCACCAACTATCTGCTTCAGGTTTGAAATGGAGCTTCATGGTTGTCTTTTGGAGAAATGAACAGTCAAGTTGTGTTTGAAATTTGATTTTTTTCAGGGGCAAAAGGAAGCCTCTGCATTCTTGTCAAATATGTAAACAGCATGTTTTTGCAGGTGCTAAAAAACAGACTCTGAGTGTGTGTGTGTGTCTGTGTGTGTGTGTGTGTGTGTGTGTGTGTGTGTGTGTGTGTGTGTATGTTGGCGTGTGTGTATATGTGTGTGTATCCTGCAGTACTCTGTACTCCTGCAGTGGCCAAAAAGACTTTTAAGAATGTGGATTTTTGGGTCATCTTTGGCGCCCCCTAGAACTGCAGTACTCTGTACTCCTGCAGTGGCCAAAATGACTTTTAAGAATGTGGATTTTTGGGTCATCTTTGGCGCCCCCTAGAACGTAAACCGTGGGGTGCAGCGTCATGATTTTTACAACTTTGAATGGGCATGGGGTGTAGATTGCCCTGAGCAAATTTGGTATCGGTGGGACGAAAGCCTTAGGAGGAGATAGCCACATTCCAATGTGTGCGAATCGGCAAAAAATGCAAAATAGCCCTTTAACCGTACATTAAACAGGTACGCGCTCTTTGACTTTTTCGTAGATCTAATTGAGATACACATGATTGTCAATTTTTGTGTCAATATGACAAAGCGTTCAGGCGTGACACTCAACAATGTGTATTTTTATGTAAGGGGACAAGAAAAAATTGACTTTTTTCTCCTACCATGGGGAGGCGCTCTTTTGGGGAGTAAAAATTCCTTCACAAATGTGTTGATGGCTGGACATTGCATCATCCTAGAAAACTTGGAGGCCAGTGAGGACAAAAATAAAAAGTTATAAAACATTTAAGAATGTGGATTTTTGGGTTATTTTTGGCGCCCCCTAGAACCTAAACCATGGGGTGCAGCATCATGATTTGAATAACTTTTAATGGCCATGGGGTGTAGATTGGCCTGAGCAAATGTGGTGCCGGTAGACAGAAAGCCTTCGGAGGAGTTAGCGAAATTCCAATGTGTGCGTATCGGCAAAAAATGCGGAATAACCCTTTAACTGTACATTTGACAGATACGCGCGCATGGACTTTTTTGTAGATCTTATTGAGTTACATGTGTGTGTCAATTTTTGTGTCATTTTGACAAAGCGTATAGGCGTGACACTCAACAATGTGTATTTTCACCTTAGGGGACAAGAAAAAATGGACTTTTTTCTCCTGCCATGGGGGGGCGCTCTTTTGGGGAGTAAAAATTCCTTCACAAATGTGTTGATGGCTGGACATTGCATCATCCTAGAAAACTTGGAGGCCAGTGAGGGCAAAAATAAAAAGTTATAAGACTTTTAAATATGTGGATCTTAGGGTTATCTTTGGCGCCCCCTAGAACCTAAACAGTGGGGTGCAGCGTCATGATTTGAATAACTTTTAATGGCCATGGGGTGTAGATTGGCCTGAGCAAATGTGGTGCCGGTGGAACGAAAGCCTTCGGAGGAGTTAGCGAAATTCCAATGTGTGCGGATCGGCAAAAAATGCGAAATAACCCTTTAACCGTACATTTGACAGATACGCCCGCACTGACTTTTTTGTAGATCTTATTGAGATACATGTGTGTGTCAATTTTTGTGTCATTTTGACAAAGCGTACAGGCGTGACAGTCAATAGTGTGAATTTTCACCTTAGGGGGCGCTATGGAGCCATTTTGCATTTTCTTGTTTGGGCGACTTCGGAATATCAAATTTTTCACCAGGCCCGGTCGTCCTGCCAAATTTCATGAGTTTTCGCCAGTGGGAAGTGGGCCATTTTCCAGTTCAAAGGGGAGGAAAAAGAAGAAACTAGGACCCCGTTGGGGCACTGGCGGGCCCGAGCTGTGTCGCGTCCCCCCCCCAACGCGCTGCCTCCCCGTCCCATTCGCGTCCTCTGGCCATCGCCCTCTCTGGTAACGCCCATCACTGCAAAGACCCTTTTCCTTCATCGGCGTTTGCTGTTCTTCCTGCCAGTGCGTGTTGCTTTCACTTACACTTGCCACAGCCAGCCTCGTGAGTGCCTAGCCTATTGGATATCACTGTCACCTACACAGGACAGTCATTACCTTTCTATTAATACTTTGTTTTTTAATTTCACATTAATTTCCATATTGTATAAACAACTGGAAAAAACTTGAGCCCCTGCCCCTGTATAATCATGTGCACGTCTCTGTTCTAGCTCTAAGGTGAATCTTCACTGCTCATGTTCTCCTCAGAAGCAGTCACCTCACTCCCCTCAGGTTACTGTACACATGCACCAACTGCCTGCTTCAGGTTTGGATGGAGCTTCATGGTTGTCTTTTGGAGAAATGACCAGTCAAGTTGTGTTTGAAATCTGATTTTTTTCAGGGGCAAAAGGAGCCTCTGCATTCTTGTCAAATATGTAAATAGCATGTTTTTGCAGGTGCTAAAAACCAGACTCTGGGTGTGTGTGTGTGCGTGTGTGTGTGTGTCTGTGTGTGTGTGTGTGTGTGTGTGTGTGTGTGTGTGTGTGTGTGTGTGTGCGTTCAAGTCACATGACATATTTAACCGGATGTAGCTGCAAGACGGAGCCTCATTGACTCTCCGTTTCAACTTATCTCAAAAGTGAGGACCTCAACCTATATACCAGTTTTTAAATTGTGTTGATAGGCCAAATAAAACCAGAGTTATGATAAATTATGTCCGCGATACTTGTTTTCAGCTTATTTTGATCACGTTCGGCGCTCGATCGCGCTGTATGAGACAGGAAAACATAGCATGCAGACATTAGCGACAGGTCTTACAGCGGAAAAGGCTTGCCAAAGGAAAAAAAAAACACACCACAACATCTCTCCTATTGGTGGAAAACTTCACCACAACAACCAATCCAAAATTATATGGTGACTGATTGACAAGGGGCGGGCGCTTACGTTCTTCCTCCAATATGAGAAGGGAGGGAGGGACTCTCAGCAGGGATGCAGTCTGGGACACGTAGTTGCAAACCTAGCGACTTTGTTGTTAGATTCAATTACTTTTCAGACCCCCTAACGACTTTTTTTTAGAAAGAAAGTGACTTTTATCGACTTCTTCTGGAGTTTAGAGACTCTGACATGAAGCAGGCTTTCCTTACTGAGGAGTTAGCAACGCTGCTAAGGGTGCAGAGCCACACATGCGCTCCGAGCTCTGCATGGGAGACTGAAGCTGACAGAGCTGCAGCAGTTAGCAGGTTTCACCCTCAGAGACCACCAGGGGTTCATGTTGAGGCATTTTCAGTTTTTTTTTTTTTTTTTTGCCATAGACACTGTCAGCACAATCTGCAGTTACACTAACAAAAATGCTGCAAAAAACAAAGAATTATGGAAAAATTACACATGGACTAACATAGAGGAGGATCTACACAAGTTTTTTACATCATGTTTTACATCATGCATCATTTACATCATGTTTTTTTGTAGTGGCATAAATAAAAAGTGACATTTGTGAGACTATACAGTGTTTTGTAAATAATTTTACAAAGAACACCTGGGCCATTGCCTGCATTTTGATGTAAATAGAGGTAAATTACTATGTTCTTTGTTAAAAATTTGCATATGTTTTGAAGTTTACAATTTTTATTTGAAGTTTAAGTTTTAAAAACAGTTCATCACACATATTTGTGGTTTTCACAGTAAAAACGTTACTTTTTTCCACTCGGATTTTATGTTTTGTGTGTGAATTTGGGTCCAATGTGTAAATATAGTATGTCAAAATGATAAAATAACTGTAAATTGACACAGGTGAGGTTGTGCTGAAAAAAATGATACCAGGCAAGGCAAGGTAAAAATTTTGTAAGAGGAAATATAAAGGTAAAATCTAAAGTAGTCAAAAACGGCCAATAGTGACTCACAGACTCCACAGACAAGTCCCTTTGGCGCCACTCAGTGGGCAAAACTACTTTGTCTACTGTAATGTATATTTGGGTCATCTTTGGCGCCCCCTAAAACGTAAACCGTGGGGTGCAGCGTCATGATTTTTACAACTTTGAATGGCCATGGAGTGTAGATTGGCCTGAGCAAATTTGGTGTCAGTGGGACGAAAGCCTTAGGAGGAGTTAGCGAAATTCCAATGTGTGCGAATCGGCAAAAAATGCAAAATAGCCCTTTTACCGTACATTATACAGATACGCGCGCATTGACTTTTTTGTAGATCTTATTGAGATACATGTGTGTGTCAATTTTTGTGTCATTTTGACAAAGCGTACAGGCGTGACACTCAACAATGTGTATTTTCACCTTAGGGGACAAGAAAAAATGGACTTTTTTCTCCTGCCATGGGGGGGCGCTCTTTTGGGGAGTAAAAATTCCTTCACAAATGTGTTGATGGCTGGACATTGCATCATCCTAGAAAACTTGGAGGCCAGTGAGGGCAAAAAATAAAAAGTTATAAGACTTTTAAATATGTGGATTTTAGTGTTATCTTTGGCGCCCCCTAGAACCTAAACCGTGGGGTGCAGGGTCATGATTTGAATAACTTTTAATGGCCATGGGGTGTAGATTGGCCTGAGCAAATGTGATGCCGGTGGAACGAAAGCCTTCGGAGGAGTTAGCGAAATTCCAATGTGTGCGGATCGGCAAAAAATGCGAAATAACCCTTTAACCGTACATTTGACAGATACGCCCGCACTGACTTTTTTGTAGATCTTATTGAGATACATGTGTGTGTCAATTTTTGTGTCATTTTGACAAAGCGTACAGGCGTGACAGTCAATAGTGTGAATTTTCACCATAGGGGGCGCTATGGAGCCATTTTTCATTTTTTTGTTTGGGCGACTTCAGAATATCAAATTTTTCACCAGGCCCGGTCGTCCTGCCAAATTTCCTGAGTTTTCGTCAGTGGGAAGTGGGCCATTTTCCAGTTTAAAGCGGAGGAAAAATAACGAAAGAAGAATCCATCAGGAACAAGAGGGCTCTCGCAGCTGCTTAGCAGCTACGCTCGGGCCCTAAGAAAGAAAGAACTAGGACCCCGTTGGGGCACTGGCGGGCCCGAGCCGTGTCGCCCCCCCCCCCCCAACGTGCTGCCTCCCCGTCCCATTTGTGTCCTCTGGCCATCGCCCTCTCTGGTAACGCCCATCACTGCAAAGACCCTTTTCCTTCATCGGCGTTTGCTGTTCTTCCTGCCAGTGCGTGTTGCTTTCACTTACACTTGCCACAGCCAGCCTCGTGAGTGCCTAGCCTATTCGATATCACTGTCACCTACACAGGACAGTCATTACCTTTCTATTAATACTTTGTTTTTTAATTTCACATTAATTTCCATATTGTATAAACGACTGGAAAAAACTTGAGCCCCTGCCCCTGTATAATCATGTGCATGTCTCTGTTCTAGCTCCAAGGTGAATCTTCACTGCTCATGTTCTCCTCAGAAGCAGTCACCTCACTCCCCTCAGGTTACTGTACACATGCACCAACTGCCTGCTTCAGGTTTGGATGGAGCTTCATGGTTGTCTTTTGGAGAAATGACCAGTCAAGTTGTGTTTGAAATTTGATTTTTTTCAGGGGCAAAAGGAGCCTCTGCATTCTTGTCAAATATGTAAATAGCATGTTTTTGCAGGTGCTAAAAACCAGACTCTGAGTGTGTGTGTGTGTGTGTGTGTGTGTGTGTGTGTGTGTGTGTGTGTGCGTGTGTGTGTGTCTGTGTGTGCGTTCAAGTCACATGACATATTTAACCGGATGTAGCTGCAAGACGGAGCCTCGTTGACTCTCCGTTTCAACTTATCTCAAAAGTGAGGACCTCAACCTATATACCAGTTTTTAAATTGTGTTGATAGGCCAAATAAAACCAGAGTTATGATAAATTATGTCCGCGATACTTTTTTTCTGCTTATTTTGATCACGTTCGGCGCTCGATCGCGCTGTATGAGACAGGAAAACATAGCATGCAGACATTAGCGACAGGTCTTACAGGCAAGGGTACCCAGATGCAGCGCCAAGATGGCGGACCCAAAGATAGAAAACCACATTTACAAAACGCAATAAGTTTCCGCATTACCTCCGATTGGCGGACCCAAAACATGAACTTTGAACTTCTGCTTTGCGATGCCAGAACAGTAGGTGGCGGTATGCACCTACACTTTCTGACGGCAAAATTTACAGAAGAAGAAGAACTCTCAGGAAGTTTGAAAAGAAGCAAGCCGTCCGCATTCATTCAATCTCACCTCCGACCACTCAAACTAACCCTAACCCTGCATTCCATTGTTTCCATCATGGGAAATCTAAGTGACGCTCTCAAATTAACAGGAACATTGCGCAGAAGATATGGCCTGGGCAATGGACTGAGAAAACGGGCAGAGATTTGGAGGTATTTGTGCATGCTCTATATTACAGTTGAAAAGTGTATAACAGCTTTCCAATGCTGTTACTTGTGGCGAACACCTTTTTGCTTGAGTTGATGCGTGCCCGCGGGTGGAATAATGTCACATGTCACACACATTTTCTGTTGTTTTGATTTATTTACTCATTCATCATTTTATGTGCGCACCTCTCCTAATCAACCCACCCATTAAATAGACAGGCACAATAGCACCATCTGCTGGCACAAAAAATACATAACAATAAACTGCAAAACCCCAATCTGGCTCCTACAAAGTGTATGTGACAAGATGATTAACGTTTGCTTTTGTTAAATCAGGGCTTCCCCAGCCAGGACTTCGGCTCAGACTGTGGCATATTCATGTTGATGGTAGGTCATAACGAGCTGTAATGCACAAATATTGTATCTAGAATAACTTTCCAACATGGACTTTTTTAAAGTTATCTCACATGTTGTCTCATAATTTTTTTTTAAGTCTGCCATGTACATCGTTATGGAGTCACAGTTTGACTACTCAGTTGTAAGTACTTTTCAACACGCAGTGTCATCCTCAAGATTGTATTTTGTATTGTGCACTAAAATGAAATACAAACAACAATTTCAGCATGACATGCCTGTTTGGCGGCGATGGTGGTGCCTGTTGCTCCTGGAGAACAATTCTTTGAACAGGTAGACAGTTTAAGTAAACTAGATGTCCTAATTAACTGGAAGACAATCAATATATTGTACTTAAAGACATATTGTCATTACAGTTGTGGGAAAATCTTCGCCCACTGGACCAAAGAATGTCAAGAGCTCATTGCTGGAAAGCATACTCCAGTCTTCAGTCTAAAGAGGAAGGCGGAGCAGCAGGACATAGAGGTTAGAAAATTGCCTTGTAAAAACAGTATTATCTCAGTGGGAGTCCTTCAAAATGCACACAGTTGTATGGCTCAACATTGTCTCGATGTATTTGGTAATTGATGTTACTTTTCAAATTGCCTTGTCAAGGAAACCATGACGCAGACGGTATCGGATGTCCAAAGAATGTGCATGGCAGATTCAATGCAATTCTGTGTCTACCAGACATCGAACAACACAGGAGAGAGGTGTGTTGCAGACTCAATTTAATAAATGCAATTATCGGGGCCTATTCAGTGATTTTCCATGAAGTGACCACTTTTACATATAGTTTAAATGCACGAATCATGCAGGAAAATTATTTATACATTCAAATGTGCTGTAGAGGTATAATCAATTGGACAGCATGTTTGTTTAATATTATGTTTGTCTCTCATTTGATCAGATTGCTTTACCCTGAGGTAAACGTCATAAAATGGGTCCAGTGCAAGACGTGCAGGGGCTGGCTGCATCAGGATTGTGCTGGGATTGAAATGGAGCCGTTTGACTGCGGGTGCGAGGACTCCATTGAGCATCCTCGGTATAACATAATTTATCAAGGAAACATAGTATCAGTCAAAAATACGAGGCTCAAAGGATGAAAAAATGAGGGCTTGCTCTTTTCTTATTTCTCTGCAGGATCAAGGATGCTGTTGACAGTTGAGGAATTCATGCTGTCTTTTCTAAGACACAGATCAAGGTTGCTTTTGAATGCACTATCAGTTGTTAAAGCCACCGTTTCTTTTTCTGATGATTACATTTTTGTCTCTTGCTCTTTGGTTTCAGACATTACACGATGATCTACTGTCTGGAAAGATCCGCTCCAACAGGATGTTTCTTTGGAGGAATCCCGCCACCTCACTCCGACTAAAGCAGCATCTTAAGATAAGGACACTAAGTTGGAGTGAGCAGCGCGTAAGTAAAAATGCCATCCATCATGAGTATTTTTACTCTCAGAGGTGTTACATTTGAAAGGTGTTTACTTTCTGTGTTTTTCTTCAATAGATGTTCGAGCTCCTGCGGTTCATTGAGGTGGCAACAAACATTTCTAAAAAAATAAAGAGAGGCGAGATTCATCTGCTTGATTTCGTTTTTGACGTCATGCTCCCAGAGGTGAGTAGATCAAACTATATAGCTTGCTTTGAAAATTGATGATATTGTTAAGAGGTTGTTCTTATTCATTTGGAAAGCTCAAGAACAACAATTAACCCATACTGCATAACTTCAATTGTTCACATTATTTGACTGTTTTTCAGCTTTTGATCAAAGCACTGAAGGAGCATGGCATCAACCGGTTCAGAGCAGAGCTGATGATGGCCTGTGGCAACGTGTTTTAAGCCCCCCACCACACCGACGGCAACGCTCTAAATTATGTATATACGATTATATTTTTTTTTACTGTTCACAATTTTGTTTGGAAAAAATTAAAGAAATCTTCAAAGCAGTTGTATGACAATTTCCCATTTCTTTACACAGTCTGTAATGATATCGCTATTCAATTGTTTTTGCTATATGGCTCTTCTGAACCTTAAAGAGATCATGTGACTTGTGTCTCTACAACTATTGTATACTTGGATTTTGCACAGTCAAGCAATCCTGAAGAGGTTCACCAGGAAGCACACCATTTCATAAATTATGTCCCTGGTTACACAATGTTACTAAAGGATGGGGGGAGTAAATTTGTGCAGCAACATAAGCACTCTCATAAAACATAATTATGAACAACAGAAAATATGTGAGGGTCAGGGCAACATTGTTGACATTAAACGAGGTCCTAATAGGAGTGGAGAAACAAGGTCACAGAGAAGTTAAGAAACATTGATGTGCTGTGTAATAAAGCTATTGGAGAGAAAAGTTAGAAAACACTGTTATATGATGTGTAACGAGAGGTTAAAACAGTCCATACTTGTAGCAAACTCTTACAAAAGAATTTGAGTAAGATGATAACTTCTACATACATTTACCTATTCTGACAAATTATCAGAATATGAGGACATCAGGCTATATATACATATTACTGTAAACTTCAGAATTAAATCAGAACGAAACAGTAGTCATAATTAATACATAAACGTTTTATTTTGATTTTTAGCTCAATAATAAATTTAATTCGATTCTTATGGAATGAACGGAGCAAAAAAAAAAAAAGGATCCGGCGACTAAATCCGACTACCTGAAGTATTTTGGCGCCGGAAGTCCGCCAACGAGAAAGCCTTTCCACCGGAAGTAATTGTTTTGGGTCCGCCAATCGGAGGTAACGCGGAAACTTATTGCGTTTTGTAAATGTGGTTTTCTATCTTTGGGTCCGCCATCTTGCGCTGCATCTGGTCACCTCTCCTTACAGGCGGAAAAGGCTTGCCAAAAGAAAAAAAAAAACACACCACTACATCTCTCCTATTGGTGGAAAACTTCACCACAACAACCAATCCAAAATTATATGGTGACTGATTGACAAGGGGCGGGCGCTTATGTTCTTCCTGCAACATGAGAAGGGAGGGAGGGACTCTCAGCAGGGATGCAGTCTGGGACACGTAGTTGCAAACCTAGCGACTTTGTTGTTAGATTCAATGACTTTTCAGACCCCCTAACGACTTTTTTTTAGAAAGAAAGGGACTTTTATCGACTTCTTCTGGAGTTTAGAGACTCTGACATGAAGCAGGCTTTCCTTACTGAGGAGTTAGCAACGCTGCTAAGGGTGCAGAGCCACACATGCGCTCAGAGCTCTGCATGGGAGACTGAAGCTGACAGAGCTGCAGCAGTTAGCAGGTTTCACCCTCAGAGACCACCAGGGGTTTATGTTGAGGCATTTTAAATTTTTTTTTTTTTTTGTGCCATAGACACTGTCAGCACAATCTGCAGTTACACTAACAAAAATGCTGCAAAAAACAAAGAATTATGGAAAAATTACACATGGACTGACATAGAGGAGGATCTACACAAGTTTTTTACATCATGTTTTACATCATGCATCATTTACATCATGTTTTTTTGTAGTGGCATAAATAAAAAGTGACATTTGTGAGACTATACAGTGTTTTGTAAATAATTTTACAAAGAACGCCTGGGCCATTGCCTGCATTTTGATGTAAATAGAGGTAAATCACTATGTTCTTTGTTAAAAATTTGCATATGTTTTGAAGTTTACAATTTTTATTTGAAGTTTAAGTTTTAAAAACAGTTCATCACACATATTTGTGGTTTTCACAGTAAAAATGTTACTTTTTTCCACTCGGATTTTATGTTTTGTGTGTGAATTTGGGTCCATTGTGTAAATATAGTATGTCAAAATGATAAAATAACTGTAAATTGACACAGGTGAGGTTGTGCTGAAAAAAATGATACCAGGCAAGGCAAGGTAAAAATTTTAAGAGGAAATATAAAAGGTAAAATCTAAAGTAGTCAAAAACGGCCAATAGTGACTCACAGACTCCACAGACAAGTCCCTTTGGCGCCACTCAGTGGGCAAAACTACTTTGTCTACTGTAATGTATATTTGGGTCATCTTTGGCGCCCCCTAAAACGTAAACCGTGGGGTGCAGCGTCATGATTTTTACAACTTTGAATGGCCATGGAGTGTAGATTGGCCTGAGCAAATTTGGTGTCAGTGGGACGAAGGCCTTAGGAGGAGTTAGCGAAATTCCAATGTGTGCGAATTGGCAAAAAATGCAAAATAGCCCTTTTACCGTACATTATACAGATACGCGCTCTTTGACTTTTTCGTAGATCTAATTGAGATACACATGATTGTCAATTTTTGTGTCATTTTGCCAAAGCGTACAGGCGTGACAGTCAACAATGTGTATTTTCACCTTAGGGGACAAGAAAAAATGGACTTTTTTCTCCTGCCATGGGGGGCGCTCTTTTAGGGAAAAAAAATTCCTTCACAAATGTGTTGATGGCTGGACATTGCATCATCCTAGAAAACTTGGAGGCCAGTGAGGACAAAAATAAAAAGTTAAAAGACTTTTAAAAATGTGGATTTTTGGGTTATCTTTGGCGCCCCCTAGAACGTAAACCGTGGGGTGCAGCGTCATGATTTGAATAACTTTTAATGGCCATGGGGTGTAATTTGGCCTGAGCAAATGTGGTGCCGGTGGAACGAAAGCCTTCGGAGGAGTTAGCGAAATTCCAATGTGTGCGAATCGGCAAAAAAATGCGGAATAACCCTTTAACCGTACATTAGACAGATACGCGCATGGACTTTTTTGTAGATCTTATTGAGATACATGTGTGTGTCAATTTTTGTGTCATTTTGACAAAGCGTACAGGCGTGACAGTCAATAGTGTGAATTTTCACCTTAGGGGACAAGAAAAAATGGACTTTTTTCTCCTGCCATGGGGGGGCGCTCTTTTGGGGAGTAAAAATTCCTTCACAAATGTGTTGATGGCTGGACATTGCATCATCCTAGAAAACTTGGAGGCCAGTGAGGGCAAAAATAAAAAGTTATAAGACTTTTAAATATGTGGATTTTTGGGTTATCTTTGGCGCCCCCTAGAACCTAAACCGTGGGGTGCAGCGTCATGATTTGAATAACTTTTAATGGCCATGGGGTGTAGATTGGCCTGAGCAAATGTGGTGCCGGTGGAACGAAAGCCTTCGGAGGAGTTAGCGAAATTCCAATGTGTGCGGATCGGAAAAAAATGCGAAATAACCCTTTAACCGTACATTTGACAGATACGCCCGCACTGACTTTTTTGTAGATCTTATTGAGATACATGTGTGTGTCAATTTTTGTGTCATTTTGACAAAGCGTACAGGCGTGACAGTCAATAGTGTGAATTTTCACCTTAGGGGGCGCTATGGAGCCATTTTGCATTTTCTTGTTTGGGCGACTTCGGAATATCAAATTTTTCACCAGGCCCGGTCGTCCTGCCAAATTTCATGAGTTTTCGCCAGTGGGAAGTGGGCCATTTTCCAGTTCAAAGGGGAGGAAAAATAACTAGGACCCCGTTGGGGCACTGGCGGGCCCGAGCCGTGTCGCCCCCCCCCCAACGCGCTGCCTCCCCGTCCCATTTGTGTCCTCTGGCCATCGCCCTCTCTGGTAACGCCCATCACTGCAAAGACCCTTTTCCTTCATCGGCGTTTGCTGTTCTTCCTGCCAGTGCGTGTTGCTTTCACTTACACTTGCCACAGCCAGCCTCGTGAGTGCCTAGCCTATTCGATATCACTGTCACCTACACAGGACAGTCATTACCTTTCTATTAATACTTTGTGTTTTAATTTCACATTAATTTCCATATTGAATAAACGACTGGAAAAAACTTGAGCCCCTGCCCCTGTATAATCATGTGCATGTCTCTGTTCTAGCTCCAAGGTGAATCTTCACTGCTCATGTTCTCCTCAGAAGCACTCACCTCACTCCCCTCAGGTTACTGTACACATGCACCAACTGCCTGCTTCAGGTTTGGATGGAGCTTCATGGTTGTCTTTTGGAGAAATGACCAGTCAAGTTGTGTTTGAAATTTGATTTTTTTCAGGGGCAAAAGGAGCCTCTGCATTCTTGTCAAATATGTAAATAGCATGTTTTTGCAGGTGCTAAAAACCAGACTCTGAGTGTGTGTGTGTGTGTGTGTGTGTGTGTGTGTGTGTCTGTGTGTGCGTTCAAGTCACATGACATATTTA
Source organism: Xyrichtys novacula (assembly GCA_962446985.1). NCBI lineage: Eukaryota > Metazoa > Chordata > Actinopteri > Labriformes > Labridae > Xyrichtys > Xyrichtys novacula. The sequence continues at coordinate 5,172,154 of OY660883.1, forward strand.
ACCGGATGAAGCTGCAAGACGGAGCCTCGTTGACTCTCCGTTTCAACTTATCTCAAAAGTGAGGACCTCAACCTATATACCAGTTTTTAAATTGTGTTGATAGGCCAAATAAAACCAGAGTTATGATAAATTATGTCCGCAATACTTTTTTTCTGCTTATTTTGATCACGTTCGGCGCTCGATCGCGCTGTATGAGACAGGAAAACATAGCATGCAGACATTAGCGACAGGTCTTACAGGCGGAAAAGGCTTGCCAAAAGAAAAAAAAAAAACACCACAACATCTCTCCTATTGGTGGAAAACTTCACCACAACAACCAATCCAAAATTATATGGTGACTGATTGACAAGGGGCGGGCGCTTACGTTCTTCCTGCAACATGAGAAGGGAGGGAGGGACTCTCAGCAGGGATGCAGTCTGGGACACGTAGTTGCAAACCTAGCGACTTTGTTGTTAGATTCAATGACTTTTCAGACCCCCTAACGACTTTTTTTTAGAAAGAAAGGGACTTTTATCGACTTCTTCTGGAGTTTAGAGACTCTGACATGAAGCAGGCTTTCCTTACTGAGGAGTTAGCAACGCTGCTAAGGGTGCAGAGCCACACATGCGCTCCGAGCTCTGCATGGGAGACTGAAGCTGACAGAGCTGCAGCAGTTAGCAGGTTTCACCCTCAGAGACCACCAGGGGTTCATGTTGAGGCATTTTAATTTTTTTTTTTTTTGTGCCATAGACACTGTCAGCACAATCTGCAGTTACACTAACAAAAATGCTGCAAAAAAACAAAGAATTATGGAAAAATTACACATGGACTGACATAGAGGAGGATCTACACAAGTTTTTTACATCATGTTTTACATCATGCATCATTTACATCATGTTTTTTTGTAGTGGCATAAATAAAAAGTGACATTTGTGAGACTATACAGTGTTTTGTAAATAATTTTACAAAGAACGCCTGGGCCATTGCCTGCATTTTGATGTAAATAGAGGTAAATCACTATGTTCTTTGTTAAAAATTTGCATATGCTTTGAAGTTTACAATTTTTATTTGAAGTTTAAGTTTTAAAAACAGTTCATCACACATATTTTTGATTTTCACAGTAAAAATGTTACTTTTTTCCACTCGGATTTTATGTTTTGTGTGTGAATTTGGGTCCATTGTGTAAATTCAGTATGTCAACATGATAAAATAACTGTAAATTCGCACAGGTGAGGTTGTGCTGAAAAAAATGATACCAGGCAAGGCACGTGATTGTCAAATTTTGTGTCAATATGACAAAGCGTATAGGCGTGAATCTCAACAATATGTATTTTCACCTTAGGGGACAAAAAAAAAATGGACTTTTTTCTCCTGCCATGGGGGGGCGCTCTTTTGGGGAGTAAAAATTCCTTCACAAATGTGTTGATGGCTGGACATTGCATCATCCTAGAAAACTTGGAGGCCAGTGAGGACAAAAATAAAAAGTTATAAGACTTTGAAATATGTGGATTTTAGGGTTATTTTTGGCGCCCCCTAGAACCTAAACCGTGGGGTGCAGCGTCATGATTTTGATAACTTTTAATGGCCACGGGGTGTAGATTGGCCTGAGCAAATGTGGTGCCGGTGGAACGAAAGCCTTCGGAGGAGTTAGCGAAATTCCAATGTGTGCGTATCGGCAAAAAATGCGAAATAACCCTTTAACCGTACATTTGACAGATACGGCCACACTGACTTTTTTGTAGATCTTATTGAGATACATGTGTGTGTCAATTTTTGTGTCATTTTGACAAAGCGTACAGGCGTGACAGTCAATAGTGTAAATTTTCACCTTTTGGGACAAGAAAAAATGGACTTTTTTCTCCTGCCATGGGGGGGCGCTCTTTTGGGGAGTAAAAATTCCTTCACAAATGTGTTGATGGCTGGACATTGCATCATCCTAGAAAACTTGGAGGCCAGTGAGGGCAAAAATAAAAAGTTATAAGACTTTGAAATATGTGGATTTTAGGGTTATCTTTGGCGCCCCCTAGAACCTAAACCGTGGGGTGCAGCGTCATGATTTGAATAACTTTTAATGGCCATGGGGTGTAGATTGGCCTGAGCAAATGTGGTGCCGGTGGAACGAAAGCCTTCGGAGGAGTTAGCGAAATTCCAATGTGTGCGTATCGGCAAAAAATGCGCAATAACCCTTTAACCGTACATTTGACAGATACGCCCGCACTGACTTTTTTGTCGATCTTATTGAGATACATGTGTGTGTCAATTTTTGTGTCATTTTGACAAAGCGTACAGGCGTCAGGTGAATTTTTCACCTTAGGGGGCGCTATGGAGCCATTTTGCATTGTATTGTTTGGGCGACTTCAGAATATCAAATTTTTCACCAGGCCCGGTTGTCCTGCCAAATTTCATGAGTTTTCGCCAGTGGGAAGTGGGCCATTTTCCAGTTCAAAGGGGAGGAAAAAGAAAAAAGAAACAAAGAAAAACCACTTGGGGAATAATAGGGCTCTCGCAGCTGCTTAGCAGCTACGCTCGGGCCCTAACTAGGACCCCGTTGGGGCACTGGCGGGCCCGAGCCGTGTCGCGTCTCCCCCCCCCCAACGTGCTGCCTCCCCGTCCCATTTGTGTCCTCTGGCCATCGCCCTCTCTGTTAACGCCCATCACTGCAAAGACCCTTTTCCTTCATCGGCGTTTGCTGTTCTTCCTGCCAGTGCGTGTTGCTTTCACTTACACTTGCCACAGCCAGCCTCGTGAGTGCCTAGCCTATTGGATATCACTGTCACCTACACAGGACAGTCATTACCTTTCTATTAATACTTTGTGTTTTAATTTCACATTAATTTCCATATTGTATAAACGACTGGAAAAAACTTGAGCCCCTGCCCCTGTATAATCATGTGCATGTCTCTGTTCTAGCTCCAAGGTGAATCTTCACTGCTCATGTTCTCCTCAGAAGCACTCACCTCACTCCCCTCAGGTTACTGTACACATGCACCAACTGCCTGCTTCAGGTTTGGATGGAGCTTCATGGTTGTCTTTTGGAGAAATGACCAGTCAAGTTGTGTTTGAAATTTGATTTTTTTCAGGGGCAAAAGGAGCCTCTGCATTCTTGTCAAATATGTAAATAGCATGTTTTTGCAGGTGCTAAAAACCAGACTCTGAGTGTGTGTGTGTGTGTGTGTGTGCGTGTGTGTGTGTCTGTGTGTGCGTTCAAGTCACATGACATATTTAACCGGATGTAGCTGCAAGAAGGAGCCTCGTTGACTCTCCGTTTCAACTTATCTCAAAAGTGAGGACCTCAACCTATATACCAGTTTTTAAATTGTGTTGATAGGCCAAATAAAACCAGAGTTATGATAAATTATGTCCGCGATACTTTTTTTCTGCTTATTTTGATCACGTTCGGCGCTCGATCGCGCTGTATGAGACAGGAAAACATAGCATGCAGACATTAGCGACAGGTCTTACAGGCGGAAAAGGCTTGCCAAAAGAAAAAAAAACACACCACAACATCTCTCCTATTGGTGGAAAACTTCACCACAACAACCAATCCAAAATTATATGGTGACTGATTGACAAGGGGCGGGCGCTTACGTTCTTCCTGCAACATGAGAAGGGAGGGAGGGACTCTCAGCAGGGATGCAGTCTGGGACACGTAGTTGCAAACCTAGCGACTTTGTTGTTAGATTCAATGACTTTTCAGACCCCCTAACGACTTTTTTTTAGAAAGAAAGGGACTTTTATCGACTTCTTCTGGAGTTTAGAGACTCTGACATGAAGCAGGCTTTCCTTACTGAGGAGTTAGCAACGCTGCTAAGGGTGCAGAGCCACACATGCGCTCAGAGCTCTGCATGGGAGACTGAAGCTGACAGAGCTGCAGCAGTTAGCAGGTTTCACCCTCAGAGACCACCAGGGGTTCATGTTGAGGCATTTTAATTTTTTTTTTTTTTGTGCCATAGACACTGTCAGCACAATCTGCAGTTACACTAACAAAAATGCTGCAAAAAACAAAGAATTATGGAAAAATTACACATGGACTGACATAGAGGAGGATCTACACAAGTTTTTTACATCATGTTTTACATCATGCATCATTTACATCATGTTTTTTTGTAGTGGCATAAATAAAAAGTGACATTTGTGAGACTATACAGTGTTTTGTAAATAATTTTACAAAGAACGCCTGGGCCATTGCCTGCATTTTGATGTAAATAGAGGTAAATTACTATGTTCTTTGTTAAAAATTTGCATATGTTTTGAAGTTTACAATTTTTATTTGAAGTTTAAGTTTTAAAAACAGTTCATCACACATATTTGTGGTTTAATTTCACATTAATTTCCATATTGTATAAATGACTGGAAAAAACTTGAGCCCCTGCCCCTGTATAATCATGTGCACGTCCCTGTTCTAGCTCCAAGGTGAATCTTCACTGCTCATGTTCTCCTCAGAAATAGTCACCTCACTCCCCTCAGGTTACTGTACACATGCACCAACTATCTGCTTCAGGTTTGAAATGGAGCTTCATGGTTGTCTTTTGGAGAAATGAACAGTCAAGTTGTGTTTGAAATTTGATTTTTTTCAGGGGCAAAAGGAAGCCTCTGCATTCTTGTCAAATATGTAAACAGCATGTTTTTGCAGGTGCTAAAAAACAGACTCTGAGTGTGTGTGTGTGTCTGTGTGTGTGTGTGTGTGTGTGTGTGTGTGTGTGTGTGTGTGTATGTTGGCGTGTGTGTATATGTGTGTGTATCCTGCAGTACTCTGTACTCCTGCAGTGGCCAAAAAGATTTTTAAGAATGTGGATTTTTGGGTCATCTTTGGCGCCCCCTAGAACTGCAGTACTCTGTACTCCTGCAGTGGCCAAAATGACTTTTAAGAATGTGGATTTTTGGGTCATCTTTGGCGCCCCCTAGAACGTAAACCGTGGGGTGCAGCGTCATGATTTTTACAACTTTGAATGGGCATGGGGTGTAGATTGCCCTGAGCAAATTTGGTATCGGTGGGACGAAAGCCTTAGGAGGAGATAGCCACATTCCAATGTGTGCGAATCGGCAAAAAATGCAAAATAGCCCTTTAACCGTACATTATACAGATACGCGCTCTTTGACTTTTTCGTAGATCTTATTGAGATACATGTGTGTGTCAATTTTTGTGTCAATATGACAAAGCGTTCAGGCGTGACACTCAACAATGTGTATTTTCATGTAAGGGGACAAGAAAAAATTGACTTTTTTCTCCTACCATGGGGGGGCGCTCTTTTGGGGAGTAAAAATTCCTTCACAAATGTGTTGATGGCTGGACATTGCATCATCCTAGAAAACTTGGAGGCCAGTGAGGACAAAAATAAAAAGTTATAAGACTTTTAAAAATGTGGATTTTTGGGTTATCTTTGGCGCCCCCTAGAACGTAAACCGTGGGGTGCAGCGTCATGATTTGAATAACTTTTAATGGCCATGGGGTGTAGATTGGCCTGAGCAAATGTGGTGCCGGTGGAACGAAAGCCTTCGGAGGAGTTAGCGAAATTCCAATGTGTGCGAATCGGCAAAAAATGCGGAATAACCCTTTAACCGTACATTTGACAGATACGCGCGCATTGACTTTTTTGTAGATCTTATTGAGATACATGTGTGTGTCAATTTTTGTGTCATTTTGACAAAGAGTACAGGCGTGACACTCAACAATGTGTATTTTCACCTTAGGGGACAAGAAAAAATGGACTTTTTTCTCCTGCCATGGGGGGGCGCTCTTTTGGGGAGTAAAAATTCCTTCACAAATGTGTTGATGGCTGGACATTGCATCATCCTAGAAAACTTGGAGGCCAGTGAGGGCAAAAATAAAAAGTTATAAGACTTTTAAATATGTGGATTTTAGGGTTATCTTTGGCGCCCCCTAGAACCTAAACCGTGGGGTGCAGCGTCATGATTTGAATAACTTTTAATGGCCATGGGGTGTAGATTGGCCTGAGCAAATGTGGTGCCGGTGGAACGAAAGCCTTCGGAGGAGTTAGCGAAATTCCAATGTGTGCGGATCGGCAAAAAATGCGAAATAACCCTTTAACCGTAAATTTGACAGATACGCCCGCACTGACTTTTTTGTAGATCTTATTGAGATACATGTGTGTGTCAATTTTTGTGTCATTTTGACAAAGCGTACAGGCGTGACAGTCAATAGTGTGAATTTTCACCTTAGGGGGCGCTATGGAGCCATTTTGCATTTTCTTGTTTGGGCGACTTCGGAATATCAAATTTTTCACCAGGCCCGGTCGTCCCGCCAAATTTCATGAGTTTTCGCCAGTGGGAAGTGGGCCATTTTCCAGTTCAAAGGGGAGGAAAAAGAAAAAAGAAACAAAGAAAAACCACTTGGGGAATAATAGGGCTCTCGCAGCTGCTTAGCAGCTACGCTCGGGCCCTAACTAGGACCCCGTTGGGGCACTGGCGGGCCCGAGCTGTGTCGCGCCGCACCCAGCGCGACCGCCTACCCCTCCCGATCGCGTCACACTCAAGGTCCAAAGATGGTGTGCGCACTTGTCTGTGGTCATTTACCATTATAATGAATGGGAGGCGCAGTTTCTACCAAAACGCTCGCTGCAGACAAACTCCATGTCCTTTTTGAAAAAAGTCTGGACCATGAGTGAGGGCACAAACACAGCAAGTATATATCCAAATGGCAAGTTGCTCATCCTTTCGGTTATGCCGAGAGAGCGATGCGTTTGAGCCATTGAGCGATGGGCAGGAAAAACTTGACTTTTTCTCCTGCCATGGGGGGGCGCTCTTTTGGGGAGAAAAAAATCCTTCACAAATGTGTTGATGGCTGGACATTGCATCATCCTAGAAAACTTGGAGGCCAGTGAGGACAAAAATAAAAAGTTATAAGACTTTTAAAAATGTGGATATTTGGGTCCTCTTTGGCGCCCCCTAGAACGTAGACCGTGGGGTGCAGCGGCATGATTTTTACAACTTTGAATGGCCATGGGGTGTAGATTGGCCTGAGAAAATTTGGTGTCAGTGGGACGAAAGCCTTAGGAGGAATTAGCCACATTCCAATGTGTGCGAATCGGCAAAAAATGCAAAATAGCCGTTTAGCCGTACATTTTACAGATACGCGCGCATTGACTTTTTCGTAGATCTTATTGAGATACACGTGTGTGTCAAATTTTTTGTCAATATGACAAAGCGTACAGGCGTGAATCTCAACAATGTGTATTTTCACCTTAGGGGACAAGAAAAATTTGACTTTTTTGTCCTGCCATGGGGGGGGCGCTCTTTTGGGGAGTAAAAATTCCTTCACAAATGTGTTGATGGCTGGACATTGCATCATCCTAGAAAACTTGGAGGCCAGTGAGGACAAAAAAAAAAAGTTATAAAACTTTTAAGAATGTGGATTTTTGGGTTATTTTTGGCGCCCCCTAGAACCTAAACCATGGGGTGCAGCATCATGATTTGTACAACTTTGAATGGCCATGGAGTGTAGATTGGCCTGAGCAAATGTGGTGCCGGTGGAACAAAAGCCTTCGGAGGAGTTAGCGAAATTCCAATGTGTGCGGATCTGCAAAAAATGCGAAATAACCCTTTAACCGTACATTTGACAGATACGCCCGCACTGACTTTTTTGTAGATCTTATTGAGATACATGTGTGTGTCAATTTTTGTGTCAATATGACAAAGCGTACAGCCGTCATGTGAATTTTCACCTTAGGGGGCGCTATGGAGCCATTTTGCATTTTATTGTTTGGGCGACTTCAGAATATCGAATTTTTCACCAGGCCCGGTCGTCCTGCCAAATTTCCTGAGTTTTCGCCAGTGGGAAGTGGGCCATTTTCCAGTTTAAAGCGGAGGAAAAATAATAACGAAAGAAGGAAACATGCAGGAACAAGAGGGCTCTCGCAGCTGCTTAGCAGCTACGCTCGGGCCCTAAAGAAACAAAGAAAAACCACTTGGGGAATAATAGGGCTCTCGCAGCTGCTTAGCAGCTACGCTCGGGCCCTAAAAAGAAACAACTAGGACCCCGTTGGGGCACTGGCGGGCCCGAGCCGTGTCGCGTCTCCCCCCCCCCCCCCCCCCAACGTGCTGCCTCCCCGTCCCATTTGTGTCCTCTGGCCATCGCCCTCTCTGGTAACGCCCATCACTGCAAAGACCCTTTTCCTTCATCGGCGTTTGCTGTTCTTCCTGCCAGTGCGTGTTGCTTTCACTTACACTTGCCACAGCCAGCCTCGTGAGTGCCTAGCCTATTGGATATCACTGTCACCTACACAGGACAGTCATTACCTTTCTATTAATACTTTGTGTTTTAATTTCACATTAATTTCCATATTGTATAAACGACTGGAAAAAACTTGAGCCCCTGCCCCTGTATAATCATGTGCATGTCTCTGTTCTAGCTCCAAGGTGAATCTTCACTGCTCATGTTCTCCTCAGAAGCACTCACCTCACTCCCCTCAGGTTACTGTACACATGCACCAACTGCCTGCTTCAGGTTTGGATGGAGCTTCATGGTTGTCTTTTGGAGAAATGACCAGTCAAGTTGTATTTGAAATTTGATTTTTTTCAGGGGCAAAAGGAGCCTCTGCATTCTTGTCAAATATGTAAATAGCATGTTTTTGCAGGTGCTAAAAACCAGACTCTGAGTGTGTGTGTGTGTGTGTGTGTGTGTGTGTGTGTGTGTGTGTGCGTGTGTGTGTGTGTCTATGTGTGCGTTCAAATCACATGACATATTTAACCGGATGTAGCTGCAAGACGGAGCCTCGTTGACTCTCCGTTTCAACTTATCTCAAAAGTGAGGACCTCAACCTATATACCAGTTTTTAAATTGTGTTGATAGGCCAAATAAAACCAGAGTTATGATAAATTATGTCCGCGATACTTTTTTTCTGCTTATTTTGATCACGTTCGGCGCTCGATCGCGCTGTATGAGACAGGAAAACATAGCATGCAGACATTAGCGACAGGTCTTACAGGCGGAAAAGGCTTGCCAAAGGAAAAAAAAAACACACCACAACATCTCTCCTATTGGTGGAAAACTTCACCACAACAACCAATCCAAAATTATATGGTGACTGATTGACAAGGGGCGGGCGCTTACGTTCTTCCTGCAACATGAGAAGGGAGGGAGGGACTCTCAGCAGGGATGCAGTCTGGGACACGTAGTTGCAAACCTAGCGACTTTGTTGTTAGATTCAATGACTTTTCAGACCCCCTAACGACTTTTTTTTAGAAAGAAAGTGACTTTTATCGACTTCTTCTGGAGTTTAGAGACTCTGACATGAAGCAGGCTTTCCTTACTGAGGAGTTAGCAACGCTGCTAAGGGTGCAGAGCCACACATGCACTCAGAGCTCTGCATGGGAGACTGAAGCTGACAGAGCTGCAGCAGTTAGCAGGTTTCACCCTCAGAGACCACCAGGGGTTCATGTTGAGGCATTTTAATTTTTTTTTTTTTTGTGCCATAGACACTGTCAGCACAATCTGCAGTTACACTAACAAAAATGCTGCAAAAAACAAAGAATTATGGAAAAATTACACATGGACTGACATAGAGGAGGATCTACACAAGTTTTTTACATCATGTTTTACATCATGCATCATTTACATCATGTTTTTTTGTAGTGGCATAAATAAAAAGTGACATTTGTGAGACTATACAGTGTTTTGTAAATAATTTTACAAAGAACGCCTGGGCCATTGCCTGCATTTTGATGTAAATAGAGGTAAATTACTATGTTCTTTGTTAAAAATTTGCATATGTTTTGAAGTTTACAATTTTTATTTGAAGTTTAAGTTTTAAAAACAGTTCATCACACATATTTGTGGTTTAATTTCACATTAATTTCCATATTGTATAAATGACTGGAAAAAACTTGAGCCCCTGCCCCTGTATAATCATGTGCACGTCCCTGTTCTAGCTCCAAGGTGAATCTTCACTGCTCATGTTCTCCTCAGAAATAGTCACCTCACTCCCCTCAGGTTACTGTACACATGCACCAACTATCTGCTTCAGGTTTGAAATGGAGCTTTATGGTTGTCTTTTGGAGAAATGAACAGTCAAGTTGTGTTTGAAATTTGATTTTTTTCAGGGGCAAAAGGAAGCCTCTGCATTCTTGTCAAATATGTAAACAGCATGTTTTTGCAGGTGCTAAAAAACAGACTCTGAGTGTGTGTGTGTGTCTGTGTGTGTGTGTGTGTGTGTGTGTGTGTGTGTGTATGTTGGCGTGTGTGTATATGTGTGTGTATCCTGCAGTACTCTGTACTCCTGCAGTGGCCAAAAAGACTTTTAAGAATGTGGATTTTTGGGTCATCTTTGGCGCCCCCTAGAACTGCAGTACTCTGTACTCCTGCAGTGGCCAAAATGACTTTTAAGAATGTGGATTTTTGGGTCATCTTTGGCGCCCCCTAGAACGTAAACCGTGGGGTGCAGCGTCATGATTTTTACAACTTTGAATGGGCATGGGGTGTAGATTGCCCTGAGCAAATTTGGTATCGGTGGGACGAAAGCCTTAGGAGGAGATAGCCACATTCCAATGTGTGCGAATCGGCAAAAAATGCAAAATAGCCCTTTAACCGTACATTATACAGATACGCGCTCTTTGACTTTTTCGTAGATCTAATTGAGATACACATGATTGTCAATTTTTGTGTCAATATGACAAAGCGTTCAGGCGTGACACTCAACAATGTGTATTTTTATGTAAGGGGACAAGAAAAAATTGACTTTTTTCTCCTACCATGGGGGGGCGCTCTTTAAGGGAGTAAAAATTCCTTCACAAATGTGTTGATGGCTGGACATTGCATCATCCTAGAAAACTTGGAGGCCAGTGAGGACAAAAATAAAAAGTTATAAAACATTTAAGAATGTGGATTTTTGGGTTATTTTTGGCGCCCCCTAGAACCTAAACCATGGGGTGCAGCATCATGATTTGAATAACTTTTAATGGCCATGGGGTGTAGATTGGCCTGAGCAAATGTGGTGCCGGTGGAACGAAAGCCTTCGGAGGAGTTAGCGAAATTCCAATGTGTGCGTATCGGCAAAAAATGCGGAATAACCCTTTAACTGTACATTTGACAGATACGCGCGCATGGACTTTTTTGTAGATCTTATTGAGTTACATGTGTGTGTCAATTTTTGTGTCATTTTGACAAAGCGTATAGGCGTGACACTCAACAATGTGTATTTTCACCTTAGGGGACAAGAAAAAATGGACTTTTTTCTCCTGCCATGGGGGGCGCTCTTTTGGGGAGTAAAAATTCCTTCACAAATGTGTTGATGGCTGGACATTGCATCATCCTAGAAAACTTGGAGGCCAGTGAGGACAAAAATAAAAAGTTATAAGACTTTTAAATATGTGGATTTTAGTGTTATCTTTGGCGCCCCCTAGAACCTAAACCTTGGGGTGCAGCGTCATGATTTTGATAACTTTTAATGGCCACGGGGTGTAGATTGGCCTGAGCAAATGTGGTGCCGGTGGAACGAAAGCCTTCGGAGGAGTTAGCGAAATTCCAATGTGTGCGGATCGGCAAAAAATGCGAAATAACCCTTTAACCGTAATTTTGACAGATACGGCCGCACTGACTTTTTTGTAGATCTTATTGAGATACATGTGTGTGTCAATTTTTGTGTCAATATGACAAAGCGTACAGGCGTGACAGTCAATAGTGTGAATTTCCACCTTAGGGGGCGCTATGGAGCCATTTTGCATTTTATTGTTTTGGCGACTTCAGAATATCGAATTTTTCACCAGGCCCGGTCGTCCTGCCAAATTTCATGAGTTTTCGCCAGTGGGAAGTGGGCCATTTTCCAGTTCAAAGGGGAGGAAAAAGAAACTAGGGCCCCGTTGGGGCACTGGCGGGCCCGAGCTGTGTCGCGCCCCCCCCCCCAACGCGCTGCCTCCCCGTCCCATTCGCGTCCTCTGGCCATCGTCCTCTCTGGTAACGCCCATCACTGCAAAGACCCTTTTCCTTCATCGGCGTTTGCTGTTCTTCCTGCCAGTGCGTGTTGCTTTCACTTACACTTGCCACAGCCAGCCTCGTGAGTGCCTAGCCTATTGGATATTACTGTCACCTACACAGGACAGTCATTACCTTTCTATTAATACTTTGTTTTTTAATTTCACATTAATTTCCATATTGTATAAACGACTGGAAAAAACTTGAGCCCCTGCCCCTGCATAATCATGTGCACGTCCCTGTTCTCGCTCCAAGGTGAATCTTCACTGCTCATGTTCTCCTCAGAAGCAGTCACCTCACTCCCCTCAGGTTACTGTACACATGCACCAACTGCCTGCTTCAGGTTTGGATGGAGCTTCATGGTTGTCATTTGGAGAAATGAACAGTCAAGTTGTGTTTGAAATTTGATTTTTTTCAGGGGCAAAAGGAAGCCTCTGCATTCTTGTCAAATATGTAAACAGCATGTTTTTGCAGGTGCTAAAAAACAGACTCTGAGTGTGTGTGTGTGTGTGTGTGTGTGTGTGTGTGTGTGTGTGTGTGTGTGTGTGTGTATGTGTGTGTATCTTGCAGTACTCTGTACTCCTGCAGTGACCAAAAAGACTTTTAAGAATGTGGATTTTTGGGTCATCTTTGGCGCCCCCTAGAACGTAAACCGTGGGGTGCAGCGGCATGATTTTTACAACTTTGAATGGGCATGGGGTGTAGATTGCCCTGAGCAAATTTGGTATCAGTGGGACGAAAGCCTTAGGAGGAGATAGCCACATTCCAATGTGTGCGAATCGGCAAAAAATGCGAAATAGCCCTTTAACCGTACATTTGACATATACGTGCCTATTGACTTTTTTGTAGATCTTATTGAGATACACGTGATTGTCAAATTGTCTGTCAATATGACAAAGTGTATAGGCGTGACACTCAACAATGTGTATTTTTACCTTAGGGGACAAGAAAAAATTGACTTTTTTCTCCTGCCATGGGGGGGCGCTCTTTTGGGGAGTAAAAATTCCTTCACAAATGTGTTGATGGCTGGACATTGCATCATCCTAGAAACCTTGGAGGCCAGTGAGGACAAAAATAAAAAGTTATAAGACTTTTAAGAATGTGGATTTTTGGGTTATCTTTGGCGCCGCCTAGAACCTAAACCGTGGGGTGCAGCGTCATGATTTGTACAACTTTTAATGGCCATGGGGTGTAGATTGGCCTGAGCAAATTTGGTGCCGGTGGAACGAAAGCCTTCGGAGGAGTTAGCGAAATTCCAATGTGTGCGGATCGGCAAAAAAAGCGAAATAGCCCTTTAACCGTACATTTGACAGATACGCCCGCACTGACTTTTTCGTAGATCTTATTGAGATACACATGTGTGTCAAATTTTGTGTCATTTTGACAAAGCGTACAGGCATCAGGTGAGTTTTCACCATAGGGGGCGCTATGGAGCCATTTTTCATTTTTTTGTTTGGACGACTTCAGAATATCAAATTTTTCACCAGGCCCGGTCATCCTGCCAAATTTTCTGAGTTTTCGCCAGTGGGAAGTGGGCCATTTTCCAGTTTAAAGCGGAGGAAAAATAACGAAAGAAGAATCCATCAGGAACAAGAGGGCTCTCGCAGCTGCTTAGCAGCTACGCTCGGGCCCTAAAAAGAAAGAAAGAAACAAAGAAAAACCACTTGGGGAATAATAGGGCCTACGCCCGGCTGCTCTGCAGCTGGCTCGGGCCCTAACTAGGGCCCCGTTGGGGCACTGGCGGGCCCGAGCCGTGTCACGCTGCCCCCAGCACGACCGCCTCCCCCACCCGATCGCGTCACACTCAAGGTCCAAAGATGGTGTGCGCACTTGTTTGTGGTCATTTACCATTATAATGAACGGGAGGCGCAGTTTCTACCAAAACGCTCGCTGCAGAAAAACTCCATGTCCTATTTGAAAAAAGTCTGGACCATGAGTGAGGGCACAAACACAGCTAAGATATATCCAAATGGCAAGTTGCTCCTCCTTTCGCTTTTGCCGAGAGAGCAGTGCGTTTGAGCCATTGAATGATGAACAGGAAAAACTTGACTTTATTCTCCTGCCATGGGGGGGCGCTCATTTAACGAGAAAAAACTCCTTCACAAATGTGTTGATGGCTGGACATTGCATCATCCTATAAAACATGGAGGCCAGTGAGGACAAAAATAAAAAGTTATAAGACTTTTAAATATGTGGATTTTAGGGTTATCTTTGGCGCCCCCTAGAACCTAAACCGTGGGGTGCAGCGTCATGATTTGAATAACTTTTAATGGCCATGGGGTGTACATTGGCCTGAGCAAATGTGGTGCCGGTGGAACGAAAGCCTTCGGAGGAGTTAGCGAAATTCCAATGTGTGCGAATCTGCAAAAAATGCGAAATAACCCTTTAACCGTACATTTTACAGATACGTGGCCATTGACTTTTTCGAAGATCTTATTGAAAGACACGTGTATGTAAAATTTTGTGTCAAAACGACAAAACATACAGTCGTTACACTCAACAATGTGTATTTTCACCTTAGGGGACAAGAAAAAATGGACTTTTTTCTCCTGCCATGGGGGGGCGCTCTTTTGGGGAGTAAAAATTCCTTCACAAATGTGTTGATGGCTGGACATTGCATCATCCTAGAAAACTTGGAGGCCAGTGAGGGCAAAAATAAAAAGTTATAAGACTTTTAAATATGTGGATCTTAGGGTTATCTTTGGCGCCCCCTAGAACCTAAACCGTGGGGTGCAGCGTCATGATTTGAATAACTTTTAATGGCCATGGGGTGTAGATTGGCCTGAGCAAATGTGGTGCCGGTGGAACGAAAGCCTTCGGAGGAGTTAGCGAAATTCCAATGTGTGCGGATCGGCAAAAAATGCGAAATAACCCTTTAACCGTACATTTGACAGATACGCCCGCACTGACTTTTTTGTAGATCTTATTGAGATACATGTGTGTGTCAATTTTTGTGTCATTTTGACAAAGCGTACAGGCGTGACAGTCAATAGTGTGAATTTTCACCTTAGGGGGCGCTATGGAGCCATTTTGCATTTTCTTGTTTGGGCGACTTCGGAATATCAAATTTTTCACCAGGCCCGGTCGTCCTGCCAAATTTCATGAGTTTTCGCCAGTGGGAAGTGGGCCATTTTCCAGTTCAAAGGGGAGGAAAAATAATAATAACTAGGGCCCCGGTGGGGCACTGTCGGGCCCGAGCCGCGTCGCGCCGCCCCCAGCGCGACCGCCTCCCCCTCC
Source organism: Xyrichtys novacula (assembly GCA_962446985.1). Classification (NCBI taxonomy): domain Eukaryota; kingdom Metazoa; phylum Chordata; class Actinopteri; order Labriformes; family Labridae; genus Xyrichtys; species Xyrichtys novacula. Next base: position 5,187,296 of record OY660883.1, read on the forward strand.
CGATCGCGTCACACTCAAGGTCCAAAGATGGTGTGCGCACTTGTCTGTGGTCATTTCCCATTATAATGAATGGGAGGCGCAGTTTCTACCAAAACGCTCGCTGCAGACAAACTACATGTCCTATTTGAAAAAAGTCTGGACCATGAGTGAGGGCACAAACACAGCTAGTATATATCCAAATGGCAAGTTGCTCCTCCTTTCGGTTTTGCAGAGAGAGCGATGCGTTTGAGCCATTGAGCGATGGGCAGGAAAAACTTGACTTTTTCTCCTGCCATGGGGGGGCGCTCTTTTGGGGAGAAAAAATTCCTTCACAAATGTGTTGATGGCTGGACATTGCATCATCCTAGAAAACTTGGAGGCCAGTGAGGACAAAAATAAAAAGTTATAAGACTTTTAAAAATGTGGATATTTGGGTCCTCTTTGGCGCCCCCTAGAACGTAAACTGTGGGGTGCAGCGTCATGATTTGTACAACTTTGAATGGCCATGGGGTGTAGATTGACCTGAGCAAATTTGAAGCCGATGGGACAAAAGATTTAGGAGGAGTTAGCGAAATTCCAATGTGTGCGGATCGGCAAAAAATGCGAAATAACCCTTTAACCGTACATTATACAGATACGCCCGCACTGACTTTTTTGTAGATCTTATTGAGATACATGTGTGTGTCAAATTTTGTGTCATTTTGACAAAGCGTAAAGGCGTGACAGTCAACAATGTGTATTTTCGCCTTAGGAGACAAGAAAAAATGGACTTTTTTCTCCTGCCATGGGGGGGCGCTCTTTTGGCGAGTAAAAATTCCTTCACAAATGTGTTGATGGCTGGACATTGCATCATCCTAGAGAACTTGGAGGCCAGTGAGGACAAAAATAAAAAGTTATAAGACTTTTAAGACTGTGGATTTTTGGGTTATCTTTGGCGCCCCCTAGAACGTAAACCGTGGGGTGCAGCGTCATGATTTGTACAACTTTTAATGGCCATGGGGTGTAGATTGGCCTCAGCAAATGTGGTGCCTTTGGAACGAAAGCCTTCGGAGGAGTTAGCGAAATTCCAATGTGTGCGGATCGGCAAAAAATGCGAAATAGCCCTTTCACCGTACATTTGACAGATACGCCCACCCTGACTTTTTTGTAGATCTTATTGAGATACATGTGTGTGTCAATTTTTGTGTCAATATGACAAAGCGTAAAGGCGTGACAGTCAATAGTGTGAATTTTCGCCTTAGGAGACAAGAAAAAATGGACTTTTTTCTCCTGCCATGGGGGGGCGCTCTTTTGGGGAGTAAAAATTCCTTCACAAATGTGTTGATGGCTGGACATTGCATCATCCTAGAAAACTTGGAGGCCAGTGAGGACAAAAATAAAAAGTTTTACGACTTTTAAGAATGTGGATTTCTGGGTTATCTTTGGCGCCCCCTAGAACGTAAACCGTGGGATGCAGCGTCATGATTTGTACAACTTTTAATGGCCATGGGGTGTAGATTGGCCTGAGCAAATTTGGTGCCGGTGGAACGAAAGCCTTCGGAGGAGTTAGCGAAATTCCAATGTGTGCGGATCGGCAAAAAATGCGAAATAGCCCTTTAACCGTACATTTGACAGATACGCCCGCACTGACTTTTTTGTAGATCTTATTGAGATACACGTGTGTGTCAAATTTTGTGTCATTTTGACAAAGCGTAAAGGCGTGACACTCAATCATGTGAATTTTTCACCTTAGGGGGCGCTATGGAGCCATTTTGCATTTGATTTTTTGGGCGACTTCAGAATATCGAATTTTTCACCAGGCCCGGTCGTCCTGCCAAATTTCATGACTTTTCACCAGTGGGAAGTGGGCCATTTTCCAGTTCAAAGGGGCAGAAAAATAATAAGAAGAAGAAGAAAGAAGAATCCATCAGGAATAATAGGGCTCTCGCAGCTGCTTAGCAGCTACGCTCGGGCCCTAAAGAAAGAAAGAAAGAAACAAAGAAAAACCACTTGGGGAATAATAGGGCTCTACGCCCGGCTGCTCTGCAGCTGGCTCGGGCCCTAACTAGGACCCCGTTGGGGCACTGGCGGGCCCGAGCTGTGTCGCGTCCCCCCCCCCCAACGCGCTGCCTCCCCGTCCCATTTGTGTCCTCTGGCCATCGCCCTCTCTGGTAACGCCCATCACTGCAAAGACCCTTTTCCTTCATCGGCGTTTGCTGTTCTTCCTGCCAGTGCGTGTTGCTTTCACTTACACTTGCCACAGCCAGCCTCGTGAGTGCCTAGCCTATTGGATATCACTGTCACCTACACAGGACAGTCATTACCTTTCTATTAATACTTTGTTTTTTAATTTCACATTAATTTCCATATTGTATAAACAACTGGAAAAAACTTGAGCCCCTGCCCCTGTATAATCATGTGCACGTCTCTGTTCTAGCTCTAAGGTGAATCTTCACTGCTCATGTTCTCCTCAGAAGCAGTCACCTCACTCCCCTCAGGTTACTGTACACATGCACCAACTGCCTGCTTCAGGTTTGGATGGAGCTTCATGGTTGTCTTTTGGAGAAATGACCAGTCAAGTTGTGTTTGAAATATGATTTTTTTCAGGGGCAAAAGGAGCCTCTGCATTCTTGTCAAATATGTCAATAGCATGTTTTTGCAGGTGCTAAAAACCAGACTCTGAGTGTGTGTGTGTGCGTGTGTGTGTGTGTCTGTGTGTGTGTGTGTGTGTGTGTGTGTGTGTGTGTGCGCGTTCAAGTCACATGACATATTTAACCGGATGTAGCTGCAAGACGGAGCCTCGTTGACTCTCCGTTTCAATTTATCTCAAAAGTGAGGACCTCAACCTATATACCAGTTTTTAAATTGTGTTGATAGGCCAAATAAAACCAGAGTTATGATAAATTATGTCCACGATACTTGTTTTCTGCTTATTTTGATCACGTTCGGCGCTCGATCGCGCTGTATGAGACAGGAAAACATAGCATGCAGACATTAGCGACAGGTCTTACAGGTGGAAAAGGCTTGCCAAAGGAAAAAAAAAACACACCACAACATCTCTCCTATTGGTGGAAAACTTCACCACAACAACCAATCCAAAATTATATGGTGACTGATTGACAAGGGGCGGGAACTTACGTTCTTCCTGCAATATGAGAAGGGAGGGAGGGACTCTCAGCAGGGATGCAGTCTGGGACACGTAGTTGCAAACCTAGCGACTTTGTTGTTAGATTCAATGACTTTTCAGACCCCCTAACGACTTTTTTTTAGAAAGAAAGTGACTTTTATCGACTTCTTCTGGAGTTTAGAGACTCTGACATGAAGCAGGCTTTCCTTACTGAGGAGTTAGCAACGCTGCTAAGGGTGCAGAGCCACACATGCGCTCCGAGCTCTGCATGGGAGACTGAAGCTGACAGAGCTGCAGCAGTTAGCAGGTTTCACCCTCAGAGACCACCAGGGGTTCATGTTGAGGCATTTTCAGTTTGTTTTTTTTTTTTTTTTTTTGCCATAGACACTGTCAGCACAATCTGCAGTTACACTAACAAAAATGCTGCAAAAAACAAAGAATTATGGAAAAATTACACATGGACTAACATAGAGGAGGATCTACACAAGTTTTTTACATCATGTTTTACATCATGCATCATTTACATCATGTTTTTTTGTAGTGGCATAAATAAAAAGTGACATTTGTGAGACTATACAGTGTTTTGTAAATAATTTTACAAAGAACACCTGGGCCATTGCCTGCATTTTGATGTCAATAGAGGTAAATTACTATGTTCTTTGTTAAAAATTTGCATATGTTTTGAAGTTTACAATTTTTATTTGAAGTTTAAGTTTTAAAAACAGTTCATCACACATATTTGTGGTTTTCACAGTAAAAACGTTACTTTTTTCCACTCGGATTTTATGTTTTGTGTGTGAATTTGGGTCCAATGTGTAAATATAGTATGTCAAAATGATAAAATAACTGTAAATTGACACAGGTGAGGTTGTGCTGAAAAAAATGATACCAGGCAAGGCAAGGTAAAAATTTTGTAAGAGGAAATATAAAGGTAAAATCTAAAGTAGTCAAAAACGGCCAATAGTGACTCACAGACTCCACAGACAAGTCCCTTTGGCGCCACTCAGTGGGCAAAACTACTTTGTCTACTGTAATGTATATTTGGGTCATCTTTGGCGCCCCCTAAAACGTAAACCGTGGGGTGCAGCGTCATGATTTTTACAACTTTGAATGGCCATGGAGTGTAGATTGGCCTGAGCAAATTTGGTGTCAGTGGGACGAAAGCCTTAGGAGGAGTTAGCGAAATTCCAATGTGTGCGAATCGGCAAAAAATGCAAAATAGCCCTTTTACCGTACATTATACAGATACGCGCTCTTTGACTTTTTCGTAGATCTAATTGAGATACACATGATTGTCAATTTTTGTGTCATTTTGCCAAAGCGTACAGGCGTGACAGTCAACAATGTGTATTTTCACCTTAGGGGACAAGAAAAAATGGACTTTTTTCTCCTGCCATGGGGGGGCGCTCTTTTGGGGAGTAAAAATTCCTTCACAAATGTGTTGATGGCTGGACATTGCATCATCCTAGAAAACTTGGAGGCCAGTGAGGACAAAAATAAAAAGTTATAAGACTTTTAAAAATGTGGATTTTTGGGTTATCTTTGGCGCCCCCTAGAACGTAAACCGTGGGGTGCAGCGTCATGATTTGAATAACTTTTAATGGCCATGGGGTGTAATTTGGCCTGAGCAAATGTGGTGCCGGTGGAACGAAAGCCTTCGGAGGAGTTAGCGAAATTCCAATGTGTGCGAATCGGCAAAAAATTCGGAATAACCCTTTAACCGTACATTAGACAGATACGCGCGCATGGACTTTTTTGTAGATCTTATTGAGATACATGTGTGTGTCAATTTTTGTGTCATTTTGACAAAGCGTACAGGCGTGACACTCAACAATGTGTATTTTCACCTTAGGGGACAAGAAAAAAATGGACTTTTTTCTCCTGCCATGGGGGGGCGCTCTTTTGGGGAGTAAAAATTCCTTCACAAATGTGTTGATGGCTGGACATTGCATCATCCTAGAAAACTTGGAGGCCAGTGAGGACAAAAATAAAAAGTTATAAGACTTTTAAAAATGTGGATTTTTGGGTTATCTTTGGCGCCCCCTAGAACGTAAACCGTGGGGTGCAGCGTCATGATTTGAATAACTTTTAATGGCCATGGGGTGTAATTTGGCCTGAGCAAATGTGGTGCCGGTGGAACGAAAGCCTTCGGAGGAGTTAGCGAAATTCCAATGTGTGCGAATCGGCAAAAAATTCGGAATAACCCTTTAACCGTACATTAGACAGATACGCGCGCATGGACTTTTTTGTAGATCTTATTGAGATACATGTGTGTGTCAATTTTTGTGTCATTTTGACAAAGCGTACAGGCGTGACACTCAACAATGTGTATTTTCACCTTAGGGGACAAGAAAAAAATGGACTTTTTTCTCCTGCCATGGGGGGGCGCTCTTTTGGGGAGTAAAAATTCCTTCACAAATGTGTTGATGGCTGGACATTGCATCATCCTAGAAAACTTGGAGGCCAGTGAGGGGAAAAATAAAAAGTTATAAGACTTTTAAAAATGTGGATTTTAGGGTTATCTTTGGCGCCCCCTAGAACCTAAACCGTGGGGTGCAGCGTCATGATTTGAATAACTTTTAATGGCCATGGGGTGTAGATTGGCCTGAGCAAATGTGGTGCCGGTGGAACGAAAGCCTTCGGAGGAGTTAGCGAAATTCCAATGTGTGCGGATCGGCAAAAAATGCGAAATAACCCTTTAACCGTACATTTGACAGATACGCCCGCACTGACTTTTTTGTAGATCTTATTGAGATACATGTGTGTGTCAATTTTTGTGTCATTTTGACAAAGCGTACAGGCGTGACAGTCAATAGTGTGAATTTTCACCTTAGGGGGCGCTATGGAGCCATTTTGCATTTTCTTGTTTGGGCGACTTCGGAATATCAAATTTTTCACCAGGCCCGGTCGTCCTGCCAAATTTCCTGAGTTTTCGCCAGTGGGAAGTGGGCCATTTTCCAGTTCAAAGGGGAGGAAAAAGAAGAAAGAAAGAAACAAAGAAAAACCCCTACAGGAATAACAGGGCCTACGCCCGGCTGCTCTGCAGCTGGCTCGGGCCCTAATAACAAAAGAAGGAAACATGCAGGAACAAGAGGGCTCTCGCAGCTGCTTAGCAGCTACGCTCGGGCCCTAATAATAACAAAAGAAGGAAACATGCAGGAACAAGAGGGCTCTCGCAGCTGCTTAGCAGCTACGCTCGGGCCCTAAAGAAGGAAACATGCAGGAACAAGAGGGCTCTCGCAGCTGCTTAGCAGCTACGCTCGGGCCCTAATAACTAGGGCCCCGGTGGGGCACTGTCGGGCCCGAGCCGCGTCGCGCCGCCCCCAGCGCGACCGCCTCCCCCTCACGATCGCATCACACTCAAGGTCCAAAGATGGTGTGCGCACTTGTCTGTGGTCATTTCCCATTATAATGAATGGGAGGTGCAGTTTCTACCAAAACGGTCGCTGCAGACAAACTACATGTCCTATTTGAAAAAAGTCTGGACCATGAGTGAGGGCACAAACACAGCTAGGATATATCCAAATGGCAAGTTGCTCCTCCTTACGGTGTTGCCAGGAGAGCGATGCGATTGAGCCATTGAGCGATGGGCAGGGTTAACTGGACTTTTTCTCCTGCCTTGGGGGGGGGGGGGGGTGGATTCTTTTAAGAATGTGGATATTTGGGTCATCTTTGGCGCCCCCTAGAACGTAAACCATGGGGTGCAGCGGCATGATTTTTACAAATTTGAATGACCATGGGGTGTAGATTGGCCTGAGCAAATTTGGTGTCAGTGGGACGAAAGCCTTAGGAGGAGTTAGCCACATTCCAATGTGTGCGAATCGGCAAAAAATGCGAAATAGCCCTTTAACCGTACATTTTACAGATACGTGCCCATTGACTTTTTCGTAGATCTTATTGAGATACACGTGTGTGTCAAATTTTGTGTCATTTTGACAAAGCGTATAGGCGTGACAGTCAACAATGTGAATTTCCACCTTAGGGGACAAGAAAAAATTGACTTTTTTCTCCTGCCATGGGGGGCGCCTTTGGGAGTAAAAATTCCTTCACAAATGTGTTGATGGCTGGACATTGCATCATCCTAGAAAACTTGGAGGCCAGTGAGGACAAAAATAAAAAGTTATAAGACTTTTAAATATGTGGATTTTAGGGTTATCTTTGGCGCCCCCTAGAACCTAAACCGTGGGGTGCAGCGTCATGATTTGAATAACTTTTAATGGCCATGGGGTGTAGATTGGCCTGAGCAAATGTGGTGCCGGTGGAACGAAAGCCTTCGGAGGAGTTAGCGAAATTCCAATGTGTGCGGATCGGCAAAAAATGCGGAATAACCCTTTAACCGTACATTTGACAGATACGCGCGCATTGACTTTTTCGTAGATCTTATTGAGATACATGTGTGTGTCAATTTTTGTGTCATTTTGCCAAAGCGTACAGGTGTTACACTCAACAATGTGTATTTTCACCTTAGGGGACAAGAAAAAATGGACTTTTTTCTCCTGCCATGGGGGGGCGCTCTTTTGGGGAGTAAAAATTCCTTCACAAATGTGTTGATGGCTGGACATTGCATCATCCTAGAAAACTTGGAGGCCAGTGAGGGCAAAAATAAAAAGTTATAAGACTTTTAAATATGTGGATCTTAGGGTTATCTTTGGCGCCCCCTAGAACCTAAACCGTGGGGTGCAGCGTCATGATTTGAATAACTTTTAATGGCCATGGGGTGTAGATTGGCCTGAGCAAATGTGGTGCCGGTGGAACGAAAGCCTTCGGAGGAGTTAGCGAAATTCCAATGTGTGCGGATCGGCAAAAAATGCGAAATAACCCTTTAACCGTACATTTGACAGATACGCCCGCACTGACTTTTTTGTAGATCTTATTGAGATACATGTGTGTGTCAATTTTTGTGTCATTTTGACAAAGCGTACAGGCGTGACAGTCAATAGTGTGTTTTTTCACCTTAGGGGACAAGAAAAAATGGACTTTTTTCTCCTGCCATGGGGGGGCGCTCTTTTCGGGAGTAAAAATTCCTTCACAAATGTGTTGATGGCTGGACATTGCATCATCCTAGAAAACTTGGAGGCCAGTGAGGACAAAAATAAAAAGTTATAAGACTATTAAGAATGTGGATTTTTGGGTTATCTTTGGCGCCCCCTAGAACCTAAACCGTGGAGTGCAGCGTCATGATTTGTACAACTTTTAATGGCCATGGGGTGTAGATTGGCCTGAGCAAATTTGGTGGCGGTGGAACTAAAGCCTTCGGAGGAGTTAGCGAAATTCCAATGTGTGCGGATCGGGAAAAAATGCGAAATAACCCTTTAACCGTACATTTTACAGATACGTGCCCATTGACTTTTTCGTAGATCTTATTGAGATACACGTGATTGTCAAATTTTGGGTCAATATGACAAAGCGTATAGGTGTGACACTCAACAATGTGTATTTTCACCTTAGGGGACAAGAAAAAATGGACTTTTTTCTCCTGCCATGTGGGGGCGCTCTTTTGGGGAGTAAAAATTCCTTCACAAATGTGTTGATGGCTGGACATAGCATCATCCTAGAAAACTTGGAGGCCAGTGAGGACAAAAATAAAAAGTTATAAGACTTTTAAGAATGTGGATTTTTGGGTTATTTTTGGCGCCCCCTAGAACATAAACCGTGGGGTGCAGCGTCATGATTTGTACAACTTTTAATGGCCATGGGGTGTAGATTGGCCTGAGCAAATTTGGTGCCGGTGGAACGAAAGCCTTCGGAGGAGTTAGCGAAATTCCAATGTGTGCGGATCGGCAAAAAATGCGAAATAAGCCCTTTAACCGTACATTTGACAGATACGCCCGCACTGACTTTTTTGTAGATCTTATTGAGATACACATGTGTGTCAAATTTTGTGTCATTTTGACAAAGCGTACAGGCGTCAGGTGAGTTTTCACCATAGGGGGCGCTATGGAGCCATTTTTCATTTTTTTGTTTGGGCGACTTCAGAATATCAAATTTTTCACCAGGCCCGGTCGTCCTGCCAAATTTCCTGAGTTTTCGCCAGTGGGAAGTGGGCCATTTTCCAGTTTAAAGCGGAGGAAAAATAACGAAAGAAGAATCCATCAGGAACAAGAGGGCTCTCGCAGCTGCTTAGCAGCTACGCTCGGGCCCTAATAACTAGGACCCCGTTGGGGCACTGGCGGGCCCGAGCCGTGTCGCGTCTCCCCCCCCCCCCCCCAACGTGCTGCCTCCCCGTCCCATTTGTGTCCTCTGGCCATCGCCCTCTCTGTTAACGCCCATCACTGCAAAGACCCTTTTCCTTCATCGGCGTTTGCTGTTCTTCCTGCCAGTGCGTGTTGCTTTCACTTACACTTGCCACAGCCAGCCTCGTGAGTGCCTAGCCTATTGGATATCACTGTCACCTACACAGGACAGTCATTACCTTTCTATTAATACTTTGTGTTTTAATTTCACATTAATTTCCATATTGTATAAACGACTGGAAAAAACTTGAGCCCCTGCCCCTGTATAATCATGTGCATGTCTCTGTTCTAGCTCCAAGGTGAATCTTCACTGCTCATGTTCTCCTCAGAAGCACTCACCTCACTCCCCTCAGGTTACTGTACACATGCACCAACTGCCTGCTTCAGGTTTGGATGGAGCTTCATGGTTGTCTTTTGGAGAAATGACCAGTCAAGTTGTGTTTGAAATTTGATTTTTTTCAGGGGCAAAAGGAGCCTCTGCATTCTTGTCAAATATGTAAATAGCATGTTTTTGCAGGTGCTAAAAACCAGACTCTGAGTGTGTGTGTGTGTGTGTGTGTGCGTGTGTGTGTGTCTGTGTGTGCGTTCAAGTCACATGACATATTTAACCGGATGTAGCTGCAAGACGGAGCCTCGTTGACTCTCCGTTTCAACTTATCTCAAAAGTGAGGACCTCAACCTATATACCAGTTTTTAAATTGTGTTGATAGGCCAAATAAAACCAGAGTTATGATAAATTATGTCCGCGATACTTTTTTTCTGCTTATTTTGATCACGTTCGGCGCTCGATCGCGCTGTATGAGACAGGAAAACATAGCATGCAGACATTAGCGACAGGTCTTACAGGCGGAAAAGGCTTGCCAAAAGAAAAAAAAAAACACACCACAACATCTCTCCTATTGGTGGAAAACTTCACCACAACAACCAATCCAAAATTATATGGTGACTGATTGACAAGGGGCGGGCGCTTACGTTCTTCCTGCAACATGAGAAGGGAGGGAGGGACTCTCAGCAGGGATGCAGTCTGGGACACGTAGTTGCAAACCTAGCGACTTTGTTGTTAGATTCAATGACTTTTCAGACCCCCTAACGACTTTTTTTTAGAAAGAAAGGGACTTTTATCGACTTCTTCTGGAGTTTAGAGACTCTGACATGAAGCAGGCTTTCCTTACTGAGGAGTTAGCAACGCTGCTAAGGGTGCAGAGCCACACATGCGCTCAGAGCTCTGCATGGGAGACTGAAGCTGACAGAGCTGCAGCAGTTAGCAGGTTTCACCCTCAGAGACCACCAGGGGTTCATGTTGAGGCATTTTAATTTTTTTTTTTTTGTGCCATAGACACTGTCAGCACAATCTGCAGTTACACTAACAAAAATGCTGCAAAAAACAAAGAATTATGGAAAAATTACACATGGACTGACATAGAGGAGGATCTACACAAGTTTTTTACATCATGTTTTACATCATGCATCATTTACATCATGTTTTTTTGTAGTGGCATAAATAAAAAGTGACATTTGTGAGACTATACAGTGTTTTGTAAATAATTTTACAAAGAACGCCTGGGCCATTGCCTGCATTTTGATGTAAATAGAGGTAAATCACTATGTTCTTTGTTAAAAATTTGCATATGTTTTGAAGTTTACAATTTTTATTTGAAGTTTAAGTTTTAAAAACAGTTCATCACACATATTTGTGGTTTTCACAGTAAAAATGTTACTTTTTTCCACTCGGATTTTATGTTTTGTGTGTGAATTTGGGTCCATTGTGTAAATTCAGTATGTCAACATGATAAAATAACTGTAAATTCGCACAGGTGAGGTTGTGCTGAAAAAAATGATACCAGGCAAGGCACGTGATTGTCAAATTTTGTGTCAATATGACAAAGCATATAGGCGTGAATCTCAACAATATGTATTTTCACCTTAGGGGACAAGAAAAAATGGACTTTTTTCTCCTGCCATGGGGGGTGCTCTTTTGGGGAGTAAAAATTCCTTCACAAATGTGTTGATGGCTGGACATTGCATCATCCTAGAAAACTTGGAGGCCAGTGAGGACAAAAATAAAAAGTTATAAGACTTTTAAATATGTGGATTTTAGGGTTATCTTTGGCGCCCCCTAGAACCTAAACCGTGGGGTGCAGCGTCATGATTTGAATAACTTTTAATGGCCATGGGGTGTAGATTGGCCTGAGCAAATGTGGTGCCGGTGGAACGAAAGCCTTAGGAGGAGTTAGCGAAATTCCAATGTGTGCGGATCAGCAAAAAATGCGGAATAACCCTTTAACCGTACATTTGACAGATACGCGCGCATTGACTTTTTCGTAGATCTTATTGAGATACATGTGTGTGTCAAATTTTGTGTCAATATGACAAAGCGTACAGGCGTGACACTCAACAATGTGTATTTTCACCTTAGGGGACAAGAAAAAATGGACTTTTTTCTCCTGCCATGGGGGGGCGCTCTTTTGGGGATTAAAAATTCCTTCACAAATGTGTTGATGGCTGGACATTGCATCATCCTAGAAAACTTGGAGGCCAGTGAGGGCAAAAATAAAAAGTTATAAGACTTTGAAATATGTGGATTTTAGGGTTATCTTTGGCGCCCCCTAGAACCTAAACCGTGGGGTGCAGCGTCATGATTTGAATAACTTTTAATGGCCATGGGGTGTAGATTGGCCTGAGCAAATGTGGTGCCGGTGGAACGAAAGCCTTCGGAGGAGTTAGCGAAATTCCAATGTGTGCGGATCGGCAAAAAATGCGGAATAACCCTTTCACCGTACATTTGACAGATACGCCCGCACTGACTTTTTTGTAGATCTTATTGAGATACATGTGTGTGTCAATTTTTGTGTCAATATGACAAAGCTTAAAGGCGTGACAGTCAATAGTGTGAATTTTCACCTTAGGGGGCGCTATGGAGCCATTTTGCATTTTCTTGTTTGGGCGACTTCGGAATATCAAATTTTTCACCAGGCCCGGTCGTCCTGCCAAATTTCATGAGTTTTCGCCAGTGGGAAGTGGGCCATTTTCCAGTTCAAAGGGGAGGAAAAAGAAGAAACTAGGGCCCCGTTGGGGCACTGGCGGGCCCGAGCCGTGTCACGCCGCCCCCAGCGCGACCGCCTCCCCCACCCGATCGCGTCACACTCAAGGTCCAAAGATGGTGTGCGCACTTGTTTGTGGTCATTTACCATTATAATGAACGGGAGGCGCAGTTTCTACCAAAGCGCTCGCTGCAGAAAAACTCCATGTCCTATTTGAAAAAAGTCTGGACCATGAGTGAGGGCACAAACACAGCTAAGATATATCCAAATGGCAAGTTGCTCCTCCTTTCGCTTTTGCCGAGAGAGCAGTGCGTTTGAGCCATTGAATGATGAACAGGAAAAACTTGACTTTATTCTCCTGCCATGGGGGGGGCTCTTTTAACGAGAAAAACTCCTTCACAAATGTGTTGATGGCTGGACATTGCATCATCCTAGAAAACATGGAGGCCAGTGAGGACAAAAATAAAAAGTTATAAGACTTTTAAATATGTGGATTTTAGGGTTATCTTTGGCGCCCCCTAGAACCTAAACCGTGGGGTGCAGCGTCATGATTTGAATAACTTTTAATGGCCATGGGGTGTAGATTGGCCTGAGCAAATGTGGTGCCGGTGGAACGAAAGCCTTCTGAGGAGTTAGCGAAATTCCAATGTGTGCGAATCTGCAAAAAATGCAAAATAACCCTTTAACCGTACATTTTACAGATACCTGGCCCTTGACTTTTTCGAAGATCTTATTGAAATACATGTGTATGTAAAATTTTGTGTCAATACGACAAAACATACAGGCGTAGCACTCAACAATGTGTATTTTCACCTTAGTGGACAAGAAAAAATGGACTTTTTTCTCCTGCCATGGGGGGGCGCTCTTTTGGCGAGTAAAAATTCCTTCACAAATGTGTCGATGGCTGGACATTGCATCATCCTAGAAAACTTGGAGGCCAGTGGGGACAAAAATAAAAAGTTATAAGACTTTTAAATATGTGGATTTTAGGGTTATATTTGGCGCCCCCTAGAACCTAAACCGTGGGGTGCAGCGTCATGATTTGAATAACTTTTAATGGCCATGGGGTGTAGATTGGCCTGAGCAAATGTGGAGCCGGTGGAACGAAAGCCTTCGGAGGAGTTAGCGAAATTCCAATGTGTGCGGATCGGCAAAAAATGCAGAATAACCCTTTAACCGTACATTTAACAGATACGCCCGCATTGACTTTTTCGTAGATCTTATTGAGATACATGTGTGTGTCAATTTTTGTGTCATTTTGCCAAAGCGTACAGGTGTTACACTCAACAATGTGTATTTTCACCTTAGGGGACAAGAAAAAATGGACTTTTTTCTCCTGCCATGGGGGGCGCTCTTTTGGGGAGTAAAAATTCCTTCACAAATGTGTTGATGGCTGGACATTGCATCATCCTAGAAAACTTGGAGGCCAGTGAGGGCAAAAATAAAAAGTTATAAGACTTTTAAATATGTGGATCTTAGGGTTATCTTTGGCGCCCCCTAGAACCTAAACCGTGGGGTGCAGCGTCATGATTTGAATAACTTTTAATGGCCATGGGGTGTAGATTGGCCTGAGCAAATGTGGTGCCGGTGGAACGAAAGCCTTCGGAGGAGTTAGCGAAATTCCAATGTGTGCGGATCGGCAAAAAATGCGAAATAACCCTTTAACCGTACATTTGACAGATACGCCCGCACTGACTTTTTTGTAGATCTTATTGAGATACATGTGTGTGTCAATTTTTGTGTCATTTTGACAAAGCGTACAGGCGTGACAGTCAATAGTGTGAATTTTCACCTTAGGGGGCGCTATGGAGCCATTTTGCATTTTCTTGTTTGGGCGACTTCGGAATATCAAATTTTTCACCAGGCCCGGTCGTCCTGCCAAATTTCATGAGTTTTCGCCAGTGGGAAGTGGGCCATTTTCCAGTTCAAAGGGGAGGAAAAATAACTAGGACCCCGTTGGGGCACTGGCGGGCCCGAGCCGTGTCGCGCCCCCCCAACGTGCTGCCTCCCCGTCCCATTTGTGTCCTCTGGCCATCGCCCTCTCTGGTAACGCCCATCACTGCAAAGACCCTTTTCCTTCATCGGCGTTTGCTGTTCTTCCTGCCAGTGCGTGTTGCTTTCACTTACACTTGCCACAGCCAGCCTCGTGAGTGCCTAGCCTATTGGATATCACTGTCACCTACACAGGACAGTCATTACCTTTCTATTAATACTTTGTGTTTTAATTTCACATTAATTTCCATATTGTATAAACGACTGGAAAAAACTTGAGCCCCTGCCCCTGTATAATCATGTGCATGTCTCTGTTCTAGCTCCAAGGTGAATCTTCACTGCTCATGTTCTCCTCAGAAGCACTCACCTCACTCCCCTCAGGTTACTGTACACATGCACCAACTGCCTGCTTCAGGTTTGGATGGAGCTTCATGGTTGTCTTTTGGAGAAATGAGCAGTCAAGTTGTGTTTGAAATTTGATTTTTTTCAGGGGCAAAAGGAGCCTCTGCATTCTTGTCAAATATGTAAATAGCATGTTTTTGCAGGTGCTAAAAACCAGACTCTGAGTGTGTGTGTGTGTGTGTGTGTGTGTGTGTGTGTGTGCGTGTGTGTGTCTGTGTGTGCGTTCAAGTCACATGACATATTTAACCGGATGTAGCTGCAAGACGGAGCCTCGTTGACTCTCCGTTTCAACTTATCTCAAAAGTGAGGACCTCAACCTATATACCAGTTTTTAAATTGTGTTGATAGGCCAAATAAAACCAGAGTTATGATAAATTATGTCCGCGATACTTTTTTTCTGCTTATTTTGATCACGTTCGGCGCTCGATCGCGCTGTATGAGACAGGAAAACATAGCATGCAGACATTAGCGACAGCTCTTACAGGCGGAAAAGGCTTGCCAAAAGAAAAAAAAAACACACCACAACATCTCTCCTATTGGTGGAAAACTTCACCACAACAACCAATCCAAAATTATATGGTGACTGATTGACAAGGGGCGGGCGCTTACGTTCTTCCTGCAACATGAGAAGGAGGGAGGGACTCTCAGCAGGGATGCAGTCTGGGACACGTAGTTGCAAACCTAGCGACTTTGTTGTTAGATTCAATGACTTTTCAGACCCCCTAACGACTTTTTTTAGAAAGAAAGGGACTTTTATCGACTTCTTCTGGAGTTTAGAGACTCTGACATGAAGCAGGCTTTCCTTACTGAGGAGTTAGCAACGCTGCTAAGGGTGCAGAGCCACACATGCGCTCAGAGCTCTGCATGGGAGACTGAAGCTGACAGAGCTGCAGCAGTTAGCAGGTTTCACCCTCAGAGACCACCAGGGGTTCATGTTGAGGCATTTTAATTTTTTTTTTTTGTGCCATAGACACTGTCAGCACAATCTGCAGTTACACTAACAAAAATGCTGCAAAAAACAAAGAATTATGGAAAAATTACACATGGACTGACATACAAGAGGATCTACACAAGTTTTTTACATCATGTTTTACATCATGCATCATTTACATCATGTTTTTTTGTAGTGGCATAAATAAAAAGTGACATTTGTGAGACTATACAGTGTTTTGTAAATAATTTTACAAAGAACGCCTGGGCCATTGCCTGCATTTTGATGTAAATAGAGGTAAATCACTATGTTCTTTGTTAAAAATTTGCATATGTTTTGAAGTTTACAATTTTTATTTGAAGTTTAAGTTTTAAAAACAGTTCATCACACATATTTGTGGTTTTCACAGTAAAAATGTTACTTTTTTCCACTCGGATTTTATGTTTTGTGTGTGAATTTGGGTCCATTGTGTAAATTCAGTATGTCAACATGATAAAATAACTGTAAATTCGCACAGGTGAGGTTGTGCTGAAAAAAATGATACCAGGCAAGGCACGTGATTGTCAAATTTTGTGTCAATATGACAAAGCGTATAGGCGTGAATCTCAACAATATGTATTTTCACCTTAGGGGACAAGAAAAAATGGACTTTTTTCTCCTGCCATGGGGGGGCGCTCTTTTGGGGAGTAAAAATTCCTTCACAAATTTGTTGATGGCTGGACATTGCATCATCCTAGAAAACTTGGAGGCCAGTGAGGACAAAAATAAAAAGTTATAAGACTTTTAAATATGTGGATTTTAGGGTTATCTTTGGCGCCCCCTAGAACCTAAACCGTGGGGTGCAGCGTCATGATTTGAATAACTTTTAATGGCCATGGGGTGTAGATTGGCCTGAGCAAATGTGGTGCCGGTGGAACGAAAGCCTTAGGAGGAGTTAGCGAAATTCCAATGTGTGCGGATCGGCAAAAAATGCGGAATAACCCTTTAACCGTACATTTGACAGATACGCGCGCATTGACTTTTTCGTAGATCTTATTGAGTTACATGTGTGTGTCAATTTTTGTGTCATTTTGACAAAGCGTATAGGCGTGACACTCAACAATGTGTATTTTCACCTTAGGGGACAAGAAAAAATGGACTTTTTTCTCCTGCCATGGGGGGGCGCTCTTTTGGGGAGTAAAAATTCCTTCACAAATGTGTTGATGGCTGGACATTGCATCATCCTAGAAAACTTGGAGGCCAGTGAGGACAAAAATAAAAAGTTATAAGACTTTTAAATATGTGGATTTTAGTGTTATCTTTGGCGCCCCCTAGAACCTAAACCTTAGGGTGCAGCGTCATGATTTTGATAACTTTTAATGGCCACGGGGTGTAGATTGGCCTGAGCAAATGTGGTGCCGGTGGAACGAAAGCCTTCGGAGGAGTTAGCGAAATTCCAATGTGTGCAGATCTGCAAAAAATGCGAAATAACCCTTTAACCGTAATTTTGACAGATACGGCCGCACTGACTTTTTTGTAGATCTTATTGAGATACATGTGTGTGTCAATTTTTGTGTCATTTTGACAAAGCGTACAGTCGTGACAGTGAATAGTGTGAATTTTCACCTTAGGGGGCGCTATGGAGCCATTTTGCATTTTATTGTTCTGGCGACTTCAGAATATCAAATTTTTCACCAGGCCCGGTCGTCCTGCCAAATTTCATGAGTTTTCGCCAGTGGGAAGTGGGCCATTTTCCAGTTCAAAGGGGAGGAAAAAGAAAAAAGAAAGAAAGAAACAAAGAAAAACCACTTGGGGAATAATAGGGCCTACGCCCGGCTGCTCTGCAGCTGGCTCGGGCCCTAACTAGGGCCCCGGTGGGGCACTGTCGGGCCCGAGCCGCGTTGCGCCGCCCCCAGCGCGACCGCCTCCCCCTCCCGATCGCGTCACACTCAAGGTCCAAAGATGGTGTGCGCACTTGTCTGTGGTCATTTCCCATTATAATGAATGGGAGGCGCAGTTTCTACCAAAACACTCGCTGCAGACAAACTACATGTCCTATTTGAAAAAAGTCTGGACCATGAGTGAGGGCACAAACACAGCTAGGATATATCCAAACGGCAAGTTGCTCCTTGTTACGGTGTTGCCGGGAGAGTGATGCGATTGAGCCATTGAGTGATGGGCAGGAAAAACTTGACTGTTTCTCCTGCCATGGGGGTTGGGGGATGGGGGGGGATGTGGATTCTTTTAAGAATGTGGATATTTGGGTCATCTTTGGCGCCCCCTAGAACGTAAACCGTGGGGTGCAGCGTCATGATTTTTACAAATTTGAATGACCATGGGGTGTAGATTGGCCTGAGCAAATTTGGTGTCAGTGGGACGAAAGCCTTAGGAGGAGTTAGCCACATTCCAATGTGTGCGAATCGGCAAAAAATGCAAAATAGCCCTTTAACCGTACATTTGACAGATACGCGCGCATTGACTTTTTTGTAGATCTTATTGAGATACATGTGATTGTCAAATTTTGTGTCAATATGATAAAGCGTACAGGCGTGACAGTCAATAGTGTGAATTTCCACCTTAGGGGACAAGAAAAAATTGACTTTTTTCTCCTGCCATGGGGGGGGCGCTCTTTTGGGGAGTAAAAATTCCTTCACAAATGTGTTGATGGCTGGACATTGCATCATCCTAGAAAACTTGGAGGCCAGTGAGGACAAAAATAAAAAGTTATAAGACTTTTAAATATGTGGATTTTAGGGTTATCTTTGGCGCCCCCTAGAACCTAAACCGTGGGGTGCAGCGTCATGATTTGAATAACTTTTAATGGCCATGGGGTGTAGATTGGCCTGAGCAAATGTGGTGCCGGTGGAACGAAAGCCTTCGGAGGAGTTAGCGAAATTCCAATGTGTGCGGATCGGCAAAAAATGCGGAATAACCCTTTAACCGTACATTTGACAGATACGCGCGCATTGACTTTTTCGTAGATCTTATTGAGATACATGTGT
Organism: Xyrichtys novacula; assembly: GCA_962446985.1. Lineage (NCBI taxonomy): Eukaryota > Metazoa > Chordata > Actinopteri > Labriformes > Labridae > Xyrichtys > Xyrichtys novacula. The sequence continues at coordinate 5,205,961 of OY660883.1, forward strand.
GTGTCAATTTTTGTGTCATTTTGCCAAAGCGTACAGGTGTTACACTCAACAATGTGTATTTTCACCTTAGGGGACAAGAAAAAATGGACTTTTTTCTCCTGCCATGGGGGGGCGCTCTTTTGGGGAGTAAAAATTCCTTCACAAATGTGTTGATGGCTGGACATTGCATCATCCTAGAAAACTTGGAGGCCAGTGAGGGCAAAAATAAAAAGTTATAAGACTTTTAAATATGTGGATCTTAGGGTTATCTTTGGCGCCCCCTAGAACCTAAACCGTGGGGTGCAGCGTCATGATTTGAATAACTTTTAATGGCCATGGGGTGTAGATTGGCCTGAGCAAATGTGGTGCCGGTGGAACGAAAGCCTTCGGAGGAGTTAGCGAAATTCCAATGTGTGCGGATCGGCAAAAAATGCGAAATAACCCTTTAACCGTACATTTGACAGATACGCCCGCACTGACTTTTTTGTAGATCTTATTGAGATACATGTGTGTGTCAATTTTTGTGTCATTTTGACAAAGCGTACAGGCGTGACAGTCAATAGTGTGAATTTTCACCTTAGGGGGCGCTATGGAGCCATTTTGCATTTTCTTGTTTGGGCGACTTCGGAATATCAAATTTTTCACCAGGCCCGGTCGTCCTGCCAAATTTCATGAGTTTTCGCCAGTGGGAAGTGGGCCATTTTCCAGTTCAAAGGGGAGGAAAAATAACTAGGGCCCCGTTGGGGCACTGGCGGGCCCGAGCCGTGTCGCGCCGCCCCCAGCGCGACCGCCTACCCCTCCCGATCGCGTCACACTCAAGGTCCAAAGATGGTGTGCGCACTTGTCTGTGGTCATTTACCATTATAATGAATGGGAGGCGCAGTTTCTACCAAAACGCTCGCTGCAGACAAACTCCATGTCCTTTTTGAAAAAAGTCTGGACCATGAGTGAGGGCACAAACACAGCTAGTATATATCCAAATGGCAAGTTGCTCCTCCTTTCCGTTTTGCCGAGAGAGCGATGAGTTTGAGCCATTGAGCGATGGGCAGGAAAAACTTGACTTTTTCTCCTGCCATGGGGGGGCGCTCTTTTGGGGAGAAAAAATTCCTTCACAAATGTGTTGATGGCTGGACATTGCATCATCCTAGAGAACTTGGAGGCCAGTGAGGACAAAAATAAAAAGTTATAAGACTTTTAAAAATGTGGATATTTGGGTCCTCTTTGGCGCCCCCTAGAACGTAAACCGTGGGGTGCAGCGTCATGATTTGTACAACTTTGAATGGCCATGGGGTGTAGATTGACCTGAGCAAATTTGAAGCCGATGGGACAAAAGCTTTAGGAGGAGTTAGTGAAATTCCAATGTGTGCGAATCGGCAAAAAATGCGAAATAGCCCTTTAACCGTACATTGAACAGATACGCTCGCATTGACTTTTTCGTAGATCGTATTGAGATACATGTGTATGTCAATTTTTGTGTCATTTTGACAAAGCATACAGGCGTGACAGTCAACAATGTGTATTTTCGCCTTAGGAGACAAGAAAAAATTGACTTTTTTCTCCTGCCATTGGGGGGCGCTCATTTGGGGAGTAAAAATTCCTTCACAAATGTGTTGATGGCTGGACATTGCATCATCCTAGAGAACTTGGAGGCCAGTGAGGACAAAAATAAAAAGTTATAAGACTTTTAAGACTGTGGATTTTTGGGTTATCTTTGGCGCCCCCTAGAACGTAAACCGTGGGGTGCAGCGTCATGATTTGTACAACTTTTAATGGCCATGGGGTGTAGATTGGCCTGAGCAAATGTGGTGCCGTTGGAACGAAAGCCTTCGGAGGAGTTAGCGAAATTCCAATGTGTGCGGATCGGCAAAAAATGCGAAATAACCCTTTAACCGTACATTTGACAGATACGCCCGCACTGACTTTTTTGTAGATCTTATTGAGATACATGTGTGTGTCAATTTTTGTGTCAATATGACAAAGCGTAAAGGCGTGACAGTCAATAGTGTGAATTTTCACCTTAGGGGGCGCTATGGAGCCATTTTGCATTTTATTGTTTGGGCGACTTCAGAATATCGAATTTTTCACCAGGCCCGGTCGTCCTGCCAAATTTCATGAGTTTTCGCCAGTGGGAAGTGGGCCATTTTCCAGTTTAAAGCGGAGGAAAAATAATAATAATAATAATAATAACAAAAGAAGAATCCATCAGGAACAAGAGGGCTCTCGCAGCTGCTTAGCAGCTACGCTCGGGCCCTAACTAGGACCCCGTTGGGGCACTGGCGGGCCCGAGCCGTGTCGCCCCCCCCCAACGTGCTGCCTCCCCGTCCCATTTGTGTCCTCTGGCCATCGCCCTCTCTGGTAACGCCCATCACTGCAAAGACCCTTTTCCTTCATCGGCGTTTGCTGTTCTTCCTGCCAGTGCGTGTTGCTTTCACTTACACTTGCCACAGCCAGCCTCGTGAGTGCCTAGCCTATTCGATATCACTGTCACCTACACAGGACAGTCATTACCTTTCTATTAATACTTTGTGTTTTAATTTCACATTAATTTCCATATTGTATAAACGACTGGAAAAAACTTGAGCCCCTGCCCCTGTATAATCATGTGCATGTCTCTGTTCTAGCTCCAAGGTGAATCTTCACTGCTCATGTTCTCCTCAGAAGCACTCACCTCACTCCCCTCAGGTTACTGTACACATGCACCAACTGCCTGCTTCAGGTTTGGATGGAGCTTCATGGTTGTCTTTTGGAGAAATGACCAGTCAAGTTGTGTTTGAAATTTGATTTTTTTCAGGGGCAAAAGGAGCCTCTGCATTCTTGTCAAATATGTAAATGGCATGTTTTTGCAGGTGCTAAAAACCAGACTCTGAGTGTGTGTGTGTGTGTGTGTGTGTGTGTGTGTGTGTGTGTGCGTGTGTGTGTGTCTGTGTGTGCGTTCAAGTCACATGACATATTTAACCGGATGTAGCTGCAAGACGGAGCCTCGTTGACTCTCCGTTTCAACTTATCTCAAAAGTGAGGACCTCAACCTATATACCAGTTTTTAAATTGTGTTGATAGGCCAAATAAAACCAGAGTTATGATAAATTATGTCCGCGATACTTTTTTCTGCTTATTTTGATCACATTCGGCGCTCGATCGCGCTGTATGAGACAGGAAAACATAGCATGCAGACATTAGCGACAGGTCTTACAGGCGGAAAAGGCTTGCCAAAAGAAAAAAAAAACACACCACAACATCTCTCCTATTGGTGGAAAACTTCACCACAACAACCAATCCAAAATTATATGGTGACTGATTGACAAGGGGCGGGCGCTTACGTTCTTCCTGCAACATGAGAAGCGAGGGAGGGACTCTCAGCAGGGATGCAGTCTGGGACACGTAGTTGCAAACCTAGCGACTTTGTTGTTAGATTCAATGACTTTTCAGACCCCCTAACGACTTTTTTTTAGAAAGAAAGGGACTTTTATCGACTTCTTCTGGAGTTTAGAGACTCTGACATGAAGCAGGCTTTCCTTACTGAGGAGTTAGCAACGCTGCTAAGGGTGCAGAGCCACACATGCGCTCAGAGCTCTGCATGGGAGACTGAAGCTGACAGAGCTGCAGCAGTTAGCAGGTTTCACCCTCAGAGACCACCAGGGGTTCATGTTGAGGCATTTTAATTTTTTTTTTTTTTGTGCCATAGACACTGTCAGCACAATCTGCAGTTACACTAACAAAAATGCTGCAAAAAACAAAGAATTATGGAAAAATTACACATGGACTGACATAGAGGAGGATCTACACAAGTTTTTTACATCATGTTTTACATCATGCATCATTTACATCATGTTTTTTTGTAGTGGCATAAATAAAAAGTGACATTTGTGAGACTATACAGTGTTTTGTAAATAATTTTACAAAGAACGCCTGGGCCATTGCCTGCATTTTGATGTAAATAGAGGTAAATCACTATGTTCTTTGTTAAAAATTTGCATATGTTTTGAAGTTTACAATTTTTATTTGAAGTTTAAGTTTTAAAAACAGTTCATCACACATATTTGTGGTTTTCACAGTAAAAATGTTACTTTTTTCCACTCGGATTTTATGTTTTGTGTGTGAATTTGGGTCCATTGTGTAAATTCAGTATGTCAACATGATAAAATAACTGTAAATTCGCACAGGTGAGGTTGTGCTGAAAAAAATGATACCAGGCAAGGCACGTGATTGTCAAATTTTGTGTCAATATGACAAAGCATATAGGCGTGAATCTCAACAATATGTATTTTCACCTTAGGGGACAAGAAAAAATGGACTTTTTTCTCCTGCCATGGGGGGTGCTCTTTTGGGGAGTAAAAATTCCTTCACAAATGTGTTGATGGCTGGACATTGCATCATCCTAGAAAACTTGGAGGCCAGTGAGGACAAAAATAAAAAGTTATAAGACTTTTAAATATGTGGATTTTAGGGTTATCTTTGGCGCCCCCTAGAACCTAAACCGTGGGGTGCAGCGTCATGATTTGAATAACTTTTAATGGCCATGGGGTGTAGATTGGCCTGAGCAAATGTGGTGCCGGTGGAACGAAAGCCTTAGGAGGAGTTAGCCACATTCCAATGTGTGCGGATCGGCAAAAAATGCGGAATAACCCTTTAACTGTACATTTGACAGATATGCACGCATTGACTTTTTCGTAGATCTTATTGAGATACATGTGTGTGTCAATTTTTGTGTCATTTTGACAAAGCGTATAGACGTGACACTCAACAATGTGTATTTTCACCTTAGGGGACAAGAAAAAATGGACTTTTTTCTCCTGCCATGGGGGGGCGCTCTTTTGGGGAGTAAAAATTCCTTCACAAATGTGTTGATGGCTGGACATTGCATCATCCTAGAAAACTTGGAGGCCAGTGAGGACAAAAATAAAAAGTTATAAGACTTTTAAATATGTGGATTTTAGTGTTATCTTTGGCGCCCCCTAGAACCTAAACCGTGGGGTGCAGCGTCATGATTTTGATAACTTTTAATGGCCACGGGGTGTAGATTGGCCTGAGCAAATGTGGTGCCGGTGGAACGAGAGCCTTCGGAGGAGTTAGCGAAATTCCAATGTGTGCGGATCGGCAAAAAATGCGGAATAACCCTTTAACCGTAATTTTGACAGATAGGGCCGCACTGACTTTTTTGTAGATCTTATTGAGATACATATGTGTGTCAATTTTTGTGTCAATATGACAAAGCGTACAGGCGTGACAATCAATAGTGTGAATTTCCACCTTAGGGGGCGCTATGGAGCCATTTTGCATTTTATTGTTTGGGCGACTTCAGAATATCAAATTTTTCACCAGGCCCGGTCGTCCTGCCAAATTTCATGAGTTTTCGCCAGTGGGAAGTGGGCCATTTTCCAGTTCAAAGGGGAGGAAAAAGAAGAAAGAAAGAAAGAAAGAAAGAAAGAAACAAAGAAAAACCACTTGGGGAATAATAGGGCTCTCGCAGCTGCTTAGCAGCTACGCTCGGGCCCTAATAATAACAAAAGAAGGAAACTACAGGAACAAGAGGGCTCTCGCAGCTGCTTAGCAGCTACGCTCGGGCCCTAAGAAAGAAACAAAGACTAGGGCCCCGTTGGGGCACTGGCGGGCCCGAGCCGTGTCGCCCCCCCCCCCCCAACGCGCTGCCTCCCCGTCCCATTCGCGTCCTCTGGCCATCGCCCTCTCTGGTAACGCCCATCACTGCAAAGACCCTTTTCCTTCATCGGCGTTTGCTGTTCTTCCTGCCAGTGCGTGTTGCTTTCACTTACACTTGCCACAGCCAGCCTCGTGAGTGCCTAGCCTATTGGATATCACTGTCACCTACACAGGACAGTCATACTTTTAATTTCACATTAATTTCCATATTGTATAAACGACTGGAAAAAACTTGAGCCCCTGCCCCTGTATTATCATGTGCACGTCCCTGTTCTAGCTCCAAGGTGAATCTTCACTGCTCATGTTCTCCTCAGAAGCAGTCACCTCACTCCCCTCAGGTTACTGTACACATGCACCAACTGCCTGCTTCAGGTTTGGATGGAGCTTCATGGTTGTCTTTTGGAGAAATGAGCAGTCAAGTTGTGTTTGAAATTTGATTTTTTTCAGGGGCAAAAGGAAGCCTCTGCATTCTTGTCAAATATGTAAATAGCATGTTTTTGCAGGTGCTAAAAAACAGACTCTGAGTGTGTGTGTGTGTGTGTGCGTGTGTGTGTGTGTGTGTCTGTGTGTGTGTGTGTGTGTGTGTATCCTGCAGTACTCTGAGAAGAATAATAAGCATATTTCTGAGGTGAATTTTGAAGATTCATCTGAGAGTTAGGTTTGATTCGATTCGATTGACGCTCCCCAGCGTTCAAGTCACATGACATATTTAACCGGATGTAGCTGCAAGACGGAGCCTCGTTGACTCTCCGTTTCAACTTATCTCAAAAGTGAGGACCTCAACCTATATACCAGTTTTTAAATTGTGTTGATAGGCCAAATAAAACCAGAGTTATGATAAATTATGTCCGCGATACTTTTTTTCTGCTTATTTTGATCACGTTCGGCGCTCGATCGCGCTGTATGAGACAGGAAAACATAGCATGCACACATTAGCGACAGGTCTTACAGGCGGAAAAGGCTTGCCAAAAGAAAAAAAAAAACACACCACAACATCTCTCCTATTGGTGGAAAACTTCACCACAACAACCAATCCAAAATTATATGGTGACTGATTGACAAGGGGCGGGCGCTTACGTTCTTCCTGCAACATGAGAAGGGAGGGAGGGACTCTCAGCAGGGATGCAGTCTGGGACACGTAGTTGCAAACCTAGCGACTTTGTTGTTAGATTCAATTACTTTTCAGACCCCCTAACGACTTTTTTTTAGAAAGAAAGGGACTTTTATCGACTTCTTCTGGAGTTTAGAGACTCTGACATGAAGCAGGCTTTCCTTACTGAGGAGTTAGCAACGCTGCTAAGGGTGCAGAGCCACACATGCGCTCCGAGCTCTGCATGGGAGACTGAAGCTGACAGAGCTGCAGCAGTTAGCAGGTTTCACCCTCAGAGACCACCAGGGGTTCATGTTGAGGCATTTTCAGTTTTTTTTTTTTTTTTTGCCATAGACACTGTCAGCACAATCTGCAGTTACACTAACAAAAATGCTGCAAAAAACAAAGAATTATGGAAAAATTACACATGGACTAACATAGAGGAGGATCTACACAAGTTTTTTACATCATGTTTTACATCATGCATCATTTACATCATGTTTTTTTGTAGTGGCATAAATAAAAAGTGACATTTGTGAGACTATACAGTGTTTTGTAAATAATTTTACAAAGAACACCTGGGCCATTGCCTGCATTTTGATGTCAATAGAGGTAAATTACTATGTTCTTTGTTAAAAATTTGCATATGTTTTGAAGTTTACAATTTTTATTTGAAGTTTAAGTTTTAAAAACAGTTCATCACACATATTTGTGGTTTTCACAGTAAAAACGTTACTTTTTTCCACTCGGATTTTATGTTTTGTGTGTGAATTTGGGTCCAATGTGTAAATATAGTATGTCAAAATGATAAAATAACTGTAAATTGACACAGGTGAGGTTGTGCTGAAAAAAATGATACCAGGCAAGGCAAGGTAAAAATTTTGTAAGAGGAAATATAAAGGTAAAATCTAAAGTAGTCAAAAACGGCCAATAGTGACTCACAGACTCCACAGACAAGTCCCTTTGGCGCCACTCAGTGGGCAAAACTACTTTGTCTACTGTAATGTATATTTGGGTCATCTTTGGCGCCCCCTAAAACGTAAACCGTGGGGTGCAGCGTCATGATTTTTACAACTTTGAATGGCCATGGAGTGTAGATTGGCCTGAGCAAATTTGGTGTCAGTGGGACGAAAGCCTTAGGAGGAGTTAGCGAAATTCCAATGTGTGCGAATCGGCAAAAAATGCAAAATAGCCCTTTTACCGTACATTATACAGATACGCGCTCTTTGACTTTTTTGTAGATCTTATTGAGATACATGTGTGTGTCAATTTTTGTGTCATTTTGACAAAGCGTACAGGCGTGACACTCAACAATGTGTATTTTCACCTTAGGGGACAAGAAAAAAATGGACTTTTTTCTCCTGCCATGGGGGGGCGCTCTTTTGGGGAGTAAAAATTCCTTCACAAATGTGTTGATGGCTGGACATTGCATCATCCTAGAAAACTTGGAGGCCAGTGAGGACAAAAATAAAAAGTTATAAGACTTTTAAAAATGTGGATTTTTGGGTTATCTTTGGCGCCCCCTAGAACGTAAACCGTGGGGTGCAGCGTCATGATTTGAATAACTTTTAATGGCCATGGGGTGTAATTTGGCCTGAGCAAATGTGGTGCCGGTGGAACGAAAGCCTTCGGAGGAGTTAGCGAAATTCCAATGTGTGCGAATCGGCAAAAAATTCGGAATAACCCTTTAACCGTACATTAGACAGATACGCGCGCATGGACTTTTTTGTAGATCTTATTGAGATACATGTGTGTGTCAATTTTTGTGTCATTTTGACAAAGCGTACAGGCGTGACACTCAACAATGTGTATTTTCACCTTAGGGGACAAGAAAAAAATGGACTTTTTTCTCCTGCCATGGGGGGGCGCTCTTTTGGGGAGTAAAAATTCCTTCACAAATGTGTTGATGGCTGGACATTGCATCATCCTAGAAAACTTGGAGGCCAGTGAGGACAAAAATAAAAAGTTATAAGACTTTTAAAAATGTGGATTTTTGGGTTATCTTTGGCGCCCCCTAGAACGTAAACCGTGGGGTGCAGCGTCATGATTTGAATAACTTTTAATGGCCATGGGGTGTAATTTGGCCTGAGCAAATGTGGTGCCGGTGGAACGAAAGCCTTCGGAGGAGTTAGCGAAATTCCAATGTGTGCGAATCGGCAAAAAATTCGGAATAACCCTTTAACCATACATTAGACAGATACGCGCGCACGGACTTTTTTGTAGATCTTATTGAGATACATGTGTGTGTCAATTTTTGTGTCATTTTGACAAAGCGTACAGGCGTGACACTCAACAATGTGTATTTTCACCTTAGGGGACAAGAAAAAAATGGACTTTTTTCTCCTGCCATGGGGGGGCGCTCTTTTGGGGAGTAAAAATTCCTTCACAAATGTGTTGATGGCTGGACATTGCATCATCCTAGAAAACTTGGAGGCCAGTGAGGGGAAAAATAAAAAGTTATAAGACTTTTAAAAATGTGGATTTTAGGGTTATCTTTGGCGCCCCCTAGAACCTAAACCGTGGGGTGCAGCGTCATGATTTGAATAACTTTTAATGGCCATGGGGTGTAGATTGGCCTGAGCAAATGTGGTGCCGGTGGAACGAAAGCCTTCGGAGGAGTTAGCGAAATTCCAATGTGTGCGGATCGGCAAAAAATGCGAAATAACCCTTTAACCGTACATTTGACAGATACGCCCGCACTGACTTTTTTGTAGATCTTATTGAGATACATGTGTGTGTCAATTTTTGTGTCATTTTGACAAAGCGTACAGGCGTGACAGTCAATAGTGTGAATTTTCACCTTAGGGGGCGCTATGGAGCCATTTTGCATTTTCTTGTTTGGGCGACTTCGGAATATCAAATTTTTCACCAGGCCCGGTCGTCCTGCCAAATTTCCTGAGTTTTCGCCAGTGGGAAGTGGGCCATTTTCCAGTTCAAAGGGGAGGAAAAAGAAGAAAGAAAGAAACAAAGAAAAACCCCTACAGGAATAACAGGGCCTACGCCCGGCTGCTCTGCAGCTGGCTCGGGCCCTAATAACAAAAGAAGGAAACATGCAGGAACAAGAGGGCTCTCGCAGCTGCTTAGCAGCTACGCTCGGGCCCTAATAATAACAAAAGAAGGAAACATGCAGGAACAAGAGGGCTCTCGCAGCTGCTTAGCAGCTACGCTCGGGCCCTAAAGAAGGAAACATGCAGGAACAAGAGGGCTCTCGCAGCTGCTTAGCAGCTACGCTCGGGCCCTAATAACTAGGGCCCCGGTGGGGCACTGTCGGGCCCGAGCCGCGTCGCGCCGCCCCCAGCGCGACCGCCTCCCCCTCACGATCGCATCACACTCAAGGTCCAAAGATGGTGTGCGCACTTGTCTGTGGTCATTTCCCATTATAATGAATGGGAGGTGCAGTTTCTACCAAAACGGTCGCTGCAGACAAACTACATGTCCTATTTGAAAAAAGTCTGGACCATGAGTGAGGGCACAAACACAGCTAGGATATATCCAAATGGCAAGTTGCTCCTCCTTACGGTGTTGCCAGGAGAGCGATGCGATTGAGCCATTGAGCGATGGGCAGGGTTAACTGGACTTTTTCTCCTGCCTTGGGGGGGGGGGGGTGGATTCTTTTAAGAATGTGGATATTTGGGTCATCTTTGGCGCCCCCTAGAACGTAAACCATGGGGTGCAGCGGCATGATTTTTACAACTTTGAATGGCCATGGGATGTAGATCGGCTTGAGCAAATTTGGTGTTGGTGGGAAGAAAGCCTTAGGAGGAGTTAGCCACATTCCAATGTGTGCGAATCGGCAAAAAATGCGAAATAGCCCTTTAACCGTACGTTTTACAGATACGTGCCCATTGACTTTTTCGTAGATCTTATTGAGATACACGTGTGTGTCAAATTTTGTGTCATTTTGACAAAGCGTATAGGCGTGACAGTCAACAATGTGTTTTTTCACCTTAGGGGACAAGAAAAAATGGACTTTTTTCTCCTGCCATGGGGGGGCGCTCTTTTCGGGAGTAAAAATTCCTTCACAAATGTGTTGATGGCTGGACATTGCATCATCCTAGAAAACTTGGAGGCCAGTGAGGACAAAAATAAAAAGTTATAAGACTATTAAGAATGTGGATTTTTGGGTTATCTTTGGCGCCCCCTAGAACCTAAACCGTGGAGTGCAGCGTCATGATTTGTACAACTTTTAATGGCCATGGGGTGTAGATTGGCCTGAGCAAATTTGGTGGCGGTGGAACTAAAGCCTTCGGAGGAGTTAGCGAAATTCCAATGTGTGCGGATCGGGAAAAAATGCGAAATAACCCTTTAACCGTACATTTTACAGATACGTGCCCATTGACTTTTTCGTAGATCTTATTGAGATACACGTGATTGTCAAATTTTGGGTCAATATGACAAAGCGTATAGGTGTGACACTCAACAATGTGTATTTTCACCTTAGGGGACAAGAAAAAATGGACTTTTTTCTCCTGCCATGTGGGGGCGCTCTTTTGGGGAGTAAAAATTCCTTCACAAATGTGTTGATGGCTGGACATAGCATCATCCTAGAAAACTTGGAGGCCAGTGAGGACAAAAATAAAAAGTTATAAGACTTTTAAGAATGTGGATTTTTGGGTTATTTTTGGCGCCCCCTAGAACATAAACCGTGGGGTGCAGCGTCATGATTTGTACAACTTTTAATGGCCATGGGGTGTAGATTGGCCTGAGCAAATTTGGTGCCGGTGGAACGAAAGCCTTCGGAGGAGTTAGCGAAATTCCAATGTGTGCGGATCGGCAAAAAATGCGAAATAGCCCTTTAACCGTACATTTGACAGATACGCCCGCACTGACTTTTTTGTAGATCTTATTGAGATACACATGTGTGTCAAATTTTGTGTCATTTTGACAAAGCGTACAGGCGTCAGGTGAGTTTTCACCATAGGGGGCGCTATGGAGCCATTTTTCATTTTTTTGTTTGGGCGACTTCAGAATATCAAATTTTTCACCAGGCCCGGTCGTCCTGCCAAATTTCCTGAGTTTTCGCCAGTGGGAAGTGGGCCATTTTCCAGTTTAAAGCGGAGGAAAAATAACGAAAGAAGAATCCATCAGGAACAAGAGGGCTCTCGCAGCTGCTTAGCAGCTACGCTCGGGCCCTAACTAGGACCCCGTTGGGGCACTGGCGGGCCCGAGCCGTGTCGCGTCTCCCCCCCCCCCAACGTGCTGCCTCCCCGTCCCATTTGTGTCCTCTGGCCATCGCCCTCTCTGTTAACGCCCATCACTGCAAAGACCCTTTTCCTTCATCGGCGTTTGCTGTTCTTCCTGCCAGTGCGTGTTGCTTTCACTTACACTTGCCACAGCCAGCCTCGTGAGTGCTTAGCCTATTGGATATCACTGTCACCTACACAGGACAGTCATTACCTTTCTATTAATACTTTGTGTTTTAATTTCACATTAATTTCCATATTGTATAAACGACTGGAAAAAACTTGAGCCCCTGCCCCTGTATAATCATGTGCATGTCTCTGTTCTAGCTCCAAGGTGAATCTTCACTGCTCATGTTCTCCTCAGAAGCACTCACCTCACTCCCCTCAGGTTACTGTACACATGCACCAACTGCCTGCTTCAGGTTTGGATGGAGCTTCATGGTTGTCTTTTGGAGAAATGACCAGTCAAGTTGTGTTTGAAATTTGATTTTTTTCAGGGGCAAAAGGAGCCTCTGCATTCTTGTCAAATATGTAAATAGCATGTTTTTGCAGGTGCTAAAAACCAGACTCTGAGTGTGTGTGTGTGTGTGTGTGTGCGTGTGTGTGTGTCTGTGTGTGCGTTCAAGTCACATGACATATTTAACCGGATGTAGCTGCAAGACGGAGCCTCGTTGACTCTCCGTTTCAACTTATCTCAAAAGTGAGGACCTCAACCTATATACCAGTTTTTAAATTGTGTTGATAGGCCAAATAAAACCAGAGTTATGATAAATTATGTCCGCGATACTTTTTTTCTGCTTATTTTGATCACGTTCGGCGCTCGATCGCGCTGTATGAGACAGGAAAACATAGCATGCAGACATTAGCGACAGGTCTTACAGGCGGAAAAGGCTTGCCAAAAGAAAAAAAAACACACCACAACATCTCTCCTATTGGTGGAAAACTTCACCACAACAACCAATCCAAAATTATATGGTGACTGATTGACAAGGGGCGGGCGCTTACGTTCTTCCTGCAACATGAGAAGGGAGGGAGGGACTCTCAGCAGGGATGCAGTCTGGGACACGTAGTTGCAAACCTAGCGACTTTGTTGTTAGATTCAATGACTTTTCAGACCCCCTAACGACTTTTTTTTAGAAAGAAAGGGACTTTTATCGACTTCTTCTGGAGTTTAGAGACTCTGACATGAAGCAGGCTTTCCTTACTGAGGAGTTAGCAACGCTGCTAAGGGTGCAGAGCCACACATGCGCTCAGAGCTCTGCATGGGAGACTGAAGCTGACAGAGCTGCAGCAGTTAGCAGGTTTCACCCTCAGAGACCACCAGGGGTTCATGTTGAGGCATTTTAATTTTTTTTTTTTTTTGTGCCATAGACACTGTCAGCACAATCTGCAGTTACACTAACAAAAATGCTGCAAAAAACAAAGAATTATGGAAAAATTACACATGGACTGACATAGAGGAGGATCTACACAAGTTTTTTACATCATGTTTTACATCATGCATCATTTACATCATGTTTTTTTGTAGTGGCATAAATAAAAAGTGACATTTGTGAGACTATACAGTGTTTTGTAAATAATTTTACAAAGAACGCCTGGGCCATTGCCTGCATTTTGATGTAAATAGAGGTAAATTACTATGTTCTTTGTTAAAAATTTGCATATGTTTTGAAGTTTACAATTTTTATTTGAAGTTTAAGTTTTAAAAACAGTTCATCACACATATTTGTGGTTTAATTTCACATTAATTTCCATATTGTATAAATGACTGGAAAAAACTTGAGCCCCTGCCCCTGTATAATCATGTGCACGTCCCTGTTCTAGCTCCAAGGTGAATCTTCACTGCTCATGTTCTCCTCAGAAATAGTCACCTCACTCCCCTCAGGTTACTGTACACATGCACCAACTATCTGCTTCAGGTTTGAAATGGAGCTTCATGGTTGTCTTTTGGAGAAATGAACAGTCAAGTTGTGTTTGAAATTTGATTTTTTTCAGGGGCAAAAGGAAGCCTCTGCATTCTTGTCAAATATGTAAACAGCATGTTTTTGCAGGTGCTAAAAAACAGACTCTGAGTGTGTGTGTGTGTGTGTGTGTGTGTGTGTGTGTGTGTGTGTGTGTGTGTGTGTGTGTGTGTGTGTATGTTGGCGTGTGTGTATATGTGTGTGTATCCTGCAGTACTCTGTACTCCTGCAGTGGCCAAAAAGACTTTTAAGAATGTGGATTTTTGGGTCATCTTTGGCGCCCCCTAGAACTGCAGTACTCTGTACTCCTGCAGTGGCCAAAATGACTTTTAAGAATGTGGATTTTTGGGTCATCTTTGGCGCCCCCTAGAACGTAAACCGTGGGGTGCAGCGTCATGATTTTTACAACTTTGAATGGGCATGGGGTGTAGATTGCCCTGAGCAAATTTGGTATCGGTGGGACGAAAGCCTTAGGAGGAGATAGCCACATTCCAATGTGTGCGAATCGGCAAAAAATGCAAAATAGCCCTTTAACCGTACATTATACAGATACGCGCTCTTTGACTTTTTCGTAGATCTTATTGAGATACATGTGTGTGTCAATTTTTGTGTCAATATGACAAAGCGTTCAGGCGTGACACTCAACAATGTGTATTTTCATGTAAGGGGACAAGAAAAAATTGACTTTTTTCTCCTACCATGGGGGGGCGCTCTTTTGGGGAGTAAAAATTCCTTCACAAATGTGTTGATGGCTGGACATTGCATCATCCTAGAAAACTTGGAGGCCAGTGAGGACAAAAATAAAAAGTTATAAGACTTTTAAAAATGTGGATTTTTGGGTTATCTTTGGCGCCCCCTAGAACGTAAACCGTGGGGTGCAGCGTCATGATTTGAATAACTTTTAATGGCCATGGGGTGTAGATTGGCCTGAGCAAATGTGGTGCCGGTGGAACGAAAGCCTTCGGAGGAGTTAGCGAAATTCCAACGTGTGCGAATCGGCAAAAAATGCGGAATAACCCTTTAACCGTACATTTGACAGATACGCGCGCATTGACTTTTTTGTAGATCTTATTGAGATACATGTGTGTGTCAATTTTTGTGTCATTTTGACAAAGCGTACAGGCGTGACACTCAACAATGTGTATTTTCACCTTAGGGGACAAGAAAAAATGGACTTTTTTCTCCTGCCATGGGGGGGCGCTCTTTTGGGGAGTAAAAATTCCTTCACAAATGTGTTGATGGCTGGACATTGCATCATCCTAGAAAACTTGGAGGCCAGTGAGGGCAAAAATAAAAAGTTATAAGACTTTTAAATATGTGGATTTTAGGGTTATCTTTGGCGCCCCCTAGAACCTAAACCGTGGGGTGCAGCGTCATGATTTGAATAACTTTTAATGGCCATGGGGTGTAGATTGGCCTGAGCAAATGTGGTGCCGGTGGAACGAAAGCCTTCGGAGGAGTTAGCGAAATTCCAATGTGTGCGGATCGGCAAAAAATGCGAAATAACCCTTTAACCGTAAATTTGACAGATACGCCCGCACTGACTTTTTTGTAGATCTTATTGAGATACATGTGTGTGTCAATTTTTGTGTCATTTTGACAAAGCGTACAGGCGTGACAGTCAATAGTGTGAATTTTCACCTTAGGGGGCGCTATGGAGCCATTTTGCATTTTCTTGTTTGGGCGACTTCGGAATATCAAATTTTTCACCAGGCCCGGTCGTCCCGCCAAATTTCATGAGTTTTCGCCAGTGGGAAGTGGGCCATTTTCCAGTTCAAAGGGGAGGAAAAAGAAAAAAGAAACAAAGAAAAACCACTTGGGGAATAATAGGGCTCTCGCAGCTGCTTAGCAGCTACGCTCGGGCCCTAACTAGGGCCCCGGTGGGGCACTGTCGGGCCCGAGCCGCGTTGCGCCGCCCCCAGCGCGACCGCCTCCCCCTCCTGATCGCGTCACACTCAAGGTCCAAAGATGGTGTGCGCACTTGTCTGTGGTCATTTCCCATTATAATGAATGGGAGGCGCAGTTTCTACCAAAACACTCGCTGCAGACAAACTACATGTCCTATTTGAAAAAAGTCTGGACCATGAGTGAGGGCACAAACACATCAAGGATATATCCAAACGGCAAGTTGCTCCTCGTTACGGTGTTGCCGGGAGAGTGATGCGATTGAGCCATTGAGTGATGGGCAGGAAAAACTTGACTGTTTCTCCTGCCATGGGGGTTGGGGGATGGGGGGGGGGGGATGTGGATTCTTTTAAGAATGTGGATATTTGGGTCATCTTTGGCGCCCCCTAGAACGTAAACCGTGGGGTGCAGCGTCATGATTTTTACAACTTTGAATGGCCATGGGGTGTAGATTGGCCTGAGCAAATTTGGTGTCAGTGGGACGAAAGCCTTAGGAGGAGTTAGCCACATTCCAATGTGTGCGAATCGGCAAAAAATGCAAAATAGCCCTTTAACCGTACATTTTACAGATACGCGCGCATTGACTTTTTCGTAGATCTTATTGAGATACATGTGATTGTCAAATTTTGTGTCAATATGACAAAGCGTACAGGTATGACAGTCAACAATGTGTTTTTTCATCTTATGGGACAAGAAAAAATGGACTTTTTTCTCCTGCTATGGGGGGGCGCTCTTTTGGGGATTAAAAATTCCTTCACAAATGTGTTGATGGCTGGACATTGCATCATCCTAGAAAACTTGGAGGCCAGTGAGGGCAAAAATAAAAAGTTATAAGACTTTGAAATATGTGGATTTTAGGGTTATCTTTGGCGCCCCCTAGAACCTAAACCGTGGGGTGCAGCGTCATGATTTGAATAACTTTTAATGGCCATGGGGTGTAGATTGGCCTGAGCAAATGTGGTGCCGGTGGAACGCCAGCCTTAGGAGGAGTTAGCGAAATTCCAATGTGTGCGGATCAGCAAAAAATGCGGAATAACCCTTTAACCGTACATTTGACAGATACGCGCGCATTGACTTTTTCGTAGATCTTATTGAGATACATGTGTGTGTCAAATTTTGTGTCAATATGACAAAGCGTACAGGCGTGACACTCAACAATGTGTATTTTCACCTTAGGGGACAAGAAAAAATGGACTTTTTTCTCCTGCCATGGGGGGGCGCTCTTTTGGGGATTAAAAATTCCTTCACAAATGTGTTGATGGCTGGACATTGCATCATCCTAGAAAACTTGGAGGCCAGTGAGGGCAAAAATAAAAAGTTATAAGACTTTTAAATATGTGGATTTTAGGGTTATCTTTGGCGCCCCCTAGAACCTAAACCGTGGGGTGCAGCGTCATGATTTGAATAACTTTTAATGGCCATGGGGTGTAGATTGGCCTGAGCAAATGTGGTGCCGGTGGAACGAAAGCCTTCGGAGGAGTTAGCGAAATTCCAATGTGTGCGGATCGGCAAAAAATGCGGAATAACCCTTTAACCGTACATTTGACAGATACGCCCGCACTGACTTTTTTGTAGATCTTATTGAGATACATGTGTGTGTCAATTTTTGTGTCAATATGACAAAGCGTAAAGGCGTGACAGTCAATAGTGTGAATTTTCACCTTAGGGGGCGCTATGGAGCCATTTTGCATTTTCTTGTTTGGGCGACTTCGGAATATCAAATTTTTCACCAGGCCCGGTCGTCCTGCCAAATTTCATGAGTTTTCGCCAGTGGGAAGTGGGCCATTTTCCAGTTCAAAGGGGAGGAAAAAGAAGAAAGAAAGAAACAAAGACTAGGGCCCCGTTGGGGCACTGGCGGGCCCGAGCCGTGCCCCCCCCCCCCCCCCCCAACGCGCTGCCTCCCCGTCCCATTCGCGTCCTCTGGCCATCGCCCTCTCTGGTAACGCCCATCACTGCAAAGACCCTTTTCCTTCATCGGCGTTTGCTGTTCTTCCTGCCAGTGCGTGTTGCTTTCACTTACACTTGCCACAGCCAGCCTCGTGAGTGCCTAGCCTATTGGATATCACTGTCACCTACACAGGACAGTCATACTTTTAATTTCACATTAATTTCCATATTGTATAAACGACTGGAAAAAACTTGAGCCCCTGCCCCTGTATTATCATGTGCACGTCCCTGTTCTAGCTCCAAGGTGAATCTTCACTGCTCATGTTCTCCTCAGAAGCAGTCACCTCACTCCCCTCAGGTTACTGTACACATGCACCAACTGCCTGCTTCAGGTTTGGATGGAGCTTCATGGTTGTCTTTTGGAGAAATGAGCAGTCAAGTTGTGTTTGAAATTTGATTTTTTTCAGGGGCAAAAGGAAGCCTCTGCATTCTTGTCAAATATGTAAATAGCATGTTTTTGCAGGTGCTAAAAAACAGACTCAGTGTGTGTGTGTGTGTGTGCGTGTGTGTGTGTGTGTGTCTGTGTGTGTGTGTGTGTGTGTGTATCCTGCAGTACTCTGAGAAGAATAATAAGCATATTTCTGAGGTGAATTTTGAAGATTCATCTGAGAGTTAGGTTTGATTCGATTCGATTGACGCTCCCCAGCGTTCAAGTCACATGACATATTTAACCGGATGTAGCTGCAAGACGGAGCCTCGTTGACTCTCCGTTTCAACTTATCTCAAAAGTGAGGACCTCAACCTATATACCAGTTTTTAAATTGTGTTGATAGGCCAAATAAAACCAGAGTTATGATAAATTATGTCCGCGATACTTTTTTTCTGCTTATTTTGATCACGTTCGGCGCTCGATCGCGCTGTATGAGACAGGAAAACATAGCATGCACACATTAGCGACAGGTCTTACAGGCGGAAAAGGCTTGCCAAAAGAAAAAAAAAAACACACCACAACATCTCTCCTATTGGTGGAAAACTTCACCACAACAACCAATCCAAAATTATATGGTGACTGATTGACAAGGGGCGGGCGCTTATGTTCTTCCTGCAACATGAGAAGGGAGGGAGGGACTCTCAGCAGGGATGCAGTCTGGGACACGTAGTTGCAAACCTAGCGACTTTGTTGTTAGATTCAATTACTTTTCAGACCCCCTAACGACTTTTTTTAGAAAGAAAGGGACTTTTATCGACTTCTTCTGGAGTTTAGAGACTCTGACATGAAGCAGGCTTTCCTTACTGAGGAGTTAGCAACGCTGCTAAGGGTGCAGAGCCACACATGCGCTCCGAGCTCTGCATGGGAGACTGAAGCTGACAGAGCTGCAGCAGTTAGCAGGTTTCACCCTCAGAGACCACCAGGGGTTCATGTTGAGGCATTTTCAGTTTTTTTTTTTTTCCCATAGACTGTCAGCACAATCTGCAGTTACACTAACAAAAATGCTGCAAAAAACAAAGAATTATGGAAAAATTACACATGGACTGACATAGAGGAGGATCTACACAAGTTTTTTACATCATGTTTTACATCATGCATCATTTACATCATGTTTTTTTGTAGTGGCATAAATAAAAAGTGACATTTGTGAGACTAAACAGTGTTTTGTAAATAATTTTACAAAGAACGCCTGGGCCATTGCCTGCATTTTGATGTAAATAGAGGTAAATTACTATGTTCTTTGTTAAAAATTTGCATATGTTTTGAAGTTTACAATTTTTATTTGAAGTTTAAGTTTTAAAAACAGTTCATCACACATATTTGTGGTTTAATTTCACATTAATTTCCATATTGTATAAATGACTGGAAAAAACTTGAGCCCCTGCCCCTGTATAATCATGTGCACGTCCCTGTTCTAGCTCCAAGGTGAATCTTCACTGCTCATGTTCTCCTCAGAAATAGTCACCTCACTCCCCTCAGGTTACTGTACACATGCACCAACTATCTGCTTCAGGTTTGGATGGAGCTTCATGGTTGTCTTTTGGAGAAATGAACAGTCAAGTTGTGTTTGAAATTTGATTTTTTTCAGGGGCAAAAGGAAGCCTCTGCATTCTTGTCAAATATGTAAACAGCATGTTTTTGCAGGTGCTAAAAAACAGACTCTGAGTGTGTGTGTGTGTGTGTGTGTGTGTGTGTGTGTGTGTGTGTGTGTATCCTGCAGTACTCTGTACTCCTGCAGTGGCCAAAAAGACTTTTAAGAATGTGGATTTTTGGGTCATCTTTGGCGCCCCCTAGAACTGCAGTACTCTGTACTCCTGCAGTGGCCAAAATGACTTTTAAGAATGTGGATTTTTGGGTCATCTTTGGCGCCCCCTAGAACGTAAACCGTGGGGTGCAGCGTCATGATTTTTACAACTTTGAATGGGCATGGGGTGTAGATTGCCCTGAGCAAATTTGGTATCGGTGGGACGAAAGCCTTAGGAGGAGATAGCCACATTCCAATGTGTGCGAATCGGCAAAAAATGCGAAATAGCCCTTTAACCATACATTATACAGATACGCGCTTTTTGACTTTTTCGTAGATCTAATTGAGATACACATGATTGTCAATTTTTGTGTCAATATGACAAAGCGTTCAGGCGTGACACTCAACAATGTGTATTTTCATGTAAGGGGACAAGAAAAAATTGACTTTTTTCTCCTGCCATGGGGGGGCGCTCTTTTGGGGAGTAAAAATTCCTTCACAAATGTGTTGATGGCTGGACATTGCATCATCCTAGAAAACTTGGAGGGCAGTGAGGACAAAAATAAAAAGTTATAAGACTTTTAAGAATGTGGATTTTGGGTTATCTTTGGCGCCCCCTAGAACGTAAACCGTGGGGTGCAGCGTCATGATTTGGACAACTTTTAATGGCCATGGGGGGTAGATTGGCCTGCGCAAATGTGGTGCCGGTCGAACGAAAGCCTTCAGAGGAGTTAGCGAAATTCCAATGTGTGCAGATCTGCAAAAAATGCAAAATAACCCATTAACCGTACATTTGACAGATACGCCCGCACTGACTTTTTTGTAGATCTTATTGAGATACATGTGTGTGTCAATTTTTGTGTCAATATGACAAAGCGTACAGCCGTCATGTGAATTTTCACCTTAGGGGGCGCTATGGAGCCATTTTGCATTTTATTGTTTGGGCGACTTCAGAATATCGAATTTTTCACCAGGCCCGGTCGTCCTGCCAAATTTCCTGAGTTTTCGCCAGTGGGAAGTGGGCCATTTTCCAGTTTAAAGCGGAGGAAAAATAATAACGAAAGAAGGAAACATGCAGGAACAAGAGGGCTCTCGCAGCTGCTTAGCAGCTACGCTCGGGCCCTAAAAAAACCACTTGGGGAATAATAGGGCTCTCGCAGCTGCTTAGCAGCTACGCTCGGGCCCTAACTAGGACCCCGTTGGGGCACTGGCGGGCCCGAGCTGTGTCGCGTCCCCCCCCCAACGCGCTGCCTCCCCGTCCCATTTGTGTCCTCTGGCCATCGCCCTCTCTGGTAACGCCCATCACTGCAAAGACCCTTTTCCTTCATCGGCGTTTGCTGTTCTTCCTGCCAGTGCGTGTTGCTTTCACTTACACTTGCCACAGCCAGCCTCGTGAGTGCCTAGCCTATTGGATATCACTGTCACCTACACAGGACAGTCATTACCTTTCTATTAATACTTTGTTTTTTAATTTCACATTAATTTCCATATTGTATAAACAACTGGAAAAAACTTGAGCCCCTGCCCCTGTATAATCATGTGCACGTCTCTGTTCTAGCTCTAAGGTGAATCTTCACTGCTCATGTTCTCCTCAGAAGCAGTCACCTCACTCCCCTCAGGTTACTGTACACATGCACCAACTGCCTGCTTCAGGTTTGGATGGAGCTTCATGGTTGTCTTTTGGAGAAATGACCAGTCAAGTTGTGTTTGAAATTTGATTTTTTTCAGGGGCAAAAGGAGCCTCTGCATTCTTGTCAAATATGTAAATAGCATGTTTTTGCAGGTGCTAAAAACCAGACTCTGAGTGTGTGTGTGTGTGTGTGTGTGTGTGTGTGTGTGTGTGTGTGTGTGTGTGTGTGTGTGTGTGTGTGTGTCTGTGTGTGTGTGTGTGTGTGTGTTCAAGTCACATGACATATTTAACCGGATGTAGCTGCAAGACGGAGCCTCGTTGACTCTCCGTTTCAACTTATCTCAAAAGTGAGGACCTCAACCTATATACCAGTTTTTAAATTGTGTTGATAGGCCAAATAAAACCAGAGTTATGATAAATTATGTCCGCGATACTTGTTTTCTGCTTATTTTGATCACGTTCGGCGCTCGATCGCGCTGTATGAGACAGGAAAACATAGCATGCAGACATTAGCGACAGGTCTTACAGGCGGAAAAGGCTTGCCAAAGGAAAAAAAAAACACACCACAACATCTCTCCTATTGGTGGAAAACTTCACCACAACAACCAATCCAAAATTATATGGTGACTGATTGACAAGGGGCGGGCGCTTACGTTCTTCCTGCAATATGAGAAGGGAGGGAGGGACTCTCAGCAGGGATGCAGTCTGGGACACGTAGTTGCAAACCTAGCGACTTTGTTGTTAGATTCAATGACTTTTCAGACCCCCTAACGACGTTTTTTTAGAAAGAAAGTGACTTTTATCGACTTCTTCTGGAGTTTAGAGACTCTGACATGAAGCAGGCTTTCCTTACTGAGGAGTTAGCAATGCTGCTAAGGGTGCAGAGCCACACATGCGCTCCGAGCTCTGCATGGGAGACTGAAGCTGACAGAGCTGCAGCAGTTAGCAGGTTTCACCCTCAGAGACCACCAGGGGTTCATGTTGAGGCATTTTCAGTTTTTTTTTTTTTTTTTTGCCATAGACACTGTCAGCACAATCTGCAGTTACACTAACAAAAATGCTGCAAAAAACAAAGAATTATGGAAAAATTACACATGGACTGACATAGAGGAGGATCTACACAAGTTTTTTACATCATGTTTTACATCATGCATCATTTACATCATGTTTTTTTGTAGTGGCATAAATAAAAAGTGACATTTGTGAGACTATACAGTGTTTTGTAAATAATTTTACAAAGAACGCCTGGGCCATTGCCTGCATTTTGATGTAAATAGAGGTAAATTACTATGTTCTTTGTTAAAAATTTGCATATGTTTTGAAGTTTACAATTTTTATTTGAAGTTTAAGTTTTAAAAACAGTTCATCACACATATTTGTGGTTTTCACAGTAAAAACGTTACTTTTTTCCACTCGGATTTTATGTTTTGTGTGTGAATTTGGGTCCAATGTGTAAATATAGTATGTCAAAATGATAAAATAACTGTAAATTGACACAGGTGAGGTTGTGCTGAAAAAAATTATACCAGGCAAGGCAAGGTAAAAATTTTGTAAGAGGAAATATAAAGGTAAAATCTAAAGTAGTCAAAAACGGCCAATAGTGACTCACAGACTCCACAGACAAGTCCCTTTGGCGCCACTCAGTGGGCAAAACTACTTTGTCTACTGTAATGTATATTTGGGTCATCTTTGGCGCCCCCTAAAACGTAAACCGTGGGGTGCCGCGTCATGATTTTTACAACTTTGAATGGCCATGGAGTGTAGATTGGCCTGAGCAAATTTGGTGTCAGTGGGACGAAAGCCTTAGGAGGAGTTAGCGAAATTCCAATATGTGCGAATCGGCAAAAAATGCAAAATAGCCCTTTTACCGTACATTATACAGATACGCGCTCTTGACTTTTTCGTAGATCTAATTGAGATACACATGATTGTCAATTTTTGTGTCATTTTGCCAAAGCGTACAGGCGTGACAGTCAACAATGTGTATTTTCACCTTAGGGGACAAGAAAAAATGGACTTTTTTCTCCTGCCATGGGGGGGCGCTCTTTTAGGGAGTAAAAATTCCTTCACAAATGTGTTGATGGCTGGACATTGCATCATCCTAGAAAACTTGGAGGCCAGTGAGGACAAAAATAAAAAGTTATAAGACTTTTAAAAATTTGGATTTTTGGGTTATCTTTGGCGCCCCCTAGAACGTAAACCGTGGGGTGCAGCGTCATGATTTGAATAACTTTTAATGGCCATGGGGTGTAATTTGGCCTGAGCAAATGTGGTGCCGGTGGAACGAAAGCCTTCGGAGGAGTTAGCGAAATTCCAATGTGTGCGAATCGGCAAAAAATGCGGAATAACCCTTTAACCGTACATTTGACAGATACAGCGCGCCCATTGACTTTTTTGTAGATCTTATTGAGATACATGTGTGTGTCAATTTTTGTGTCATTTTGACAAAGCGTACAGGCGTGACACTCAACAATGTGTATTTTCACCTTAGGGGACAAGAAAAAATGGACTTTTTTCTCCTGCCATGGGGGGCGCTCTTTTGGGGAGTAAAAATTCCTTCACAAATGTGTTGATGGCTGGACATTGCATCATCCTAGAAAACTTGGAGGCCAGTGAGGACAAAAATAAAAAGTTATAAGACTTTGAAATATGTGGATTTTAGTGTTATCTTTGGCGCCCCCTAGAACCTAAACCGTGGGGTGCAGCGTCATGATTTGAATAACTTTTAATGGCCATGGGGTGTAGATTGGCCTGAGCAAATGTGGTGCCGGTGGAACGAAAGCCTTCGGAGGAGTTAGCGAAATTCCAATGTGTGCGGATCGGCAAAAAATGCGCAATAACCCTTTAACCGTACATTTGACAGATACGCCCGCACTGACTTTTTTGTAGATCTTATTGAGATACATGTGTGTGTCAATTTTTGTGTCATTTTGACAAAGCGTACAGGCGTCAGGTGAATTTTTCACCTTAGGGGGCGCTATGGAGCCATTTTGCATTTTCTTGTTTGGGCGACTTCGGAATATCAAATTTTTCACCAGGCCCGGTCGTCCTGCCAAATTTCATGAGTTTTCGCCAGTGGGAAGTGGGCCATTTTCCAGTTCAAAGGGGAGGAAAAAGAAACTAGGACCCCGTTGGGGCACTGGCGGGCCCGAGCCGTGTCGCGCCCCCCCCCCCCCCCAACGTGCTGCCTCCCCGTCCCATTTGTGTCCTCTGGCCATCGCCCTCTCTGGTAACGCCCATCACTGCAAAGACCCTTTTCCTTCATCGGCGTTTGCTGTTCTTCCTGCCAGTGCGTGTTGCTTTCACTTACACTTGCCACAGCCAGCCTCGTGAGTGCCTAGCCTATTGGATATCACTGTCACCTACACAGGACAGTCATTACCTTTCTATTAATACTTTGTGTTTTAATTTCACATTAATTTCCATATTGTATAAACGACTGGAAAAAACTTGAGCCCCTGCCCCTGTATAATCATGTGCATGTCTCTGTTCTAGCTCCAAGGTGAATCTTCACTGCTCATGTTCTCCTCAGAAGCACTCACCTCACTCCCCTCAGGTTACTGTACACATGCACCAACTGCCTGCTTCAGGTTTGGATGGAGCTTCATGGTTGTCTTTTGGAGAAATGACCAGTCAAGTTGTGTTTGAAATTTGATTTTTTTCAGGGGCAAAAGGAGCCTCTGCATTCTTGTCAAATATGTAAATAGCATGTTTTTGCAGGTGCTAAAAACCAGACTCTGAGTGTGTGTGTGTGTGTGTGTGTGTGTGTGTGTGTGTGTGTGTGTGTGTGTGTGTGTGTGTGTGTGTGTGTGTCTGTGTGTGTGCGTTCAAGTCACATGACATATTTAACCGGATGTAGCTGCAAGACGGAGCCTCGTTGACTCTCCGTTTCAACTTATCTCAAAAGTGAGGACCTCAACCTATATACCAGTTTTTAAATTGTGTTGATAGGCCAAATAAAACCAGAGTTATGATAAATTATGTCCGCGATACTTGTTTTCTGCTTATTTTGATCACGTTCGGCGCTCGATCGCGCTGTATGAGACAGGAAAACATAGCATGCAGACATTAGCGACAGTTCTTACAGGCGGAAAAGGCTTGCCAAAAGAAAAAAACACACCACAACATCTCTCCTATTGGTGGAAAACTTCACCACAACAACCAATCCAAAATTATATGGTGACTGATTGACAAGGGGGGCGCTTACGTTCTTCCTGCAACATGAGAAGGGAGGGAGGGACTCTCAGCAGGGATGCAGTCTGGGACACGTAGTTGCAAACCTAGCGACTTTGTTGTTAGATTCAATGACTTTTCAGACCCCCTAACGACTTTTTTTAGAAAGAAAGGGACTTTTATCGACTTCTTCTGGAGTTTAGAGACTCTGACATGAAGCAGGCTTTCCATACTGAGGAGTTAGCAACGCTGCTAAGGGTGCAGAGCCACACATGCGCTCAGAGCTCTGCATGGGAGACTGAAGCTGACAGAGCTGCAGCAGTTAGCAGGTTTCACCCTCAGAGACCACCACGGGTTCATGTTGAGGCATTAAAAATTTTTTTTTTTTTTTGTGCCATAGACACTGTCAGCACAATCTGCAGTTACACTAACAAAAATGCTGCAAAAAACAAAGAATTATGGAAAAATTACACATGGACTGACATAGAGGAGGATCTACACAAGTTTTTTACATCATGTTTTACATCATGCATCATTTACATCATGTTTTTTTGTAGTGGCATAAATAAAAAGTGACATTTGTGAGACTATACAGTGTTTTGTAAATAATTTTACAAAGAACGCCTGGGCCATTGCCTGCATTTTGATGTAAATAGAGGTAAATTACTATGTTCTTTGTTAAAAATTTGCATATGTTTTGAAGTTTACAATTTTTATTTGAAGTTTAAGTTTTAAAAACAGTTCATCACACATATTTGTGGTTTAATTTCACATTAATTTCCATATTGTATAAATGACTGGAAAAAACTTGAGCCCCTGCCCCTGTATAATCATGTGCACGTCCCTGTTCTAGCTCCAAGGTGAATCTTCACTGCTCATGTTCTCCTCAGAAATAGTCACCTCACTCCCCTCAGGTTACTGTACACATGCACCAACTATCTGCTTCAGGTTTGAAATGGAGCTTCATGGTTGTCTTTTGGAGAAATGAACAGTCAAGTTGTGTTTGAAATTTGATTTTTTTCAGCGGCAAAAGGAAGCCTCTGCATTCTTGTCAAATATGTAAACAGCATGTTTTTGCAGGTGCTAAAAACCAGACTCTGAGTGTGGGTGTGTGTGTGTGTGTGTGTGTGTGTGTGTGTGTGTGTGTGTGTGTGTGTGTGTGTGTGTATGTTGGCGTGTGTGTATATGTGTGTGTATCCTGCAGTACTCTGTACTCCTGCAGTGGCCAAAAAGACTTTTAAGAATGTGGATTTTTGGGTCATCTTTGGCGCCCCCTAGAACTGCAGTACTCTGTACTCCTGCAGTGGCCAAAATGACTTTTAAGAATGTGGATTTTTGGGTCATCTTTGGCGCCCCCTAGAACGTAAACCGTGGGGTGCAGCGTCATGATTTTTACAACTTTGAATGGGCATGGGGTGTAGATTGCCCTGAGCAAATTTGGTATCGGTGGGACGAAAGCCTTAGGAGGAGATAGCCACATTCCAATGTGTGCGAATCGGCAAAAAATGCAAAATAGCCCTTTAACCGTACATTATACAGATACGCGCTCTTTGACTTTTTCGTAGATCTAATTGAGATACACATGATTGTCAATTTTTGTGTCAATATGACAAAGCGTTCAGGCGTGACACTCAACAATGTGTATTTTTATGTAAGGGGACAAGAAAAAATTGCCTTTTTCTCCTACCATGGGGGGCGCTCTTTTGGGGAGTAAAAATTCCTTCACAAATGTGTTGATGGCTGGACATTGCATCATCCTAGAAAACTTGGAGGCCAGTGAGGACAAAAATAAAAAGTTATAAAACATTTAAGAATGTGGATTTTTGGGTTATTTTTGGCGCCCCCTAGAACCTAAACCATGGGGTGCAGCATCATGATTTGAATAACTTTTAATGGCCATGGGGTGTAGATTGGCCTGAGCAAATGTGGTGCCGGTGGAACGAAAGCCTTCGGAGGAGTTAGCGAAATTCCAATGTGTGCGTATCGGCAAAAAATGCGGAATAACCCTTTAACTGTACATTTGACAGATACGCGCGCATGGACTTTTTTGTAGATCTTATTGAGTTACATGTGTGTGTCAATTTTTGTGTCATTTTGACAAAGCGTATAGGCTTGACACTCAACAATGTGTATTTTCACCTTAGGGGACAAGAAAAAATGGACTTTTTTCTCCTGCCATGGGGGGGCGCTCTTTTGGGGAGTAAAAATTCCTTCACAAATGTGTTGATGGCTGGACATTGCATCATCCTAGAAAACTTGGAGGCCAGTGAGGACAAAAATAAAAAGTTATAAGACTTTTAAATATGTGGATTTTAGTGTTATCTTTGGCGCCCCCTAGAACCTAAACCTTGGGGTGCAGCGTCATGATTTTGATAACTTTTAATGGCCACGGGGTGTAGATTGGCCTGAGCAAATGTGGTGCCGGTGGAACGAAAGCCTTCGGAGGAGTTAGCGAAATTCCAATGTGTGCGGATCGGCAAAAAATGCGAAATAACCCTTTAACCGTAATTTTGACAGATACGGCCGCACTGACTTTTTTGTAGATCTTATTGAGATACATATGTGTGTCAATTTTTGTGTCAATATGACAAAGCGTACAGGCGTGACAGTCAATAGTGTGAATTTCCACCTTAGGGGGCGCTATGGAGCCATTTTGCATTTTATTGTTTGGGCGACTTCAGAATATCGAATTTTTCACCAGGCCCGGTCGTCCTGCCAAATTTCATGAGTTTTCGCCAGTGGGAAGTGGGCCATTTTCCAGTTCAAAGGGGAGGAAAAAGAAGAAACTAGGGCCCCGTTGGGGCACTGGCGGGCCCGAGCCGTGTCACGCCGCCCCCAGCGCGACCGCCTCCCCCACCCGATCGCGTCACACTCAAGGTCCAAAGATGGTGTGCGCACTTGTTTGTGGTCATTTACCATTATAATGAACGGGAGGCGCAGTTTCTACCAAAACGCTCGCTGCAGAAAAACTCCATGTCCTATTTGAAAAAAGTCTGGACCATGAGTGAGGGCACAAACACAGCTAAGATATATCCAAATGGCAAGTTGCTCCTCCTTTCGCTTTTGCCGAGAGAGCAGTGCGTTTGAGCCATTGAATGATGAACAGGAAAAACTTGACTTTATTCTCCTGCCATGGGGGGCGCTCTTTTAAAGAGAAAAAACTCCTTCACAAATGTGTTGATGGCTGGACATTGCATCATCCTAGAAAACATGGAGGCCAGTGAGGACAAAAATAAAAAGTTATAAGACTTTTAAATATGTGGATTTTAGCGTTATATTTGGCGCCCCCTAGAACCTAAACCGTGGGGTGCAGCGTCATGATTTGAATAACTTTTAATGGCCATGGGGTGTAGATTGGCCTGAGCAAATGTGGTGCCAGTGGAACGAAAGCCTTCGGAGGAATTAGCGAAATTCCAATGTGTGCGAATCTGCAAAAAATGCGAAATAACCCTTTAACCGTACATTTTACAGATACGTGGCCATTGACTTTTTCGAAGATCTTATGTAAATACACGTGTATGTAAAATTTTGTGTCAATACGACAAAACATACAGGCGTAGCACTCAACAATGTGTATTTTCACCTTAGTGGACAAGAAAAAATTGACTTTTTTCTCCTGCCATGGGGGGCGCTCTTTTGCCGAGTAAAAATTCCTTCACAAATGTGTTGATGGCTGGACATTGCATCATCCTAGAAAACTTGGAGGCCAGTGGGGACAAAAATAAAAAGTTATAAGACTTTTAAATATGTGGATTTTACGGTTATCTTTGGCTCCCCCTAGAACCTAAACCGTGGGGTGCAGCGTCATGATTTGAATAACTTTTAATGGCCATGGGGTGTAGATTAGCCTGAGCAAATGTGGTGCCGGTGGAACGAAAGCCTTCGGAGGAGTTAGCGAAATTCCAATGTGTGCGGATCGGCAAAAAATGCGGAATAACCCTTTAACCGTACATTTGACAGATACGCGCGCATTGACTTTTTCGTAGATCTTATTGAGATACATGTGTGTGTCAATTTTTGTGTCATTTTGCCAAAGCGTACAGGTGTTACACTCAACAATGTGTATTTTCACCTTAGGGGACAAGAAAAAATGGACTTTTTTCTCCTGCCATGGGGGGGCGCTCTTTTGGGGAGTAAAAATTCCTTCACAAATGTGTTGATGGCTGGACATTGCATCATCCTAGAAAACTTGGAGGCCAGTGAGGGCAAAAATAAAAAGTTATAAGACTTTTAAATATGTGGATCTTAGGGTTATCTTTGGCGCCCCCTAGAACCTAAACCGTGGGGTGCAGCGTCATGATTTGAATAACTTTTAATGGCCATGGGGTGTAGATTGGCCTGAGCAAATGTGGTGCCGGTGGAACGAAAGCCTTCGGAGGAGTTAGCGAAATTCCAATGTGTGCGGATCGGCAAAAAATGCGAAATAACCCTTTAACCGTACATTTGACAGATACGCCCGCACTGACTTTTTTGTAGATCTTATTGAGATACATGTGTGTGTCAATTTTTGTGTCATTTTGACAAAGCGTACCGGCGTGACAGTGAATAGTGTGAATTTTCACCTTAGGGGGCGCTATGGAGCCATTTTGCATTTTCTTGTTTGGGCGACTTCGGAATATCAAATTTTTCACCAGGCCCGGTCGTCCTGCCAAATTTCATGAGTTTTCGCCAGTGGGAAGTGGGCCATTTTCCAGTTCAAAGGGGAGGAAAAATAATAATAATAATAACAAAAGAAGGAAACTACAGGAACAAGAGGGCTCTCGCAGCTGCTTAGCAGCTACGCTCGGGCCCTAACTAGGGCCCCGGTGGGGCACTGTCGGGCCCGAGCCGCGTCGCGCCGCCCCTAGCGCGACCGCCTCCCCCTCCCGATCGCGTCACACTCAAGGTCCAAAGATGGTGTGCGCACTTGTCTGTGGTCATTTCCCATTATAATGAATGGGAGGCGCAGTTTCTACCAAAACACTCGCTGCAGACAAACTTCATGTCCTATTTGAAAAAAGTCTGGACCATGAGTGAGGGCACAAACACAGCTATGATATATCGAAATGGCAGGTTGCTCCTCCTTACGGTGTTGCCTGGAGAGCGATGCGATTGAGCCATTGAGCGATGGGCAGGGTTAACTTGACTTTTTCTCCTGCCTTGGGGGGGATGTGGATTCCTTTAAGAATGTGGATTTTTGGGTCATCTTTGGCGCCCCCTAGAACGTAAACCGTGGGGTGCAGCGTCATGATTTTTACAACTTTGAATGGCCATGGGGTGTAGATTGGCCTGAGCAAATTTGGTGTCAGTGGGACGAAAGCCTTAGGAGGAGTTAGCCACATTCCAATGTGTGCGAATCGGCAAAAAATGCAAAATAGCCCTTTAAACGTACATTTGACAGATACGCGCGCATTGACTTTTTTGTAGATCTTATTGAGATACATGTGTGTGTCAATTTTTGTGTCATTTTGCCAAAGCGTACAGGTGTTACACTCAACAATGTGTATTTTCACCTTAGGGGACAAGAAAAAATGGACTTTTTTCTCCTGCCATGGGGGGCGCTCTTTTGGGGAGTAAAAATTCCTTCACAAATGTGTTGATGGCTGGACATTGCATCATCCTAGAAAACTTGGAGGCCAGTGAGGGCAAAAATAAAAAGTTATAAGACTTTTAAATATGTGGATCTTAGGGTTATCTTTGGCGCCCCCTAGAACCTAAACCGTGGGGTGCAGCGTCATGATTTGAATAACTTTTAATGGCCATGGGGTGTAGATTGGCCTGAGCAAATGTGGTGCCGGTGGAACGAAAGCCTTCGGAGGAGTTAGCGAAATTCCAATGTGTGCGGATCGGCAAAAAATGCGAAATAACCCTTTAACCGTACATTTGACAGATACGCCCGCACTGACTTTTTTGTAGATCTTATTGAGATACATGTGTGTGTCAATTTTTGTGTCATTTTGACAAAGCGTACCGGCGTGACAGTGAATAGTGTGAATTTTCACCTTAGGGGGCGCTATGGAGCCATTTTGCATTTTCTTGTTTGGGCGACTTCGGAATATCAAATTTTTCACCAGGCCCGGTCGTCCTGCCAAATTTCATGAGTTTTCGCCAGTGGGAAGTGGGCCATTTTCCAGTTCAAAGGGGAGGAAAAATAATAATAATAATAACAAAAGAAGGAAACTACAGGAACAAGAGGGCTCTCGCAGCTGCTTAGCAGCTACGCTCGGGCCCTAACTAGGGCCCCGGTGGGGCACTGTCGGGCCCGAGCCGCGTCGCGCCGCCCCTAGCGCGACCGCCTCCCCCTCCCGATCGCGTCACACTCAAGGTCCAAAGATGGTGTGCGCACTTGTCTGTGGTCATTTCCCATTATAATGAATGGGAGGCGCAGTTTCTACCAAAACACTCGCTGCAGACAAACTTCATGTCCTATTTGAAAAAAGTCTGGACCATGAGTGAGGGCACAAACACAGCTATGATATATCGAAATGGCAGGTTGCTCCTCCTTACGGTGTTGCCTGGAGAGCGATGCGATTGAGCCATTGAGCGATGGGCAGGGTTAACTTGACTTTTTCTCCTGCCTTGGGGGGGATGTGGATTCCTTTAAGAATGTGGATTTTTGGGTCATCTTTGGCGCCCCCTAGAACGTAAACCGTGGGGTGCAGCGTCATGATTTTTACAACTTTGAATGGCCATGGGGTGTAGAATGGCCTGAGCAAATTTGGTGTCAGTGGGACGAAAGCCTTAGGAGGAGTTAGCCACATTCCAATGTGTGCGAATCGGCAAAAAATGCAAAATAGCCCTTTAAACGTACATTTGACAGATACGCGCGCATTGACTTTTTTGTAGATCTTATTGAGATACATGTGTGTGTCAATTTTTGTGTCATTTTGCCAAAGCGTACAGGTGTTACACTCAACAATGTGTATTTTCACCTTAGGGGACAAGAAAAAATGGACTTTTTTCTCCTGCCATGGGGGGGCGCTCTTTTAGGGAGTAAAAATTCCTTCACAAATGTGTTGATGGCTGGACATTGCATCATCCTAGAAAACTTGGAGGCCAGTGAGGACAAAAATAAAAAGTTATAAGACTTTTAAAAATTTGGATTTTTGGGTTATCTTTGGCGCCCCCTAGAACGTAAACCGTGGGGTGCAGCGTCATGATTTGAATAACTTTTAATGGCCATGGGGTGTAATTTGGCCTGAGCAAATGTGGTGCCGGTGGAACGAAAGCCTTTGGAGGAGTTAGCGAAATTCCAATGTGTGCGAATCGGCAAAAAATGCGGAATAACCCTTTAACCGTACATTTGACAGATACGCGCCCATTGACTTTTTTGTAGATCTTATTGAGATACATGTGTGTGTCAATTTTTGTGTCATTTTGACAAAGCGTACAGGCGTGACACTCAACAATGTGTATTTTCACCTTAGGGGACAAGAAAAAATGGACTTTTTTCTCCTGCCATGGGGGGGCGCTCTTTTGGGGAGTAAAAATTCCTTCACAAATGTGTTGATGGCTGGACATTGCATCATCCTAGAAAACTTGGAGGCCAGTGAGGACAAAAATAAAAAGTTATAAGACTTTGAAATATGTGGATTTTAGTGTTATCTTTGGCGCCCCCTAGAACCTAAACCGTGGGGTGCAGCGTCATGATTTGAATAACTTTTAATGGCCATGGGGTGTAGATTGGCCTGAGCAAATGTGGTGCCGGTGGAACGAAAGCCTTCGGAGGAGTTAGCGAAATTCCAATGTGTGCGAATCGGCAAAAAATGCGGAATAACCCTTTAACCGTACATTTGACAGATACGCGCCCATTGACTTTTTTGTAGATCTTATTGAGATACATGTGTGTGTCAATTTTTGTGTCATTTTGACAAAGCGTACAGGCGTGACACTCAACAATGTGTATTTTCACCTTAGGGGACAAGAAAAAATGGACTTTTTTCTCCTGCCATGGGGGGGCGCTCTTTTGGGGAGTAAAAATTCCTTCACAAATGTGTTGATGGCTGGACATTGCATCATCCTAGAAAACTTGGAGGCCAGTGAGGAAAAAAATAAAAAGTTATAAGACTTTGAAATATGTGGATTTTAGTGTTATCTTTGGCGCCCCCTAGAACCTAAACCGTGGGGTGCAGCGTCATGATTTGAATAACTTTTAATGGCCATGGGGTGTAGATTGGCCTGAGCAAATGTGGTGCCGGTGGAACGAAAGCCTTCGGAGGAGTTAGCGAAATTCCAATGTGTGCGGTTCGGCAAAAAATGCGCAATAACCCTTTAACCGTACATTTGACAGATACGTGCGCATTGACTTTTTTGTAGATCTTATTGAGATACATGTGTGTGTCAATTTTTGTGTCATTTTGACAAAGCGTACAGGCGTCAGGTGAATTTTTCACCTTAGGGGGCGCTATGGAGCCATTTTGCATTTTCTTGTTTGGGCGACTTCGGAATATCAAATTTTTCACCAGGCCCGGTCGTCCTGCCAAATTTCATGAGTTTTCGCCAGTGGGAAGTGGGCCATTTTCCAGTTCAAAGGGGAGGAAAAATAATAACTAGGGCCCCGTTGGGGCACTGGCGGGCCCGAGCCGTGTCGCGCCGCTCCCAGCGCGACCACCTACCCCTCCCGATAGCGTCACACTCAAGGTCCAAAGATGGTGTGTGCACTTGTCTCTGGTCATTTACCATTATAATGAATGGGAGGCGCAGTTTCTACCAAAACGCTTGCTGCAGACAAACTACATGTCCTATTTGAAAAAAGTCTGGACCATGAGTGAGGGCACAAACACAGCTAGGATATATCCAAATGGCAAGTTGCTCCTCCTTTCGGAGGAGTTTGAACACATGACATGTGTTTGAGCCATTGAGCGATGGGCAGGAAAAACTTGACTTTTTCTCCTGCCATGGGGGGGCGCTCTTTTGAGGAGTAAAAATTCCTTCACAAATGTGTTGATGGCTAGACATTGCATCATCCTAGGAAACCTGGAAGCCAGTGAGGACAAAAATGAAAAGTTATAGGACTTTTAAGAATGTGGATTTTTGGGTTATCTTTGGCGCCCCCTAGAACGTAAACCGTGGGGTGCAGCGTCATGATTTGTACAACTTTGAATGGCCATGGGGTGTAGATTGGCCTGAGCAAATTTGGTGCCGGTGGAACGAAAGCTTTAGGAGGAGATAGCCACATTCCAATGTGTGCGAATCGATCAAAAATGCGTAATAGCCCTTTAACCGTACATTTTACAGATACGTGCCTATTGACTTTTTCGTAGATCTTATTGAGATACACGTGATTGTCAAATTTTGTTTCAATATGACAAAGCGTACAGGCGTGACACTCAACAATGTGTATTTTCACCTTGTGGGACAAGAAAAATGGACTTTTTTCTCTTGCCATGGGGGGGCGCTCTTTTGGGGAGTAAAAATTCCTTCACAAATGTGTTGATGGCTGGACATTGCATCATCCTAGAAAACTTGGAGGCCAGTGAGGACAAAAATAAAAAGTTATAAGACTTTTAAAAATGTGGATTTTTGGGTTATCTTTGGCGCCCCCTAGAACCTAAACTGTGGGGTGCAGCGTCATGATTTGTACAACTTTTAATGGCCATGGGGTGTAGATTGGCCTGAGCAAATGTGGTGCCGGTGGAACGAAAGCCTTCGGAGGAGTTAGCGAAATTCCAATGTGTGCGGATCAGCAAAAAATGCGAAATAACCCTTTAACCGTACATTTGACAGATACGCCCGCACTGACTTTTTTGTAGATCTTATTGAGATACATGTGTGTGTCAAATTTTGTGTCAATATGACAAAGCGTACAGGCGTGACAGTCAATAGTGTAAATTTTCACCTTAGGGGGCGCTATGGAGCCATTTTGCATTTTATTGTTTGGGCGACTTCAGAATATCGAATTTTTCACCAGGCCCGGTCGTCCTGCCAAATTTCATGAGTTTTCGCCAGTGGAAAGTGGGCCATTTTCCCCTTCAAAGGGGAGGAAAAATAAGAAGAAAGAAAGAAAGAAAGAAGAAAGAAAAACCTATACAGGAATAATAGGGCTCTACGCCCGGCTGCTCTGCAGCTGGCTCGGGCCCTAATAACAAAAGAAGGAAACATGCAGGAACAAGAGGGCTCTCGCAGCTGCTTAGCAGCTACGCTCGGGCCCTAAAAAGAAACAACTAGGGCCCCGTTGGGGCACTGGCGGGCCCGAGCCGTGTCACGCTGCCCCCAGCACGACCGCCTCCCCCACCCGATCGCGTCACACTCAAGGTCCAAAGATGGTGTGCGCACTTGTTTGTGGTCATTTACCATTATAATGAACGGGAGGCGCAGTTTCTACCAAAACGCTCGCTGCAGAAAAACTCCATGTCCTATTTGAAAAAAGTCTGGACCATGAGTGAGGGCACAAACACAGCTAAGATATATCCAAATGGCAAGTTGCTCCTCCTTTCGCTTTTGCCGAGAGAGCAGTGCGTTTGAGCCATTGAATGATGAACAGGAAAAACTTGACTTTATTCTCCTGCCATGGGGGGGCGCTCATTTAACGAGAAAAAACTCCTTCACAAATGTGTTGATGGCTGGACATTGCATCATCCTATAAAACATGGAGGCCAGTGAGGACAAAAATAAAAAGTTATAAGACTTTTAAATATGTGGATTTTAGGGTTATCTTTGGCGCCCCCTAGAACCTAAACCGTGGGGTGCAGCGTCATGATTTGAATAACTTTTAATGGCCATGGGGTGTAGATTGGCCTGAGCAAATGTGGTGCCAGTGGAACGAAAGCCTTCGGAGGAGATAGCCACATTCCAATGTGTGCGAATCGATCAAAAATGCGTAATAGCCCTTTAACCGTACATTTTACAGATACGTGCCTATTGACTTTTTCGTAGATCTTATTGAGATACACGTGATTGTCAAATTTTGTGTCAATATGACAAAGCGTACAGGCGTGACAGTCAATAGTGTAAATTTTCACCTTAGGGGGCGCTATGGAGCCATTTTGCATTTTATTGTTTGGGCGACTTCAGAATATCGAATTTTTCACCAGGCCCGGTCGTCCTGCCAAATTTCATGAGTTTTCGCCAGTGGAAAGTGGGCCATTTTCCCCTTCAAAGGGGAGGAAAAATAAGAAGAAAGAAAGAAAGAAAGAAGAAAGAAAAACCTATACAGGAATAATAGGGCTCTACGCCCGGCTGCTCTGCAGCTGGCTCGGGCCCTAATAACAAAAGAAGGAAACATGCAGGAACAAGAGGGCTCTCGCAGCTGCTTAGCAGCTACG
Source organism: Xyrichtys novacula (assembly GCA_962446985.1). Classification (NCBI taxonomy): domain Eukaryota; kingdom Metazoa; phylum Chordata; class Actinopteri; order Labriformes; family Labridae; genus Xyrichtys; species Xyrichtys novacula. The sequence goes on from OY660883.1 coordinate 5,242,901, forward strand.
CTCGGGCCCTAAAAAGAAACAACTAGGGCCCCGTTGGGGCACTGGCGGGCCCGAGCCGTGTCACGCTGCCCCCAGCACGACCGCCTCCCCCACCCGATCGCGTCACACTCAAGGTCCAAAGATGGTGTGCGCACTTGTTTGTGGTCATTTACCATTATAATGAACGGGAGGCGCAGTTTCTACCAAAACGCTCGCTGCAGAAAAACTCCATGTCCTATTTGAAAAAAGTCTGGACCATGAGTGAGGGCACAAACACAGCTAAGATATATCCAAATGGCAAGTTGCTCCTCCTTTCGCTTTTGCCGAGAGAGCAGTGCGTTTGAGCCATTGAATGATGAACAGGAAAAACTTGACTTTATTCTCCTGCCATGGGGGGGCGCTCATTTAACGAGAAAAAACTCCTTCACAAATGTGTTGATGGCTGGACATTGCATCATCCTATAAAACATGGAGGCCAGTGAGGACAAAAATAAAAAGTTATAAGACTTTTAAATATGTGGATTTTAGGGTTATCTTTGGCGCCCCCTAGAACCTAAACCGTGGGGTGCAGCGTCATGATTTGAATAACTTTTAATGGCCATGGGGTGTAGATTGGCCTGAGCAAATGTGGTGCCAGTGGAACGAAAGCCTTCGGAGGAGTTAGCGAAATTCCAATGTGTGCGAATCTGCAAAAAATGCGAAATAACCCTTTAACCGTACATTTTACAGATACGTGGCCATTGACTTTTTCGAAGATCTTATTGAAAGACACGTGTATGTAAAATTTTGTGTCAAAACGACAAAACATACAGTCGTAACACTCAACAATGTGTATTTTCACCTTAGTGGACAAGAAAAAATGGACTTTTTTCTCCTGCCATGGGGGGGCGCTCTTTTGGCGAGTAAAAATTCCTTCACAAATGTGTTGATGGCTGGACATTGCATCATCCTAGAAAACTTGGAGGCCAGTGGGGACAAAAATAAAAAGTTATAAGACTTTTAAATATGTGGATTTTACGGTTATCTTTGGCGCCCCCTAGAACCTAAACCGTGGGGTGCAGCGTCATGATTTGAATAACTTTTAATGGCCATGGGGTGTAGATTGGCCTGAGCAAATGTGGTGCCGGTGGAACGAAAGCCTTCGGAGGAGTTAGCGAAATTCCAATGTGTGCGGATCGGCAAAAAATGCGGAATAACCCTTTAACCGTACATTTGACAGATACGCGCGCATTGACTTTTTTGTAGATCTTATTGAGATACATGTGATTGTCAAATTTTGTGTCAATATGATAAAGCGTACAGGCGTGACAGTCAATAGTGTGAATTTCCACCTTAGGGGACAAGAAAAAATTGACTTTTTTCTCCTGCCATGGGGGGGGCGCTCTTTTGGGGAGTAAAAATTCCTTCACAAATGTGTTGATGGCTGGACATTGCATCATCCTAGAAAACTTGGAGGCCAGTGAGGACAAAAATAAAAAGTTATAAGACTTTTAAATATGTGGATTTTAGGGTTATCTTTGGCGCCCCCTAGAACCTAAACCGTGGGGTGCAGCGTCATGATTTGAATAACTTTTAATGGCCATGGGGTGTAGATTGGCCTGAGCAAATGTGGTGCCGGTGGAACGAAAGCCTTCGGAGGAGTTAGCGAAATTCCAATGTGTGCGGATCGGCAAAAAATGCGGAATAACCCTTTAACCGTACATTTGACAGATACGCGCGCATTGACTTTTTCGTAGATCTTATTGAGATACATGTGTGTGTCAATTTTTGTGTCATTTTGCCAAAGCGTACAGGTGTTACACTCAACAATGTGTATTTTCACCTTAGGGGACAAGAAAAAATGGACTTTTTTCTCCTGCCATGGGGGGGCGCTCTTTTGGGGAGTAAAAATTCCTTCACAAATGTGTTGATGGCTGGACATTGCATCATCCTAGAAAACTTGGAGGCCAGTGAGGGCAAAAATAAAAAGTTATAAGACTTTTAAATATGTGGATCTTAGGGTTATCTTTGGCGCCCCCTAGAACCTAAACCGTGGGGTGCAGCGTCATGATTTGAATAACTTTTAATGGCCATGGGGTGTAGATTGGCCTGAGCAAATGTGGTGCCGGTGGAACGAAAGCCTTCGGAGGAGTTAGCGAAATTCCAATGTGTGCGGATCGGCAAAAAATGCGGAATAACCCTTTAACCGTACATTTGACAGATACGCGCGCATTGACTTTTTCGTAGATCTTATTGAGATACATGTGTGTGTCAATTTTTGTGTCATTTTGCCAAAGCGTACAGGTGTTACACTCAACAATGTGTATTTTCACCTTAGGGGACAAGAAAAAATGGACTTTTTTCTCCTGCCATGGGGGGGCGCTCTTTTGGGGAGTAAAAATTCCTTCACAAATGTGTTGATGGCTGGACATTGCATCATCCTAGAAAACTTGGAGGCCAGTGAGGGCAAAAATAAAAAGTTATAAGACTTTTAAATATGTGGTTCTTAGGGTTATCTTTGGCGCCCCCTAGAACCTAAACCGTGGGGTGCAGCGTCATGATTTGAATAACTTTTAATGGCCATGGGGTGTAGATTGGCCTGAGCAAATGTGGTGCCGGTGGAACGAAAGCCTTCGGAGGAGTTAGCGAAATTCCAATGTGTGCGGATCGGCAAAAAATGCGAAATAACCCTTTAACCGTACATTTGACAGATACGCCCGCACTGACTTTTTTGTAGATCTTATTGAGATACATGTGTGTGTCAATTTTTGTGTCATTTTGACAAAGCGTACAGGCGTGACAGTCAATAGTGTGAATTTTCACCTTAGGGGGCGCTATGGAGCCATTTTGCATTTTCTTGTTTGGGCGACTTCGGAATATCAAATTTTTCACCAGGCCCGGTCGTCCTGCCAAATTTCATGAGTTTTCGCCAGTGGGAAGTGGGCCATTTTCCAGTTCAAAGGGGAGGAAAAATAATAATAACAAACTAGGGCCCCGTTGGGGCACTGGGGGGCCCGAGCCGTGTCGCACCCCCCCCCCCCCCCCCCCAACGCGCTGCCTCCCCGTCCCATTCGTGTCCTCTGGCCATCGCCCTCTCTGGTAACGCCCATCACAGCAAAGACCCTTTTCCTTCATCTGCGTTTGCTGTTCTTCCTGCCAGTGCGTGTTGCTTTCACTTACACTTGCCACAGCCAGCCTCGTGAGTGCCTAGCCTATTGGATATCACTGTCACCTACACAGGACAGTCATACTTTGTTTTTTAATTTCACATTAATTTCCATATTGTATAAACGACTGGAAAAAACTTGAGCCCCTGCCCCTGTATTATCATGTGCACGTCCCTGTTCTAGCTCCAAGGTGAATCTTCACTGCTCATGTTCTCCTCAGAAGCAGTCACCTCACTCCCCTCAGGTTACTGTACACATGCACCAACTGCCTGCTTCAGGTTTGGATGGAGCTTCATGGTTGTCTTTTGGAGAAATGAGCAGTCAAGTTGTGTTTGAAATTTGATTTTTTTCAGGGGCAAAAGGAAGCCTCTGCATTCTTGTCAAATATGTAAATAGCATGTTTTTGCAGGTGCTAAAAAACAGACTCCGAGTGTGTGTGTGTGTGTGTGTGTGTGTGTGTGTGTGTGTGTGCGTGTGTGTGTGTGTGTCTGTGTGTGTATCCTGCAGTACTCTGAGAAGAATAATAAGCATATTTCTGAGGTGAATTTTGAAGATTCATCTGAGAGTTAGGTTTGATTCGATTCGATTGACGCTCCCCAGCGTTCAAGTCACATGACATATTTAACCGGATGTAGCTGCAAGACGGAGCCTCGTTAACTCTCCGTTTCAACTTATCTCAAAAGTGAGGACCTCAACCTATATACCAGTTTTTAAATTGTGTTGATAGGCCAAATAAAACCAGAGTTATGATAAATTATGTCCGCGATACTTTTTTTCTGCTTATTTTGATCACGTTCGGCGCTCGATCGCGCTGTATGAGACAGGAAAACATAGCATGCACACATTAGCGACAGGTCTTACAGGCGGAAAAGGCTTGCCAAAAGAAAAAAAAAACACACCACAACATCTCTCCTATTGGTGGAAAACTTCACCACAACAACCAATCCAAAATTATATGGTGACTGAATGACAAGGGGCGGGCGCTTACGTTCTTCCTGCAACATGAGAAGGGAGGGAGGGACTCTCAGCAGGGATGCAGTCTGGGACACGTAGTTGCAAACCTAGCGACTTTGTTGTTAGATTCAATTACTTTTCAGACCCCCTAACGACTTTTTTTTAGAAAGAAAGGGACTTTTATCGACTTCTTCTGGAGTTTAGAGACTCTGACATGAAGCAGGCTTTCCTTACTGAGGAGTTAGCAACGCTGCTAAGGGTGCAGAGCCACACATGCGCTCCGAGCTCTGCATGGGAGACTGAAGCTGACAGAGCTGCAGCAGTTAGCAGGTTTCACCCTCAGAGACCACCAGGGGTTCATGTTGAGGCATTTTCAGTTTTTGTTTTTTTTGCCATAGACTGTCAGCACAATCTGCAGTTACACTAACAAAAATGCTGCAAAAAACAAAGAATTATGGAAAAATTACACATGGACTGACATAGAGGAGGATCTACACAAGTTTTTTACATCATGTTTTACATCATGCATCATTTACATCATGTTTTTTTGTAGTGGCATAAATAAAAAGTGACATTTGTGAGACTATACAGTGTTTTGTAAATAATTTTACAAAGAACGCCTGGGCCATTGCCTGCATTTTGATGTAAATAGAGGTAAATTACTATGTTCTTTGTTAAAAATTTGCATATGTTTTGAAGTTTACAATTTTTATTTGAAGTTTAAGTTTTAAAAACAGTTCATCACACATATTTGTGGTTTAATTTCACATTAATTTCCATATTGTATAAATGACTGGAAAAAACTTGAGCCCCTACCCCTGTATAATCATGTGCACGTCCCTGTTCTAGCTCCAAGGTGAATCTTCACTGCTCATGTTCTCCTCAGAAATAGTCACCTCACTCCCCTCAGGTTACTGTACACATGCACCAACTATCTGCTTCAGGTTTGGATGGAGCTTCATGGTTGTCTTTTGGAGAAATGAACAGTCAAGTTGTGTTTGAAATCTGATTTTTTTCAGAGGCAAAAGGAAGCCTCTGCATTCTTGTCAAATATGTAAACAGCATGTTTTTGCAGGTGCAAAAAAACAGACTCTGAGTGTGTGTGTGTGTGTGTGTGTGTGTGTATATGTGTGTGTATCCTGCAGTACTCTGTACTCCTGCAGTGGCCAAAATGACTTTTAAGAATGTGGATTTTTGGGTCATCTTTGGCGCCCCCTAGAACGTAAACCGTGGGGTGCAGCGTCATGATTTTTACAACTTTGAATGGGCATGGGGTGTAGATTGCCCTGAGCAAATTTGGTATCGGTGGGACGAAAGCCTTAGGAGGAGATAGCCACATTCCAATGTGTGCGAATCGGCAAAAAATGCGAAATAGCCCTTTAACCGTACATTATACAGATACGCGCTTTTTGACTTTTTCGTAGATCTAATTGAGATACACATGATTGTCAATTTTTGTGTCAATATGACAAAGCGTTCAGGCGTGACACTCAACAATGTGTATTTTCATGTAAGGGGACAAGAAAAAACTGACTTTTTTCTCCTGCCATGGGGGGGCGCTCTTTTGGGGAGTAAAAATTCCTTCACAAATGTGTTGATGGCTGGACATTGCATCATCCTAGAAAACTTGGAGGGCAGTGAGGACAAAAATAAAAAGTTATAAGACTTTTAAGAATGTGGATTTTGGGTTATCTTTGGCGCCCCCTAGAACGTAAACCGTGGGGTGCAGCGTCATGATTTGTACAACTTTTAATGGCCATGGGGGGTTGATTGGCCTGCGCAAATGTGGTGCCGGTCGAACGAAAGCCTTCGGAGGAGTTAGCGAAATTCCAATGTGTGCAGATCTGCAAAAAATGCAAAATAACCCATTAACCGTACATTTGACAGATAAGCCCGCACTGACTTTTTTGTAGAACTTATTGAGATACATGTGTGTGTCAATTTTTGTGTCAATATGACAAAGCGTACAGCCGTCATGTGAATTTTCACCTTAGGGGGCGCTATGGAGCCATTTTGCATTTTATTGTTTGGGCGACTTCAGAACATCGAATTTTTCACCAGGCCCGGTCGTCCTGCCAAATTTCCTGAGTTTTCGCCAGTGGGAAGTGGGCCATTTTCCAGTTTAAAGCGGAGGAAAAATAATAACTAGGGCCCCGTTGGGGCACTGGCGGGCCCGAGCTGTGTCACGCCGCCCCCAACACGACCGCCTCTCCCTCCCGATCGCGTCACACTCAAGGTTCAACGATGGTGTGCGCACTTGTCTGTGGTCATTTACCATTATAATGAATGGGAGGCGCAGTTTCTACCAAAACGCTTGCTGCAGACAAACTACATGTCCTATTTGAAAAAAGTCTGGACCATGAGTGAGGGCACAAACACAGCTAGGATATATCCAAACGGCAAGTTGCTCCTCCTTTCGTTTTTTTCCGAGAGAGCGATGTGTTTGAGCCATTGAGCGATGGGCAGGAAAAACTTGACTTTTTCTCCTGCCATGGGGGGGCACTCTTTTAGGGAGAAAAAATTCCTTCACAAATGTGTTGATGGCTAGACATTGCATCATCCTAGAAAACTTTGAAGCCAGTGAGGACAAAAATGAAAAGTTATAAGACTTTTAAGAATGTGGATTTTTGGGTTATCTTTGGCGACCCCTAGAACGTAAACCGTGGGGTGCAGCATCATGATTTGTACAACTTTTAATGGCCATGGGGTGTAGATTGGCCTGAGCAAATTTGGTGCCGGTGGAACGAAAGCTTTAGGAGGAGTTAGCGAAATTCCAATGTGTGCGAATCAACCAAAAATGCGAAATAGCCCTTTAACCGTACATTTTGCAGACACGAGCGCATTGACTTTTTCGTAGATCTTATTGAGATACACGTGATTATCAAATTTTGTTTCAATATGACAAAGCGTACAGGCGTGACACTCAACAATGTGTATTTTCACCTTATAGGACAAGAAAAAATGGACTTTTTTCTCCTGCCATGGGGGGGCGCTCTTTTGGGGAGTAAAAATTCCTTCACAAATGTGTTGATGGCTGGACATTGCATCATCCTAGAAAACTTGGAGGCCAGTGAGGACAAAAATAAAAAGTTATACGACTTTTAAGAATGTGGATTTCTGGGTTATCTTTGGCGCCCCCTAGAACGTAAACCGTGGGATGCAGCATCATGATTTGTACAACTTTTAATGGCCATGGGGTGTAGATTGGCCTGAGCAAATTTGGTGCCGGTGGAACGAAAGCCTTCGGAGGAGTTAGCGAAATTCCAATGTGTGCGGATCGGCAAAAAATGCGAAATAGCCCTTTAACCGTACATTTGACAGATACGCCCGCACTGACTTTTTTGTAGATCTTATTGAGATACACGTGTGTGTCAAATTTTGTGTCATTTTGACAAAGCGTACAGGCGTGACACTCAATCATGTGAATTTTTCACCTTAGGGGGCGCTATGGAGCCATTTTGCATTTGATTTTTTGGGCGACTTCAGAATATCGAATTTTTCACCAGGCCCGGTCGTCCTGCCAAATTTCATGACTTTTCACCAGTGGGAAGTGGGCCATTTTCCAGTTCAAAGGGGCAGAAAAATAATAAGAAGAAGAAGAAGAAGAAAGAAGAATCCATCAGGAATAATAGGGCTCTCGCAGCTGCTTAGCAGCTACGCTCGGGCCCTAAAGAAGGAAACTACAGGAACAAGACGGCTCTCGCAGCTTAGCAGCTACGCTCGGGCCCTAACTAGGACCCCGTTGGGGCACTGGCGGGCCCGAGCCGTGTGCCCCCCCCCCCCCAACGCGCTGCCTTCCCGTCCCATTTGTGTCCTCTGGCCATCGCCCTCTCTGGTAACGCCCATCAATGCAAAGACCCTTTTCCTTCATCGGCGTTTGCTGTTCTTCCTGCCAGTGCGTGTTGCTTTCACTTACACTTGCCACAGCCAGCCTCGTGAGTGCCTAGCCTATTCGATATCACTGTCACCTACACAGGACAGTCATTACCTTTCTATTAATACTTTGTTTTTTAATTTCACATTAATTTCCATATTGTAAAAACAACTGGAAATAACTTGAGCCCCTGCCCCTGTATAATCATGTGCACGTCCCTGTTCTCGCTCCAAGGTGAATCTTCACTGCTCATGTTCTCCTCAGAAGCACTCACCTCACTCCCCTCAGGTTACTGTACACATGCACCAACTGCCTGCTTCAGGTTTGGATGGAGCTTCATGGTTGTCTTTTGGAGAAATGAGCAGTCAAGTTGTGTTTGAAATGTGATTTTTTTCAGGGGCAAAAGGAAGCCTCTGCATTCTTGTCAAATATGTAAATAGCATGTTTTTGCAGGTGCTAAAAAACAGACTCTGAGTGTGTGTGTGTGTGTGTGTGTGTGTGTGTGTGTGTGTGTGTGTGTGTGTGTGTCTGTGTGTGTGTGTGTGTCTGTGTGTGTGTATCCTGCAGTACTCTGTACTCCTGCAGTGGCCAAAACGACTTTTAAGAATGTGGATATTTGGGTCATCTTTGGCGCCCCCTAGAACGTAAACCATGGGGTGCAGCGGCATGATTTTTACAACTCTCAATGGCCATGGGGTGTAGATTGGCCTGAGCAAATTTGGTGTCAGTGGGACGAAAGCCTTAGGAGGAGTTAGCCACATTCCAATGTGTGCGAATCGGCAAAAAATGCAAAATAGCCCTTTAGCCGTACATTTTACAGATACGCGCGCATTGACTTTTTCGTAGATCTTATTGAGATACACGTGTGCGTCAAATTTTTTGTCAATATGACAAAGCGTACAGGCGTGAATCTCAACAATGTGTATTTTCACCTTAGGGGACAAGAAAAAATTGACTTTTTTCTCCTGCCATTGGGGGGCGCTCTTTTGGGGAGTAAAAATTCCTTCACAAATGTGTTGATGGCTGGACATTGCATCATCCTAGAAAACTTGGAGGCCAGTGAGGACAAAAATAAAAAGTTATAAAACTTTTAAGAATGTGGATTTTTGGGTTATCTTTGGCGCCCCCTAGAACCTAAACCATGGGGTGCAGCATCATGATTTGTACAACTTTGAATGGCCACGGGGTGTAGATTGGCCTGAGCAAATGTGGTGCCGGTGGAACGAAAGCCTTAGGAGGAGTTAGCGAAATTCCAATGTGTGCGGATCTGCAAAAAATGCGAAATAACCCTTTAACCGTACATTTGACAGATACGCCCACACTGACTTTTTTGTAGATCTTATTGAGATACATGTGTGTGTCAATTTTTGTGTCAATATGACAAAGCGTACAGGCGTGACAGTCAATAGTGTGAATTTTCACCTTAGGGGGCGCTATGGAGCCATTTTGCATTTTATTGTTTGGGCGACTTCAGAATATCGAATTTTTCACCAGGCCCGGTCGTCCTGCCAAATTTCATGAGTTTTCGCCAGTGGGAAGTGGGCCATTTTCCAGTTTAAAGCGGAGGAAAAATAATAATAATAACAAAAGAAGAATCCATCAGGAACAAGAGGGCTCTCGCAGCTGCTTAGCAGCTACGCTCGGGCCCTAATAATAACAAACTAGGACCCCGTTGGGGCACTGGCGGGCCCGAGCCGTGTCCCCCCCCCCCCCCCAACGTGCTGCCTCCCCGTCCCATTTGTGTCCTCTGGCCATCGCCCTCTCTGGTAACGCCCATCACTGCAAAGACCCTTTTCCTTCATCGGCGTTTGCTGTTCTTCCTGCCAGTGCGTGTTGCTTTCACTTACACTAACCACAGCCAGCCTCGTGAGTGCCTAGCCTATTGGATATCACTGTCACCTACACAGGACAGTCATTACCTTTCTATTAATACTTTGTGTTTTAATTTCACATTAATTTCCATATTGTATAAACGACTGGAAAAAACTTGAGCCCCTGCCCCTGTATAATCATGTGCATGTCTCTGTTCTAGCTCCAAGGTGAATCTTCACTGCTCATGTTCTCCTCAGAAGCACTCACCTCACTCCCCTCAGGTTACTGTACACATGCACCAACTGCCTGCTTCAGGTTTGGATGGAGCTTCATGGTTGTCTTTTGGAGAAATGACCAGTCAAGTTGTGTTTGAAATTTGATTTTTTTCAGGGGCAAAAGGAGCCTCTGCATTCTTGTCAAATATGTAAATAGCATGTTTTTGCAGGTGCTAAAAACCAGACTCTGAGTGTGTGTGTGCGTGTGTGTGTGTGTCTGTGTGCGTTCAAGTCACATGACATATTTAACCGGATGTAGCTGCAAGACGGAGCCTTGTTGACTCCGTTTCAACTTATCTCAAAAGTGAGGACCTCAACCTATATACCAGTTTTTAAATTGTGTTGATAGGCCAAATAAAACCAGAGTTATGATAAATTATGTCCGCGATACGTGTTTTCTGCTTATTTTGATCACGTTCGGCGCTCGATCGCGCTGTATGAGACAGGAAAACATAGCATGCAGACATTAGCGACAGGTCTTACAGGCGGAAAAGGCTTGCCAAAGGAAAAAAAAAACACACCACAACATCTCTCCTATTGGTGGAAAACTTCACCACAACAACCAATCCAAAATTATATGGTGACTGATTGACAAGGGTCGGGCGCTTACGTTCTTCCTGCAATATGAGAAGGGAGGGAGGGACTCTCAGCAGGGATGCAGTCTGGGACACGTAGTTGCAAACCTAGCGACTTTGTTGTTAGATTCAATGACTTTTCAGACCCCCTAACGACTTTTTTTTTAGAAAGAAAGTGACTTTTATCGACTTCTTCTGGAGTTTAGAGACTCTGACATGAAGCAGGCTTTCCTTACTGAGGAGTTAGCAACGCTGCTAAGGGTGCAGAGCCACACATGCGCTCCGAGCTCTGCATGGGAGACTGAAGCTGACAGAGCTGCAGCAGTTAGCAGGTTTCACCCTCAGAGACCACCAGGGGTTCATGTTGAGGCATTTTCAGTTTTTTTTTTTTTTTTGCCATAGACACTGTCAGCACAATCTGCAGTTACACTAACAAAAATGCTGCAAAAAACAATGAATTATGGAAAAATTACACATGGACTGACATAGAGGAGGATCTACACAAGTTTTTTACATCATGTTTTACATCATGCATCATTTACATCATGTTTTTTTGTAGTGGCATAAATAAAAAGTGACATTTGTGAGACTATACAGTGTTTTGTAAATAATTTTACAAAGAACACCTGGGCCATTGCCTGCATTTTGATGTAAATAGAGGTAAATTACTATGTTCTTTGTTAAAAATTTGCATATGTTTTGAAGTTTACAATTTTAATTTGAAGTTTAAGTTTTAAAAACAGTTCATCACACATATTTGTGGTTTTCACAGTAAAAACGTTACTTTTTTCCACTCGGATTTTATGTTTTGTGTGTGAATTTGGGTCCAATGTGTAAATATAGTATGTCAAAATGATAAAATAACTGTAAATTGACACAGGTGAGGTTGTGCTGAAAAAAATGATACCAGGCAAGGCAAGGTAAAAATTTTGTAAGAGGAAATATAAAGGTAAAATCTAAAGTAGTCAAAAACGGCCAATAGTGACTCACAGACTCCACAGACAAGTCCCTTTGGCGCCACTCAGTGGGCAAAACTACTTTGTCTACTGTAATGTATATTTGGGTCATCTTTGGCGCCCCCTAAAACGTAAACCGTGGGGTGCAGCGTCATGATTTTTACAACTTTGAATGGCCATGGAGTGTAGATTGGCCTGAGCAAATTTGGTGTCAGTGGGACGAAAGCCTTAGGAGGAGTTAGCGAAATTCCAATGTGTGCGAATCGGCAAAAAATGCAAAATAGCCCTTTTACCGTACATTATACAGATACGCGCTCTTTGACTTTTTCGTAGATCTAATTGAGATACACATGATTGTCAATTTTTGTGTCATTTTGCCAAAGCGTACAGGCGTGACAGTCAACAATGTGTATTTTCATCTTAGGGGACAAGAAAAAATGGACTTTTTTCTCCTGCCATGGGGGGCGCTCTTTTAGGGAGTAAAAATTCCTTCACAAATGTGTTGATGGCTGGACATTGCATCATCCTAGAAAACTTGGAGGCCAGTGAGGACAAAAATAAAAAGTTATAAGACTTTTAAGACTGTGGATTTTTGGGTTATCTTTGGCGCCCCCTAGAACCTAAACCGTGGGGTGCAGCGTCATGATTTGAATAACTTTTAATGGCCATGGGGTGTAGATTGGCCTGAGCAAATGTGGTGCCGGTGGAACGAAAGCCTTCGGAGGAGTTAGCGAAATTCCAATGTGTGCGAATCGGCAAAAAATGCGGAATAACCCTTTAACCGTACATTTGACAGATACGCGCGCATGGACTTTTTTGTAGATCTTATTGAGATACATGTGTGTGTCAATTTTTGTGTCATTTTGACAAAGCGTACAGGCGTGACACTCAACAATGTGTATTTTCACCTTAGGGGACAAGAAAAAATGGACTTTTTTCTCCTGCCATGGGGGGGGCGCTCTTTTGGGGAGTAAAAATTCCTTCACAAATGTGTTGATGGCTGGACATTGCATCATCCTAGAAAACTTGGAGGCCAGTGAGGGCAAAAATAAAAAGTTATAAGACTTTTAAATATGTGGATTTTAGGGTTATCTTTGGCGCCCCCTAGAACCTAAACCGTGGGGTGCAGCGTCATGATTTGAATAACTTTTAATGGCCATGGGGTGTAGATTGGCCTGAGCAAATGTGGTGCCGGTGGAACGAAAGCCTTCGGAGGAGTTAGCGAAATTCCAATGTGTGCGGATCGGCAAAAAATGCGAAATAGCCCTTTAACCGTACATTTGACAGATACGCCCGCACTGACTTTTTTGTAGATCTTATTGAGATACATGTGTGTGTCAATTTTTGTGTCATTTTGACAAAGCGTACAGGCGTGACAGTCAATAGTGTGAATTTTCACCTTAGGGGGCGCTATGGAGCCATTTTGCATTTTATTGTTTGGGCGACTTCGGAATATCAAATTTTTCACCAGGCCCGGTCGTCCTGCCAAATTTCATGAGTTTTCGCCAGTGGGAAGTGGGCCATTTTCCAGTTCAAAGGGGAGGAAAAAGAAACTAGGGCCCCGTTGGGGCACTGGCGGGCCCGAGCCGCGTTGCGCCGCCCCCAGTGCGACCGCCTCCCCCTCCCGATCGCGTCACACTCAAGGTCCAAAGATGGTGTGCGCACTTGTCTGTGGTCATTTCCCATTATAATGAATTGGAGGCGCAGTTTCTACCAAAACACTCGCTGCAGACAAACTACATGTCCTATTTGAAAAAAGTCTGGACCATGAGTGAGGCCACAAACACAGCTAGGATATATCCAAACGGCAAGTTGCTCCTTGTTACGGTGTTGCCGGGAGAGCGATGCGATTGAGCCATTGAGTGATGGGCAGGAAAAACTTGACTGTTTCTCCTGCCATGGGGGATGGGGGATGGGGGGGGGGATGTGGATTCTTTTAAGAATGTGGATATTTGGGTCATCTTTGGCGCCCCCAAGAACGTGAGCCGTGGGGTGCAGCGTCATGATTTTTACAACTTTGAATGGCCATGGGGTGTAGATTGGCCTGAGCAAATTTGGTGTCAGTGGGACGAAAGCCTTAGGAGGAGTTAGCCACATTCCAATGTGTGCGAATCGGCAAAAAATGCAAAATAGCCCTTTAACCGTACATTTGACAGATACACGCCCATTGACTTTTTCGTAGATCTTATTGAGATACACGTGATTGTCAAATTTTGTGTCAATATGACAAAGCGTATAGGCGTGAATCTCAACAATATGTATTTTCACCTTAGGGGACAAGAAAAAATGGACTTTTTTCTCCTGCCATGGGGGGGCGCTCTTTTGGGGAGTAAAAATTCCTTCACAAATGTGTTGATGGCTGGACATTGCATCATCCTAGAAAACCTGGAGGCCAGTGAGGACAAGAATAAGAAGTTATAAGACTTTTAAATATGTGGATTTTAGGGTTATCTTTGGCGCCCCCTAGAACCTAAACCGTGGGGTGCAGCGTCATGATTTGAATAACTTTTAATGGCCATGGGGTGTAGATTGGCCTGAGCAAATGTGGTGCCAGTGGAACGAAAGCCTTAGGAGGAGTTAGCCACATTCCAATGTGTGCGGATCGGCAAAAAATGCGGAATAACCCTTTAACCGTACATTTGACAGATATGCGCTCTTTGACTTTTTCGTAGATCTTATTGAGATACATGTGTGTGTTAATATTTGTGTCATTTTGCCAAAGCGTACAGGCGTGACACTAAACAATGTGTATTTTCACCTTAGGGGACAAGAAAAAATAGACTTTTTTCTCCTGCCATGGGGGGGCGCTCTTTTGGGGAGTAAAATTTCCTTCACAAATGTGTTGATGGCTGGACATTGCATTATCCTAGAAAACTTGGAGGCCAGTGAGGACAAAAATAAAAAGTTATAAGACTTTTAAGAATGTGGATTTTTGGGTTATCTTTGGCGCCCCCTAGAACCTTCACCGTGGGTTGCAGCGTCATGATTTGTACAACTTTTAATGGCCATGGGGTGTAGATTGGCCTGAGCAAATTTGGTGCCGGTGGAACGAAAGCCTTCGGAGGAGTTAGCGAAATTCCAATGTGTGCGGATCGGCAAAAAATGCAAAATAGCCCTTTAACCGTACATTATACAGATACGCGCTCTATGACTTTTTTGTAGATCTTATTGAGATACACGTGATTGTCAAATGTTTTGTCAATATGACAAAGCGTTTAGGCGTGACACTCAACAATGTGTATTTTCATGTTAGGGGACAAGAAAAACTTGACTTTTTTCTCCTGCCATGGGGGGCGCTCTTTTGGGGAGTAAAAATTCCTTCACAAATGTGTTGATGGCTTGACATGGCATCATCCTAGAAAACTTGGAGGCCAGTGAGGACAAAAATAAAAAGTTATAAGACTTTTAAGAATGTGGATTTTTGGGTTATCTTTGGCGCCCCCTAGAACGTAAACCGTGGGGTGCAGCATCATGATTTGTACAACTTTTAATGGCCATGGGGTGTAGATTGGCCTGAGCAAATGTGGTGCCGGTGGAACGAAAGCCTTCGGAGGAGTTAGCGAAATTCCAATGTGTGCGGATCGGCAAAAAATGCGAAATAGCCCTTTAACGGTACATTTGACAGATACGTCCGCACTGACTTTTTTGTAGATCTTATTGAGATACACATGTGTGTCAAATTTTGTGTCATTTTGACAAAGTGTACAGGCGTCAGGTGAGTTTTCACCATAGGGGGCGCTATGCAGCCATTTTTCATTTTTTTGTTTGGGCGACTTCAGAATATCAAATTTTTCACCAGGCCCGGTCGTCCTTCCAAATTTCCTGAGTTTTCGCCAGTGGGAAGTGGGCCATTTTCCAGTTTAAAGCGGAGGAAAAATAACGAAAGAAGAATCCATCAGGAACAAGAGGGCTCTCGCAGCTGCTTAGCAGCTACGCTCGGGCCCTAACTAGGGCCCCGTTGGGGCACTGGCGGGCCCGAGCCGTGTCACGCCGCCCCAAGCGCGACCGCCTCCCCCACCCGATCGCGTCACACTCAAGGTCCAAAGATGGTGTGCGCACTTGTTTGTGGTCATTTACCATTATAATGAACGGGAGGCGCAGTTTCTACCAAAACGCTCGCTGCAGAAAAACTCCATGTCCTATTTGAAAAAAGTCTGGACCATGAGTGAGGGCACAAAGACAGCTAAGATATATCCAAATGGCAAGTTGCTCCTCCTTTCGCTTTTGCCGAGAGAGCAGTGCGTTTGAGCCATTGAATGATGAACAGGAAAAACTTGACTTTATTCTCCTGCCACGGGGGGGCGCTCTTTTAACGAGAAAAAACTCCTTCACAAATGTGTTGATGGCTGGACATTGCATCATCCTAGAAAACATGGAGGCCAGTGAGGACAAAAATAAAAAGTTATAAGACTTTTAAATATGTGGATTTTAGGGTTGTCTTTGGCGCCCCCTAGAACCTAAACCGTGGGGTGCAGCGTCATGATTTGAATAACTTTTAATGGCCATGGGGTGTAGATTGGCCTGAGCAAATGTGGTGCCGGTGGACAGAAAGCCTTCGGAGGAGTTAGCGAAATTCCAATGTGTGCGGATTGGCAAAAAATGCGGAATAACCCTTTAACCGTACATTTGACAGATACGCGCGCATTGACTTTTTCGTAGATCTTATTGAGTTACATGTGTGTGTCAATTTTTGTGTCATTTTGACAAAGCGTATAGGCGTGACACTCAACAATGTGTATTTTCACCTTAGGGGACAAGAAAAAATGGACTTTTTTCTCCTGCCATGGGGGGGCGCTCTTTTGGGGAGTAAAAATTCCTTCACAAATGTGTTGATGGCTGGACATTGCATCATCCTAGAAAACTTGGAGGCCAGTGAGGACAAAAATAAAAAGTTATAAGACTTTTAAATATGTGGATTTTAGTGTTATCTTTGGCGCCCCCTAGAACCTAAACCTTGGGGTGCAGCGTCATGATTTTGATAACTTTTAATGGCCACGGGGTGTAGATTGGCCTGAGCAAATGTGGTGCCGGTGGAACGAAAGCCTTCGGAGGAGTTAGCGAAATTCCAATGTGTGCGGATCGGCAAAAAATGCGAAATAACCCTTTAACCGTAATTTTGACAGATACGCGCGCATTGACTTTTTCGTAGATCTTATTGAGATACATATGTGTGTCAATTTTTGTGTCAATATGACAAAGCGTACAGGCGTGACAGTCAATAGTGTGAATTTCCACCTTAGGGGGCGCTATGGAGCCATTTTGCATTTTATTGTTTGGGCGACTTCAGAATATCGAATTTTTCACAAGGCCCGGTCGTCCTGCCAAATTTCATGAGTTTTCGCCAGTGGGAAGTGGGCCATTTTCCAGTTCAAAGGGGAGGAAAAAGAAACTAGGGCCCCGTTGGGGCACTGGCGGGCCCGAGCCGTGTCGCGCCGCCCCCAGCGAGACCGCCTCCCCGTCCCATTTGCGTCTTCTGGCCGTCGCCCTCTCTTGTAACGCCCATCACTGCAAAGACCCTTTTCCTTCATCGGTGTTTGCTGTTCTTCCTGCCAGTGCGTGTTGCTTTCAATTACACTTGCCACAGCCAGCCTCGTGAGTGCCTAGCCTATTGGATATCACTGTCACCTACACAGGACAGTCATTACCTTTCTATTAATACTTTGTTTTTAATTTCACATTAATTTCCATATTGTATAAATGACTGGAAAAAACTTGAGCCCCTGCCCCTGTATAATCATGTGCACGTCCCTGTTCTAGCTCCAAGGTGAATCTTCACTGCTCATGTTCTCCTCAGAAATAGTCACCTCACTCCCCTCAGGTTACTGTACACATGCACCAACTATCTGCTTCAGGTTTGAAATGGAGCTTCATGGTTGTCTTTTGGAGAAATGAACAGTCAAGTTGTGTTTGAAATTTGATTTTTTTCAGGGGCAAAAGGAGCCTCTGCATTCTTGTCAAATATGTAAACAGCATGTTTTTGCAGGTGCTAAAAAACAGACTCTGAGTGTGTGTGTGTGTCTGTGTGTGTGTGTGTGTGTGTGTCTGTGTGTGCGTTCAAGTCACATGACATATTTAACCGGATGTAGCTGCAAGACGGAGCCTCGTTGACTCTCCGTTTCAACTTATCTCAAAAGTGAGGACCTCAACCTATATACCAGTTTTTAAATTGTGTTGATAGGCCAAATAAAACCAGAGTTATGATAAATTATGTCCGCGATACTTTTTTTCTGCTTATTTTGATCACGTTCGGCGCTCGATCGCGCTGTATGAGACAGGAAAACATAGCATGCAGACATTAGCGACAGGTCTTACAGGCGGAAAAGGCTTGCCAAAAGAAAAAAAAAAACACACCACAACATCTCTCCTATTGGTGGAAAACTTCACCACAACAACCAATCCAAAATTATATGGTGACTGATTGACAAGGGGCGGGCGCTTACGTTCTTCCTGCAACATGAGAAGGGAGGGAGGGACTCTCAGCAGGGATGCAGTCTGGGACACGTAGTTGCAAACCTAGCGACTTTGTTGTTAGATTCAATGACTTTTCAGACCCCCTAACGACTTTTTTTTAGAAAGAAAGGGACTTTTATCGACTTCTTCTGGAGTTTAGAGACTCTGACATGAAGCAGGCTTTCCTTACTGAGGAGTTAGCAATGCTGCTAAGGGTGCAGAGCCACACATGCGCTCAGAGCTCTGCATGGGAGACTGAAGCTGACAGAGCTGCAGCAGTTAGCAGGTTTCACCCTCAGAGACCACCAGGGGTTCATGTTGAGGCATTTTAATTTTTTTTTTTTTTGTGCCATAGACACTGTCAGCACAATCTGCAGTTACACTAACAAAAATGCTGCAAAAAACAAAGAATTATGGAAAAATTACACATGGACTGACATAGAGGAGGATCTACACAAGTTTTTTACATCATGTTTTACATCATGCATCATTTACATCATGTTTTTTTGTAGTGGCATAAATAAAAAGTGACATTTGTGAGACTATACAGTGTTTTGTAAATAATTTTACAAAGAACGCCTGGGCCATTGCCTGCATTTTGATGTAAATAGAGGTAAATTACTATGTTCTTTGTTAAAAATTTGCATATGTTTTGAAGTTTACAATTTTTATTTGAAGTTTAAGTTTTAAAAACAGTTCATCACACATATTTGTGGTTTAATTTCACATTAATTTCCATATTGTATAAATGACTGGAAAAAACTTGAGCCCCTGCCCCTGTATAATCATGTGCACGTCCCTGTTCTAGCTCCAAGGTGAATCTTCACTGCTCATGTTCTCCTCAGAAATAGTCACCTCACTCCCCTCAGGTTACTGTACACATGCACCAACTATCTGCTTCAGGTTTGAAATGGAGCTTCATGGTTGTCTTTTGGAGAAATGAACAGTCAAGTTGTGTTTGAAATTTGATTTTTTTCAGGGGCAAAAGGAAGCCTCTGCATTCTTGTCAAATATGTAAACAGCATGTTTTTGCAGGTGCTAAAAAACAGACTCTGAGTGTGTGTGTGTGTCTGTGTGTGTGTGTGTGTGTGTGTGTGTGTGTGTGTGTGTGTGTGTGTGTATGTTGGCGTGTGTGTATATGTGTGTGTATCCTGCAGTACTCTGTACTCCTGCAGTGGCCAAAAAGACTTTTAAGAATGTGGATTTTTGGGTCATCTTTGGCGCCCCCTAGAACTGCAGTACTCTGTACTCCTGCAGTGGCCAAAATGACTTTTAAGAATGTGGATTTTTGGGTCATCTTTGGCGCCCCCTAGAACGTAAACCGTGGGGTGCAGCGTCATGATTTTTACAACTTTGAATGGGCATGGGGTGTAGATTGCCCTGAGCAAATTTGGTATCGGTGGGACGAAAGCCTTAGGAGGAGATAGCCACATTCCAATGTGTGCGAATCGGCAAAAAATGCAAAATAGCCCTTTAACCGTACATTATACAGATACGCGCTCTTTGACTTTTTTGTAGATCTTATTGAGATACATGTGTGTGTCAATTTTTGTGTCAATATGACAAAGCGTTCAGGCGTGACACTCAACAATGTGTATTTTCATGTAAGGGGACAAGAAAAAATTGACTTTTTTCTCCTACCATGGGGGGGCGCTCTTTTGGGGAGTAAAAATTCCTTCACAAATGTGTTGATGGCTGGACATTGCATCATCCTAGAAAACTTGGAGGCCAGTGAGGACAAAAATAAAAAGTTATAAGACTTTTAAAAATGTGGATTTTTGGGTTATCTTTGGCGCCCCCTAGAACGTAAACTGTGGGGTGCAGCGTCATGATTTGAATAACTTTTAATGGCCATGGGGTGTAGATTGGCCTGAGCAAATGTGGTGCCGGTGGAACGAAAGCCTTCGGAGGAGTTAGCGAAATTCCAATGTGTGCGAATCGGCAAAAAATGCGGAATAACCCTTTAACCGTACATTTGACAGATACGCGCGCATTGACTTTTTTGTAGATCTTATTGAGATACATGTGTGTGTCAATTTTTGTGTCATTTTGACAAAGCGTACAGGCGTGACACTCAACAATGTGTATTTTCACCTTAGGGGACAAGAAAAAATGGACTTTTTTCTCCTGCCATGGGGGGGCGCTCTTTTGGGGAGTAAAAATTCCTTCACAAATGTGTTGATGGCTGGACATTGCATCATCCTGGAAAACTTGGAGGCCAGTGAGGGCAAAAATAAAAAGTTATAAGACTTTTAAATATGTGGATTTTAGGGTTATCTTTGGCGCCCCCTAGAACCTAAACCGTGGGGTGCAGCGTCATGATTTGAATAACTTTTAATGGCCATGGGGTGTAGATTGGCCTGAGCAAATGTGGTGCCGGTGGAACGAAAGCCTTCGGAGAGGTTAGCGAAATTCCAATGTGTGCGGATCGGCAAAAAATGCGAAATAACCCTTTAACCGTAAATTTGACAGATACGCCCGCACTGACTCTTTTGTAGATCTTATTGAGATACATGTGTGTGTCAATTTTTGTGTCATTTTGACAAAGCGTACAGGCGTGACAGTCAATAGTGTGAATTTTCACCTTAGGGGGCGCTATGGAGCCATTTTGCATTTTCTTGTTTGGGCGACTTCGGAATATCAAATTTTTCACCAGGCCCGGTCGTCCCGCCAAATTTCATGAGTTTTCGCCAGTGGGAAGTGGGCCATTTTCCAGTTCAAAGGGGAGGAAAAAGAAAAAAGAAACAAAGAAAAACCACTTGGGGAATAATAGGGCTCTCGCAGCTGCTTAGCAGCTACGCTCGGGCCCTAAAAAGAAACTAGGGCCCCGGTGGGGCACTGTCGGGCCCGAGCCGCGTCGCGCCGCCCCCAGCGCGACCGCCTCCCCCTCCCGATCGCGTCACACTCAAGGTCCAAAGATGGTGTGCGCACTTGTCTGTGGTCATTTCCCATTATAATGAACGGGAGGCGCAGTTTCTACCAAAACGCTCGCTGCAGACAAACTACATGTCCTATTTGAAAAAAGTCTGGACCATGAGTGAGGGCACAAACACAGCTAGTATATATCCAAATGGCAAGTTGCTCCTCCTTTCGGTTTTGCAGAGAGAGCGATGCGTTTGAGCCATTGAGCGATGGGCAGGAAAAACTTGACTTTTTCTCCTGCCATGGGGGGCGCTCTTTTGGGGAGAAAAATTCCTTCACAAATGTGTTGATGGCTGGACATTGCATCATCCTAGAAAACTTGGAGGCCAGTGAGGACAAAAATAAAAAGTTATAAGACTTTTAAAAATGTGGATATTTGGGTCCTCTTTGGCGCCCCCTAGAACGTAAACTGTGGGGTGCAGCGTCATGATTTGTACAACTTTGAATGGCCATGGGGTGTAGATTGACCTGAGCAAATTTGAAGCCGATGGGACAAAAGATTTAGGAGGAGTTAGCGAAATTCCAATGTGTGCGGATCGGCAAAAAATGCGAAATAACCCTTTAACCGTACATTTGACAAATACGCCCGCACTGACTTTTTTGTAGATCTTATTGAGATACATGTGTGTGTCAAATTTTGTGTCATTTTGACAAAGCGTAAAGGCGTGACAGTCAACAATGTGTATTTTCGCCTTAGGAGACAAGAAAAAATGGACTTTTTTCTCCTGCCATGGGGGGCGCTCTTTTGGCGAGTAAAAATTCCTTCACAAATGTGTTGATGGCTGGACATTGCATCATCCTAGAGAACTTGGAGGCCAGTGAGGACAAAAATAAAAAGTTATAAGACTTTTAAGACTGTGGATTTTTGGGTTATCTTTGGCGCCCCCTAGAACGTAAACCGTGGGGTGCAGCGTCATGATTTGTACAACTTTTAATGGCCATGGGGTGTAGATTGGCCTCAGCAAATGTGGTGCCTTTGGAACGAAAGCCTTCGGAGGAGTTAACGAAATTCCAATGTGTGCGGATCGGCAAAAAATGCGAAATAGCCCTTTCACCGTACATTTGACAGATACGCCCGCACTGACTTTTTTGTAGATCTTATTGAGATACATGTGTGTGTCAATTTTTGTGTCAATATGACAA
Organism: Xyrichtys novacula; assembly: GCA_962446985.1. Classification (NCBI taxonomy): domain Eukaryota; kingdom Metazoa; phylum Chordata; class Actinopteri; order Labriformes; family Labridae; genus Xyrichtys; species Xyrichtys novacula. The sequence continues at coordinate 5,264,987 of OY660883.1, forward strand.
AGCGTAAAGGCGTGACAGTCAATAGTGTGAATTTTCGCCTTAGGAGACAAGAAAAAATGGACTTTTTTCTCCTGCCATGGGGGGCGCTCTTTTGGGGAGTAAAAATTCCTTCACAAATGTGTTGATGGCTGGACATTGCATCATCCTAGAAAACTTGGAGGCCAGTGAGGACAAAAATAAAAAGTTATACGACTTTTAAGAATGTGGATTTCTGGGTTATCTTTGGCGCCCCCTAGAACGTAAACCGTGGGATGCAGCGTCATGATTTGTACAACTTTTAATGGCCATGGGGTGTAGATTGGCCTGAGCAAATTTGGTGCCGGTGGAACGAAAGCCTTCGGAGGAGTTAGCGAAATTCCAATGTGTGCGGATCGGCAAAAAATGCGAAATAGCCCTTTAACCGTACATTTGACAGATACGCCCGCACTGACTTTTTTGTAGATCTTATTGAGATACACGTGTGTGTCAAATTTTGTGTCATTTTGACAAAGCGTACAGGCGTGACACTCAATCATGTGAATTTTTCACCTTAGGGGGCGCTATGGAGCCATTTTGCATTTGATTTTTTGGGCGACTTCAGAATATCGAATTTTTCACCAGGCCCGGTCGTCCTGCCAAATTTCATGACTTTTCACCAGTGGGAAGTGGGCCATTTTCCAGTTCAAAGGGGCAGAAAAATAATAACTAGGGCCCCGGTGGGGCACTGTCGGGCCCGAGCCGCGTCGCGCCGCCCCCAGCGCGACCGCCTCCCCCTCACGATCGCATCACACTCAAGGTCCAAAGATGGTGTGCGCACTTGTCTGTGGTCATTTCCCATTATAATGAATGGGAGGTGCAGTTTCTACCAAAACGGTCGCTGCAGACAAACTACATGTCCTATTTGAAAAAAGTCTGGACCATGAGTGAGGGCACAAACACAGCTAGGATATATCCAAATGGCAAGTTGCTCCTCCTTACGGTGTTGCCAGGAGAGCGATGCGATTGAGCCATTGAGCGATGGGCAGGGTTAACTGGACTTTTTCTCCTGCCTTGGGGGGGGGGGGGGGGTGGATTCTTTTAAGAATGTGGATATTTGGGTCATCTTTGGCGCCCCCTAGAACGTAAACCATGGGGTGCAGCGGCATGATTTTTACAACTTTGAATGGCCATGTGATGTAGATCGGCTTGAGCAAATTTGGTGTTGGTGGGAAGAAAGCCTTAGGAGGAGTTAGCCACATTCCAATGTGTGCGAATCGGCAAAAAATGCGAAATAGCCCTTTAACCGTACGTTTTACAGATACGTGCCCATTGACTTTTTCGTAGATCTTATTGAGATACACGTGTGTGTCAAATTTTGTGTCATTTTGACAAAGCGTATAGGCGTGACAGTCAACAATGTGTTTTTTCACCTTAGGGGACAAGAAAAAATGGACTTTTTTCTCCTGCCATGGGGGGCGCTCTTTTCGGGAGTAAAAATTCCTTCACAAATGTGTTGATGGCTGGACATTGCATCATCCTAGAAAACTTGGAGGCCAGTGAGGACAAAAATAAAAAGTTATAAGACTATTAAGAATGTGGATTTTTGGGTTATCTTTGGCGCCCCCTAGAACCTAAACCGTGGAGTGCAGCGTCATGATTTGTACAACTTTTAATGGCCATGGGGTGTAGATTGGCCTGAGCAAATTTGGTGGCGGTGGAACTAAAGCCTTCGGAGGAGTTAGCGAAATTCCAATGTGTGCGGATCGGGAAAAAATGCGAAATAACCCTTTAACCGTACATTTTACAGATACGTGCCCATTGACTTTTTCGTAGATCTTATTGAGATACACGTGATTGTCAAATTTTGGGTCAATATGACAAAGCGTATAGGTGTGACACTCAACAATGTGTATTTTCACCTTAGGGGACAAGAAAAAATGGACTTTTTTCTCCTGCCATGTGGGGGCGCTCTTTTGGGGAGTAAAAATTCCTTCACAAATGTGTTGATGGCTGGACATAGCATCATCCTAGAAAACTTGGAGGCCAGTGAGGACAAAAATAAAAAGTTATAAGACTTTTAAGAATGTGGATTTTTGGGTTATTTTTGGCGCCCCCTAGAACATAAACCGTGGGGTGCAGCGTCATGATTTGTACAACTTTTAATGGCCATGGGGTGTAGATTGGCCTGAGCAAATTTGGTGCCGGTGGAACGAAAGCCTTCGGAGGAGTTAGCGAAATTCCAATGTGTGCGGATCGGCAAAAAATGCGAAATAGCCCTTTAACCGTACATTTGACAGATACGCCCGCACTGACTTTTTTGTAGATCTTATTGAGATACACATGTGTGTCAAATTTTGTGTCATTTTGACAAAGCGTACAGGCGTCAGGTGAGTTTTCACCATAGGGGGCGCTATGGAGCCATTTTTCATTTTTTTGTTTGGGCGACTTCAGAATATCAAATTTTTCACCAGGCCCGGTCGTCCTGCCAAATTTCCTGAGTTTTCGCCAGTGGGAAGTGGGCCATTTTCCAGTTTAAAGCGGAGGAAAAATAACGAAAGAAGAATCCATCAGGAACAAGAGGGCTCTCGCAGCTGCTTAGCAGCTACGCTCGGGCCCTAACTAGGGCCCCATTGGGGCACTGGCGGGCCCGAGCCGTGTTGCGCCGCCCCCAGCGCGACCGCCTACCCCTCCCGATCGCGTCACACTCAAGGTCCAAAGATGGTGTGCGCACTTGTCTGTGGTCATTTACCATTATAATGAATGGGAGGCGCAGTTTCTACCAAAATGCTCGCTGCAGACAAACTCCATGTCCTTTTTGAAAAAAGTCTGGACCATGAGTGAGGGCATAAACACAACTAGTATATATCCAAATGGCAAGTTGCTCCTCCTTTCGGTTTTGCCGAGAGAGCGATGCGTTTGAGCCATTGAGCGATGGGCAGGAAAAACTTGACTTTTTCTCCTGCCATGGGGGGGCGCTCTTTTGGGGAGAAAAAATTCCTTCACAAATGTGTTGATGGCTGGACATTGCATCATTCTAGAAAACTTGGAGGCCAGTGAGGACAAAAATAAAAAGTTATAAGACTTTTAAAAATGTGGATATTTGGGTCCTCTTTGGCGCCCCCTAGAACGTAAACCGTGGGGTGCAGCGTCATGATTTGTACAACTTTTAATGGCCATGGGGTGTAGATTGGCCTGAGCAAATTTGGTGCCGGTGGAACGAAAGCTTTAGGAGGAGTTAGCCACATTCCAATGTGTGCGAATCAACCAAAAATGCGAAATAGCCCTTTAACCGTACATTTTGCAGACACGTGCGCATTGACTTTTTCGTAGATCTTATTGAGATACACGTGATTATCAAATTTTGTTTCAATATGACAAAGCGTACAGGCGTGACACTCAACAATGTGTATTTTCACCTTATAGGACAAGAAAAAATGGCCTTTTTTCTCCTGCCATGTGGGGGCGCTCTTTTGGGGAGTAAAAATTCCTTCACAAATGTGTTGATGGCTGGACATTGCATCATCCTAGAAAACTTGGAGGCCAGTGAGGACAGAAATAAAAAGTTATAAGACTTTTAAGACTGTGGATTTTAGGGTTATCTTTGGCGCCCCCTAGAACGTAAACCGTGGGGTGCAGCGTCATGATTTGTACAACTTTTAATGGCCATGGGGTGTAGATTGGCCTGAGCAAATGTGGTGCCGGTGGAATGAATGCCTTCGGAGGAGTTAGCGAAATTCCAATGTGTGCAGATCTGCAAAAAATGTGAAATAACCCTCTAACCGTACATTTCACAGATGCGCCCGCACTGACTTTTTCGTAGACCGTATTGAGATACACGTGTGTGTCAATTTTTGTGTCAATATGACAAAGCGTAAAGGCGTGACAGTCAACAATGTGTTTTTTCACCTTAGGGGACAAGAAAAAATGGACTTTTTTCTCCTGCCATGGGGGGGCGCTCTTTTGGGGAGTAAAAATTCCTTCACAAATGTGTTGATGGCTGGACATTGCATCATCCTAGAAAACTTGGAGGCCAGTGAGGACAAAAATAAAAAGTTATAAGACTTTTAAGAATGTGGATTTTGGGTTATCTTTGGCGCCCCCTAGAACGTAAACCGTGGGGTGCAGCGTCATGATTTGTACAACTTTTAATGGCCATGGGGGGTAGATTGGCCTGCGCAAATGTGGTGCCGGTCGAACGAAAGCCTTCAGAGGAGTTAGCGAAATTCCAATGTGTGCAGATCTGCAAAAAATGCAAAATAACCCATTAACCGTACATTTGACAGATACGCCCGCACTGACTTTTTTGTAGATCTTATTGAGATACATGTGTGTGTCAATTTTTGTGTCAATATGACAAAGCGTACAGCCGTCATGTGAATTTTCACCTTAGGGGGCGCTATGGAGCCATTTTGCATTTTATTGTTTGGGCGACTTCAGAATATCGAATTTTTCACCAGGCCCGGTCGTCCTGCCAAATTTCCTGAGTTTTCGCCAGTGGGAAGTGGGCCATTTTCCAGTTTAAAGCGGAGGAAAAATAATAACGAAAGAAGGAAACATGCAGGAACAAGAGGGCTCTCGCAGCTGCTTAGCAGCTACGCTCGGGCCCTAAAAACCTATACAGGAATAATAGGGCTCTACGCCCGGCTGCTCTGCAGCTGGCTCGGGCCCTAACTAGGACCCCGTTGGGGCACTGGCGGGCCCGAGCCGTGTCGCGTCCCCCCCCCCCCCCCCAACGTGCTGCCTCCCCGTCCCATTTGTGTCCTCTGGCCATCGCCCTCTCTGTTAACGCCCATCACTGCAAAGACCCTTTTCCTTCATCGGCGTTTGCTGTTCTTCCTGCCAGTGCGTGTTGCTTTCACTTACACTTGCCACAGCCAGCCTCGTAAGTGCCTAGCCTATTGGATATCACTGTCACCTACACAGGACAGTCATTACCTTTCTATTAATACTTTGTGTTTTAATTTCACATTAATTTCCATATTGTATAAACGACTGGAAAAAACTTGAGCCCCTGCCCCTGTATAATCATGTGCATGTCTCTGTTCTAGCTCCAAGGTGAATCTTCACTGCTCATGTTCTCCTCAGAAGCACTCACCTCACTCCCCTCAGGTTACTGTACACATGCACCAACTGCCTGCTTCAGGTTTGGATGGAGCTTCATGGTTGTCTTTTGGAGAAATGACCAGTCAAGTTGTGTTTGAAATTTGATTTTTTTCAGGGGCAAAAGGAGCCTCTGCATTCTTGTCAAATATGTAAATAGCATGTTTTTGCAGGTGCTAAAAACCAGACTCTGAGTGTGTGTGTGTGTGTGTGTGTGTGTGTGTGTGTGTGTGTGCGTGTGTGTGTGTCTATGTGTGCGTTCAAGTCACATGACATATTTAACCGGATGTAGCTGCAAGACGGAGCCTCGTTGACTCTCCGTTTCAACTTATCTCAAAAGTGAGGACCTCAACCTATATACCAGTTTTTAAATTGTGTTGATAGGCCAAATAAAACCAGAGTTATGATAAATTATGTCCGCGATACTTTTTTTCTGCTTATTTTGATCACGTTCGGCGCTCGATCGCGCTGTATGAGACAGGAAAACATAGCATGCAGACATTAGCGACAGGTCTTACAGGCGGAAAAGGCTTGCCAAAAGAAAAAAAAAACACACCACAACATCTCTCCTATTGGTGGAAAACTTCACCACAACAACCAATCCAAAATTATATGGTGACTGATTGACAAGGGGCGGGCGCTTACGTTCTTCTTGCAACATGAGAAGCGAGGGAGGGACTCTCAGCAGGGATGCAGTCTGGGACACGTAGTTGCAAACCTAGCGACTTTGTTGTTAGATTCAATGACTTTTCAGACACCCTAACGACTTTTTTTAGAAAGAAAGGGACTTTTATCGACTTCTTCTGGAGTTTAGAGACTCTGACATGAAGCAGGCTTTCCTTACTGAGGAGTTAGCAACGCTGCTAAGGGTGCAGAGCCACACATGCGCTCAGAGCTCTGCATGGGAGACTGAAGCTGACAGAGCTGCAGCAGTTAGCAGGTTTCACCCTCAGAGACCACCAGGGGTTCATGTTGAGGCATTTTAATTTTTTTTTTTTTTGTGCCATAGACACTGTCAGCACAATCTGCAGTTACACTAACAAAAATGCTGCAAAAAACAAAGAATTATGGAAAAATTACACATGGACTGACATAGAGGAGGATCTACACAAGTTTTTTACATCATGTTTTACATCATGCATCATTTACATCATGTTTTTTTGTAGTGGCATAAATAAAAAGTGACATTTTTGAGACTATACAGTGTTTTGTAAATAATTTTACAAAGAACGCCTGGGCCATTGCCTGCATTTTGATGTAAATAGAGGTAAATTACTATGTTCTTTGTTAAAAATTTGCATATGTTTTGAAGTTTACAATTTTTATTTGAAGTTTAAGTTTTAAAAACAGTTCATCACACATATTTGTGGTTTAATTTCACATTAATTTCCATATTGTATAAATGACTGGAAAAAACTTGAGCCCCTGCCCCTGTATAATCATGTGCACGTCCCTGTTCTAGCTCCAAGGTGAATCTTCACTGCTCATGTTCTCCTCAGAAATAGTCACCTCACTCCCCTCAGGTTACTGTACACATGCACCAACTATCTGCTTCAGGTTTGAAATGGAGCTTCATGGTTGTCTTTTGGAGAAATGAACAGTCAAGTTGTGTTTGAAATTTGATTTTTTTCAGGGGCAAAAGGAAGCCTCTGCATTCTTGTCAAATATGTAAACAGCATGTTTTTGCAGGTGCTAAAAACCAGACTCTGAGTGTGTGTGTGTGTGTGTGTGTGTGTGTGTATGTTGGCGTGTGTGTATATGTGTGTGTATCCTGCAGTACTCTGTACTCCTGCAGTGGCCAAAAAGACTTTTAAGAATGTGGATTTTTGGGTCATCTTTGGCGCCCCCTAGAACTGCAGTACTCTGTACTCCTGCAGTGGCCAAAATGACTTTTAAGAATGTGGATTTTTGGGTCATCTTTGGCGCCCCCTAGAACGTAAACCGTGGGGTGCAGCGTCATGATTTTTACAACTTTGAATGGGCATGGGGTGTAGATTGCCCTGAGCAAATTTGGTATCGGTGGGACGAAAGCCTTAGGAGGAGATAGCCACATTCCAATGTGTGCGAATCGGCAAAAAATGCAAAATAGCCCTTTAACCGTACATTATACAGATACGCGCTCTTTGACTTTTTCGTAGATCTAATTGAGATACACATGATTGTCAATTTTTGTGTCAATATGACAAAGCGTTCAGGCGTGACACTCAACAATGTGTATTTTTATGTAAGGGGACAAGAAAAAATTGACTTTTTTCTCCTACCATGGGGTGGCGCTCTTTTGGGGAGTAAAAATTCCTTCACAAATGTGTTGATGGCTGGACATTGCATCATCCTAGAAAACTTGGAGGCCAGTGAGGACAAAAATAAAAAGTTATAAAACATTTAAGAATGTGGATTTTTGGGTTATTTTTGGCGCCCCTAGAACCTAAACCATGGGGTGCAGCATCATGATTTGAATAACTTTTAATGGCCATGCGGTGTAGATTGGCCTGAGCAAATGTGGTGCCGGTGGAACGAAAGCCTTCGGAGGAGTTAGCGAAATTCCAATGTGTGCGTATCGGCAAAAAATGCGGAATAACCCTTTAACCGTACATTTGACAGATACGCGCGCATGGACTTTTTTGTAGATCTTATTGAGTTACATGTGTGTGTCAATTTTTGTGTCATTTTGACAAAGCGTATAGGCGTGACACTCAACAATGTGTATTTTCACCTTAGGGGACAAGAAAAAATGGACTTTTTTCTCCTGCCATGGGGGGGCGCTCTTTTGGCGAGTAAAAATTCCTTCACAAATGTGTTGATGGCTGGACATTGCATCATCCTAGAAAACTTGGAGGCCAGTGAGGACAAAAATAAAAAGTTATAAGACTTTTAAATATGTGGATTTTAGTGTTATCTTTGGCGCCCCCTAGAACCTAAACCTTGGGGTGCAGCGTCATGATTTTGATAACTTTTAATGGCCACGGGGTGTAGATTGGCCTGAGCAAATGTGGTGCCGGTGGAACGAAAGCCTTCGGAGGAGTTAGCGAAATTCCAATGTGTGCGGATCGGCAAAAAATGCGAAATAACCCTTTAACCGTAATTTTGACAGATATGGCCGCACTGACTTTTTTGTAGATCTTATTGAGATACATATGTGTGTCAATTTTTGTGTCAATATGACAAAGCGTACAGGCGTGACAGTCAATAGTGTGAATTTTCACCTTAGGGGGCGCTATGGAGCCATTTTGCATTTTATTGTTTGGGCGACTTCAGAATATCGAATTTTTCACCAGGCCCGGTCGTCCTGCCAAATTTCATGAGTTTTCGCCAGTGGGAAGTGGGCCATTTTCCAGTTCAAAGGGGAGGAAAAAGAAGAAAGAAAGAAAGAAAGAAAGAACTAGGACCCCGTTGGGGCACTGGCGGGCCCGAGCCGTGTTGCGTCCCCCCCCCAACGTGCTGCCTCCCCGTCCCATTTGTGTCCTCTGGCCATTGCCCTCTCTGGTAACGCCCATCACTGCAAAGACCCTTTTCCTTCATCGGCGTTTGCTGTTCTTCCTGCCAGTGCGTGTTGCTTTCACTTACACTTGCCACAGCCAGCCTCGTGAGTGCCTAGCCTATTGGATATCACTGTCACCTACACAGGACAGTCATTACCTTTCTATTAATACTTTGTGTTTTAATTTCACATTAATTTCCATATTGTATAAACGACTGGAAAAAACTTGAGCCCCTGCCCCTGTATAATCATGTGCATGTCTCTGTTCTAGCTCCAAGGTGAATCTTCACTGCTCATGTTCTCCTCAGAAGCACTCCCCTCACTCCCCTCAGGTTACTGTACACATGCACCAACTGCCTGCTTCAGGTTTGGATGGAGCTTCATGGTTGTCTTTTGGAGAAATGACCAGTCAAGTTGTGTTTGAAATTTGATTTTTTTCAGGGGCAAAAGGAGCCTCTGCATTCTTGTCAAAAATGTAAATAGCATGTTTTTGCAGGTGCTAAAAACCAGACTCTGTGTGTGTGTGTGTGTGTGTGTGTGTGTGTGTGTGTGTGTGTGTGTGTGTGTGTGTGTGTGTGTGTGTGTGTGTGCGTGTGTGTGTCTATGTGTGCGTTCAAGTCACATGACATATTTACCCGGATGTAGCTGCAAGACGGAGCCTCGTTGACTCTCCGTTTCAAGTTATCTCAAAAGTGAGGACCTCAACCTATATACCAGTTTTTAAATTGTGTTGATAGGCCAAATAAAACCAGAGTTATGATAAATTATGTCCGCGATACTTTTTTTCTGCTTATTTTGATCACGTTCGGCGCTCGATCGCGCTGTATGAGACAGGAAAACATAGCATGCAGACATTAGCGACAGGTCTTACAGGCGGAAAAGGCTTGCCAAAAGAAAAAAAAAACACACCACAACATCTCTCCTATTGGTGGAAAACTTCACCACAACAACCAATCCAAAATTATATGGTGACTGATTGACAAGGGGCGGGCGCTTACGTTCTTCCTGCAACATGAGAAGGGAGGGAGGGACTCTCAGCAGGGATGCAGTCTGGGACACGTAGTTGCAAACCTAGCGACTTTGTTGTTAGATTCAATGACTTTTCAGACCCCCTAACGACTTTTTTTTAGAAAGAAAGGGACTTTTATCGACTTCTTCTGGAGTTTAGAGACTCTGACATGAAGCAGGCTTTCCTTACTGAGGAGTTAGCAACGCTGCTAAGGGTGCAGAGCCACACATGCGCTCAGAGCTCTGCATGGGAGACTGAAGCTGACAGAGCTGCAGCAGTTAGCAGGTTTCACCCTCAGAGACCACCAGGGGTTCATGTTGAGGCATTTTAATTTTTTTTTTTTTTGTGCCATAGACACTGTCAGCACAATCTGCAGTTACACTAACAAAATTGCTGCAAAAAACAAAGAATTATGGAAAAATTACACATGGACTGACATAGAGGAGGATCTACACAAGTTTTTTACATCATGTTTTACATCATGCATCATTTACATCATGTTTTTTTGTAGTGGCATAAATAAAAAGTGACATTTGTGAGACTATACAGTGTTTTGTAAATAATTTTACAAAGAACGCCTGGGCCATTGCCTGCATTTTGATGTAAATAGAGGTAAATTACTATGTTCTTTGTTAAAAATTTGCATATGTTTTGAAGTTTACAATTTTAATTTGAAGTTTAAGTTTTAAAAACAGTTCATCACACATATTTGTGGTTTTCACAGTAAAAACGTTACTTTTTTCCACTCGGATTTTATGTTTTGTGTGTGAATTTGGGTCCAATGTGTAAATATAGTATGTCAAAATGATAAAATAACTGTAAATTGACACAGGTGAGGTTGTGCTGAAAAAAATGATACCAGGCAAGGCAAGGTAAAAATTTTGTAAGAGGAAATATAAAGGTAAAATCTAAAGTAGTCAAAAACGGCCAATAGTGACTCACAGACTCCACAGACAAGTCCCTTTGGCGCCACTCAGTGGGCAAAACTACTTTGTCTACTGTAATGTATATTTGGGTCATCTTTGGCGCCCCCTAAAACGTAAACCGTGGGGTGCAGCGTCATGATTTTTACAACTTTGAATGGCCATGGAGTGTAGATTGGCCTGAGCAAATTTGGTGTCAGTGGGACGAAAGCCTTAGGAGGAGTTAGCGAAATTCCAATGTGTGCGAATCGGCAAAAAATGCAAAATAGCCCTTTTACCGTACATTATACAGATACGCGCTCTTTGACTTTTTCGTAGATCTAATTGAGATACACATGATTGTCAATTTTTGTGTCATTTTGCCAAAGCGTACAGGCGTGACAGTCAACAATGTGTATTTTCATCTTAGGGGACAAGAAAAAATGGACTTTTTTCTCCTGCCATGGGGGGCGCTCTTTTAGGGAGTAAAAATTCCTTCACAAATGTGTTGATGGCTGGACATTGCATCATCCTAGAAAACTTGGAGGCCAGTGAGGACAAAAATAAAAAGTTATAAGACTTTTAAGACTGTGGATTTTTGGGTTATCTTTGGCGCCCCCTAGAACCTAAACCGTGGGGTGCAGCGTCATGATTTGAATAACTTTTAATGGCCATGGGGTGTAGATTGGCCTGAGCAAATGTGGTGCCGGTGGAACGAAAGCCTTCGGAGGAGTTAGCGAAATTCCAATGTGTGCGAATCGGCAAAAAATGCGGAATAACCCTTTAACCGTACATTTGACAGATACGCGCGCATGGACTTTTTTGTAGATCTTATTGAGTTACATGTGTGTGTCAATTTTTGTGTCATTTTGACAAAGCGTACAGGCGTGACACTCAACAATGTGTATTTTCACCTTAGGGGACAAGAAAAAATGGACTTTTTTCTCCTGCCATGGGGGGGGCGCTCTTTTGGGGAGTAAAAATTCCTTCACAAATGTGTTGATGGCTGGACATTGCATCATCCTAGAAAACTTGGAGGCCAGTGAGGGCAAAAATAAAAAGTTATAAGACTTTTAAATATGTGGATTTTAGGGTTATCTTTGGCGCCCCCTAGAACCTAAACCGTGGGGTGCAGCGTCATGATTTGAATAACTTTTAATGGCCATGGGGTGTAGATTGGCCTGAGCAAATGTGGTGCCGGTGGAACGAAAGCCTTCGGAGGAGTTAGCGAAATTCCAATGTGTGCGGATCGGCAAAAAATGCGAAATAGCCCTTTAACCGTACATTTGACAGATACGCCCGCACTGACTTTTTTGTAGATCTTATTGAGATACATGTGTGTGTCAATTTTTGTGTCATTTTGCCAAAGCGTACAGGCGTGACAGTCAATAGTGTGAATTTTCACCTTAGGGGGCGCTATGGAGCCATTTTGCATTTTATTGTTTGGGCGACTTCGGAATATCAAATTTTTCACCAGGCCCGGTCGTCCTGCCAAATTTCATGAGTTTTCGCCAGTGGGAAGTGGGCCATTTTCCAGTTCAAAGGGGAGGAAAAAGAAACTAGGGCCCCGTTGGGGCACTGGCGGGCCCGAGCCGTGTCACGCCGCCCCAAGCGCGACCGCCTCCCCCACCCGATCGCGTCACACTCAAGGTCCAAAGATGGTGTGCGCACTTGTTTGTGGTCATTTACCATTATAATGAACGGGAGGCGCAGTTTCTACCAAAACGCTCGCTGCAGAAAAACTCCATGTCCTATTTGAAAAAAGTCTGGACCATGAGTGAGGGCACAAAGACAGCTAAGATATATCCAAATGGCAAGTTGCTCCTCCTTTCGCTTTTGCCGAGAGAGCAGTGCGTTTGAGCCATTGAATGATGAACAGGAAAAACTTGACTTTATTCTCCTGCCACGGGGGGCGCTCTTTTAACGAGAAAAAACTCCTTCACAAATGTGTTGATGGCTGGACATTGCATCATCCTAGAAAACATGGAGGCCAGTGAGGACAAAAATAAAAAGTTATAAGACTTTTAAATATGTGGATTTTAGGGTTGTCTTTGGCGCCCCCTAGAACCTAAACCGTGGGGTGCAGCGTCATGATTTGAATAACTTTTAATGGCCATGGGGTGTAGATTGGCCTGAGCAAATGTGGTGCCGGTGGACAGAAAGCCTTCGGAGGAGTTAGCGAAATTCCAATGTGTGCGGATTGGCAAAAAATGCGGAATAACCCTTTAACCGTACATTTGACAGATACGCGCGCATTGACTTTTTCGTAGATCTTATTGAGTTACATGTGTGTGTCAATTTTTGTGTCATTTTGACAAAGCGTATAGGCGTGACACTCAACAATGTGTATTTTCACCTTAGGGGACAAGAAAAAATGGACTTTTTTTCTCCTGCCATGGGGGGGCGCTCTTTTGGGGAGTAAAAATTCCTTCACAAATGTGTTGATGGCTGGACATTGCATCATCCTAGAAAACTTGGAGGCCAGTGAGGACAAAAATAAAAAGTTATAAGACTTTTAAATATGTGGATTTTAGTGTTATCTTTGGCGCCCCCTAGAACCTAAACCTTGGGGTGCAGCGTCATGATTTTGATAACTTTTAATGGCCACGGGGTGTAGATTGGCCTGAGCAAATGTGGTGCCGGTGGAACGAAAGCCTTCGGAGGAGTTAGCGAAATTCCAATGTGTGCGGATCGGCAAAAAATGCGAAATAACCCTTTAACCGTAATTTTGACAGATACGCGCGCATTGACTTTTTCGTAGATCTTATTGAGATACATATGTGTGTCAATTTTTGTGTCAATATGACAAAGCGTACAGGCGTGACAGTCAATAGTGTGAATTTCCACCTTAGGGGGCGCTATGGAGCCATTTTGCATTTTATTGTTTGGGCGACTTCAGAATATCGAATTTTTCACCAGGCCCGGTCGTCCTGCCAAATTTCATGAGTTTTCGCCAGTGGGAAGTGGGCCATTTTCCAGTTCAAAGGGGAGGAAAAAGAAGAAAGAAAGAAAGAAAGAAAGAAACAAAGAAAAACCACTTGGGGAATAATAGGGCTCTCGCAGCTGCTTAGCAGCTACGCTCGGGCCCTAAAAAGAAACAAAGAAAAACCACTTGGGGAATAATAGGGCTCTCGCAGCTGCTTAGCAGCTACGCTCGGGCCCTAAAAAGAAACAAAGACTAGGGCCCCGGTGGGGCACTGTCGGGCCCGAGCCGCGTTGTGCCGCCCCCAGCGTGACCGCCTCCCCCTCCCGATCGCGTCACACTCAAGGTCCAAAGATGGTGTGCGCACTTGTCTGTGGTCATTTCCCATTATAATGAATGGGAGGCGCAGTTTCTACCAAAACACTCGCTGCAGACAAACTTCATGTCCTATTTGAAAAAAGTCTGGACCATGAGTGAGGGCACAAACACAGCTGGGATATATCCAAATGGCAGGTTGCTCCTCGTTATGGTGTTGCCTGGAGAGCGATGCGATTGAGCCATTGAGCGATGGGCAGGAAAAACTTGACTTTTTCTCCTGCCATGGGGGGGGGAGAATGTGGATTCTTTTAAGAATGTGGATTTTTTGGTCATCTTTGGCGCCCCCTAGAACGTAAACCGTGGGGTGCAGCGTCATGATTTTTACAACTTTGAATGGCCATGGGGTGTAGATTGGCCTGAGCAAATTTGGTTTCAGTGGGACGAAAGCCTTAGAAGGAGTTAGCCACATTCCAATGTGTGCGAATCGGCAAAAAATGCAAAATAGCCCTCTAACCGTACATTTGACAGATACGCACCCATTGACTTTTTCGTAGATCTTATTGAGATACATGTGTGTGTCAAATTTTGTGTCAATATGACAAAGCGTACAGGCGTGACACTCAACAATGTGTATTTTCACCTTAGGGGACAAGAAAAAATGGACTTTTTTCTCCGGCCATGGGGGGGCGCTCTTTTGGGGAGTAAAAATTCCTTCACAAATGTTTTGATGGCTGGACATTGCATCATCCTAGAAAACTTGGAGGCCAGTGAGGGCAAAAATAAAAAGTTATAAGACTTTTAAATATGTGGATTTTAGGGTTATCTTTGGCGCCCCCTAGAACCTAAACCGTGGGGTGCAGCGTCATGATTTGAATAACTTTTAATGGCCATGGGGTGTAGATTGGCCTGAGCAAATGTGGTGCCGGTGGAAAGAAAGCCTTCGGAGGAGTTAGCGAAATTCCAATGTGTGCGGCTCGGCAAAAAATGCGGAATAACCCTTTAACCGTACATTTGACAGATACGCCCGCACTGACTTTTTTGTAGATCTTATTGAGATACATATGTGTGTCAATTTTTGTGTCATTTTGACAAAGCGTAAAGGCGTGACAGTCAATAGTGTGAATTTTCACCTTAGGGGGCGCTATGGAGCCATTTTGCATTTTCTTGTTTGGGCGACTTCGGAATATCAAATTTTTCACCAGGCCCGGTCATCCTGCCAAATTTCATGAGTTTTCGCCAGTGGGAAGTGGGCCATTTTCCAGTTCAAAGGGGAGGAAAAAGAAGAAAGAAAGAAACAAAGAAAAACCACTTGGGGAATAATAGGGCTCTCGCAGCTGCTTAGCAGCTACGCTCGGGCCCTAAAAAACCACTTGGGGAATAATAGGGCTCTCGCAGCTGCTTAGCAGCTACGCTCGGGCCCTAATAACAAAAGAAGGAAACATGCAGGAACAAGAGGGCTCTCGCAGCTGCTTAGCAGCTACGCTCGGGCCCTAAAGAAAGAAACAAAGAAAAACCACTTGGGGAATAATAGGGCCTACGCCCGGCTGCTCTGCAGCTGGCTCGGGCCCTAAAGAAAGAAAGAAACAAAGAAAAACCACTTGGGGAATAATAGGGCTCTACGCCCGGCTGCTCTGCAGCTGGCTCGGGCCCTAATAAGAAGAAGAAGAAGAAGAAGAAAGAAGAATCCATCAGGAACAATAGGGCTCTCGCAGCTGCTTAGCAGCTACGCTCGGGCCCTAAAGAAGAATCCATCAGGAACAAGAGGGCTTTCGCAGCTGCTTAGCAGCTACGCTCGGGCCCTAAAGAAAGAAACAAAGAAACAAAGAAAAACCGCTTGGGGAATAATAGGGCTCTCGCAGCTGCTTAGCAGCTACGCTCGGGCCCTAACAAAGAAAAACCACTACAGGAATAATAGGGCCTCGCAGCTGCTTAGCAGCTACGCTCGGGCCCTAACAAGGAATACCCAAATTTACCACATCCCAACCCCTAATTCCCACCCCACAATCTAAATGCAACAGAAACAGTATTAAAATGCATTAACTTGAGAAGGGCTGGATTTCGTGGCTTGGTGCTACTGGAAAAAATCAGTTTGTATGGCTAAATAAAACTTTATGCAGTGCATATTCAAATGCCATTAACACATTTCATGTTAAATAGGTATTACAGGGACTTAAACTATCTTGAAAAAAAATTATACATCAAGAAATGGTGGTGGTTTGGAATACTGGAGAATTGGTTCACTGGAGATACATTGAGGCAGAGCAGAATGGACGCAGAATGCGAAATGGACGCATAATTCGACCGTTATCTTAACCATCACACTACTGTTCAAATCCGATTTAATAACGCGACCACAATCGGGAATCTCAGCCATCAAATATACATTTACATCTGAACATCTGTATTCACTCAAACCTCAAGGTGCGGCGCAGATTCCCAAGCCACGCCGAGACCGGCCGCAGGTGAAATCCAGGAAACCGAGGCGGCGAACTTCCTCTGAGTAAATACGAAATGACGGTCAGGTGGTTCAGAAATTAACAAATATGATTAAAAACAGCCTATGGTTGAGATAAAGTGAATCTATAAGTGTAAAAAAACTGAATGCGGTTGGAATAAGAGTTTAGGGGTAGAAACTGCTTTTAGAAGATGAGAAAAAGTTGGTTTGTTTAAAATTATGTAATTAATAACGCCCGTGGGAGGGGTCACAGGGTTTAAAAGAGGGTCACCGGAAGACAACGGTTAGTTCAACTGAGAGGAACCAACACCTTCGTCTGGAGTGCAGGTAAGGGCTCAGCAAACTTTAAACTCGCTGTTGTGTTACTTGTTTGTCACCTACTTGATTGATTTGTGGTAATGTGTGAATGTAGTCAGTACTCGAGTTGAGGGGTGATGAGGGGGAAATGGTAAAAATCGTTCCCCTTCGAAAACGATCGTTCCAGCTTTCTATCAGCCATTTTTATGTGGAAACATTACCAATAATTTAACATTGGAAATATTTCTACCATTTCAACGTTTCCTCGCTGACTGCGGGCAGCACATGGAGCCAAACGCACATAGGCCTGCACCTACATAGGCGCCAAAAATTTCCTTCCCCGCCAGCGTCGCCGATTACCCACTAAACAGTGATACTTTTCCTTCTCCTTTCTCTGTTGAATATGGTGACAAAGGGTGTAAAATTTGAGCCCCATCAGTTACCTTTTAACATACATTCACATAGATATTCATCCCTCCACTTAGTTGCCGGGCGTCCACTCATTAGCGCCATCATGCAGGATCATGTTTCCAAATGAGCATACAGAGCCTTCAAGTGGGTATGGAGGGTCAAAGTGATCATATGATGCAAGAAAAATGGATTCCCTTGTTGTTTGCCATGAATCCCTAAAGATTAATGCTCCATTGATGTGTGTTTAGTTTAAATGTGAATAAATGAGTTTTTTCCAAACTTATTTGATTAATAAGACACACTGGGAGGGGCTGGGGGGTTTAAAAAAAAAAAGGCCGTCTGGGCCTTTCTCTAAGTTTGGAGTTTGTTGCTTGGACGGTAACTGCTAAAGTGACTTTTGGAGTGCTGCTGTGTTTCTGTTTTATATTTTTTCTATTCTCTTTTTTTTTCTTGAGTCATTAATGGAACTCCTGCCTTGTTTTTTTTTTTCCTTTTTTGCCTTGTACATTTTGTAAATACTATTTGACCTTTTTTTTTTTTTTTTTTTTATGTTTTTGCACTGCACCTTGGAAGGCCAGCTGTCATTAAATATCACCATCACCTTATTTCTCCAACTACACCTGTGTTTTTCCACTATATTTTGATTGTTTGAGTGAGAACCCCACGACAACCGCTTTGGATGGGAAATGACCTGCTGAGCTAGTGTTTGAACTGAAAACCAACAAAATGGTCCTCGGCACTCTTCAATGGTAAAATGCTTTTTATTTTCATGGAATTTTCATATCTGCATGACATGCTTAAGCACCAAGAAAGTCAAACACAACATTGGACACAATTGGTGCTTTTCAGTTAAATTCCACTCTGGTATCAAGTCTAAAGGTCCAGCAGATGGCGTTATTCAGACCACTGGACCATAAAATCCACTGACAGGTACCCTGAACATGAATCCATGACACCTAGAGAAACATTTGAGTGTTTTTTTTTTTGGTTTTTTTTTTTTAAGGTTGACATGATGGTGCCATGAATATAATGTTCAGAAGACTACCTTTGGCCTTATTCCTATTTTTCTGACTATGTTAAACACTAAGATCTCAAAGCCTAATGTAAGAAAATGAAACCGTTCATTCAGATTTGTCTTGGTGTACTCTGAGCCTGCAGTAGAAAGCACTGTTGTTTGTGTGTACTAACTGTGTTTCTGTGGTCTTTTCCAGCATGTTCCTCAGACCCCAGCTGATTTCACGTCCTCTCAGATGGCTCCACTCCACTGAGCCCAAAGGTGAGACTGAAGCAGGGATGCAACTTTATCAGCCCAGAGAGAAAATAATAAAGATGACATTTTAAAAAACAATAAAGATGTATAAAAATTGTGAGCTTGTCTGTTTTGAAAAAACACATTCTACATTGTCCTGCTTATTATTCAGAGTATTTACACCGCAGAGAAATTTTCCTTCACTTTTAATGTCTGGCAGCACTTAAGTGGCAGTGGGTTGAACCAACAATTTCATTCATGTTAAAAAATTGGCCTTTTCTGTTGCAGTAAATAATGGCAGCATATAAGACCAGAGATTCCTTTATACGTCCCACAAGGGGACATTCCAAAATGTACAGCAGCGATGAATAAAAAAGAGAAATTAAATAATGAAGAAACTTAGGAGCTAAAAACGTGTAAAAATATCAAAACTGCTAAATATGCCCATGTCATGTCGATGTTTGTGGTTGCATTTTGCCTGTTTTGTTGATGCCCTGGTCCTCCGCTTGTCTTTTCTTAGCTGATGATTGGTCAGCCATAAACCACCATTATAAAGTTCTGTGCTTTCCAGATAAATTGGAGACCAATTATGTCTTTGTTCTATAAATATATCAGAAACTTGACCTTCTTTTTTTTTTTTAAACAGGGGAGAACTCACTAATTTGTAAGAGCTGATTATTAAAGGAAGGCTAAGAGGTTAAGGTTTTTTAAATTTGGGTGTTGTATTCAGGATTTGGGGTTTAAAGGTTGTTTATTTCTGTGTGTTAACCAGGAGCTGAAACTGCGCCGGATCAAGTCAAACTAAAGCAGAACTCATGACAGCCGAGTGCCTGGACCCTGTTGGGTAAGTTGAGACCCTGCTTCACATCTTGGACAGACCATCGACGAGGGACACCGGAGGTCAGTTTGCTTTTAGTTTGCTTTTGGCTTGCGGTTGGTTTGTTTCTGGCTTGTGCTTGGTTTGCCTTTGGCTCGCTTTCTGCTTGTTTTGGCTTGCTTTTGGTTTGACAACAACCAGACGCACACACCACAACCAACACCACATAAATAAACCCCACCATCAATGATCAACCAGTGCAGAGTCACAGGTTTAGGGTTGGGGTTTTGGTCTAGATTTGGTCTAGTTTTTGTGATGCAATTGTGGAGAGAAACTGTTCTGTTTTGGAGTTGCAGGTTTGCTTTTGGCTTGCGCTTGGTCTGTATTTGGCTTGCTTTTGGTTTGACAACAACCACACGCACACACCACAACCAACACCACATAAACAAAACCCTGACCATCAATGATTGACCAGTGCAGAGTGGCTGGTTTCGGGTTGAGGTTTTGGTCTAGATTTGGTCTGTTTTGGTGAAACAATTGTGGAGAGAATCTGTTCTCTTCTGGAAAAGCTGGTTTTGGCCTGTTTTGGTGATTCAAATGTGAGGAGAAATTATTGATTATAAGGTGTACAGGAGCTGAAACTGCGCTGGATCAACGCCTGACAGACCATCGACGAGGGACACTCAAGGTCAGTGTGCTTTTTGTTTGCTTTTGGCTTGCGCTTGGTTTGCTTTCTGTTTGCTTTTGGTTTGGCAACAACCATACCAACACACACCACAACCAACACCACAACAACACAGCCCCCACCATCAACGATAAACCAGTGGCAGGTTTAGGGTTAGGGTTTCTGTGTAGTTTTCATCCGTTTGCTGTTGCGACTGCGTAGAGAAAATGGTTTCTTCTGGAGTAGCAGGTTATGGTCTCCTTTGGTGATGCAAGTGTGGAGAGAAACTGCTCTCTTCCAGAGTAGCTGGTTTTGGTCTAGTTTCGGTCTGACTCGGTGATGCAAGTGTGGAGAGAAACTGCTCTCTTCCAGAGTAGTAGGTTTTGGTCTAATTTTGGTCTGTTTTGGTTATGCAGTTGTGGAGGGAATCTGTTCTCCTTCAAAAACCATTAAAAGAAGAAAACCAACAAATTAGCCAAAATACAACTTTCCGGGGAAAAAAAAATCCTTAGGAGGTATTAATTTTCATCCTCATTGAGGATTTGGTGTAATTTTGGCGATGCGATTTTGTAAAGCCACGTTTCTCCGCCCGAGAAGACCACAACGGTGTGGAGAACTTCAACGAGGGATGGCTGTCCATGGCGCGGATCCATCTGAAGGACATCAACCAGGTCTCTTATTTCATAATCCTTACTTTTTCCTAATTTGTCTATAAAACTGCTGTTTTCACTCTTAAAAGGAGTGATTATAAAAAAAGAAACTCAGTAATGTTAATGATGGAAACTAGAGCAGCAATGGCTGTTACATAGATAGGGAAACAAGGCTGTTGTAAGGATAATTACACTAATAACAAACACAGCTAAACTTGAGTGCATAGTATTCAGCTGTGTTTTATTTTTACCTAGTAGACTTAATTAGCATTTACACTGATTGTAAATTGTGCATAATGCTGAGAGGTAAGTCAGCATGTACAACCTGAAGATCAAGAAGAGCGTCGGGGCCATCAAGATCAGCATGGTGACACCGGAATGACCTGGACTTTGAGGGAGAAGAAAGAAGATGTCTGCGCTACACCTGGACCAGTTACCAGACCTGAATGCTGAGAGGACATCGTCTGGATCATGAAGGTGGGTGGTTTTTTTTTTTGAGAGGTTGATGAAGAGAGGTTTTCAGTCTGCTTCAAAACACCAATAAACTTTTTTCAATAAACTTTTTTCACCTTCTTTCTATTCCAGCTTGTTCCTCAGACCCTAGCTGACTTCATGTCCCAGAGATGGCTCCACTCCACTGATTCCAAAGGGTGAGACTGAAACAGGGATGCAACTTTATAAACCCAGAAGATGAGGCTTGAGGCGTCTGTTTGATGTCCTCTTAATGATAACTTCTACAGTTGGCATCATCGTTTTTTTTTTTTCTTTATTATTATTATTTTTTTCTTTATTCTTTTTGTATTTTTGTTATTTAAACTAGTTTTCTATCATTAAATATGCCCATGTCATGTCGATGTTTGTGGTTGCATTTTGCCTGTTTTCTTCAGTTTGGTTGATGTCCTGATTCTCCGCTTGTCTTTTCTGAGCTGATGATATGTCACCCATTAACCACCACAATAAAGTTTTGTGCTTTCCAGATAAATGAAGACCAATCATAGTGTTGTCTATTGTATAAAGATATCAGAAACTTGAACTCTTTTTTTAAAATAGTGGAGAATTCATAAACTTGTGAGAGCTGATTATTGAAGGTCAAAGAGGTCAAGGTGTTTTGATTTTGAGTCTTGTGTTCAGGACTTAAGTTTTGATGCTTTTTGTATTTCTCTGTGTGTTAACCAGGAGCTGAAACTGCGCCGGACCAAGACAGACTGAGCCAGAAGTCATGAGCGCCCAGTGCCTGGACCCTGTTTGGTAAGTTGAGACCCTTCTTCAAATCATGGACAGACCATCGACGAGGGACACTGGAGGTCAGTTTGCACAAACACCTGCACCAACCAACACCTGCACCAACACCACAAAAACTAGGGCCTCCCTTCCCAATCAAAGGTCAACCAGTGCAGAGTAGGAGGTTTAGGGTTAGGGTTTTGGTCGAGTTTGCGTCTGTTTGCTGTTGCGATTGCGGAGAGTCGCTGTTCTCTGCCCGTGATCTCCCACCAACTGAAGGAAGGTGGAATGGTGGGATACTCCTCCTCCTCCTCCTCAACCATCCTCAGATTTCCCCGGCATGCTCCACGTTAAAGAAGAAAACAAAGATCTAAGAAGACCTCGGAGGTGTGAAGAATTTCAACGAGGGATGGCTGCCTGAGGCGCGACCCCATCTGATGGTCATCAGCAAGGTATTTTATTTCAAAGTCCTTGTTTTGTGCTAATTTGTCTTTAAAACTGCTGTTTTCACTCTTTAAAGGAGTGATGATAAAAAGAAAACTCTGTAATGTTAATGATGGAAACAGAAGCAGCAGTAACTGTTACAACTGTAAGGATAACTAGACGGAATACAAACCCTGCCAAGTTAAAGTGCACGGTGTTCAGCTGTGCTTTATTTTGACCCTGTAGACTTGGCTATCATTGGTTTTGATTCTTAGTTGTGCATAATGCTGAGAGGTTTAGTCAGCATGTACAACCTGAAGATCAAGAAGATCGACGGGGCCATCAGGATCAGCATGGTGACACCAGAATCACTTGGACTTTGAGGGAGAAGAAAGAAGATGTCTGCCCTTCACCTGGACCAGTAACCAGACCTGAATGCTGAGAGGACATCGTCTGGATCATGAAGGTGGGTGGGTTTTTTTTGAAGAGGTTGATGAAGAGAGGTTTTCAGTCTGCTTCAAAACACCAACAACTTTAACAAATCATCACATCAGCACCTCAAACCAGCCAGCAACTTTTTTCAATCAACTTTTTTCTATTCCAGTTTGTTTCTCAGACCCCAGCTGACTTCATGTCCTCTGAGATGGCCCCACTCCACTGAGCCCAAAGGTGAGACTGAAACAGGAATGCAACTTTCTAATTGCAGAGAGAAAATTAAGAGGCTTAAGGTATTTGTATTATGTCATCATCCTGATAACTTTTACAGTTGGGCTTTCCTTTTTTTTTTTTTTTCTCAACCAGTTGACCAACCAGCTTTTCAAACAGTTTATTTGTGTGTTAACCAGGAGCTGAAATTGCACGGGATCAAGTCCAACTGAGCCAGAACTTCTGGTAAAGCAAGACCCTGCTTCACACCACAGGCAGACAATCGACGAGGGACACTGGAGATCAGTTTGTTTTTGGTTTGACAACAACCACACCAACCAACACCACAAAAACGAGCCCTTACCAACAATGATTTACCAGTGCAGCAATATGGACTGCCAAGTCAAATTTCAGATTTAAATTAAACAACATAGCATTTCACTTCCCAACAACCTGTAAATCAACTTTAGTCTGTTTTGGGGATGGGATGGAAGAGAGCAACTGTTCTCTGCCCGAGTAGTTGGTTTTTAGTCTAGTTTTAGCCTGTTTAGGGGTGGGATGGTGGAGAGCAACTGTTCTCTGCTCGAGTAGTTGGTTTTTAGTCCAGTTTTAGTCTGTTTTGGGGTTGGGATGGTGGAGAGCAACTGTTCTCTGCTTGAGTAGTGGGTTTTTAGTCTAGTTTTAGTCTGTTTTGGGATGGGATGGTGGAGAGCAACTGTTCTCTGCTTGAGTAGTGGGTTTTTAGTCTAGTTTTAGTCTGTTTTGGGATGGGATGGTGGAGAGCAACTGTTCTCTGCTTGAGTAGTGGGTTTTTAGTCTAGTTTTAGTCTGTTTTGGGATGGGATGGTAGAGAACAACTGTTTGGATTTTGTTTATTTTTAGTCAGTTTGGGCCCCTTTGAATCCGATTGCTGAAAAGAGCTCAAGTTTAAATTCCACTAATGGCATATTGTATCTCCCACCAACTGAACGAAAATTGAATGGTGGGATACTAAGCACATTTAATTTGACAAACACATTTTATTGCTGTATTGGTCCTTTTAAAACTTAGTCATTGGTTATATTGATAAAAAATACAGGCATATACAACTTATACTAAGAAACACTACATGTGTTGTCCTAATCTGTACACTACATGTGTTGTATGAAAACAAGGTTTCAAGGTGTTTCCCAAACAAAGTGCTGCCTTCCTGTGCTGTCTGGGAAATCCAAGGGTTGTCATTGTGTTAGAGGTAAGATGAAGTGGGGAAATGCTGGGATGTATTTTTCATTGTGCTGATGTGATGTTTTCACCAAAGTAAACAAATGAAAGCGTGTAAGAAACCAGGTCCTGCATTCTGATAACTTAATTCATATTCAGTTTCAAACAGATTTTCGAATGTGGATTTTTCTACGTCTTCACTGTTTTTTGAGTCAACTATTTTCTGCATACCTCCACAAGTGTATGTGTGTTTTTCTGCTGTTCCCCAAACATCACAGAAGTATGCAGCTTCGGCGTTGAACCTGGCGACCACTGCTGTCTTCAGGAAGGATCTAGATCACCTCGAAGAGCTGCTCCTCCATTCAGACAGTCGGGTATCCTTATATTGCATGTAAGATGAGGTCGAGAACGCCATGCAACGCACTGTCCTATTATCACCCAATGTTCTCAATGTTTCATATTTTCTCTGCTTATTTATCGTTTTTTATAAAGGTGGCAGGTGTGTGAGTGCTTCAGCTGTTGTCCGAAAGTATAATCCCACCCAAGCATGATCCGTCCCTGTTTTTATGTTGATAACGTGTATGTTTGGGTCAGTGATTTTAAAAGTTGTGACTATAACCTCTCTTCAAACCCAGTAGGTGATGCTGCAGCTTGGTATTTTGTGAGTACTTGGTTGTTTACATTGAAGCAGGTGTCCTCCAGGATGTGGATGTCAGAGTGTATTGGCTCTAAAGTGACACTGCAGCCTTTTCTGTCTGCAGAAAGATGTTTGTTTAACTAACAATCATACTGATTTTCTGTTTCTGCAAAGACCTAGTTTTATATGTTGTTTTCCAGGAACAGGTTCTGATCTCTTCTAGAAATGGACCCGGCTTGGTCTCGAACCAAAAACGAGGTACAAAAGGTGCTTTCAAAAACTTGGTCTCAAACAAAAAACAAGGTTCAAAAGGTGCTTTCAAAAACTTGGTCTCAACCAAAAAACGAGGTACAAAAGGTGCTTTCAAAAACTTGATCTCAAACAAAAAACAGGTTCAAAAGGTGCTTTCAGAAACTTGATCTCAAACAAAAGAAAAAGTTCATAAGGTGCTTTCAAAAACTTGGTCTCAAACAAAAAAACAGGTACAAAAGGTGCTTTCAAAAACTTGGTCTCAGACAAAAAACAAGGTTCAAAAGGTGCTTTCAAAAACTTGGTCTCAAACAAAAAACAGGTTCAAAAGGTGCTTTCAAAAACTTGGTCTCAAACAAAAAACAAGGTTCAAAAGGTGCTTTTAGAAACCTGATTTAAAAAAGGTTCAAAAGGTGTTTGTATTGGACTCTTTGAACTGTGCTTGTCATAATCTGTATTTGTTGTACCTTTTTTGTGTGTGGGTGTGTTTTGTTTGTTGTTGTTGTTGTTTTTTTTTGTCTTTTTTTTTCATTGTGAACCTTTGAAACTCTGTTACAGAATCCTTGAACTGTGCTTGTTATGATCTTCATGTGTTGTACCTTCTTTTTGTTTTTTGTTTTTTTGTTTCTTTTTTAATTTTTGTATTTATTTTGGTTTTTTTTTTGTGATCCTTTTAAATCTATGTAACGGAGTCCTTGAACTGTTCTTGTCCTAATCTGTATGTGTTGTACCTTTTTTTTTTTTTTTCTTTTTTTTTTTTAAACCTCTGAATCTCTGTAACGGAATCTTTGAAGTGTTCATGTCATGATCTACATGTGTTGTATGAAAACAACGTTTCAAGGTGTTTCCCAAAACCTGATGTAAAAAAAAAAAAATTTAAAAGGTGTTTTCAAAAACTTGATCTCAAACAAAAAAACAAGGTCCAAAAGATGATTTCAAAAACTTGAAAACAAATGGACAAAAACACAAAAAAATAGTTCTTTGACAAGCAAAGATGATATGTTCAAGGGCTGCTGTCAAAGCAACTTCAGCAAAATTGCTATCGACCAAAATTAAGTTTCAAAAGGAATACATCTTGACAACCATCAAAGTGCTTCCAAGGGATCCAACAGACATTGTGCAACTGTTTCTGTTGTGTCGTTATTTCTATCAGATGTAACCGTCAACACCAACAGAACGAGGACAATAAACTGGGTAAATCCTGTCTCTGTATTTGTTAAACTGTATTTTTTTATTTTGTGTTTTATTGTGAATCTTTGAAATCTCTGTATTGAAATCTTTGAACTATGCTTGTCATAGTCAATATTTGTTGTACCTTTTTTTGTGTGTTTTCTTTTTTATGTTATTGTGAACCTTTAAATCTCTGTAACGAAATCCTCGATCTGTCCTTGTCATGATCTATATGTGTTGTACCTTTTTTTTGTTTGTTTTTTGTTTTGTTTTGTTTTGTTTCCTTTGTTGGTTGTATTTAATTTTTTTTCTTTTTTTGTAAACCTGTTGAATTTGTGCAACAGAGTCCTTGAACTGTGCTTTTTATTATCTGTATGTGTTGTACCTTTTTTTTTTTTTTTTTTTTTTCTTCTGCTCTATGTTTGGCCATGTTTTTTTGGGTGCATTTGTATGTCTGCTTTCCTCCAAATAAGCAGGCCTGATGTGGGGACTACTGTTTTCCTGGAGGAACTGTCACTACAGAAACTCAAAGTGCTGCCTTCCTGTGCCGTCTGGGAAATCCAAGGGTCGTCATTGTGTTGAAGGTAAGATGAAGTTGGGAAATAGTGGGATGTACTTTTCGTTGTGCTAGTGTGATGTTTTCACCAAAGTGAACAAATGAAAGCATGTAAGAAACCAGGTCCTGCATTTTTTTTTCTGCTTTTTCCTCAAACATCACAGAAGTGTGCAGCTCCGGCGTTGAACCTGGCAACCACTGCTGTCTTCAGGAAGGATCCCAATCACCTCGAAGAGCTGCTCCCCCATTAAGAGATCAAAGATCTGATTGTTCCAACTCCAGAAACAACTTTTCTCTGTTTAAGATGTGCTTCAGCTGTTCTCTCAAAGTTTAATCCCACCTAAGCATGATCTCTTCCTCTTTTTATGTTGCTATCATGTTTGTTTGGGTCGGTGGTTCAAATGTTGTGACTATAACCTCTCTTCAAACCCAGTAGGTGATGCTGCAGCTTGGTATTTTGTGAGTTCTTGGTTGTTTGCATTGAAGCAGGTGTCCTCTAGGATGTGGATGTCAGAGAGTATTGGCTCTAAAGTGACACTGCAGCATTAGGTGTCTGCAGGAAGATATGTGTTTCTGTCTCTAACAATCATACTTATTTGCTGTTTCTGTAAAGACCTAGTTTTATATGTTATTTTTCAGGAACAAAAACAAGGTTTAAAGGTGTTTTCAGCAAAATGCAAACCGAGGTTCACAACGATGCTTTTAAAGCAGACAAGGTGTATGAGGTGCTTTCAGAAATGCAATGGTTGTACAAACAAGGTTTAAAAGATGCTTTTACTGACCCAACAACAAGGTTTTAAAGGTGTTTTCAATGACAGGAGGACAAATCAAGGTTTCAATGGTGCTTTCAGGGGCACAATATTAAAACGGACAAGGTTCATGAGGTGCTTTCAGGGACACAATGGTAATACAAGGTTTAAATGAAATGGTGTTTTCAATGATGGAGACAATCAACAACAAGGTTTAAAAGGTGCTTTCAGGGGCACAATGGTAATACAAGGTTTGAATGGTGCCTTCAGGGGCACAATATTAAAACAAGGTTTGCGAGGTGCTTTCAGCAACACGATGGTCATACAAGGTTTAAATGGTGTTTTCAGTGATGAAGGGGAAAATCAACAAGAAAAATGTGTTTTCATTTACAAAAGTATCAACCAACAAGTTTCACAAAGATGCTTTCAAAGGTTCAACGGCACCATATTCAAACGGACAATAAGGTTCTTTCAGAGACATGGTGATAATACAAACAAGGTTTAAAAGGTGTTTTCAATGACAAAAGGGCAAATCATCAACAAGGTGAAAAAGGTGGTTGAAGAAGGTGGTTCAAGAACATTTAAGGTTATTTCTGTTTTCATAAAACTTGTGCATGATAAACTACAATAATGTCATTTGCAAGTTTGACCAAATACTTCCTGGGCCCAGCAGTAAAATAACAAAATCCAAAAAGCAACAATTAACGCAAAATCATCCAACAACGGCTCTGAGGGAAACAACAAAACAGCAAAGTTCTCAAAGGAAACCTTGGACAACCTCAACATCAACATCAACTTAAACCCTCATCATCATCTCCTCTACAGCTTCTACCAACATGATGATGGGGAAAACGAACATGACCTTAAAATGTCTTTTATTGTTTTGTTTTTGTTGTTTTTTTGTGACTTTGCAGGGTTTTTCATGTTTTTGTTTGTTTTAATCCTTCAGTCTCTGTAAAAACCTGATATCTGTAGTCGTCATGGTTTCTGTGTCCTGATATTCTGTACGAGGTTTTTCTGCATCCCTCTGGCTGCACATGTATGTATCTGCTTTTCCCCCCAAACATATGGGGGAGGTGTTGAGCTGTGGCGTTGGATTTGCTGACCACCACCAGGTTCTGGGAGGATCTGATGCTGCCCCACTTCAAGACCTGCTCCTCCATCCAGACTGGGAAGAGTCACCGTCACGCTGAAGGTAGCTGGAAGTTCACTTTTAATTATTCTAATATATTTTTACCCACAGTGTCTGAGAGTTTTTGAGAAACTTTTTGAAGTTCTTGTGGTTGTTTTGACCGGGGTCCAAAAACTCCAGCTTTTCTGGAGAGACTTGATTTTAGAACTCATTCATTTTGTAGTGACCCATCTTTTTCTGTTTCTCCAAAAACTATTAGGTGCCATTACAGAGTCTACGCCGGAGAAGACCTTTGCAGACCCCATCACCTGCTGGACCCTGTGCCCTTGCGTACCGGGTTACAGGTGAGCATGGAGTACAGTTTTCACCACATACAAGAAACCTGGTACAGCAGTTTGATCAGATGCACCCAGATTTCCTAACTTTGCACGTTCCCTTTTCCAATTTTAATCTCTCCCAAACACCAGTGCCTTTCCCACTCTGAAGGACGGATCTACACAGTTCTGGACCTCGTTCTGGACCCACTGATGTTCAACTGAAGCCTGCACCAGCACAGAAACCTGCCCCTGGACACCATTGGACTCTACCAGATGCCGTGGACACCATCGCTGAAAAGCGGTATACAGAACAGAGATAATGATTCACTTAAAGGTGAAAAACTGTGCCGATGTAAAGACCACATCTGTGTTTTTTTCTTAGGACTACACCGAGACGTGGATGACCCCCTCTTGCTCCAAGACTCAGCTGAAGAATGAAGACAAAGACTTCATCCGCTGATTAGAGGTGAGTCAATCTGTGTGAGTGACCTGCTTGTTTCAGTCAAAGTTGTGAGGTGATAAATTGATGTAAACAGTCCACTAACTGGATCTGATGTCTGTCTGCCTACTGTAGCCCCCACCCTACAGACAGACTTCCTGCCCCACTGTGAACCTGTAGACCTTCAACCTTGTCCAGAAAATGCCTTGTTCAGGCCATGGTGAGTGCGCCTTTTTATTTTCACTGCTAAGGAGCACATAAACCCTTAGTCTTTTTAACAGATGAGTCTGTAAAGATGATGATAGTTGGATGTTTTTACTCTTTGGGCACAAATAACCCCCACAGCCCGCAGAGAGTGCAGGCTTTGCTATGTCACTGTCACTTTATAGATCTCCTTCACCTTTATATCACTGTTATAATCAGTATTCTAGTATATAGTGAGACTTTTTCTGACTAACACAAAAACTAAAGAAAATGAGGCAGAATATTCACTCATGACAGTTTTCTTCATTTACAGGAGGATGCTTGAGTCTCCACCTGCTCCTGTTGGCTCTGAAGATCCAGTGATGAAGACTGATGTCCTGTCTGTGACACAGAGATCATCGAGGATAGTTCTAGGTTAAACTTTATTAAATGGAGGCTGAAACTGCGACCACATGCCTTCCTGCAACAGTCATGAAAACCTTTTTGTACACTGGGGTTTTTTTTTCCTCAAGATTTTTCCCCAGCTGTTTTTTTCATCTCTACCTCCACCAAACTCACTCCGTACACACAGCTGTGGTATTTTTTTTTTTTATCTGATGATAAAATGAACCTAAACTATTATAATTATTGATCTGTTTGACCAGATGATGTGTAAAACTTTGTTAAAACTGAGTTTCTTTTGTGCAAACCTGCAAGATCAACAGTTCATTGAGTTTTCTTACATCACAATTGTAACCTATTGGTATTTGTGTCATGCTGAATTTGTGCTTTAGATTTCATTTCTTATCATTATTGTGTTAAACTAAGTGTTTAATCTGAGTTTGATTTATGGGTCAAGTTTTGTTAAATAAACATTGAAACTGCAACAACATGCCTTTCTGCACTAGTCATAGAAACTGTAGAGAGCTTTTTGTCCACTGGGGTTTTTTCTCAAGATTTTTCCCCAGCTGGTTTTTCATCTCTACCTCCACCAAACTCACTCTGTACACACAGCTGTGTTATTTTCATTTTAAATCATTTTAAATGTCGTGTTTTAGGATGCATGTATTCCATTTTGCTCATATTGCTTTACTCTTATTTTGTACATATTTCTGTAATCCTTTATTCCAGTTTCTATGTCATGTTGTGCTACATTTGTGTTACAGATATAACTTACATATTTTACATATTATTTCCTTATTTAATACCTTCAAACTTCATAATCATGTCATAACACTGAGTTAATGATAACTCTGACTGTGAAACACTGTAATTGTTTTTGGTAAAACTTAGTCAACTTGACTCTCAGTCTTGAATAAAATTTTGTTAAAGTTAAATCCAAATCTTTTCTCAATTGTTTTTGTTTTGTCTGAAGTCATTTTTTTATGTTGCAGTAGGAAAGACAACATGTACAAGTTTTAAACCATTTAGGCCTTTTATTGTTTTATTTCTTGCTCTATTTAAACATTAGTATTATTATCAGTATTACCTGTTATTATTTTGTTATCATTGTTGATATTGCCTTTTGTATTTACTATCCTGTTTCTGCTTTCGATCCCCCTTTTAACTGCATTTTCCTTTTTTCATAACTTTTTTATGATTTCATTTTGGTCCTAGTCTGGCCTTCAATTCTGTTTTTACTGAGCTTTTTGTTTTTATTTGTCTTTTTCCATGTGCTTTATGACTATATGTCAAAGCACTTTGTAAACTTCTGTTTTTGAAAGTGCTATACAAATAAAGTTATTATTATTATTATAAAGTAACTCCGTCACTTTATCTCTGGTCACTTAAGTTTAATGTACTTTGGATTTTTTTTATTGCCCTCCTCCCACTGCACTGTAGTTCTAGGTTGTTTAGTTGTACATAGCTTTTTATACTTTTATATTTTTATACTTTGATATATTTATTGCATGCTCTTACTAGTTTTTATTCTAGTATTTTATATTTGTCTGTTTATTGTTGCACCATCATACCAAAAAAAAATTCCGAGTCTGTGAATCCTGTTCATTGACAAAGGCAATAAAACCCCTTCTGATTCTGATTCTGATTAGGTCTATGATTCTCCAAAGTGCAGGTAGTTGTGGGGCAAAACAATGTCGTAAAAAAGAACGTATCCCTCAGGAGCAGAGAAAAAGAGAAAGAACAGAAAAAAAACACAAAGATAAAGGTATGTTTGCACGTCATAGAATGGAATGGAATGTCACGTCACGGACTACTGTAACCGATCACCGTAATCAAGCATCTGCCCAAAATGATGCCTACTTGTAAATTTGTGTTCCTCATGATGCATATATTCCTGTTCTTTTTTGTAAAATGTTGACTTTGATAATAAAGTTTTAAAAAAAAAAGTAACCAAGCATCTGACGTCATCACAGTGCGCAGCAGTGTTCCCTACTGGGCTTTCAAGCATCAAGTAGGTTTGGAAATATTTCAACGTGTGCGAGCAAACAATGTCTTCTACGTCTTCTTCTGCGGATGTAAACGATTTCTGCCGACTTTGCAAAGCCAAATGCAGAGTTAACGGCGTTCTGAGTAATACAAAACCGATATGGGAAACGAGTGATGTTTTTCAGCGTCTGGAGAAACTTGGAGTAACATTGCGTCGCGACGTACTAAGATCCTGTCGAATTTGTACAAAGTGTTTTCGATTAATCCAGAGAATAGAACAATCATTTTTAACTATCCAGGAGTGGAAACGCTCAGAAGAGGCGAATGCAGACGTCGTGGCAACAGAGAAAAGACAACGAGAGTCTCCATCAGAGAGCCCGAGGAAGCTGAAAAAAACCAGATGTCTTCCCCCAACTCCCACAGCAGATACTGAGATTATGCCCCCACGACAAATTAAGACGGAGGTAAATTGGAATATCAGCCCATCACAGACTGAATGCTACTACGGGTTAGCTACTTATACCCATAGACTGTATATAGAATGGACAGGGTCTGCCTCCTTGCTGGGTGAAGCCACTCCGAGAACGGCACTGTATTACGAGAACAGCGCCCTCTGTTGATGGGCTGCAATATAGGTCATAAATCCTGCCTCCACCCGCAAAGCTTATGGGGCTGTGGACAAACTTCAGAAATTTATTACACAGAACATACATTTTTCTCCCTCCTGCTTGTGATGTTGACATGTAGTTATTGCAAGACTGGTTTATGCTCAAGTCCTCTTTTTTTCTGTGAAGCTCCGTTTTTAAAAGTTATTAGGGGGTTCATGTTTTCTTTTATTTACACCTGATATCGCCTATTGGTGTTCAGGGATTGCATAGCTCTCGCAGGGGATGATACGCTGTTTGAGCCGAGCGTCATCACAGTGACTCTCCTGCCGAATGTGCGCATCGCTACTGCGCAGCGTTGGTTTCAGGAAATGAAGAAAAATCCCGGAAATACCGAGAGCTTTTTGGCCTCAAATCCGTATACAGGCGGTCGGCGGAACCAAGTTGTCCATAGTATACACAGTCTATGCTTATACCACACACGTTTTTATCAATAATTTATAGCAGAGGATGATTAACTAATGTACTATCATTGGCAACCCAGTAACTAAAACAAAGGAAGGTTTATTAATAACTTTCCGTATCTGGTCATATTATAGGACACCCCGAAGGAGGATTTGTTATTGCGGGCTCAATTAGCAGAACGCCCAGTATGCAGCTCAGAAGAAGGCAGAGGCAGAGCTGCGACTCGGGGAGGGGAGACTGAGACGCACCGCCTGACCAACAGCCTGAAAGAGACGGCGGACAGGCAAACAGATGGGATGAGGACACAGGAAGAGAAGGTCGGTACACATATTCTAACTCGTATAACACAAACCTAGCACAGAGGACAGAGGCAGTTCTATTAACATTTTGAAACCCATGTGTAACAAACAAGCTTTATCTATGATTTATCTCCTCTTTCTACTTTATTTGCTCTGGAGTCACTGTGACAAAAGCAGTTTCCTTCTGGGGAATATTAAAGTATTTCTGATTCTGATTCTGAAATGTTGTTGTATGGACTTTATCCAAATGCCTGAAACCATAAACCTTTGTTATTGCCTGTCTCAGATGTCCTCTGAACACCTGGTGGTTGGAGGCGTACCTGCAGGAGGGATGGACGGGATCACCATGGTCAGGATCGATGACACACACATGGAGCAGTCTGATGTCAGGACGAAGGTCAGAGAGGGAGCAACAGCGTACTACGAGATGGGGTACACGCTGGAGGGGGAGGAGGCGGCTGAAGAGGAGGAGGAGGAGGAGGACAGTGTTTATGTCATTGAGTATTCAAATCCTGAAGAGGAGGGACAGAGTTACCAGTTCACCATGTCCTTGGACAGATCGCTGCCTCCTAAGAAGCTGATTATCAAACAGTCTGTGGTGAGAGATAGCGCCAAAGCAGCTCTACCTGTGGCGTCCAACCTGAAGAGGCCGAGGAAAGTGCCAAGGAGGATAATGCCGAAAGAGGAAGAGGATGTGAAAAAGGAGGCGATTCTGTTCAGCTGAACAACCA
Organism: Xyrichtys novacula; assembly: GCA_962446985.1. Taxonomy (NCBI): domain Eukaryota; kingdom Metazoa; phylum Chordata; class Actinopteri; order Labriformes; family Labridae; genus Xyrichtys; species Xyrichtys novacula. The sequence continues at coordinate 5,298,627 of OY660883.1, forward strand.
GCTGAAAACCTGTATGAGGTGCCAGAGACCCTCAACCTCCAATCTGGTGAATTTCGTTGAGAGACCAGTTGATCAATTTCATGGTTGGTTTCGGAGATCAGGCAGTGAGAAGCTCTGAGAGTTTCAAACAAAACGGGACGAGGCGAAGCAGGGAGTAGGGAGATAAGGGAGAGGGGAGAAATGCGACCGCCTTCGTTGAGAGCCAGAAGAAGAAGTTCTACCTCTTTGTTACCTCTAATTATGGAGGATGACGGAAATTATTTCAGTTACGACTAAATCAGAAATTTTCTGTTATTAGACTTTTTGTTTTATATCAAAATCATGACTCTTTATAATGGTCACATGACTTTTATCCCATAATAAGGACTTTTTGTCTCATACTTTGGTAACATTGTCACTTTGTCTTTTCTTGTTATTCAGACGTTCTACCTCTTTGTTTGGACTTTTACCTCATTTATTTGATTTTCTTCTCATGATTTAACACTAATGTAAGAGAAACCCTAAAAAAAGATCTAAGAAGAGATGTGTAATCAAACTGAGAACATTATTTTCTTTTTTTTAATCTAAAAATATCCTCACTGAATAAAAAAGTGATAGACAGACAGATGTATGATTGAATTTTGGTCGAAAGAGCAGAATCTCCTTGACTTCTGACTAAATGTTCAGTCCTGTCACAAACCCAAGAAAACACTAAAATACACCCGAGGTGTAGTGCATTAACACTGATATGCTGTTGTTGATGAGCATTGAGTAGTGAAGGTGTCTTTATCAGCAGTTTGTTTGAAATTAGAAGTCTGTGTTGTGTTTCATTTTTTACTTTTTGTTGTAAAAGTTTGATTCAGCAACACCATTTTTTAACTGTTCTGACATCATTAAAGGGAAACGCCACTAATTTTGTCGTGGTATTGTGTGATTTTGTAAAATCATAAAAAAAAGTTATCTTATGCATCTTCCATGCAGCAAGACTCTCAGAATGTTGTGGGAAGGAACGGCAAGTGATTCACGCAACTGGATGGTGCGTTTGTTGATTGTAATACCCCTCCGTGCCTTCAGGGGGCGCGCTGTAGCCGCCCACGCTCTATCAGTGTTTGTATTTTAGGAGAAGGGGTAGTCATCTCGGTTGCTTTCAGCCTCCTCTGGAAAACTAAAAACCTTCCTCTAGCAAGTGAAAGAGGACTTACCCTAGTTTTAGAAGAGTTAGATGTGCATTTCTACTCATCCTTTCTAAATTAGCCAACCATTGTTTGAGGTAAAAGGAAGAAAATCCTCTTAGGCGGACAGCGGGTGTTTGTTTAGTGTGCAGCGTGATCTGGTTTGAAGCTAAGCTAACTGCAGATGTGATGGAAGACTTCAGCAGGATGATGGTGAGAAAGGTCTTTATTCTGCATAAATCTGACTGTTTATCTCTTAATAATGCAAAGACAAATGCTGCAGAGAGGAAGGTAAAAGCAGGACAAACTTGAGCGTCTGTTTCCACACAGACTGAGTGAGTTTATTTAAATGTATTTCTGCTACTAAAGCCAACTTTTATCCTCCCACGTTTTGATCCCACGTGATTATTGCGATAAAAACTTTAAAAATTAACATAAAGTCACTTTAATCTCTAAAATACAAGTAAAACTGCAATTCAACTCTAAATATTCATTTTGAACCGAACTTTTCCTCTCAGTAAATAAAGTTTAGTTGTAGATTTTGTCGTTTTTCTTTGTTTAAAGTCGTGATAAAACTTTTTAAAATCACTGTAGAGTGTTTAAAAGTTTAGGGAAGCCTTGTAATTAAGTCAGTTTTTGAGTCTGAACACACAAAAAATTGTTTTATTGTTCATGTTAATTGTCTGGCTCTTTTTCTTTTGTTTTTAATTTTACTGTACAGCACTTTGGTCAGCGCTTTGTTGTTTTTCAATGTGCTTTATAAATAGACCTGGATTGAATTGGATAAAAATAACAAAAATCAAAGTTTTACACAAAACTTCACAAGATATCAGTTATCACTAATCCTCTAATACTTGAAGTAAATCCTGGGTATAGTAAACAATCACCACTTTTTTCTACATTTTATGACTTTTTAATAAGTTTTTGCATTAAACTTGAGCTGCAGGATAATGAAAATAAACTACTGGTTTTCTTTTTTTAGAACATTTCTGCAGCATATTTTATCAGTAAAAAGAAACAGGAATTTATTTGACTTAATGTGAGTTTTTTTAGTGTTCATAAGCAGAAAGAAACTTAAAGGTGGGGTAGGCAGGAATCTGTTAAAGAAGCATTTTTTTTGTGGTGTTTATACATAAAAACTTTAATATCAGTCAATAGTTATTAGTTATTGATGATTGGTAATATAACGATATCGCTGTGTTTTGTTATGTCTGTGTAGTCAACATTTGAACATTTTTGAGTGGTCCGCTCTTTCTGACTGTAAACAAGGCCGTTCAGTTTCCTCCTGGGGATTATTGAAGTATTTCTGATTCTGATTCTGAAATGTTGTTGTATGGACTTCATCCAAATGCCTGAAACCATAAACCTTTGTTATTGCCTTTCTCAGATGTCCTCTGACCACCTGGTGGTTGGAGGCGTACCTGCAGGAGGGATGGACGGGATCACTGTGGTCAGGATCGATGACACACACATCGCAGAGGAGCAGTCTGATGTCAGGACGAAGGTCAGAGAGGGAGCAACAGCGTACTACGAGATGGGGTACACGCTGGAGGGGGAGGAGGCGGCTGAAGAGGAGGAGGAGGAGGACAACAGTGTTTATGTCATTGAGTATTCAAATCCTGAAGAGGAGGGACAGAGTTACCAGTTCACCATGTCTGTGGACAGATCGCTGCCTCCTAAGAAGCCGATTATCAAACAGTCTGTGGTGAGAGAGAGCACCAAAGCAGCTCTACCTGTGGCGTCCAACCTGAAGAGGCCGCAGAGGCCGAGGAAAGTGCCAAAGAGGATAAGGCCGATAGAGGAAGAGGATGTGAAAAAGGAGCCGATTTTGAGCAACAAGTGCGTGTTGGAGCTCGGCGAGGACTACAGCGACATGATGAAAAATAACGATGGGAAAACAATCATTTGCTCGCTCTGCCCGCCGCCCGGCAGGTTCTTCAAGAAAGCTTCAGGTTTGGCTATTCATTTGAAACAGATGCACAACATGGAGGGGAAGAAGACCTTCTACTGCATGTGGTGCAAACAAAACGTTCGCTCTCAGGTCGAACTGGACGCCCACACAAAACGCCACGCCAACCAGGATGCCGTCTTCACCTGCTACATCTGCTCCACAGAAAAAGAGAGTCAATCAGAGGCCGGGGAGAAGGTCTTCAAAGGGAACAAGTGGGGTCTGAGGAAACACCTGGAGAAGGAGCATCCAGGTATCATCCCTCCCTGTCACTTCTGCCACAGAAGCTTCAAGTCGCTTGTGTCGTACCTCGCGGATCAGTTCAGACATGTTGGCGTGACACCATACCACTGTGCGAGGTGTCAGATCTACGAGATCACAGAGAGGGGTCTGAGGGTTCACATCAAAAACCACGACAAGCCGAGGAAGAGGAAACGGGAACAACCAGCTGAAAACCTGTCTGAGGTGCCAGAGACCCCCGCCGTGGATAACTCGGCCACAGACGACTCTGACTTCTGACACGTAAACGGATATATATCTGACCGAGACTTAAGACTCAAAAACCAGCAACTCAGTGACCTCCTGTTCGTCAGACTGATGCATCAGCGACTAACGTACATGAACCTTGAACTCTTGAACATTTATAAAAGTAGGATTTTATTTTCAGATTTTGTTTTTCTCAAATATTTTCTCAAGTGTTTGATAACTGCTGCTGTGGTGGAGTGTTTTTGCTTTTTCAGAAAAATGTGAAACTCTCGTATTTGATGATCTTAAACTGAAAACTCTAATTCAGAGATTGTTTGAACTGTGTGATAAAAAAGACGGATCAAAAGTTTGATGAACCAGAAGGTCATAACTGTAGAAGTCTGATGTATGAAAAGGTTAATCATGAAAAAAAAAATGTCAACGTAAAAAGTCAAAATTCAGATTATATCATGTTAAACTCATGAGGCTAAAAAGTCCCAAACTTAAAAAGTCTTAATGATGGAGGATGACGGAAATTATTTCAGTTACGACTAAATCAGAAATTTTCTGTTATTAGACTTTTTGTTTTATATCAAAGTCATGACTCTTTATAATGGTCACATGACTTTTATCCCATAATAAGGACTTTTTGTCTCATACTTTGGTAACGTTGTCACTTTGTCTTTTCTTGTTATTCAGACGTTCTACCTCTTTGTTTGGACTTTTACCCCATTGTTATGATTTTCTTCTCATGGTTTAACACTAATGCGAGAGAAACACTAAAAGAGGTCTATGAAGAGATGTGTAATTAAACTATTATTATATAATATTATTTTCTTTTTTTATCCAAAAATATTCTCACTAAATAAAAAAGTGATAGACAGACAGATGTATGATTGTATTTTGGTCTAAAGAGCAGAATCTCCTTGACTTCTGACTGCTTGGAAATTTGTCTAAATGTTCAGTCCTGTTACAAACCCAAGAAAACACTAAAATACACCTGAGGTTTAGTGCATTAACACTGATATGCTGTTGTTGATGAGCATTGAGTAGTGAAGGTGTCTTTATCAGCAGTTTGTTTGAAATTAGAAGTCTGTGTTGTGTTTCATTTTTTTACTTTTTGTTGTAAAAGTTTGATTCAGCAACACATTTTTTTTAACTTTTATGACATCATTAAAGGGAAACGCCACTAATTTTGTTGTGGTATTGTGTGATTTTATAAAATCATAAAAAAAGATTTAAAATTTTTTTTTAAAAAGTTAAATTGAAGTATGAAAAAACAAAGTACAGTATGATAAAAAAATGTCATAGAATAGTTTTTAAAAAATCCAAAATTTTGGATGAAAAAATGTCAAAGTTTAGTATGAAAAAAAAGTCATAGTATAGTATGTTAAAAATGTCAAAGCATAGTGTGTTGAAAAAAGTCATAGTTTAGTTATATAAAGATACATGTTCTGCCCAAGGACACAACCAACAGACTAGAGATAGGGGGGGTGTTTAACTGCCAACCTTCCACTTATTGGATGACCACTTTACCTCCTGAGCTTGTGGCCCCTTTACCGTAATTTTTAATTTTACATCCTTTACTTAAAGGACAAAATCACTTGAAGAAAGTTGTACATCATTGTCAACAATTGGCACCACAGTTGAAATAAAAAGTTCCTCACAGCAGCTTTAAGTCAAAAGTGGATCAATGTCTCATACAGTCAGGGTTGTTTTCACTGTGTGGAGTCTCCCTCTGCTGCACGTTTAAGAAACTTCAGCTTTAAAGCTCTTCTGCAGTTCTCCATGTTTGTAATTTAACTTTTTCTTGACTTTTCACCCTGATAAACTTTTTATTCAGCGTTTTTGTCCCATCAGAAGATCTGAAGTGTTACTGTTTGATATGAAACCAGAGTCACACCGCGTTTCTTCACTGATTATCCTTTTATTATTTTTAATAGAAAGTCCAACTCTCACTGCAGGTACAAAAACAGAGAGCTGGTGTAGCAGCAGGGCTGAATACATCTCTGACAGGATCAGAAAGAAGAAGAAGAGGAGAGAGAGAGAGAAGAAGAAGAAGAAGAAGAAAGCTTTTCCCCTGTTTATAATTACAGAAAAATCTTGAACATTCCTTTATCCCAGAGCTGTACATCAAAAATGAAACAACATTAATATATTTCATAATCATAAAAATAAAAAACAAAAAAAACAAAGAAGCTCTAACTTTAGTCTCAGAGCAGGTAAGTTACATCCCTTTGTGTTGACGCACGTTCAGGTGAGCACAGGTGAGGAAGCAGAGCGATGACAGTGTGAGGCGTTTCCTGTTTTTTGTCCTGCTCGCTGATTGTCTTCAGTCTGCTCATGGAGAAAGTTTTCAACCCCACAGGTGAGAGGAGGCACGCACAGGTACAGCAAACAGTTCAACACCTGGATACAGATAAGTTTAACGTGATGAGACTCTGACGGCCGTGTTGGAGGTTCGATCAAACCGGAGAGTGTCTGAGGAGGAGAGTCTGAAACTGTTTATGACTTTCAATTTACACAACGACTTTAAAATACTCAAGACTTTTAAGACAGAGGATTACGGCCAGAGATTAAACCCCAGATTTCAAAGAATTCATCTAAAGTTTACGAAAAAATTAACTTGGATTAGAAAAAAATCATAAATTAAAGTTTTGATTTTTTAAGCATAACGTTGTAAATTTATGAGATTTAAGTTGCATTTTCACCAGATTTAAATGATAAATGAAGAGATTAAAGTCGTGAATTTACTTGATAATTGTTGTAAATTTACAGAATTAATGTCACAATTATAGAGTTACAAATTTATGGGATTAAAGTCGTACATTTACAAGATAATAGTCGTAAATTCACGTGATTACAAGTTGTGTTTTTATGAATTTTAAATTCAGGTAAATCTACAAATTCAAGGTTGTAAATTTACAGATAAGGATTTAAAAATAACAGCAGACTTTAGTCATAAATCTGTTATGTGAGAGTTGTTAATCGACAAGCATGTAAAGTTGTAAACTTCCAAAATGAATGTTGTAAAATTATAAGATTGAAGTCGTGAATTTACTTGATAATTGTTGTTAATTTACAGAGTTTATGTCTCAATTATAGAGTTTCAAATTTATGGGATTTATGTCGTACATTTACAAGATAATAGTCGTAAATTCACGTGATTAAAAATTGTGTATTTATGACATTTACATTGTAAATCTACAAATTTAAAGTTGTAAATTTACAGATGAGGATGTAACTATTACAGCAGACTTAAGTCATAAATCTATTATGTGAGAGTTGTTAATCGACAAGCATGTAAAGTTGTAAACTTTCAAAATAAATGTTGTAAAATTATAAGATTAAGAAGAAAATGAACATGATCTCCGTCATAAATTTAGGAGATTCAGGTGGTAAAGTTGTGAGACTGAGGTCGTAGGTTTTAGAGAGTAACAGTGAAACTTACTAAACTTACTCATGCAGCCTCCTGGACTCAAATCTGGACCTTGAACGTCTGATTTGTTTCTTAATTCTTACTATTTTCTCATGAAGTAAATTTTTTTCTCACCGGTTGCCCTGATACTCTGTCCAAACCAACTGTCTCCTGAACCTCCAACACGGCCTCCACAGGTCTGAGTGTATCTGAAGCTTCAAATGCTTCAGCTGGAATGTTTCGAACTGTTCGTTTTTCTGCTACACATCTGAGTTTCTTTAAAGGGTTTTGCAGACAGAAGACTTTCTGAGTGACAAACATAGAAAAAAAAACAACAACCAATGTTTCAGGAAGACTTGGAGACGAGACAACATGTGGAATAAAACTTTCTTTCGTCTGATAAATGCTCTCCTCCTGTCGCTCATGCCTGTGTGCTTTTATTTACACTTGTCTCCTCAGCTCCACGTATAAAAATGCATTGTCTTGATTCATAGAAACCTGAGTTTTTTTTGCTCGTACATGTTTAAATATTTACAGTTTAGCTCCCGTCTGCTGCTCGCACAGAGACGATCATTCAGCTCGTACAGGAGAAGGTCAGAGGCTGATGTTTCCTCTGCGTGTCTGCAGGAAGATCGGCATTTGAAGCTTGTTTTGAAGGAGAGAGTCCAACAGTTTGAGATCAGACAGACTGTGAAGAAGACACAAACTTCTCTAAAATACCCCAAGAGAAAAGAATATAATTCCTCTTATTTCCACCAGAGGGCGCCACAAATCGTACAGATGCCTGGTATGCAGCTTTAAAACCAAATGTGTAACAGCTGACTCTGATTTAAGTGAAAATGATGAGAAACTGATAACTAAAGGACCTTTAATGTGCCTGAAGATGTTATAAAAGTCAAACTGAAGGATATCCCTTTAAGAGTTTTTTTTCCTAAGCACCAAACTCCAGTATTTTTGTAGTATTTGTTGGTTTAATCCTTCAGTTTTCTCTCTCTGTTGTCTCTTTTTCTCTTGTTGTCACTGACGGCACATTTAACTCACTTTTATTTATTGTTTTTTTTTATTGGATGATGATTTATTTTACTTAAATTCTCTGTTTAACCATCACTGTTTCTGTCTAATGAGGTGAAAACCACATCTACCTGTGCGCACAAATAAACTACCCTGAACCTTCAACATGAATCTGTATGTTGACGAAATGTGCTGCTAATTGACTCAAAGTCAAAGCCTGATATATCCGCCTCTTCTTCTGGGTTAACGTGGATTCATCCGCAGCAGAAAATAGTCCCTAATGACTTCTTTCACCTCCTGAAACTCCAGTAAGCACCTTTCTTTGAAGTTCAATTTTATATTTGCATATTTTTCATCAGCTCAGAGCTCTGGATAATACTGAAATATCACACTCTTGAGGTGTGAGTATTCGTTAAACCTGAAAGGGTTAAAGTCTGATTTCGTTCCTAAGGTTGGCATCAACTTCCTGAACAGACTGCTTGATTCATGAACAAACTGTTGGACCCTCAAAATAAAGTCTGAGAGGAACAAACTTCCATCTGTTTTTGTCTCGTTTTTTTTGCAGCTCAAAGTAAAAATACTGGAAGTGTGAGATGTAAAGACTTTTTTCTGAGCCGAACTTTGAGTAAATGCTTTGAATTCCTTCTTTTCTCTTTGACGTTCAGTCACGCCTTCTGTCCTTCTCCGTCGACGCCGTCATCTCAGAGGCTACTTGAGGTTTAAATACAGGATCTACAGCTACGCAGAACCATGACGACAGCAGAATAACAATGATCCTAGCTCTTTAAATGCATACATGAGATTACCGTGTTCCCGTGGTCACACTCGCCCCTCTGAAGGAAATAAATACAGTACTTTTGTTTTCCTAGCGCCGCACTGATTGTCCGAAGCAAAGACGATGGGTTCTCAACCACCAATCAGAGGAGTCCGTTAAGGTGCAGGACCTGACAGGGAGGAGGAGGAGGGTGGGCGTGGGAGTGGTCTCTGCGTTCCTATTTGGCGTAAGCGGTTCCTGGGTTCATCAGTAGTCTGTCCCACCGGACCAGAGAGGGAGTCAGAGAGGAGGGGGGTGGCCCGGCGGAGGTCAGGTCGAGGTCAGAGTTGAGGAGGAGGGAGGGAGGGAGGTTAAAGGTCACAGAGCGGTGGAGGTGATCTTCTTGATGCCTCTCCGCTGGGCCAGAGTGGAGCAGCCGACCGGCTCCAGGACCGGAGGGACGTTCCTGTTCAGGGCCGAGTACGTCGCCGCCATCGCGCCCTGAGGAGAAGACGCAGAGAGGGTCAGAGTACGGCGAGCAACAGAGACACCGCAGAGGGACTCGAGCTTTTATTTTGAAATTATTCTGTAAGCAGTAAAATATCAAATCTGTGCGGAGACAAACCTTCACCAGGTTGGGCTCGTCGTGTCGGTTCAGTGTGTATTTGGGCAGCTGGTCTCTGTGCGTCACCCAGGGGTGTCTGAGGACCTGACCTGCTGTCAGCCGCCGGTGAGGGTCCACATGCAGCATCTTTGATACCAGGTCCTAAGAGGGTCAGAGGTCAGGGTCAATGAATTCTTCTATAAAAGTCAGATCCTTCATTTGAGTCTGGGGTTTAGAAATAAAACGACGAGCTGTTTTATTTCAAAGTGAAAAAGGTTAAACTGAACGGAAACGCCTCCTGATCGAGTTCAACTATCAGATATTTTATATTTTCAGTGAGACAGCGACGGAAAACTGGAACCTTTATGTTTTCAGGTCTCTATGTTGATGTTTTTGTCGACTTTTATCTCCGATGGTTTTGACTCATCAGCGGTGTGCTGTCAGCAGACCGTGTTTGCGCTCGTAATGATTCATTTTCCAGATTAAGATTAAATTTATCTTTTGTGGTTTTGACGGTTTAAGACAAAGATTATCATTTCAAAACAAACTGAACAGTAAGTGGAAAGTTAGTCCGACTCGTTTGTTCGACATGAAGCACATCCCTGAAATACAAATCTCTATTCAGGAGACTTTTTATGGTTTGTAAAAGATGTTTTTACCCTTTTAAAAGTTTCTGTATTTTAAGAAATCAAGAAGTAAAAACACAGAGGTGATCGACTTTTACCTGACGAGAAGAAGAATTTAATGTTTTATTTTAGAGTTAAAAGTAGGGTAGGCAGGAATCTGTTAAAGCAGAATCTTTGTTTGTGGTGTATAAACAAAAAAGCTTTTAATATCAGTCAATAGTTATCAGTTATTGATGACATTTGGTAATATAACGATATCTCTGTGTTTTGTTGTGTCTGTGTAGTTTTAGTTTAAATTTTTTGAGCGGTCCGCTCTTTCTGACCTTTAACTAAACTGACAGGAATTTGTAGCGGGTTAAAAAGTACAACGTTTGCCTGTAAAACGAGGTCAAAGTTTAACAATCTGCTGAACATTTAGAAGGATTCATATTTTGAAGGTTTAAAAACAAACAGAGAAAGTCAAGAAAGAATTAAAAACTTGGTTGTTTCTCACCTTGGCCTCAGACGACACAGAGTTCCAGTATCCTCCAGTGAGGGAAAACTTCCCGCTGCCGATCCGAGCCAGAATCTCCTCCGGCGTGTCCTCGGGACCGTTAGCGAAGGGAGTGAACCTGAAAATGGAGAGGAAGTTCATGATCAGACCTCCACAGAGGAATCACAGTCTTCTTACGGCTACACGGTTTTCATGTATTTTTATTTCCACCCACCCTGTTAGCATCGTGTAGAGCAGGACGCCCAGACTCCAGATGTCACAGGCGGCATCGTAACCCTGCTTCTTCAACACCTGTCAGAAGGAGAACAACAGTTTAGTGTTTTTCGCTGCGTTTAATCAAACAGCTGTTCTGTTTTTCTCTCACACAGCTTCAACACCTCCTGGATGCTGACGTCTCAACCTTACAGGTTCTTATGAACACCTGACGGCTGCGCTCTTGTTTACGCGGCTGATATCTAAAGATGTTTATGAAACCTAACAACCACAGACAGCAGACGAAATGAAAGGCCCTGATTGGTGGAAACAAACAAAAGAAAAGGAGATGAACGATCTGGATGTCGTACCTCCGGGGCCACAAAGTTCGCGGTGTAACACGGCGTCATGAGCAGACCGTTCTCAGCTCTCAGCTGTTTGGCAAAACCAAAGTCGCAGATCCTGATGGACTCGGCGTTCCCGCTCTCGTCCACATAGAGGATGTTACTCGGCTTCAGGTCTCTGTGAACCACCTGAAACCAAGACAGAGAAGAAGAGTCAGGGACAAAAAAGGATAAAAGGAAATACAAAACGATATCAACTTTGGTCCCTCAGATTTAAGATTGTTTAGAAAGTATCTTTGTGTTGAACTTCCACTCCACATCGTCGGCGTCAGATCGTACCCCTTGTACGTGTAAATACTCCACGGTCTTGGTGATGGTGTAGAGAACAGCGCTGGCTTCTCGCTCAGAGAAAAACTTCTGTCGGAGGATTTTATCCAGCAGCTCTCCTCCCTTCATCAGCTCCGTCACAAGAAACACAGACCGGCCGTCATCGTACACCTGCGTCACCAACATCACACAAACAACACTTCAGTCAGTGAATTACTCCGTGTTCTCATTTATTATAGATTTCTAGACAATACCACAGCTTCAGATCTGACAGCTCTGGATATCTGTGGCGTCAGAGTCATTAAACATGCAGTGAGAGGACTTTGGGCAGAAGATGAGTCACACAAACTTTCTCAAATACAGATAAAAAAAAAAAAACATGTCTCTTCTTAAACACATTTAACAAAGACTCTCAGCTGAACATTCAGTCTTCATTTTGATTTTGAGTCCATGCGGTGATTTCCACTACAGAGTCATGTCTGTTCATAAAGCCTCTGGGTTTCAGAGTCTCTTTTCCAGACTCTCTGAATGTTTTAATGATGTTACATTCTGTAGACGATGAGATCCACTCATTCACACTCAGACACTTTATTCTGAAACTGTCAAACTCAGTGTTGTGTCCTAACTCGTTCTTTATTTGCGTATGAACTCGTTGGTGTTGAACACGCTCATTCTGGCGTCTGTGAGCGGCGTTCTCAACTCCGTTCACAAGTGTGCCAGATGTCCAGAGCCTTCAAAACCCCGGCTAAAACACTCTGTAAACAAGCCTTAATATTTAGTGGAAAGCCACCCAATCTGGAAACCACAAGCAGCCTGTCTGTCGCTCCAATTAATACGTCAGTCGTCACAATTTCAGTAAACATGATGGACGAGGGAGGTAGCACTAGCTGCTGTATGAGCATTTATTGTTATTATTGTTGTTATTTCCAGTATTTGTTCTGGTTTCTTTTCAGTCTGACTGAAATGAAATTTGATGTGAATTGTTTCAAGGTCGATTTGGAAAAGTATAGAAATGAAAAACCTTAAAGCCGACAGTCCTGTTGTTGTAATCATAATAAAGAGTCTAAAAACCCTTCAAGCAGCAGGTTTTCCTCATGTTTATGAAATTAAACTCTAGAGATGAACGTTCTTACGAGTGAGGACTGAACTAAACATCAGGGAAACACCGGTATTCTGAGGACTGTCCTCTCAATGTTGTAAACCTGTTGGATTAGGATTCAAAAATGGATATGAAGATTAATCTGACATAGTTTCAGTGTTAAAACAGCTAAAATAATCACTGTCTGTGGTTCTATAAGGGCTCTGTAAAAAATCTTGACAAATACTCGCTTACAGCAAAGTACTGGAGAATGAAAAAGACTAAATTATTTCATTTTTGGGAACCATAAACTCACGTTCCAAATGTGGAATTATGAACGATGAACTGAACTTTGAACTAGTTCAGGTAGAAAATGAACTTTCCCAACACTGGTTAAACTATCAGCTCACGCAGTCTCTCACAGAGCGGTGAACCTCTGAGGGACGTCATGTTACTAACCTGTTGGAAAATGAACCTTTTAAAAGATTTATCTATATTATTTTCCCCTGAAAGTGCCCCCACTTTGACTTTTTGTTGTTTTAACTTGATAAAAAAGAAAATCTTCCTCCGTCCAAATCAGAGGAATCGAAGATGAAAAGAGAACAGATGCTCATAGAAATACGGCAGCGACACTGAAACCAGAATCCCGTGTAAATAACAAACGGGTTCTTTATTTATAATCTTTGACAAGACGCTGAATCATCTCTAACAGCTTTTTTTTTTTTCAACAAAGGGACCGAAGATGAGCGCAGATATTATCAGTCCTGGAAGTGATGCAAGTGAGCGAGTTTTCACCCAGCAGCAGGCTGATATTTATAACTCTCATTAAGAGTGAGTCATCCCCCAAATAAACCCCCACCAAACTAAAGCTGTGAGCAAAACACAGAGAGATGATAGTGGAGTCCAGCAGCTACACGGACAGTTCCCTTAAAGACAAACTCGTCTGATTAAGATCACGTGACTCACATCTTTGAGGGTGATGATGTTCGGATGTTGTCCGTATCTCAGCAGGATCTCCACCTCCTCCGTCGGGTCTCTTTTGGACTTGCTGATGATCTAAAACAGAGACCGAATCAGAGTTTGTAGTAATAGAAGGACAGAGTGGTGCGGACAGAGCAGGCGTTTGTGTTTGGTTACCTTGACTGCGTACTCCATGCCGGTTCCTTTGTGTACGGCGCGTTTACAGATGGAGTACGAGCCGACGCCGATGTCTTCTTTAATCTCGTAGAGGTCAGAAAACTGGGATGTACTTCTGTGCAGCTGCTGGAGGCAAGAACACAAAGAGCAACGTGATTTTGCTCCTTTTAGGTACTTCAAAAACCAAAAGGAGAAACTGTGTCTCCACAAAACCAACACACAGTTTCGTATGTTTATCGTTCGCGTGTGTACCTGAACGATGGTCTTGGGCATCGGTTGCGTGTCCTCTTCTGTTATCGCCACAAAACTGAATCCTCTGAACAGCTGATGGGCGTTGGCACTGGGAGGAACACCTGGAGAGTCTGAGACACAAACGCAGAACAGATGTCGGTCCAGAGCACTCGACACAGCGTGGATTTGATTCAGAGTGTGAGTGTAAGACAGAGGAGAGGAAGTGGGAGGAGAGGCGGAGGAGGAGGTGACAGTCGGTACCTCTGGGTGTCTTAGCCGTGAACTCCGGATCAAAATAGAAAGTGTCGTCAGGTCGGCCTGCAGCCGGTTTGAAGGGAGGGTGGAGCTCTCTGCGGAAGAGTTTCTGCAAGGAGGAAAAAACATCAGAAAGTGAAATAAAATGATTAAATTAAGCGGAATATTTTGTTCAGAGCTTGGTAAATGAAGAGCGTACGTTCCAGTCGATGGTGCTGAAAAACTGATGCCTCTTGATCTCCTCCACACCATCAGGTCCGGCTCCTGAAGACAAACAAAACAAAAAAAGATATCAGGCTCTATTTTCGTTCCTCACCGGCGGGGTGGCGTGGGCGTGGCATAAGTCAGGTCTGCCGCGCCAGCAAAGCATGCCCAAGCACATTTTGGTATTTTGGTGAGCGGCACAGCCCGGCGTAAGTATCCCCCCTCCCTAACTCACCTCCTCTCACCGGCGTAAGTCGTAGAGAGGGCGAGGCGTATTACAGTTTTCGTGAAGTAGTCAAAGAGATCAAGAGATGGCTGAAGACAGCAATGCCACACGATGGCGACAGAAGGCAGCCCCTCAACAAGTGTCGCACCACCACGCCCAGCTTGATGGATCTCGGTGCGCCTCAGTCTATGAAAATACCAAACTGGCTGTACACCGGGCTCCGCCAGACGAAAATACCACTGCGAGGGTTCCGCCACCCCCTGCCACGCTGCCGGCGGGCACGAAAATAGAGCCCATCATGTTTCTTCAGGGACTATTTTCAGCGGCGGATGGAACGAATTGCCACTCAAGATCAAAACATTCCCCACACTTTCTACTTTTAAATCACGTCTTAAAACTCATTTTTATCCCTTGGCTTTTAGCTCAGCATGAGAGTTGTGTGATTACTGTCCTTTTATGTCTTTTTATTGTCCTTTTATCACTTTTATTTCTTTTATGCTTTTGTGAATTTATTTCATTTGAAATGTTTTTATTTTTTTTTTACCTGCTTTTATGTCTGTTTTCTTTTTAAATTTTACTGTGCAGCACTTTGGCGAACTTAAATGTTTTTTATAATGTGTTGTATAAATAAAGCGGATCAGATTGGATCAGATTAATCTCATTGATCAGATTGTTTGGAAACACATGCTCATCATTTTAACCAAAAAATAAACTTCAACTTGCAGAATAAACTTCCAAAAATGATGAGTTGCATCCCCGCTGACCTTCACTGTGTTTGTTTTGTTTTATTTTCATGCATGAAAAATATTATAAACCAGTTTTTACCTAATCTGTTTGCAGGGTTACGTTTGAAGAGGTTCCTCAGGAGACTCTGAGCTTCTGAGCTTAAAAACTGAGGCATCCCGAGCTTGGCCCTGCAGGAAAACAAACACATAAAGCTCAGAAACAAAAGTCAAAACAGGTTTCTTTTCGAACTGTATGTATCTGAAAGAGTAGATGACACACACACACAAATACAGGAAACACACTCAGCAGTCTGCAGAGAGCCGACTCAGCATTATTTGAAAGACAGAGTGAAGAGAGACCACAGAGAGAGAGAGAGAGCAGGAGGAGTTAATATTTCCTCTGAACTGTTTTTTAATTCTCTCTCATGTGACTCCTTCCCTCACTGTCTCTTCTCTGTCCTTTCCTCTGTCCTTTCCTCTTCCTCCTGAGTGCTGCGCTAAATCTCCTCGAATATAAATCCTCCACCTCCCCCTGGGCTGACTCTGTGAGAGGAGGATGGAGTGATAGAGGAGCATCTGCCTGCTCCTCTCTAATGTGGGCTGTAATATAAGCTGTGAGGATGTGAGGATGTGAGTGCACGGACAGTACGGAGGGAGTCTTACTTCAGGATCATGGTCATCGTCTCTTTCCGGTCTTTGCCTTGAAACGGAAGCGTTCCCGTCAGCATCTCAAACTGAGAGAAAGGAAGGACACACCGTCATTGATATTTTACACACCTAGAACCTGAGCAAAATCAGTGTTACATTGGCTGTAAGATGTTATATTTAGTCTATTTAGGACAGCAGCTCAAAAGTTTGGCAGTTCACATCACATGTATCAACTCTCCATGCTTAGTTATTAAAAAGTTAGTTTAAAAAATTCTGTTTTTTGGGGTCAAAAGTGGTCTTACATGAAGAGTTCCATCAGAGTCCACAATGTGCAGTTTTTATGCAACCGTGAAGCTCTTTCGATTATCATCCGTTTTTGGTATTGTGCTAGTTTTTGTTACAGTTGCAACCAAAACAGAGTAGATAAGCAGCGTCCTCTCACCATCAGTACCCCGTACGACCACCAGTCGGCGCTCTGCGTGTGACCCCGTCTGTTCACCACCTCAGGAGCCATGTACTCCACCGTCCCACAGAAGGAGTAGGCCTTATTCTCGTGGTCGATGGACTCCTTACTGAGGCCAAAGTCTGAACACACGCAGACAGAAATCAGAGATAATGGAGTTTATCAGCGGAGGCCTGAAGAAAACACACACACGCACACACACACTAACACAAAAATACACCAAGTACAAAGAACAGGTGTAATATTACCCACCAGTCAGCTTGATGTGCCCCTCCTCATCGAGCAGGATGCTGAAAAGGCAGAAATGAGGGTTTTATATTCTGGAGGAAATGTCTGTAAGCAAAATTTTATAATGCAGTGTGTACACCCTACTTGTATACCCATCCAACAGGGGACTTCAGCTTTTATGCACAATCACTAAGTGGGGACCGCCGATTAAACCTGCATTATTATGAAGCCCTTTGAAGGGTTTTCACTTAAACTGCACAGAGACCAATAGGTCTGCGAATGACCAAGTCTTTTAGCTTTTTCTGCTAAATTACGGCTCAATGAGGTCAACTTTTTGAGTCAGAATTTTGGGATGTTTTAACATGACGGGGGTTTGTAAATCTTTAAAATGAGACGGAACAGAAATAAAACAAGGATGATGCTGAAAACACAGAGATAACACCGTCCCTGCACTCTTTTGTCAACACCATGAAGAATTAGTTTTTTGTTGGGCACTCTACTCTGTGCAATAACATACTTAACTATTATATTATTATTTATCAGGTGCAATATGACAGTTTTCATACCTCATTTATCCCACCGACTTATCCTCCATTTTGTACATTCACGCTCAGAATCTACTGCATCGCTTGTGCACTTTGTAGATATTTCTCTTATACTTTATTCACCTTTAACATATATATATATTTATGAATCCTTATTTTTTTATTGTACCTCTCAGTACTTATTGTGTGTTTTATCTGTACTTCTTTGAGTCGAGCGGTCCTCTCATCCAGGGCATTTCATTGAAATTGTTGACCTTGTTTAACATGCACATGACAAATAAACAAATCTTGAATCTTGAAATCATGTTGAGGGTCCACTTGGTTAGGATAAACTGATAGTCCCCTGTTGGTCACATTAGAGAGTAAGTATGTAAGTGTGTGAGTGTTCCTACTTCTCTGGTTTGAGGTCTCTGTAAATGATGCCGAGGCTGTGAAGGTGATCGAGGGCGAGAGCGAGCTCTGCCAGGTAAAACTTCACGTCTTCTTCCGTGAACATCACCTGAAACACACGTGATCAGAGTTAATAAAAACATGACAAACTGGCAGGAAAATCAAAAACCCTGATAGTAGAAAGTCTTTCTCTTTGTGGACCACTGTCTGTGAGGTGCTACCTCCTTAGAGAGGCGAGTGAAGAGATCTCCTCCTCTGAGGAAGTCCAGGATCAGGTAGAGCTTCCCCTCCGTCTGAAAGGCTGAAGGAGAAAAAGTTTTAAATGACGAAAAAGTCACTTTCCACGGAAAGGTCAGTCGCCTGCTAAAAGTGGAATGATCAGCTCTCATTGGCCGCTGCGTTGGTGACTCATCATGGGAGGTCTGTCATTGGTTGACTCACCGTAGTGCAGCTTGACGATGAAGGGATGGTTGACCTCCACAAGGATGTCTCTCTCCATCTTTGTCCTGACTCGGTCACGCACTGGAAACACACACACAGAGTGGAAAAACACATAAATCAGAAGATAAGTGAAGCGCCAAAATAAAACAGACTCCCTTATTTGGTTTTATTTAGACTGGAGAGACTCCCAGAGAGCAGCTGATGAGTAACGGCATATCAGGGAGAGGGGTAAGAATCAACAAGAAGGAAAAACGACAGAAATATGAGTCAAAGAGAAGAGAGAGAAAAAAAAGAAGAGTATGAGAGAGTGTGATGTGTTTCTTTCCACCAGCAGATGGCGTTTGACTTGAACTGAACACATCATGTCCTCCTCTCTTCATACACCTCATCAGCTTTCAGTCACTCTGGTCTCATGTTGAGGTGTGAAATTCCATTTTTGGGCGATGACGGCTGAGCAAACACGCTCTGAACCGACCCGCGAACGATTTCCTACCTGAGAGATACCGACCTTTGGACAAATATGAGATATACTCGACCTTTTCGCTCAAATTAAAGGAGTTCAGAAGGACAATCGTCTTTAGTCTGAGGCTCTATCTGCCTGGTCGTGACGGAATAAAAGCAGTACTCAAAAGATTTGTCTTAAAGCAAAAAGCCTTTTGAGTATTTTTCTATCAGGTCTTTACTAAGTACAAGTGGGGGATCGTGTAAAGTAAGCAGGTCTCAAAGGTCAAGGAAATGAGCATTTTTTGCCACAGTGTCAACAGGCAACTGTGAAACGTGGATCAGAAAGCTTGACAAAGAAAGCTTAGTTATTAAAAAAGATAAAACTCTGCACAAACATTATCTAGACTTAGTCGGTTTCATCCTGACTACACACACGTCACACCTGAGAAGTCCTCTCACAGGAGAGAAAGAAGACTTCATCATTTTAAGGATCTGTGGGAGCCCTGCACGTCTCTACTCATTCAGCATTTCTATGAGGGCAAAAACAGTCGCCATAGTAACAGAGACTGTTTCGCCCACCATCTTGGATAATTTGTAGACATCATAGGTCTGACTCATGCAGTGTCCACTTTCTGACACGCCTCACCTCTCCTGATCGACAGGTGAAGCAGTGAGGGACGTGTTAATAGGAAACTTTGGAAACTTGAGGAGGAGGCTGTGAAAGTAAAATAAAATCAAGACTTAAAAATGTCCTTTTTCATACCTTTGAGTGTGGCTTTCTTCAGGACTTTCATGGCGTACAGCTGACCTGCATCTGGTCCTGTGATCTTCCTCACCAAAAACACCTTGAGACACACAAAGACCTAATAGTAAAATTACTGCAAATAATTGGAATTGGAAATATTAAAAATTATAGACTGTATTTAAATGAGAAAATGACTTGTTATGACTGTATTTACATGAGAAAAATGACTTTCTACGACTGTTTTCTCATTACAAAAACATTTTTCAACTGTATTTACATGAGAAAAGACTGTCAATGTCTAATTGATTGAGAAATATGACTGTTAAATAACCTTTTTTCACATGCGGATTGACTGTTTACCAACTGTATTTGCATGAGAAAATGCCTTTTTTTGTGATTCTATTCACATGAGAAAATGACCGTTTTTACGAGTGTGTTTATGTTAGGAAATTACTGTTAAACAACCCTTTCATATGAGAAATTTACAGTTTCATGACCGTACTTACATGAGAAAATGACTGTTTTTACGACTTTATTAACATGAGACACTGACGAAATTGAAAAATCATTACAAAAGTCATAAAAATATAAAAGGAAACAAAGATTACTAAAAAGTGACATTTCAAAGCAGTAGATTATGCCATCAAAAAAACAGAATTCAGAAAAATATGGAGACTAACTTCATCCGTACCCTGACCCTCTGCATCTCTCCTCGCTTTAATTGGACAGCAACACTTAAAAAAGTCTGAGCACGGTCCTGAGCGCCGGAGCGTATTTTGATTATTTAATGAACTCTTAATTTTGCGTTTGTGTCTGAGTTTGTTTGTTTACATCGGCCAATTTTTCTGGGTCAAGAACATGTAAATGACTAAACACATACAAAAACACAACCACACATACGTCGCAGGAGCTTCCTTTCATTCATAAAAACGATGATACTCAGCCCGAGTGTAGAGCCCTCAGCTCGCCGTCTCTGAGGCAACACGCTCTTAAACACAGCCACTCAGGAAACATTACAGGGAGCTGAGTGGAAATGAAACCCACGCTTAGGCACACACTCGTGCCCACTCACACAAGCACTTCAAAAAAATACACACACACACACACACACACATAGAGGTACCTTGCCAAAGGATCCCTGTCCCAGAACTTTGCGCAGCTCGAACTGTCGGGGGTCGGCCTTTTCTGATCCCTCCTTCACGAGGCTTGTGATGTTGATCTCTTTGATCGGCACGTCATCCTGTAACACACCAACAAAATCATTATTATCTTATTTTATCAATGAATTAAAGAGGCGATCGTTTTTGTGAAGTTTTTCTGCAGGTTTAATCAGATTTCATTAGACTCGGTTGAAAGGTGTAGGACGAGTTTCTGACTGAATTTAAGGAATCATGTATGACTTTCGGTGTTGGTGAAAGTTTGTCATTTACAGCTACTTTCACAAATTTCAGGACCTGTTTCATCCTACAGAGACCAGAATGCATTGCAGAAAGTGAGTCACATGACAGGGCGGGGTCTGAGTGACTAACACAAGTGTAATTTTTTCTGATCTACAGCTTTTCCGTCCCCCAAACAGTCAAAACAATGAGGCGAAAAGGAGCAAGTACAGGCATGTCCTCTGCAACGAAAGGCATTGTGGGAAATGTGGTTCATATAAAGCTTCAGGTGTATCCAGGAGTAAACTGAAGCAGGAGCAGCAGGAGGATTTTGGAGCCTGTTTCCCTCCAGTCTGATCATCTGCGTGAATCACAGACAGGTTGAGCAGGGTGCCCGAACACTCGTCATCTGCTCAGCGGGAAACCACAACACTCACACACACACACACTCACACACACACACACACTTAAGGAGACACACATTTCAGGATGCACAGTTGTCATGGATCCACCCCCGATACCTGCTTCCCGCTGTAGCTGAGTGACTAATGATACCATACTGTGTGTGTGTGTGTGTGTGTGTGTGTGTGTGAGTGTGTGTGGCTCCATCCTTTCTCTACAGCATCCTTCATCGCTCTTTTTTAATGAGCTCAGAGTTCAGATAAGTGAGCAGGTGGACACATTTCCCATCATCCTCTCTGCTCGGCTCTCATCTGCACCCCTGAATCTTTCCCCCCTCTCCTCCTCCCTCTCTCTCTCTTTTCCATCCCTCTCTGACTGCTCCGCTTCCCCCTCCCTCTGTACCTGTATCTCCCAGGTGGGTGACCTGCTGGCTGGCGAGTATCCCAGTGCATTGTGGGTCCTGTAGTCCTGGCGGCGGGCGAGGCTGCGTGGTGCTAACATGCTCCTGAGCATCAACTGTGAGACTACAGGATGCAGCCGGCTTCTGCTCGTCCCTGACACTCCTTCCTCTCTCTCTCTCTCCCTCACTCTGCGTCTACCTCTCTCACCCGTTTTCTCTCTCCCTCGGAGACTTCCTCCCTCCCTCCCTCCCTCCTTTCCTTCCCCTGGATCCCTCCTCCTCCTTCCTCTCTTTCTATCTTTATTTGGACCGTTCTCACCTCTCCTCTCTGGTTTGCACTTCTCTCTCACTCATGGGATAAAACTGAAGAGGGAGGAGCTGCAGACACACGTGAAGCCCTGAAGGAAGAAAAACTGACAATGCACGGCTCTAATTAAAAAGTTTGCTATTTCACACGCAAATATGAGAAAACGAGTCGGAGTAGATTAGAGTCTGAATCTGCTTTCTAGGAATATTTACAGATGTCAGCTCGATGAACAGCTGTGGCCTTTCAAAATAAAAGCCTGCATCTGCTCCTCATTGTCTTTTTCCTACTAATGTTCTCCTGATAGAAATTTTCTTGTTAACCTTTCAGGCAGTTTTACCTTTTCAATTTTATTTTGTTATTTTGCACCTTTTTTTTGTCCTTATTTTAAGATGGCCGAGAACCGCCACTGCTGCAAATAAAAAGAAAGCAGAAATAAAGAAACCAGATGCAAAAAAGGAACCGAAGCCTGCTGCAAACAAACAAACAAAAAAAGGTGCAAATAAAAAACAAAAAAGCCACAACAGAAGTTAATGACGCAAAAAAGTGGTGATGCAAAAAAAAAAAAGGTACTTACTGCGGAAATAAAAGAATGCAAAAAAAAAAAAAAAAGAAGCCACCACTGAAGTTACTGATGAAAAAAGAAAAAAAACCTAAGCACACTGCAAATAAAAAAAGACACGGTGCAGATTTTTAAAAAAGCCACAACAGAAAATAACGACGCAAAAAAAAAGGGAAAAAAAGACTGAACTTTGAAACTAACACGACAGAGTGGCATCATTCTGATCTCCTCAGCTCCACTTTTTAGTACAGTGGCCAAGTTTTTTTTTACAGTATTTTTTTTTTGCATCGCCACTTTTCTTGTGTCATTAACTTCTGTTGTGGCTTATTTTTTTTAATCTACACCGTTTTTTTGTTTGTTTGTTTGTTTGCAGTGGGCTCCAGTTTCTTTTTTTTTCGCATCAGTAACTTCTGTTGTGGCTTCTTTCTTTTTTGCAGCAGTGGCGGTTCTCGGCCACCGTATTAAAGAGTTGAGCTGAGGAGATCAGAATGATGCCACTCTGTTGTGTTAGTTTTGAAGTTCAGAGTTAAGAATTAAACGCAGGATACGACGACTATCAGACATAATAATAACTGTAAATAAGATTGATTTAAGAGGAGACAGAAAAAGTTATTAAGTCGGTGCAAAACAACAGACAAAGAACAGCTCCTGACATCCATGCATGGCTCAGTATTTGTTGATTTGTCACTGACTGTCAACAGGCCGAATACTGAAGTTCTGCCAATCTGTGCATCTCTAACGATAAGAAAATGCAGAAATATGAACCTATAAATGCTGAAGCAGCAAGAAATGGAAACCCTGCAGATTTTAAACTCAGATTTCTTTCTGAGTTTGTGGTTCATGATATCAAAACTCTGGAGCTTCTCTGATTTACTGCCTTACTGATTTAAAGCCTGCACAACACTGGAAGGTCACTGAGGTCAAAACTTGCTCTGAGCTTTTTGGCTCTTAATTCTGTGCCGCTCAGAAAAAGTTTCAAACACATCCTCCGAAAACTAAAGTTAAACTTTGGACATAATACGGATAATAGTTTTATTGATTCAGCAAAACCTGGCTGAATATTTCTCTGCTTCCTCTCAGCTCATCATGCACAGAAACACGCCGTCCTCGCTGCATTTCCACAGCCACAAATACGGGACATCACGCTGTTTGTAAATGAGATTTTCTGTCATGACAGATCTGAAGGCAGCTCGTACTGAAAACAGCAAACAGCTGATCACAAAACAAAAACAGCTCTGACTCCGCAGACCAGCCG
The DNA here is from genome assembly GCA_962446985.1 of Xyrichtys novacula. Lineage (NCBI taxonomy): Eukaryota > Metazoa > Chordata > Actinopteri > Labriformes > Labridae > Xyrichtys > Xyrichtys novacula. Next base: position 5,322,019 of record OY660883.1, read on the forward strand.
AGAAAATAGACTTCTGAAAAGACGACGAGTTTAGGAATGTGGCCATTTCATATTTGTGTGTGTGTGTGTGTGTGTGTGTGTGTGTGTGTGTGTGTGTGTGTTCATGTGTGTGTGTGTGTTTCAGTGTGAGTCAGACTACAGATGGAGGATCAGAGCTGAAGCGACAGGATGCTCATGTAGCACCTCTTAATCACAGGATTAAAACTGCAAACCCTGCACCTGTGCTCTCAACACACACACACGCACATATACACACACACATATACACAATAATGTACATGTACACCTAATGCGCCCACACACACACCACCTCAAAAGCTACCTGTCTCTCTAACCTGTTATTGTCTATTATGCAAAAACCACATGGGAACACACAAACACTCATAAATGGTCAATTCTGATGTTGCATAAAAAACGAAATACTTGAGTGAAAATCTCATTTCAGCAACTTCATTTTACCAAAACACTTCACTTTTAAATCCAGTTTTTCCTCCTCATGTCATCACAGAAATGTGGAAGTATTAACCGCCAAAACACACAAGCATACTCCTCCCAAAGAGCTCGCTCTGGAAACCGTCGGGGAGAGACGCAGCACAGCAGCTCTGCAACGCTCCACATCGTCTGTCCTCCGTCAGATCAGATTAGGAGTCCGTACGAACAGAGTGAATTAGTGTGATGTTGTTATACATCTCTGCTCGCAGCAGCAGACGTCCCGACGGACACATTACACACATCAGATTATATTAACACAAACTCTGCACACGTTGAAAATCCTCTGCACAGACGGGAAATCCAGGAGGAGTTTCTGCTGAAGTCAGAGTCGTGATTTAAAGCCGAGATGGGGTCGCATTTTCACCAGATTTAAGGATGATTTTTAAGACGATTGGTAAAACATGAAACTGACAGTTCTGCAGGAATTATGTGTGTTTGTCAAATAAACAATCCTAACGTTTCATTATCAGCTGAAAAAACCCTCACAGGAGCTTTAAGTAACCTTAAAAAAACAGGACTTGAGTTCAGGATCTGACACTTTAGACTTCTTTGCATGTTGTCCATACAGTTCAGTCCAGCAGTGTGAGTTTCACAGTAAATGTCTTAGGACACGTCAGTCTTTTAGAGGACGGGGGTGTTGGTAACATGAATCCTGTGACTCCTCTTACATACACACATTCACACTCTCTCTCTCACACACACACACAGTCAGCTTACGTATATCACACTCTCACCACTGATTTCTGTGATCTTAAAGCAGATTTTAAGGAAGCTGTATCAACTGCTGTTTTCCAGAATAAACTACGATAAAAAGGGCAAAATTTCTGCGAGGGTGCCATCTGCTCTGGGAAATAGCGCCTCACCACCACCAGCTGATCACACCAACATAAACACCGTTTGAAATCCAACTCAAGCAGTAAAAAAGCCTGAACGTCTGAGGAGGAGCTGCCGACCCTTTATGCAGCTCTCTGATCTGATGCCAGAGACAGAGACGTCATTCAAATACAGTCAGGGTTCGAGAGGTGGCTGGGAACTCCCTCACTCCAGGAGGATAAAAACACACATCACATCACTTTTTAACCAATCCTGTAAGAATGTGATTGGATTCCTGTCATTGTTTCTCTGTTTTTTAATCTCATCCATACATGATTTCCAAAAAGAACAGACCACAGGACCTGAAACCATCTGAAACGAGTTTTGGTCCAGAGATGTCGCTGAAGTTTTGATTGGTCAGCCTTTTTTTAACAAATGCATCCATGATTTCCAAAAAAAAACCACCAACATATTTTGATTCATCAGATTTTAGGACAGTTTTTTACTTTGCTTCAGTCCATCTTAAATGTGTGTTTGTCCAGATATGTTACTGATGTTTTGAGAATCCGACTATTGATTTTTTATAAGCGCATCCATGATTTCCAAAAAGAATGTCAAGTTCTGAAACAGGATGGTTTCTCTCTTTGCTTGAAATCATCTAAAACGACAATCTTGTCATTTTTAATTTGGAAGACCGTAGTAAAGTTTCCTACTTATAAGTTTAACCTTATTGGCTTCTTTCACTATAGTTAAGTGGTGATGAACCAACCTTTTTTTTTTTAACATAGGCGCATCCATGATTTCCAAAAAGAATGTCAAATTCTGAAACAAAACAATTTCTCTCTTTGCTTCATTTTATTAAAAATGACAATCTTAACTATCTTTTAATGGTTTTGAAAGTTCCGACTGTTTTCAACAAATGCATCCTTGATTTCCAAAAAGAATGTCATTTTTATTTTGGAAGACCACAGTACAATTTCCTACTTCACTTAAGTTCATCTTCATTGGCTGCTTTCACTTTATTTTAGTGGTTTTAACGAGCAAATCTTAATTTCTTTTACAAGCACATCCATGATTTCCAAAAAGAATGCCCACTGATTCATGTGCATTCATGATTTGTAAGATCTCAGGACAGTCCATCTTAAATTGGTTCTTGCTCAGGGAACAAATATAGGTGATATAGTTTAACATAACAGACTAATAAGCTGCGCGCACACATATAAACACACTCACATGCGCACTCAGGGGGACTACTCACAGTCAAGTTGGGGTGTTTAGCCGGTCCACAACATCCTAAAACTGTCCCCTCATTTTTCCTCTTTACCAGCCCCGGTTTCTCCCACTGACCACCATCAAAAACCTGTCCCGGTCTCTGGCAGTCACCCTCTGTCCCAGCATGCACCAGCAGCCGTCTGAGCGCCTTCAGCCGTCTCCTCAGCGCCCTGACCAGCCCGGTTAAGGCGCTCACACACGCCGGTTTGGCCTCTGCTGTGTAGTGTGTCATCACTCCGTGGAGCTTTGAGTTGTTGTGAGAAGCAACAGCGAGGGACTCGGACCACAAGACTGTGAGTCAGTGAGAGAGAGGGGGATACCCAGAGGAAGAGGAGGGGGAGGACGGGGAAGAGGGAAGGGTGGGGGAGTCCAAATCAGGATGGGAAGTGGGATCCCCCTTAAACTCCCCCTCTCAGCTCCACTGACATGCAGCTGTAACCTTCCACTCAGTGTTTCCATCAGGTGTCCCGGAGATTCCCGTCAACTCCACACTCATGTAACCGTCTAACCAATGAGCAAACAACACGAGGACCAGAGAGGCTCAGATTTTAAAACCTCCTTTGATTCAGTCTTAAATATGGATCCTAATCTAAACTAATCAATCTGAGGGGATGTGGTGTTTTCTTAACTGATCTGGAATCAGCAATCACAGATACTAAATATACAACAGCTGATGGGAACATCCCTCATCATCATGTCTGGAACATGTTGTTTTAAGATGATGTTCCTCATTTGTCTAACCTCTGAAAACTGATCATTCAACTGTGCAGAAAAACCAAAACCCACATGTTTGTTTCCTGACGCACAAGAAACAATCACTGACGCACAAACGCGCAAATTAAATACCTCGAAAACCACACAGCTAATGCACAGGAACACAGGAACACACTCCGTCGCAAACACAATGAGGACCGAGACGGACCCCACTCAGAATCCTCCACCTGTCACCGCACACAAACACAATGTACACAATGCCGCAGTGGACGGTCAACAGGATGCATGACATTTCTTGGATTACCTCCACCTGTTGTCGCTTGCCCCGAGTATGCACTGGTTTCCACACACACACACACGCAGAAAAGTCAGGGTTAAAACAAAGTGTACCAGGCCAGGGACAGAAATAACAAAAGGGCAAAAAAACAGCACAGCAAAAATAAAGCTGTACGTCTTTTTACATTAGAGCTACTTTTGAGGCGAGCGGTGATTTACAAGACAGGAAATATCATCAGCCTGCAGCTCAGACTTCCTTTCTTCACTTAGTTAATTTTGATGATAACACTCACTGAATCAAACACCAGGTTTCACTTAAAGCGTTTTTATACACCATATCATAAAAATTAGAGGATTTAAGCTCTTTTATTTTATTGCTTATGTTTGATCACAGGCTGCAGATCTAAAATCATCCAGGCTCTTATATTACGTCCTTCATAATGTTGGGTTTTTATGCTGCGTTCGAGTTACCTCTATGGCTACCTCTATGAAAGTTATTTTCGCGCTTGCCTTATATTCAGACAAGGCAAACGCAAAAACAACTTGTAGATGTAGAAGCAAAATCTGAGGCGGAAACACGATGGCTACATCTACGGAACTTATTTGAGCGTTTGCCTTGTCTGAATATCAGGCAAGCGTGAAAATAACTTTCGTAGATGTAGCCATCTTGTTTTAGGCCTCCGGTTTTAGTAACTGAAACGCTGGGAACTCGGGTGTGACGTCATTTTCAGCTCCGACATCTGACTTCCAAGGTAATTCGAACGCAGCAATATTTCATATGATCCAGAATAATGTCTCCAACTTTCAGTGCTTCTTAGGCTATGTTCACACTGCAGGTCAATTCAAATTTTTAACCAAATGTGACAAATATCTGATTTTTTCATGTAAGTGTGAAAAGTGCAATTCTGATTTTGTTCTAATCCGACCCAGGCCTCTTTGGTATGTGGATATAATTCGGCTATGTATCCGATGTGACTGCAGTGTGGACGCTCAGGTCTCGTTCATCCGACCTATACGTCATCAATATGTGACAAATGTCATCATTGTTCGACAACACAAACAGACGCGGAAAGCGATTTGTGTGCATGCGGGTCACTTCACGTATGCATTCTGTTCACATTAGATGCCGCATTCGTCGTTGTAATGTGAACGACCGCACAAAAAGATCGGATTTAACAAAAAATCCGAATTGTGCTTCTGATCTACAGCCTCTTTAATCGAGCGTATTTCGTCCCTTGGCTTTTCAGACGTCACAGATACAAACACCTGGCTTTAAAAGGAGGGAGGATTCGGCGGTGACAGAGTTTACCGCAGCGAGTGTTAACAGTGTGTGTGTTTGTGTGTGTATTTGTGTGTGAGTGTGAGAGAGATATGTAAATGGAGAAAAGAGAGGCCACATTTTCAGCGTCTCTCGCAGATCCTTCATTAACTCTGCTAATAAAAATAGATACAAGAGGGACTCTGTAATAATAAAGAGCAGACTGATGTTACTGTGGTGTTATAACTGCAATGTGTGTGTGCGTGCATGTGTGTGTGTGTGTGTGTGTGAGACAATGAAACAGCCAGTCGCTTTAAAATCCCGGTGTCTGTGTGTCAGTGTGTGTGGAAAGCTTCTCCATGGCAGCAGTTATCAAGGATTGAGCGAGCGGCGTGCCATTCCAGACAATCTGCCCCCCTACCCCCCCAAGCCTGTTACGCAATGAAATTAACAAGCCGGATGGCCTGGACACACACACACACACACTCACACACAAAGACACGTACACACACACGCTGGGGATTTGTCAAGTTAGAGGCATAAAGAGCATTTCCGCTGGCCTTGTGCAAGGCTCAAATGTCTCTCCAACACTCACGTAAACACACACAGGGACAAAAGTTCACACACACACACACACACACACACACACATACATACACACACACACACACACACACACACATACACACACGCGCTAAGAGTGACAGCTAGCGGTCACCTGTCAGAGATCAGAGAGTCGGCCAGCGTTAAAAATGTTTTTCATAAACTTATCCAAAGTCATCAGACAGTCCAACACATTTGAAACTTGCAGCAGGATGTAGGAATATTTAGATTATGAGTACACACACACATGCACACACATGCCCACACACACACACACAAAGGTTGCCTGTCACCTGTTAGAGATCAGAGAGTCTACTGTGAGTTAAAACGTCCGAAGCATTTAAATCATCTGACAGTGAGAAACAGTTAACTGTCCACAGGAGGAATAATGGAAAGAGTTTATCTACACACACACACACACACACACACACACACACACACACACACACACACACACACACACACACACACACACAGACACACAAACACACACACTGACGGTGACACACTACTTAGAGATGTGACTGATAGAAAAGAAAAGAGCTCCATCTACAGAATCTGACGCCTTATCAACCGAGAATCTAGATTGCTATCATGCAGTTTGACTGACAGGTGAATCATGGGAAGTGTAGTGCAGTGACTGACACTGACCTACAGATAACACAGAGACAATAATATTGACATATACCCTGATAAATACCAAATCATTTAAATTCCTCTGTGTTGTTTACATCAAACAGTCGAAACTTTGTTTTCATTTGGCTTCATTTAAATTAAGAGGCTGTTTACACTAAATATAATCTACCGTACAGCACAGAGTAAAAACTCACCCACACTAATATGGAGCCAAACCAGAGGAGAGGAAATCTGAGTTTGATTGAAAATAAACATTTTCATGAATTTGCAGGGCCATCAGGGGTTTTTAATAGATAACTGCCTTCTGTGTTTTGTTTTAGAAATCAAATGTTGTAAAGTCTTCCCAACCTGCTGTCAGTGACCCTCTTCAGTTTAGCTTCATCCACACGTCTGTGCTGCTGATTCACTCACTGTGGAATAACGCTCTCTGCTGTCCTCTGTGATGCAGTTACTGGTTAGTTGCACCTTAGAGCTCATTTTGTAGATGGAAGTGAAAACTAAAAGTTCTTGTGATGTTTAATTTTCACAAAGTGCAGATTACTTTTTTTCTAGGAATGCTGACTTAATCACAGAACACAGAATTTTTATAATTTTTGGTTCTTTTTTCCAGGAATTTTGAAATTTTTTCTCAGAATTTAGACTTTTTCTTTTCTTTTTTCTTTTTAATTCGGAGTTAAGCTCAGAATACAGAATTTTTACAATTTTTTGATGTTTTTTCCAAGAATTTAGAGTTTTTTTCACGGAGTTCAAACTTTTTTTATTTTTTTTTTTTAGGTTTTGTCCTTTTTCATGATTCAGACCTTAAATTCAGATTCAGTTTTTACTCCAAGATAAAAGATTATTTCAGACCTCCAACTAAACGTAGACTTCTGACTTTTGTTTGAAATTTCTGACTTTTTAGAGTAAAAAAAAATTTATACTTGGCTTTTATTTCTACTAACAGCCCTTATATACTGTCATACATCCATGGACGTTAGCATCAATATTCAAGCCTGTTTAAAACCGGACACCCCCCTTTCAAGTCCGGTAAACATTAAGTCCAAACACATTTTATCGATAAAGACCCACAGACTTTAAGAGTATAATTATCTTCTTGACCAGTAAACAGCCGAGCTGCTCGGCTTCATGTCTTGCAGATCTTACAGAGAGTCCGGTTTACTACAGAGATGAAGCGCCCTCTGCTGGACAAACTACACAATGACAGCATTTCTGAATCACTCAGAGCATTGTTTTCTACATGAAAATAGTCTTCATACCAGAGCAACAGTGGAAGTGTAGATGACACCAGAGTAACGTGTGATAGAAGAGGGAGCGGAGCGAGAGAAATTAGAGAGGGAGGAGAAAAAAAGATGTAGAGGATGATGAGGTGATGAAAGAGAGAGGCTGGTGTGATTTACAGCAGAGAGCAAACTTTAGAGTAGAGGAGAGAGAGAGAGAGAGAGAGAGAGACAGAGAGAGAGAGAGAGAGAGAGAGAGAGAGAGAGCATTAAGAATTGATGAGGAGGAGCAGAGGGAGGACATCATGATTTATTCAGACGCTGGCAAGACAAGATCCTCAATCTCAGCTCTGCACACACACACCATCACAAATACACACACACTGATACACTCATGTCTCAGAGGCAGGAGATGAAGGTGTGTGTGTGTGTGTGTGTGTGTGTCTGTGTGTGTGTGTGCTGTAAGCGATCCACAGAGAGCGGCTCAGAGGTAGCAGCGCTGAGGGGACTCAGAGGGCGTAGATGAAGTTTGTAATATTAAAGTCCGAGTCGGTCGTTCAGTCAAAGGTCAAAGGTCGGTAAACTATCCTCCTTCAACCATCAGAACAACAATCAGAGTGAAAACATCCGGTTTATGAAACAAACAGAGACACTACGACTCCCAGAGTGCCTTTCTGTCTGCTGGCACTTTTCATTTTGTAGTTTTTGTTTTTGTTTTGTTCGTTACTACGGCGATCTAAACTTTGTTTTCCATGTCAATAAAACTTTTCAGAATTGAACAAATTGAATTAAATATAAATATCTCACATTTCTAAACATGTAAACGTAACAGTGAGGTCAAACACACTGACCTAAACTTCACCAATATGAGAGAGGGAGAGCGGGCGAGAGACATCTACTGACAATGAGAGAGAGGGAGGGGATAGACGGAGAGAGGGGAAAAGGACAGTGAGACAAGAGAGAAAGGTGGAGAGACAGAGGGGATAGAGAGAGAGAGAGAGAGAGAGGGTAAAGAGACTAACTGGAAGTGAGACAGGGACACAGAGAGAGAGACAGGGATGAGGGAAGAGGACATCTAGGAGACGAAAAACTTTGTCGCCATGCCAACCGTGTTACCATGGTAATTCATCCAAAACACACACACACACACACACACACACACACACACAAATCTGATGGACAGAGCAACCACTGTCTGTGTGATGGTCCACTTTTCCTCTCTCTCTCTCTCTTCACTCCCTTATCTCCCTCTCTCTCTCGCTTTTTCCTTCCATTCATTTTACACCTCTCTCTACCTTTTCCTACCTCAAGTCCCTCGCCTCTCCTTCTCTCTCTCTCCTCAATTGAGTCTCAGCCTTACTCTACCATTCCCTTCCTTTACCTCTTTTCTCTCAGTTCTCTCTCTCTCTCTCTTTCCACTTTTGTTTTCTACCTCTCCACCTCTCTCTAGCTTTACCGCTCCTTCTTCTCTTCCTTCCTCACTCTACCTTTCCCTTCCATCCCCTCCTCTATCTTTGTGTTCTCTCTCTCTTTCTCCCCCTCTTCATCCTCTGCCTTTACTTTTTCATTACCCCACCTCTCTCTCTCCTCTCTCTTTCCCATTCACACCCTACCTCTCTCTTCCTCCCCTTGCCTTCACCCCTCTCTCTTTCCCTCTTTTTCTCTCCCCCTCTTTTTCTCCCCTCATTACAGAAAATCAAAGGGCCTCATCTGCTGCCAATTGAGCCTCTCTGATCAGGATGAGGGAGCCTCTTAATTACACTAACACACACACACACTCGCACAAACACACAACACACACAAACACACACACAGATGAATATGCAACATGTGAGAGTGTGAGCCGGCGTTGCTCTGCAGGGGAAAGAAATAAATGATCACTGGCTCTGTGCTCGGCTCTGTCCCACATTTGAAATCAGCGTTTGAAGCTGCAGAAAAACCTCCTCACACTTCGAGTCAGAGTCTGAACAGTTTTATCAGCGTCTCCAGCTCACCATCAGGCGCTAGAAACACAGCAAAACTACACTCTGCAGATGATTTCATGCATGCATCTGAATCTCAAATCAACGTTATAAAACAGAGGACGTTCTTGAATGTTCCTAAAAATCTCCTTAGTCTGACGTCACTGCCAGCTGCTCCATGAACTTTAACGGAAACACATCTCAGGTGTTTGCAAAGCGAACACATGACCCACACAACAACATAACACTGTTTACATCACAGAGAGCATGATGGGAAACCTGAGGCAGGAAATGTCCTCTCCTTACATTCACTCCAGATCAAGAGGAAGGAGAAGATTTTAAGTTTTCCACTTTGTTGACCTTTAATGATCCTCTGTCTTCAAACAAAACTGACTTTATTGGACAGAGTTGAGCTTTTGTTGTCACTGCACACATTAAAGGTATGGTTGACGATTGGAGAGATGGGTAATTATTATGAACCTCGTTTCTATGGTGATCATGGTCCAATAGTGCAATCTCCACAAAGTGAAGAGAGGAAAGAACAGAAAAAATCTGTTCAGGGCTGCAAAAACATTGACCAATGGGAGCCATCCATCCCGGAGAGCTACTATTGGTCGATCTCCTGCTCCGCCTCTCCATCCAATCACCTCGCTGTATTCGACACACCCCTCTACCATTGGAGTGAGTGTCATCACACTCTCAAGCCAACTGGGGCTGTCAGCTCTGTACATCAAACAGAACATTACAGAACATTATAGCACTTCTGAATCCTCTAACCCTAACCCTAATCCTAATCCTAACCTGACAGACGATGATGTTTCACAGCCATTAGGTATAACCAATCGGAGCCCAGCACTTCCAGCAAATCAGAGGGGAAGGAGGGCGGGACCTTCCCCTACCATTGTACAAAAAAAAAAAATTCGCCTCCCATTGTTCTGACTGGTCTCCTCCCATTCTCCCGGCTCTCCTCTGAGCTCTGAGAGGCTAAAAGTAGCGTAGCAGCTTAGCTACAGGAGCTGTAATGGTGAAGGACGGAAAAAGAAAAACACTTCTGCTCGCCCCACCGCCAAAAGTGTTAAGAAAACGCAAGCCGGAGGAAGAAAGGGCAGAGACGAAGAGGAAATGTGACCAAAACAGGAATCAAACTCGAATAAACTTCGGGTCATCCTTGGAGCGGTGGAGAAAGCTCCTGAAAACAGACACTAAGACAGCAGAGTTTTTGTTGAACAGGTAATTTCTATCGCCTTTTACCGTGGCACATGTTACATAAATAACTCTTATTAGTCTCTGCAATGTCAACATGGTAGCTGTCCAGGCAGCTGCAGACGGCGCTCGCTAGCAGAGCTGGCGTTTACTGCCGCTAGTCACTAACAATCCGACATCATGATGAATCCTATTTGAAGCTAGCGTAGGATCTTCTGCCAACCGGCTTCTTGCTCGGCCAGAGGAGGTGTGTCGTGGGCGATACAGGTTCAGGGGGGAGTTATCGTGGAGCACAGAGGGGAGAGGTTTGTGTGTGGGGGGTGGGACACTTTTTTCAAATCTGCCTCTGTGTTCACGTGGACTTGAGTGAACATGTTAGGAGCTGGAGGCCGGTTTGGATCATAATCTGGATACAACGTTCACATGCACACAGAAAAACCTGATGATTTAATCCCTGTGTGCATGAGGTCACATGGTCAACCTGCCTCCCCCTGCTCTCCTCTCTTTACCTGTAACTTCCTGATAGTTTGTCCTTTTTTTAGAGTCCAAAAAAACATGTGACTTATGATGAATATTAATATGAGGGCGCAGCGAGCGAGATGGGTTTTCCTTTTCCTTTTCATCAAAGCACAACTACCCTGTTTATTGATATATTATGTAGATATTACTGGCACATTGAGCTCTGTCTCTACATGTTTTAGCCAAATATTCACATTAATACTAAAAAGACCGAAACAGCGAGTCAGAGTCGAGTCAAATGTGGGCGAAAACAGCAGAAGGCGAGAGTTTAAAAGGTTAAAACAAGAGAATTTTAATCTAAAGTTACATGTCCGCTCGAAACATCCGGCTAGTCCAAAACACTCACTCAAATATCCATGCACACACACACACAAAAACACACACGAACATGCACACTCACAGTAAGAATAATATGAACAGACCGAGAGCAGAGGCATGCCAACAAGAGTCAGTGTGAATCACAACAAACGAAACACACACAGACAGCCGAGGAAAGACAATCTGTAATAACAGTCGGTGTCTCTGCATGGTGTGTGTGTGTGTCTGTGTGTGCGTATGTGTGTCTGTGTGTGTGTGTGTGCAGATACTACCTGAAAAGTCCTGCTCATAACGTGAAATAAAAGTGTCTTCATCATCGCTCCTCTGCTGTCACAGCTCAGCTCAGAGTGATTAACTGAGGAACTTGTCACTGCGCACAGAGCCCGGGGGGGAAATGTGCACACGCACACGCACGCACACACACACGCACGCACACACACACACACACACATGCAGGAAGGCCCTCCAGCTGTTCATCGCGGCGATTAAACCATGTCCTGTCATTGTTTCCCTGGCAACAACATCTGCACAGGAAGGCACACATCTGTCCTTGGAGGCCTCCCGTCAGCCACACACACACACACACACACACACACACACACACACACTCATGTTGAACTTTAAATCTCAACTTTTTTTCGTCTTGTTTTTGTTGAAACATGAAAAATAAAATGATTTCTCACAAATATGAAGTCTGAGGTAGAGCGTTCTGATTTCCCACAGGTCAGTAAATGCATCGTCTGCATTATCAACAATACAATCTTTGTTCATTTAAAGGAAGAGGAAGTGGTTTTAATAAAAAAAGACAAAAAAACAAAAGAAGCAAACATGTCTGCAAATCCTCGAAAGAAGGGCAGGACAGAAAAGGAGTGAGGGAGGAGGAGAGAGGGAGGTGAGAGAAGAGGATCTGAAAGGAAAGAGAAATGGAGAAGAGAGGAGAAGTGGAGGAAGGGAGAAATGGCAGGAAAATGTGACAGAAAAGGACTTAGAGGAAGAAAAGAAGGTCAAGAGGGGGAAGGAAAGACAGAAAGGAAACAAAAGAGTGAGTTAAGGAAAGGATAAAATGACTGGAAAAGAAAAAGGGCATCAGGGAGAAAAGGAAATATGAAAACAGGAGGAGAAAAAGGTAAAACAAAGGAGAGTCAGAGGAATCAAATTAAAGTTCAGGATGAAACTGAAGCCCTTCCTCTCACACATGAACTCCTGACATTTTCAGGACCATTTCAGGACATTCAGGTCCTGATATTTCCAGGAACCGAGTCTCAAACATCCACCATCTGTTCCACACACTCACACAACTCCAAATACTACGCCGCGTTTAGGTGAGGAAGAGGAGGAGCTTTCAGGACAGAGCCTCGGGACTTTGATATGATGCCATTTTAAATGAGATGGTATCGATACCTGTTTCAGAACCGCAGGAACAAAAACAAACTCCTGGGCCCCAAAAATGGCTCATTATGTGACATTAATTATGTTCGCTCTCATTGCACAGTCTGTACATTGATTTTCAGTGATTTTCAGGAATGCAGAGCTTCTGTGATCAAACTAAAGAGGTCAGGAAAACATGATTAAAGATAATAACGCAACAGCGAGTACTGAGAAAGAAGATCAGGAATCTTTCAACATGAAATTCCTCAGGAGTCAGAGAAGAGGAGGATGACGAAGAGGAGGGATGGAAATGAAAGGAGAGATGAGTTTCGAGTCTCCACGCCAAATTCCTGCCCTGGGTCAGGTAGACTGCGGCGAGGGGGGAGAGGCTCTTACACTCTCTTTCTTTCCTTCGCTGCATGTTTGTCCTCTCTTTACTGCATCTTCCTCTCACTGACAGAGAGGGGAACTCCCCATCAGGCCCTCCTCCTCCTCCTCCTCCTCCTCTTCCTCTTCACCAAAGGAAATTCCCTCCACACACACAGTCAAACGCCTGAGAGTGTGTGTGTTCTCCTCGGTTTAAATTAGGCACAGAAAGAGTTTATTTAGAGTTTGAGGGGCTTTTTCCGGCGTGTTCCTCACTCCCTCTCTGAACTTAATCAGATGTAGATGTCTTCCTGCCCCCTCCACAGCAAAAATATCTAATTTCTGAGTCCACTGAATGGGCTTCATCTCTCTTTTTGCTGCATTTCCACTCGAGCAAAAACAGGATGCTGATCCCAGAGTAAAGCAAAATAAAGCTCGTTAGCACCTCTCGAAAGAAATCTCTGTTTCTCCCTTTAAGGCTGAAAATACGAGGTCATCAACATAATCAAATTTTGGAAAAGTGTTGCTGGGAAGACATGCGAATCATACTTACATGTGTCATATTTACAAAGTGGATTTATTGGATCAGTATTTTGAGCACAATGCTGTTTGAAACTTTTGGTTTATTCCCTCCGAGGATAAAAATCAGGAGTGTGACAAAATATCGATATAGCTATCAAGATATTGAACATAATGATGGATTATCCATACGCCGAGGTATGAAATACCCGGTCGTAAACATTTCACTGAAATAACTATTCCAGCGCATGTTTTCTGATTGAGTTTAAAATAATACCATTCTTTGTTAGACACCCAAAAAAATACTGTTTATAGTTATGTTGCACTGAAAGAGTGTCATGGTTTTTGCACGGTTACTGGTTGCACTTTTATTTGTTATTTTTTTATTATTTTATTGTTTGTTTTTCTTTCACCCGTATAAATACACAGATATACCATAGGTTACCAGGAGCAATGTATCGATAATCACAGTATCGCTATATCAAGACATTATCGTTATTGTGAGCCGTGTATCGCGTATCATATTGTATCGTGAGATACCCTGAGATTCCAGCCCTAATAAAGAGATACTTCTTATTGGTTTTTAAATTATCCTGGTGAGTGTCTGTGCAATAGGCATGATGGGCTTTACTCTGACATTGTAACCCCTAATTTTCACCGCATCTGGAACGGCTCTGACCCAGAACGGCAGCGATTTTCCCTTTCCACCAATTCCTACCGAATCCGTTGGTGAGGCGAATCTCGTGGTGGATTACGAACAGCGGTAATCGCAAGAACTCACAAGAACCCGCAGATTCATGTGCAATCGCGCAATAACAAGTTGATTCTATAAAGACAGCCACATAATCATAAAATCAGTAGATTGTGTCCTTCCAGAGGAGGAAATCTACTTCTAGACTTATAAAATCAGCATCTCCTCATCCATTGTGTCATCAACCTTCCACTTGTTCGTCCCCGCCTGTTTGCATGGTGTGAAATATGATCCGCCTGAAACACGGTGTTTGACTTTGAAAGAAGCCGGATGTTTTATTTTGTGTCTGTGTCCGACTTCTTTCCAGCACGGGTTAATCTGTGCTGAATTTATCCATCATGCTCCGGTGTCTTGCGATTGGCTGTGGAGCCCTGCAAACCGCAACAGAACGGAAAGAAGCTGGCGGAAATTGACACATTAACTTCAGTGGTTATGATCTGCTGTGAATAGCGGAGACGGCCTTTTCGTAGATGTTCCATATACGGTGCAAATTGGGGGTAAAGGTGTGCCACAGGGCTCCCTATTAGCTCCCCTTTTGTTCAGATATACACTTTTGTGCAGAAACTTCTGTACAGGCTGTTAAACACTTGCAGAGTCCATCCTATAAAATATTAATTATCAATATTAGCTCTGAAAAATCAATCAGAACTGAAGTTCATAGATCACACACATACACACAAACACACACACTTTGAACAATTTTAAGTCAAATTCAACATCATTAAACAATTTAAAATTTTAAAGACCAAAGAGTGAAGCTGTAAGTGTTTAAACTGGTTAAGTTTCATTGAGGACATGGGGTCAGAGGTCACTGAACAAGAGCAGGCCATATATCAGAGTTCCCACAAGTATAGTTATGTTAAAATGTGTGTGTGTGTTGTTGTTGTTGTTGTTGCGCGGTGATTGGTTTGTTCCTAAAGAGAGCTGCGTTCAGGAAAAGCGGCGCCGGGTTACACAGATTACATCATCAGCCCATGACCTCACAATGGCTATACCCACAATGCCTCATTCACAGGAGGCGCTGAGGTCCACACACACACACATATATAAACACACACACACACATACTGTGACCCTGCCCAGTACAAGAGAGGAAATTGACAGAAACTCTGAAAAGACGCACAACTTTTTCTCTCCTCTGCTCACTTATTATCTTTGTCTTCTCGCTACAACACACACAAACACACAAACACACAAACACACACTTTCCCTCCCTCGCTCTGTGCCACTTCCTATCAATCAATATTTCCTCTCTCTCCCTTCCCCTCTCTGCTCCCATCAATAACCACTCTAGCCGGCGTGGGTGGGGCCCAGTTTCCATTTTAGGTGTTCAGGCTTGAGAGCACACACACACACACACACACACACACACACACACACACACACACACACACACACACACACACACACACACACACACACACACACACACACACACTTCCTCCCTCCCTCTCACACACACACACACACACAAAAGGATGACCACAAACACAGATGAATAGCCACTGTGAGCCGAACCCAAACACCGAAATAACTCCTTTTAGAGAGCAGAGCAAACAAAACCACCGAACTGACTCCTTTTGTTTTTGTGTCCTTCACTTTAACACACACACACACACTGACACTAACACACACACTGACACACACATAAACAAAAACACCCACACTAACAGAGTCTACTACTTTCTGATCCAAGCTAAGAGTTTGTGACCCGTCACAACGTAAGTGGATGACTTTTTCCACGGAATGTCTCGTCTGCTTTATCCGTCACACACAAACACACACAGACACACACACACACCTGAGCATGTTGATTAAGAGAGTAGTGTGCCATGTGTTTGTGTGTGTGGGCGTTTAAAAGACGCTGGAGAAAGTCGGTCCAGATGGCCGAAGAAGATTAAACACCATCTGCCAGAGAAAGCAACGCACACGCACACACACACACACATTTATCCACAAACACACACACACACACAAGCACACAAACACACATCCGGGAGGTCACGGGGTGATTTATAGAATCTGAAAAATGACTCCTCGTGTGAGAAAGTTCATTACATTTTCACATTTATGATAACGGCCTTTTTATTCTGGAGGAGGGATGAATAATTGAAGCGCTCTTTAATAATCTGTCAGAAGAAAACAGGCCGAGGAGAGAAACGAGGGTCCAGACTGCATGAATGTGCGTTTGTGTGTTTGCAGCAGCAGCCTGTGTGTGAATGTGTGTGTGTATTTACCGCTGACTTACATTGCATTAGCATAAAATTAACAGATGAACAGATTTTGATGTTTTTGTTCGTTAGTAAAATCCGATTTCTAATCCAAAATAGAGTGAAAATAATGGAATAAAAATTGAAACTGAAAGAAAAATATGAACACACTCTGAGAAATGAATGCCAGTCTTAAATTTAAAGCCAGAAACACATTTTTAAAATCTAAATAAGCTCAAGAAACACTCTGTGAGAGACTGCAAGAGCTGCAAGTTCAACTGTTTCAGAATAGTTTTCCCCAAAATGTGAAGAAAGAAGATTTCATCACCTACAGTTCTTACTCTACATCTTTAATACTGGGTAGCGATGATATTTTGGCCCTCAGCAAAGCACTGCAGCAAAAACAGACATGACTCTAGAGTGGAAGTCCCCGCATCGGCTAAAAGTCACTGTCAAAGCCACTGTGAGTGAATACAAAATGTCACTTCATCCATAAATGGAGCGAAGAGGAAACCAGAAATAAACGTGATTCAGAAGTAACAGCAAGTGAAAAACCCCCTCAGATTCAGGACTTAAATACATTTAAAATAATGTCATTTTTGACCTTTTTCGCCCCTGAGCTCTTACGTAACATCACAGCAGCTTCAGGGTTAACTCCTAACAGTAAATCAGGTACTATTAGCCGCCAGATGAGACAGTACTTAGTTGGAAGTCTCCTGAAAAGTCCTGAAAAACAACATTCTTCTTAAGCAACCTTAGACGAATTAAACTGGGACCATTGTAAGTGTAATTTTACGGCTGTGACAGGAACCCGAAGGCAGCCGAATATTAAAGCAGTCAGTGTGACTCATTCACAGTTTGAGCTCCATGAACTCTGCCAACCAAAGACTGTGTGAACCCAGAGAAAGGTGAATTTAGAAAACCGGTCTGATTCAAAGATGTTTCGTCTTTTCTTTGTAACTTTTGTTGATGCAGGACTTTTCAGGTTGAGCAGAAAAATCGAGCAGCTTTCCGTCCAGATGTTCAGCTTGTCCTGCTGTCACATTTGATGAAAGTGAAAAACATGACTCAGTGGAGCTCGAACAGACTCTGCACACAGACCAGGGACAGGAATGAGTCCAGTGGCTGCATTCACGAAGGCTTAAAGGGATATTCTGGCATAAAATTAATTTAGGATCAAACACACCGAGTAAGACACCCCGTCAAGAGATGAATGTTGCCGACTGCTTGCTTCCCTAGTTATACCAACTTTAGTAACGACCGCAGGATAGATAGGACAGCGGTCTGAGGAGTCATAAACAAACCTCAACCAAACTGCCGCTCTCTAGCCACAAATAATGCTCAGAACAGCACCTAACTTCATCAACAGGACATAAAGGGTCCCAGCCACAGCACTAGTTTAAACACCTTTTAACTTTGCCTGCTCTCTTCCAGCAGCCGTTTATTCGAAGCGAGACCTCGACCAGTCTATTACGGACTGCTGCAGAGTTTCACAGCTCAAGGAAGAACATTTATGATCATTTCTTCATGGAAATGCAACCAGACCGAGACGCTAAGACAGAAGAACTACCACGTCTGCAGTGCCAATGGGCGTAATGGAGTAAAGCTTTCAGGAAGAGTGAAGAGGGTTTTTAAGAGGCTGAGGAGGAAACATCAAAAAACAAAAATGTTGAACTACAGCGAGTTCACATATCGCCATTAATTTGATCATGCAGGGATCATACAGTACTAACTTTACAAGCCAACAAAATGAGGCAATTTCACTAGAGGCTAAAGTACTTCGCAACTGCAAAATATGACGACTGCCAACAACAATAAAACAGTGAGATGGAGAAGAAGAAGCAGCTGCTAGCAAACTAACTGCAGCAGATATTTAAACAATGATTAAATGCTTTAAAATGTGACATTAAAAGTTTATTTTCAATCCAGAAACAACATGAGAGTCTACTTATCAATTGAACATTTATATTTCTTTACAATTCTTTTGATTGTTTTAAGTTCTGATTCCCTTCAAAATAAAATCACAGTTTTACTAAGCAGGAGAAAAAAAAACACCCAAACATAAAAACTATCAAAATAAAAGCATGACAAAGAATCAGCTTGTTCCTGGTCTGTCAGTGACGTTGGGTTTTTAGCGTGCCCACTGCTCTCTAAACGTGTTAACGGCTAATATGATTAGTCAATCAATCAATTAAAGGTTCTCTGTAGTAACTGGGTCAGCGGATGGGAAACACTGACTCGTCTCGGCTCTTAAAATACACAGCCTCTGCTGTTTAAAAAACAATAAAAAGGCATTAAAAGCCGCTGACATGGACTTTTTTTTCTAAAACATGGAGAGATCAAAAAACAATCAGAACGACTCAGAGAAAAAAACCTGAAATCTGCTGTTATTGAGTCTACGTCAGAGTCAGAGGTCAGCGAGTGTCCGACAGTGAATGAATGACCTCATCCTGACTCCGAACATGATACTGTCTGTCCTGCACACACACACACACACAATGAGCGGCAGCAGATGGCAGCAGATGTTGGTTGTTCCCTCAGAGAGCAGAGATGTTTATAACGCTGTCTGGAAAACATTTTAGGACTCGCTGGGGGCAATGGTGAGTGTGTCTGTGTGTGTGTGTGTGTGTGTGCTCCTGACTCACACTGAGCAGCACAGTCAGTGTGTGAAGTATTTGCTTTCTTGAACTCAACTTGTGTCGTCTGTTATGAGCTTCGTACTCAAATAGTGCTGTCAGGTATCGCCCTTCATTTGTTTGAGAGTGTGAGTGTGTGAGTGTGTGTGTGTGTGTGTGTAGTATTGAATAATGAGCAGATTATATGAGGGCAGGTATGCTGCAGGTACATGTGTGTTTTCTGTTGTTATTCCATCTTTGTGAGGCCCAACGAGACCTTGGATCTGAAAAGTAAGTTTGAAACTTTCTGAGGGAATCTGAGGATTTTTAGAGTATTAGCAAAAACTGAGACAAGTAGCTATTTTTATTCTTAATTATTCTGTCCATAACTTGCTCTCTGAGTCACTTTTGTTGGACTACCTTCAGCCTGTTGACACTGTGGCAAAAACTTTAGATCCTGATAATACTGGCAGCTAGGAAGCACATAACTCACATAACCACCTGCTCACTATACATTACCCTCAATGTGAAATCTCCAAAACAGATAAATGCGTGTTTTCACTGCCAATAATAGAAGGTAAAGTTCTCAGATGAAAAAAAAAAGTCACTTTTATACCATGCATCGCAAACAAAAGCATTAAATACTAACACTTCAGCAGCTTAAATTAATTATTTACATGAAAAAAGTTGTTAGATGTCTTATTCACCTCTGAAAAAAGGTTGTCTGTAATATTAGTGCAAAAGTCCAGTAAGTGAGAGTGTGATCTATATGTGGGTTCTCCCAAATATAGAAAGACTCCAGTGACTTAAACACTCAAGACCACAAGCAGAGTGACACAGAAAGAAAGAGCCGCCTCATTACCTCAAATTAACCTGAGACACACACACACACACACACACACACACACACACACACACACACACACACACTTAGTTGAGCCCGTGGAAAAGTCAGACTCACTCATTAACAGCTCGATAATATATTCATCCTCACACACACGCAGACGCACAAGGATGTGATGTTCTTACTGTTTTCACCTCCAGCTTCCTGCCTCAGGCTTGCGTGTGTGTGTGTGTGTGTGTGTGTGTGTGTGTGTGTGTGTGTGTGTGTGTGTGCATGCATGCTGCAGACTCTGGAGAGTGAGGTAATGAGTGCTCAGCTCTTCTCAGACAGCAGATCTATAAACCATCTCCTCTGCATTTAAAAATCGATGCTTGCAGCTGCTCTGCCTGCCGCCGACACACACACACACACACACACACAGTATTTCTCTCACACACACACACACAAAGACACACACACACGCACAGTTTCCATCCAGGAACCCTCTGAGTGAGGCTGAAGTCGGATCAGGAGCCTCATTTAGGAGTCTTTTTCTGCAGGTTGTCCGACACTGGCTGTTAGACCTTCAAAATAAAAGCACCTGGGTGACTCTGTGAGCTTAAAACAACAACAACGACAGGCCGTCTCCAGGTGTGTGAAACATCTGAGGTTAGAGGTGATCTTGCTGAGATCTGTAAGTGAAGAGAAAGTGGCCTGAGGGATTTCCTGAGGATGCTGTCAGAGAAAACTTTTCGGGCTCTGAGTATTTCCGTTTAGAAACCAGATTATTCCTCCACATGTTACTGAAAGGAGGGAAGGTGTGAGTGTGGTTACAGCCTAATTCTGTGTGTCAGTTTGATGCCAGTGTTTCTGTTCAGACCCAAACATTCAACATTTCAGCCCTCAGTTCATCTTTCTGTCTATTCAGCTGCAGTGCAGATGAAGCTCCTGCAGCACAGAGAGGATCACATTAAACTGCTGCTGATGCTGCTGCTTCCTCGAGCACGTGGGAAGAGTCAGCTCTCAGATTATCTGGTGGAAAGACAGCCTCATGTTTCATCAGAATAAACCCGGGGTCAGGGTTTCATTTGGAGTGGCTCTGAACCGGTCAGAGTCAGACACAGAGAGATCACATCGTCAGCGAGGATGATTTCTGAACAAAAGACGCACAAATACAGATCAGTGTGGGTGACTCATCTTCAAACTTCCTCCTCTGACTGAGAGAAACAACTTTCTTCATCCCTGCTGCTGTCTAAAGGCATCCTGGGAAATGTAGGACCTAACCGGGTTAAAAACAGACAGGACTCTCGAGTGGAAATCACCACATGGGCTCCAAATCAGTTCCTGAGAACGTCTGTGAACACAATTTGCTGCTGCAACCAAAAACGCAGGTTGAAACTGAACCACGCAGAGAGGAAACCAGATCCAGAAACTGGTCTCCTTGGTTTCCTGATGTTTACTGAATGTTGCTAAAAGATGTGACACGACGATAAACTTGACTCATCTCCAACGTTTAAGGAATGTGTTGCTGGGCTCAAATAAATAAACGGGTGTGAATTATTCATAAACAAATAAGATCGCTTCGTTCATGCTGTCTTCGCACTACTTTCATTTTCATTTAACTGTTTTTTTATTAAAGCATTCGAATCATTTTATTGCGATCAAATGGAGAGAAAACCCTGAAAAATATAAAATTCTTATCATCTTAAACAAATGATGTTAAATTTTTATGCCAGATATTTTGTCAGGCCAGAACTGAGCCAAAGATTCATCAAACTGTAAACCAGGAAACCAAACCAGACTAAGTTTTTCAGTAAGACTCAGTGGCCCTGGTTGTGTTTGTGTTAAGACTCCATTTCTGACTCTGTGAAGCACTCTGAGCTGTGTCTAAATGATCCGTCCTTTCCCCTCCTTGCATAAGCTGCAGAGCTCTGTGTTACAGTCACTCCTGACTGTGCACACTTTGCAGAGCTGTTACAACATCAAAATAAAGTTTGTGCACGGTTTGAAACTGGGGCACAGGAAGAGGATGAATCAGACTGAAGGGAAGGAGGGTTTACCTTCAGAGTCAATTACCACATCTGATCCAGAAATAACTCCTGGGATGATCAGAACCTGACAAATAAATGATGATATCCAGGCGAGCAGAGGATCTGAGGGAGGTTTTTTTCTTTTTTTTTCTTCAGCTTTAAAATGAGTCATAATTTTAATAGTGAGCCACACTGCGCTTCACTTTCAAACCCGCAATTATCTTGCAGGAGTAGGCGTCAGTTTTATCAAACAGAGGAAACATCATCAGACAGAAACTGTGAGCTTTGTAACTGAAACACACGGCAAGAAGAAAAACACACGAGTTTGGAGGAGTGTAAAAAGAGAGGATGACACACACACACACATACACATACACATTCACCGTCAGCTGCCATCGTAGAGTGTCAGTCCAAACAGAGCGCTGGTTATATTTACAGTGAGCCCCTCAGACTGTCAGGGAACATCGACAAAAACCCGCAGCCTCCTGAAAAAAGCAGAAAAACTGGATCCAGACTTACGGTGCAGGCAGGCATGGAGTCGTCATCGCCCACGGAGTCTTCAGGGTCATGGTGTGTATCCTGTAATCACACAGAGAGGAGACGTCACACTTTAACACACACCTGACATGCAGCAGTGACGTGGTAATTACTGCTGCTCCTGACAGGACGGATCAACGTCATCGCCGCAGGTTCAGACACGTTCACCTGAACAACGGCTGAAAAAACCAACACTGCAGATAATGTTTGACAGAGCGGGAGCGCAGATTTATGATCGATTACAAGCAAGAAACAGTTCAAGACATGAGATTCGACTCTAAAATGAGTCTCCCTTAAACTACAATCAGCAGGAGCTTAAAATAAAAGGATAAAACTGACTGTGTAAGAAGTTCTCAGTCTCAATATGAACCTCTAAATTCAGCTTAGAGTGGTGATACAGTATCCTGTGGTTCCTAAAAAGTCCTCCGTCTCTAATATAACATCACAATGTAATAATAACACACGCTCAATACATGGTCCACTTAGCCGGAAACATGTTTGAGATGGATCCTGGAATAGTCATGAAATAATAACATTACATTGGGCGATGCTACAGACTTCAGAACATGATATATTTACGCCAAAGGCAATATTAACCTCTGTTATTCTATAAATCACAACAGAGATTAGATTTGCTCTGTAACCATCCGTCTCTCTCTTTCTGCATCTCCCTCTCTCCTCCCTCTAAACTCAGCTCAGACTCAGCAGATGATGGTCTAACATCAGTCTGGTTCTGCTCAAGGTTTCTGCCTGTTCAAGGAAGTTCTCCCTCTCCACAGTAACTTGATAAATGCTGTAAAGTGTTTGACTCGTGTTTGACTCACCCATCTTTACATCAGGTCTTGTTGAGTTATGCATCACATGACTAGTAAAAGTTTGCACCAAAGTACCCATGTAGTATAATTCTGTGTCTTCTCTCTCCTACCTCTCTTCTGTCTGCATGTTGGAGCTGCACAGGTGTGCATGAAACAATAATAGTGTTTCAATTGTGTATGTCACATTAAAATCTAATCTGTTGTTTTGGCTGGTAAAGATGCAAATTCGTCTAAATGCAAATTTGAAGTCGGCACGAAATGTCACATAACAATCTTTATTCAATGAGAATAAATGACAAAGAAAAGCAGCAAATCTTCATATTTTAGAAGCTGGAGCCAGAGCGTGTTTGACATTTCTGCTTGATTAAGCACTAAAATCATTATCTTGCTATTAAAATAGTTTCAATTAACCTTCTTTTAACCAATCTATTAATAAATTGACTAATCACTGCAGTTAAACGTTAAATCTTTAAGCACAAAGACACATAATGAGTGGGGTTTGGACCTGTTTGTCTGTTTTATCTTGAGGGATATTCCAGTGTAAAATTAATTCAGGGTCAAACACACAGTAACACCGAGTTAGACACCCCCTCCAGAAATGAATGTTGCCGACCGCTTGCTTCTCTAGTTATACCAACTTTAGTAACGACCGCAGATAGCAATACACAGCGGTCTGAGGAGCCATAAACAAACCTCAACCAAAACGCCACTCTATAGCCACAAATAATGCTCAGAACAGCACCTAACTTCATCAACAGGACATATAGGGTCCCAGACATAGCACTAGACACCAAACATCTTTTTAACTTTGACTCATTTCTTTAGCAAAGACACTAAACACAACTCACCTACTCTGTTCCAGCAGCCACTTGTTTGTACAGAGACCTCAGGCCAGTCCATTAAAGACTGCTGCGGGGTGCCGCAGCTCAAGGAAGAACATTTATGATCATTTCTTTATCATTTCCTTGAAGTAATAATCACCATATTAATCATTTTGCACTGCAGACGCGGTAGTTCTTCTGCCTTAGCATCTCGGTCTGATTACATTTCCATAAAGAAATGATCATAAATGTTCTTCCTTGAGCTGCGGCACCCCGCAGCAGTCTGTAATGGACTGATCGAGATCTCACAACAAACAAGCGGCTGCTGGAGGAGAGTGGGTGAGTTGTGTTTAGTCTCTTTGCAAAAGAAATGAGTCAAAGTTAAAAAGATGTTTGGTGGCTAGTACTATGGCTATGACCCTATATGTCCTGTTGATGAAGTTAGGTGCTGTTCTGAGCATTATTTGTGGCTATAGAGTGGCGTTTTGGTTGAGGTTTGTTTATGACTCCTCAGACTGCTGTGTATTGCTATCGTGCGGTCGTTAATAAAGCTGGTTTTACTAGAGAAGCAAGCGGTCGGCAACATTCATCTCTCGAAGGGGTGTCTAACTCGGTGTTACGGTGTTTGGCTCTAAATTAATTTTACGCAGGAATATTCCTTTAAACGGTTGGAGCAGCGGTGAAAAATACTGTGAAATTTGAATTAATCTATCTTTGCAAATCTTTCTTCACGGTGACTGAGAAACGTATAAATGGCATCAGGTATCATCAGGTTCCAGCCATGCAAAGCCTGGACCTGCTCAACCTTAAAGAAGACGGTGTGTATTTTGCATTTCTATTCAAAGGATGCAAATCAATCAGCTTCTGTGTACTGTACATCTGCATTATTAAAAGGTCTGTAAAAAGCTTCGTTCTTTAGTCATATCAAGGCCTCCGCTGCCCACGTTCATGTTTTCAATCTGTGCCACCGAGCTTTCAGAGGTGAACCGCTCCGCACATCGAGTGGGTGTCTTTCATTAAAAAAAAATAACTCCCATCATGTCCCTGCTGCTCCGAGTGACAGAGGACTCAAACTGAGCTCAAACCACAGATAAATAAATACATTAAAGTCTGCAGACGGGCCCACTGTGAGATTAATCAGTGGGGCCACCGAACTCGGACATCCTCCACCTCATCTGCTCGACCGATAGGAAAAATAAAAACAACACGTATGAGTGAATTAGCATTACGTAAGAGAGATTATCAGCCTGTCTGCTCCCCTGCTGCTGCAACAACAGCTGTGATTCAGACACTGATAGCACTCACACCACCGCTGAGCTAAACAACAATAACAATAAAAGCCGAGTATTTACTTTGCTGCTAAGTGCAGCACTGAGAGGAGAAGTCTGAAAACTGCACTCTAAAGAGAGAAGAGGAGGAGGAGGAGGAGGAGGAGGAGAGAGAGAACAGAGGAAGAGTGATGGATTAAGAGGAGGAGGAGAGAGAGCGAAGGTTACAGAGAGGACAGGGCTGCAGACGGGCGGATCAATGGGTGAAGACAGGTACAGTCTGTCTCTGATGATACTCTCACCTCTCTCTTACCTGGGTACCTGATTTCAGCTCTGACAGGTATTCACTGAACTCGGTTTCTCTGGATCTGATCAAAGTTTTGAAGGTGAATTTGTTTGTCTGCTTTAAATAAATCCTGTTCAGACTTTTGAACAGCTGGTGACAGCAAACTCATCCTCTCTGTCAGTGACTCTGAAAGCATGTTTATGACTCTACAGTAGGGCTGGACGATAAAACGATAACGACATATATCAAAAATTAATTTCCTTGAATATCAACATGAAACACTGTCGGTGAGAAAAAAAGAAAATGAAGGATCGACAGATGATGAGATTGTTGACAACACTGGAACGAAAACGTTGGTGGTGTGGAGGTATTTTGCTTTTTTGTGGTCGGTCAGAGTAATGTGCACTGGAAATTATGTCGAGTACATGTTCTCACAAAGATGGCGTACACCTCAAACCTTTTCACGCCCTGAAGCAGTGCCACATGGCAGAGCACGCACAATGCAGAAGGTTACAAACCCCGAGCAGAGCAAGGAGCCCATGGCGCCTGTGCAGCCGAAATACCTAACCATTCAGTCTGCTTTCTCTAGCGCAACGCCTTACGACAAAATGTCGAAGAGACACAAAGACCTCACAGATGCAGTAGCTTATTGTACCACAAAAGACATGCTACCAATAAACACTGTTAAATTTCCCTTTTTATATCATGATTTATATTGATATCGACTGATATGAAAAAAATATATCGTGATAAACTTTTTCCCATATCGCCCAGCCCTACTCTACAGTGTTCAAGTATGGATGATAATGAGGTTAAAGACATGGTTTAATGGTACTTGAGCTGTGTGCTGCAGCTCCAGCCGCTCCATGTCCAGATAAGCAGCTAAATTACAATAACTGACTCTGTGTAAACTCATAAAACACCTGCACACACCTGTACCTTTACTCTCCCTTTGTGCTCGAACCTTTTTATAACATACGCTGTCTACATTTGGATAAATAATGACATCTGATCAAACAGCAGATATTAATGAGCACCACAGCCATCTTGACTCTGCCTGCAGTGTAATCAGATCTCTACATAGCAATATCAATAATCTGCAGAGCAGGAAAACAGGAACTTAAACAAACACAGAGAGCAGCTGGGTCATGGGAGGAGACGCTGATACTCCTTCATCATCCTGATGTTTGACTGATTTGGTTTGAAGTGAAAAAAACGTAGAAAATTGTGATTTAAGCTGATAAAACTTCAATATTTTACATTCTCCTTTTCTGTAAGTAAACGTGAAAACTTGAAGAAGGAATAAAGACTTTTCAGGTGGACCTCCACATGCGCAGTTGGAAGTTGGACCTCAGATATCGATATTCTTGGATTGATAATACTTGATGACTTCTTCATCATTTTTATCTGATTCTTAATGAGCTGAGAGGTTTGATGTTTTTAAATAGTTACCAGTCCCTCCTCTAATAATGACCCTGGATCATGTCTCACAGACTGTCTGTATCTGATCTTTCTCAGAGACCGTCACACTCCCACACTGCGCACTCTTTCTTTCAGATTCGATCATTAAAAAGGAGACTTCCTCGACTCCCTCTGCATTGAAGTGTAAATACTCTCCGGATTATGTACTGCTGTAATGATGCTGCAGGATACAAACAAACCGTGTTATTGTTATTTGCATGTTATTTGCAGTCAGCAGCCCGATATTTGCTGATACACTCGTGCATCCCTGTTTTTTTCTGATTACACTACAACTTTATTCGTTTTTAGAAGCTCTTACGACTTTATTTCTCTTTATATACGTTAACTTGACTCTGATTTAACTATTAGATTAAAAAGATTATACTTTTGCGCCTTGAGGGTGTGTTGTCACATCTCTCTCCAGCTTTTTAATGCACTTTTTATGACTGCATTAAAGCTTTTAGTCGTCTCTATCTCCATACTTCCATGTTTCTAAAAGTGCAGCCCCTCTCTGCTCTTTGTGCGCGCGCTGAATGATCCTCCCCTCGGGCTAAAAACCTCACAGAAGCATCTCGTCCTCATTCCTGAACTTCAAACTCGCTCCTTTGTGCGCGACTGTGAGTGTTTTTTTTTTCTTTTTACTTTGTCATGTGGCGGCCTGGGAAAAAAAGCTGGTATGACAGCTTATGTTCAGATATCAGACACAATCCTGCGCGCCGAGAGGCTTTAAAAGGAGTGACACAAGGGTCAAAGGTCAGTTTCATTGAGGTGAGAAGTTAGCGGTTGATAGCGAGGTGAGGGGAGGTCGTGTGGGGAAAACGGCGAGCAGGTATCAGCCTGTTAGAGACAGAGAAGCTGGCTGTGAGTCAGAGCATTTTTCAGCCTGAATCAGGTTTGATTATTCATAATCTGCCCACAGACACACACACACATACTCAGCTATTTCTCCATGCAGACCTTGTGACACCTCATACCGGAAGTGGACACACACACACACACACACACACACACACACACACACACACACACACACACACACACAGACAGACAGACAGACAGGCATAAGCTCTTCCTGAATCACGCCGTTAAAGAAGCTCCGCCTCCTCCTTATCAAGATTCAAAAACTCTAAAGAAGAAGAAAACAGAAACAAACAGGAGCTGTTTTTGTTTTAGTCTTCAACACTTCCTATTGTCTTAGCCTCTGTGGTTCTGCGCTGACACTGGAAAGCATTTCAGTGATTTTTCATTATCTCATTGCTATGAGTGTAAATCAAGAGAGAATAAACCCAAAACTTTTTAATAATCTACGACTGATTTATCTCATTTTTCCAGCAGATACAGAAAATGACATTCTCTGTCAGCCGCTGTCTGGCTGCAAAGGTCCGCTGTGTTTATATGTTCACATGCAACAAGAAAACGGTCTAAACAGAGCAATCTTTGCACGAGAAACAGATCAGACCAGCTCCTTCTTGTGATTATGATAAAATATTGGACTTCAGGTTCAACATGTGGAGATTATTGTCAGGCCTCTGTGTTCAACAAGGTGTTTTTAACTACACTGTAAAGTACAACCAGTCCGATACAGCAAATTACGATGTGGCTGTAACACGAAGCAACACAACATGGATGTAAAATGATATTAAGCAAAACAATAAAACATTGTGATGAAATACAGTCACATAAAACGCCAATTTAAAATGATACGACACAACAAGATTAAAACAAAACAATACGATATATTAAGATCCAATGAGACACACAACTTTACATTTGGATTCAGTGAATACAAAACCATATAATAAGATAGAACATAAAACGAAACCATACGGCACATGCTACAATATTATTAGATAGGATGAGGATGGATGGGCTAGAATGTGATTTAATATAATCTGCTATAATGTCATATATTATATTACACTCAATGATCCTGGGTGGATTATTTGTCTCAAAATGAAAGTGGTCACTTTAAAAGTATGAAGTAATTAACTTGACCAACAACTCAGAAAAGGGCTGCACAAGCCTATCAAACAACAAATGACACAGAAAGAATATTCCCATTATAAAGTAATTAAAGCAATAAGTGTATGATGTAGGATATGAGTTTATTGTTATATTGCAGTGTCTGTTCACAGTCATTTTGACCTCATTAATGTAACTGTATCTCTAGCTGCTGCTTTTACTCAGAAGTTAATTGACTGTCTAATTAACTGCACACCGCATCATTTCCATTCAATCGCCCGCAAAAAGCATTATTATTCTAGTACTCTGTAACCTAATTCAGTCTCTGTATTTATAGATATGTAGCTTATGATCAAAGGTACTTAAAGTCTTAGGGGCACAATAAGGAGAATCATGGTATATATAATTCTTAATCCTTTATAGTAGGTCAGGAACTCTACCATGGAGTAATAGTGAAACAAATGGACTTGAATAATTAATCTTACTTCACTTTCTGTTTTATTTGTGTACATAATAACTTTAACGCAATATATCAGTGATTTAAAGCAGAAAACACAGCACTGTCACACAGCTATGGTAAACATGTTGAAGGTTATGGAGCCTACAGGTGAATCTAGGAGTAAATCCAGACTTGTGTCTCTGTTATTCTAGTGAATATGAATGTTCAGGTACTTGAAAGTCCACGCAAATGTCATTCTAAGTGACTGCAGCTGTCAGTAAGGATCCCACAGTGACTTTCAGGTGTGTAATACCTGTCTAAGAGCTGCAGCCATAGTGAAAGTCACTTGTCAGTTTGTGAGGAGGACAAATCAAAGTGTCTGCTGGTGTGTTGGGATCATGTCTCACCTCTCCAGCAGTCCCCCCCAGAGGCATCTTCTGCCAGGGATCCGCCAACTGAGCCAGAGGCATCTTTCTCTTCTTCTGCCTCTACTTTTCTTCTTCTTTTTTATTCCTCTTTTCTTCTCAGGAGGTTCTTGTCGTCCCTGCCTCTGTCGAGACTTTCACTCCTCCCGGCTTCTCCTCTTCTTCTCCTCTTCTTTCTTTTCTCTTTCGGACTGTTTTTTGAGCTCTGCTTCCTCTCTGCGCAAGAACCGAACCGCCCGCTGCTGAGCCCACAGATCGACCGACCGAGCAAGCGAGCGAACGAGCCGAGGAGAGCCGAGCGAACACCCACTAATTCCGGATCTACTGTGGCGCTGAGTCCGCCCCTTCCTCCGGGGAGACAAACATGAGAGAAATCAGCGAGGAGGAGGAGGAGGACGCCCTTTTTCGGAAACTGATTGACTCAACACACACTCACACACACACTCTCACACGCATACACACACAGTTATCTCTCAATCTAGTTCTCTTGCTCGACCGACCGCCCTCTCTCTCTCTCACTTCCGTTCTTTCCCAATATGGCGGCCGGTGTCGGCTTACCTGTCCGTCAGACTGCTGCGTCACTCCGACGTCACGTCAGGAGGCGGAATACTTAGATAATGAGAAAAGTTAAACCACTGTGACTGTGTCCTGATATATGTCAGGAAATGTATGAGATAATACGGGCAACATTCCTACAAATGACGCAAAATACGTCGAAAATTCTAAAGCAAAAGAAGATTTTGTCGATTACTCTATTATTCAATATATCTGAATAAATATCTGAGAAAATACGGGCCAAAGTCCTACAAATGACACAAAATACGCCAAAAATTCAAAAGCAAAAGAACACTTAGTCGATTACTCGAAATATCCCAATGAATATCTGAGAAAATACGGACCAAAGTCCTACAGATGACGCAAAATACGTCGAAAATTCTAAAGCAAAAGAACAGTTAGTCAATTACTCGAAAAAAAAAGTTGATTAACAAATTGAGATGAATCTACTTCACATTTATTAGACAGCTTTTATGTCAGGAAGACTTACTCTTTTCTTTCCTTTCTTTCTTCATTATTCATCTCAAACTATAAGAACAAAAAAAGGAAAGAAGACTAGAAACAAAAACACAGGACAAAAATAATACATATGTACACCAAACAACTGTACATGTCAACAATGAATTTACACAACATATGTATGTCAAAAATTAACAGTTTGAGAAGGAACAGAATGAAGGGAAGAGCTTATCTAGTCCTGCCGCTTCCTTGGAAATTAGAGATTTTTAAATTAATCTAATTGTATTAATTACAAAGATCTGATGAATACCTACTTATTATACACAAAGATATCTGTGCATCACTACATAGGTCACTTATTATCATTATTTGCATATTATAATAATAATCAGTGTTATAATATTCAGAATTAATATCACTTCTATGCAATCAAGTATATCTAGTATAAAACCATATTTTTGTTCGTTTGCTTATATGAATCCTTTAATACTTCTCTATAGTTTGATTTAAATGTATTTTTTTAATGGACATTTTTGACTAAATCAGCTTCATACATGAGTCCCTTTCTCTTTGTGAATAATTTAACAACTTAAACAAGCAACAAAATACTTTTTAAGTAGATTAACCCGGAGAGTTAAAATTGCTCCACCTCAATTTACTGCAACATTAACACTTTAATTATTTATGAACGCAATTATCATAATAATCTTGTAGCAGAGTTTTTAAGAGCAGAACAGTCACAAAGGACATCTTTTAACTTCTGTGAATGATCTGCAGTTTTCTGTCACTGTTGCAACATGTTTGTCATTTTTCAACACAGAACTATTACAACTCTAAATGATGACACTTTGTGAGCTTTTAATGTGAAACATGTCTGACAGTAGAGCATAAATGTCTGAACTGTAACAGTGTTTGAAGTTGTGTTTTTCAGGGCAGAAAATTATTACACTACAGTAAAATGATGTAATTCATCATAAAAAACATCACTGCTTGATTAACCTGCTGCTCAGCTCTAATGTTTTGTTTCCATGGCTGTGACAAATCATAGCAGTTCATTTTGCAGCCTGTTAGTGACACCTAGTGGTCAGATGTGGGTATCCATAGACTGTGCATACTGTATTTAAAACAAGAAATATCATACCCACTATATACACATTTTTGCATTTATTCATTCAAGTTATATTTTAATAACAATGCTGATCTTCTACACAGCTATTTTCAATAAAGCCCTACTAATGTCACCGAATCAGGCTGATAAACACGTCATTTACTTACATACAGTTGGCTCAGAGGTGAAATCTGACTTTATTTTTTGGATGCGGCTATCGTACTGGAGTTTAGCTTTATCTGCACCGGTACAGCAGCTTCATTTTACTGTCACAAATAAACCGATTTAGCACGCAGGTTTTTAAACAACATAAATTTGCAATGCCACTTTGGAGAATGTGAAATGCGGACAGAAGCACACACAGTATTGCTCTTTCTTCAAGCCTTTATTTTAAAGCTAAACAGCCTCTCAGTTCATACACACACAGTAACAGTCGAGTGAAGCTTCATCTCCGTACACACACAGGTTCAAGCAGAGTAAACTTTAGTGAAAAGAAGAGAAAAGTACATAAAACATGTTATCTGTTCAGTGCTGCTGCTGGTTTTCTCTCAAACTTTCCTTGAATATATTGAACATTTAGGAGTTTTCAGTGCATCTTCACATCTCATAGAATCCTCTAAACTGAACAGAGTAAACTGTAAATATTAAATATTCTATTGCATTATTCACCGGCTAGGAACTCTCACCTAAAACCCTTTAAATCTCATACCACTGATCAACAGTCGTCTTAATAAATCCCATATACTTAACACCCACACACTGTAAATAAATCCATTAATGCATATTTTAATCAGAGGTGGATGAAGAAGTTAGATTTTTGATTTAAAGCTGCTGTGAGGAGTTTTAATGGTTCATAAAAAGTTAACAGTGAGGGACACATTTCACACAAAATGGTCTACTTTGACCACAGGGGGCGCCACAATCGTTACCAACGGATAGACCCTCACCGGAGTTTAAAGTAAAAACAAATGTGGCTGACCTCTGCCGTTTTAAAGCTCCTGTGAGGAACTTTAAATTGATTTTGACGCCCCCCTGTGGACAAAGCATGTCATCCATTATCACAGAGTTTGTCCTGCACATGCGCAAATGATGTGTCCTCCACTTTATTTTCATGACCAGTTAAATCCTCTCACAGGAGCTTTAAAATGAGCATCAACAATAAATAAAAGTGCTAAAGTCAGAAGGACTTTTGTGCGGAACGGCCCTTTTTTAAACAATATCTAATTTAACTCAAGAGTGCATTAAACTTTTAAATTGTAGCAGGTAAAAACAGACCTCATTTTCATGACTGCAGCATAAATAATCTGTAAATCCTAAGTATTGAGAATGATGATAGATTTAGTATTAACACAAAATATTGTTTGTAACCCGTTTTTGTTTCCACCTGTTTCAAACTGACTTGGCTCATGTCGCTCCAGTTTTCTCTCACACAAACAAACTGGAGCTTTCTGCAGCTGTGTTTAAAATTTGGTCTGAAAAGTTAAAAGAAACAAACAGTTAAAAACAAAAAAAATTGCATTTCCTTGCAGAAAATGCGTGGAAATGCTGAGTGCTGAAAGCTGAAAAAGCAATGCTAAACTGCTAATAAAACATGGAGAAATGTATAAATGTTAAAGCTGTTGAAGGGGTGTGAAAGAAATGTAAGTTGGATAATTGATTAATTGGTTGAAGGACAAATAGTATGAATATGCTCTATAAAAAGAAATTTTATTCATGCTGAAAGAGGCTAGAAAAATGTCTAAAATTGCACAAAGTTTGAATGAAGAAGGAAATTGCCTTAAAAGGCAGGAAGGTGGGAAGTGGCATAAGTTTAATTTTTTAAGTATTAGAAAGGTTTGAATCAGTTTGAATCAGTTCAAATTAGTTTGAAAAATTAAATGATAAATCATAACTGAGTGACTTTAAAATGTGAAAAATCTAAATGTATATAAATCCTAAATACACCCCATAATGTCCTCAATGAGCTCAAATTTTAAAGCCCTGAATGGTTTCTGTAGGTCAAAGGTCATGTGAGGAGATAGGGGCTGAAGTTTTTTCAAGCGCTCTAGTAAAGGGTTTTAAGTGTCATCCCCAGTGCTATATGTGCTGAGCCTGGCTTCATGTGTCTCATATGGCCATTAGAAGCAGCTTTCCAGTCAGCTGTGTGTCTCCAGGTGCACAAATTGGTTGCCATGGGGACCCTGGATGCAGAACTAAAGCAGGAGAAAGAAGGCTTGAAGCTAAGGAAACAGGACTCCAAGTAGGCCCTGACGCTCATCCTCTGTATCTATTCCTGATAAGGAGCTTGTGAGAACACAAGACTCTGCTAAACACATTCATACAATTTATTATCACAATCCTCAAAACACCCCATAATATCTTCAATGAGCTGAATTTTTCAAGCCCAGAATGGTTTCTGTAGCTCAAAGTTTGTGGGTGGAGATAGGTGGCGAAGCAGACACATATTACCTGTGTGTACAAGCAGCTGAACTGCAAGGTAGACCTCACAATGCAACAAGTACAAGAATGTGTGCGTGCGTGTGTGTGTGTGTGTGTGTGTGTGTGTGTGTGTGTGTGTGTGTGTGTGTGTGTGTGTGTGTGTGTGTGTGTGTGTGTGTGTCTCATTAATGATTGCATCCCTAACAGCTGTGAGATCAAAGGCAAATCACTGACCTACTGTTTGAATGAGAAGCAGCTGAACTGCAGAGGATTTGAAGCCTGTGAACTTCTTCACATAGCGTGATTTCCTTAAGTCCCAGAATGAAAATAAGAACATCGTACGAATCCTCCGTCCTTCATGAACACAATGATGTGTTTTTCATGTCTGTACTTCGAAAAATGAGGCCACAACAGCGAGTTAAAAAAGTCTGAGCCTGAGCGATGATCCGGATTTTCTTGGAGAACAATAACATTACGGTCAATGGGAGAGATTTCCGCCTTTTTTGGACAGTTGGTCACCTGCTGGCCAAGGGGTACGATTTAATGATTTGAAACCTCTTTTGTGAGAAGCAGGACACATATACCTCCATTTTGATGTATTATTTGTGTCAGTGGAGTGAGATTTGTGGGCGTGGGAGCGATATATTCGAGCGAGGTTCTGTCGATCAGAGACGAGGTCTGCACTCTAGCTGATGACATCATCACTCTAAACTCTCCAATACACACCCATTATAAAGCTTGAAATTTGCTGAAAACCACAAGTTGCTTAAAGCTAAATTGTGGAAAAACTGTAAGAGATATCAAAAAACTGAGTACAACTGTAATAGTCGACAAGTGAATGAACATTTTAAAGCAAAAATGAGGTCTCTAGGTGAAAGTATGCAGAAGTTACAAGGTTCAGAAGGTGGAAGAAAAACAGGAAGAATTGGAAGATTTCCCCATTGACTTCAATGTTAAAATTTTTGCATAAAAAGTTAAAAAAATCAAAAAGTATAAAGGGTAGAAAAGTGAAAAGTAATCGCCGTCATGTCCTGAAGGAGAGGAATAGTTTAAAGTTTGAACGGTTGAAATCGGACAAAGTTTGAAGGAGGAGAAGCGTGACAAAAAACGGCGGAAGAATAATAATAACTAGAAAAATTGCATTTCCTTGCAGAAAATGCGTGGAAATGCTGAGTGCTGAAAGCTGAAAAAGCAATGCTAAACTGCTAATAAAACATGGAGAAAGGTATAAATGTTAAAGCTGTTGAAGGAATGAAAAAGAAAAATAAGTTGGATAACTACTTAATTGGTTGAAGGACAAATAGTATGAATATGCTCTATAAAAGGAAATTTTATTCATGCTGAAAGAGGCTAGAAAAATGTCTAAAATTGCACAAAGTTTGAATGAAGAAGGAAATTGCCTTAAAAGGCAGGAAGGTGAGAAGTGGCATAAGTTTAAATTGTAGTATAAGAAGTCAAGTCGTGATACTAGTAGTCATGTCAGCAGTAGAAGTAGATTGAGAATAAAAGAAGTATAAGTCAAAGTAGTAAAGAAAGTAGAAATAGGAGCAATAGCAGTTGAAGTAGAGGGGAAAGTTCTAGTTTAATTGACATTAGCAGTAGTTGTCGTACTTGAGGTAGGATTTTGTTTGAATGATGGAGTAATGCATAAATATTAAAACTAATTTAAAACAGGGAAAATTTAAATTATCAAAAGTCCTCAAGTATCAGAAAGTTTTGAAGTATTAGAAAGGTTTGAATCAGTTTGAATGAGTTTAAATTAGTTTGAAAAATTAAATGATAAATCATCACTGACTGACTTTTAAAATGTGAAAAATTTAAATGAATAACAATCCTAAATACACCCAATAATGTCCTCAATGAGCTTAAATTTCAAAGCCCTGAATGGTTTCTGTAGGTCAAAGGTCATGTGAGGAGATAGGGGCTGAAGTTTTTTCCAACGCTCTAGGAAAGGGTTTTAAGTGTCATCCCAATTGCTATGTGTACTGAGCCTGGCTTCATGTGTCTCATATGGCCACTAGAAGCAGCTTTCCAGTCATCTGTGTGTCTCCAGGTGCACAAATTGGTTGCCATGGGGACCTTGGATGCATAACTATAGCAGGAGAAAGAAGGCTTGAAGCTAAAGAAACAGGACTCCAAGTAGGCCCTGACGCTCACCCTCTGTATATATTCATAAGGAGCTTGTGAGAACACAAGATTTTGCTGAACACATTAATACAATTTATTATCACAATCCTCAAAACACCCCATAATATCTTCAATGAGCTGAATTTTTCAAGCCCAGAATGGTTTCTGTAGCTCAAAGTTTGTGGGTGGAGATAGGTGGTGAAGCAGACACATATTATCTGTGTGTACAAGCAGGTGAACTGCAAGGTAGACCTGACAATGCAACAAGTACAAGAATGTGTGTGTGTGTGTGTGTGTGTGTGTGTGTGTGTGTGTGTGTGTGTGTGTGTGTGTGTGTGTGTGTGTGTCTCATTAATGACTGCATCCCTAACAGCTGTGAGATCAAAGGCAAATCACTGACCTACTGTTTGAATGAGAAGCAGCTGAACAGCAGAGGATTTGAAGCCTGTGAACTTCTTCACATAGCGTGATTTCCTTAAGTCCCAGAATGAAAATAAGAACATTGTACGAATCCTCCGTCCTTCATGAACACAATGATGTGGTTTTCATGTATGTACTCCGAAAAATGTGGCCACAACAGCGAGTTAAAAAAGTCTGAGCCTGAGTGGGGATAAGGATTTTCTTGGAGAAGAAATACATTAGGTCTAATGGGGAGAGATTTCCGCCTATTTGGACAGTTGGTCACCTGCTGGCCAAGGGGTAGGATTTAATGATTTGAAACCTCTTTTGTGAGAAGCAGGACACATATACCTCCATTTTGATGTATTATTTATGGCTCTGGAGTGAGATTTGTGGGCGTGGGAGCGATATATTCGAGCGAGGTTCTGTCGATCAGAGACGAGGTCTGCACTCTAGCTGATGACATCATCACTCTAAGCTCTCCAATACACACCCATTATAAAGCCTGAAATTTGCTGAAAACCACGAGTTGCATAAAGCTAAATTGTGGAAAAACTGTAAAAGATAGCACAAAAAGGTTAATACAATATCAACAGTCGACAAGACAATGAATATTTTAAAGCAAAAATGAGGTCTCTAGGTGAAAGTATGCTGAAGTTATAAGGCTTAGAAGGTGGACGAATAGCAGGAAGCATTGAAAGATTTCCCCATTCATTTCTATGGGAAAAAAAGTTTGGCACAAAAAGTGAAAAATAATAAAATTCAAATTGAGTTTTTACATAAGTAAAACCAAAACAAAGAAAAAAAGAAAAATATTTTTGTCAATTCTTTAACATTTTGTGAGCAATGAAATGATTAATCATAAAATATAAAAAAATTATAAAAAAAAAACCATCAAAACATAAACACAAAGAAATAGTGCTCCATAGTGCCTTAAATCAAATTATAAACAATTTGTTTGTGAACAGGTTTTGGAAGCAGAAATCTTTACATGGGTGACCAATCTGTCTCTTAAGCTTAAGGTTTTAAGATTGTAGTTGCTGTGATTGTTGATGGACAAAGGTATCACATTTTCAGTTGTTTCTAAAATTGTTTAGCCCAATCATTAAAGGCTCTTCACACAGTTGTTAGACTGAGGCTAACACCCCATTATTTACTGGATTCAAACTCCAGCAGCCCTGTACCCACATTCACCTCTTTTCTTGTGTTTTCGGATTACTAAGCCTTAACAAAAGTTGGCTCATAAAATTTGTCATGGCCCATTGAGCCAAGGCCTGTGTTGTGGGCTTGAAAAACAGACCTTGAAATTTGATTTCAAAGTCTGATACAGGACTGTTATGTGTGTTTTTAAGGGTTTAGATTAGCCTAAGACTAAGTTCGCACATCTGAAAAACCTTTATACCTATACATTAAAAAAAAATATGAAAATGGTGACTTGAGAGTTATAAAAAAAATTGTTACTAAAATCGGTCAGCAGTATTACAAAGTATTGCAAAGTTATCCAGGCTTGTGGAAATATACAGGCAAAGTAGGGTGAAAGGCATATGAATTAAATACGGCATTGTAGTATTTTTTAAAGCTAACTGCAGTGGAATGTAGAAAAAAAAGAAAATTATAGAATAATAAATGATTATAATAATAAATAAAATTAAATGATATTAAACTGAAATATTAAACAAAATCTAAAATGATCAGATTAAAAAGTAGATTTGATAACTTGAAATAAATTGATGTAATGAATTGGTCCACCTTACCACCAAAAGGCTTTTCACAGTAGACCAAGGCTAATACTGTCATCAGCTCATTGTAGTGGACTGACAATCTGGTCAGCAAAAATAACTCAGCAGTTTACTGTACAGTGTAGTACAGAAGTCTTTTACAGAAATTAAGATATATTTTTTTAATTAAATCAAAATTTAAAATTTAAAATAATGTGGAGGGTAAGGTAGAGAATGCAAATGCAAAAGGTGCAAAGTTATCCAGGCTTGTTGAAATATACAGGCAAAGTAAGGTGAAAGGCGTATGAATTAAATATGGCACTGAAGCATTTTTTATAGCATGTATTGGTCCACCTTACCACCCAAAAGGCTTTTCACAGTAGTTAGACCAAGGCTAATACTGTCACCAGCTCATTGTAGTGGACTGACAATCTGGTCAGCATTTTAGATACCAGTGTTTTCTTATCCAAACATTCACACTACTTGTCTTACTGAAATGCTGGGTTGTCTTCACGTTGATAGTTTCTTTTTAAAAAGTTTTCTACTATGGAAAATTACATTTTAAGGATAAGCATAAAAACTTTGTTCCTCTATGAAATCCCTTCACACAGCTCGTTAAACCAAGCCCTGTGTTTGAGGATTGTGACGACAACCTTCAGCAGGGATTGTTTCACACTGTAATGCTGGGATCACTTCTGTCCAAAACATTAGCCCAAGACTAAGCACATGTGAAAGATTTCAGTGTACCTACCAGCTGAAACCCAAAGTACATCATTTATTTCTAAAACACGACTTCTCTTGTAGGTAAATTTGAGGGATATGGTGAGCATATTAAAGCGAGAAATTCAGCTGCCTGCAACAACTGAAGTAACTGGTATTTTTTCCCTTCATCAGTGTTGGTCATCTTTTGATATAAGGACAGATACACAGTAAAAGGGGAAGAAAATACTCAAATAAAATAGAACAAATAAAGTCCAAGAAACATAAAGGAAACTTAAAATATTAACAGATATCGACAACCGATCACTTAATGTAGAAAACAGGATTCAAAACAATATAAGAGTAATAGTTGTCCTGTCCTGAAGACAATCAGTCAGTTCCTCAAGTGAGTACTGTGTTCTGTCTGGGCACTTTTTTTCAAAACCAAAAGCAGAGCCTGGTACAGTTCAGAGTGAAGGTTTAGAGTGAGGTAATGTTTTGACCTTTGACCTGTGGTTGTAGGATCGCTGTGTGCAGTTATCAGTGTTCGAGTTGACAGCATCACTGGAGTCAGAGGCAGGAGGAGGAGGAGAGGTCTGAAAAAAACAAACAAAATCCCCTTCACTTCAACTCTGTAATCCTGTGCTAACAGTAATTCTGTGCTTTTCTATGTTGGTCAAACATGGTTTTTGTTATGGGGCAAGGAAATACACCGTTACCTCGGGGAAAGTTTAAAGCTGCAGTAAAGATAAACTGATGATCTGAATGTGTTGACATCTGCTGCAGCTTGCTTCATAGGGCTGCAGGACTTGAAGGATCACCATTAGTAGGACTCTGCTGAGCTGCACTGGCTACACCGTGGATGAACAGACAGTAACTTGAAGTAGGAGAATGTAGCTGGTTCAAAACAGGAAATAAACAGAAACATTTGTGTTGATAATCTATGAAACTAAACACGTTGAATAAATACACACATCATTACAATGAATACCTTTAGCACTGCAGCAGAGCAAAAAATATTTCTGTCCAGAGCAACTTCACCAGGTCTGCAGCAGCAAAGCTTCCTCACACAGAGAGGCTCAAGGCTCAGGGTGGCTGCATGATGTCCATCTTTGGTGCGTTCAGCTGCCTGAGTGTCTAAGCTGTTCTTCCTCTCTTAACTGGCTTGAAGAAGACCTGGGAGAAAACACTGCTGTTAAAGACGATGATATCAGCAGAGCTGTACAATAGCGTCACAAGCATTAATACAGCAGCTAAGATAACTAAGTTCACCAAGACATTACCTCAGACTTTCTTGAAGAGGGGTTTATCTCTTGGAGGTTCAGCAGGAACGAGCCCAGTGAGTGACAGGTACTACAGCATCAGTTCTGCTTCAGCCTGGTGTCTGGTGGTCCTTGAGAGCTGCTTCAGGACATCTGGAGCACGAGCAGGTAAAACACATGTTTGTGTAGTCCATGAGAGAACGGTCCTGGTGGGTGCTGCAGTCTGTCTAGCACAGCGATGATGGTTGTTGAGAGCAGCAGGGGGATGGTGTGGAGGATGTCATCTCTTCTTCACCTCTG
Organism: Xyrichtys novacula; assembly: GCA_962446985.1. NCBI lineage: Eukaryota > Metazoa > Chordata > Actinopteri > Labriformes > Labridae > Xyrichtys > Xyrichtys novacula. Next base: position 5,363,042 of record OY660883.1, read on the forward strand.
ACCAAAGACTGGGTTAAACAGCAAGTAGACTGTGTCTTTGAGTGGTCCAAAGTGATGTGTTTACTTCTGGTTGACGGTTTGGTAATTTTTTTCTGCTCACAGTGAGCTAGTCAGGACAGCACTAATGGTCAGGACAAAGATGGCAGAGACAACTGAAGAAGAAAAAAAAAATACCCAAACAAAAGGAAACTTGGCTTTACTCTACTGTACCTACAGGTGATGTGTTTACTTTTGGTTGACAGTTTGATAATATTTTCAGTTTACATTGAGCTAGTTTGGACATCACTAATGGAGGTCAGGCCAAAGATGTAGGATACAACTGAAAAAATAAAATAAAATGAAACAAAACATACCCAAAGGAAAGGAATCTTATGTTTGCCCTAGTGTACTTACAGCCACCCATGCTAAGAGAGTGGTGTAAAGTTGGGTGGAGAAAAGGGGGGTTTCAGCTGGTAGGTCACAGAACATCAGAAAGTGTGTGTTCATTAGGGAACACACACTTTCTGATGGAGGTTTTAAATTTTTGCTGCTGTATACATAATTGTACACAGCAGCTGAGAGTTTTGGCCTGTGCATTTATCAATCCGCACCCACCCTCCCTATGTCCAGTCAAGTCAAGTTAAATGGATTAACTTGACTTGACTGGACTTGATAAACGCACAGGCCAAAAAATAAGATTTATTACATTTAAATAGTTAAAAATTGTACTACCTGAAAATGTTGAAATTAAGCCATAAAAAAATTTTTTGCACCAGAAAATTTTAAATTGCTAAACAAATTTCAATCTGTACTAATAAAAATATAGACATAACATTAGCCACAACTTCTCTGGTTTGTCTTTCCCTTCATAGCAGTTTCCCTTTATGACCTGAAATGACACAGTGAGTGGGATTGTGGTTACTATAGCAGGTCTGCAGGATACCTGAGGCAAGACATTGCTGCAGTTGTGAGTTAAATGGATTAACTTGTCTGGACATAAGTGCAAAGGCCAAATATCATAACTCTTTACATTCAAATAGCTGAAAATTGTACAACCTGAAAAATGTTGCCTTTCTAAAAAATTCCGCCATAATTTTTTTTTTTTTTTTTGCATTCAAAAACTTACAATCACCAAACACCAAATGGGCACTGAAAATATAAGCAGAACATCAGCTAAACCCTCTGTAGTTTGTCTTTTCCTTCAGAGCAGTTTCCTCTATGACCTGTTGGATGAAATGACACAGTAAGTGGCGTTGTGGTAACTGTAGTACGTCTGCATGATACCTGAGGAGAGACATAGCTGAGGTCGTGAGATGAAGATCAGGTCCAGCAGTGTGTTCTTGTCCGTTGTAGCAGCAGTGATCAGTTGACCATATCCCTTGGACTGAAAGAAATCCAAAATTGGCTTACTTGCATTAGAAAAGAGATTCTCATTGAAGTCGCCACAGACGATGATGGGATGACAGTCCATGATCTCAAGTGAGTCCAGAAGGCTTCCCAGATTGGACAGGAATGATGGCACACTGTAGTCTGGAGGTCTGTACACAGCTGCAATCAGAGCACTTACAGGAGATTCAACCTTCAAAGCCACAAACTCGAGGTCAGTCACATTATTCAGGTACTGTTTCTCCACAACCTGCAAATGGTTTTTCACATAAACAGCGACTCCACCACCTCCTTTACTGGCCATCTGTGGAAAGTTAGTGTAGGACAAATGTCTGTTGCGTTTGAACATGGTGTAGCCCTCAAACTGGAGACTGTCTGCCACAAAGGAGCCCTGTAGGTGAGTTTCTGTCAGACACAAAACATCTGCAAGACACAGTTCATGATGGCTTTTGATGTCATTCACATGAGCAGGTAATCCTTCGGTGTTGTGATGAATGATGCTCACAGTGTCCTGTCTGCTGAGAGAATGCTGGATCTGGAGAAAAGGCATGAGGTGATCAAAGTTAGCTTGCGTCATGGTCTCCAAAGATACAGTGACTGCAGGGTTAGCATGGATTTTACTCTCATCCAAATCAAGCATGTACAGGCCGCTGAGAGAGGTCACTCGACTGATAGCTACGTAGGCCATGCCGGGCTCAAAAATGTGCTTCAGAGAGACAACAGTTGATTTTCTGGTCATACCTTGAACCTTGTGTATCGTGCATGCAAAGGCAAGTTTCACAGGAAACTGTCTGCGTACCACTCCTTTCTGTTGCAGAGCCTCCTCAGATCTCTCGATGTACACAAGATTGTCTCCTCTAGTACGATAGCTCCTGCCAGCTGTTTCATCATCCATCCTGAGACCAAGCATAGTGACAAGAGCAGAACCATTGTTTTCAGAGCTTATGAGACGTCCTACTGTAGCAAATGATCCGTTCACCAATCCTTGAGACACATCAATGTTTCTGGTAAGCATGACTCTAGCACCTACTGCAACATCTAGGGTGTCAGGTAGATCATTTCTGCTTCCATGACATGGTGCACCTTGTCTTTTCATGTGTCCAGTGTGTGGGTCTTTTTTAAAGTCATCTGCATCAATAGTGGTGATATCAGAATGGAGCAGAGATAGTGTAGCAGAGTTGTGTTCTGCGACTTGTTTGTTTGTAGCAAAAATGTGCAGGACATCAGAGGGACACAGTTGTGGTTCAGTGACACGTTGTGACAGCAGAGCTCTGTCAGCTTCAGAAAGCTCATCTGACCTTGTTTTCACACGGAGTCTGTTCAGCATCTCGGCAAAAGTTTTGTCATCCTTCTGTCGCATGATCTCATCTAAAGTGATCACCTGGAAGTTGTCTCTCCAGAGGTCAAGTTCACTTGGATCATAGACACAGAGTGGTTTGGACTGTCGCACAGGCGGTAGCTGGTAAAAGTCTCCCACAGCAATGACTGACATTCCTCCAAAGGGTCTGTGGCTGCCTTTAATCTGTTTCAGTCTCACATCCACATAGGCAAACAGAGGCTTCGACACCATGGAGATTTCATCAATGATGATGATTTCAGCGTTTAAAAGCTCACACCTGATTTCATCAAGTTGGTTCCCAAGACCTTGAAAAGGAGGTTTCAAACTTCTGGGCAGCTTGAGGAGAGAGTGCAGTGTTGTTCCAGAGATGTTAAAGGCTGCAGTTCCAGTGAAAGCAGTCAACAGCACAGTCGGGTTTGAGATGTCAGCTTCCTCAGCACGTCTAGGTAGTGTTCTCAGAATCTTTGATGCTTCTGAATGAATGCATTTAATGAGATGTGACTTTCCAGTGCCAGCACCACCATTGATGTAGTAGAAAAACTGCTCTGGTTGTCGTCCACAGACTCGTTTTATGCACCAGTCTCTCACTGCATAGAACACACATGCCTGTTTCTGGTTCAGACTCTGATACATTTGTCGTAACCGTGTGGGATCGATTGTAGGGGGCTCTCTCATGACTCTGGCCTCTGTAGCAGCATTTGCTTGTCTGCTGTAATCCGGTACATCCTCTTGGACATTTTCACACTGTCTGGCGTCCAGTTCATCGATACACTCCAACCTCACCAATTCAGATTCAGGTGCCAAATTACACCATTCATCGACCACACCTCTGTTCTGTTCAAAGTCCTCGAGAGCAGAGTCAATTTCCTCACTGTTTTTTTCATATCTCTCTCGGTTTCTTTTCACAATGAGTTTCACACTCAGGGGTCGGTCAGAATACGGCAGCTGAACCACACCTCTCTCATAGAATGACTCATATGTGGGAAAATATGGTCTTTTCAGCTCATCGTCTGATCTGTATGGAAGATACAGTCTAAGCAATGTGCCGTAAAACTGCTCAGGGTATTTCTCTTTGGATATGCGGCGATACCTGATGACAGCAGCGTTGTCACTTTCTCGTCTCTGTATAAAGCCTAGTTCATTCAGCAAAGGTACCACTTTCTTGCCCTTGGTCTGTTGTCCATACACCAGTCTGCAGGTAGACGCAAAATCAGCCATGCACATCTCTTCAAACTCTGGTGATTCAGGTCTGGATTTGTACTTGTCTGTTAAGGATGTCATCCACACATTCAAGCTGTCTGGTGTTGTGTTGTCAAGGCTTGACACAGGCAGACTCATTTTCACTGGGTTGTCATCAGTTGGGACAAAAACCACACTGCGTGAACTCTTTTTCATGTTCAGTGAAGTCACTCGGGCAACAGCTTCTTGTGCTGATACTTCTCGCTTTTTGGAATACGCCTGCATGACCGCTTTCATTTCATCACATTCATTGACACATTCTCTGTCGGAGTTCTGAATGAGTGTTTGCAGGTACTGGCTCACAGAGTTCTCACTTTTACACATGTACGTACATATGTAATGGATCAGACTGTAGTAGCTGAGAATGAACTGCACATCAATGTTTGCATCCCAAGCTTTGAGCAGGTGAGGGTTGTAGGTGTTTACCCAGCAGTCTTTTGGCTCACGCTTCAGAATGATGTTGCTGGACTGACTCATCACATTCATGTGTTTCTCGTACTCATCAGCGGTTAAGTCACAGACGGACAGGAGCTGTTGAAAACTCATGGATTCAGTTTGTGTCTCATTCAGCAGCTGATTCAGTGGTGCAAGTTTCTCTTTGGCTCTCTTAAGTCTCTCTGACTCCTCATCATCACCCACAGGTCTTGTTATCATTGTCTGTCTGGAGGGTGGTTTTGGGAATCCAAATCGGCATCCAGAACTTGCACTTTTGAAACATGTCTTTGAGTGGTTCTTACTGTGTATTTGCACTTCTTTGACCTTTTTGTACAGTTCAGGCTGTTTATTTGGGTCAGGGAGCTGAGCAGAGATGTGTCTGGACACAAAGTCACACACAGTTTTGTCAGAGTCTCTCTCAAACACAGGTGCACCTTCTACCCACAAAAGACCATGTATATGAGGACTTCCTCTGTGCTGAAACTCAAGACGCCAAAAGAAGTCAAAAACTTTGCCCAGGGGTTGTGCAGGAGACATGATCAGATCTCTGTACAGTGCTTCAACACGCTTATCAAACATGCGCATCGTTGTCACAGGATTGCTTCTCAGAATGTCACACTTTGTGGACCAGTCGAGCTCTTCAAAATTCACCTCCTCACCTTGTTGTGATTTTATTGCAATAATCACCTCAGGCCAACGCATTTCTGCTGCAGAAAATGTGACAAAGAAAGTAGGACTGCCCAACTGTCTGATCATAGCAAACAGATCTTTTGTAGTTTTGTCCCAGTAAGCTGGTGTTCCTCTGAGCGGCTGCATAAATCTGATAGCATCTCTGTTTCTCACCAGTCTCTCCACTTCGTATTTGTCTCTCAACATTCTGGATGTTATTTTACGTCCGTCTCTGGTCAAAGGTTTGCCTTTGCGTAACTGTATTGACATGCTGGAGGTAGCCAAGTGTATTTCAGTCACAAACTGTGCAAAGAACAGGTAGTTGGTATCTTTGGCAAAGCGATCATCAACACCAAAGAGCCTTGCTTTAAAATAACTACTGGGTGATAGTTTCATTGGTCTGTTTTCATCCAGTGTATTCTCACCAGTGGGAAACTGAACAGGAAACGCCATGGCCTCTAGTTTGGGTGTTTTGAAAAAACTGACTGGATTGTTTCTCTCTGCTGGAGCTACTGAGTATGTAGAGTCACTGAAACACAATATCTCCTCAGAAACATCCCGTGGCTGAAGGCACGACTCCAAAACAACACCACCATTAGATATGTCTGCATCCTGTTGTTGTGTCTGATCATCATTGTCCTGGGTCTGACTTTTATCACACAGCTCTGGTTCTCATCCTCATTTTCAACATTAGTTTCAGCCTCATACATGGCAGCAGCCTCAATTCTATCAATTTCCATCAAATCCTCATCATCATAGTCGTCATCATTCATTGTAATATCATTACCATCATCCTCATCCTCATCCTCATCACCATCATCAGGAAGTGTGGGATCACATAACTCCTCCTCATCTCTAATAGTGATGTCTTCATACTGGGGGTGTATCTCTTTCAGTTTATGCAGAGCCTGCACTAGCTTGGACCAGGTAACAGTCTGAAACAGATGGTGACCTCTGTAACTCAAACGTCTCTTCAGTTTTACTCTCATCACCTGAGATTCATTTCTCAATCTTGGTAGAGCCTGAATTGTCTCCTGGACTTCAGAGGGAACACATACAACATTACCATGTATAGCTCTCTGTCTGCCTTTGGGAAGAGGAATGATTTTTGCAAATGTTATGCACTTTGCTATCAGATGTCTCTCCAGTATGTTGAGGTCACACAGCTCAGGTGGTATGTCAGCAAGTTCCAAGTTGTTTGCTATGGCAAGTTTGGGCATGGATCCATTTTTCAGATGGTCATGGCAGGTGTGACAAATCCACTCAGTCTTTCTCTCATCAGGGACAGTGCACTTATTTCTGCAGTCATCATTACAATCATGGACATACTGACCTTTGAGACAAGCTGAAACCATGATTGGATTTTTCACATAGTTAGACCTCTTGCACTTTTGCACCTGGTTTGGAAATGAGGCTTTGTGGCAAACTGTGCAAACATGGGTGGGACCAGCTTTAATGTGTGAACGGAAATCATTTATGGCACTTTCAATAAGCGGGTTTTCACTCTCTCTGTCAGTCTCACATGTTTGTTTACTTATCCGTTTGTATTTCTTTGATATTTTCAATGCACACCTCATTTTATGCATAGTTCTGTATGCAAGATTTGTCTTGTACCTGTCTCGCATCATTTGTCTCATCAGCTGTCTGTGTCGGTGACAGAATATTTCATCGTTTGCATATCGATGATTGATATATGATCGCTGTCTTTGCCGGAAATTAACATCCTCCGAGTATTTTTTCGTGAAATATTCTTTTCGTCTGCCTCTAAAATCAATATTTTCTCCATATTTTTTCCTGAAATATAACTTCTGTCTGCCTTTAAAATCAACATTTTCCCTGTATTTTCGTGTGATATATTCTTTTTGTTTCAGTCTGTAGTCTGTGCTTTCTCTATATTTAGATGTGATCTTTTGTCTTTTCTTTGTCTGTATCTCAGGATTTACAGAATATTTGTTTCTTGAATAAGACTTTTTCTTTGCTTTATATGTTTCATTCTTAGCATACTTTTCTCTCTCTCTCCTTTTTTGATTCTCTTTCTTTTCAGATGTCTTTCCAGATCTCATTAGTCTCCTCTTAAATTTCTTTTTTTGCTGTTTGTTCAATTTTGACAGTTTACTAGAAATGTCATGGAGGACATTGTCACTGGTGACAGGGATAGTTATAAATGGTCGTGTCAAATTTGATTGTGTCTCCTGAGTTTCCTCTTTGACAGAATTCATGCTGATTTGACCTGGTTGATGAGCTTGTGTTTCCATCAAAGTTGAGACTTTCTGTGATGTGTCATCACTTACAGTAGTGTTCATCTCCAGAACGAGAGATTCAGGACCAGTTAATGTGACAGAACACTGGCTGAAGTTGATCAGTGGTTCTGGTTCAGTTTCCATGTCGCATTCAGTGTTTTCATGGACATCAGTGTTCATCTGTGGAGCACTTGTGTCATCATTTATCACAGTGGTTGTTACAGAGGGACTTGTGGACGGACTTTCTGTGGCTGGGATAGCATCACTTGGGTTCACATCACCGAACACAACTGGCTTGAGCTCATAGCGACAGGACGCTGCAGTGCCCAATATGTGGTGATACCTGATGAGCCTGGCAATCATGTCACTGAGTCGTGTGAATGTTACCATGACAGCGGTTCCAGGAGTAGGTGTGGCCTTAAGCAGAGGCAAACCTTTAGCTGTCCTAGCATGTGGGTCAAAGAAACCGTACCTGCCATCTCTGGTTCTGAAAACTGCAATGCACAGTGAAGTCATTAGCAGCAAAGCATACTGCACATCTGATAATAAGCAGCTCAGTCCTGAAATGAGGTCCAGAAAGGTATCAACAGCACCGGGATCCGGATCTCCAAACATACCGTATCTAGACAGCTGTAACTTGTCAACAGTCAGCATGTGTCTGCGGGCAGGAACCTGGTCAGGGAGCTCATCGGTTGTCAGATGGATGTGATCACGAACAGTTTTTCTGACTTCTCTGTACATCACATCACCTTTATCCAAAACACGGTCCAGGTCTGCTCTGGTGATGTGTTCGTTCTCATACAGGAATGCTAGAAATGTCAGTGAGTTACAGGTGCACTGCTGGTTTCTGGATTGGCCATATTTCAGAGATGCTTGGCTGCGTGACGCACAGACGTTTTGTTCTCCTGACTGATTAACAGCGTTAACATTTCTTACCCGAGAAGAGCCTGATACAGACTGATAATTACTGTGGTTTCCCTTCTTAACAGTGTCTGCATGTGATACCTGGGTTGAGCATGGCTTTTCAGTTTGGGCTATGTAGTTCACCTGATGAGAGTTAGAAGGACCTGCTGCAGGTGACTCACTTACACGTCTCCTCTTAAGCACGTCTGCATAAGATACCTGTGGTTGACATGATGCATTTTCACCTCCCTGTTTCACAGCATCAGACACTTCAGACCTCTTTACCTCTCCACTGCTCTGAGGAATACAATCTGCTTGTCCAGTACTCACACAGTCAATGTCATGAACCCTCTGCCAGCGCTGGCTTGCAGCCTGTGACTTCTTACTCTTCCTTGGCATTGTAACTATTCTTTCACAACAATGTGTTTATGCAACAATTAAAAGTTACTGATAAGCACCAGTATAAACAAAAATGCTTTATTTCTTCAAGAGGACGTTATTTAACAGCTCTTATAGTCTCCAAAAAATATTATTTATAACTGTGTATACCACAATAGTTTATCAAATGTTTTATAAGAAAATCCTACACAAGACTATATAAATGTTTTCAGAAAAAACACAAATCAACAACAATTTTTAAATCTTAGCACTTCGTGCTTGAAATAATATCTAACTCAAATATTCTATATGGAACTTTTTTTTCTTTCAAAATCAGGGAAACAGATGTGGTGGTGCTGATGACACTTCTGGTGAAACTCTGGATCCACAGACAGGAAAGGAGGACCTAGAACAACAATCAGACTTTTGCAAAATTAGGGATTTTTCAAAATAGTGGTTTTATTAAAAGTACGGCTTTTCAAAAGTTTGGTTTCTCAAAGAAAGGTAGCTTGTTTCAATAGGTTTCTCAAAGGTAGCTTGTTTCACTGGTTGCTCAAAAAAAAGGTAGCTTGTTTCACTGGTTGCTCAAAAAAAAGGTAGCTTGTTTCAATAGGTTTCTCAGAGGTTTCTGGTACACTGGTTTCTCAGAGGTTTCTGGTACACTGGTTTCTCAGAGGTTTCTGGTACACTGGTTTCTCAGAGGTTTCTGGTACACTGGTTTCTGAAAGGTTTCTGGTACACTGGTTTCTCAGAGGTTTCTGGTACACTGGTTTCTGAAAGGTTTCTGGTACACTGGTTTCTCAGAGGTTTCTGGTACACTGGTTTCTGAAAGGCTTGTCACAATGGTTTCTGAAAGGCTTGTCACAATGGTTTCTGAAAAGCTGATCAATCAGATAGAGCGGTAGAGGAGACTGGAAAGTCAGATTAACCAAACTTAGTCAGAGGGATAGAGAAAAGGGGGACACAAGATAGAGTGGCTTTTCAATTAGATAGAGCGGTAGAGGAGACAGGAAAGTCAGAGCGTCCAAAATGTAGCTAGAGGGATAGAGAAAAGGGGGACACAAGATAGAGTGGCTTTTCAATAAGACAGAGAGGTAGAGGAGACAGGAAAGTCAGAGCGACCAAAAAGATAGGGGAGAGTGGGGAGACTGGACACGATACCTGTAAGACACAATGAAAACAAACATGAATCATTTTTTATAAGAGAAACAAAATGAACCAACATCCACCCAAAGCTAATGTCATTATTATGTGCTTTTGCTTAACCCACCATATGGCTATCCTTAACTATACATTTATCAAAAGCCAAGTTGAGTCAAATCCTGGAATTGGCAATTGCCCTGTTTGATAACCCATCAATCAAATTAATAAGAACTAAAAATCCAAAGTGCTCATACGAGTTTATTAAAAATGTATTTAAGGTAAGGAGAACTTTATTATTTCCCTGAAGGGAAATTTGTCATATCTCAAAAAGTCATCTGCTATTAAGAATTGTAAAGTCTGATGGCTGTGGGTACAAAAGATCTTCTGAATCTTTTTGTCCTGCAGCGAGGAGAGAGGAGCCGTCCACCACCTTAGGCCCTTTGGTCCATCAAGGTGTTATGAAGTGGGTAATCCATGTTCTTTAAAATAGTCTCCACCTTCCTCAGCGTACATCTCTCCACCACATCCTACACTGAGTCCAACTTGAATCCAACCACAGAGCCAGCTTTTTAAATTTAGGACCTCAAAGTATTTTACAACAAGTTCTATTATCCCTGTGTATTTTAGACTCTTAGAAATCATTTAAAGTTCCCTTTATAATGTTCATACCCATGTCCTGGTAAGCAATAATATCAATGGATTACTATGCTAATAAGATAACTAGGACCCCGTTGGGGCACTGGCGGGCCCGAGCCCCCCCCCCCCCCCCCCCAACGTGCTGCCTCCCCGTCCCATTTGTGTCCTCTGGCCATCGCCCTCTCTGGTAACGCCCATCACTGCAAAGACCCTTTTCCTTCATCGGCGTTTGCTGTTCTTCCTGCCAGTGCGTGTTGCTTTCACTTACACTTGCCACAGCCAGCCTCGTGAGTGCCTAGCCTATTCGATATCACTGTCACCTACACAGGACAGTCATTACCTTTCTATTAATACTTTGTGTTTTAATTTCACATTAATTTCCATATTGTATAAACGACTGGAAAAAACTTGAGCCCCTGCCCCTGTATAATCATGTGCATGTCTCTGTTCTAGCACCAAGGTGAATCTTCACTGCTCATGTTCTCCTCAGAAGCACTCACCTCACTCCCCTCAGGTTATTGTACACATGCACCAACTGCCTGCTTCAGGTTTGGATGGAGCTTCATGGTTGTCTTTTGGAGAAATGACCAGTCAAGTTGTGTTTGAAATTTGATTTTTTTCAGGGGCAAAAGGAGCCTCTGCATTCTTGTCAAATATGTAAATAGCATGTTTTTGCAGGTGCTAAAAACCAGACTCTGAGTGTGTGTGTGTGTGTGTGTGTGTGTGTGTGTGTGTGTGTGTGTGTGTGTGTGCGTGTGTGTGTGTCTGTGTGTGCGTTCAAGTCACATGACATATTTAACCGGATGTAGCTGCAAGACGGAGCCTCGTTGACTCTCCGTTTCAACTTATCTCAAAAGTGAGGACCTCAACCTATATACCAGTTTTTAAATTGTGTTGATAGGCCAAATAAAACCAGAGTTATGATAAATTATGTCCGCGATACTTTTTTTCTGCTTATTTTGATCACGTTCGGCGCTCGATCGCGCTGTATGAGACAGGAAAACATAGCATGCAGACATTAGCGACAGGTCTTACAGGCGGAAAAGGCTTGCCAAAAGAAAAAAAAAACACACCACAACATCTCTCCTATTGGTGGAAAACTTCACCACAACAACCAATCCAAAATTATATGGTGACTGAATGACAAGGGGCGGGCGCTTACGTTCTTCCTGCAACATGAGAAGGGAGGGAGGGACTCTCAGCAGGGATGCAGTCTGGGACACGTAGTTGCAAACCTAGCGACTTTGTTGTTAGATTCAATGACTTTTCAGACCCCCTAACGACTTTTTTTTAGAAAGAAAGGGACTTTTATCGACTTCTTCTGGAGTTTAGAGACTCTGACATGAAGCAGGCTTTCCTTACTGAGGAGTTAGCAACGCTGCTAAGGGTGCAGAGCCACACATGCGCTCAGAGCTCTGCATGGGAGACTGAAGCTGACAGAGCTGCAGCAGTTAGCAGGTTTCACCCTCAGAGACCACCAGGGGTTCATGTTGAGGCATTTTAATTTTTTCCTTTTTTGTGCCATAGACACTGTCAGCACAATCTGCAGTTACACTAACAAAAATGCTGCAAAAAACAAAGAATTATGGAAAAATTACACATGGACTGACATAGAGGAGGATCTACACAAGTTTTTTACATCATGTTTTACATCATGCATCATTTACATCATGTTTTTTTGTAGTGGCATAAATAAAAAGTGACATTTGTGAGACTATACAGTGTTTTGTAAATAATTTTACAAAGAACGCCTGGGCCATTGCCTGCATTTTGATGTAAATAGAGGTAAATTACTATGTTCTTTGTTAAAAATTTGCATATGTTTTGAAGTTTACAATTTTTATTTGAAGTTTAAGTTTTAAAAACAGTTCATCACACATATTTGTGGTTTAATTTCACATTAATTTCCATATTGTATAAATGACTGGAAAAAACTTGAGCCCCTGCCCCTGTATAATCATGTGCACGTCCCTGTTCTAGCTCCAAGGTGAATCTTCACTGCTCATGTTCTCCTCAGAAATAGTCACCTCACTCCCCTCAGGTTACTGTACACATACACCAACTATCTGCTTCAGGTTTGAAATGGAGCTTCATGGTTGTCTTTTGGAGAAATGAACAGTCAAGTTGTGTTTGAAATTTGATTTTTTTCAGGGGCAAAAGGAAGCCTCTGCATTCTTGTCAAATATGTAAACAGCATGTTTTTGCAGGTGCTAAAAAACAGACTCTGAGTGTGTGTGTGTGTCTGTGTGTGTGTGTGTGTGTGTGTGTATGTTGGCGTGTGTGTATATGTGTGTGTATCCTGCAGTACTCTGTACTCCTGCAGTGGCTAAAAAGACTTTTAAGAATGTGGATTTTTGGGTCATCTTTGGCGCCCCCTAGAACTGCAGTACTCTGTACTCCTGCAGTGGCCAAAATGACTTTTAAGAATGTGGATTTTTGGGTCATCTTTGGCGCCCCCTAGAACGTAAACCGTGGGGTGCAGCGTCATGATTTTTACAACTTTGAATGGGCATGGGGTGTAGATTGCCCTGAGCAAATTTGGTATCGGTGGGACGAAAGCCTTAGGAGGAGATAGCCACATTCCAATGTGTGCAAATCGGCAAAAAATGCAAAATAGCCCTTTAACCGTACATTATACAGATACGCGCTCTTTGACTTTTTCGTAGATCTAATTGAGATACACATGATTGTCAATTTTTGTGTCAATATGACAAAGCGTTCAGGCGTGACACTCAACAATGTGTATTTTCATGTAAGGGGACAAGAAAAAATTGACTTTTTTCTCCTACCATGGGGGGGCGCTCTTTTGGGGAGTAAAAATTCCTTCACAAATGTGTTGATGGCTGGACATTGCATCATCCTAGAAAACTTGGAGGCCAGTGAGGACAAAAATAAAAAGTTATAAAACATTTAAGAATGTGGATTTTTGGGTTATTTTTGGCGCCCCCTAGAACCTAAACCATGGGGTGCAGCATCATGATTTGAATAACTTTTAATGGCCATGGGGTGTAGATTGGCCTGAGCAAATGTGGTGCCGGTGGAACGAAAGCCTTCGGAGGAGTTAGCGAAATTCCAATGTGTGCGGATCGGCAAAAAATGCAGAATAACCCTTTAACCGTACATTTGACAGATACGCGCGCATTGACTTTTTCGTAGATCTTATTGAGTTACATGTGTGTGTCAATTTTTGTGTCATTTTGACAAAGCGTAGAGGCGTGACACTCAACAATGTGTATTTTCACCTTAGGGGACAAGAAAAAATGGACTTTTTTCTCCTGCCATGGGGGGGCGCTCTTTTGGGGAGTAAAAATTCCTTCACAAATGTGTTGATGGCTGGACATTGCATCATCCTAGAAAACTTGGAGGCCAGTGAGGACAAAAATAAAAAGTTATAAGACTTTTAAATATGTGGATTTTAGTGTTATCTTTGGCGCCCCCTAGAACCTAAACCTTGGGGTGCAGCGTCATGATTTTGATAACTTTTAATGGCCACGGGGTGTAGATTGGCCTGAGCAAATGTGGTGCCGGTGGAACGAAAGCCTTCGGAGGAGTTAGCGAAATTCCAATGTGTGCGGATCGGCAAAAAATGCGAAATAACCCTTTAACCGTACATTTGACAGATACGCCCGCACTGACTTTTTTGTAGATCTTATTGAGATACATGTGTGTGTCAATTTTTGTGTCATTTTGACAAAGCGTACAGGCGTGACAGTCAATAGTGTGAATTTTCACCTTAGGGGGCGCTATGGAGCCATTTTGCATTTTCTTGTTTGGGCGACTTCGGAATATCAAATTTTTCACCAGGCCCGGTCGTCCTGCCAAATTTCCTGAGTTTTCGCCAGTGGGAAGTGGGCCATTTTCCAGTTCAAAGGGGAGGAAAAAGAAGAAAGAAAGAAACAAAGAAAAACCCCTACAGGAATAACAGGGCCTACGCCCGGCTGCTCTGCAGCTGGCTCGGGCCCTAACAAGAGGGCTCTCGCAGCTGCTTAGCAGCTACGCTCGGGCCCTAAAGAAAGAAAGAAAGAAAGAAACAAAGAAAAACCACTTGGGGAATAATAGGGCCTACGCCCGGCTGCTCTGCAGCTGGCTCGGGCCCTAATAACACTAGGGCCCCGGTGGGGCACTGTCGGGCCCGAGCCGCGTCGCGCCGCCCCCAGCGCGACCGCCTCCCCGTCCCATTCGCGTCCTCTGGCCATCGCCCTCTCTGGTAACGCCCATCACTGCAAAGACCCTTTTCCTTCATCGGCGTTTGCTGTTCTTCCTGCCAGTGCGTGTTGCTTTCACTTACACTTGCCACAGCCAGCCTCGTGAGTGCCTAGCCTATTGGATATCACTGTCACCTACACAGGACAGTCATTACCTTTCTATTAATACTTTGTTTTTTAATTTCACATTAATTTCCATATTGTATAAACAACTGGAAAAAACTTGAGCCCCTGCCCCTGTATAATCATGTGCACGTCTCTGTTCTAGCTCTAAGGTGAATCTTCACTGCTCATGTTCTCCTCAGAAGCACTCACCTCACTCCCCTCAGGTTACTGTACACATGCACCAACTGCCTGCTTCAGGTTTGGATGGAGCTTCATGGTTGTCTTTTGGAGAAATGACCAGTCAAGTTGTGTTTGAAATTTGATTTTTTTCAGGGGCAAAAGGAGCCTCTGCATTCTTGTCAAATATGTAAATAGCATGTTTTTGCAGGTGCTAAAAACCAGACTCTGAGTGTGTGTGTGTGCGTGTGTGTGTGTGTCTGTGTGTGTGTGTGTGTGTGCGTTCAAGTCACATGACATATTTAACCGGATGTAGCTGCAAGACGGAGCCTCGTTGACTCTCCGTTTCAACTTATCTCAAAAGTGATGACCTCAACCTATATACCAGTTTTTAAATTGTGTTGATAGGCCAAATAAAACCAGAGTTATGATAAATTATGTCCGCGATACTTGTTTTCTGCTTATTTTGATCACGGTCGGCGCTCGATCGCGCTGTATGAGACAGGAAAACATAGCATGCAGACATTAGCGACAGGTCTTACAGGCGGAAAAGGCTTGCCAAAGGAAAAAAAAAGCACACCACAACATCTCTCCTATTGGTGGAAAACTTCACCACAACAACCAATCCAAAATTATATGGTGACTGATTGACAAGGGGCGGGCGCTTACGTTCTTCCTGCAATATGAGAAGGGAGGGAGGGACTCTCAGCAGGGATGCAGTCTGGGACACGTAGTTGCAAACCTAGCGACTTTGTTGTTAGATTCAATGACTTTTCAGACCCCCTAACGACTTTTTTTTAGAAAGAAAGTGACTTTTATCGACTTCTTCTGGAGTTTAGAGACTCTGACATGAAGCAGGCTTTCCTTACTGAGGAGTTAGCAACGCTGCTAAGGGTGCAGAGCCACACATGCGCTCCGAGCTCTGCATGGGAGACTGAAGCTGACAGAGCTGCAGCAGTTAGCAGGTTTCACCCTCAGAGACCACCAGGGGTTCATGTTGAGGCATTTTCAGTTTTTTTTTTTTTTGTGCCATAGACACTGTCAGCACAATCTGCAGTTACACTAACAAAAATGCTGCAAAAAACAAAGAATTATGGAAAAATTACACATGGACTAACATAGAGGAGGATCTACACAAGTTTTTTACATCATGTTTTACATCATGCATCATTTACATCATGTTTTTTTGTAGTGGCATAAATAAAAAGTGACATTTGTGAGACTATACAGTGTTTTGTAAATAATTTTACAAAGAACACCTGGGCCATTGCCTGCATTTTGATGTAAATAGAGGTAAATTACTATGTTCTTTGTTAAAAATTTGCATATGTTTTGAAGTTTACAATTTTTATTTGAAGTTTAAGTTTTAAAAACAGTTCATCACACATATTTGTGGTTTTCACAGTAAAAACGTTACTTTTTTCCACTCGGATTTTATGTTTTGTGTGTGAATTTGGGTCCAATGTGTAAATATAGTATGTCAAAATGATAAAATAACTGTAAATTGACACAGGTGAGGTTGTGCTGAAAAAAATGATACCAGGCAAGGCAAGGTAAAAATTTTGTAAGAGGAAATATAAAGGTAAAATCTAAAGTAGTCAAAAACGGCCAATAGTGACTCACAGACTCCACAGACAAGTCCCTTTGGCGCCACTCAGTGGGCAAAACTACTTTGTCTACTGTAATGTATATTTGGGTCATCTTTGGCGCCCCCTAAAACGTAAACCGTGGGGTGCAGCGTCATGATTTTTACAACTTTGAATGGCCATGGAGTGTAGATTGGCCTGAGCAAATTTGGTGTCAGTGGGACGAAAGCCTTAGGAGGAGTTAGCGAAATTCCAATGTGTGCGAATCGGCAAAAAATGCAAAATAGCCCTTTTACCGTACATTATACAGATACGCGCTCTTTGACTTTTTCGTAGATCTAATTGAGATACACATGATTGTCAATTTTTGTGTCATTTTGCCAAAGCGTACAGGCGTGACAGTCAACAATGTGTATTTTCACCTTAGGGGACAAGAAAAAATGGACTTTTTTCTCCTGCCATGGGGGGGCGCTCTTTTAGGGAGTAAAAATTCCTTCACAAATGTGTTGATGGCTGGACATTGCATCATCCTAGAAAACTTGGAGGCCAGTGAGGACAAAAATAAAAAGTTATAAGACTTTTAAAAATGTGGATTTTTGGGTTATCTTTGGCGCCCCCTAGAACGTAAACCGTGGGGTGCAGCGTCATGATTTGAATAACTTTTAATGGCCATGGGGTGTAATTTGGCCTGAGCAAATGTGGTGCCGGTGGAACGAAAGCCTTCGGAGGAGTTAGCGAAATTCCAATGTGTGCGAATCGGCAAAAAATGCGGAATAACCCTTTAACCTTACATTTGACAGATACGCGCTCACGGACTTTTTTGTAGATCTTATTGAGATACATGTGTGTGTCAATTTTTGTGTCATTTTGACAAAGCGTACAGGCGTGACACTCAACAATGTGTATTTTCACCTTACGGGACAAGAAAAAATTGACTTTTTTCTCCTGCCATGGGGGGGCGCTCTTTTGGGAAGTAAAAATTCCTTCACAAATGTGTTGATGGCTGGACATTGCATCATCCTAGAAAACTTGGAGGCCAGTGAGGGCAAAAATAAAAAGTTATAAGACTTTTAAATATGTGGATTTTAGGGTTATCTTTGGCGCCCCCTAGAACCTAAACCGTGGGGTGCAGCGTCATGATTTGAATAACTTTTAATGGCCATGGGGTGTAGATTGGCCTGAGCAAATGTGGTGCCGGTGGAACGAAAGCCTTCGGAGGAGTTAGCGAAATTCCAATGTGTGCGGATCGGCAAAAAATGCGAAATAACCCTTTAACCGTACATTTGACAGATACGCCCGCACTGACTTTTTTGTAGATCTTATTGAGATACATATGTGTGTCAATTTTTGTGTCATTTTGACAAAGCGTAAAGGCGTGACAGTCAATAGTGTGAATTTTCACCTTAGGGGGCGCTATGGAGCCATTTTGCATTTTCTTGTTTGGGCGACTTCGGAATATCAAATTTTTCACCAGGCCCGGTCATCCTGCCAAATTTCATGAGTTTTCGCCAGTGGGAAGTGGGCCATTTTCCAGTTCAAAGGGGAGGAAAAAGAAGAAAGAAAGAAACAAAGAAAAACCACTTGGGGAATAATAGGGCTCTCGCAGCTGCTTAGCAGCTACGCTCGGGCCCTAAAAAGAAGGAAACATGCAGGAACAAGAGGGCTCTCGCAGCTGCTTAGCAGCTACGCTCGGGCCCTAACAAAGAAAAACCCCTACAGGAATAACAGGGCCTACGCCCGGCTGCTCTGCAGCTGGCTCGGGCCCTAATAAAAATTCCTTCACAAATGTGTTGATGGCTGGACATTGCATCATCCTAGAAAACTTGGAGGCCAGTGAGGACAAAAATAAAAAGTTATAAGACTTTTAAAAATGTGGATTTTTGGGTTATCTTTGGCGCCCCCTAGAACGTAAACCGTGGGGTGCAGCGTCATGATTTGAATAACTTTTAATGGCCATGGGGTGTAGATTGGCCTGAGCAAATGTGGTGCCGGTGGAACGAAAGCCTTCGGAGGAGTTAGCGAAATTCCAATGTGTGCGGATCGGCAAAAAATGCGAAATAACCCTTTAACCGTACATTAGACAGATACGCTCGCAT
Organism: Xyrichtys novacula; assembly: GCA_962446985.1. NCBI lineage: Eukaryota > Metazoa > Chordata > Actinopteri > Labriformes > Labridae > Xyrichtys > Xyrichtys novacula. The sequence continues at coordinate 5,381,558 of OY660883.1, forward strand.
GGACTTTTTTGTAGATCTTATTGAGATACATGTGTGTGTCAATTTTTGTGTCATTTTGACAAAGCGTACAGGCGTGACAGTCAATAGTGTGAATTTTCACCTTAGGGGACAAGAAAAAATGGACTTTTTTCTCCTGCCATGGGGGGGCGCTCTTTTGGGGAGTAAAAATTCCTTCACAAATGTGTTGATGGCTGGACATTGCATCATCCTAGAAAACTTGGAGGCCAGTGAGGGCAAAAATAAAAAGTTCTAAGACTATTAAATATGTGGATTTTAGGGTTATCTTTGGCGCCCCCTAGAACCTAAACCGTGGGGTGCAGCGTCATGATTTGAATAACTTTTAATGGCCATGGGGTGTAGATTGGCCTGAGCAAATGTGGTGCCGGTGGAACGAAAGCCTTCGGAGGAGTTAGCGAAATTCCAATGTGTGCGGATCGGCAAAAAATGCGAAATAACCCTTTAACCGTACATTAGACAGATACGCGCGCATGGACTTTTTTGTAGATCTTATTGAGATACATGTGTGTGTCAATTTTTGTGTCATTTTGACAAAGCGTACAGGCGTGACAGTCAATAGTGTGAATTTTCACCTTAGGGGACAAGAAAAAATGGACTTTTTTCTCCTGCCTTGGGGGGGCGCTCTTTTGGGGAGTAAAAATTCCTTCACAAATGTGTTGATGGCTGGACATTGCATCATCCTAGAAAACTTGGAGGCCAGTGAGGGCAAAAATAAAAAGTTATAAGACTTTTAAATATGTGGATCTTAGGGTTATCTTTGGCGCCCCCTAGAACCTAAACCGTGGGGTGCAGCGTCATGATTTGAATAACTTTTAATGGCCATGGGGTGTAGATTGGCCTGAGCAAATGTGGTGCCGGTGGAACAAAGCCTTCGGAGGAGTTAGCGAAATTCCAATGTGTGCGGATCGGCAAAAAATGCGAAATAACCCTTTAACCGTACATTTGACAGATACGCCCGCACTGACTTTTTTGTAGATCTTATTGAGATACATGTGTGTGTCAATTTTTGTGTCATTTTGACAAAGCGTACAGGCGTGACAGTGAATAGTGTGAATTTTCACCTTAGGGGGCGCTATGGAGCCATTTTGCATTTTCTTGTTTGGGCGACTTCGGAATATCAAATTTTTCACCAGGCCCGGTCGTCCTGCCAAATTTCATGAGTTTTCGCCAGTGGGAAGTGGGCCATTTTCCAGTTCAAAGGGGAGGAAAAATAACTAGGACCCCGTTGGGGCACTGGCGGGCCCGAGCCGTGTCGCGTCCCCCCCCCCCCAACGTGCTGCCTTCCCGTCCCATTTGTGTCCTCTGGCCATCGCCCTCTCTGGTAACGCCCATCACTGCAAAGACCCTTTTCCTTCATCGGCGTTTGCTGTTCTTCCTGCCAGTGCGTGTTGCTTTCACTTACACTTGCCACAGCCAGCCTCGTGAGTGCCTAGCCTATTGGATATCACTGTCACCTACACAGGACAGTCATTACCTTTCTATTAATACTTTGTGTTTTAATTTCACATTAATTTCCATATTGTATAAACGACTGGAAAAAACTTGAGCCCCTGTCCCTGTATAATCATGTGCATGTCTCTGTTCTAGCTCCAAGGTGAATCTTCACTGCTCATGTTCTCCTCAGAAATAGTCACCTCACTCCCCTCAGGTTACTGTACACATGCACCAACTATCTGCTTCAGGTTTGAAATGGAGCTTCATGGTTGTCTTTTGGAGAAATGAACAGTCAAGTTGTGTTTGAAATTTGATTTTTTTCAGGGGCAAAAGGAAGCCTCTGCATTCTTGTCAAATATGTAAACAGCATGTTTTTGCAGGTGCTAAAAACCAGACTCTGAGTGTGTGTGTGTGTGTGTGTGTGTGTGTGTGTGTGTGTGTGTGTGTGTGTGTGTGCGTGTGTGTGTGTGCGTTCAAGTCACATGACATATTTAACCGGATGTAGCTGCAAGACGGAGCCTCGTTGACTCTCCGTTTCAACTTATCTCAAAAGTGAGGACCTCAACCTATATACCAGTTTTTAAATTGTGTTGATAGGCCAAATAAAACCAGAGTTATGATAAATTATGTCCGCGATACTTTTTTTCTGCTTATTTTGATCACGTTCGGCGCTCGATCGCGCTGTATGAGACAGGAAAACATAGCATGAAGACATTAGCGACAGGTCTTACAGGCGGAAAAGGCTTGCCAAAAGAAAAAAAAAACACACCACAACATCTCTCCTATTGGTGGAAAACTTCACCACAACAACCAATCCAAAATTATATGGTGACTGATTGACAAGGGGCGGGCGCTTACGTTCTTCCTGCAACATGAGAAGGGAGGGAGGGACTCTCAGCAGGGATGCAGTCTGGGACACGTAGTTGCAAACCTAGCGACTTTGTTGTTAGACTCAATGACTTTTCAGACCCCCTAACGACTTTTTTTTAGAAAGAAAGGGACTTTTATCGACTTCTTCTGGAGTTTAGAGACTCTGACATGAAGCAGGCTTTCCTTACTGAGGAGTTAGCAACGCTGCTAAGGGTGCAGAGCCACACATGCGCTCAGAGCTCTGCATGGGAGACTGAAGCTGACAGAGCTGCAGCAGTTAGCAGGTTTCACCCTCAGAGACCACCAGGGGTTCATGTTGAGGCATTTTAATTTTTTTTTTTTTTGTGCCATAGACACTGTCAGCACAATCTGCAGTTACACTAACAAAAATGCTGCAAAAAACAAAGAATTATGGAAAAATTACACATGGACTGACATAGAGGAGGATCTACACAAGTTTTTTACATCATGTTTTACATCATGCATCATTTACATCATGTTTTTTTGTAGTGGCATAAATAAAAAGTGACATTTGTGAGACTATACAGTGTTTTGTAAATAATTTTACAAAGAACGCCTGGGCCATTGCCTGCATTTTGATGTAAATAGAGGTAAATTACTATGCTCTTTGTTAAAAATTTGCATATGTTTTGAAGTTTACAATTTTTATTTGAAGTTTAAGTTTTAAAAACAGTTCATCACACATATTTGTGGTTTAATTTCACATTAATTTCCATATTGTATAAATGACTGGAAAAAACTTGAGCCCCTGCCCCTGTATAATCATGTGCACGTCCCTGTTCTAGCTCCAAGGTGAATCTTCACTGCTCATGTTCTCCTCAGAAATAGTCACCTCACTCCCCTCAGGTTACTGTACACATACACCAACTATCTGCTTCAGGTTTGAAATGGAGCTTCATGGTTGTCTTTTGGAGAAATGAACAGTCAAGTTGTGTTTGAAATTTGATTTTTTTCAGGGGCAAAAGGAAGCCTCTGCATTCTTGTCAAATATGTAAACAGCATGTTTTTGCAGGTGCTAAAAAACAGACTCTGAGTGTGTGTGTGTGTCTGTGTGTCTGTGTGTGTGTGTGTGTATGTTGGCGTGTGTGTATATGTGTGTGTATCCTGCAGTACTCTGTACTCCTGCAGTGGCTAAAAAGACTTTTAAGAATGTGGATTTTTGGGTCATCTTTGGCGCCCCCTAGAACTGCAGTACTCTGTACTCCTGCAGTGGCCAAAATGACTTTTAAGAATGTGGATTTTTGGGTCATCTTTGGCGCCCCCTAGAACGTAAACCGTGGGGTGCAGCGTCATGATTTTTACAACTTTGAATGGGCATGGGGTGTAGATTGCCCTGAGCAAATTTGGTATCGGTGGGACGAAAGCCTTAGGAGGAGATAGCCACATTCCAATGTGTGCAAATCGGCAAAAAATGCAAAATAGCCCTTTAACCGTACATTATACAGATACGCGCTCTTTGACTTTTTCGTAGATCTAATTGAGATACACATGATTGTCAATTTTTGTGTCAATATGACAAAGCGTATAGGCGTGACACTCAACAATGTGTATTTTCATGTAAGGGGACAAGAAAAAATTGACTTTTTTCTCCTACCATGGGGGGCGCTCTTTTGGGGAGTAAAAATTCCTTCACAAATGTGTTGATGGCTGGACATTGCATCATCCTAGAAAACTTGGAGGCCAGTGAGGACAAAAATAAAAAGTTATAAAACATTTAAGAATGTGGATTTTTGGGTTATTTTTGGCGCCCCCTAGAACCTAAACCATGGGGTGCAGCATCATGATTTGAATAACTTTTAATGGCCATGGGGTGTAGATTGGCCTGAGCAAATGTGGTGCCGGTGGAACGAAAGCCTTCGGAGGAGTTAGCGAAATTCCAATGTGTGCGGATCGGCAAAAAATGCAGAATAACCCTTTAACCGTACATTTGACAGATACGCGCGCATTGACTTTTTCGTAGATCTTATTGAGTTACATGTGTGTGTCAATTTTTGTGTCATTTTGACAAAGCGTAGAGGCGTGACACTCAACAATGTGTATTTTCACCTTAGGGGACAAGAAAAAATGGACTTTTTTCTCCTGCCATGGGGGGGCGCTCTTTTGGGGAGTAAAAATTCCTTCACAAATGTGTTGATGGCTGGACATTGCATCATCCTAGAAAACTTGGAGGCCAGTGAGGACAAAAATAAAAAGTTATAAGACTTTTAAATATGTGGATTTTAGTGTTATCTTTGGCGCCCCCTAGAACCTAAACCTTGGGGTGCAGCGTCATGATTTTGATAACTTTTAATGGCCACGGGGTGTAGATTGGCCTGAGCAAATGTGGTGCCGGTGGAACGAAAGCCTTCCGAGGAGTTAGCGAAATTCCAATGTGTGCGGATCGGCAAAAAATGCGAAATAACCCTTTAACCGTACATTTGACAGATACGCCCGCACTGACTTTTTTGTAGATCTTATTGAGATACATGTGTGTGTCAATTTTTGTGTCATTTTGACAAAGCGTACAGGCGTGACAGTGAATAGTGTGAATTTTCACCTTAGGGGGCGCTATGGAGCCATTTTGCATTTTCTTGTTTGGGCGACTTCGGAATATGAAATTTTTCACCAGGCCCGGTCGTCCTGCCAAATTTCATGAGTTTTCGCCAGTGGGAAGTGGGCCATTTTCCAGTTCAAAGGGGAGGAAAAAGAAAAACTAGGACCCCGTTGGGGCACTGGCGGGCCCGAGCCGCGTTGCGCCGCCCCCAGTGCGACCGCCTCCCCCTCCCGATCGCGTCACACTCAAGGTCCAAAGATGGTGTGCGCACTTGTCTGTGGTCATTTCCCATTATAATGAATGGGAGGCGCAGTTTCTACCAAAACACTCGCTGCAGACAAACTACATGTCCTATTTGAAAAAAGTGTGGACCATGAGTGAGGGCACAAACACAGCTAGGATATATCCAAACGGCAAGTTGCTCCTCGTTACGGTGTTGCCGGGAGAGCGATGCGATTGAGCCATTGAGTGATGGGCAGGAAAAACTTGACTGTTTCTCCTGCCATGGGGGATGGGGGATGGGGGGGGGGGGGATGTGGATTCTTTTAAGAATGTGGATATTTGGGTCATCTTTGGCGCCCCCTAGAACGTAAACCGTGGGGTGCAGCGTCATGATTTTTAAAACTTTGAATGGCCATGGGGTGTAGATTGGCCTGAGCAAATTTGGTGTCAGTGGGACGAAAGCCTTAGGAGGAGTTAGCCACATTCCAATGTGTGCTAATCGGCAAAAAATGCAAAATAGCCCTTTAACCGTACATTTTACAGATACGCGCGCATTGACTTTTTCGTAGATCTTATTGAGATACATGTGTGTGTCAAATTTTGTGTCAATATGACAAAGCATACAGGTATGACAGTCAACAATGTGTATTTTCACCTTATGGGACAAGAAAAAATGGACTTTTTTCTCCTGCCATGGGGGGGCGCTCTTTTGGGGAGTAAAAATTCCTTCACAAATGTGTTGATGGCTGGACATTGCATCATCCTAGAAAACTTGGAGGCCAGAGAGGACAAAAATAAAAAGTTATAAGACTTTTAAATATGTGGATTTTTGGGTTATCTTTGGCGCCCCCTAGAACCTAAACTGTGGGGTGCAGCGTCATGATTTGAATAACTTTTAATGGCCATGGGGTGTAGATTGGCCTGAGCAAATGTGGTGCCGGTGGAACGAAAGCCTTCGGAGGAGTTAGCGAAATTCCAATGTGTGCGGATCGGCAAAAAATGCGCAATAACCCTTTAACCGTACATTTGACAGATACGCCAGCACTGACTTTTTTGTAGATCTTATTGAGATACATGTGTGTGTCAATTTTTGTGTAATTTTGACAAAGCGTACAGGCGTGACAGTCAATAGTGTGAATTTTCACCTTATGGGACAAGAAAAAATGGACTTTTTTCTCCTGCCATGGGGGGGCGCTCTTTTGGGGAGTAAAAATTCCTTCACAAATGTGTTGATGGCTGGACATTGCATCATCCTAGAAAACTTGGAGGCCAGTGAGGGCAAAAATAAAAAGTTATAAGACTTTGAAATATGTGGATTTTAGGGTTATTTTTGGCGCCCCCTAGAACCTAAACCGTGGGGTGCAGCGTCATGATTTGAATAACTTTTAATGGCCATGGGGTGTAGATTGGCCTGAGCAAATGTGGTGCCGGTGGAACGAAAGCCTTCGGAGGAGTTAGCGAAATTCCAATGTGTGCGGATCGGCAAAAAATGCGCAATAACCCTTTAACCGTACATTTGACAGATACGCCCGCACTGACTTTTTTGTAGATCTTATTGAGATACATGTGTGTGTCAATTTTTGTGTCATTTTGACAAAGCGTACAGGCGTGACAGTGAATAGTGTGAATTTTCACGTTAGGGGGCGCTATGGAGCCATTTTGCATTTTCTTGTTTGGGCGACTTCGGAATATCAAATTTTTCACCAGGCCCGGTCGTCCTGCCAAATTTCATGAGTTTTCGCCAGTGGGAAGTGGGCCATTTTCCAGTTCAAAGGGGAGGAAAAATAATAATAATAACTAGGGCCCCGTTGGGGCACTGGCGGGCCCGAGCCGTGTCACGCCGCCCCCAGCGCGACCGCCTCCCCCACCCGATCGCGTCACACTCAAGGTCCAAAGATGGTGTGCGCACTTGTTTGTGGTCATTTACCATTATAATGAACAGGAGGCGCAGTTTCTACCAAAACGCTCGCTGCAGAAAAACTCCATGTCCTATTTAAAAAAAGTCTGGACCATGAGTGAGGGCACAAACACAGCTAAGATATATCCAAATGGCAAGTTGCTCCTCCTTTCGCTTTTGCCGAGAGAGCAGTGCGTTTGAGCCATTGAATGATGAACAGGAAAAACTTGACTTTATTCTCCTGCCATGGGGGGCGCTCTTTTAAAGAGAAAAAACTCCTTCACAAATGTGTTGATGGCTGGACATTGCATCATCCTAGAAAACATGGAGGCCAGTGAGGACAAAAATAAAAAGTTATAAGACTTTTAAATATGTGGATTTTAGGGTTATATTTGGCGCCCCCTAGAACCTAAACCGTGGGGTGCAGCGTCATGATTTGAATAACTTTTAATGGCCATGGGGTGTAGATTGGCCTGAGCAAATGTGGTGCCGGTGGAACGAAAGCCTTCGGAGGAATTAGCGAAATTCCAATGTGTGCGAATCTGCAAAAAATGCGAAATAACCCTTTAACCGTACATTTAACAGATACGTGGCCATTGACTTTTTCGAAGATCTTATGTAAATACACGTGTATGTAAAATTTTGTGTCAATACGACAAAACATACAGGCGTAGCACTCAACAATGTGTATTTTCACCTTAGTGGACAAGAAAAAATTGACTTTTTTCTCCTGCCATGGGGGGCGCTCTTTTGCCGAGTAAAAATTCCTTCACAAATGTGTTGATGGCTGGACATTGCATCATCCTAGAAAACTTGGAGGCCAGTGGGGACAAAAATAAAAAGTTATAAGACTTTTAAATATGTGGATTTTACGGTTATCTTTGGCTCCCCCTAGAACCTAAACCGTGGGGTGCAGCGTCATGATTTGAATAACTTTTAATGGCCATGGGGTGTAGATTGGCCTGAGCAAATGTGGTGCCGGTGGAACGAAAGCCTTCGGAGGAGTTAGCGAAATTCCAATGTGTGCGGATCGGCAAAAAATGCGAAATAACCCTTTAACCGTACATTTGACAGATACGCCCGCACTGACTTTTTTGTAGATCTTATTGAGATACATGTGTGTGTCAATTTTTGTGTCATTTTGACAAAGCGTACAGGTGTTACACTCAACAATGTGTATTTTCACCTTAGGGGACAAGAAAAAATGGACTTTTTTCTCCTGCCATGGGGGGCGCTCTTTTGGGGAGTAAAAATTCCTTCACAAATGTGTTGATGGCTGGACATTGCATCATCCTAGAAAACTTGGAGGCCAGTGAGGGCAAAAATAAAAAGTTATAAGACTTTTAAATATGTGGATCTTAGGGTTATCTTTGGCGCCCCCTAGAACCTAAACCGTGGGGTGCAGCGTCATGATTTGAATAACTTTTAATGGCCATGGGGTGTAGATTGGCCTGAGCAAATGTGGTGCCGGTGGAACGAAAGCCTTCGGAGGAGTTAGCGAAATTCCAATGTGTGCGGATCGGCAAAAAATGCGAAATAACCCTTTAACCGTACATTTGACAGATACGCCCGCACTGACTTTTTTGTAGATCTTATTGAGATACATGTGTGTGTCAATTTTTGTGTCATTTTGACAAAGCGTACCGGCGTGACAGTGAATAGTGTGAATTTTCACCTTAGGGGGCGCTATGGAGCCATTTTGCATTTTCTTGTTTGGGCGACTTCGGAATATCAAATTTTTCACCAGGCCCGGTCGTCCTGCCAAATTTCATGAGTTTTCGCCAGTGGGAAGTGGGCCATTTTCCAGTTCAAAGGGGAGGAAAAATAATAATAATAATAACAAAAGAAGGAAACTACAGGAACAAGAGGGCTCTCGCAGCTGCTTAGCAGCTACGCTCGGGCCCTAAAGAAAGAAACAAAGACTAGGACCCCGTTGGGGCACTGGCGGGCCCGAGCCGTGTCGCGTCCCCCCCCCAACGTGCTGCCTCCCCGTCCCATTTGTGTCCTCTGGCCATCGCCCTCTCTGGTAACGCCCATCACTGCAAAGACCCTTTTCCTTCATTGGCGTTTGCTGTTCTTCTTGCCAGTGCGTGTTGCTTTCACTTACACTTGCCACAGCCAGCCTCGTGAGTGCCTAGCCTATTGGATATCACTGTCACCTACACAGGACAGTCATTACCTTTCTATTAATACTTTGTGTTTTAATTTCACATTAATTTCCATATTGTATAAACGACTGGAAAAAACTTGAGCCCCTGCCCCTGTATAATCATGTGCATGTCTCTGTTCTAGCTCCAAGGTGAATCTTCACTGCTCATGTTCTCCTCAGAAGCACTCACCTCACTCCCCTCAGGTTACTGTACACATGCACCAACTGCCTGCTTCAGGTTTGGATGGAGCTTCATGGTTGTCTTTTGGAGAAATGACCAGTCAAGTTGTGTTTGAAATTTGATTTTTTTCAGGGGCAAAAGGAGCCTCTGCATTCTTGTCAAATATGTAAATAGCATGTTTTTGCAGGTGCTAAAAACCAGACTCTGAGTGTGTGTGTGTGTGCGTGTGTGTGTGTCTGTGTGTGCGTTCAAGTCACATGACATATTTAACCGGATGTAGCTGCAAGACGGAGCCTCGTTGACTCTCCGTTTCAACTTATCTCAAAAGTGAGGACCTCAACCTATATACCAGTTTTTAAATTGTGATGATAGGCCAAATAAAACCAGAGTTATGATAAATTATGTCCGCGATACTTTTTTTCTGCTTATTTTGATCACGTTCGGCGCTCGATCGCGCTGTATGAGACAGGAAAACAAAGCATGCAGACATTAGCGACAGCTCTTACAGGCGGAAAAGGCTTGCCAAAAGAAAAAAAAAACACACCACAACATCTCTCCTATTGGTGGAAAACTTCACCACAACAACCAATCCAAAATTATATGGTGACTGATTGACAAGGGGCGGGCGCTTACGTTCTTCCTGCAACATGAGAAGCGAGGGAGGGACTCTCAGCAGGGATGCAGTCTGGGACACGTAGTTGCAAACCTAGCGACTTTGTTGTTAGATTCAATGACTTTTCAGACCCCCTAACGACTTTTTTTTTTAGAAAGAAAGGGACTTTTATCGACTTCTTCTGGAGTTTAGAGACTCTGACATGAAGCAGGCTTTCCTTACTGAGGAGTTAGCAATGCTGCTAAGGGTGCAGAGCCACACATGCGCTCAGAGCTCTGCATGGGAGACTGAAGCTGACAGAGCTGCAGCAGTTAGCAGGTTTCCCCTCAGAGACCACCAGGGGTTCATGTTGAGGCATTTTAATTATTTTTTTTTTTGTGCCATAGACACTGTCAGCACAATCTGCAGTTACACTAACAAAAATGCTGCAAAAAACAAAGAATTATGGAAAAATTACACATGGACTGACATAGAGGAGGATCTACACAAGTTTTTTACATCATGTTTTACATCATGCATCATTTACATCATGTTTTTTTGTAGTGGCATAAATAAAAAGTGATATTTGTGAGACTATACAGTGTTTTGTAAATAATTTTACAAAGAACGCCTGGGCCATTGCCTGCATTTTGATGTAAATAGAGGTAAATCACTATGTTCTTTGTTAAAAATTTGCATATGTTTTGAAGTTTACAATTTTTATTTGAAGTTTAAGTTTTAAAAACAGTTCATCACACATATTTGTGGTTTTCACAGTAAAAATGTTACTTTTTTCCACTCGGATTTTATGTTTTGTGTGTGAATTTGGGTCCATTGTGTAAATTCAGTATGTCAACATGATAAAATAACTGTAAATTCGCACAGGTGAGGTTGTGCTGAAAAAAATGATACCAGGCAAGGCACGTGATTGTCAAATTTTTGTGTCATTTTGCCAAAGCGTACAGGTGTTACACTCAACAATGTGTATTTTCACCTTAGGGGACAAGAAAAAATGGACTTTTTTCTCCTGCCATGGGGGGGCGCTCTTTTGGGGAGTAAAAATTCCTTCACAAATGTGTTGATGGCTGGACATTGCATCATCCTAGAAAACTTGGAGGCCAGTGAGGGCAAAAATAAAAAGTTATAAGACTTTTAAATATGTGGATCTTAGGGTTATCTTTGGCGCCCCCTAGAACCTAAACCGTGGGGTGCAGCGTCATGATTTGAATAACTTTTAATGGCCATGGGGTGTAGATTGGCCTGAGCAAATGTGGTGCCGGTGGAACGAAAGCCTTCGGAGGAGTTAGCGAAATTCCAATGTGTGCGGATCGGCAAAAAATGCGAAATAACCCTTTAACCGTACATTTGACAGATACGCCCGCACTGACTTTTTTGTAGATCTTATTGAGATACATGTGTGTGTCAATTTTTGTGTCATTTTGACAAAGCGTACAGGCGTGACAGTCAATAGTGTGAATTTTCACCTTAGGGGGCGCTATGGAGCCATTTTGCATTTTCTTGTTTGGGCGACTTCGGAATATCAAATTTTTCACCAGGCCCGGTCGTCCTGCCAAATTTCATGAGTTTTCGCCAGTGGGAAGTGGGCCATTTTCCAGTTCAAAGGGGAGGAAAAATAATAATAACAAAAGAAGGAAACTACAGGAACAAGAGGGCTCTCGCAGCTGCTTAGCAGCTACGCTCGGGCCCTAAAAAACCCCTACAGGAATAACAGGGCCTACGCCCGGCTGCTCTGCAGCTGGCTCGGGCCCTAATAACTAGGACCCCGTTGGGGCACTGGCGGGCCCGAGCCGTGTCGCGTCCCCCCCCCCCCAACGTGCTGCCTCCCCGTCCCATTTGTGTCCTCTGGCCATCGCCCTCTCTGTTAACGCCCATCACTGCAAAGACCCTTTTCCTTCATCGGCGTTTGCTGTTCTTCCTGCCAGTGCGTGTTGATTTCACTTACACTTGCCACAGCCAGCCTCGTGAGTGCCTAGCCTATTGGATATCACTGTCACCTACACAGGACAGTCATTACCTTTCTATTAATACTTTGTGTTTTAATTTCACATTAATTTCCATATTGTATAAACGACTGGAAAAAACTTGAGCCCCTGCCCCTGTATAATCATGTGCATGTCTCTGTTCTAGCTCCAAGGTGAATCTTCACTGCTCATGTTCTCCTCAGAAGCACTCACCTCACTCCCCTCAGGTTACTGTACACATGCACCAACTGCCTGCTTCAGGTTTGGATGGAGCTTCATGGTTGTCTTTTGGAGAAATGACCAGTCAAGTTGTGTTTGAAATTTGATTTTTTTCAGGGGCAAAAGGAGCCTCTGCATTCTTGTCAAATATGTAAATAGCATGTTTTTGCAGGTGCTAAAAACCAGACTCTGAGTGTGTGTGTGTGTGTGTGTGTGTGTGTGTGTGTGTGTGTGTGTGTGTGTGTGTGTGTGTGTGTGTGTGTGCGTGTGTGTGTCTATGTGTGCGTTCAAGTCACATGACATATTTAACCGGATGTAGCTGCAAGACGGAGCCTCGTTGACTCTCCGTTTCAACTTATCTCAAAAGTGAGGACCTCAACCTATATACCAGTTTTTAAATTGTGTTGATAGGCCAAATAAAACCAGAGTTATGATAAATTATGTCCGCGATACTTTTTTTCTGCTTATTTTGATCACGTTCGGCGCTCGATCGCGCTGTATGAGACAGGAAAACATAGCATGCAGACATTAGCGACAGGTCTTAAAGGCGGAAAAGGCTTGCCAAAAGAAAAAAAAAACACACCACAACATCTCTCCTATTGGTGGAAAACATGAGAAGGGAGGGAGGGACTCTCAGCAGGGATGCAGTCTGGGACACGTAGTTGCAAACCTAGCGACTTTGTTGTTAGATTCAATGACTTTTCAGACCCCCTAATGACTTTTTTTTTAGAAAGAAAGGGACTTTTATCGACTTCTTCTGGAGTTCTGGAGTTTAGAGACTCTGACATGAAGCAGGCTTTCCTTACTGAGGAGTTAGCAACGCTGCTAAGGGTGCAGAGCCACACATGCGCTCCGAGCTCTGCATGGGAGACTGAAGCTGACAGAGCTGCAGCAGTTAGCAGGTTTCACCCTCAGAGACCACCAGGGGTTCATGTTGAGGCATTTTCAGTTTTTTTTTTTTTTTTTTGCCATAGACACTGTCAGCACAATCTGCAGTTACACTAACAAAAATGCTGCAAAAAACAAAGAATTATGGAAAAATTACACATGGACTAACATAGAGGAGGATCTACACAAGTTTTTTACATCATGTTTTACATCATGCATCATTTACATCATGTTTTTTTGTAGTGGCATAAATAAAAAGTGACATTTGTGAGACTATACAGTGTTTTGTAAATAATTTTACAAAGAACACCTGGGCCATTGCCTGCATTTTGATGTCAATAGAGGTAAATTACTATGTTCTTTGTTAAAAATTTGCATATGTTTTGAAGTTTACAATTTTTATTTGAAGTTTAAGTTTTAAAAACAGTTCATCACACATATTTGTGGTTTTCACAGTAAAAACGTTACTTTTTTCCACTCGGATTTTATGTTTTGTGTGTGAATTTGGGTCCAATGTGTAAATATAGTATGTCAAAATGATAAAATAACTGTAAATTGACACAGGTGAGGTTGTGCTGAAAAAAATGATACCAGGCAAGGCAAGGTAAAAATTTTGTAAGAGGAAATATAAAGGTAAAATCTAAAGTAGTCAAAAACGGCCAATAGTGACTCACAGACTCCACAGACAAGTCCCTTTGGCGCCACTCAGTGGGCAAAACTACTTTGTCTACTGTAATGTATATTTGGGTCATCTTTGGCGCCCCCTAAAACGTAAACCGTGGGGTGCAGCGTCATGATTTTTACAACTTTGAATGGCCATGGAGTGTAGATTGGCCTGAGCAAATTTGGTGTCAGTGGGACGAAAGCCTTAGGAGGAGTTAGCGAAATTCCAATGTGTGCGAATCGGCAAAAAATGCAAAATAGCCCTTTTACCGTACATTATACAGATACGCGCTCTTTGACTTTTTCGTAGATCTAATTGAGATACACATGATTGTCAATTTTTGTGTCATTTTGCCAAAGCGTACAGGCGTGACAGTCAACAATGTGTATTTTCACCTTAGGGGACAAGAAAAAATGGACTTTTTTCTCCTGCCATGGGGGGGCGCTCTTTTGGGGAGTAAAAATTCCTTCACAAATGTGTTGATGGCTGGACATTGCATCATCCTAGAAAACTTGGAGGCCAGTGAGGACAAAAATAAAAAGTTATAAGACTTTTAAAAATGTGGATTTTTGGGTTATCTTTGGCGCCCCCTAGAACGTAAACCGTGGGGTGCAGCGTCATGATTTGAATAACTTTTAATGGCCATGGGGTGTAATTTGGCCTGAGCAAATGTGGTGCCGGTGGAACGAAAGCCTTCGGAGGAGTTAGCGAAATTCCAATGTGTGCGAATCGGCAAAAAATTCGGAATAACCCTTTAACCGTACATTAGACAGATACGCGCGCATGGACTTTTTTGTAGATCTTATTGAGATACATGTGTGTGTCAATTTTTGTGTCATTTTGACAAAGCGTACAGGCGTGACACTCAACAATGTGTATTTTCACCTTAGGGGACAAGAAAAAAATGGACTTTTTTCTCCTGCCATGGGGGGGCGCTCTTTTGGGGAGTAAAAATTCCTTCACAAATGTGTTGATGGCTGGACATTGCATCATCCTAGAAAACTTGGAGGCCAGTGAGGACAAAAATAAAAAGTTATAAGACTTTTAAAAATGTGGATTTTTGGGTTATCTTTGGCGCCCCCTAGAACGTAAACCGTGGGGTGCAGCGTCATGATTTGAATAACTTTTAATGGCCATGGGGTGTAATTTGGCCTGAGCAAATGTGGTGCCGGTGGAACGAAAGCCTTCGGAGGAGTTAGCGAAATTCCAATGTGTGCGAATCGGCAAAAAATTCGGAATAACCCTTTAACCGTACATTAGACAGATACGCGCGCATGGACTTTTTTGTAGATCTTATTGAGATACATGTGTGTGTCAATTTTTGTGTCATTTTGACAAAGCGTACAGGCGTGACACTCAACAATGTGTATTTTCACCTTAGGGGACAAGAAAAAAATGGACTTTTTTCTCCTGCCATGGGGGGCGCTCTTTTGGGGAGTAAAAATTCCTTCACAAATGTGTTGATGGCTGGACATTGCATCATCCTAGAAAACTTGGAGGCCAGTGAGGACAAAAATAAAAAGTTATAAGACTTTTAAAAATGTGGATTTTTGGGTTATCTTTGGCGCCCCCTAGAACGTAAACCGTGGGGTGCAGCGTCATGATTTGAATAACTTTTAATGGCCATGGGGTGTAATTTGGCCTGAGCAAATGTGGTGCCGGTGGAACGAAAGCCTTCGGAGGAGTTAGCGAAATTCCAATGTGTGCGAATCGGCAAAAAATTCGGAATAACCCTTTAACCATACATTAGACAGATACGCGCGCATGGACTTTTTTGTAGATCTTATTGAGATACATGTGTGTGTCAATTTTTGTGTCATTTTGACAAAGCGTACAGGCGTGACACTCAACAATGTGTATTTTCACCTTAGGGGACAAGAAAAAAATGGACTTTTTTCTCCTGCCATGGGGGGGCGCTCTTTTGGGGAGTAAAAATTCCTTCACAAATGTGTTGATGGCTGGACATTGCATCATCCTAGAAAACTTGGAGGCCAGTGAGGGGAAAAATAAAAAGTTATAAGACTTTTAAAAATGTGGATTTTAGGGTTATCTTTGGCGCCCCCTAGAACCTAAACCGTGGGGTGCAGCGTCATGATTTGAATAACTTTTAATGGCCATGGGGTGTAGATTGGCCTGAGCAAATGTGGTGCCGGTGGAACGAAAGCCTTCGGAGGAGTTAGCGAAATTCCAATGTGTGCGGATCGGCAAAAAATGCGAAATAACCCTTTAACCGTACATTTGACAGATACGCCCGCACTGACTTTTTTGTAGATCTTATTGAGATACATGTGTGTGTCAATTTTTGTGTCATTTTGACAAAGCGTACAGGCGTGACAGTCAATAGTGTGAATTTTCACCTTAGGGGGCGCTATGGAGCCATTTTGCATTTTCTTGTTTGGGCGACTTCGGAATATCAAATTTTTCACCAGGCCCGGTCGTCCTGCCAAATTTCCTGAGTTTTCGCCAGTGGGAAGTGGGCCATTTTCCAGTTCAAAGGGGAGGAAAAAGAAGAAAGAAAGAAACAACTAGGGCCCCGTTGGGGCACTGGCGGGCCCGAGCCGTGTCACGCCGCCCCCAGCGCGACCGCCTCCCCCACCCGATCACGTCACACTCAAGGTCCAAAGATGGTGTGCGCACTTGTTTGTGGTCATTTACCATTATAATGAACGGGAGGCGCAGTTTCTACCAAAACGCTCGCTGCAGAAAAACTCCATGTCCTATTTGAAAAAAGTCTGGACCATGAGTGAGGGCACAAACACAGCTAAGATATATCCAAATGGCAAGTTGCTCCTCCTTTCGCTTTTGCCGAGAGAGCAGTGCGTTTGAGCCATTGAATGATGAACAGGAAAAACTTGACTTTTTTCTCCTGCCATGGGGGGGCGCTCTTTTAAAGAGAAAAAACTCCTTCACAAATGTGTTGATGGCTGGACATTGCATCATCCTAGAAAACATGGAGGCCAGTGAGGACAAAAATAAAAAGTTATAAGACTTTTAAATATGTGGATTTTAGGGTTATATTTGGCGCCCCCTAGAACCTAAACCGTGGGGTGCAGCGTCATGATTTGAATAACTTTTAATGGCCATGGGGTGTAGATTGGCCTGAGCAAATGTGGTGCCGGTGGAACGAAAGCCTTCGGAGGAATTAGCGAAATTCCAATGTGTGCGAATCTGCAAAAAATGCGAAATAACCCTTTAACCGTACATTTTACAGATACGTGGCCATTGACTTTTTCGAAGATCTTATGTAAATACACGTGTATGTAAAATTTTGTGTCAATACGACAAAACATACAGGCGTAGCACTCAACAATGTGTATTTTCACCTTAGTGGACAAGAAAAAATTGACTTTTTTCTCCTGCCATGGGGGGGCGCTCTTTTGCCGAGTAAAAATTCCTTCACAAATGTGTTGATGGCTGGACATTGCATCATCCTAGAAAACTTGGAGGCCAGTGGGGACAAAAATAAAAAGTTATAAGACTTTAAAATATGTGGATTTTACGGTTATCTTTGGCTCCCCCTAGAACCTAAACCGTGGGGTGCAGCGTCATGATTTGAATAACTTTTAATGGCCATGGGGTGTAGATTGGCCTGAGCAAAAGTGGTGCCGGTGGAACGAAAGCCTTCGGAGGAGTTAGCGAAATTCCAATGTGTGCGGATCGGCAAAAAATGCGGAATAACCCTTTAACCGTACATTTGACAGATACGCGCGCATTGACTTTTTCGTAGATCTTATTGAGATACATGTGTGTGTCAATTTTTGTGTCATTTTGCCAAAGCGTACAGGTGTTACACTCAACAATGTGTATTTTCACCTTAGGGGACAAGAAAAAATGGACTTTTTTCTCCTGCCATGGGGGGGGCGCTCTTTTGGGGAGTAAAAATTCCTTCACAAATGTGTTGATGGCTGGACATTGCATCATCCTAGAAAACTTGGAGGCCAGTGAGGGCAAAAATAAAAAGTTATAAGACTTTTAAATATGTGGATCTTAGGGTTATCTTTGGCGCCCCCTAGAACCTAAACCGTGGGGTGCAGCGTCATGATTTGAATAACTTTTAATGGCCATGGGGTGTAGATTGGCCTGAGCAAATGTGGTGCCGGTGGAACGAAAGCCTTCGGAGGAGTTAGCGAAATTCCAATGTGTGCGGATCGGCAAAAAATGCGAAATAACCCTTTAACCGTACATTTGACAGATACGCCCGCACTGACTTTTTTGTAGATCTTATTGAGATACATGTGTGTGTCAATTTTTGTGTCATTTTGACAAAGCGTACCGGCGTGACAGTGAATAGTGTGAATTTTCACCTTAGGGGGCGCTATGGAGCCATTTTGCATTTTCTTGTTTGGGCGACTTCGGAATATCAAATTTTTCACCAGGCCCGGTCGTCCTGCCAAATTTCATGAGTTTTCGCCAGTGGGAAGTGGGCCATTTTCCAGTTCAAAGGGGAGGAAAAATAATAATAATAATAACAAAAGAAGGAAACTACAGGAACAAGAGGGCTCTCGCAGCTGCTTAGCAGCTACGCTCGGGCCCTAAAGAAAAACCCCTACAGGAATAACAGGGCCTACGCCCGGCTGCTCTGCAGCTGGCTCGGGCCCTAATAACTAGGACCCCGTTGGGGCACTGGCGGGCCCGAGCCGTGTCGCGTCCCCCCCCCCCCCCACCCCCCCCAACGTGCTGCCTCCCCGTCCCATTTGTGTCCTCTGGCCATCGCCCTCTCTGTTAACGCCCATCACTGCAAAGACCCTTTTCCTTCATCGGCGTTTGCTGTTCTTCCTGCCAGTGCGTGTTGCTTTCACTTACACTTGCCACAGCCAGCCTCGTGAGTGCCTAGCCTATTGGATATCACTGTCACCTACACAGGACAGTCATTACCTTTCTATTAATACTTTGTGTTTTAATTTCACATTAATTTCCATATTGTATAAACGACTGGAAAAAACTTGAGCCCCTGCCCCTGTATAATCATGTGCACGTCCCTGTTCTAGCTCCAAGGTGAATCTTCACTGCTCATGTTCTCCTCAGAAATAGTCACCTCACTCCCCTCAGGTTACTGTACACATGCACCAACTATCTGCTTCAGGTTTGAAATGGAGCTTCATGGTTGTCTTTTGGAGAAATGAACAGTCAAGTTGTGTTTGAAATTTGATTTTTTTCAGGGGCAAAAGGAAGCCTCTGCATTCTTGTCAAATATGTAAACAGCATGTTTTTGCAGGTGCTAAAAAACAGACTCTGAGTGTGTGTGTGTGTGTCTGTGTGTGTGTGTGTGTGTGTGTGTGTGTATGTTGGCGTGTGTGTATATGTGTGTGTATCCTGCAGTACTCTGTACTCCTGCAGTGGCCAAAAAGACTTTTAAGAATGTGGATTTTTGGGTCATCTTTGGCGCCCCCTAGAACTGCAGTACTCTGTACTCCTGCAGTGGCCAAAATGACTTTTAAGAATGTGGATTTTTGGGTCATCTTTGGCGCCCCCTAGAACGTAAACCGTGGGGTGCAGCGTCATGATTTTTACAACTTTGAATGGGCATGGGGTGTAGATTGCCCTGAGCAAATTTGGTATCGGTGGGACGAAAGCCTTAGGAGGAGATAGCCACATTCCAATGTGTGCGAATCGGCAAAAAATGCAAAATAGCCCTTTAACCGTACATTATAAAGATACGCGCTCTTTGACTTTTTCGTAGATCTAATTGAGATACACATGATTGTCAATTTTTGTGTCAATATGACAAAGCGTTCAGGTGTGACACTCAACAATGTGTATTTTCATGTAAGGGGACAAGAAAAAATTGACTTTTTTCTCCTACCATGGGGGGGCGCTCTTTTGGGGAGTAAAAATTCCTTCACAAATGTGTTGATGGCTGGACATTGCATCATCCTAGAAAACTTGGAGGCCAGTGAGGACAAAAATAAAAAGTTATAAAACATTTAAAAATGTGGATTTTTGGGTTATTTTTGGCGCCCCCTAGAACCTAAACCATGGGGTGCAGCATCATGATTTGAATAACTTTTAATGGCCATGGGGTGTAGATTGGCCTGAGCAAATGTGGTGCCAGTGGAACGAAAGCCTTCGGAGGAGTTAGCGAAATTCCAATGTGTGCGTATCGGCAAAAAATGCGGAATAACCCTTTAACTGTACATTTGACAGATACGCGCGCATTGACTTTTTTGTAGATCTTATTGAGTTACATGTGTGTGTCAATTTTTGTGTCATTTTGACAAAGCGTATAGGCGTGACACTCAACAATGTGTATTTTCACCTTAGGGGACAAGAAAAAATGGACTTTTTTCTCCTGCCATGGGGGGCGCTCTTTTGGGGAGTAAAAATTCCTTCACAAATGTGTTGATGGCTGGACATTGCATCATCCTAGAAAACTTGGAGGCCAGTGAGGACAAAAATAAAAAGTTATAAGACTTTTAAATATGTGGATTTTAGTGTTATCTTTGGCGCCCCCTAGAACCTAAACCTTGGGGTGCAGCGTCATGATTTTGATAACTTTTAATGGCCACGGGGTGTAGATTGGCCTGAGCAAATGTGGTGCCGGTGGAACGAAAGCCTTCGGAGGAGTTAGCGAAATTCCAATGTGTGCGGATCGGCAAAAAATGCGAAATAACCCTTTAACCGTACATTTGACAGATACGGCCGCACTGACTTTTTTGTAGATCTTATTGAGATACATATGTGTGTCAATTTTTGTGTCAATATGACAAAGCGTACAGGCGTGACAGTCAATAGTGTGAATTTCCACCTTAGGGGGCGCTATGGAGCCATTTTGCATTTTATTGTTTGGGCGACTTCAGAATATCGAATTTTTCACCAGGCCCGGTCGTCCTGCCAAATTTCATGAGTTTTCGCCAGTGGGAAGTGGGCCATTTTCCAGTTCAAAGGGGAGGAAAAAGAAGAAAGAAAGAAAGAACTAGGACCCCGTTGGGGCACTGGCGGGCCCGAGCCGTGTCGCGTCCCCCCCCCAACGTGCTGCCTCCCCGTCCCATTTGTGTCCTCTGGCCATCGCCCTCTCTGGTAACGCCCATCACTGCAAAGACCCTTTTCCTTCATCGGCGTTTGCTGTTCTTCCTGCCAGTGCGTGTTGCTTTCACTTACACTTGCCACAGCCAGCCTCGTGAGTGCCTAGCCTATTGGATATCACTGTCACCTACACAGGACAGTCATTACCTTTCTATTAATACTTTGTGTTTTAATTTCACATTAATTTCCATATTGTATAAACGACTGGAAAAAACTTGAGCCCCTGCCCCTGTATAATCATGTGCATGTCTCTGTTCTAGCTCCAAGGTGAATCTTCACTGCTCATGTTCTCCTCAGAAGCACTCACCTCACTCCCCTCAGGTTACTGTACACATGCACCAACTGCCTGCTTCAGGTTTGGATGGAGCTTCATGGTTGTCTTTTGGAGAAATGACCAGTCAAGTTGTGTTTGAAATTTGATTTTTTTCAGGGGCAAAAGGAGCCTCTGCATTCTTGTCAAATATGTAAATAGCATGTTTTTGCAGGTGCTAAAAACCAGACTCTGAGTGTGTGTGTGTGTGTGTGTGTGTGTGTGTGTGTGTGTGTGTGTGTGTGTGTGTGTGTGTGTGCGTGTGTGTGTGTCTGTGTGTGCGTTCAAGTCACATGACATATTTAACCGGATGTAGCTGCAAGACGGAGCCTCGTTGACTCTCCGTTTCAACTTATCTCAAAAGTGAGGACCTCAAGCTATATACCAGTTTTTAAATTGTGTTGATAGGCCAAATAAAACCAGAGTTATGATAAATTATGTCCGCAATACTTTTTTTCTGCTTATTTTGATCACGTTCGGCGCTCGATCGCGCTGTATGAGACAGGAAAACATAGCATGCAGACATTAGCGACAGCTCTTACAGGCGGAAAAGGCTTGCCAAAAGAAAAAAAAAACACACCACAACATCTCTCCTATTGGTGGAAAACTTCACCACAACAACCAATCCAAAATTATATGGTGACTGATTGACAAGGGGGGCGCTTACGTTCTTCCTGCAACATGAGAAGGGAGGGAGGGACTCTCAGCAGGGATGCAGTCTGGGACACGTAGTTGCAAACCTAGCGACTTTGTTGTTAGATTCAATGACTTTTCAGACCCCCTAACGACTTTTTTTTAGAAAGAAAGGGACTTTTATCGACTTCTTCTGGAGTTTAGAGACTCTGACATGAAGCAGGCTTTCCTTACTGAGGAGTTAGCAACGCTGCTAAGGGTGCAGAGCCACACATGCGCTCAGAGCTCTGCATGGGAGACTGAAGCTGACAGAGCTGCAGCAGTTAGCAGGTTTCACCCTCAGAGACCACCAGGGGTTCATGTTGAGGCATTTTAATTATTATTTTTTTTTTTGTGCCATAGACACTGTCAGCACAATCTGCAGTTACACTAACAAAAATGCTGCAAAAAACAAAGAATTATGGAAAAATTACACATGGACTGACATAGAGGAGGATCTACACAAGTTTTTTACATCATGTTTTACATCATGCATCATTTACATCATGTTTTTTTGTAGTGGCATAAATAAAAAGTGACATTTGTGAGACTATACAGTGTTTTGTAAATAATTTTACAAAGAACGCCTGGGCCATTGCCTGCATTTTGATGTAAATAGAGGTAAATCACTATGTTCTTTGTTAAAAATTTGCATATGTTTTGAAGTTTACAATTTTTATTTGAAGTTTAAGTTTTAAAAACAGTTCATCACACATATTTGTGGTTTTCACAGTAAAAATGTTACTTTTTTCCACTCGGATTTTATGTTTTGTGTGTGAATTTGGGTCCATTGTGTAAATTCAGTATGTCAACATGATAAAATAACTGTAAATTCGCACAGGTGAGGTTGTGCTGAAAAAAATGATACCAGGCAAGGCACGTGATTGTCAAATGTTGTGTCAATATGACAAAGCGTATAGGCGTGAATCTCAACAATATGTATTTTCACCTTAGAGGACAAGAAAAAATGGACTTTTTTCTCCTGCCATGGGGGGCGCTCTTTTGGGGAGTAAAAATTCCTTCACAAATGTGTTGATGGCTGGACATTGCATCATCCTAGAAAACTTGGAGGCCAGTGAGGACAGAAATAAAAAGTTATAAGACTTTTAAATATGTGGATTTTAGGGTTATCTTTGGCGCCCCCTAGAACCTAAACCGTGGGGTGCAGCGTCATGATTTTGATAACTTTTAATGGCCATGGGGTGTAGATTGGCCTGAGCAAATGTGGTGCCGGTGGAACGAAAGCCTTAGGAGGAGTTAGCGAAATTCCAATGTGTGCGGATCGGCAAAAAATGCGGAATAACCCTTTAACCGTACATTTGACAGATATGCGCGCATTGACTTTTTCGTAGATCTTATTGAGTTACATGTGTGTGTCAATTTTTGTGTCATTTTGACAAAGCGTATAGGCGTGACACTCAACAATGTGTATTTTCACCTTAGGGGACAAGAAAAAATGGACTTTTTTCTCCTGCCATGGGGGGGCGCTCTTTTGGGGAGTAAAAATTCCTTCACAAATGTGTTGATGGCTGGACATTGCATCATCCTAGAAAACTTGGAGGCCAGTGAGGACAAAAATAAAAAGTTATAAGACTTTTAAATATGTGGATTTTAGGGTTATCTTTGGCGCCCCCTAGAACCTAAACCGTGGGGTGCAGCGTCATGATTTTGATAACTTTTAATGGCCATGGGGTGTAGATTGGCCTGAGCAAATGTGGTGCCGGTGGAACGAAAGCCTTAGGAGGAGTTAGCGAAATTCCAATGTGTGCGGATCGGCAAAAAATGCGGAATAACCCTTTAACCGTACATTTGACAGATACGCCCGCACTGACTTTTTTGTAGATCTTATTGAGATACATGTGTGTGTCAATTTTTGTGTCATTTTGACAAAGCGTACAGGCGTGACAGTCAATAGTGTGAATTTTCACCTTAGGGGGCGCTATGGAGCCATTTTGCATTTTCTTGTTTGGGCGACTTTGGAATATCAAATTTTTCACCAGGCCCGGTCGTCCTGCCAAATTTCCTGAGTTTTCGCCAGTGGGAAGTGGGCCATTTTCCAGTTCAAAGGGGAGGAAAAAGAAGAAAGAAAGAAACAAAGAAAAACCCCTACAGGAATAACAGGGCCTACGCCCGGCTGCTCTGCAGCTGGCTCGGGCCCTAACTAGGACCCCGTTGGGGCACTGGCGGGCCCGAGCCGTGTCGCGTCCCCCCCCCCCCCAACGTGCTGCCTCCCCGTCCCATTTGTGTCCTCTGGCCATCGCTCTCTCTGGTAACGCCCATCACTGCAAAGACCCTTTTCCTTCATCTGCGTTTGCTGTTCTTCCTGCCAGTGCGTGTTGCTTTCACTTACACTTGCCACAGCCAGCCTCGTGAGTGCCTAGCCTATTGGATATCACTGTCACCTACACAGGACAGTCATTACCTTTCTATTAATACTTTGTGTTTTAATTTCACATTAATTTCCATATTGTATAAACGACTGGAAAAAACTTGAGCCCCTGCCCCTGTATAATCATGTGCATGTCTCTGTTCTAGCTCCAAGGTGAATCTTCACTGCTCATGTTCTCCTCAGAAGCACTCACCTCACTCCCCTCAGGTTACTGTACACATGCACCAACTGCCTGCTTCAGGTTTGGATGGAGCTTCATGGTTGTCTTTTGGAGAAATGACCAGTCAAGTTGTGTTTGAAATTTGATTTTTTTCAGGGGCAAAAGGAGCCTCTGCATTCTTGTCAAATATGTAAATAGCATGTTTTTGCAGGTGCTAAAAACCAGACTCTGAGTGTGTGTGTGTGTGTGTGTGTGTGTGCGTGTGTGTGTGTCTGTGTGTGCGTTCAAGTCACATGACATATTTAACCGGATGTAGCTGCAAGACGGAGCCTCGTTGACTCTCCGTTTCAACTTATCTCAAAAGTGAGGACCTCAACCTATATACCAGTTTTTAAATTGTGTTGATAGGCCAAATAAAACCAGAGTTATGATAAATTATGTCCGCGATACTTTTTTTCTGCTTATTTTGATCACGTTCGGCGCTCGATCGCGCTGTATGAGACAGGAAAACATAGCATGCAGACATTAGCGACAGCTCTTACAGGCGGAAAAGGCTTGCCAAAAGAAAAAAAAAACACACCACAACATCTCTCCTATTGGTGGAAAACTTCACCACAACAACCAATCCAAAATTATATGGTGACTGATTGACAAGGGGGGCGCTTACGTTCTTCCTGCAACATGAGAAGGGAGGGAGGGACTCTCAGCAGGGATGCAGTCTGGGACACGTAGTTGCAAACCTAGCGACTTTGTTGTTAGATTCAATGACTTTTCAGACCCCCTAACGACTTTTTTTTAGAAAGAAAGGGACTTTTATCGACTTCTTCTGGAGTTTAGAGACTCTGACATGAAGCAGGCTTTCCTTACTGAGGAGTTAGCAACGCTGCTAAGGGTGCAGAGCCACACATGCGCTCAGAGCTCTGCATGGGAGACTGAAGCTGACAGAGCTGCAGCAGTTAGCAGGTTTCACCCTCAGAGACCACCAGGGGTTCATGTTGAGGCATTTTAATTTATTTATTTTTTTTTGTGCCATAGACACTGTCAGCACAATCTGCAGTTACACTAACAAAAATGCTGCAAAAAACAAAGAATTATGGAAAAATTACACATGGACTGACATAGAGGAGGATCTACACAAGTTTTTTACATCATGTTTTACATCATGCATCATTTACATCATGTTTTTTTGTAGTGGCATAAATAAAAAGTGACATTTGTGAGACTATACAGTGTTTTGTAAATAATTTTACAAAGAACGCCTGGGCCATTGCCTGCATTTTGATGTAAATAGAGGTAAATCACTATGTTCTTTGTTAAAAATTTGCATATGTTTTGAAGTTTACAATTTTTATTTGAAGTTTAAGTTTTAAAAACAGTTCATCACACATATTTGTGGTTTTCACAGTAAAAATGTTACTTTTTTCCACTCGGATTTTATGTTTTGTGTGTGAATTTGGGTCCATTGTGTAAATTCAGTATGTCAACATGATAAAATAACTGTAAATTCGCACAGGTGAGGTTGTGCTGAAAAAAATGATACCAGGCAAGGCACGTGATTGTCAAATTTTGTGTCAATATGACAAAGCGTATAGGCGTGAATCTCAACAATATGTATTTTCACCTTAGAGGACAAGAAAAAATGGACTTTTTTCTCCTGCCATGGGGGGGCGCTCTTTTGGGGAGTAAAAATTCCTTCACAAATGTGTTGATGGCTGGACATTGCATCATCCTAGAAAACTTGGAGGCCAGTGAGGACAAAAATAAAAAGTTATAAGACTTTTAAATATGTGGATTTTAGGGTTATCTTTGGCGCCCCCTAGAACCTAAACCGTGGGGTGCAGCGTCATGATTTTGATAACTTTTAATGGCCATGGGGTGTAGATTGGCCTGAGCAAATGTGGTGCCGGTGGAACGAAAGCCTTAGGAGGAGTTAGCGAAATTCCAATGTGTGCGGATCGGCAAAAAATGCGGAATAACCCTTTAACCGTACATTTGACAGATACGCGCGCATTGACTTTTTCGTAGATCTTATTGAGTTACATGTGTGTGTCAATTTTTGTGTCATTTTGACAAAGCGTATAGGCGTGACACTCAACAATGTGTATTTTCACCTTAGGGGACAAGAAAAAATGGACTTTTTTCTCCTGCCATGGGGGGGCGCTCTTTTGGGGAGTAAAAATTCCTTCACAAATGTGTTGATGGCTGGACATTGCATCATCCTAGAAAACTTGGAGGCCAGTGAGGACAAAAATAAAAAGTTATAAGACTTTTAAATATGTGGATTTTAGTGTTATCTTTGGCGCCCCCTAGAACCTAAACCTTGGGGTGCAGCGTCATGATTTTGATAACTTTTAATGGCCACGGGGTGTAGATTGGCCTGAGCAAATGTGGTGCCGGTGGAACGAAAGCCTTCGGAGGAGTTAGCGAAATTCCAATGTGTGCGGATCGGCAAAAAATGCGAAATAACCCTTTAACCGTAATTTTGACAGATACGGCCGCACTGACTTTTTTGTAGATCTTATTGAGATACATATGTGTGTCAATTTTTGTGTCAATATGACAAAGCGTACAGGCGTGACAGTCAATAGTGTGAATTTTCACCTTAGGGGGCGCTATGGAGCCATTTTGCATTTTATTGTTTGGGCGACTTCAGAATATCAAATTTTTCACCAGGCCCGGTCGTCCTGCCAAATTTCATGAGTTTTCGCCAGTGGGAAGTGGGCCATTTTCCAGTTCAAAGGGGAGGAAAAAGAAAAAAGAAAGAAAGAAACAAAGAAAAACCACTTGGGGAATAATAGGGCCTACGCCCGGCTGCTCTGCAGCTGGCTCGGGCCCTAACTAGGACCCCGTTGGGGCACTGGCGGGCCCGAGCCGTGTCGCGTCTCCCCCCCCCCCCAACGTGCTGCCTCCCCGTCCCATTTGTGTCCTCTGGCCATCGCCCTCTCTGTTAACGCCCATCACTGCAAAGACCCTTTTCCTTCATCGGCGTTTGCTGTTCTTCCTGCCAGTGCGTGTTGCTTTCACTTACACTTGCCACAGCCAGCCTCGTGAGTGCCTAGCTTATTGGATATCACTGTCACCTACACAGGACAGTCATTACCTTTCTATTAATACTTTGTGTTTTAATTTCACATTAATTTCCATATTGTATAAACGACTGGAAAAAACTTGAGCCCCTGCCCCTGTATAATCATGTGCATGTCTCTGTTCTAGCTCCAAGGTGAATCTTCACTGCTCATGTTCTCCTCAGAAGCACTCACCTCACTCCCCTCAGGTTACTGTACACATGCACCAACTGCCTGCTTCAGGTTTGGATGGAGCTTCATGGTTGTCTTTTGGAGAAATGACCAGTCAAGTTGTGTTTGAAATTTGATTTTTTTCAGGGGCAAAAGGAGCCTCTGCATTCTTGTCAAATATGTAAATAGCATGTTTTTGCAGGTGCTAAAAACCAGACTCTGAGTGTGTGTGTGTGTGTGTGTGTGTGTGTGTGTGTGCGTGTGTGTGTCTGTGTGTGCGTTCAAGTCACATGACATATTTAACCGGATGTAGCTGCAAGACGGAGCCTTGTTGACTCTCCGTTTCAACTTATCTCAAAAGTGAGGACCTCAACCTATATACCAGTTTTTAAATTGTGTTGATAGGCCAAATAAAACCAGAGTTATGATAAATTATGTCCGCGATACTTTTTTTCTGCTTATTTTGATCACGCTCGGCGCTCGATCGCGCTGTATGTGACAGGAAAACATAGCATGCAGACATTAGCGACAGGTCTTACAGGCGGAAAAGGCTTGCCAAAAGAAAAAAAAAACACACCACAACATCTCTCCTATTGGTGGAAAACTTCACCACAACAACCAATCCAAAATTATATGGTGACTGATTGACAAGGGGCGGGAACTTACGTTCTTCCTGCAATATGAGAAGGGAGGGAGGGACTCTCAGCAGGGATGCAGTCTGGGACACGTAGTTGCAAACCTAGCGACTTTGTTGTTAGATTCAATGACTTTTCAGACCCCCTAACGACTTTTTTTTAGAAAGAAAGGGACTTTTATCGACTTCTTCTGGAGTTTAGAGACTCTGACATGAAGCAGGCTTTCCTTACTGAGGAGTTAGCAACGCTGCTAAGGGTGCAGAGCCACACATGCGCTCAGAGCTCTGCATGGGAGACTGAAGCTGACAGAGCTGCAGCAGTTAGCAGGTTTCACCCTCAGAGACCACCAGGGGTTCATGTTGAGGCATTTTCAGTTTTTTTTTTTTTTGTGCCATAGACACTGTCAGCACAATCTGCAGTTACACTAACAAAAATGCTGCAAAAAACAAAGAATTATGGAAAAATTACACATGGACTGACATAGAGGAGGATCTACACAAGTTTTTTACATCATGTTTTACATCATGCATCATTTACATCATGTTTTTTTGTAGTGGCATAAATAAAAAGTGACATTTGTGAGACTATACAGTGTTTTGTAAATAATTTTACAAAGAACGCCTGGGCCATTGCCTGCATTTTGATGTAAATAGAGGTAAATTACTATGTTCTTTGTTAAAAATTTGCATATGTTTTGAAGTTTACAATTTTTATTTGAAGTTTAAGTTTTAAAAACAGTTCATCACACATATTTGTGGTTTAATTTCACATTAATTTCCATATTGTATAAATGACTGGAAAAAACTTGAGCCCCTGCCCCTGTATAATCATGTGCACGTCCCTGTTCTAGCTCCAAGGTGAATCTTCACTGCTCATGTTCTCCTCAGAAATAGTCACCTCACTCCCCTCAGGTTACTGTACACATGCACCAACTATCTGCTTCAGGTTTGAAATGGAGCTTCATGGTTGTCTTTTGGAGAAATGAACAGTCAAGTTGTGTTTGAAATTTGATTTTTTTCAGGGGCAAAAGGAAACCTCTGCATTCTTGTCAAATATGTAAACAGCATGTTTTTGCAGGTGCTAAAAAACAGACTCTGAGTGTGTGTGTGTGTGTGTGTGTGTGTGTGTGTGTGTGTGTGTGTGTGTGTGTGTGTGTATGTTGGCGTGTGTGTATATGTGTGTGTATCCTGCAGTACTCTGTACTCCTGCAGTGGCCAAAAAGACTTTTAAGAATGTGGATTTTTGGGTCATCTTTGGCGCCCCCTAGAACTGCAGTACTCTGTACTCCTGCAGTGGCCAAAATGACTTTTAAGAATGTGGATTTTTGGGTCATCTTTGGCGCCCCCTAGAACGTAAACCGTGGGGTGCAGCGTCATGATTTTTACAACTTTGAATGGGCATGGGGTGTAGATTGCCCTGAGCAAATTTGGTATCGGTGGGACGAAAGCCTTAGGAGGAGATAGCCACATTCCAATGTGTGCGAATCGGCAAAAAATGCAAAATAGCCCTTTAACCGTACATTATACAGATACGCGCTCTTTGACTTTTTCGTAGATCTAATTGAGATACACATGATTGTCAATTTTTGTGTCAATATGACATAGCGTTCAGGCGTGACACTCAACAATGTGTATTTTCATGTAAGGGGACAAGAAAAAATTGACTTTTTTCTCCTACCATGGGGGGGCGCTCTTTTGGGGAGTAAAAATTCCTTCACAAATGTGTTGATGGCTGGACATTGCATCATCCTAGAAAACTTGGAGGCCAGTGAGGACAAAAATAAAAAGTTATAAAACATTTAAGAATGTGGATTTTTGGGTTATTTTTGGCGCCCCCTAGAACCTAAACCATGGGGTGCAGCATCATGATTTGAATAACTTTTAATGGCCATGGGGTGTAGATTGGCCTGAGCAAATGTGGTGCCGGTGGAACGAAAGCCTTCGGAGGAGTTAGCGAAATTCCAATGTGTGCGTATCGGCAAAAAATGCGGAATAACCCTTTAACTGTACATTTGACAGATACGCGCGCATGGACTTTTTTGTAGATCTTATTGAGTTACATGTGTGTGTCAATTTTTGTGTCATTTTGACAAAGCGTATAGGCGTGACACTCAACAATGTGTATTTTCACCTTAGGGGACAAGAAAAAATGGACTTTTTTCTCCTGCCATGGGGGGGCGCTCTTTTGGGGAGTAAAAATTCCTTCACAAATGTGTTGATGGCTGGACATTGCATCATCCTAGAAAACTTGGAGGCCAGTGAGGACAAAAATAAAAAGTTATAAGACTTTTAAATATGTGGATTTTAGTGTTATCTTTGGCGCCCCCTAGAACCTAAACCTTGGGTTGCAGCGTCATGATTTTGATAACTTTTAATGGCCACGGGGTGTAGATTGGCCTGAGCAAATGTGGTGCCGGTGGAACGAAAGCCTTCGGAGGAGTTAGCGAAATTCCAATGTGTGCGGATCGGAAAAAAATGCGAAATAACCCTTTAACCGTAATTTTGACAGATACGGCCGCACTAACTTTTTTGTAGATCTTATTGAGATACATATGTGTGTCAATTTTTGTGTCAATATGACAAAGCGTACAGGCGTGACAGTCAATAGTGTGAATTTCTACCTTAGGGGGCGCTATGGAGCCATTTTGCATTTTATTGTTTGGGCGACTTCAGAATATCAAATTTTTCACCAGGCCCGGTCGTCCTGCAAAATTTCATGAGTTTTCGCCAGTGGGAAGTGGGCCATTTTCCAGTTCAAAGGGGAGGAAAAAGAAACTAGGGCCCCGGTGGGGCACTGTCGGGCCCGAGCCGCGTCGCGCTGCCCCCAGCGCGACCGCCTCCCCCTCCCGATCGCGTCACACTCAAGGTCCAAAGATGGTGTGCGCACTTGTCTGTGGTCATTTCCCATTATAATGAATGGGAGGCGCAGTTTCTACCAAAATACTCGCTGCAGACAAACTTCATGTCCTATTTGAAAAAAGTCTGGACCATGAGTGAGGGCACAAACACAGCTATGATATATCGAAATGGCAGGTTGCTCCTCCTTACGGTGTTGCCTGGAGAGCGATGCGATTGAGCCATTGAGCGATGGGCAGGGTTAACTTGACTTTTTCTCCTGCCTTGGGGGGGGGGGGGGGGGGGATGTGGATTCCTTTAAGAATGTGGATTTTTGGGTCATCTTTGGCGCCCCCTAGAACGTAAACCGTGGGGTGCAGCGTCATGATTTTTACAACTTTGAATGGCCATGGGGTGTAGATTGGCCTGAGCAAATTTGGTGTCAGTGGGACGAAAGCCTTAGGAGGAGTTAGCCACATTCCAATGTGTGCGAATCGGCAAAAAATGGAAAATAACCCTTTAACCGTACATTTGACAGATACGCGCGCATTGACTTTTTTGTAGATCTTATTGAGATACATATGTGTGTCAATTTTTGTGTCAATATGATAAAGCGTACAGGCGTGACAGTCAATAGTGTGAATTTCCACCTTAGGGGACAAGAAAAAATTGACTTTTTTCTCCTGCCATGGGGGGGCGCTCTTTTGGGGAGTAAAAATTCCTTCACAAATGTGTTGATGGCTGGACATTGCATCATCCTAGAAAACTTGGAGGCCAGTGAGGACAAAAATAAAAAGTTATAAGACTTTTAAATATGTGGATTTTAGGGTTATCTTTGGCGCCCCCTAGAACCTAAACCGTGGGGTGCAGCGTCATGATTTGAATAACTTTTAATGGCCATGGGGTGTAGATTGGCCTGAGCAAATGTGGTGCCGGTGGAACGAAAGCCTTCGGAGGAGTTAGCGAAATTCCAATGTGTGCGGATCGGCAAAAAATGCGGAATAACCCTTTAACCGTACATTTGACAGATACGCGCGCATTGACTTTTTCGTAGATTTTATTGAGATACATGTGTGTGTCAATTTTTGTGTCATTTTGCCAAAGCGTACAGGTGTTACACTCAACAATGTGTATTTTCACCTTAGGGGGCAAGAAAAAATGGACTTTTTTCTCCTGCCATGGGGGGGCGCTCTTTTGGGGAGTAAAAATTCCTTCACAAATGTGTTGATGGCTGGACATTGCATCATCCTAGAAAACTTGGAGGCCAGTGAGGGCAAAAATAAAAAGTTATAAGACTTTTAAATATGTGGATCTTAGGGTTATATTTGGCGCCCCCTAGAACCTAAACCGTGGGGTGCAGCGTCATGATTTGAATAACTTTGAATGGCCATGGGGTGTAGATTGGCCTGAGCAAATGTGGTGCCGGTGGAACGAAAGCCTTCGGAGGAGTTAGCGAAATTCCAATGTGTGCGGATCGGCAAAAAATGCGAAATAACCCTTTAACCGTACATTTGACAGATACGCCCGCACTGACTTTTTTGTAGATCTTATTGAGATACATGTGTGTGTCAATTTTTGTGTCATTTTGACAAAGCGTACACGCGTGACAGTCAATAGTGTGAATTTTCACCTTAGGGGGCGCTATGGAGCCATTTTGCATTTTCTTGTTTGGGCGACTTCGGAATATCAAATTTTTCACCAGGCCCGTTCGTCCTGCCAAATTTCATGAGTTTTCGCCCGTGGGAAGTGGGCCATTTTCCAGTTCAAAGGGGAGGAAAAATAATAACTAGGGCCCCGTTGGGGCACTGTCGGGCCCGAGCCGGGTCGCGCCGCCCCCAGCGCGACCGCCTCCCCGTCCCATTCGTGCCCTCTGGCCATCGCCCTCTCTGGTGACGCCCATCACTGCAAAGACCCTTTTCCTTCATCGGTGTTTGCTGTTCTTCCTGCCATTGCGTGTTGCTTTCACTTACACTTGCCACAGCCAGCCTCGTGAGTGCCTGGCCTGGTTTGACCTTTGCTCACCATGATTGTGTGACCTTGGTATCAGCTACTTGGGAAGTTCAACCGTTGTGGCAAAGCTTTGTTTGCGTGCTGTGCTCAACCACCTATTTTCTATGGATGTGTAAGTAAACCACTTTCTTTCTTACACAATGACACACTCATACTTATCACTCACTGCTACTGATGTGCTCTGTTAGTATGCATGCAGGAAACCTGATGAATGAAGAAATGCCCAGACTAGCCAACATCTCAATAAATTATGAGGTATGACATCACTTGAATGGTTTCCTTGGACTATGCTTCCATTATTCTAATTCTGTAATAAAAAGAAATTTTGTCCAAAAGGACTGTTGTTGTTTTTTCTTCTAATAATTAACATATTTAACATAATTAACATTCAATATGCGCTCATTACACACGTGCACACTCTTTGATGATCTGAGAAGCAGAGCTTAAAGGACAGTAGGAGTAGCTGAACAAAGTGTATTTGTAGGAAAGCCGTAAGAGCTATTGAAACGCCGTTTTCGCGGGTTGAAAGGTTAGGGTGTCCACCAAAGGTCAGAGGTCAAATAACATTTGTATCTCAAACTGTGACGTCAAAGTCAAGGTCCAAAGATGGTGTGCGCACCTGTCTTTGGTCATTTCCCATTATAATGAATGGGAGGCACAGTTTCTACCAAAACACTCGCTGCAGACAAACTACATGTCCTATTTGAAAAAACTCTGGACCATGAGTGAGGGCACAAACACAGCTAGGACATATCCAAATGGCAAGTTGCTCCTCCTTTTGGTTTTAGCGGGAGAGCAATGCGTTTGAGCCATTAAGCGATGGGCTGGAAAAACTTGACTTTTTCTCCTGCCATTGGGGGGGGCGCTCTTTTGGGGAGAAAAAATTCCTTCACAGATGTGTTGATGGCTGCACATTGCATCATCCTAGAAAACTTGGAGGCCAGTGAGGACAAAAATAAAAAGTTATAAGACTTTTAAAAATGTGGATATTTGGGTCATCTTTGGCGCCCCCTAAAACCTAAACCGTGGGGTGCAGCGTCATGATTTGTACAACTTTGAATGGCCATGGGGTGTAGATTGGCCTGAGCAAATTTGGTGTCAGTAGAACGAAAGCCTTAGGAGGAGTTAGCCACATTCCAATGTGTGAAAATCGGCAAAAAATGCAAGATAGCCCTTTAACCGTACATTTTACAGATATGTGCCCATTGACTTTTTCGTAGATCTTATTGAGATACACGTGTGTGTCAAATTTTGTGTCAATATGACAAAGCGTACAGGCGTGACACTGAACAATGTTTATTTTCACCTTAGGGGACAAGAAAAAATGGCCTTTTTTGTCCTGCCATGGGGGGGGCGCTGTTTTGGGGAGTAAAAATTCCTTCACAAATGTGTTGATGGCTGGACATTGCATCATCCTAGAAAACTTGGAGGCCAATGAGGACAAAAATAAAAAGTTATAAGATTTTTAAGAATGTGGATTTGTGGGTTATCTTTGGCGCCCCCTAGAACGTAAACCGTGGGGTGCAGCGTCATGATTTGTACAACTTTGAATGGCCATGGGGTGTAGATTGGCCTGAGCAAATGTAGTGCCGGTGGAACGAAAGCCTTCGGAGGAGTTAGCGAAATTCCAATGTGTGCGGAACGGCAAAAAATGCGAAATAACCCTTTAACCGTACATTTGACAGATACGCCTGCACTGACTTTTTTGTAGACCTTATTGAGATACATGTGTGTGTCAATTTTTGTGTCAATATGACAAAGCGTACAGGCGTGACAGTCAATAGTGTGAATTTTCACCTTATGGGACAAGAAAAAATGGACTTTTTTGTCCTGCCATGGGGGGGCGCTCTTTTGGGGAGTAAAAATTCCTTCACAAATGTGTTGATGGCTGGACATTGCATCATCCTAGAAAACTTGGAGGCCAGTGAGGACAAAAAAAAAAATTTATAAAACTTTTAAGAATGTGGATTTTTGGGTTATTTTTGGCGCCCCCTAGAACCTAAACCATGGGGTGCAGCATTATGATTTGTACAACTTTGAATGGCCATGGAGTGTAGATTGGCCTGAGCAAATGTGGTGCCGGTGGAACGAAAGCCTTCGGAGGAGTTAGCGAAATTCCAATGTGTGCGGATCTGCAAAAAATGCAAAATAACCCTTTAACCGTACATTTGACAGATACGCCCGCACTGACTTTTTTGTAGATCTTATTGAGATACATGTGTGTGTCAATTTTTGTGTCAATATGACAAAGCGTACAGGCGTGATAGTCAATAGTGTGAATTTTCACCTTAGGGGGCGCTATGGAGCCATTTTGCATTTTATTGTTTGGGCGACTTCAGAATATCGAATTTTTCACCAGGCCCGGTCGTCCTGCCAAATTTCATGACTTTTCACCAGTGGGAAGTGGGCCATTTTCCAGTTCAAAGGGGCAGAAAAATAATAAGAAGAAGAAGAAGAAAGAAGAATCCATCAGGAATAATAGGGCTCTCGCAGCTGCTTAGCAGCTACGCTCGGGCCCTAAAAAGAAAGAAAGAAACAAAGAAAAACCACTTGGGGAATAATAGGGCCTACGCCCGGCTGCTCTGCAGCTGGCTCGGGCCCTAAAGAAAGAACTAGGGCCCCGGTGGGGCACTGTCGGGCCCGAGCCGCGTCGCGCCGCCCCCAGCGCGACCGCCTCCCCGTCCCATTCGCGTCCTCTGGCCATCGCCCTCTCTGGTAACGCCCATCACTGCAAAGACCCTTTTCCTTCATCGGCGTTTGCTGTTCTTCCTGCCAGTGCGTGTTGCTTTCACTTACACTTGCCACAGCCAGCCTCGTGAGTGCCTAGCCTATTGGATATCACTGTCACCTACACAGGACAGTCATTACCTTTCTATTAATACTTTGTTTTTTAATTTCACATTAATTTCCATATTGTATAAACAACTGGAAAAAACTTGAGCCCCTGCCCCTGTATAATCATGTGCACGTCTCTGTTCTAGCTCTAAGGTGAATCTTCACTGCTCATGTTCTCCTCAGAAGCAGTCACCTCACTCCCCTCAGGTTACTGTACACATGCACCAACTGCCTGCTTCAGGTTTGGATGGAGCTTCATGGTTGTCTTTTGGAGAAATGACCAGTCAAGTTGTGTTTGAAATTTGATTTTTTTCAGGGGCAAAAGGAGCCTCTGCATTCTTGTCAAATATGTAAATAGCATGTTTTTGCAGGTGCTAAAAACCAGACTCTGAGTGTGTGTGTGTGCGTGTGTGTGTGTGTCTGTGTGTGTGTGTGTGTGTGCGTTCAAGTCACATGACATATTTAACCGGATGTAGCTGCAAGACGGAGCCTCGTTGACTCTCCGTTTCAACTTATCTCAAAAGTGATGACCTCAACCTATATACCAGTTTTTAAATTGTGTTGATAGGCCAAATAAAACCAGAGTTATGATAAATTATGTCCGCGATACTTGTTTTCTGCTTATTTTGATCACGGTCGGCGCTCGATCGCGCTGTATGAGACAGGAAAACATAGCATGCAGACATTAGCGACAGGTCTTACAGGCGGAAAAGGCTTGCCAAAGGAAAAAAAAAGCACACCACAACATCTCTCCTATTGGTGGAAAACTTCACCACAACAACCAATCCAAAATTATATGGTGACTGATTGACAAGGGGCGGGCGCTTACGTTCTTCCTGCAATATGAGAAGGGAGGGAGGGACTCTCAGCAGGGATGCAGTCTGGGACACGTAGTTGCAAACCTAGCGACTTTGTTGTTAGATTCAATGACTTTTCAGACCCCCTAACGACTTTTTTTTAGAAAGAAAGTGACTTTTATCGACTTCTTCTGGAGTTTAGAGACTCTGACATGAAGCAGGCTTTCCTTACTGAGGAGTTAGCAACGCTGCTAAGGGTGCAGAGCCACACATGCGCTCCGAGCTCTGCATGGGAGACTGAAGCTGACAGAGCTGCAGCAGTTAGCAGGTTTCACCCTCAGAGACCACCAGGGGTTCATGTTGAGGCATTTTCAGTTTTTTTTTTTTTTTGTGCCATAGACACTGTCAGCACAATCTGCAGTTACACTAACAAAAATGCTGCAAAAAACAAAGAATTATGGAAAAATTACACATGGACTAACATAGAGGAGGATCTACACAAGTTTTTTACATCATGTTTTACATCATGCATCATTTACATCATGTTTTTTTGTAGTGGCATAAATAAAAAGTGACATTTGTGAGACTATACAGTGTTTTGTAAATAATTTTACAAAGAACACCTGGGCCATTGCCTGCATTTTGATGTAAATAGAGGTAAATTACTATGTTCTTTGTTAAAAATTTGCATATGTTTTGAAGTTTACAATTTTTATTTGAAGTTTAAGTTTTAAAAACAGTTCATCACACATATTTGTGGTTTTCACAGTAAAAACGTTACTTTTTTCCACTCGGATTTTATGTTTTGTGTGTGAATTTGGGTCCAATGTGTAAATATAGTATGTCAAAATGATAAAATAACTGTAAATTGACACAGGTGAGGTTGTGCTGAAAAAAATGATACCAGGCAAGGCAAGGTAAAAATTTTGTAAGAGGAAATATAAAGGTAAAATCTAAAGTAGTCAAAAACGGCCAATAGTGACTCACAGACTCCACAGACAAGTCCCTTTGGCGCCACTCAGTGGGCAAAACTACTTTGTCTACTGTAATGTATATTTGGGTCATCATGATTTTTACAACTTTGAATGGCCATGGAGTGTAGATTGGCCTGAGCAAATTTGGTGTCAGTGGGACGAAAGCCTTAGGAGGAGTTAGCGAAATTCCAATGTGTGCGAATCGGCAAAAAATGCAAAATAGCCCTTTTACCGTACATTATACAGATACGCGCTCTTTGACTTTTTCGTAGATCTAATTGAGATACACATGATTGTCAATTTTTGTGTCATTTTGCCAAAGCGTACAGGCGTGACAGTCAACAATGTGTATTTTCACCTTAGGGGACAAGAAAAAATGGACTTTTTTCTCCTGCCATGGGGGGGGCGCTCTTTTAGGGAGTAAAAATTCCTTCACAAATGTGTTGATGGCTGGACATTGCATCATCCTAGAAAACTTGGAGGCCAGTGAGGACAAAAATAAAAAGTTATAAGACTTTTAAAAATGTGGATTTTTGGGTTATCTTTGGCGCCCCCTAGAACGTAAACCGTGGGGTGCAGCGTCATGATTTGAATAACTTTTAATGGCCATGGGGTGTAATTTGGCCTGAGCAAATGTGGTGCCGGTGGAACGAAAGCCTTCGGAGGAGTTAGCGAAATTCCAATGTGTGCGAATCGGCAAAAAATGCGGAATAACCCTTTAACCTTACATTTGACAGATACGCGCTCACGGACTTTTTTGTAGATCTTATTGAGATACATGTGTGTGTCAATTTTTGTGTCATTTTGACAAAGCGTACAGGCGTGACACTCAACAATGTGTATTTTCACCTTACGGGACAAGAAAAAATTGACTTTTTTCTCCTGCCATGGGGGGGCGCTCTTTTGGGAAGTAAAAATTCCTTCACAAATGTGTTGATGGCTGGACATTGCATCATCCTAGAAAACTTGGAGGCCAGTGAGGGCAAAAATAAAAAGTTATAAGACTTTTAAATATGTGGATTTTAGGGTTATCTTTGGCGCCCCCTAGAACCTAAACCGTGGGGTGCAGCGTCATGATTTGAATAACTTTTAATGGCCATGGGGTGTAGATTGGCCTGAGCAAATGTGGTGCCGGTGGAACGAAAGCCTTCGGAGGAGTTAGCGAAATTCCAATGTGTGCGGATCGGCAAAAAATGCGAAATAACCCTTTAACCGTACATTTGACAGATACGCCCGCACTGACTTTTTTGTAGATCTTATTGAGATACATATGTGTGTCAATTTTTGTGTCATTTTGACAAAGCGTAAAGGCGTGACAGTCAATAGTGTGAATTTTCACCTTAGGGGGCGCTATGGAGCCATTTTGCATTTTCTTGTTTGGGCGACTTCGGAATATCAAATTTTTCACCAGGCCCGGTCATCCTGCCAAATTTCATGAGTTTTCGCCAGTGGGAAGTGGGCCATTTTCCAGTTCAAAGGGGAGGAAAAAGAAGAAAGAAAGAAACAAAGACTAGGGCCCCGTTGGGGCACTGGCGGGCCCGAGCCGTGTCGCGCCCCCCCCCCCCCCCCCCCCCCCAACGCGCTGCCTCCCCGTCCCATTCGTGTCCTCTGGCCATCGCCCTCTCTGGTAACGCCCATCACTGCAAAGACCCTTTTCCTTCATCGGCGTTTGCTGTTCTTCCTGCCAGTGCGTGTTGCTTTCACTTACACTTGCCACAGCCAGCCTCGTGAGTGCCTAGTCTATTGGATATCACTGTCACCTACACAGGACAGTCATACTTTGTTTTTTAATTTCACATTAATTTCCATATTGTATAAACGACTGGAAAAAACTTGAGCCCCTGCCCCTGTATTATCATGTGCACGTCCCTGTTCTAGCTCCAAGGTGAATCTTCAGTGCTCATG
Organism: Xyrichtys novacula; assembly: GCA_962446985.1. Classification (NCBI taxonomy): domain Eukaryota; kingdom Metazoa; phylum Chordata; class Actinopteri; order Labriformes; family Labridae; genus Xyrichtys; species Xyrichtys novacula. Next base: position 5,421,008 of record OY660883.1, read on the forward strand.
TTCTCCTCAGAAGCAGTCACCTCACTCCCCTCAGGTTACTGTACACATGCACCAACTGCCTGCTTCAGGTTTGGATGGAGCTTCATGGTTGTCTTTTGGAGAAATGACCAGTCAAGTTGTGTTTGAAATTTGATTCATGGTTGTCTTTTGGAGAAATGACCAGTCAAGTTGTGTTTGAAATTTGATTTTTTTCAGGGGCAAAAGGAAGCCTCTGCATTCTTGTCAAATATGTAAACAGCATGTTTTTGCAGGTGCTAAAAAACAGACTCTGAGTGTGTGTGTGTGTCTGTGTGTGTGTGTGTGTGTGTGTGTGTGTGTGTGTATGTTGGCGTGTGTGTATATGTGTGTGTATCCTGCAGTACTCTGTACTCCTGCAGTGGCCAAAAAGACTTTTAAGAATGTGGATTTTTGGGTCATCTTTGGCGCCCCCTAGAACTGCAGTACTCTGTACTCCTGCAGTGGCCAAAATGACTTTTAAGAATGTGGATTTTTGGGTCATCTTTGGCGCCCCCTAGAACGTAAACCGTGGGGTGCAGCGTCATGATTTTTACAACTTTGAATGGGCATGGGGTGTAGATTGCCCTGAGCAAATTTGGTATCGGTGGGACGAAAGCCTTAGGAGGAGATAGCCACATTCCAATGTGTGCGAATCGGCAAAAAATGCAAAATAGCCCTTTAACCGTACATTATACAGATACGCGCTCTTTGACTTTTTCGTAGATCTAATTGAGATACACATGATTGTCAAATTTTGTGTCAATATGACAAAGCGTATAGGCGTGAATCTCAACAATATGTATTTTCACCTTAGGGGACAAGAAAAAATGGACTTTTTTCTCCTGCCATGGATGGGCGCTCTTTTGCGGAGTAAAAATTCCTTCACAAATGTGTTGATGGCTGGACATTGCATCATCCTAGAAAACTTGGAGGCCAGTGAGGACAAAAATAAAAAGTTATAAGACTTTTAAATATGTGGATTTTAGGGTTGTCTTTGGCGCCCCCTAGAACCTAAACCGTGGGGTGCAGCGTCATGATTTGAATAACTTTTAATGGCCATGGGGTGTAGATTGGCCTGAGCAAATGTGGTGCCGGTGGAACGAAAGCCTTCGGAGGAGTTAGCGAAATTCCAATGTGTGCGGATCGGCAAAAAATGCGGAATAACCCTTTAACCGTACATTTGACAGATACGCACGCATTGACTTTTTCGTAGATCTTATTGAGTTACATGTGTGTGTCAATTTTTGTGTCATTTTGACAAAGCGTATAGGCGTGACACTCAACAATGTGTATTTTCACCTTAGGGGACAAGAAAAAATGGACTTTTTTCTCCTGCCATGGGGGGCGCTCTTTTGGGGAGTAAAAATTCCTTCACAAATGTGTTGATGGCTGGACATTGCATCATCCTAGAAAACTTGGAGGCCAGTGAGGGCAAAAATAAAAAGTTATAAGACTTTTAAATATGTGGATCTTAGGGTTATCTTTGGCGCCCCCTAGAACCTAAACCATGGGGTGCAGCGTCATGATTTGAATAACTTTTAATGGCCATGGGGTGTAGATTGGCCTGAGCAAATGTGGTGCCGGTGGAACGAAAGCCTTCGGAGGAGTTAGCGAAATTCCAATGTGTGCGGATCGGCAAAAAATGCGAAATAACCCTTTAACCGTACATTTGACAGATACGCCCGCACTGACTTTTTTGTAGATCTTATTGAGATACATGTGTGTGTCAATTTTTGTGTCATTTTGACAAAGCGTACCAGCGTGACAGTGAATAGTGTGAATTTTCACCTTAGGGGGCGCTATGGAGCCATTTTGCATTTTATTGTTTGGGCGACTTCGGAATATCAAATTTTTCACCAGGCCCGGTCGTCCTGCCAAATTTCATGAGTTTTCGCCAGTGGGAAGTGGGCCATTTTCCAGTTCAAAGGGGAGGAAAAATAATAATAACAAAAGAAGGAAACTACAGGAACAAGAGGGCTCTCGCAGCTGCTTAGCAGCTACGCTCGGGCCCTAAAAAACCACTTGGGGAATAATAGGGCTCTCGCAGCTGCTTAGCAGCTACGCTCGGGCCCTAAAGAAAGAAACAAAGAAAAACCACTTGGGGAATAATAGGGCCTACGCCCGGCTGCTCTGCAGCTGGCTCGGGCCCTAAAAAGAAACAAAGAAAAACCACTTGGGGAATAATAGGGCTCTCGCAGCTGCTTAGCAGCTACGCTCGGGCCCTAATAATGTATTTTAGGAAATGTAATTTCCTTTACTGTGTTTTCAGTTTTCCAACTAAGTAATAAGTTATAATGAGGCCAAGCAGCTCCATGAGCTGTCAACAGATGCAAGCAAGGTACCTTAGAAGGATAAACATATATATATATATATATATATATATATAATATTATAAAAAATATTCATGAAAATGTCATTCCTGTGTGAACTTACGTCAAGTCGCCACAAAGCGGTCTGCACTTGGAGACAGTATCGAGTTGGCAAGAAGGAAAATGGAAAAACAGAGACAAGAGATTTTTAGTTTAATTGTACAAAACCAGCACATCTCACTGCATTGTAATTCCAACTGTGATCAGCCAGCAAAATTATTTACATTTAGTTCTGCATTAGTTAAAATAAAGTGTTATTTAGGTCAGGTTTTTAGATAATGTGTTGCAAAAAGTAACAGTGAAAATATATTTTAAAGTTACTTTATTTGTGAACTTACAGCTGAGTTGCCAACAGTGAACAGGGCCCGCAGTAGAAATAGCGTTGAGGAGTTCAGTAAGAGGGAGAAGACAGAAGGACAAAAAAAATGTAATTTAGTTGCAAAAAAATAAAATAAAAAAATCAGCATCTCAAAGTTTATTGTAATCACGACCGTTTTTCAGTGTGGATCATTAGTTTTCTCATTTCTTATCAAACTCTAAAATTTGTCGCACTTGATTAATAAAAGGATGTTACTGCAGCTCCCTTGGCCTGTAAAAAATGTTTGTTAAAATGGAGAGACAATGCACAAACACGATGAAAGACCTCTTTACTTTCTTCTGTATGTTGATGAGGTGAAATAGAAAACCGTGATATGTCATTAACTCAAGTTCAACAAACTCAGGTTCAAAAAACACACAAATTCAAGTTCAAAAACACCACAAACTCAAGTTCAAAAATGCCGAAACTTAATTTCAACCAACACCCAAATCTCAAGTTTAACAAATTGCCACAACCTCATGTTCAAAAACAACAGAAACTCAAATTCAAAAACACCAAAAACTCAAGTAAAAAAAAAACCACACAAATTCAAGATCACAAAACAGCAAAATCTCAAGTTCAAACACGACACAAACTCAGGTTCAACAAACACACAAACTCAAGTTTAACCAATACCCAATTCTCACGTTTAACAATTTCCACAACCTCAAGTTCAAACACGACACAAACTCAAGTTCAAACACGACACAAACTCAAGTTCAAACACGACAAAAACTCAAGTTCAAACAACACCCAAATATCAAGTTTAACATCTGCCAAAACCTCAAGTTCAAAAACACCACAAACTCAAGTTCAAAACGACAAAAACTTAAGTTCAACAAACGCCAAAAACTCAAGTTCAAAAACACCACAAACTCAAGTTCTAAATGACAAAAACTCAAGTTCAACAAACACACGAACTCAAGTTCAACCAATGCCCACTTCGCAAGTTTAACAATTTCCACAACCTCAAGTTAGAAAAACACACAGACTCAAGTTAAAAAATAACCAGAAAATCTAGTTCAAACACTTCACAAACTCAAGTTCAAAAACACCACAAACTCAAGTTCAACCAACACCTAAGTCACAAGTTTAACAATTGCCACGAACTTCAGTTCAAAAAACACAAAAGCTCAAGATCAAAAACACCACAAACTCAAGTTCAAACACGATTCACAAACTCAGGTTCAACCAAATCCCAAATCTCAAGTTTAACAATTTCCACAACCTCAAGTTCAAAACCAACAGAAACTCAAGTTCAAACACGCCACAAACTCAAGTACAACAAACACCACAAACTCAAGTTCAACAATTGCCACCAAGTAAAGTTCAGAGAAAAATACAGACTCAAGGTTAACAATTGCCACAAACTCAAGTTCATCAAACACCACAAGCTTAAGTTCAAACACGATACAAACTCAAGTTCAACAAACACCACAAACTCAAGTTCAACAAATGTCACAGTTTCAAGTTCAACCAACACCCGATTCTCAGGTTTAACAATTTCCACAACCTCAAGTTCAAAAAACACCACAAACTCAAGTTCAAACACGCCACAAACTCAAGTTCAACAAACGCCACAAACTCAACTTCAAAAACACCACACAAACTCAAGTTCTAAAACGACACAAACTCAAGTTCAACAAACACAACAAGTCAAGTTCAAGCAACACCCGATTCTCAAGTTTAACAATTTCCACAACCTCAAGTTCAAAAAACACACAAACTCAAGTTCAAAAACACCCGAACCTCAAGTTCAAAAAACATAATAAACTCAAGTTCAACAAACGCCACAAACTCAAGTTCAACAAACGCCACAAACTCAAGTTCAACAATTGCCACCAACTAAAGTTCACTAAAAACCAAAGACTCAAGTTCAACAATTGCCAAAAAATCAAGCGAAACAAACTCAAGTTCATAAGTTGTCACAAACTTCAAACACGACACAAACTCAAGTTCAAAAACACCACAAACTCAAGTTCAAAAAGACACAAACTCAAGTTCAACAAACAAAACTAACTATTTAGAGTAATTTTGAGGTGTTTGAGAGGTTTTTTGTAGACTTACCCTAGTGGTCCTATGTTGTTGTTGATGTGAGGCGTTTCTTTTCCAGTAGTCTAAAATCTGTTGGAGGGGGGAAGGTTCCAGCTGTCCAGCCGCGGCGGCAGCGGTGTGTCTGAAGTCCGGGGTCCTCGGCGGGGGAAAGAAGATAGGCGCTCCGCGGCAAGGTTTGCTGGGACTCGGTGCCGTCGGCGGGTCGAAGCTCGGTGGTGGGCGGCTTGGAGTGATGGAGGTGCGGCGTCTTCTTTCAGGTGGCGGCGCGGCGTCTTCGTCGAGGCGGTGGTCGGTCTTCTTGGTCCAGTGGTCAGTGCTTTGTCTCAATTACAGCAACAGGAATTGCTCTTTAGTGCACAGCACTTAAATGTGCTTTTGACAGGAGAAGACATCCCCAGAGTTGGGCTCGAGTCATGGTTTGTGCTGTTCCTCTCAGACATGGTTGTGTTCTCTTCTCGATGTTTGTATTCCAGAATGGATGTCTCTTGGTTGTATTTTAAACTTTCAAGTAGTTTTAAGTTAATTTTAATGTAGTTTATTTGTTTTAAATTTAGTTTTGCTAAATTAAATTTGTATGCAATCGTAAGGGATTGTGGGTGTTTTAGTTCTGAGGGATGAGAGCCTAAGGAATCAATCTCCCTGTTGCAGCAAAGGATTGTGGGTAAAACCGTGAGTGAGGGAGGTACATTTTTCCTGGCATGAGAACCTCAGGAGTCAGTCCTTCCTAAGAAAAAAGAGGGGAGGGGGGAAGACAAACAAAAGCACAGGAACCCTAAAATGAAATAAAATAAAATAAAATAAAATAATATAAAACAATGAAAAAAGAAAATAAAAGAAGAACAAAAGTGGATTGCAAAAGGGAAAGGAGAAGAAAAAAGGCAAAAAAGAAGTGTCAAGAGCAAATAGCAAAAAACAGAAGTGAGCTTAAAAACAGAGAACAGTTCCCTAAAAGACAGACAGAAATGTAAATTTGATCAATGTCCTAAGGGAAAATCTGCACGTGTATGTGTGTTCTTTTTTACTAGCTTAGTCTGGTGTCACTGATGGTCAGTTATCAATAAGTATTTATTATTTAAATTTTTGATGAAGTTGTTTGTAGTGGGGTTAGCTGGCTAATTTTAGAGTGTTAAAAAAGATGTTAGAGGGGGAGGATTTAGGTGGCACGGCGGTTCCCCTTCAGGTCTCTCTTAATCCTCAATATAGGTGACCCAACAGGGGTTACCTCCCGGCCGGGGTAGGCCGAGGCTGAAGATCACCTATTTGTCCTCTGTGAAGGTGAAAATAAAGGGGCAGGGGAGGGAATAAGAAAGAGGGGGGGTGTTAGAGAGAGGGGGAGAGATGAGGGAGAGAGATGAGGGAGAGAGAGAGAGAGGGGGGGGGGGGTGTGAGAGAGAGAGAGAGAGAGAGAGAAGGGAAGAGGGAGAGGGGGGTTTAAGGGAGAGGTGGAGATTGGTGGAAAATAAAGATTGGTGAGGGGGATTTGGTGGCGGATGAAACATCCCATAGCTCCCCAGCTCTCACCATCCATGTGAGGAGAGTGAGCAAGGGACATAGTCACCCAACCCGACTAGGTCTAGGCTCTGCTCTCCTCACGGTCCTCACAAGATACAAAGAGATATGTAAACGTGGAAGTGAGAGTTCTCTAGGCAGAGTTTTGGGTTTGGTTTGAGCTGAGTTGGTCAGTTGATTATTGATTACTATTTTAAGTTCTAAAAGTGGATAGAGTCAAAAAGTCACAGAGGATTGTGGTGGGAGCAGGTGGTCCATCTGGCACCATTCTGCTCATGCAGGGATTCGAGTGATAGAAAGAGAATAGATCTTGCCACCGTGACTCGCCATTGAGACTCTCCTCACCTGCTGGTTTTCATCCTCTGATAGGAGAGAGAGGTACAGATCAGGAGAGAGGGAGAAAAGGAGGGAGGCAGGGTGGGGTCAGGAGTTAATTTGTCTTGAAAAGTATTTATCTTTTCGTCATTGCTGTTAGGGTTTAGATGTTTTTTGTTTAGTTTTCTGAGGAATGTAGTGTTAGTATAGGTTCCAAGGTGGAGGATTCTTTGGAATTCACTCTCACCCTTGAAACTGGAAGATCTTAGATTCTATAAGGGGGGGGGGGTGAGAGGTTGTGTGCACAGAAGGAGCATGGGCTCAGACTATTCTCGGAATGATATTGTGACAAGTCTGTCCGAAGGTAAGTGGCTGGTTAGGTGTGGGAAAGAGATAGAGTGAAAGCCCCCGCTTTCGTCAGTTGACTTGGCGGTTTGAGGTAGGCTGATCAAGGGCTTGCACTGGCCGGCGCATGTCGACCTGTCACATGTTCCAGTCGAGTCTCCGAGCTCAATCTGTGTGTAAAAATTATGTGTTGGTAGAAAGTTTAATGACTCAGCTCAGTTGGTATGCTATGCTGTCTATCTTTTAGACTATGTGTTTGTAGAGCAATATTATGTATATATTATGTTACAGGGCTAGGAAAAGGTTAAAGGTTTTTGGCGTTAGGGTTAAAATCACTGTCCAAAACCTTTGTAGGAACTCTTTTCCAACCTTTTGGAGGGAGCTAGACTAGAAAAAAAAGAAAAAAGAAAAAAAAAAATTTGGGGTGTTTGGGCTTCCTGAAGGTAATACCCGGGTATTAGGTTATGGGGCTAGGGTAAGATTTAAGGCTTTAGGCGTATGGGTTAATATCAGTGTCCAAAACCTTTTTAGGAACATGTTTCAGACCTTTTGGAGTTAGTTATACCGAAAAAAAATGAAAAATGAAAAAAATATATTTGGGGTGTTCGGGCTTCCTGAAGGTAATTAGGTTTTGGGGCTAGGGTTAGGTTTAAGGTTTTTGGCGTATGGGTTAAAATAACTGTCCAATATTTTTTAAGGAACATGTTTCAGACCTTTGGGAGTTAGTTAGACAAAAAAAAAGAAAAAGAAAAAAAAATATTTGGGGTGTTCGGGTTTCCTGAAGGTAATACCCGGGTATTAGGTTAGGGGGCTAGAGTAAGGTTTAACGTTTTTGGTGTAAGAGTTAAAATCATTTTCCAAAACCTTTTTAGGAACATGTTTAAGACCTTTTGGAGTTGGTTACACCAAAAAAAAATGTAAAATGAAAAAAAAAATATTTGGGGTGTTCGGGCTTCCTGAAGGTAATACCCGGGTATTAGGTTATGGTGCTAGGGTAAGGTTTAAGGTTTTTGGCGTGAGGGTTAAAATCACTGTCCAAAACCTTTGTAGGACCTCTTTTCCAACCTTTTGGTGTAAGTTAGACCAAAAAAAAACGAAAATTGAAAAACAAATATTTGGGGTTTTTGGGCTTCCTGAAGGTAATATCCGGGTATAAGGTTATGGGGCTTTGGAAAGGTTTAAGGTTTTTGGCGTGAGGGTTAAAATCACTGTCCAAAACCTTTGTAGGAAGTCTTTTCCAACCTTTTGGAGTTAGTTAGACAAAAAAAAAAAGATAAATGAAAAAAAAATATTTGGGGTGTTCGGGCTTCCTGAAGGTAATACCCGGGTATTAGGTTATGGGGCTAGGGTAAGGTTTAAGGTTTTTGGCGTAAGGGTTAAAATCACTGTCCAAAACCTTTTTAGGAACATGTTTCAGACCTTTTGGAGTTAGTTACACCAAAAAAATGCAAAATGAAAAAAAATTTTTTTTGGGTGTTCGGGCTTCCTGAAGGTAATACTAGGTTTCTGGGCTAGGGTAATGTTTAAGGTTTTTGGCGTTAGGGTTAAAATCAATGTCCAAAACCTTTGTAGGAACTCTTTTCCAACCTTTGAGAGCAAGTTAGACCAAAAAAAAAGAAAAATAAAAAATATATATTTGGGGTGTTCGGTCTTCCTGAAGGTAATACCCGGGTATTAGGTTTTGGGGCTAGGGTTAGGTTTAAGGTTTTTGGCGTTAGGGTTAAAATAACTGTCCAATATTTTTTAAGGAACATGTTTCAGACCTTTGGGAGTTAGTTAGACAAAAAAAAAGAAAAAGAAAAAAAAATATTTGGGGTGTTCGGGTTTCCTGAAGGTAATACCCGGGTATTAGGTTATGGGGCTAGGGTAAGGTTTTAGGTTTTTGGCGTGAGGGTTAAAATCACTGTCCAAAACCTTTGTAGGACCTCTTTTCCAACCTTTTGGTGTTAGTTAGACAAAAAAAAAAACGAAAAATGAAAAAAAAATATTTGGGGTTTTTGGGCCTCCTGAAGGTAATTCCCGGGTATTAGGTTATGGGGCTTTGGAAAGGTTTAAGGTTTTTGGCGTGAGGGTTAAAATCACTGTCCAAAACCTTTGTAGGAAGTCTTTTCCAACCTTTTGGAGTTAGTTGAACCAATAAAAAAATGAAAAATGAAAAAAAAAAAATTGGGGTGTTCGGGCTTCCTGAAGGTAATACCCGGGTATTAGGTTTTGGGGCTAGGATTAGGTTTAAGGTTTTTGGCGTTAGCGTTAAAATCACTGTCCAATATTTTTTAAGGAACATGTTTCAGACCTTTTGGAGTTAGTTAGACCAAAAAAAAGAAAAAAGAAAAAGAAATATTTGGGGTTTACGGGCTTCCTGAAGGTATTAGGTTTTGGGGCTAGGGTAAGGTTTAAGGTTTTTGGTGTCAGGGTTAAAATCACTGTCCAAAACCTTTTAAGAAACAAGATTCAGACCTTTTGGAGTTGGTTACACCAAAAAAAAATGTAAAATGAAAAAAAATATATTTAGGTTGTTCGGGCTTCCTGAAGGTAATACCCTTAAGGTTTAAGTATTAGGTTATGGGGCTTGGATTAGGTTTAAGGTTTTTTGCGTAAGGGTTAAAATCACTGTCCAATATTTTTTAAGGAACATGTTTCAGACCTTTTCGAGCTAGTTTGACCAAAAAAAAAAAAGAAAAAGAAAAAATATATATTTGGGGTGTTCGGGCTTCCTGAAGGTAATACCCGGGTATTAGGTTATGGGGCTAGGTTAAGGTTTAAGGTTTTTGGCGTGAGGGTTAAAATCACTGTCCAAAACCTTTGTAGGAAGTCTTTTCCAACCTTTTGGAGTTAGTTAGACAAAAAAAAAAAGATAAATGAAAAAAAAATATTTGGGGTGTTCGGGCTTCCTGAAGGTAATACCCGGGTATTAGGTTATGGGGCTAGGGTAAGGTTTTCAGGTTTTTGGCGTAAGGGTTAAAATCACTGTCCAAAACCTTTTTAGGAACATGTTTCAGACCTTTTGGAGTTGGTTACACCAAAAAAAATGTAAAATGAAAAAAAATTTTTTTTGGGTGTTCGGGCTTCCTGAAGGTAATACTAGGTTTCTGGGCTAGGGTAATGTTTAAGGTTTTTGGCGTAAGGGTTAAAATCAATGTCCAAAACCTTTGTGGGAACTCTTTTCCAGCCTTTGAGAGCAAGTTAGACCAAAACAAAAAGAAAAATAGAAAATATATATTTGGGGTGTTCGGCCTTTCTGAAGGTAATACTATAATATGAGGTTATGGGGCTAGGGTAAGGTTTAAGGTTTTTCAGCGTGAGGGTAAAAATCACTGTCCAAAACCTTTGTAGGAAGTCTTTTCCAACCTTTGGGAATTAGTTAGACAAAAAAAAAAAGATGAATGAAAAAAAAATATTTGGGGTGTTCGGGCTTCCTGAAGGTAATACCCGGGTATTAGGTTTTGGGGCTAGGGTTAGGTTTAAGGTTTTTGGCGTTAGGGTTAAAATAACTGTCCAATATTTTTTAAGGAACATGTTTCAGACCTTTGGGAGTTAGTTAGACAAAAAAAAAAGAAAAAGAAAAAAAAATATTTGGGGTGTTCGGGTTTCCTGAAGGTAATACCCGGGTATTAGGTTATGGGGCTAGTGTAGGGTTTAAGGTTTTTGGCGTTAGAGTTAAAATCAGTGTCCAAAACCTTTTTAGTAACAAGATTCAGACCTTTTGGAGTTGGTTACACCAAAAAAAAATGTAAAATGAAAAAAAAAAAATTTGGGGTGTTCGGGCTTCCTGAAGGTAATACCCGGGTATTAGGTTTTGGGGCTAGGGTAAGGTTTAAGGTTTTTGGTGTTAGGGTTAAAATCACTGTCCAAAACCTTTGTAGGAACTCTTTTCCAACCTTTTGGAGTTAGTTAGACCAAAAAAAAACGAAAAATGAAAAAAAATATTTGGGGTTTTCGGGCTTCCTGAAGGTAATACCCGTGTATTAGGTTTTGGGGCTAGGGTAAGGTTTAAGGTTTTTGGTGTTAGGGTTAAAATCACTGTCCAAAACCTTTGTAGGAACTCTTTTCCAACCTTTTGGAGTTAGTTAGACCAAAAAAAAAAAACGAAAAATGAAAAAAAATATTTGGGGTTTTTTCGGGCTTCCTGAAGGTAATACCCGGGTATTAGGTTTTGGGGCTAGGGTTAGGTTTAAGGTTTTTGGCGTTAGGGTTAAAATCACTGTCCAAAACCTTTGTAGGAAGTCTTTTCCAACCTTTTGGAGTTAGTTAGACAAAAAAAAAAAGATAAATGAAAAAAAAATATTTGGGGTGTTCGGGCTTCCTGAAGGTAATACCCGGGTATTAGGTTATGGGGCTAGGGTAAGGTTTAAGGTTTTTGGCGTAAGGGTTAAAATCACTGTCCAAAACCTTTTTAGGAACATGTTTCAGACCTTTTGGAGTTGGTTACAGCAAAAAAAATGTAAAATGAAAAAAAAATTTTTTTGGGTGTTTGGGCTTCCTGAAGGTAATACTTTGTATTACCTTTGTACGAAGTCTTTTCCAACCTTTTGGAGTTAGTCTTTTGTAGGAAGTCTTTTCCAACCTTTTGGAGTTAGTTAGACAAAAAAAAGGAACATTTAGGAACATGTTTAAGACCTGTTGGAGTTGGTTACACCAAAAAAAATGTAAAATGAAAAAAAATATATTTGGGGTGTTCGGGCTTCCTGAAGGTAATACCCGGGTATTAGGTTTTTGGGCTAGGGTAAGGTTTAAGGTTTTTGGTGTTAGGGTTAAAATCCCTGTCCAAAACCTTTGTAGGAACTCTTTTCCGACCTTTTGGAGTTAGTTAGACCAAAAAAAAAGAAAAAAGAAAAAAAATATATTTGGGGTCTTCGGGCTTCCTGAAGGTAATAAGGTTTAAGGTTTTTGGCGTTAGGGTTAAAATCACTGTCCAAAACCTTTTAAGAAACAAGATTCAGACCTTTTGGAGTTGGTTACACCAAAAAAAATGTAAAATGAAAAAAAAAATATTTGGGGTGTTCGGGCTTCCTGAAGGTAAAACCCTTCAGCTTTAAGTATTAGGTTATGGGGCTAGGATTAGGTTTAAGGTTTTTGGCGTAAAGGTTAAAATCACTGTCCAATATTTTTTAAGGAACATGTTTCAGACCTTTTGGAGCTAGTTTGACCAAAAAAAAAAAAGAAAAAGAAAAAATATATATTTGGGGTGTTCGGGCTTCCTGATGGTAATACCCGGGTATTAGGTTATGGGGCTAGGTTAAGGTTTAAGGTTTTTGGCGTGAGGGTTAAAATCACTGTCCAAAACCTTTGTAGGAAGTCTTTTCCAACCTTTTGGAGTTAGTTAGACAAAAAAAAAAAAGATAAATGAAAAAAAAAATATTTGGGGTGTTCGGGCTTCCTGAAGGTAATACCCGGGTGTTAGGTTATGGGGCTATAGTAAGGTTTAAGGTTTTTGGCGTTAGGGTTAAAATCACTGTCCAAAACCTTTGTAGGAACTATTTTCCAACCTTTTGGAGTTGGTTACACCAAAAAAAATGTAAAATGAAAAAAAATATTTTGGGTTTTCGGGCTTCCTGAAGGTAATACCCGGGTATTAGGTTTTGGGGCTAGGGTTAGGTTTAAGGTTTTTGGCGTTAGGGTTAAAATCACTGTCCAATATTTTTTAAGGAACATGTTTCAGACATTTGGGAGTTAGTTAGTCAAAAAAAAAAAAGAAAAAGAGAAAAAAAAATTTGGGGTGTTCGGGCTTCCTGAAGGTAATACCCGGGTATTAGGTTATGGGGCTAGGGTAAGGTTCAAGGTTTTTGGCGTTAGAGTTAAAATCACTGTCGAAAACCTTTTTAGGAACATGTTTAAGACCTGTTGGAGTTGGTTACACCAAAAAAAATGTAAAATGAAAAAAAAAATATTTGGGGTGTTCGGGCTTCCTGAAGGTAATACCCGGGTATTAGGTTTTGGGGCTAGGGTTAGGTTTAAGGTTTTTGGTGTTAGGGTTAAAATCATTGTCCAAAACCTTTGTAGGAACTCTTTTCCAACCTTTTGGAGTTAGTTAGACCAAAAAAAAGAAAAAAGAAAAATATATATTTGGGGTCTTCGGGCTTCCTGAAGGAAATACCCATTTTAGGTTATGGGGCTAAAGTAAGGTTTAAGGTTTTTGGCGTTAGGGTTAAAATCACTGTCCAAAACCTTTTTAGGAACATGTTTCAGACCTTTTGGACCTAGTTTGACCAAAAAAAAAAGAAAAAGAAAAAATATATATTTGGGGTGTTCGGGCTTCCTGAAGGTAATACCCGGGTATTAGGTTATGGGGCTATAGTAAGGTTTAAGGTTTTTGGCGTTAGGGTTAAAATCACTGTCCAAAACCTTTGTAGGAACTCTTTTCCAACCTTTTGGAGTTAGTTTGACCAAAAAAAATGTAAAATGAAAAATAAATATTTGGGGTCTTCGGGCTTCCTGAAGGAAATACCCATTTTAGGTTATGGGGCTAGGGTAAGGTTTAAGGTTTTTGGCGTTAGGGTTAAAATCACTGTCCAAAACCTTTTTAGGAACATGTTTCAGACCTTTTGGAGTTGGTTACACCAAAAAAAATGTAAAATGAAAAAAAAATATTTGGGGTGTTCAAGCTTCCTGAAGGTAATACCCGGGTATTAGGTTATGGGGCTACAGTAAGGTTTAAGGTTTTTGGCGTTAGGGTCAAAATCACTGTCCAAAACCTTTGTAGGAACTATTTTCCAACCTTTTGGAGTTAGTTAGACCAAAAAAAAAAACGAAAAATGAAAAAAAATATTTTGGGTTTTCGGGCTTCCTGAAGGTAATACCCGGGTATTAGGTTTTGGGGCTAGGGTTAGGTTTAAGGTTTTTGGCGTTAGGGTTAAAATCACTGTCCAATATTTTTTAAGGAACATGTTTCAGACATTTGGGAGTTAGTTAGTCAAAAAAAAAAAAGAAAAAGAGAAAAAAAAAATTGGGGTGTTCGGGCTTCCTGAAGGTAATACCCGGGTATTAGGTTATGGGGCTAGGGTAAGGTTCAAGGTTTTTGGCGTTAGGGTTAAAATCACTGTCCAAAACCTTTGTAGGAACTCTTTTCCAACCTTTTGGAGTTAGTTTGACCAAAAAATTAAAAATGAAATTAATTTTTTTTGGGGTGTAAAGGCTTCCTGAAGGTAATACCCTTGTATTAGGTTATGGGGCTAGGGTAAGGTTTAAGGTTTTTTGGCGTTTGGGTTGAAATCACTGTCCAAAACCTTTGTAGAAACTCGTTTCCAACCTTTTGGAGTTAGTTAGACCAAAAAAAAATGAAAAATGAAAAAAAAATATTTGGGTTGTTCGGGCTTCCTGAACGTAATTCATGTATTAGGTTATGGGTTTAGGGTAAGGTTTAAGGATTTTGGCGTTAGGGTCAAAATCACTGTCCAAAACGTTTATAGGAACTCTTCTCCAACCTTCTGGAGTTAGCTGGACCAAAAAAAAAATGAAAAATGAAAAATAAAATTGGGGGTTTTCGGGCTTCCTGAAGGTAATACCCGGGTATTAGGTTTTGGGGCTTTGGAAACGTTTAAGGTTTTTGGCGTAAGGGTTAAAATCACTGTCAAAAACCTTTGTAGGAACTCTTTTCCAACCTTTTGGAGTTAGTTAGACCAAAAAAAATAAAAATAAAAAATATATATTTGGGGTGTTCGGGCTTCCTGAAGGTAATACCTGGGTATTAGGTTATGGGGCTAGGGTAAGTTTGAAGGTTTTTGGCGTTAGGGTTAAAATCACTGTCCAAAACCTTTGTAGGAACTCTTTTCCAAACTTTTGGAATGAGTTAGACCAAAAAAAATGAAAAATGAAAAAAACATATTTGGGGTGTTCGTGCTTCCTGAAGGTAATACCCGAGTATTAGGTTATGGGGCTTTGGAAACGTTAAAGGTTTTTGGCGTTAGGGGTTAAAATCACTGCCAAAACCTTTGTAGGAACTCTATTCAAACCTTTTGGAGTTAGACCAAAAAAAAAATGAAAATGAAAAAAAAATATTTGGGGTTTTCGGGCTTCCTGAAGGTAATACCCGCGTATTAGGTTTTTGGGCTAGGGTAAGGTTTAAGTTTTTTGGCATTGGGGTTAAAATCACTGTCCAAAACCTTTGTAGGAACTCTTTTCCAAACTTTTGGAGTTAGTTCGACTAAAAAAAAAATAAAAAATAAAAATATATATATATATTTGTGGTTTTCAGGCTTCCTGAAGGTAATACCCGGGTATTAGGTTATGGGGCTAGGGTAAGGTTAAAGGTTTTTGGCGTTAGGGTTAAAATCACTGTCCAAAACCTTTGTAGGAACTCTTTTCCAACCTTTTGGAGTTAGTTAGAAAAGAAAAAAAGGAAAAATATATATATATATATATATATTTGTGGTTTTCGGGTTTCCTGAAGGTAATACCCGGGTATTTGGTTATGGGGCTATGGTTAGGTTTAAGGTTTTTGGCGTTAGGGTTAAAATCACTGTCCAAAACCTTTGTAGGAACTCTTTTCCAACCTTTTGGAGTGAGTTAGACCAAAAAAAAATGAAAAATGAAAAAAAAATATTTCGGGTTTTCAGTCTTCCTGAAGGTAATACCCGGCTATTAGGTAATGGGGCTATGGTAAGGTTTAAGGTTTTTGGCATTAGGGTTAAAATCACTGTCCAAAACCTTTGTAGGAACTCTTTTCCAACCTTTTGGAGTGAGTTAGACCAAAAAACAAATGAAAAATGAAAAAAAAAACATATTTGGGGTGTTCGGGTTTCCTGAAGGTAATACCCGGGTATTAAGTTATGGGGCTTTGGAATGGTTTAAGGTTTTTGGCGTTAGGATTAAAATCACTGTCCAAAACCTTTGTAGGAACTCTTTTCCAACGTTTTGGAGTTAGCTAGACCAAAAAAAAAAATGAAAAATGAAAAAAAAATGGGGGTGTTCTGGCTTCCTGAAGGTAATACCCGGGTATTAGGTTATGGGGCTAGGGAAAGGTTTAAGGTTTTTGGCGTGAGGGTTAAAATCACTGTCCAAAGCCTTTTTAGGAACATGTTTCAGACCTTTTGGAATTAGTTAGACCAAAAAATAACGAAAAAAGAAAAAAAAAACATATTTGGGGTGTTCGGGTTTCCTGAAGGTAATACCCGGGTATTAGGTTATGGGGCTTTGGAAAGGTTTAAGGTTTTTGGCGTTAGGGTTAAAATCACTGTCCAAAACCTTTGTAGGAACTCTTTTCCAACCTTTTGGAGTTAGTTTGACCAAAAAAAAACCAAAAATGAAAAAAAAAATATTTGGGGTCTTCGGGCTTCCTGAAGGTAATACCCGGGTATCGGGTTTTGGGGCTAGGGTAAGGTTTAAGGTTTTTGGCGTTAGGGTTAAAATCACTGTCCAAAACCTTTGTAGGAACTCTTTTCCAACCTTTTGGAGTTAGTTAGACCAAAAAAAAATGATTAATTAAAAAAAATATATTTGGGGTGTTCGGGCTTCCTTATTAGTATTAGTTTATGGGGCTTTGGAAAGGTTTAAGGTTTTTGGCATTAGGGTTAAAATCACTGTCCAAAACCTTTATAGGAACTCTTTTCCAACCTTTTGGAGTTAGTTAGACCAAAAAAAAAAAAATGAAAAAGGAAAAAAAAATTGGGGGTTTTCGGGCTTCCTGAAGGTAATACCCGGGTATTAGGTTATGAGGCTTTGGAAAGGTTTAAGGTTTTTGGCGTTAGGGTTAAAATCACTGTCCAAAACCTTTGTAGGAACTCTTTTCCAACCTTTTGGAGTTAGTTTGACCAAAAAATTAAAAATGAAATAAATTTTTTTTGGGGTGTAAAGGCTTCCTGAAGGTAATACCCTTGTATTAGGTTATGGGGCTAGGGTAAGGTTTAAGGTTTTTTGGCGTTTGGGTTGAAATCACTGTCCAAAACCTTTGTAGAAACTCGTTTCCAACCTTTTGGAGTTAGTTAGACCAAAAAAAAATGAAAAATGAAAAAAAAATATTTGGGTTGTTCGGGCTTCCTGAACGTAATTCATGTATTAGGTTATGGGTTTAGGGTAAGGTTTAAGGTTTTTGGCGTTAGGGTTAAAATCACTGTCCAAAACGTTTATAGGAACTCTTCTCCAACCTTCTGGAGTTAGCTGGACCAAAAAAAAAATGAAAAATGAAAAATAAAATTGGGGGTTTTCGGGCTTCCTGAAGGTAATACCCGGGTATTAGGTTTTGGGGCTTTGGAAACGTTTAAGGTTTTTGGCGTAAGGGTTAAAATCACTGTCAAAAACCTTTGTAGGAACTCTTTTCCAACCTTTTGGAGTTAGTTAGACCAAAAAAAATAAAAATAAAAAATATATATTTGGGGTGTTCGGGCTTCCTGAAGGTAATACCTGGGTATTAGGTTATGGGGCTAGGGTAAGTTTGAAGGTTTTTGGCGTTAGGGTTAAAATCACTGTCCAAAACCTTTGTAGGAACTCTTTTCCAAACTTTTGGAATGAGTTAGACCAAAAAAAAATGAAAAATGAAAAAAACATATTTGGGGTGTTCGTGCTTCCTGAAGGTAATACCCAAGTATTAGGTTATGGGGCTTTGGAAACGTTAAAGGTTTTTGGCGTTAGGGGTTAAAATCACTGCCAAAACCTTTGTAGGAACTCTATTCAAACCTTTTGGAGTTAGACCAAAAAAAAAATGAAAATGAAAAAAAATTATTTGGGGTTTTCGGGCTTCCTGAAGGTAATACCCGCGTATTAGGTTTTTGGGCTAGGGTAAGGTTTAAGTTTTTTGGCATTAGGGTTAAAATCACTGTCCAAAACCTTTGTAGGAACTCTTTTCCAAACTTTTGGAGTTAGTTCGACTAAAAAAAAAGAAAAAAAAAAAATATATATATATATATTTGTGGTTTTCAGGCTTCCTGAAGGTAATACCCGGGTATTAGGTTATGGGGCTAGGGTAAGGTTAAAGGTTTTTGGCGTTAGGGTTAAAATCACTGTCCAAAACCTTTGTAGGAACTCTTTTCCAACCTTTTGGAGTTAGTTAGAAAAGAAAAAAAGGAAAAAAAAAAATATATATATATATATATATATATTTGTGGTTTTCGGGTTTCCTGAAGGTAATACCCGGGTATTTGGTTATGGGGCTATGGTTAGGTTTAAGGTTTTTGGCGTTAGGGTTAAAATCACTGTCCAAAACCTTTGTAGGAACTCTTTTCCAACCTTTTGGAGTGAGTTAGACCAAAAAAAAATGAAAAATGAAAAAAAAATATTTCGGGTTTTCAGTCTTCCTGAAGGTAATACCCGGCTATTAGGTAATGGGGCTATGGTAAGGTTGAAGGTTTTTGGCGTTAGGGTTAAAATCACTGTCCAAAACCTTTGTAGGAACTCTTTTCCAACCTTTTGGAGTGAGTTAGACCAAAAAACAAATGAAAAATGAAAAAAAAACATATTTGGGGTGTTCGGGTTTCCTGAAGGTAATACCCGGGTATTAGGTTATGGGGCTTTGGAATGGTTTAAGGTTTTTGGCGTTAGGATTAAAATCACTGTCCAAAACCTTTGTAGGAACTCTTTTCCAACGTTTTGGAGTTAGCTAGACCAAAAAAAAAAATGAAAAATGAAAAAAAATTGGGGGTGTTCTGGCTTCCTGAAGGTAATACCCGGGTATTGGGTTATGGGGCTAGGGAAAGGTTTAAGGTTTTTGGCGTGAGGGTTAAAATCACTGTCCAAAACCTTTTTAGGAACATGTTTCAGACCTTTTGGAATTAGTTAGACCAAAAAATAACGAAAAAAGAAAAAAAAAACATATTTGGGGTGTTCGGGCTTCCTGAAGGTAATACCCGGGTATTAGGTTATGGGGCTTTGGAAAGGTTTAAGGTTTTTGGCGTTAGGGTTAAAATCACTGTCCAAAACCTTTGTAGGAACTCTTTTCCAAACTTTTGGAGTTAGTTAGACCAAAAAAAATAAAAATAAAAAATATATATTTGGGGTGTTCGGGCTTCCTGAAGGTAATACCTGGGTATTAGGTTATGGGGCTAGGGTAAGTTTGAAGGTTTTTGGCGTTAGGGTTAAAATCACTGTCCAAAACCTTTGTAGGAACTCTTTTCCAAACTTTTGGAATGAGTTAGACCAAAAAAAAATGAAAAATGAAAAAAACATATTTGGGGTGTTCGTGCTTCCTGAAGGTAATACCCGAGTATTAGGTTATGGGGCTTTGGAAACGTTAAAGGTTTTTGGCGTTAGGGGTTAAAATCACTGCCAAAACCTTTGTAGGAACTCTATTCAAACCTTTTGGAGTTAGACCAAAAAAAAAATGAAAATGAAAAAAAAATATTTGGGGTTTTCGGGCTTCCTGAAGGTAATACCCGCGTATTAGGTTTTTGGGCTAGGGTAAGGTTTAAGTTTTTTGGCATTAGGGTTAAAATCACTGTCCAAAACCTTTGTAGGAACTCTTTTCCAAACTTTTGGAGTTAGTTCGACTAAAAAAAAAGAAAAAAAAATATATATATATATATATTTGTGGTTTTCAGGCTTCCTGAAGGTAATACCCGGGTATTAGGTTATGGGGCTAGGGTAAGGTTAAAGGTTTTTGGCGTTAGGGTTAAAATCACTGTCCAAAACCTTTGTAGGAACTCTTTTCCAACCTTTTGGAGTTAGTTAGAAAAGAAAAAAAGGAAAAAAAAAAAAAATATATATATATATATTTGTGGTTTTCGGGTTTCCTGAAGGTAATACCCGGGTATTTGGTTATGGGGCTATGGTTAGGTTTAAGGTTTTTGGCGTTAGGGTTAAAATCACTGTCCAAAACCTTTGTAGGAACTCTTTTCCAACCTTTTGGAGTGAGTTAGACCAAAAAAAAATGAAAAATGAAAAAAAAATATTTCGGGTTTTCAGTCTTCCTGAAGGTAATACCCGGCTATTAGGTAATGGGGCTATGGTAAGGTTGAAGGTTTTTGGCGTTAGGGTTAAAATCACTGTCCAAAACCTTTGTAGGAACTCTTTTCCAACCTTTTGGAGTGAGTTAGACCAAAAAACAAATGAAAAATGAAAAAAAAACATATTTGGGGTGTTCGGGTTTCCTGAAGGTAATACCCGGGTATTAGGTTATGGGGCTTTGGAATGGTTTAAGGTTTTTGGCGTTAGGATTAAAATCACTGTCCAAAACCTTTGTAGGAACTCTTTTCCAACGTTTTGGAGTTAGCTAGACCAAAAAAAAAAATGAAAAATGAAAAAAAATTGGGGGTGTTCTGGCTTCCTGAAGGTAATACCCGGGTATTGGGTTATGGGGCTAGGGAAAGGTTTAAGGTTTTTGGCGTGAGGGTTAAAATCACTGTCCAAAACCTTTTTAGGAACATGTTTCAGACCTTTTGGAATTAGTTAGACCAAAAAATAACGAAAAAAGAAAAAAAAAACATATTTGGGGTGTTCGGGCTTCCTGAAGGTAATACCCGGGTATTAGGTTATGGGGCTTTGGAAAGGTTTAAGGTTTTTGGCGTTAGGGTTAAAATCACTGTCCAAAACCTTTGTAGGAACTCTTTTCCAAACTTTTGGAGTTAGTTAGACCAAAAAAAATAAAAATAAAAAATATATATTTGGGGTGTTCGGGCTTCCTGAAGGTAATACCTGGGTATTAGGTTATGGGGCTAGGGTAAGTTTGAAGGTTTTTGGCGTTAGGGTTAAAATCACTGTCCAAAACCTTTGTAGGAACTCTTTTCCAAACTTTTGGAATGAGTTAGACCAAAAAAAAATGAAAAATGAAAAAAACATATTTGGGGTGTTCGTGCTTCCTGAAGGTAATACCCGAGTATTAGGTTATGGGGCTTTGGAAACGTTAAAGGTTTTTGGCGTTAGGGGTTAAAATCACTGCCAAAACCTTTGTAGGAACTCTATTCAAACCTTTTGGAGTTAGACCAAAAAAAAAATGAAAATGAAAAAAAAATATTTGGGGTTTTCGGGCTTCCTGAAGGTAATACCCGCGTATTAGGTTTTTGGGCTAGGGTAAGGTTTAAGTTTTTTGGCATTAGGGTTAAAATCACTGTCCAAAACCTTTGTAGGAACTCTTTTCCAAACTTTTGGAGTTAGTTCGACTAAAAAAAAAGAAAAAAAAAAATATATATATATATATTTGTGGTTTTCAGGCTTCCTGAAGGTAATACCCGGGTATTAGGTTATGGGGCTAGGGTAAGGTTAAAGGTTTTTGGCGTTAGGGTTAAAATCACTGTCCAAAACCTTTGTAGGAACTCTTTTCCAACCTTTTGGAGTTAGTTAGAAAAGAAAAAAAGGAAAAAAAAAATATATATATATATATATATTTGTGGTTTTCGGGTTTCCTGAAGGTAATACCCGGGTATTTGGTTATGGGGCTATGGTTAGGTTTAAGGTTTTTGGCGTTAGGGTTAAAATCACTGTCCAAAACCTTTGTAGGAACTCTTTTCCAACCTTTTGGAGTGAGTTAGACCAAAAAAAAATGAAAAATGAAAAAAAAATATTTCGGGTTTTCAGTCTTCCTGAAGGTAATACCCGGCTATTAGGTAATGGGGCTATGGTAAGGTTGAAGGTTTTTGGCGTTAGGGTTAAAATCACTGTCCAAAACCTTTGTAGGAACTCTTTTCCAACCTTTTGGAGTGAGTTAGACCAAAAAACAAATGAAAAATGAAAAAAAAACATATTTGGGGTGTTCGGGTTTCCTGAAGGTAATACCCGGGTATTAGGTTATGGGGCTTTGGAATGGTTTAAGGTTTTTGGCGTTAGGATTAAAATCACTGTCCAAAACCTTTGTAGGAACTCTTTTCCAACGTTTTGGAGTTAGCTAGACCAAAAAAAAAAATGAAAAATGAAAAAAAATTGGGGGTGTTCTGGCTTCCTGAAGGTAATACCCGGGTATTAGGTTATGGGGCTAGGGAAAGGTTTAAGGTTTTTGGCGTGAGGGTTAAAATCACTGTCCAAAACCTTTTTAGGAACATGTTTCAGACCTTTTGGAATTAGTTAGACCAAAAAATAACGAAAAAAGAAAAAAAAAACATATTTGGGGTGTTCGGGCTTCCTGAAGGTAATACCCGGGTATTAGGTTATGGGGCTTTGGAAAGGTTTAAGGTTTTTGGCGTTAGGGTTAAAATCACTGTCCAAAACCTTTGTAGGAACTCTTTTCCAAACTTTTGGAGTTAGTTTGACCAAAAAAAAACCAAAAATGAAAAAAAAAATATTTGGGGTCTTCAGGCTTCCTGAAGGTAATACCTGGGTATCGGGTTTTGGGGCTAGGGTAAGGTTTAAGGTTTTTGGCGTTAGGGTTAAAATCACTGTCCAGAACCTTTGTAGGAACTCTTTTCCAACCTTTTGGAGTTAGTTAGACCAAAAAAAAAATGATTAATTAAAAAAAATACATTTGGGGTGTTCGGGCTTCCTTATTAGTATTAGTTTATGGGGCTTTGGAAAGGTTTAAGGTTTTTGGCATTAGGGTTAAAATCACTGTCCAAAACCTTTATAGGAACTCTTTTCCAACCTTTTGGAGTTAGTTAGACCAAAAAAAAAAAATGAAAAAGGAAAAAAAAATTGGGGTTTTTCGGGCTTCCTGAAGGTAATACCCGGGTATTAGGTTATGAGGCTTTGGAAAGGTTTAAGGTTTTTGGCGTTAGGGTTAAAATCACTGTCCAAAACCTTTGTAGGAACTCTTTTCCAACCTTTTGGAGTTAGTTTGACCAAAAAATTAAAAATGAAATAAATTTTTTTTGGGGTGTAAAGGCTTCCTGAAGGTAATACCCTTGTATAAGGTTATGGGGCTAGGGTAAGGTTTAAGGTTTTTTGGCGTTTGGGTTGAAATCACTGTCCAAAACCTTTGTAGAAACTCGTTTCCAACCTTTTGGAGTTAGTTAGACCAAAAAAAAATGAAAAATGAAAAAAAAATATTTGGGTTGTTCGGGCTTCCTGAAGGTAATTCATGTATTAGGTTATGGGTTTAGGGTAAGGTTTAAGGTTTTTTGCATTTGGGTTAAAATCACTGTCCAAAACCTTTGTAGGAACTCGTTTCCAACCTTTTGGAGTTAGACCAAAAAAAACTGAAAAATGAAAAAAATATCTATCTATCTATTACTCAAAATTGGGTTTATGCTGTTCTTATATTATGCATAAATCTTAACAGGCACTTCAGCGGTCAACCCTTTTTCACTCAGTTTACAGCCTGTGTTCTGCACAGAGTGGCCTCCACACAGCAGACAAACTACAAAAAATAATAATAATAAAACAGTTTGCTTAGGTGATCATTAAAAATATATATATTTAGGAGTTCAACAACATTACCTCAACTCCTGCATGAGTTTTTTCTTCAGCAAGTGTAATTCATTGAATTCAACATCCTCTCATCATCACCAGACTAGACTACTATTGGGCTAAACTAGAACCAAATTGGACCATCTAAATAAAGCCCACTTTTCAACATCTTTTTTTTGGGGGGGCTAAAAGACACTTCAGTATGTCTTTGTTTTAATCCTGACAATACATCAGTATACTAGATATGCATTTAGACTTAGGCTGTGTCTCATTTCAGAGACCGCATCGTGATAAGCGCACTTAACGGCGCTTAGCTGAGTGCACTGCCGTTTTGAGCCGTTTTGAGCCGTTTTGCGCCGTTCTGTGCCCTTCCTGTGTCCCATTTCAGATACAGCAGCCACCGAACGGCGCATCTGACGCGTACGTGAGGTCACCACGCGGCACGAACGGTGTCCCGTTTGGCACAAAATACTAAACGCGCTTCAAATTCGGTCTCAAAACCACACTACCCCCGCCTCTTTTTCAAGCGTGCATTTATGCACGCTTTCGTGCCATCGGTATCCCAGAATTCTTTGCGTGCCGCTGCACAGCTGTGCATTTCAGGTGAGAGGCTGGACTCGCTTGGAGACACAGCGCGTCTTCGAAGAAAATACAAGCAATCCAAAAACAGCAGACAGTCAGCTCAGGCTGTATTAGAGCATGATCTCTGAACTCACTAAAATCTGTTAACCAAACATTAAAGATTTAGAGACGAACTGATCCGCTGTGTTACAACTATCAAAAACATTAGAAATGAGAAAGCTGACAAAACTACAGCAGAGTATCAGGACAACATTGAGGTTTTTTTTTTCTTATAAAATTTAGAGATTAAAGTTGTAAATTTAGGAGAATAAACTTGTAAAGTATATAAAGTCATAAAGCTGCTTTTGTGGAAGGGGAAATGACTGAAGCTGGTCATCTGCAGGGTTATCTGTGGATGTATCAGCGGGTCATTCAGAGAGATTTTGTGGTTTCTGAAGAAACAATCAAACTGATGATGATCAACATTTGTGATCCAGAGGGAGTCGTTGTCCTTGTTTGTGAAACCTATACTGAAGCACAGTTCCTTCAAATGCTTCATGGTCCTAATTTTAACAAAGTCTCATCTGAAATAACAGGAAACTTTAATACTTTATTCTCATAAATTAATGACTTGATTCTCGTAAATTCACAACTTAAATCTCGAAGTCCTTAAAGTCTTAAATCTCAATATGGCCCTCATACTCCTTCATACAAAACAATCATTGGATGAATTGTGCTTGTATGTATCTACTATTTTGTGTCTGTGCAAGGTCGCACAATTAAAACAATAAATGCTGCGCTCCGCGGGTTTCCTTTAAGTCAGTCGTGACGCGAGCCTGAGGGCGGGGACATTTGGCAACTCCACCAGGAAGTCCTCTGAAGGTCTCCAAATGTCCCCGCCCTCAGGCTTACGTCACGACTGATTAGAAAAAAAGCTGCGGAGCGCAGCATGTATTGTTTTAATTGTGCGACCTTGCATAGACACAAAATAGTAGATACATACAAGCACAGGTCATTCCCACAAAATTCATCCAATGATTCTCATAAATTCACGACTTAAGTCTTAAAAAAACATTCTCAATATAGCCCTCATAGTCCTTCATACAAAACAATCATTGGATGAATTTTGTGGGAATGATCTGTGCTTGTATGTATCTACTATTTTGTGTCTGTGCAAGGTCGCACAATTAAAAAATAAATGCTGCGCTCCGCGGCTCTTTCAAGTCAGTCGTGACGCGAGCCTGACGGACCATCTCACCCCTCTGATTGGGTCGCCAAATGTCCCCGCCCGCAGGCCCGGGTCACGGCTGACTTGAATAAAAGCCGCCGATCGCAGCAGGTGCAGGTGTAAACAAGCACAGGTGACAAAAATGGAGATCGCATTGTGGCAAATGGCTTTTGCCTTAAATGAAGACTTGACGCTGCACCGCCGAGCAAGGCGGCGACGGAGGCGCCTTATGTACTTTTTATTGAGAAGGCGTGCCGAAAGTGGAGAGGTAAACCTGTTATTTTATCTGGCATTCATCAGCCACACGATAGTTGTGCCATTGTCACTCCCTGTGTATCACGTGAATTCCCCCTTTAATTCACAACAGTACATGTCATGGAAATCTTCATAGGTGTCAAAAAATAGTATTTCGTTTACTAACATCAGCTGAAAAGCCAACATTGGCTGTTAGTACATGAGACATTAACCTGCACAATTCACAATCATTGCAAGCGACATCCATGCCATGACTGTTCTTTCTCCTGCTTTGTTCCTAACGCATGCAGACCGGACCCCTGAACTGCAGGCTACATACGGGGATTCCGGTCCTCCAACGGTTTTTCGCCGGCGACGACACCAGGGAGGACTTCAGGCTGAGCCGAGAGTCCCTGGCAGTGCTGCTGGACCTCCTCCATCAGGACCGGAGGCATGGATGGGGCGCCACAATAGAGACTTTGGTTCTCCTCTTTTGGCTGGCCAGTGGGACATCATACCGGGTGGTCTCAAGGGTGTTTGGGATGCCCCGCTCCACTGTCCACCGCATCGTCCACCGAGTTACGGAGGAGGTAGTGGCCATTCGCCACAGGGTCATCTACCTCCCGAGGTCCGCTGACGACCTGGCAGCTGTAACTCGGGGGTTTGCAGGGCTGGCTAGGCACCGCGCTTTTCTCAAAGCTGCCGGTGCAATCGACGGCTGCCATGTTAGAATTAAGCCACCAAGCGGTCCTGATGGTCACTGCTACATCAACAGAAAACTGTTTGCATCAGTTATCATGCAAGCAGTCTGTGACCATCAGGGCCGCTTTATTGACACCTACGTGGGCTGGCCGGGGTCTGTGCATGACGCAAGGGTACTCCGGCACAGCCCACTGTACAGGCAGAACATCTACCCTCCTCCAGGGCATTTCATTCTGGCAGACAGCGGGTACCCGTGCCTCCAGCACCCACTCCCCCTCATCACTCCCTACAGGCTGCAGGTGCGAGGTGTGGCGGCCCAGCGCTTTAACGGGCATCATGCCAGGGCACGCTCTATAATTGAGCGTGCCTATGGCATGATGAAGACCCGATTTCGAGCCATCTTTTTAAAAGCGCTGGAGATCCGCCACACCTTCGTGCCACAGGTACGTCATCCCTGCACACAATATTTTTGTTATACTTGAATATATATAAATTAATGAATTAAATAAAAAAAAACACGAAAACTTATTATATATTATTATACTTATATTGTTATATTTTTTTATTTATTAAAGGTCTACATACTTTATGTTCATATAAATATTCCTCTAAAATTCAGGTCATCACCGCTTGTGCCGTCCTGCACAATATCTGCCTGGGTGCCGGTGACACCATGGCACCAGAGGAAGATGTGCAGGACGGCATGCCGGGGGATGAGGTGGAGGACAGGCTGGAGGCAGTCAGTGGTGCCCGCTGGCGGGACAGATTGTCCGCAGAGGTGTCGGCCCTGGAGGAGGTAGACCACGACCACGTCTACCTGTAATCGGCAAGTACAATTCATCTAAAGTTTCTCCTCTGTGTGCCACAGAATGTTTGTTGGTTACTGATCAGCTTTTTAGACCTCAGAAGATGCGACTTAAAAATTGTTGGACTCTGTTAGCCTACTATTGTTTCTCTCTTTAAAACAGGCATGGCAGCCGTCGAACCATCCCTGCAAACCCGGACGATGTGGAGGACAGTGGAGACATGCATCCAAAACACCCAGACCACCCACATGATGTCCCACTGCCAGCAGACACCAGAGTCTCTATTGTGGTGTCCCATCCAGCCCAGCAGCACTGCCAGAGACTCCTGCTCAGCCTGGAGGAGGCACCATGGGAGGGCAGGCAATAGCCCAAATGTCCTGAGTTGTTAAGTTCTGTTTATACAGTGGTGCCTGTTTGAGTTAGCGTTTTGCCAATGTTTAAATCCGCCAAGGAGGTTATGTTTTTGGTAGCGTTGGTTTGTTTATTTGTTTGTCTGTTAGCAACTTTACGGAGAAACTTACAGACGGATTGACCTGAAATTTTCACCAGAGGTGCGTCTCAGCCCCAGGAGGATCCCATTACATTTTGGTGGTGATCCGGATCGCCTTCTGGATTGTTAGAGTAATGTGTATAAAAGTTTATAGAAATTATCAGTAGCTTTAAATGCCTTTACCTTTTGCTTCCTAACACATGAGCAGACACTTGTGTGTTTTTCTTACAACTCTGAGCTTGCCTTCTTCCAGTAAGCAGATAAGCAGATGAGTACCTGTCTCCGCTGTGAACAGTTAACCACCACAAAGGAGACTGAAATGTCAGCGGTCATCTTGACATCTACAGAAGAAGTCTGCACATGCTTACTCTAGTATAATTATGTGTCATGAAAGTGCTTACGCTGCTGCAGATTGTTTCCCCACCCTTTAGTGTATGCAGCGTTTTGTAACTAGGGACCACCCTAAGGATAATGAAAAGCGAGGAGACGGCAAGGTACTCTTCAGAGCGGTTAAACAGTAACAGTAAAAGTTTTGGTGTGAATCACAATATAAGGGGGGATATGAGCTGCTTGGTTGAGGTCTGCGCTCTCCGAGTGCTTTTCCAGTTTGTATGTTGTTGACCTCAGTATTTTATTCCATTTTCATTTTCCTCACCTTTTAATAAAAAGATATAACTCAAAAATGAAAACTCTGAAATCTTTATTATTCGAGGATGTGTAGCGGTCGTACTTGCGTTGTGTAATTATTTCAGGAGGGAAACCGTACTTCTGTGGTTGGCACAGGCCGCCTATTCAGCATCTGGCAGATATTAACACAGTCAGGTCTTACACAAGACATGCGGCCGCTCTTTCACTGCAAGCATAAAATTACAACATAAGTACCCTCTTAAATATGGAACTTTAAAGATAATTAAAACAAATAATTACGGACATCACAACATGTGGACTTACCAGGCAAGCAGCGCAGGACAACTGTTGCTGCATACCTGGGTTCACTTCCCAAATCCCCAGGGGTGTTGCATTTGAGGGCTGCAGGGAATCTGAATATCAGTACTAATCATCCTTAATAAAAGAACCCAATGCGAGGCATGGCAAGTGAAATCACTAAACATTATTTGTAATTCCGTTACGGATGCACTGGATGCTGTCTGGCCACCCTGTTGCCAACACAGCTTGAGGAGGGATAAATGAATAGACTAGAGACGGTGTAAGCAACTTAGAATTCTTTAATAAATTAAATGCCATTATTAATGTAAAAAAATACAAAATGTCCATTCAAATTAAAAATTCCTTAAATAAGAGTGAATATAATAGTAACATAAACAAAAACAAATTAATTACGGTCCGCCATTTTTTCGAGGAGGGCCAGCATCCGGTCCATCCGCTCCTGGCTTCTGGCCTCAGCTTGTTGCTGATTTTTAATGTCATGTTTTATCAGAGCCAGGAGCGGATCAGATGCTGGCCTCCTCTTCCTTTGCGCTCTTATGCTTGTCTGTTGGCCCAATTCCAAACTCCACCCTAAGCCCTCAAGCCCTGCACCCTCATTAGCTTAGGTTAAGTCAGCTGGTAAGTGCTTGGGAATGGGAGTGTTTAAGGGCTCCAAAAGGGTATAAAAGCAATGGAACAGCCCTTTGTGACGTGCCACGTTACCTTGACGACAGACGACAACGTTGACAACCAAAGATGCGACTGACACTTGCCTCTCTGGGCCTCTTAATTCTGCATTTATTTCGCGGCCAGCGACGTTGCAGAAGAAAGGCCAACATTGTTCCGCTCCTTTTGCACACACTTGCTCTTGAACATAGACAACAGGTAATTGGTAAATAATGATTAGATTGATAAATTATAAAACCAGCATTAATGATAGGTTAAGTGATATTGAATGGTTTAAAGGTTGAAGCACTAGATTCTGAAAGTAATCACTGCTTTAGAGTGTTAGTTCAGTATAAAATGTATTGATTCAGATAAAAGTTTGAAGTCAAAATCAATTTTCTTTGTTATAAGAATAACGCATGCGTGTGTGTATGTGTGTGTGTATATATGTATGTATACACACACACACACACACACACACACACATATATATATATATATTTATAAATGCTGTGCACATCAGCATCACATTGTCATAAGTATAAAGACTTTAAAAAGAATATATGAGAAATACGTCTTTTCCACGGGGAAAAAACTGGTGTACTTGAAGGAAATCGCTGCTTTTGTGGAGGCAGAAATGAATATGCTGAGGATATATCTGTCAATGCAGCCGTAAATATCCGTGAATGACATTGAGCTTTAGTTTATGATATGAATCCATATGCAGTAATAAGGTGTTGGTGTCTCTGCAGGTGTAGGCTACCGCCGGTGTCAGAGACGTGGTGCTCGTCGGAGCTCGACTCCCTCTGGATCACAAATGTTGATCATCATCAGTTTGATTGTTTCTTCAGAAACCACAAAATCTCTCTGAATGACCCGCTGATACATCCACAGATAACCCTGCTGATGACCAGCTTCAGTCATTTCCCCCTCCACAAAAGCAGCTTTATGACTTTATTTACTTTATGACTTTATTCTCCTAAATTTACAACTTTAATCTCTAAATCTTAAAAGAAAAAAACCTCAATGTTGTCCTGATACTCTGCTGTAGTTTTGTCAGCTTTCTTATTTCTAATGTTTTTGATTGTTGAAGCAGAGCGGATCAGTTCGTCTCTAAATCTTTAATGTTTGGTTTACAGATTTTAGTGAGTTCAGAGATCATGCTCTAATACAGCCTGAGCTGACTGTCTGCTGTTTTTGGATTGCTTGTAATTTCTTCGAAGACGCGCTGTGTCTCCAAGCGAGTCCAGCCTCTCACCTGACATGCGCAGCTGTGCAAAGCATTCTGGGATACCGACGGCACGAAAGCGTGCATAAATGCACGCTTGAAAACATGCTAAGCGCGCTTAGCATTTTTTAGCATCTCGTGCCAAATGGGACACCGTTCGCACCGTCGTGACGTCATGCACGCTTCAAATGCACCGTTCAACGGTGCAGAAGGGCACTTAGCTCGATGCGGTCTCTGAAATGAGACACAGCCTCAGTCCCTGGTCTGAGGATCACTTCCTGGTTATGGCTGCATTTAGTGCACAATTAGCCATGCTTTCCTGGAATTGTATCTGTCTTTTCAGGCTGTCTTGTCAACTTAAGGGAACAAAAAGCCAAGATCTGGTGGCAGGATGTTGGATAAAGTGCCTCTGTCAGACTGACACAACAGAAAGATCTGCAAGGACGTAATTATGACCTAAATTGTGGCAAAAAGATACCTGAAGAGGGTTTTCTTTATGCAATAGGCAAAAGTTCTGTAATTTTTTGCCTTTTTTTAAGGTATTAGTGAGCTGATTTTATCATTTGTTTAAAACTTAGCTAATCACAACATCAAACCTCCACTTTGGACACATTTTATGTAGAGAAACAGAATCATTTAGAGAAAATGATTTTGAGTAATTTTTGTTCTGTTTGTTGTCAAGGCGTAATAAAGATATAAGGATTGCGTGGTTGTGGGGGTTGTTGGCGGTTGATTGCATGACCATCTTCCATATGCTTAACAGGGTGTGTGTATGAGTGCATGATAATGTGCATACATGTCTGCGTGTGCATGCATTTCTGTGACACCCCCTCAAGGATCTTCCACATTGTCACCAGGGGGTCCAGAGGAGAGTAGATCGATGCATCAATGCATACATAGATGTGGATGTGGGTGTAGATTAATGTGTGTGTGTGTGTGTGTGTGTGTGTGTGTAAAACAGACACAGAGTGGGTATGACCAATTAGGGCAAATGGTGTGCAGAGCTACAAATAGTGGGTATGAACAGTCACGCAACCTTGCATGATATGGGATTATAGGTCTTGGATTGCACACACACACACAGGCATGCATGCACGCACGCACGTACACACACACCCTCCTTCTCACAGATGCAGCTGTCAACAAGCATCAAACACTTTGCTTACACTACGATAGCCTTGAGTGATCACTCCTCTCTCTCCATTGGTGTTACTCTTTTATTGTTTTCACCAGTCTTCCTTATTAACCTTTCCTCTCTCACCTCTTCATTTCCTCTCTTCTCTTCCTGTCTCCAATCTTCTCTCTGTCGCTCTTTGTTTGTCTTCCAGCCTGTCTCCTCTCCATCCAGAGCAAGTGTCATACAGATGGCGTGATGGAGGGTCGCATGCTAGTTTTCTGAATATAAAACATTAAAGTCAGCCTCATCCTCCCTCTTCCCTCTCTATTGTTGCATCAGCAGTCATGAACCTACAATGAGACAACGCATAGCACTCCTTTGGGGAAATGTGTGTAAAAGACACAATTACCATTTCACAAGTTCATTTTTACTCACTTACATGGAATTCGTTTTCTGGAGCCTGATGCGTGCTGCGGTGCTATAAGACTCCTTTGTTGTTGTGTTGTCTGAAAACTATTGAGGTGGTGTGCGATGGTAACCAGTATCCAATCAGTGGTGGACTATGAAGCTGGAATGTGGATGATTTGAAAAGTCCACTGAAGTGCACTCAAATTATAAGCCACCTTGCAAAACTTAAAGGTGGGGCAGGCAGGATCTGAGAAGTGCCAGTTTTTGGGAGAAATCTTGAATGTAAACATTACCCCTCCCAACCAGTTTTCCCCTCATCTCCTCCTCTCCCCTCCCTCTCTGCTCCAGGAAACCCTGACCGACACTCCTGCTCGCTCGTTTCGTTTCAAATTAAATCCAGATATAATGCAGATAAATAATAAATAATTACAAATAGGGCCCAGTCAATGTGAAAGTAAAAAGTATTGGTGCTACTGTAGATGCCAACAGACTCCCAGCAAAGACAATGTTTGCAAAAAACTAAGCATAAAACTAGCATAAAGTGACATACTCCAGGACCCAAGGTAAACAGTGGCACTACAACACACAGCAGGTCCCGTTTGACAAGAAACATTTCTGTTACAGACACTTGGCTTACTTTATTTAAGTGGTTTACCTGTCCAGCAGAAAGGTTACTGGATCTGTAAGATCCTGAAGCATCCCCTGTATGCTTCATTAATGTTGACCCAGCTTTTTAGCTAATAATTGAAAGTCTATTGTATAATGAACCTGTTTTCTTTCTCAATATATATATGGTCCAAATATTCACTCTGTTCCCTTTTTCAATAGCCTGTGAACCCATTATAATGGCAGGCGATTTTAATGCTGTTCCTAATCAAATCCTAGTTAGGAGTAGTAAACCCCTGCCCTCTGACCGAATGGTCTCAGCTTCTTTCACTAATTTATGTAAGGATGTAGGCCGATCTGACTATACCTTTTATTTAAACCCTCACAAATCATATTCAAGGGTAGATGCCTGGCTAGATGTTTACACAAGACATACTCTCAAATGTTGAAAAAGGCTAAATATGATCTACAGTGAGCAATGCCCCTTGACTTAGATATTTGCCCCCTCCTTCCACCATACTAGGTCCACTGTGTGGAAACTTAACTCTTTGTTCTAAAATTAAAACCTGGTGGAGTTATGAAATAAAGAGACAAAATTCTTTTTTGATACTAATAGTGAATCCGTTGAGTCTTTGGCGTATTGCAAATTTTGTTAAGTAATCAAAGAGATGAGTGAGGACAGCAATGCCACACGATGGCGACAGGTGTTGCAGCAAGCACTGTGGGGCATCTTCCACACTCTCTCAAATAAGCACATTGTTAACCCGGTCAGGTGGAGTATCGAAACGCGTGCCAAATGCACTCATCAGATAAGATATAGATCAGAAGATATCAATATAGACGTGCTGACTCAGATAGTTGCGCTGAATATTGGTTGTTGTTGGTTATTTACTGTGAAATGTGCCTGACACTGTGGAATGGTGACATGTGCGCACTTCGCCGTCGGTCTGCCCAAATACCACTTGACCAGCTGCGCTCCGCCTGCACTAAAAGCTGACCAGTCTTGAATCAGCGAGCTGATAGGTGGAGCATCTACTATAATAGGTTCAAGGGAACGTTACTCTGTCTGCTCCGTAGGAAGAGCTAATTTCGAACCCAGAGATCTCTGTTTGCACATTCTTGGCTCATTGTAGTTAATGAAATAGAGCTTCAACTGAGAACTCTTCTGAATCCTCATCTTCTCCTCTTACCATCAACGACCACACGGGAAAAGGGTGAGAGATAATTCAGGAATTGGAGTCAGAGATTTAATACGAATCAGTACCGAATGTACTGAATCAGAATACGAATGTGTTTGGGAAATTAAACGTAAAAGTACTCATTAAGGTGAAAGGAAAACCATCCTTTTTCCAACAGGACCCACCAACTTCTCATAAATATATCCTGGAGACAGTGGAAGATTGTGGCTCTAAAGGGTTACAAGGTGAATTGGGATAAATCTGAAGCACTACCTTTAAATGTTACTGTTTTAAATCAGATATCATTGATTTGCAATTTAAATGGTGTCCTGAGGGAATGCATTATGTTGATGATGTTGGAGTAGTATGCTGAGCGGGCGGAGTTGAGGGTGGCTTTGTATTGATGGAGGTGATCTGTATAGAGCTGGAGGTGAATTGTGAGTCCGGTTTTCCTGTAGAGACTTTCAAGTTGGCATTTTTTTTTTGTTTCAACTGGTGGAGTGCTGGGGTGTACCAAGGAGCAGAGCAGGCGAATGTGACGGATTTGCTTTTCACAGGGGCAAGTAGGTTCAGACAGGAGGAGAGGGTCTGGTTGTAGTAGGTGACATGATCAGAGGGGTTATCGGACGCTTGTGGGGGTGATGCGGTGAGGTTGAGAGAGAGAGCGGCGGTGAGGGCAGATGGGCTGTTTGATTTGAGGTTCTGGAAGTTGATGATTCGTTTGAGTCTGATGGGTGGGTCGGGGAGGGTTGTAACTGTTTTGATAAGCAAGTGATCAGAGATATGGAGATCATGGCAGGAGGGGGGGATGTTTCCAGGCCGGTTGAACAGATAAGGTCCAGGATGTGGCCATGGTTATGGGTGGGGAAGTGGCAGTTTGGATGTGGATTTGGATGAACCTAGGATTACCAGAATAAGTAAATATCTGAGTCATGACCACATGAGAGACAAGACAGCATCAGCCCTGTTTGGTGCTCTGGAGGTTTGCATACTTAAGTGAGACTGGTCCTTGGAGAAGATGGAGCAGGTACTGAAGGTCTGGGGCTACCGGCGGTTCGAGCAGTTCAGCTCAGAAGACGACAGAAGTCAGCCGAAGGATGGGCCAGGAGTCGCAGCACTCGGGCCGGAGCAAAAGCCAGTGTTGTATGGATCCTATTTGATGCTCCTTTGTCTTACCATGAACTCTGGCACAGAGGATGACTTTGGGCCTGCTGTGTGGCGTTCAGAGGTGACTTTGAAATCATGCAGATGACTCAGAAAAAGAGGCTCGATGGCCAGTCGAAACTATTTCAAAAATGGCTTTGCGAAATTAAAGAAAAATCAGTTAAAGGCTTAATCTTGAATTGCCTTGCACACAAAAAGTTGAAGTTTCACAACTTGAAATAAGATGATGTTAAAGAAAAATCAACGTGAATGAACATGTGGCGTAAAACTTAATAAGACTAAGAAAAAGTAAGACTAAGTAGTAAGAGCTAAGAGAAAACAGAAGAGGAACACGGAAGGGTCCGAACAGAAGAGATGGTAGAAGCGTAAGAGATATGAGAGCCTGAGCAACCCCACTTTACTGGTGTTATCTTCTCACACTGGGAGTGTCTCTGGTGTGTGTGTGTGTGTGTGTGTGTGTGAGGAGAAATAGGAGGGGTCGTGGGGTCTCTAACTGCAGAGGAGACCCCTTGGACCTCTGATTTTTTTATCTAACTTATACTTTTGACTGGTAAAAGAGTCAGATCTGGTACTCACTCACTATGATTAATATCATTGAATGCTTTGTTTCATGATAAATAATTTAATACTAAACACATATGAATGAAATGTAGGATCACATCAATTATGTTTTAGGTATCACATTGAACATGCTAAATTACTCTGAAATGAAACAGATAGTAACACATAGAAACTGTGAACAACAAAAGAGTAACACGTGAATAAACTTCATCATGATTAATAATGGATTCTAAATACTAACATTCCGATTATTCAATGACATTATAACCACCTAATGGTTAAAAATACTAATTAAATGACTAAAATGTAAACCAAACATTTCTAAACTATTTCTGTCACTTATAGTAAAGTTATGATTTATACTCAATAAATTAAACTCTTAAAAGTTCATGAAACAGTCTGAAAAGCTGTTGGTCTAAAGAAATTAAAGAATAAAGGATTTATTCTGTCAGAGTGATGACTTGGCTTCTGGAGCATATCTCATTTTAACAAAAATTTAATGATTAGACAGATTAGTACATTGCTGAATACATAAGATGTCATGATCAGTCATTTGTATTCTTTCTCCAAAGGAATGAAGTTTTTATCTGTACATGGTTGAGCAGGGTTTTACGACTGAGGTCTGGAGGTCAGTGTCCTGCTCCTCAGACCTTTCCTTGGGGTCCATGTGTTTAAGATGGTAAATCTCAAATGGGAGACCTGGGGCCTTATGTATCAATAATTGCGTGGAACTCATACCAGAAACGAGCGCACGCAAGGTCCGTCACGCTGAAAAAAATCTGTATGTATCAATGTGTGCGGGCGCCGAAATCCACGTGTGTTTCCTTGATAAATCCCAATCAGCGTGGAATTGAGCGCAGATGTCGGAGTGACTGGGCCCGTCCCCGTTACGCCCTCCTATAAATATGCAGATTTATTTAAATAGGGTCTCCCTGTCCTCGCACGCAGACAAAATGACAAGAAAAACTAAATTTACGGCGTGCGAGGTGGAGGTGCTGGTGGCGGAGGTGGAGGAGCGACAGCGTGTTTTGTTTGGCAGCCTGTCCAGTGGCGTCAGTGCAAAACAAAAACGCTTGGAGTGGAAGAAAGTTTGCGAGAGGGTGAATGCGGTGGGTTCCGAGACACGCACCCCCGCGAAGATTAAAAAAAGTGGTCGGACCCCAAGGTGGATGTCAAGTGGCGTACAGCTGCCCTCCGGAGGAGTACTGGCCAGACAGGTGGGGGTCCGAGAGGAGAACCTCACACCGTTTGAGCAGCGGGTGGTGGCGATTATTATTATAGGGTAAGTGGCGTGTCACACAAATGTCCACATGCTTTGTCATCCCACTGAGCAAAAGACGTATATTAGACGTCTAGTCTAAGTTTGTACTTCATTTCAACGTCGGGATTCAGTCTATTTTTAGACGTGATTTATACTTCGCCCTCAACTTCATTTTTGATAACTTTTTATGCAATAAACAACTGTAATGTGCATAACTGACCTCGAAATACTGGATTACATTACCTATGATATCGTGGAGAGAGATGTAAACGCAACAGATACACAGAAGCAGGAATTGACATGAACAAATATTTTTATTGTGTCACAGAAATCAATGTGTCGGCCGTGTCGCCGGCTTGCGGAACCCCGGCTCGGAGTCGTCGGCCAGGACCAGCGGCATTCGGGCCACCCCGGCCCCCGGCCCCAGCACCAGCATCAGCACCTGCGCGCCGACAAGCGGTGGAGCGTCCACCAGCCGCGGCGCTTCCGCTGGACCACCCGGACGCAGTGGAAGGGTCCTCGCGGAGGGGGTCCTGCAATCGCAGGAAGAAATCATCAGGGGGATCGCGGGGATCAACGAGCGGCTGGACCGGCTCGTAAATGTCCTCGAGCGTCTGGTGGAGAAAATAAATTAATTTGGCTCATTGAACTGTGTATTCACTTCTTACCCATTCACACTGTGGCGATGAGATTCTCCCGCGCGAGGACGGCGGCCCGGCAGGGATCAGCTCGCATCCCTCCGTTTGCTGCTGGTTCGTCATGTGGGGCGACGTGCTGCTCGGCCACGGGGATGTGGTGCACGCTTGTCACATAGTGAGTCACCAAACACCGCCACACAGCGTCGCCAAAGTGCGAATCACAGTCAACGCAAGTATCGGCTCAACGCCAATTTCTACACCACCTCCTGACTTTGCGTTGATTAGCGCTGGAACCGACGCTCGTTTCGCGATGATAAATCTGGACGTGTGCGCCGATTTTGGCGTCCGCAAGGTTTTCTTGCGCCGCAAGCGTTGATACATAAGGCCCCTGGATTGAGGCATGAATGATTATTTAGATAGTCAGCGATGGAGTCAGTTTGAAAGGTAATAAAAACTCAGAATCTGTTCTCTGACTTGACCAATCGTGAAGAGTCAGAGGTTCAACCTCCGGTCGGGTCAGTTAGGTAATCTGAAAGTGCAAACAAGTCTGAAAAGATTTATATCCTGTGTCCTGGGACCAGATAAGGAAACTTTCCTGTGAGGAATGTGTGAGTTCCACATACAGGGTTGTCTTGATTGCTACATATATTTATTTTATATATATTTTTTCTCTTTCTGTTTTTGTTTTTCATCTTTCTCACTTTTATTTTATTTCAACTGAAAATCGTTCTAGTAGCTAGGATTAATTTAATCATGCTTATTCATCACCTTTGTCTCTGTGGTTGCCAATTAAAATTTAAATGAAAAAAACAAAACTTTGAAATCATGCAGGTAACTCAGAAAAAGAGGCTCGATGGCCAGTTGAAACTATTTCAAAAATGGCTGTGTAAAATTAAAGAAAAACCAGTTAAAGGCTTAATCATGAATTGCTATGCGCACAAAAAGTTAAGGTTTCGAAACTTGAACTAAGACGACGTTAAAGAAAAATCAACGTGAATGAACATGTGGCGTAAAACTTACATGACTAAAAAAAAGTAAGACTAATTAGTAAGAAATAAGAGAAAACAAAGAAGAGGAACACAGAAGGGCGTGAGCATAAGAGAGAGAAGAGTAACAAAAGAAGAGAGTGAGCACCCCCAACTACTGGTTTTATCTCCTTCACACTGCGAGTGTCTCTGGGGTGTGTGTGTGAGGAGAGAGAGGAGGGGTCGTGGTCTTCAAGATCCCTGATTATTTGATCTAACTTGTACTTATGGCTGATAAAAGAGTCAGATCTGATACTCACTCACTATGAATAATATCACAGTGGCTAAAATCAAAACAACAGCGCTCACACAATTTCTCTTAAACTGGTTGATTGCTTGACCATGTTGTCTCTGCGTTTGCCTTTGCAGCTTATGTATGTGGTCAGAGGAACTGTCTCCCTTTTACTGTTGTAATGTTTATTCACACCGTATTCCTTTTTTTTACTCTTCTTTTATTTTATCACTTTTATTACTTCAAAACCCTCCTGTGGACAAGTGTTGCAAATTAGCACATGTGCTAAAACACTCAAACAATGCATCTGGTTTGTCCAATGTAATTGTAATGTCCACATCAAAAAAACAATAAAATAAATAAATAAATCATTGAATGCTTGGTTTTATGATAAATGATTTGATACTAAACACAAATGAAGAAATGGAGGATTACATCAAACATTCTCATTATGTTTCAAGTATCACATTGCACATGCTAAATTGCTCTGAAATAGAACTTAGTGACATTATAACAAGCTTGTGGTTAAAAATACTAAATAAATGATTAAAATACAAACCAAACATTTCTAAACTATTTCTGTTACTTAGAGTAAAGTTAGGATTCATAGTCAATAAATTTAACTCTTAAAAGTTCATGAAACAGTCTGAAAAGCTGTTGGTCTAAAAAAAACAAAGAATAAAGGATTTATTCTGTCAGAGTGATGACTTGGCTTCTGGAGCACATAAAAAGCAGGAAACATCTAATTCTAACAAAGATTTCATGATTAGACAGATTAGCACATTGCTGAATGCATAAGATGTCATTATCAGTCATTTATATTCTTTCTACAAAGGAATGCAGTTTTTATCAGTACATGGTTGAGCAAGGTTTTACGACTGAGGTCTGGAGGTCAGTGTCCTGCTCCTCAGACCTTTCCTTGGGGTTCACACACTTAAAGACGGTAAATCTCAAATGGAAAACCTGGGTTGAGGCATTACTGTTTATTTAGTTTGTCAGTGATAGAGTCGGTTTAAAAGGTAATAAAAACTCTGTCTCTGTTCTCTGAATTGACCAATCATGAAGAGCTAGAGGTTTAGGTCAACCTCCGGTCTGGTCAGTTAGGTAACCTGAAAGGGCAAACAAGTCTGGAAAGATTTATATTATCCTGTGTCCTGGGACCAGATAAGGAACCTTTCCTGTAAGGAATGTGTGGGTTTCACACACAGAGTTGTCTCGGTGCTACAGTCCCCCCTTTTTCACAATGTTCCTGTCCATGGAGCATTGGAACAGTGAGAAGACAACCACGAAGCAGCAGCAGCAGGTGTATGCAGACAGGACTGATGCGTCTCATCGTCCTCATGTGAATCACTAATATCTGCTTTAAGATAACATCAAGCTATCAAATAAAATCGTCTAGGTGGTAGACTTCTCTCAGTTAACTATTGGTAGACTAATGTGAAAGAAAATCTCCTAATTTTCAGTATTAATGAGATTTAGAAAAGTACTATTTAGTGTGAATGCTAACTGAATCTAAAGATATACCTGTTATTTACCCTTGCTGGAAAAGTCTGAAAGTTCAATTTCAGTTTCAAAAATGGTTAGGATTTAGGTGAAAAAGAAATGTCTTCTATAGACATTAATCAGCCGTGTATGAGCATAGTCAACCTGGATCACAAACATCAAAAGTTTACTGTGGAGATTAAACTTTGTTAAACTTGAGGATTATGCTTTTAATTGTTTGACTAATTATCTGCTGTTGAGTCTGAAATTTGTCAATCTCGTTCTTAATGACAAAAATTCCATATTTCAATCTACTCATGGGATATTTGACAGCTGACAAACTAACCATATTGACAGAGGCGAGACAAATGCTAACAAAGAAAGCTGCAACTGTGGTTGCAGTTATCAATGTATCACCACAGCATTTGGATGTCTTATTGGAGTCATTTAGCTTTGGCTGGGTGACTTCTGCTTTCACAGGACTCACACCTTCATGACTCCAGAGTTTGTTAGTCTCAGTGGTTAGCTGAGAGGTCATGTTTATTCACCTTCAAAGTGGATGAAACCGATTGAGGTGGATAATAAGATCGTCATTTTTGAGAGTGTGATTTACTGTGATTCTGCCAGTCATTTACCCCCCTTTGGCAGTGTTGATGGTTTTCCCTTTGCCTGGGATAAAACCCACCCTGATGGGAATCTGAGGGACAGCAGTTGGTCTTAAAGTTTAACTGGCGTTGGTCTGTGTCAGACCTGGGCCTTGGTGTGTAACTTTGACCTTTGTGAGTTTGTTACCTCCGCCGAGGAGGTTATGTTTTCGGTAGCGTTGGTTTGTTGTTTGTTTATTTTGGTTTGTCTGTGAAAAACTTTACGGAGAAAGTAACAGACGGATTGACCTGAAATTTTCACCAGAGGTCCGTCTCAGCCCCAAGACAATCTCATTACATTTTGGTGGTGATCCGGATCGCCTTCTGGATCCAGGAATTTTTTGAAGGATTCTTTATCATTGTGAGATAGGGCAAATTTTGGAATTTTTGCATTTAACTCTGTAAAAATGGCCAGAGTCTTTAGTAAAAAATTACACAAAAGGATCTCAATGAGTTTTATAAGGTGTCAAAGGTTGATCCTGAGTCAGACAAAATTCTGGATACTGTGATCCAGAACACACAAAAATGAGGGTGTCGTTGGAATTTCCAATGCTAAAAGATAACCAATGGGTGGCACAGTGGTGTAGATGGGCGGCACAGTGGTGTAGTGGTTAGCACTGTCGCCTCGCAGCAAGACAGTCCTGGGTTCGAATCCGGGTCAGGGCATTTCTTGTTTTAGGAACATTATGAAAAGTGAACATACCAGTTTAAACACAAATAAAAGTTAATAAGAGACACGTAACAGTCAAAGTTTTGGTGTGAATCACAATATAAGGGGGGACATGAGCTGCTTGGCAGAGGTCTGCACTCTCCAAGTGCTTTTCTAGTTGAGGTTGAAAAGGTTTTGGACACATGGTTAACCACTAATTTGGAGGCTTATTAGAGTCTGAAAATACATAGTGTGGAGCTTCATTCAGCTCCATGGGCAGTGATTTTGTCTCCACAGCCAAGAGAGTAACAGGCTCTGCTTTCTTAGCCAAAGTTTGTCGTTGTTTGGCAAAACCTTTTACAGGAAGTTCACAAAGCTGTCAGCTAGTCAAAATGTTTGGACAAGCGAAGACGCGAAGATGATGACTGGTGGTAGGGTGGAGGTTCTGGCTGATCAGCGTTTTGAAGTTCAAGTCATCCTCCATTCCTGGTTCATTTCGAGAACCAAAGTACGCTTTGCATAAGCGGTTGTAATATTGTTGAGGAGTGTCTGATCTCCCTTGTTTAATAGAGAGCAGCAGCAGAGAAGCCTGACTGGGTTAAATGGTCAGAAAACTCTTTGATTAATGCTTGACAGAGCAAGTCAAAATCATTTCTGACATGATAAGGCTGTCGTTCAAGGAAACTGCTAACCTCTCGACTTGAAGTCGCCTTTATAAGGTAGGTTTTTTCATCAATGGTTGCATCTGGAAATTTCCCCAGGTAGATGTCGATGTCTTTCAAGTAGGTGTGGGTGTCAATAGCAGCTTGGTGCTCAGGTTCAAAGCATGCTATGTTGCGAGCAATTTTGTCAAGATCCCTGTTTGAGGGAAATGGTAAGAAGCCATCATGAGAAGGAGAGTAGGACTGTTGGTTCAAGGGTGACTTCCCAAGGTCAAGAAATGTCCTGTCATGATGCTGTGAAAGATACTTAAGAGTTGGTTGGGAAGGAAGTGATGCAGCTCTCTCAAGAGGCTGATCACCTTTCCTTTCTTCAAGAAAGGTTTGCCCCATATGTTCTCTTTGGGCTCAACTTGACTGGAGGAAGTGTTGTAACTCTCCTTGGACATCTTCAAGTTCTTTGTCTTTCTTGTCTTGCTGTTCTTGACAGAAAATTAACTGTCTTTGAGCTACCTTGAGCTGGTGCTGTAAGGTAGAAGTTTGTTTCTCCTCTGTTGCAAGAGCTTCAGCATGCACTTTGACCAGTGCTTTCAAAGCTTTTAGATCTTCTGTTGCTTGCTCTAGCAGGGATTCTGACCTCAGATCCTCTGTGGTTTTAGCAAGCTGTTTATTGGCTTCATCAAGTTCTTTCTCTTTTTGGTAAAGTTTTATCAAGTCTTTCAATCTTGTCTTTGAGATTTGAGATTTTCTTCATGACATAGTGACAGAAGCTTCAATGCCTCACATCTGGAGCTGTGTTTTCTTCTCTTTGTGCCTTTATCTTTGCAAAAGAGCATTCCATCAAGTAGTCTTTATAGTCAAGCTGAGAAGACATCACGACAGACATGCATCTAGTGAGCTCTTTGTCACATAGTGTCGTGGGTAAGGCTGTTCCCAGGAGGTCAGCAATTGCATCCTCCGGATTGGAGGGTTTTGCTTTCTGAATCTTAGTCATGTGATGAGGTATTAGCTGACTAGCCAAGCTTGCCAACACC
Organism: Xyrichtys novacula; assembly: GCA_962446985.1. Classification (NCBI taxonomy): domain Eukaryota; kingdom Metazoa; phylum Chordata; class Actinopteri; order Labriformes; family Labridae; genus Xyrichtys; species Xyrichtys novacula. The sequence continues at coordinate 5,463,653 of OY660883.1, forward strand.
TGTTCTATGGAATTTCTGTTTGCATTGTTGCCATCACTCCAGCAGCTAAAGCACATCTTGTAAGCCTCTCTTCACCACAATTCTCACATGTGGGATTTAAAATGGTTTGGATCCCACTGATGATCAGCCATGACAACATCGCCACCAACATTTATTATTCCATGTCCTGTTCCCACTGATGTGTTTCCCAATTAAATGTGCTAGCCAGGTCACACTCATGTGTGTGCCCGGCATTTGTGTGCCTGATCTACCTGACCCATCCGCCTCATGTTCTGACTCTTCTGGTGTAGGTGTGTGTCCTGACTCTTCTGATGTCTGACTTTGCTTAGCAGGTCAATAGCCACTATTCTCTGTTTCTCTGCTGTCTCTTCTTTTTTCTGCCAGCCTTTGCGATTGCCTGCTTGGCCCAGGATCAGCGTCCCTTTCCTCGTGGCTATCTCTGGATAGCCGGATTTCTCCTGGCGAGGCTTCGTCGTCGCCCCTATCCGGTCCGGGTTGTGATCTCACAGTCTCCATTCTCACAGTCCCAGGTGGGTTATGTGCTCTGCAGCAATGATTGAGATGAAACCAAACTGGCTTACCTCAGACTTTGAGAGCAGTAGTGGTGGTCAAGATAACCTCAAATGCTAGTCTACTGGAGACTAGCAGTGCTAGTTAGCATTTGGCTAAACAGCCAAATCGGCTACAACTCCTTCAGCTGCAGCCCTGCACCTAAGGACAGGTGGGCAGACACGGAGCTATGCCGACCCTCATATCTCTGCTGCTTCTTTTTCTGGTGGTGGGCGAGCTCCTGTGCAAGAGCCTGCCTTCACCTTCCACATCCACTGCGCTCAACGGAGTGCATCGAGCGTACACCAGGGAGGCCCTGCTTGCTCTTCGGCAGAGAGGAGACACACCGCCAGACTCCAACAGCGGAAGAGGGGGAAGCGTGGAGGAGTCAGACAGTGGCTACAAAGAAGGGGTAACAAGCCACCACTCCCCTCAATTATTTTAAGTAATGTGCTCTCATTATATAACAAAATGGACGAGCGAAGACTATGCACATGCAACTGCTACGAGTACAGAGAGTTGTGTATTGTGTATGGTTTTAACGAAGACACAGCTCTGTAAAGATATCCCTGACACCTCAGTCCAACTGGAGGGCTTCTCCTGTGTGCGGGTGGACAGAGAAGCCTCTTCGGGGAAACTCAAGGGAGGAGGCATATGTGTGTATGTCAAAGACAATTGGTGTTCTCAAGTTATTGTCAGAGGAACAATATGTGACCCCGATCTTGAACTGCTCTGTATATCAATGCGACCCTTCTACTTACCAAGAGAGTTTGGTAATGTAATCATATGTGCAGCTTATATTCCACCTAGTGGAAACGCAGCTAGAGCTGCAAATCGCTTGGCTGAATGTATGCACAACCAAATGCAGCGCACACTGGAGGCCCCTGTTTTTGTACTCGGGGATTTCAATCATTGTCGTCTTGAACTTGCTCTCCCTGGATTTTATCAATATGTTAAATGTGGCACTCGTAATGACAAAATTTTAGATAAGTACTTTGGGAACATAAAAAATGCCTTTAAGGCCAAGGCCCTCCCCCCTCTCTCAAACTCTGACCGTTTGACAATCCAGCTGATGCCCACATAAAATACAGTGCCTAAATCCAGTAAGCCCCAACAAAAAACTGTGCTTCAGTGGAATGAGGACAGCATTGAGACCCTGAGAGGATGTTTCTCCTGCAAAGACTGGAATGTCTTTCACTGTTTGGAGCTAAACAAGCCTACTGAGACTATTACAGAATACATCAAATTCTGTGTAGACAATGTTGTCCCAAAAAAGGAGGTCAAACATTTCCCCAACAACAAGCCACACATTACCAAAGAGGTCAAGTCCTGCATCAATAAGAAGAAGCTGGCCTTCAAAAATAAGGACCGTGTCGGTGTGGTTTCTGCCCAGAAAGAAATCAACTCAATGCTTAAGCAGGCCAGAGAAAAACACAGGGTTAAACTAGAACAGAGCTTTAGCTTATGGACAGCAAATCTCTGTGGGACTCCATGAAAACAATAACAAACATGAACTCCAATCAGAAACAGCTCATTACGTCAAACGACCAAGACAGAGCAAATGAGTTAAATGACTTCTTTCTAAGGTTTGACTCACAGAACACTACCTTGAGGACTGATGAGATCTTGGACACTCTCAATGATTCTTCAGATCGTGTGGTGGTGATTGAACCTAAACTTGTACAGTCCATTTTTAGAAATGTGAACACTAAGAAATCCAAGGGCCCTGATGGACTGCCCTCGATCTTACTAAAACACTTTTCTGAAGAGTTAACAGATGCATGGTGCCCCATTTTTAATCTGTCACTTGGAAGCTTCACTGTCCTCGTGCTGTGGAAGAAGTCAATTGTTGTTCCTATACCTAAGGTATCATGCCCTACACAAAACAAAGATTTCAGACCGATAGCCTTAACGTGTGGAGTCATGAAATGTTTTGAGAGGGCAATCTTAAGCTTGATAAAACCTGTGATTTCTCCTTGTCTTGATCCCCTCCAGTTTGCATATTGGAAGGGAAGAAGCACTGAGGATGCTGTAACCTGTGTATCTCACTTAGTAAGCACCTGGAAGACCCCAAAGCTTATGCACAGGTTTTATTCACAGATTTTAGCTCTTGGTTCTATTCACTCTTAACTAACAGGTCACAGCAAGTCAATGTAAATGGCACACTTTCTCAGGTGAAATACTGCAGTACTGGAGTACCCCAGGGAGCCGTAAGCTCACCTTTCTTGTTTACTCTGTACACAAATTAGTGCCGAAGCAGTAACCACAAAAATCATGTAATCAAATTTTCAGATGATACAATCATCCTAAGCCTGTTACACGTGGATAACTGCCCATCAGTCTATCACAATGAGATTGACACTTTTAAAGACTGGTGTAAGATGCGTCACCTCATCCTCAATACCACTAAAACTAAAGAGATGATCTTTGATCCTAGGGAGGTGAGAGAGCATGACTGTGTGAATATTAACGACTGTGAAATTGAGCAGGTGGGATCTTAAAAATACTTGGGCACACATATCGATAACCTACTTAAATGGCATGTGCACATTGATATTTTATGCACTAAACTAGCCCAGAGACTGCACTTTCTTCGCCGATTAAGGCTGCTTGGTGTGAGTACCAGGGTCATGATCATTTTCTATCTATTTTCTATCAGTCCAGTGCAAGTCGAGGTTAGAAAAGCAGGTAAAAACAACTATGAAAATAATCGGCATCAAGGATTACCTGACCCTCCAGTCAATTTTCGAAGGTACAGTAGTAAATCTGGCACATAGCATTTTAAACGATCCTTCACATATTCTGTATACAGAATATGAATTATTGCCCTCGGGGAGAAGATACAGAGCAAGCAGATACAAAAGCAATCGCTACAAGCTCTCTTTCCTCCCAACATCCATCCACCTCTTGAACAAACCACCTGCAATATCTTAAAAGGTTCTTAATTCGCTGAGATATTATTCTCTATCTCTTTAGTATTCTTAAAATTCTTTTATTGTTTTTAATTACTTATCTTGGTTCTTAGAACCATAAATGTCACTCTGCACTTTATAAATATTCCTTATCAGTACCCATTTATCTGCCACCTTTGGTAGGCCTTTCTAAGTACCATTGAAACTTGTTTCTTCTCTGCAACTAGGGTTATGCAATATCTGTGGTCTGGCTCTGAAAATGTACCCATTTGTGTGAAATGAGAAGATGATGTGATATGTCTGTTAATGCAGAACTGTCGGCTGTCTGTATGTCTGTATGTGTTTCTGGTTCGCGCATTATGCAATGCAGTTGTTATTTAGCAGTACTGACTGTCCACGACAAATTTCCCTGCGGGGACAATAAAGTTATATTGAATTGAATTTGTGCCTGCGTGGATTATTACTGTTGTGATTCCTGGACTGTTTGAAATGAGCTCGGTAGCTTCAGTGGTGATGTCGCGGACTGTGGCGCCGGGTAAGCAGCACGTCAGTGCCGAGTGGGTTCTGACATGACGGATAATAGTCTCCTATCACCAGCGTTGTTGGCTGCTGACGCTGTGGCTCACCTGGTGGCAGGGGGCTCCTTCCCCTGGATGAGGTGTGCTGTAGCGGTGCGCGGTGTGACTCTCCTCCAGTGCGCTGTGAGGCTCCTGCCTCCCTGTGTGCCACTGCTCCAGAGTGGCGAGAGGCTCTTGTTGGACCCGACGGGAGGAGCCTAGGTAGTGGATGGACCGGGCTGGCGGGAGGATCCAGGCAGTTGGGTGGATTTTTATTCAGCTTTCCCAGCACTTCGAACCTGTTCCCAAGCTGAATGGTCTCGGAGGGAGAGGTAGAGCCAGGTGGAGGGGTCCTGGAGCTGCTCCGACCACCCAGGCGAGGCCAGTACAGATCATACTCCTGTCTGGACCTGACGATGGGCTGCACCATGTCAGCAGTGAGCAGGTCCAAGCCAGGGCAGAATGGTGTTGTTGTGGGCTAGGTGGGAAGCCTCAGTGCTCAACAAGTCCAGCCGGCGTTCGGTGTCATGGATCTGGTGAAGAGTTGAAATCTGACCCTCCAGTTCTGTAATTTTCTGGGATAGTTGAAGGCATCCAGTCCGGCAGAGAGGTAAGAGGAGGCATATTTTGTGGGAATTGTTACCGGTTGCCAAGGTAAACAATCGCTCTGTCAGGGTCCGCTGTGCTTGTACGGGCAGATAACTTGATATTGGGCACAGATAAGGTGAAAAATTTGGTGTCAAAACCAGACACACTATAAGATACTTACAAAATAACAAAAAAAAACAGAGTGATCACTTAAAAACTATTAAAAAAAAGCTTAGATTTCGACACGATTTGATGTCGGCTGAACCGGCGTGTTGATCAATTAATTGACGAATTGATTTTGACATTGATCAATTAATTGACCAATTCCCTAACTGACAAACAAACAGATACATTTTATTCATCACTTATAGGTCAATTGAATTTGGACTGCTTTGCTTTGATTCCCTTGTGAAGACATTGAAAGATTTAAGTGCATCTACAACTGCATTGTTGATCCTGATTACCTTCTGCCTTTATCTTCCTCCCACACTTAAGACCAATTGTTATTCAGCCGCTAAGCCCCTATTTACTCTGAAGGTTTCGCTGTATCCCTTTTTGTAAATTGTATTTGACTAAACCCTGTTTGATCTTTGAGCTTTGGCTTTGATTGGGTTTTATTTGTGCACTTATTTCCCTTTTTCAGTTAAACCTAAATTTTATCTTAGCTTCCTTTGTTTATTTCATCCAGCAAATAAACATTCAGCTGTCTTGTCACAAACCAGACTTTTCTTTAAGAGCTTATTTTCTGGTACTAAATTCAAATTTTTTAAATTGTTTCCTAAGCACAGCTATTCTTGATAAACTCATCAACCTACAGATCTTACCAAACCTGAATCAACATGGGAGAACTCAAAGAGGCCAGTCGGAAACAACTCCATGAGCAACTGCAGCATGCATTGTCAACTCTGATTCAGCAGCTGCTCCCAGGCTACGTAAGTGAAATGAATGGCACCGGCTCAGGTGACATGAGTCATGTGGTCACATGACAGGGGTCGTTAACGACCCTTTCAGGTTAACCACCACCAGGGGGGAACACCCGGAGATGGGTTTCTACGACCCATTCTTTTCAACTCCTCCCAGTCATTGTCTGTCCCCCTCTCCAGTAAGATAAATATCTGCTCCTCACACTAGCAATAATTAGAACTGAAGAAGCTTCTTGGATAAGAGGCGAAACGTCTTCTCAACTCTACACAGTCCAGTTGCCTGATTTTGGAGTCTTCATTGACCGACAACCCCATTGGGTCAAAAATGACTAACCCAGTACTGTGCTGGCTATAGACACAAGGTCAATGCCACTAGAACTGAAAGGTGGGGCAGTTGGCACATACTCAGACACACCTAGGTACGCAACTGACCGACCAACTGAAAATCTGAAGGCTTCCCAATATCAGCCAACTGATAAAGGTCAAGGCCATAAACAACTTTGGTCTGATAGAGGCCAACAACATGTTAGATTTGACACAGGTCACCTACCCTCACTCTTCCGCAGGAGTGGGGCTCACCCTGAAAGGGATGTGATCCACCAACCTAACAACAGGGGGGTGAGAGACAGGCCAAATAAGTCACGCCTTACGCCTTACAAGTCACGCTGAATACGGAACTCAGAGCGACCTCATGACCAGCCTCAATCGGTACCTTCTGATGAAGAGATGGGTACACAGAACAAACAGACCCTCCACCGAAGGGTGACTGGGTTAAAGGCGAACCAAAATCCTCTGACCTGACTGATGAAGAACTCAATCCCATGTGAAGAATACTCAGCAGGGTGCAGGAAAAAGAACACGTGAAAGCAGATCTCTTCTCTGTCTTCTCTGTTGAACAGGTCCCTCTTGAGTCAAGCACAGTGTCTGCTAACCAGACTCCATAACAGGAGGAAGTGTGCATGTCCTTACAAGGGTCTGTGACTGTTAGGATGAGTTTCTTTAGCCAGTCATGTCAGCCTGTAGAGTGGTGGAGCTGTGTCACTCAAATACCTCTGATACTTCAGTGTTAGATTGCTGGAGCCGGGGGCCTCCGACAACCATCCTCAACATCTACCTTGTACCCATGTTTTACATCACACAGGTCCCCAAAATATGTTCTGTCATGGTATTTCCTTCTATGGACCCTCCATATGTTTACCTAAAGCTCCTTAAAATATGTTGTCCTTAGTTCTTACCGTACATGGATTTTTCTTAGGGTCAACTAAATGTCAGCAGTGTGTTTAGAAATGTGGACGACTATATATACTTGAACAGTCTCAGACCAACCTTTGTTACGCTTCTGTAATGCTTCTGTTACACTTTGCTACACTTTGTTACACTTGTGGCATGATGAAGCTGTAACCCAGATCTGTAACCAGTAAAGCTTGTCGAAATTATCATTCGTGTGGACCTTCCACTTGTTATAGTGTGAACATGGGCTAGGCATCCTTACAGTGACTCCTCCACCTGCTGACACCACTGACTATCTTAAACCACCTTTCCTCTAATTCTTGGGCAACCTCACAAAGAAGGGTGCCACACAGAAATTTTACCTGAACACTGTTCTTGAAAATGAACTTCAACATGAAGCGCTCCTAGACACTGCTGCTGACATCACTCTGATGTCAAGAATAGTTTTCAACCACTTGCACAACATGGAGCAGTGATCCAACAGGGACCTTAAACTGCAGCCTTGCGCTATGGAGATTCAACCTTACTGCAATGACAATACGACCTTGAAAAAAAAAGACGATGATTAACATCACCATTGGACCGATGAAAATCATGTACCCTGTGTATGTGTCACCCCTTGAGTAGATTCCTCTCCTCATCGGCCACAACCTCCTAAAACGGTTTGAGCCCTTAATCGACTATAAACGTTGAGCATTATGGGCGCAGGTCCACAGACCCTTACCAATCCAACAACTGACAAAAATCAGGCTCAGTGCTACATCCTGACGCATGAACCCTCACAAAGCACATCAACAAGTGTGGGTGTACCAAGGCAAACAACACCTGATGATGAACCACAGCTGTGCTCGTGCTCGTTTCAGTGACTCGGTGATGCAAAAAGACTCCTTTTTGTGTGAATTTGATAACTCATGGGACAAACAGAGAGCCTTAACTGGCCTCCCGTGGCACCCTGACCACGCTGTTTTTCCCACCCAACCCACCCCAATGATCTGTACTATCACCAAAATCCGATCTGTAGCTCTGGCCTTCTCCAAACCTGGTTTGCTGCCACTCCAGGCCTCAAATCCAGCCGTTGCTGCCATGACCTTATCTCCTTCTGAGCCTCTAGGCTCATGTCTCCTGACCTCCTTGGCCCCATCCTTGGTGACTGCCATCTTTTCCAAGTACGTCCTTCGCTTCAGCACGTCAAGGACTTCCTTGTCTTTGCATCCGATGCACTCACCTCGCCTGCCTTGGTGGCGCCTCACAGCCACAGCGGGGTAAAGTTAGCATTCACCCATGACTCTCCGTGTGCAGAACACAGGGAAAACAGGGAGCTGACCCTGAAATGGGTTCACCGCAACCATGTGTCTTCACATCCAGGGGGATGGGGGGAACTAATGTCACATCCGGTGGAAAGGTCACTGACGTCAGATCCGGGGGAAAGGTCACTGACCTCACGTCCTGTAATTTTAAATCCGATATTTTGGCATTAGGCGACATAATATCTATGTTGGTTTCATTAGTTGAATTTGGGCATCCATGCTGCCACCCCAACTCCAACAAGTTACATACGACCTGCTGCTGTTAGGACTCCAGTAAGGGTGACAACAATTCACTGTCAAACATTTGATCCCCATGCAGCAACTAGATGTCAATTAATGTAGACGATATGGCTCTTGGACCCAGGGCACAGTGACTATTTGTTTTTTGTCACCTACTGCATCCTCACCCCTCACACACACACACACACACACACACACACACACACACACACACACACACACACACACACACGCGCATCGGTTTTTATGACTTGATAACCAGATTAGTAAAAGAATTCAATTACGTCATGTACAGCAGCAATCATGTGCCCACATTAGCGTGCATTACAGCAATGTTACGAATTTCATTTTTATTTTACAGGTGCAGAAGTAACTACTTTCACATTTAAAGGCAGACTACTACTATCTTAAAAATGATAAAAGGATAAATCAAGTAAAGACTTAAATATGAATAAAACACAAACCTAAAATAAACCTAGGCTAACTAGAATAAATGAAGATAAAACAAATAAATATCAATTAAAAGCCAAGCTAAAAAGGTGGGTCTTGAGCCTGCTCTTAAAAACAAACGTTCTCTGTGGCCCTGAGGTCCTCTGGCAGGCTGTTCCATAGACGAGGCCTTAATATTGAAAAGACGCCTCGCCATGAGTGTGTGTCCTGACTTTTGGAATGACTAGGAGCCTGCTGCCAGAGGAGCGCAGGGTCCGTAAAGGTTCATAAGGTAAAAGCAGTTCTGAAAGATAAAAAGGCCCAAGACCATTCAGACATTTAAAAACAAGTAAAAGAACCTTAAAATCTATCCTAAAACACACGGGGAGCGAATGCAGTGATTCTAAAACCGGTGTAATGTGGGCCCGCCTCCTGGTCTTAGTCAGGACACGTGCTGCTGAATTTTGTGATAATTGTAGACCTGAAGTATTCTTTTTGGGATGACCAGAAAGCAGGGCATTACAATTAGCATCTCTGTGTTGGCCTGAGAGAGAATGGGGCAGACTCTGGTGATGTTCTTTAGGTGATAAAAACCTATTTTTGTTATGTTCTTAATGTGTGGACTAAAAGTCAGCTCAGAGTCAAAAATGACGCCCAGGTTTCTTACTTGTGGTGATGGATTAAGAGACAGTGCTTGTAGTTTGGGTAAGAGTTTCTCTCTCTGGGCCTCAGGACGGATGACTAAAACCTCAGTTTTGCCCTGGTTAAGCTGGAGAAAGTTCTCTGCCATCCAGGATTTGATATCTAAAATACAGTTAAAAAGTGCATCCATTGGCCTGGTGTCATCAAGAGACACGGAGATGTTGAGCTGCGTATCATCAGCATAGCTGTGGAAGTCGATTCCGTGTCTCCTGATGACATCGCCAAGAGGGAGCATGTACAGGTTAAAAAGCACAGGGCCTAAAATCGAACCCTGGGGTACACCACATGTGATTTTATGGACTTTGGAGGAGCATGTGTCTACACTTACCATGAATGTCCTGTCTGTCAGGCAGGAGGCAAACCATCTTTGAACAGCACCCGAGAGGCTGAGGTGTTTCAGGTGGTTTAAAAGAATAGTGTGGTCTACTGTATCGTAGGCAGCACTAAGATCCTGCAAAACCAACAGGGTCGCCTTTTGTGCATCATAATTGAGTGGGATTGCAAAGCATTCCCACTATATGTTATTCATATCTTTATCATCATTATTCCACTGTTTTTTGTGTCTTAACTACTTCAACATACTTCAACATATTCAAACCATTCAAACTTCAAAATATTAATCTTATTGAGGACATTCAGGGGTGTATTCAAAATTTTCCGAACATTCATAATTTCCGAGTTATTCCAGGTTTTCCGACCGATTTCTCCAGTTAGAAATGCATTACAGATGTTCAAAACAGCCGCTTTTCTCACATTTCTTCCCACAACTTCAAAAGCCTTCAACTCCTCTACATTCCACGTAAAAACTTCATTCAAACTTTAAAATATTCACACACCTTCAGACATTTTCTAATTCATCCACCATCTTCATGGCATTCATACTTTTCTCACAGTGACAGTTCAAACAGTCACAGGATTTTCTGACCTCTTCAGGTTTTAACATTAGTTAGTATTGCATGGAATGTTGGCAGCTAGAGTGCGTGACCTCATCGCTAGAGTGAGAGGGCTGAAAATTAAACCTCAAAACTTTGTCTTTACAAAAGGATTTTGGCAACTCACTTCACTCTACTCAGATACTATTTGGTACAGTGATGGCAAAACTTGCTATCACTCTTCATCTCAAAAATCAAAGCCGTTGGACACACACAGTGGCCTGGGCAGACACCAACTGGCACAGACATCCCCCAAATTTCTTCAGCTTTCTCCATAGACTCCAATATAAACCTGAGAGCAGGATTTTCAGAGGAAACACAAACTGGACATGTTTTTAACTAGTCCTAGTGACGGCATTTTTGGCTCCACAAACACAGAGGTGGTTCTCACAAGCTCATTATCATTAAGATAGCAGTTACAGAGCAAGAGCATTAGGGCTTTGTTTGGACATTGCTTTCTCAGCTTCAAGCCCCCTTTCTCCTGTTGTAGTGATGCATCTACCTTCACCATGACAACCAATTAGAGCACCTGGAGACACACAACTGTCTGGAAAGCTGCTTCTAACGACCTTATGAGACACATGAAGCCAGGCTCAGCACACAGAGCGCTTGGGGTTACATTTACAACCCTTCACTAGACAAACTTTGTCATCTATCTCTTCCAAAAAACTTTGAGCTACAGAAACCATCCAGGGCTAAATAAACTCAGTTCATTGAGGACATTATGGGATGCATTTAGGGTTTTTTTTTTTAATAAAATTTTTTTCCACACTAGAGTCAATTTTAATATTCATGTGTTATTTAATTCTTCAAACAAATTAAAAATTATTCGAAGTGATTTAAACCTTAAATCATTTTAATTTCCCTGTTTTAAATCATTTAACGATTTATACATCATTTTATCTTCAAACAAATTCCAACTCATTCAACTTTATTCAAACATTTCTAGTACTTCAAACTTTTCTTATACTTCAGGATTTTTAATTATTTTAATTTTCCACACACTGATTTTTTTAAAACAATTTATGCACTATTCAATTAATTCATCCAAATCATTAAAAAAAATTCAAAGCTTGCTCAAAATTCAAAAATTCTTATCTTTCATAGACCTTCAAAATTCAGCCTTTCGCAGTAGCAGCTTAGCAATAGCAATTTCAACAGGAGCAATCCCACTCGCAATATCTTCAGAAATTGCATTTTCTAGTTAAATCTAATATCATTTTGTCACACTCTGCTGTGTTTCTCAGGCTGATTCTCACTCACCTTCCTGCCACACCTCCTCATCAGTGCTGATTCCCCACATCTGTGAATGTGAAGCTGCAGCTCCTCACTGCTGATTAGCCAGCCAGTATTTAAGTCATGCTGTGTCCCTCATTCAGTGCCGGATTGTCTTCGCAGCATGCACAACTCTCCAGCATTATTCCTCGGATTGACTTCTCGGTTTCCGGCTCCTGCTTGTCGCTGACCACCTCTTCTCAGCCCTTGGATCCCCTTTTAAGTTTCTTCGCTCCTGTGAGAATGTCAGGTTTCGCTGTGTTGCCGGCTTCCCCACCTACTGGATTTGACATTGCCTCCACATCGACCACGAGCCCAGCCTGCCCCTCGACAGTGCCGCTGCACTTCTCAAAGACTCTCAGGTGTAGTGTATTTTCCGTGAGCACTCACCTGCCTACCTGTTTCCTGTTGATCTTAGAGATTCTACAGAGACTGCTAAATCGATCCCAGTATATTGATGAAATACCTGTCTTCTGTGAATTGTTGCAATAAAAGTAGCTTCTAACAACTACCTGGCATTGTGCTGCACTTGGGTCCAACATCCACACCTGACACATTTAAAATCTTTACCAAGGCGGTCTCGGTGCTGTGGATCACCCTAAAACCAGACTGACACTTTTCAAGAATATTATGATCTAAAAATTCTTTAAGTTGGATAAAAACAAGTTTTTCTAAAATGTTGCTTAAAAATGGTAAGTTAGACACTGGCCTGTAATTGTTTAAATCATTGAAAGCTAAATGCTGCTTTAAAGGTGGCAGGAAATACCCTGTCTGAAGAGAGCAATTCATCATGTTTAAAAGCTTGTTTCTAAAAGAATCATGAAATAACTTAAAGAATCTAAAAGACGTGATGGGCCTCACTGAAGAGAAAACTTTATCCAGCATCAACCAGAACAAAACTGTCTAGTGTTTCCTCAGGTAAAGACAAACACTCAGATGCGTTAAAAGGAGTAGTTTGACATGATAAAATGTTGCATCTGATTGTGTCTATCTGCCCCATGAAGTAGTCTGCAAATTGCTCACAGAGGGTGTGAGTGGGATTAAAATGACGTTTACTAAGATTGGGGTTTAAAATGCTATCAATTGTTAAAAAGAGAACTTTGGAGTTATTTTTGTGGTTTGTGATTATTTTGGAGAAGTAATTGTTTCTTGCAGTTCTTATGGCATTGTTGTAGATTCTTTGATTATTGAATAATTGATTTGTTTCGTTTTTTTTCTCCATCTGCGCTCCGCTGCCCTGCACTGCCTTTTGAAATTTTTAAGCTCCTCATTTCTCCATGGAGGTATGGATTTTGGTTGGAAATTTTTTGTTTTCAGAGGAGCAACCAGTTCAAGGGCTGTCTGTAGCCCTCTGTTAAAATCATCAACAAAACATCAATTCAGAACATCAAAATTTGCAGCCACGTCAGAGGTCAGATGGCACTTCCTCAGAGTTCTCACAGAGGTCTCCTGCTGGATAAAACTGGTGATGTTAAAAAATACACAGTAGTGGTCAGAGAAAGCCAAGTCTACAACAGAGGACACAGTTGTGGACCAAGTCCACCATGTGTCCTCTGTTGTGAGTTGGCTGTGTGACGTGTTGAATAAAATCCTTAAGGGGTGTTCAGACCAAACGCGACGCGACCAGGTTGCTCGCGTCGCGTCGCGTGGTGCCCTGGTGTGTTCACAGCAGGCCCAAAGCTGCAGTCGCGGCTGGTCACCGGTGACGTCATCCATGAACGTTACTACCTCAGTTTCCAGTGCGACCCGTGTTCAAGATGGATGACATCGTTGTCTGTGCTGCCGCATATTTGTACATCTGCCGTAGACGCCGCCGGCGTATATGGGTCCATGAAACCCTCCGGAGGAGGACAGAGCTGGGTGAATTTCACCATTTGCTACAGGAACTCCGCCTGGACGACAGCTGCTTCCAGCGGTATTTCCGTGTTTCGACGGCGCAGTTCGAGGACCTCCTCGCCCGGGTGGGTAGCAGCATCTCCCGCCAGGACACGAACTACAGGCGCTCCATCTCAGCCTCGGACACCTCTCTATTTGTCTGCAGTGAGTATAATCAAATGTAATTAATTTAAAATCAGCAGGCAAATAAGGCAAAACTGCAAAGTCTTCACTGAGCTCTTCCTGTGAGCTGCTCTCTGCCTCTGTCCTTTAATATCCAGTCAAAATAAAACTTCTCTTGGACACACTAATGTGATTTTGAAATTATGTGAATCTGATCAATTTACTAAAGACAGATAATATAACTCGTGTGAAAATAATCCTATCTGATCAGACTGATTAAGTGCTGCTGAAGAAGTAAACAGGATTGGTCTGTGTCCTTTATTTGATCCACTCTGTAGTTACACTGTGAATAATGAACCTTTAACACATACAATACATACTGTAAAAAAATTACCTGGACATTAATTACTTTAAAATGACTGGATACACTGGGTGCTAGCATAAATGACCATGTCAAAGAGGATTTATGGACACTCAAATCTTGGGTTACGTTTGTATTCCATATGGCCTCATATTTTGAATAAAATTAGTAATGAAATAAATTTTTATGTGCTTTAGGTTCCTGGCTACTGGAGACTCCTTCAGGACCATCGCCTACAGCTTTCGGGTTGGAGTTTCCATCGTGGCAGGCATCGTGGCAGGTATCGTGTCCTGCATCTGGGAGTGCTTGGTGGAGGACTTCATGGCTGTGCCCACCTGTGATGAGTGGAGATCCATAGCACAGGATTTTGAGGAGCAGTGGAACTTCCCCTTGTGTTGTGGTGCTGTGGATGGGAAGCACGTGGTTCTGAAGGCTCCTGCCAATTCAGGATCACAGTTCTACAACTACAAGGGAACATTTTCTATTGTTCTCTTGGCAGTTGTAGATGCCGATTATTGCTTCCGAGTGATCAATGTTGGAGGCTTCGGGAGGACCAGTGACGGGGGGATTCTGGCCAACTCTGCGTTTGGTCAGGCCCTCCTTTCTGGCTCCCTTCAGCTGCCTCCGGATCGATCACTGTCTGAAGCTGAGCACAGGGGACCCCAACCTCATGTGTTTGTTGCAGATGAGGCCTTCCCTCTCCGGAGGAACCTCATGAGGCCGTATCCAGGGCACATCCTCTCCAGAGAGAAGCGCAATTTCAACTACTGGCTGTCCAGGGCGCGGGTGGTGGTTGAAAATGCCTTCGGCATCCTTTCCACTCAGTGGAGGAAGTACCGACGTGCCCTTGAGGTTTCTCCAGATGTTGCAGAGAAGTGTGTGAAGGCCACCTGTGTCCTTCATAACTTCCTGCGAAGGTCTCAGCTTGAAGCTGCCATGGGGTTGGGTGCCATCACAGGTGGTGTGGAGCCTCGGGCAGGGCTGGGACGTCTCGCCTCAAACAACTCATCCCGGGAGGCCATCGCAGTCAGGCAGACCTTCACCGAGCACTTCTCAGCTGAAGGAGCGGTCACATGGCAGGATTCCATCTACTACACTGCACCCCCACAACTGCTCTTTTCAGAGCCACCACAAACAACTGTTGAGCAAAAGTCCTACATATAAGTACAAGAATGTCTCCATAGCTGTGTCTGTGTCCTGTTTCTCATTCTCCTCAGAGTACTGCAAGATGCACACACACACACACACACACAGTCAGTTTTTACGCACCTGCAAAAACACGCTATTTACATATCCAATAGGAATGCGGAGGCTTCCTTTTGCCCTAGAAAAAATTAAATTTCAAACACAACTTGGCTGGTCATTTCTCCAAAAGACAACCATGAAGCGCCGTCTAAACCTGAAGCAGGCAGTTGCTGCATGTGTACAGTCACCTGAGGGGAGTGAGGTCACTGCTTCTAAAGAGAACATGAGCAGTGAAGATTAACCTTGGAACCAGTACAGGGACGTGCACATGATTATACAGGGGCAGGGGCTCAATTTTTTTTCCAGTCCTTTATACAATATGGAAATAAATGTAAAATGAAAAAACTAAGTACTAATTGAAAGGTAACGAGTGTCCTGTATAGGTGAAAGTGATATGCAATTGCCATTTCTTTTGTGTCAACAAACTATTGTCAACATGACATGATCAAGATGGTAATATTTCAAACACAGATTACCTACATGCTGAAATTACTATCTATCTAACTATCTATTTACAAACTTTATTTCAGCACCATTAAGTCCATATCATTCAACAAGATCAGTATTATTATTATTAATTTGCACAAGGGTCAAGTTTATACATCGAAGCACTGCAACCTAGTTATGTTACTTCATGACTGCATGTTAAAGAATGAAACAAGGCAAAGTTGAGAAAACTTTATAAAAACAATATTTATAACAACAAATATTTACATTTATAACAATAATATAATAATATATATTCATACAACAATAATATAATATTCATAATATAACATAATATTTCTAACAACAATAATGTAATAATTTTTTTACAACAAAAAAATCAAACAAATTTGAGAACGGTTGCAACAGCAGATATAAAAATGTAATACAATCTCAAACTATATACACAAATTCACACATGGTGTGTGTGTGTGTGTTGTGTGTGTGTGTGTGTGTGGGGGGTCATGGCTGCAACAGAGGAGCCTGGCTCGTTCCCCCCCCCCCCGAGGCTGTCACCCCAGCTATGGTGCCACTGTTTCCAAATTTAGGGTGAAATCCTGAGCTTCATAAATCAATTTATGGATTTCAATTTTAACAAACTCCTGAGCCTGGGGTGACAGCCTCGCGAGGGAAGGAGCCAGACCTAGGAGGAACTGCTCCTCTTCTGGATGGCGAGATGTGGGTGCTGGTGCTGGTGCTGGTGGTGTTGGTGGACGGGGATTCTGCTGCCTCCGCAGTGCCAGACAGAGGAGCTCCTCTATCTCCTCCAGTCTCGAGGAGGGAGGCGTCCTCCTCTTCCTCCCTGTCATAAAAAAAAAAACTAATCTGTTACTATTTGTTTTATAATTTCTATGTGAATTTGACCTTGAGCAATTTCATTGAAGATATAGTTAATATTTTTTTCAATACCTTTTGGCCTGGCTGCAGTGGGGCCCGAGGCATTGCTTGCAGTTGATGAGGGAGCAGGAGACAATAAGGGGGCAGGAGAAGGAGACGGGGCAGGAGAAGGTGACGGAGCTGAAGCAGGAGATGGAGCTGGAGCAGGAGAGGGAGCTGAAGCAGGAGAGAGAGCAGGCTTATCTGTAGTTAAAGTTGTGACAAAAATGTTTGAAATCCAAAACTCTGCAATCAGGCAACACTGCAATTCAAATTAAAAATGTTCACAAATTATAGGTGCATGATTTGATCTGTCCATCTTAAATTAGACTACAATGGTGTGTTTAAACCATGAGGGGACTCAAATTTATTTGCTATCTTTTTCACTCATCAACTAACCGTCAAACTCCACTCCTGAGGGGCCTGCTTCCTCAAGCTCTTCAGGCATCCCAGCAGAAGAAGCAGCATTTTCTGCGGTGATGTCTTCCTCGACCTCCCGAGACATGTTGCTGCTTGTCTCCCTCGGGGCCATAAAGGGGTCGAGGAACGACATCACCGCAGAGAAACGCCACTTCTTCTGCTGGGAGGCTGCCGACCAGCTTCTCCCACCTTCCTTCTCCCTCCTCCTCTCCCTCATATAGACGTCCTGCAGCCCCTTCCACTGCTTGCGGCACACATCCACTGCAAAGACACACACACATCGTTGAAACATGTAGCCTAGCAAGCAGGGGCAGTTAGCTATGTTTTCATAAAACAGTCCGCTCACTGAAATAAATAAATAAACAAACAAGCTTACCAGAAAGCCCGACATCACGGGCCACCTTCCCCCATGCTTCTTCTTTGGGGTTGCGGTCCCGGTACAGCCCGCAACCCACGTTGTATAGCACCGGGTGGTAGCTAACGGATGTGATTAGCTGCTCCTCCATTGTATGAATCTTCTTCTACTCCTTGCCTCGCCGGTTTGTTGAAGTCAGCAGAGCCCTGATTGGCTGTCGCGGCACGGGGTCGCGGATAGTCGCTCCCAAAGTTCAAATATTTGAACTTTCGGAGCGACGCGACTTGGCGTCCTGCGACCTCGGCGACGCGACTTCGGCGACGCCTTCAGGTCGCGTCGCAGGCAGCCGGCGGTCGCCAAGTCGTGTCAGGTCGCGGCTGTCCATAGACTTTGCATTGGGAGCCGTCGCTGACGTCGCCGAAGTCGCGTTTGGTCTGAACACCCCTTTATAGTTGAGAACATTTAAAAACTCTGTGGAAATTGGATCAGAGCAGTTATTTATGTGTAAGTTAAAATCACCGGTTAAAACAATCATGCTGTAGGAATTGTGTAAAATTGATAAAAATTCAGCAAATTCACAGATTAAAGCAGTGCATTTCTTGGGTGGTCTGTATACTGTGACACACAAGATAGGAGGACTGCTAAAAACAATTGCACTGTACTCAAAAGTGGTATATTTATCAAATAAAACAGATTTGGTGGCCAGGGTGTTTGAGGTTAAAGCTGCTGTCCCATCTCCTCTTCTACCTCTTCTAGGTGGGGAGGCCTCAGTGAGAACAAATGGTGCATCCACACCCAGCCATGTTTCAGTTAAAAACAAACAGTCCAGTTTGTGATCTAAAATCAGGTCATTGACAAAAAAAGACTTGTTCAGCAGAGAGAGGACGTTGAAAAGGGCCATTTTGATGGTAAGTGGTGGCTGGTTCACAAGTTGTTGTGGTGAGTGGGCTTTTGGAAGGGATCTGAGATTATTGTAGTTAGTGGTAAGATTATGGGTAATTTTCTGCATACGCCGCTCTCTGCTGATGACGGTCAGAATGTGAAATGTTGGACATGAGTTTGCTGGGGCCAGTGAGGAATGAGTGAACACAGGGGGTACAGGGGCTGTCAAGAGTCATGCTTGTGTGGACAGAGTGTGGTAAAATATGTTTGATGTTAGCATCCGTGAGCCTAAATTGTTTGGGTGCAACCCATCTCTTCTAAAGAAGGCAGAGCGTAGCCAGAATAAGTCAAAGTTGGGAATAAATATAAAATTTAGCGCTCTGCACTGAGTTTACAGCCACTCATGCAGGCTCAGGAGCCTACTAAAGCACCCCACTCCCCAACCCAGCGCAGGATTGTTGCTGGCCTGTGTCATTTGTTCCGACATGGACAACCACCTTCTTCACAGATGGGTGGTTTGCAAGCAGGCCAGGGATGACCCGGACTGTCCCTCAACAGCCGGCGTCGAGAGGATGATGAGGATGTTAGGACCCAATTTCCCGGTTGTTCTCCCAGGCTGAGGAATCCTACAAGTCCAAGATCTCGAACCTGTTGGCCAGTGGGATATCCTGGGATGACGGAAAAGGAAGAAGAGATGGGCATGCTGTGCGGCGCCTATCCCTCCCTACTGCTGTCCAGGGCTCCGGTTGGCGTGGAGTGGAGTTCAGCGGTTGACAGCTGTCCGCGTCTCCGCGGAGAGGTGGAAGTGCGAAGCACCGGCTGAGGCTTTGGGTTTCGCTCCTAATAGAGCCCACGGAATGTCGAGGTGGCTCGACACAGTCATTGGCCGCAAAGCAGTAGCTGTAGCCACGAATGTGGAAGTTACTTCCGTAGAGGAAGACGCAACAGGGGCTGTGTCCTCCAACTCTGCACTCAAAGAGGCTGGTGCCACTCCGAGGATTACTGTATCTAAGTACTTCTCTGCATCCTGGATCTGGTATAATGTTGAAATTCTCTGCTCCAGCTCAAAGATTTTTCTTTTAAAATCGGCGCAGCTTTGACAGCCAGGTGAAAGGGTGAGTGGAGCCATGGCCCCTTGGGTGTTCAGTGCTTGATTATCCGAGAATATTAAGATCAAGTGAGCCAAAAAGCAAAAAGGAAAGTCCTCCCACACACTAGAAACGGTTAAAAAATAAAAGTATCTAAAGATCTAATAAAATAGATACTTAAAATCGGTTAAAATCTGCGAAAACGTAGCCAAGTGGTAGAGCAGCCGGGAGGATTTCAAACAGCACGCCGACGTCAACAAATGCAAATGCAAGCACCACACCCTGCAGACATTCACGGTGGAAGCTACAATATATTTGTGTAAAGCAATATTGTGGATTACCAGCTAGTGGGTGACAGCCACGTACTGCTTTAAGGTATATAAATGTGTCCGACGATGGCCGTCGCATACTCACTCTGACTTACGACAAGCGATACTACACATCTCTCTCCAAGTCAACTATTGATGAGAGAATTTGTTAAAAAATGACCAGAATAGATACATACCATTTTCCTACGGGAAAGTAGTAGTCAAATTACACTTTAGACCGCAGCGGGAGAAAATTTAACAGAAAATGTCGCGCACTCCATACAGGAGCAATAATGCAAGATATGTGACATATTATATGAGTCAGGCAGGCGGTGAGTTACCAGGTTTCATCCGGCTGTTAAGCGTGACGTCATTTTGTGAGCGGAGCGGCTTCCGGGTCCATGGGGAATCAGCCTCCATTCACTCTCCATTCAAAACAACAATGGCGGAACCCGTGAATCTCTTTAAAATAACCTCCTTTTTCAGAGGGGAACCACTCAGAGTTAAAAAGGGACTTAAAGCTTTCAACTCGGATAGAGTTATTAACGTAAATTTTAGTGATGGCGAGATGAAGCCTCATGAAGCATCGAAGCTTTCCATCCAATAACTCGACCCCTGGGCCGAAGCTTCATGATCGTGCTTCATTTGCTCTATTGCGCCATCAAATGGACAATAAATGTAAAACGATAAACCAAAGACACCCCGAGGCTTTGGTGCGCGAAGCTTTGAATTCAATGAATGAATGGATGTGATGCCGTGTGTTTGTGATACAATCATAGACTGTATACAGTCTATGGATACAATACAGAAATGATGAAGTTATTTTGTTGTCTTTGTTGTTGGGAGGAAATCTGTAGAATGATAGTTTAGTTGCTGTTTTTGTCTCTGATCAGTTTAAGCAGCAAGGGACATAGCACTGAGGCATTATAACAACAACTCCGCTGGACCCGGAAGTGGAAAAAGAGAACGCGGCTACGTCACGGCTTAACAGCCGAATAGGATCGAGTACACAATGTGGTCAAGGGCTCAGTGGCATTTTTCATAATCTATTTAGAATGGTGGTGCCGGTGTTTAAAAAAGGATTCTGCATGGCTATGCCCCATTTAAAAACTGCCCTCACAAACATTATGGAGGATGTTTTGTCAATCATAGCAAGAAAAACAATGGCCAAAAAACAGGACAGAAACTGGTTGGTGGTGTACACCTGAAAGAGTACAAAAAGGCCTCCTTCCGGAAGTGGGCGTTCTGTGGACAGCGATAAAAGACAGAAAAGAAAGGGAAAAACGGTCAAAAAGAAAGCAACCAGCAAAGCCTGTGGAGCATGGCGAGTGGGCAAGGGGATTGGACAGAGAGACATATTCTAAGCCGAGAAAAAATCTACATCCATGTCGCTGATACACGACCAGCCGGAGGAATGAGTGAAAACAGAGCTGGATCTGTTCACCGTGCCGTACACCCAGGCCTCTATTGAAAAATCAACTTTTGTGGAAATTCCACCAGTTTCGGCAATTACAGACACAGGCCGGATAGAATTCTACATATCAGCAAGCAGCGAAGACTACTCTTATCTGTCCACCCGTGTGAAAATCACAAGACCGGATGGAGCAAATCTGCCAAATGGTGCAGATGTGGGTTTTATAAATTATCCGGGGTGTACACTCTTCTCGCAAGTGGATATAATGCTGGGAGACAGACTAATAACGCAATCCTCCAATACCTATCCATACCATGGGATAATTGAATGTTTAATCAACTATTCAGGCGACACATTGGATATGCAGTTTGGCACGGCGCTGTTGAGCAAAGATACAGGGGACACGAATCTTTTCCAGCAAAGCAGTTTCAACCCATGTTTTATAGGGAACAATATGCAAGAGAGTATTACCAGCTGATTCATACCACGGGTCGACACCTAAAAGACAGATCGCTAGCTGTGATGCATCGTAATTTTGGACACAGATACACATTGTTCTGCTTCAACCTAGAGCCGGACGGTGGGTTTTCAGGAAATGTTTCTCTCATCGAAACAGGAAATGTGAGACTTGAGACTCATTTCAGAGTACCATTTGCTATGCAGTTTTTGACTCAGTTATTGAGATATCCAACAGGAGACAGGTGCTCCTGGATTACTATTAAAATGGGTATGAATATGCTTGAATTGATGAGTATTGTGTCCAGAAAAATTATTTACGGTACAAATTTTCTAGGCGTCATGCCATGTGATGAGATACCAAAATATAAAATTGCCAAATTACCCACCCTGTTAATTGTAAGCACACACCCCTCCACCAAGCCTGGTGAGCTCTGGGTGGCGATGTACATATCAAGACACAGAGAAGGATGTTTTTTTGACAACTTTGTTAACCTGCCTGACAGCATTAATTTTCCCTCTGAGATAAAGAGATTCCTCAGGAAAAACTCTTTGGTTGTGACTTATTCAAAAAGAAGAGTCCAGGACCATCAAGCCAAGACCTGCGGACAGCACTGTGTGTTTTTCTTATGTCAAGTACAAAAAGGACTGTCTTACGGCCGTGTGATGAAAATGTATGCTCCAAATCCACTGTGTAATGATGCCATGGTCTGTCGATTTGTCAACAAAATACAACTGGGTGTATGTAGCGGATATAAATGTATTCAAAGTGTGAAAATGTAGTAGTTTATGGTTTGAGAAATAAAAACGAGAGAAAATGAGAATGTGTCAATGAGAAATTTTGATTTTATTACACACGTGCACACACAGTTTAATCAACAATAACAAAGTAAACAACAACAGTGACAACAACAATAATACAAATCAAAAAACAAAAATAAGAATTCAGAATAATTACAACAATGACAATAATCATGAAAAGAAAAACATAGTTACAAAATAGAATAAAATTGATCAAAAATGCAACTAAGTGTTAGCAGACCCAGGTATCCTTACAGGAGAGCTGTGTGCATTTGGGTCAGAGAGTTTTCTTTTTTTCCCAGCATGCGCTAAACCCTTTTCATAACTGGCTATAGCACTATGGACTTGTGTGTTGAGTATTGTCGATAACGGAACATTTAGATCAGCCACGGTTTTCAAAAAAATATCCCACCCTATTGGTCTCAAGGTACATAATGTGTATTGTGGTGCCGTAACATTTTTTACCAAATCGAACAAGTGTGATCCTCTTATTGTTCGATTGTTGACAATAATCTCACCCTGATCTGTCCACGATATTACATTTTTGGCCTGTGACAATGTGACAAAATGTGTTCAACAAGTGTGTGTCTCATCCCCATGCAATGTATGTTCACCGCAGTGTGTGCATGCGGCTGTGTGGCACCGATGCGGTTTGTTACCTTTTTTGTAAATTCTCGAACATGCATCACAATACTTTAGGGTGTCGCATGGCACAATGCTGTGTTTAATGTTTTTCAAATTGTGATTGTCAAAACACAGTCTGGATTTACAGATTTGTTTGCATGTTTGACACGTCACACTTAAATCTGTGGTGGTCTGGCACTGGGTAAAACATATTTTACATATAACACTACAGTTGTGCCACAGAGGCTTGTCATATGTCTTGTAACAGTAGTCGCAAACATGGGGCGCCCCGAAAAACCCCTGCTTGTTTTCAATCAGGTATGTAATGGAGACGACTGGTTTTTGCTTTTCCGCTTTTAATTCACCCACTAAGGAATGCAGGCTCCCCTGATCAGGAGAGGAGATGGGAGTAACGTTTCACACCAAAGTTATGGCCTTTTTTACAATCCAGGGCAGAACCAAGAGGTGCTCTCCCAAAAGTCTGATAGTTAATCTTTTACACTTCAAAGAGACAAAGTTGCTTATCAACGACAGGACCCCCAGACCGAATAAACATTCAGCCTCTCACCTTGGCTGGGACAGCTCATAGTTGACACCTCAGCTTAAGGTTGACCCAAAGATCATGAGAGCTCGAACCAAGGCTTCATTTTGACGCCAATCCCTGAAAAAGACCCCTGCCATAAATTCTCTGAGTGACTGTGTTTTTCCTGTGACTCTCTCTAGGTGCAGAAGGAAGAGAATGACTGAAAATGGTTTAATTTCAGATTCAATGGACACTTCACCAGGATTTTCTATCTGTACGCCACATTATCCATGAAACAGACTTTGTCCCATTTGTCTAGCATGTCTACAAGCCAAACAGTTAACTTCACAAATTTATTCAAGGTTTTTCCATGGACCAAGAGCTCCTCCTAATGGTGATTTCTGAATATGGAATCCAAAATACTTATTTCTTTAATTTAATTATGTGCATTTTATATACTTTGTAGCTTAGTGAATGGTATTCTCAAGATAGGTTAGCAATTTTAGAAGTAGTAACTGAAAACTCTTTTATACTTGAGTTAAGAGTGTTTTGATCGTTTAAATGCTATGTTTTTTTTATCTTCCTCACCAGAATGTATATTTTAATCATTACTAAGTATCGATTCACAATACTGAAGGTGTTTCTGTATGAAGAGATAATTTGGTTTTCTATCCCTCTCTAACTTTCAAAGAGTTGTTAATCCTCTGGTTATAGATTATCAAGAAAACGGCTGATCAAAGTTTACTTTACGTTAAACGTTATGGTTTGATGCATCTGCTCATAAGAAACAATGAAGTGAAGCGTGAACGTATTTGATTTTATAAATGGCTTTAATAATAGTGAGTGAGTAAATTAGATCTAGCTCGCTTTTTAATATCACAAGTTAAATTTAATTCTCTTGCCAGCCGACGGGCCTGCACTGTAAACAAAGAGTGCACAAGTGTCCCCCTCTTTTGGTTCATGCCCCACGTGAACTACTTAAAAGAGCTGAGATTTTGCCGCTCTCTCTCTTGTTGTTTTTCCCTTTGTAGGCTATTTATCTCCGTCCATCGTCTTGTAATTTTTCCCCGCTTTTTTGTTATTTGCCTTAAGTTTTCAGACTTTTCCAGAAACTTGGATGAAGCCATGCCCAAGTTTCTTTAAAGCATCAGTAATTAGCTACATGCATAGAGTACCTAAGTCTAAGTCTTTTATTTTGTTTAGTTCATTAAAGTGACTCCTGAAAATAATATCGGCTGGCCAGCGAAATTATTTTCTGAAGATATTGGCGCAAATTAATTTGCAATAAAGCTAATCCTGAACACCTAGAGGACGGACCAGTATCATCTGCCGAGCTGCGTTTGCCACCCAGTTCCGAGAGGCCAAGAGAACTGAAGTATCTAACGGCGCTGACACGGTTCTGAAGCCTGAGACCCATTCACCGCAAAAAACTCCTCGCGGAACCTTCAGCATCCGGTCTGGTAGCCACAGAACTTCAGCCCATCCATTCCAAGAGTGCCACTGAGAACCGACATCAAATAAGTTGGCAAACCCCTTGAAACTGCTGTATCAACTGGGTAATGCTGTCAAGCGTTCAGTAGCTTATTTCCTTAATTATAGTTTAGTTTCTCCTATTACACGTAACCCCGTTAACGTAGGTTACATTTTTCCTTATTCACTCACTAGCATTAACCTCCAGTCTTAGCTTCAGTTCAAACCATTCCTTCATTTATTTATTAGATGTTCTTTTATTCTCTCATTATTTGATCATCATTTATTGAAGTTATGTTATCTAATAGCATTTGTCAATAAATTGTCCATTTAATTTCAAGTTGTCATCTCTTAGTGGTCCTTCCAGAAGTGAAGTCCCTGAAATGAGAATTCCGGCCTCAGATGTGAGATTGATTTGAATCTGTTTAAGACTGATTCAACATTTGATAACTCAAATGAACTTTGTTTTTCCTTTTTCCACCAGGACAGTTGGGTGGTGTCCCTTAATTATTTTAGGACAATTAACTTGAATTCAAATCGCTACAGGTAGTAGTGCTCGTTGTGTAGATAAAGCGAGATTGTGTGTGGGTGTGGATTGTTGTGTGTTTGATAATGCACCAGACGCTTATGTCCTGGGCTCATAGCCTGTATAAAGAATGGACAGAGTCTGCCTCCTCGCTGGGTGAAGCCACTCCGAGAACAGCACCCTCTGATGGTGGGCTGCAGTACAGGTCATAAATCCCGCTTCCGCCAGCAAAGCTTATGGGACTGTGGACAAACTTTAGAAATTTATTACACAGAACATACATTTTTCTCCCCCCTACTTGTGATGTTGACATGTAGTTATTGTAAGACTGGTTTGTGCCCAAGCCCTTTTTTTTCTGTACAGCTCCGTTTTTTTTTTTTTTTTAATACTCTTTTTATTGGTTTTTCAGATTTTAGAGTACAAACATTAGAAAAACAAGACTAACAACAGAACATACACAAAAACAAACCAAAACAAACAAAAACAAAACAAAAAGTCCCACCCCAAACTAATGCGAGCACTGCAATATATATCGCTATAAATCCATCCATGCATACACAAATATATACACATACAAAGTCAGCAAGATGACAGGAGACAGGCAAATAAAAAATAGTCAGCCTTCCTCTTCCAGGGACATATGATGAGTTATAATTTCTGTAAAAAGGAATTAAATGGTTCCCAGATCCTCCAAAACTTGTCCGATTTATGGTTAAGGTCGTGAGTCAACTTCTCGAGAGGAATAAGTGCAGAGATCTGTGTTATCCACATGTCGACAGTAGGGACCCGGGAAGTTGACCATCTCAGCAAAATACATTTTTTAGCCAAAAATAAAAGGATTATCAACAAAGATTTGGTATCTGCGTCAAAAAGATTGTCTGGGGTATAATGACTAAGGAGACAGAAAGAAGAGGTCAGCAGAAATTTTTTACCAGTGACCTCCTGGATTACAGAGTGTACCCCCTTCCAAAAAGTCTGGATATGGTCACATGACCAAAACAAGTGAATAAATGTCCCTTTATGTATTTTACATTTATAACAAAGATTAGAAGTGCCAGGGAACATTTTCTGGAGGCGAACGGGTGTGTAATAGGTTCTAAAGAAAAATTTAAAGTTCTGTTCATGTATAGAGATCGAGGTACATTTAGGGAAAACCCCACTACAGATCTTGTTCCAGTCAACAGAATTAAACATCACCTCCAGGTCACGTTCCCATAGCAGCTTCAAAGAGTCATAGCTTGAAGAGTCAAAATAAAGTAGTGAAACATAGATCTTTGAAATCAATTTTTTGGGGGACTTAGCCAGAATTATTATGTTTTCCAACTCAGACAAACCCAAACGAATCTTGCCTGTCCTGAGAAGGGACCCTATAAAATGGCGAATTTGAAGATATTTGTAAAAATCTTGATGAGTAATATTAAAATCAGCCCTGATTTGCCCAAATGATTTAACAGAGCCGGAATCCAGCAGGTCCATGATGTTAAGTAAGCCCTTAGATGCCCATTCCATCAAACCAATACTCCTCATCTGTGCTGGTAAATCTGGATTCAGAGCTAAGGGAGATCGGGAAGAGATGACAGGAGGAATATTTAGGTGTTTCCTCACATCTCTCCAAGCTAGTAGTGTATTATAAACAATTATATTATTCTTGAGATGAATTAACTGATCTATATTATTAATAAAAGGAAGGGAAATAAGTTTTCTGGGATAACAAGACTGGGATTCAAGACCCAACCATAAGGAATCTTTCCTATTCAAAAACCAATCTGACATCATCTTGAGTTGTGCTGACCAATAGTATAGTTGTAGAGAGGGCAGGGACAAGCCTCCGAGATCCTTTGGCTTAATAAGTATGGAGAACTTAACTCTTTGGTGTTTGTTATTCCAAATATAACGAGATATTTGAGAATTGAGAGATTTAAAAAATGCCGACGTCAGATAACACGGGAGATTTTGGAATAAATAGTTAAATCGAGGAAGAATATTCATTTTTATAGTGTTGATTCTCCCAAGGAGAGAAGTTGGTAGCGAGGACCATTTTGTCAAATCATTCTTAGCCCTTTGAATTAGAGGAGAGTAATTAGTTTCAAACAGATTGTTTAAATCAGGGGTGACAAAGATACCTAGGTATTTAAAACCCATCTTGGACACTCGAAAAGGAGATTGTATAGACATATCTTGGGGGATATTAAAGAGTGTAGCGACCGACTTCCCCAGATTAATCTTATAACCCGACAGGGCACTAAATGTGGTTATTGATTTCAGAACTGCCGGAATCGATTTCTCAGGTTTGTACATGTATAAAAGAACATCATCTGCAAATAAGGAAATAACATGGTTCTCCCCACCCACCTTAATACCAAATATATCAGGATTAGTTCTGATGACCTCGGCCAGAGGTTCAATAAACAATATAAACAATAAAGGTGACAGGGGGCACCCCTGTCTGCAGCCCCTGCGCACTGAAAAGCCATCAGACATCAAGCCGTTTGTATTAACTGTGGCTATTGGGTCCGAATAGAAGGTTTTAATCATATTAATAAAATTAGAGCCCATGCCGAATTTTGTTAACACCGAAAACAGAAAAGACCATTCTACCCGGTCAAAGGCCTTTTCGGCATCAAGAGAAACTATAAGTGCTGGATTTTTATGTGTATTAAGATACTGAACAACATTAAGAACACGACGTACATTATCTGTGCCATATCTTGATTTTACAAACCCCGCCTGATCTGAGTTTATTATTTTCGGAAGAATGTTTTCCAATCTCCGAGCCAATACTTTTGCAATAATTTTGTAGTCCACGTTGAGGAGACTAATAGGCCTATAAGATGAGTAATCTAAAGGGTTTTTATCTTTTTTTAGAAGTAGACTAATGGAAGCGTATCTCCAGGTGGGGGGGATGCCATCTCCTAAGATACCATTAATGGCGGGCATAAAAATTGGGTGGATTTCTGGCCAGAATTTCTTAAAAAATTCCAGTGGAAACCCATCAGGGCCTGGACACTTCCCATTAGGCATAGACTGGATTGCAGCCCAGACCTCCTCTGGTGTAAATGCAGCATCTAAGCTAGAGCGATCCTCCTCCGCAATGGTGGGTAAGGGAATATTGTTCAAATATGAAGCGATATCAGCCTCATCAGGTTTATCTGTGCTATACAGGGACTTATAAAAATCTCGGAAAGTGCTATTGACAATCGTTGGATCATATGTAATATCCCCATTCTGTGTTCTTATCATATTGATTGAGCGATCATTATTTTGATTTTTCAGTTGGTAGGCAAGCAGGCGACTGGACTTATTACCAAACT
This sequence comes from Xyrichtys novacula, assembly GCA_962446985.1. Classification (NCBI taxonomy): domain Eukaryota; kingdom Metazoa; phylum Chordata; class Actinopteri; order Labriformes; family Labridae; genus Xyrichtys; species Xyrichtys novacula. The sequence continues at coordinate 5,492,441 of OY660883.1, forward strand.
CATAATATTTTTGTTTAGTGTAAAGTAACAATTTCTGAACGTGACGAGTATGATCCAAATTAAGTGCAGTCTTAACAGCCACTAGCGCCTTTAAGTTGGCTGGAGTAGGTAACTGTTTATGTATTTTCTCCAGCCTAGCCATTTCTTTTTCAAGGTTCTTTCTGTTTTCCTCTAAAACCTTTTTCTGATGAGAGTTGTAGGATATAAGGTGACCACGTAAGGTGGCTTTAGCTGCATCCCAAATCATAGCAGAGGACACGGGAGAGCTTTTATTGTCGAGCCAGAATTGTGATAGGTTGTTCCGGACAGAAACACAGAAAGCATCACTGTTTAAAAATGATGTATTGAATCTCCAAGTGGGAGTTCTAGGAATATTAAATGATGGGTTAATGCATAGATGTACCGAAGCGTGGTCTGATAAGACAATAGGGTCTATACAGCAGGTTTGGACAGAGTGTAAAAAGTTTTCGGGAATAAAAAAATAATCTAGTCTAGAATACGAGTTGTGGGGATGCGAATAAAACGTGTAGTCTCTCATTTTAGGATTTAAATGTCGCCACACATCTATCAGTCCAGTATCTATGCATAAATTCTTAAGGATGGCAGACGATCTTGGGTTAGACACGTTTGCAGGGGAGGATTTATCCAGAGAAGCATTCATTATACAATTAAAGTCGCCAGCTAAGAAGCCCAAACCATTACAGTGCTGGTTAAACATCAAAATCATTTGTGACATAAACTGGGGTGAATCAATATTTGGGGCATAAATATTGAGAATGGTTATATGTTGTTCAAGTACCAAACCTTTAATCAAAACAAATCTCCCTTCTGGGTCCTTTTCTTCATGTTCCAAGATGAAAGGAAGGTTCTTATTTATGAGAATGGCTGTACCCCTTTTATTCTGTGAATGGGAAGAAAAGTAAACTTTGCCCACCCAATCCCTCTTAAGTTTCAAGTGTTCTATATCAGATAGCTTAGTTTCCTGAAGTAATGCTATATCAGATTTTTGTTTTTTCAAATATGTTAAAATCTTCTTCCTTTTAATTACATGGCCTAGTCCCTGAACATTCCAAGTAGTAATTTTAAGTGAACTAGACATGAGAGCCACAAAGCTGGAAAATGATTAAATAACAGATGCTAAGTATGAGGAGGCTCCGGTCATCCAACAAAAGTAAAGTGAAACACAAAACATGGAAATAGCAGCGCTTACCCACCCCTATCCTATCCCCAAACGACAGGAAAAAACTACCCCAAAAGAAGTCACTGGGTGTACTAAACATAATCCAAATCCTAGTTTAGCAGGTAGATCACAGTAACAACTAGGACACCTGAAACAGTAATCAAACTCCAGGCTATATAACATACATCACTGAGAAACACCCCGGGGTTAAGGGCTTCGAGGTTATGTTTGGACCACGACATTAGTGCGAAATGTTCTTTAAATACAGTAGAGTATGAAATCATGCTGAATAAAATACAAAATAAAAAGAGACAGAAGGAAACTAAAAGCACCTTGTTCCCAAGGGAGAGGGTTACAAGTCGATCAGTCAGCTCCGTTGCTGTAAAACTGTTCTATCAAAGTCCATGTGGTGGTCACAAAAACAAAATATACAATGTTCAGTGGGGGCTCAGTGTGCATAAAGCCTGTCCTTCTCCATTATAACTGGTAACGATAGAGATGAAGACGAGATTACCTCATTTAAGGGTATCCAAAAATGCGGCCGCAGACTCAGGGGTGTCAAAAAGACGAATTTGGCCTTCGTGGAGACACCGGAGGCGGGCTGGGTAGGCAAATCCGCGGTATTTATTATGACGAGCCAGCACTCTCCCCACCGCATCAAACTCTCGCCGCCTTCGCAGGACCTCCGCTGACAGGTCGGGGTAGAACCGTAGCTGGGAGCCGCCATGGGAGATGTCGCGTTTCTTTAGCGCCGCTCTGAGCACAGCCTCTCTTTGTGAATAACGTAGAAAACGGACCAGGACGCTTCTCGGGGGCTTGTCTGGAGCCGAAGCGGGAGCCAGGGCTCGATGGGCGCGTTCAATCTCCAGCGGGGGATAATCAGCGGGCAGGCCGACTAAAGTCGGTAATGTTGTCTGGAGAAAGTCCGCAAGAGGGATGCTGCCCTCCGTTTTCTCTGGAAGGTTGATAATTTTCAAGTTTTTACGGCGACCACGGTTTTCTAGGTCGTCAATTTTCAGCTGCAGCTGCTTCACTGTTTTTTCCATGGCGGCTATGCAGGTGTCATGGGCACTGTTGCTGTCCTCCGTGGCGGAGACCCTCTCCTCGACCTCCTCCACGCGCTTTTCCAAGTCCGTCACTCGGTTAGACAGCGCCGTCAAAGAGCTCTCCACCGAAGCGACTGATGTTTTTATTTCGTTCAGCGCACCGTCAATGATGTCAAGGCGAGCGCCGACCGATTCATCCATGTCGTTCACCCGGGAGGCCACAGACTTTATTTCAGTTAAGATCTGCTCCATGGTTGTTTGATTAGTTAGCGTCGACTCCGAAAAGTTAGCATCGCCTTGGCTAGCCACACTCGGGACGCATGGGGCCGCTTGTTGAGCAGTTTTCTTCTTAGTGGCGGGACCCGACGGTGAAAAAATGGGAAAATCCTTATCGCGTTGCCGTCTGGGCATCTTTGAGGTATAATTCGACCGTTGATATTAAGGTTACATGGAGAAAGTTACGTATTTATTTAAAGCCTGGAGCGGAGAAAAGTCTCAAGCGTCCATCTTGGTCCGGATCACGTGACCATACACTAGCTCCGTTTTTAAAAGTTATTAGGGGGTTCATGTTTTCTATGATTGACACCTGGTGCAGCCTATGGGCGTTCAGGGATTGCGTCACCACAGGGACTCTCGGCGACTGCGCGGCCAAATACGCACATTGCTACTGCGCAGCTCTGGTTTCAAGGAAGTGGAGAAAAACCCGGAATTACCGAGAGCTTTTTGGCTTCAAATCCATATACAGGCGGAAGGCGGAACCAGGTTGTCCATAGTATATACAGTCTATGCCTGGGCCATGGTGAAAGACTATTATTTTTACATCCAATTGTTTTTCAAATTTTGTGATGTCTGAAAATGACACCTTGTTCATGGGGTCAAACCCGACGGCTCTGCAGAGCTGCTTTGCAAATTGATCTTTTTCGCACTCTGACATATCAGGGTGGACTGAATGGGCTAGACATACATAAAAAACTAAGATTATTTTCTGTGTTCACCGGGTTGTACAGATGCTTGCCCTTTTAAAGCAGGATTTCGTCATATGAAACACTACCCAATTTCAGGCGCACGCCACAACTTCTGCCTCTAACAACAATGACTATAAACTCTAATTCATCATCAGTCATGGAAGTGTCATTACCCAGCATGGCCTGAGCAATTTCCTCTAAAAACAAACCAGAGTTGTATTCGTCATGTGCATGTAAAACTGCCTGTATGTCACTGGCAAGGGAGGGGCCTCTCAACACCACGTTTAAAACACTCCCCCGAGGTAAATCTGACAAAGCACGATCAATCACGCTGCACAGACTACTCCTGACCTGTACAAATACTTGATCCACATTATTAGGAATGATATCTCTCAAATCAATGCTTTGTCTTAATTCAAAGGAATTGAATGCAGGTACATCCCTAAAGTGAACATGCTCATGCCCTTCGACATCATCTGTAGAATTAGAGGATGAATCTGCAGACTCCCCAACACCACCACCACCAACCTGATCTACAGGGGAGGCAACACTCACTACTGACTCATTCACCAACAATTCACCAACACCTCCGCCACCAACTAGAGCTGATGCTAGTGGGGAGACAGCGCTCGCTAACAATTCACAATGTGAATCAGGATTCAACACAATATTTTTTGTTTCAGAGGGTCCTTTGTCAACACTCACAGGACGATCACCACCACCATCTGGTAACTGAGACACGTATCTTTTCAGCAGAAGCAGTTGTTTTGTCATCTTTCTGGCTGTCACCGCTACCTCACTAAATGCATGACCAGGATTTGGTACCGCCACATAGGTAGCGTCACTGATAAGAGAAAACTGACCTCTCCATACAGAACCATCATTGTCAACAACACATCTGGAGTCATCACCTGGTTTGAAAATGTTTTTTCGAGGTTCCATTGTAGTGCGTGAGTGTGTGTGTGTGTGTGTTTTGCTATATTTGACCTCTTACTTTTTTTTACACCATATACTAATGAGACTGAATGTAGTGTCTGGGCTATTGCAGGTTCTAAATTTTGTGTGTTTTTGGCCTGTAAATCAAGCACCTGGTTTTGCGTTTTTACAAGGTCTGATAAGATAACAATTGATCCTTGCAACGTTTCAAGTCTGTTGTTTACAAAGGCTGAAAAGTTGTTGAGACCCTCAAAATCTCTTGTGATTGTGTGTAGTGTGCTGACACAGTCCTCATTACACACAGCTGAGGCCTGTTTGGCCTGCTCACTCCTGCTGAATCCTGCAGCCACCTTTTACCTTCCTTATCACCTCTCCCCTTGTTCAATGGTCCTAACCATGCACATCCAAAATGGCTGCCCATTGTAGCCCCGAAGATATAACAAAGTGTCCGTGAGGACTGCGTGACAGTTTAAAGAATGGATCTTCCTGAAAACACTGCACAGTGCCACGATTATGCCACACCATCTGTTCAAAAGGATCAGTCCATCTTTGGGCTTCAATCAACGAAGGGAGTGTAGCAAAAGGTGCACAGTCTTCAGCAACAAGAATAGGACCCAAACATTTTGTGGTAGCCACTCGTTTAGCTTCTTCATTGGCTTCATTTTTCCCTTTAGCAATCAGCATATTGGTTTTCTGATGTGCTGGGCATTTAATGATAGCTAATGCAGATGGAGGATGGATAGCATCTAAAAGGTGGGCAATGGCATTGCTGTGAGTGACTGGCATGCCATCTGCCATGGTAGTCTCTCTGCTGCCAAATCTTTCCAATAACTTGGCAGACACCATATACATAAACTGAGTCTGTATAAACATTGAGACGTGTACCTGAAGCCAGAATGCAAGCTGCTGTTGTAGTAGAATCTTTCTATCCATTTAGGTTAAGAAATATAAAGTAATTATCTTTTAGTAAGGAGTTACAGATAATCTAGGTTGGCCTGCTCATGCAGCCTTGTATGCAAGGTTGTAAGCAAGGCTGTCTTGCAGGGACCAAAACTATCTGTCTGTCTGAACATTTAATCTCTGCGAGAGTTAAGACTAGTCTAAACAAAGTGTTGAGGGTCAGACATGTCATCATGGGTAGCCCTCTGGAGAATTGATATGATATACCCATGATGACGGAATACTCATGCACACACACACGTGCACACACACACACACACACACACACACACACACACACACACACACACACACACACACACACACCAGAGATACAAGCAGTACACAATGACTGTATTTAGATACACACCTAACAGTATAAAAGGGAGTAGAAGAAAAAGCTAAGGAGGCTTTCCTCGGTCAGAACACTGTGGGCTTTAATTTCTGCTAACTGGGCAGAACATGGCCAAAGAAGTTTAAGAGACTGAAGCACTGTAAAAGAGTCGTCAGGGTAGAGTTGTATCACAGAAAAACCGGCATGGTTGCCAGTTGTGTCTCTGGAGCATGAGCCGTCTACAAAAAGGGTCAAGTCAGCTGCATAGATTGATTGTGCATGTCTTCTCTAGGCTTTATGAATACATCAGTCTTTTGTACATAGTCATGGGTAGCACCCTCATCTGGCAAAACAATACGTGTTGCTGGATTTACCGTATTACAGAGTTGGATGGTTAGTACAGGGGCTGAGAGGATTACCTCATAGCCAATGCACCTTGCCTGTGTCAAAACAAATCTTCAGCTTGTTAACAATGCATGTAATTGATGAGACATGTACAGAGTCACTGGGTGCCTTGGTGATTGAAGAGGCTTTCTTCAAGGCTAACACAGCAACTGCCAAGCCCTGATAACAGGGTGGAAGTCCTGCCTTCATATTGTCAAGTTTGGTGCTATAGTATGCCAATGGATGTTTATCTTGCATCAGTACCGCGCATGCATAGCCGGGTCTCTCAGCCACATAAAGGCAAAATGGTTTGCTGTAATCAGGATTGCCCAAAGCAAGGGCTGTCATTAAACCATTTTTAAGAGCAAGAAAACAATGCTGGACCTCTTTAGTCCACTGAAACGTGGCGGAGGTATTAGTTTGCCCTGAGGCATGAATTAAGGCTCTCAGGGGGTCAGCTTTAACTGCATAGTCACAAATCCAGGCTCTACTGTAGCCTGTCATTCTCAGAAAGGACAGCATCTGACCTATAGTTTGGGGTATTGGCATTTTAAGGATAGCATTAATGTGGGAAGAGGCTATCTTGCGCTGGCTACCACTAAGCCTTCTCCCTAATATTCTACATCAGTCTGTCAAAATTTAAGCTTATCTCAGCTTGCTTTGTGTCCTTCATTAGCTAGCGCTGTCAACACAGTCACTGAGTCCTGCCCACATAACTCTTTGGTTGGGCTAGCTGTTAAGATATCATCCATGTAATGAATAATAGTACTACCTACACTAAGGGGATGTAAATATTCAGCTAGAACTCTATTAAATATAGAGGGGCTGTCAACATAACCTTGTGGTAGTCGGGTGTGCGTGTATTGAGACGTGGCAACAGCACAAAGACTTTTCTAAGCTGAATGAAGCTACACCACCTGGGTTCATTTACACCTGTCAACCCTGTCACACCGAAGAGGGGGAGGTCTTGCGATAATCTACCACGAGAGTTTAAAGTTCTCGTGTCTCACAGCACCTGCATACCCATCATTTGAAACAGTGGATTTTAAACAAGGATTTTATCAATGACTTTTCTGCCTTTCTCACCCATACCTGCTCACTCTCCTCCAATGTTATTTTTCTTGGTGTTTTAATATACACTACAGGCCAAAAATTTGGAAGCAAGGCCATTACAGGCTGAACAGTTGGGAGTAACTTCAAGTTTTTGTTCACAATGCTTTTTTTAAAATCCAGCATGAGTTTTATGTATTTTGGGATGTATTTACTCCATGATCAGATGTTGCTTTCATGGAAATGCACCATTTTACTCCATTTAACTTTAGATATACATTGACAGACCATTGCTAAATATATGTCAGCAAAAGATAATAAGGGCTTAGTTTTAGGGTTGAAAACATTTGCAAGAGTCACAACTTCAGTGCAAAAGCAAAAAAACAAATCACAGTTTGGATTATTCAGTTTAAATTTTTGGCTTTTGAGAGTCTGCATACAAAAATCCTAATAAATCTCAACTGCGTTTAAACTACCGCAAAAATGGCAAGAAAGAAGCAACTGAGTAAAGAAACAAAAGTACAGATTTGTACATTGAGGAAAGAAGGATACACAGAAAGAGAAATTGCAAAACGCCTTAAGGTGTTTAACAAAGGAGTCCACTACACTCTGAAGAGACTAGAGGAACCTGGAAGTTATGATGATAAAAAAAGACCTAGACGAAAGAGAGTTACTACAAAAGCAGAGGATAAACATAGCATTGTCACCAGTAAGAGAGATCGGCTAAAGACAGCACCAAAAATAAGGGAGGAAATTAATATGACAAGGTCGAAACCCATATCTCTGACAACCGTGAAATGACGTTTGAGAAAGTCTGGTCTGAAGGGTTGTGTATCTGCAAAAAAACACTACTTCGTCCACAGAACAAGAAAAAGAGATATGAGTGGGCAAAAGCTCACAAAAATTGGACTTATGATGACTAGAAACAATTTTGAACTGTTTGGTTCAAAACGCAGAGTCTATATCTGCAGACAAACTGGTTAATCGCTGAAAGCACCATATTTTACACCCACAATTCAGCATGGAGGTGGTAGTTCCATGGTATGGGGTTGTTTTGCAGGTGATGGAGTAGGAGATTTGTTTGACGTAAAGGGTATCAGGAAGAAGGAACAGTACCACTCCATCCTCCAGCACCGTGCTGTTCCATCTGGACTCAGACTTGTGGCTCATAAGTTTGTTTTGCCTCAAGACAATGACCCTAAGCACTCTGTCAGGGTTACCTAGGCAAAAAAGAAGAGGAAGGTGTTCTTCAAAAGATGGAGTGGCCCCCTCAGTCTCAAGACCTTTCTCCAATTGAGCTTGTGCGGGATGAATTGGATCGATCAGTCAGAAAAAACACGTCCCACGAATCAGCAGTCTCTTTTTAATGAACTTAAGAAAGCTTGAAATGCAATGCCTGGAACATACCTTAAAAAACTTGTGGAACGAATGCCTGGTATATGCCAAGCTGTTGTTAAAGCCAGAGGAAGTTACTTTAAAGAAAGCAAAGTCTAAGCAACAATAACTCAAATACCTAATAATTATCATCAAAATGTCTTCTGATAAGTTACTCTTTACACAATAGTCATGTTTATTGTGTTGCAAATTATATATATGAAACTATGATCTTTTTTTGTACAAATCAGATCTTGCTTCCAAACTTTTGGCCTGTAGTGTACATATGAACAACATCAATCATATTCTCACCAAGGATTTCATATCTTGCCTGGACAGTTTTGGACTAGAACAGTACATCGACTTCCCTACCCACTCTAAAGGACACATTTTGGATCTGGTTTACTGCTCTGGTGTCACTTCTTTTAACTGCTCTGCTGCCGATCTGCCCATCTCTGATCACATGCTAATTTCTTTCTACAGTAGCCTCACACTATCCAGAACTAATCATTCACGTCTTATCCCATTCTGCAATATCAAAAACATTAACTTATCAGCCCCTACAACAGGTATCGACAGTCTCCCCAGCATCAGCTTCTTATGTACTCCTGATCAACTTGTTTCTCATTACAATGTTGCTCTCCTTGCTCTGCTGAATTTACTGGCTCCTGTCAAAACTCAGACTGTTTCATTCACCCACTCTTCTCTCTGGTATTCCCCTCAGCTACATCAGCTCAATGCCAAAGGTCATCAACTGGAGCGACTTTACTGGAAAACTGGACTCACTATTCACAAACAAATGTACCACACCCACATTCTCCACTACAAAGACACAATCTCCTCAGTCAAATTCCAATACTTTGCAGGACTTATCAGTGCTGGTGATGGGAACACCAGGGCCCTCTTCTCATTAATGAATAATACTCTGCACCCCCCGGACTCTTTCCCTCCACATGTTTACTCCACTGATCACTGTAATTCATTGATGGAATTCTTCAACATGAAAATATCCAAGATCCACCAGTAACTGATCCCTCTCACCCCTGGTCGTCCATCTTCTCCAGTTCTCCATCCTCCCCTCTCTCATCCAGTTGCAAACTTTCAACTTCCGTCTGCTGCTGATATATCAGAACTCATCTGGAAATCTAAAACATCTACCCACCAACATGACCCCCTGCCAACTTTTTTAGTCAAAGCCAGCCTCCCCTCTCTGTTGCACCTGATAACTGCCATCATACACTGCTCTCTCACTATTGGTAATGTTCCATCATTGCTTAAATCTGTTGCTGTTGTGACCATACTCAAGAAACCTGGCTCAGATCCCAACAACTTCAGTAACCTCCGCCCGATCTCTAACTTGCCAATTCTCTCCAAAATCTTTGAAAAAGCAGTGGCTGCACAAATTTATACACACCTCGTCAACAATAACCTATACAAACAGCTTCAACCTGGTTTCCACCCACGTCACAGCACCGAAACAGCCCTCTTAAAAACCACCAATGAGCTCCTGATGGCAGCTGATTCCGGTCAGTTAAGCATCCTCATCCTTTTCAACCTAAGTGCAGCCTTCGACACCATCTACCACACCATCCTCCTCGACAGACTAGCATCTATTGGTTTATCAGACACACCCCTGGACTGGTTCATCTTACATCTTACCTCACTGGCCGTACTCAGTTTATTCAATTGAAAGATTTCAAATCCCAAACTCCCCTCTCCTCAGGTGTCCCCCAAGGCTCAGTCCTTCCTGTTCATCATCTATCTCCTCCTTCCTGGATACATTTTCCGTAAATTCAATACCAATTTTCATTGCTTTGCAGATGACATCCAGCTCTACCTCCCCACCAAACTCACCACCACCTTTCCGCCTTCCTCCATCTGTGACTGTTTACAGGAAATCAAATCATGGCTCACATCCAACTTTCTCAAACTTAACAGTGATAAAACCAAGGTTCTCCTCCTCGGTTTCCCCCTGCCTTTAGGTCAAGAGTCTGGGTGTCGTCCTTGACAGCACTCTGTTATTCCAAACTCACATTAATTGCATACCCGGTCAGCCTACTTCCATCCTCGAAACATCAATCGTCTCTGTTTGTCACTCACCACCAACAGCACTCCATCCTGGGGTGCCTGGACCAACATCCTGGTCCATTCTATGGTTACATCCCGCCTGGACTATTGCAACTCCCTTCTCATTGGGCTCCCCCATAAGTCTACCCATAAGCTTCTACGTATCATCACCAGAACACCATCTATTAGTCACATCACCCCTGTTCTCCGCCAACTTCACTGGCTTCCAATTACAAAATTCTGTGGAACAGAATCACATAATTCTGTTCAACACATGTAAGGCCATCCACAACCTCGCTCCTCCATACCTCTCTGAACTCCTCCACATCAACTCACCCACCCACCCGGACTCTCAGGTCTGCCTCCTCCATCAGCCTCATTATGCCTCTGGCCCGTTGCATAGATGATATAAATGTCTTTAGTAGTCAAAGTGATCTTGAAAGGTGTGATACACCAAAGTACAATGCAGAGGTGACTGAGGTTCTGCTGCATGATTAGCTTGATCCAATACACTGCTGCTTGTTCAATTGAGGAGGAGTTGTTGGCTGTGAGTAGAGGCATTGTAAGAATTGCTGACCTTAAGGGATCTGGGGGCAGATCCAACCAATTGCCATCAGGCGTTTACATGATGTTAGCTTTCAAGGAACATAATATGTCTTGCCCCAAGAGATTGATAGGAGTCTGAGCAGAGTAGAGAAGGGGTGCTACAACAGTCTTTCCAGCAAATCTCGTAGGAACTGGTTGAGTGAGGGGAATAGTTTGGGATTTCCCAGAGAAAACTACAGTTTTGATAGATGAGCCTGATGGGGAAAGAGGGAAGCTGGAGTTCTTGATACACGAGTATGTTGTTTTGTTGTTTTATTGTTTTTTGTTTTTTTAAATACTGTATTGTGCCACTTAAGATTTCCAAGACTAATTCATGTTAAAAGAACAATGTATTTTACCCTGTCCCACAAGCTATATTCAGCACAATATGGTAAGTTAGTCATTAGGGAAGGCAATAGATGGCTTTTTTAAGATACCAATATGGCAGCAGAACAGTTTAATGATGCCTTACTCCATTTAAAACAATCGGCAATGAGTATCCTAGTTGAATAAACCCAAACTTGGCATTCAATGTTGTATTTTATTAAAGGCTGACTTGAACAGCCTTTAGAAAAACACTGTTAAAAAAACATAGGCTTTCATACCAAAGTTTAGTAAACAAAAAAGAACATAAAGTGCATAATGTATTGCACATAATGTAGTGCATAATGTTAAAGTGAACTCTCTTGTTGAGGTAATATGGGATGACAACAGCAGCAAACCCATTTATATAAACCTATAAATATAAACACAATGTAACACTGTCCAGAAATGCAAGGCCAACTGGGATAACTGTCCTCGAACAAGGCATAAGAAGTTCTTCTTTACTTTAACTTTAAATGTTGCTATGTTGGAACAAGAGTTTATCCACATTTTCTGGATCAAGGTTGGTATGCCTCTCCTCAATTAGTCTCCCAGCAATACTGAACGAGTGCTCTGAGGGAGTGCTTGTTGCTGGGATTGCCAGCGTCTTCTTGCAACAGCACTAGATATCTCCTTCCAGACACCAAGTAGAGTCAGACCAAGGGTCTTGGGGTTGCTGCTCAGGTACTGCATCACCAACTGACGGCCTGATGACTCCACCTCACCACCACTGTCCTCCCTCTCCTCATCTTCAACACAACTAGCAAAGAAGCTGTGCACCTCTTGAGAGGTCCCCGCCAGCTCTGGTGGTGCAGCTGGTGGTGGAAAAACAAGATTGTTATAGAACAATGCCATTTGCTGAGAGAGAGAGAGAGAGAGAGAGAGAGAGAGAGAGAGAGAGAGAGAGAGAGAGAGAGAGAGAGAGAGATGGACAGACAAAGCGAGAGAGAAACATTTGTTAAGAATGTTCAGTAAATGCTGTTCTGCTGGCACTAGTGCTATTCACCCTCCTCCTCCTCCTTCTCCTCCTCCTGACAGGAGGAAACCTATATCACAGATTCTCTTGCTGTAGGCCTCATCCGACCCTCCTCATCTCCTATAGGAGCAGGTTTCTTCTTCGTGGAGAAGAAAGATAAGACCTTGCGACCCTGCATAGACTACACTGGACTGAATGACACCACCGTAAAAAAAAAAAAAAAAACCTTCCTCTCATTGACTCAGCTTTCACTCCCCTCCATGACACAACCATATTCTCCAAGCTGGACTTACGAAACGCCTATCACTTGGTCAGAATCCATGAGGGGGACGAGTGGAAATCTGCTTTTAACACACATCTGGGTCACTTTGAATACCTTGTGGTACCATTTGGCTTAACTAATGCTCCCACTGTTTTTCAGGCGTTAGTAAATGATGTGCCTAGAGACATGATAAACAGATTTGTATTCGTCTATTTGGACGACATATTGATCTTCTCCAGGAGCTATGATAAGCATGTGCAACATGTAAAGCTGGTTCTACAAAGACTCCTTGAAAACAAGCTGTTTGTGAAGGCTGAAAAATGTAAATTTCAGGTCACCTCTGTATCTTTCCTAGGTTATGTGGTCGAGAAAGGGCAGTTGAAGCCAGAACCTGAGAAGGTAAAAGCAATTGCTGAGTGGCCCGTTCCAGCAACACGCAAGCAATAACAGAGATTTCTAGGGTTTGCTAATTTCTATAGGAGGTTTATCCTAGACTATAGCTGAACAGCAGCCCCTCTCACTCAGCTAACAACTATAAAGAGACTGTTTGAATGGTCCCCTGCTGCCCAGGCCGCATTTGAAAAACTAAAATCTAAGTTTGTTAATGCACCTATTTTAATCCACCCAGATCCTGCCCCGCAATTTGTCGTGGAGGTCGATGCCTCAGATCCAGGAGTGGGGGCCGTCCTCTCCCAGCGCTTGCCTGCAGATCAGAAACTTTACCCCTGTGCATTCTTCTCCCGCTGCCTGCCTTCAGTGGAGAGAAACTATGATGTGGGGAACCGAGAGTTGCTGGCGGTCATTCAGGCACTTTAAGATTGGCGGCACTGGCTGGAAGGAGCAACCCACACCTTTATCATTTGGGCAGACCATAAGAACCTCCCCTACCTCTGTTCAGCCCGGAGGTTACACTCCCGTAAGCTCGGTGGGCCCTTTACTTGGGAAGATTCAACTTCACCCTCACCTACCTTCCTGGCTCCCGAAATGTCAAACCAGATGCCCTATCCTGGCAGTTTTCTCCAGAGGAGGAAGAGGCAGCCACAGAGACCATTTTACCCACCTCCTGTGTTGTTGGGGCTGCCAGGTGGGAGGTGGAGCAGTTGGTTCAGGATGCACAACAGGGGGACCCAAAGCCTGAAGACTGCCCCAAAGGTCGAATGTATGTACCACCCCCTGCACAAACACCAGTGCTCCAGTGGGGGCACTCTTCCAAGATGTCCTGCCATCCTGGGGTTTGCCAGACTCTCTTCCTGCTCCGACAGTGCCTCTGGTGACACCAGAGAGTTTATTGCAGCTTGCTTCACCTGTGCTCAAAACAAGTCCTTGCACCAGCTGGCCTCCTCCAACCCTTGCCCATTCCTTACCATCCCTGGTCACACATCACAGTAGACTTTGTCACTGGCTTACCCCCATCCGAAGGCAACACCACCATCTTGACCATTTTAGACAGGTTCTTTAAGGCAGTTCACCTCATCCCCTACCCAAGCTCCCATCAGCAATGGAGAAAGTTGACCTGCTGGTTCTACATGTGTTTCACCTCCATGGGCTCCCTCAAGACATTGTTTCAGACCACGGCCCCCAATTTACATCAAGAGTATGGAAGGCTCTCTGTGAGATGCTAGGAGTGACCCCAGCCTAAACTCCGGTTACCATCCCCAGTCTAATGGCCAGATGGAACAGGCTAACCAGAGCCTGGAATCATCCCTGCGCTGTGTGGTCTCCCATCTATGTTTATGTTTATGTTTATTCAGCTTTCAGCATGATCACAGATGTTTAAAAAAGACAGATGCCATTAAAAACACTCCTGACCTCCTGGTCAACGCACCTGCCATGGATAGAGTACTCCCATAACTCTCTGGTTTCCTCAGCCACAGACATGTCTCCCTTCATGGTAAGAAACTTTTTCCAACCTCCCTCATTTCCCAGTCAGGAGAGGGAGGTGGCGGTTCCTTCAGCCCAAGCCCATTTCTGAAGAGCACGCTGAGTCTGGAGGGAGGCCCGTGCTGCTCTGATAAGGACAGCTGCCAGCAGATCGCCATCGGACACCAGCCCCAGGACGATAAAGAGGGTCAACAAGTCTCGTTCTCATCCTGGGACCTAGTTTAAGTTTCCTGTTTCTGCTCTTAATCTGTTTTCTCCTGTGGTCCTCTCAGCAGTGCAGGCTGTGGCTGGGGGACATGGCTGACCTACTTTCTGTCTGAGTACAGCAGGGCACACCTGATGTCAGGCTCCAATCAACTCACCTCTCCATAAAAGACTGGCTCAACCTTCACTACTCCGCCAGATTACTGTTCTTCTGCTGCAAGTTCTGGCCCACTGTGACTTTTTGAGTTCTTCTCACCGTCTCCTCTCTTGTTCTGTTTCCAGATTTGTGCCCTGCTGCCTCACCCACCTCCATGCTGCTGGACAGTGGGTAGTCAGCCTCCAACAGCCACAGCCTGAGGAGATTCTTTAGAGTGTGTTTTTTTTTTGTATGTCTCTGGAGAGGCAATAAAAAGTCTGATTTTTGAGCTGTTGTTTAGTCTTCTGTTTTTCTGAGTCCAGCCAAGTTCTCCTTTATAAATCCTTAATTCTGTAATTTCTTTAGACCAACAGCTTTTCAGACTGTTTCATGAACTTTTAAGCTTTAAATTTATTGACTATAAATGGTAATTTTACTCGAAGTAATAGAAATAGTTCAGAAATGTTTGGTTTATATTTTTATCATTTATTTAATATTTTTAACCACAAGGTGGTTATAATGTCACTAAGTAATCAGAATGTGAGTATTTAGAATCCATTATTAACCATGATGAAGTTTATCTACATGTGTTTACTCTTTTGTTGTTCACAGTTTCTATGTGTTACTATCTGTTCTATTTCAGAGTAATTTAGCATGTTCATGTCATGATCTGTGCTTGTGAATCCACTTCCTGTTTTATTTTGAAGATCCTGTTTTCCCTGTGTTGCTGTTACCTTTACTTCCGGTCTTTGTTCTTTTCCCGCCTTAGTTAATTACTCCATTGGCTTCACCTGTGTCTTGTCCCCTTCTCTATTTAACCCCTCCTCACTAGCTCTTCCCTGCCAGATTGTCTTTGTCACTTTAGTACAAGCTCTCGCGCGTTTTTGATATATCTCTGCTCTCCGTGTATGACCTGTTTTGATCGCCCTGGATTTCTGATTCTTGCCTGCCCCACTGGTTTTTGTCGCCTGATTATTTGCTGCTCTGATTTTGACCCTGCCAGGTTTTTTGTTGGAATAAAAGAGTTTGCCTTTTGGAAACTGAACAACTGCCTCACGTCTTCTGCTTTTGGGTCCACACACTCTCGGCCTCTTACAGTTCAATGTGATACTTGAAACATAATGACAATTTTTGATTTAATCCTACATTTCTTCATTTGTGTTTAGTATCAAATCATTTTTCATGAAACCAAACATTCAATGATATTAATCATAGTGAGTATCAGATCTGACTCTTTTATTAGCCGAAAGTATAAGTTAGATCAAGTCATAAGGGATCTTGAAGGCCACGACCCCTCCTCTCTCCACACACACACACACACCCCAGAGACACTCCAAGCGTGAAGGAGATAAAACCAGTAAAGTTGGGGTGCGCAGTCTCTTTACTCTCTTCACTGCTCATCCCCTCCTGTGTTCCTCTTCTTTGTTTTCTCTTCCCTCTTATTTTACTACTTAGTCTTACTTTTTCTTAGACCTCTACACTTTTAAGTTTCATGCCACATGTTCATTCACATTGATTTTGCTTAAACATTGCCTTAGTTCAAGTTTTGAAATGTCAACTTTTTGTGCACATAACAATTCAAGATTAAGCCCTTAATTGATTTTTCTTTAATTTCGCAAAGCCATTTTTGATCTAGTTTTGACTGGCCATCAAGCCTCTTTTCCTAAATCATCTGAATGATTTCAAAGCCACCTCTATATGCCACCAAGCAGGCCAAAAGTCATCCTCTGTGTCAGACTTTTGAGTGAGACTAATGGAGCATCCAAACAATGAACAAGGCGCTGTTTTTTGCTTCGGGCCTGAGTGCTGCAACTCCTGGCCCATCTTTCAGCTGACTTCAGTTGTCATCCAAGCTGAACCGCCAGTAGCCCTGGACTTTCGAAACCTGCTCCATCTTCTCCAAGGACCAGTCTCACTTAAGTATGCAAACCTCCAGAGCTCTAAACAGGGCTGATGCAACACATGTGGTCATGACTCAGATATTCACTTATTCTAGTAATCCTAGATTCCTCCAAATCCACATCCAAATTTAGCTTTACACCAGAGTTAATGTAGGTTAATATGTTAGAGCATATTCAATCACTATCATTAACTTTAGTGCCCCTAGCCTGACTCAGAATCTTTTATTATTCACCTATTATTATTCATCCTCATTATCTCATCATTTCTTGCCTGGATGTTGTACCATCATTTATCCTGTAATAAACAGATCATTTATTTTTCTTAATTCTTGTCTGTTAGTGTTCTTCCAGAAGTCGAGTCCCTGAAAAGAGAATTTTGGCTTGAGATATGAGATTGATTAATTTAAGCTTGACTTCATGTTTGATTTCTGAATTAAACTTTTGTTTTTCTTTGTTTTCCCACCATTTTCCAGGGTGGGTGGTGCCCCTTTCAACGAGTGCATAAATGTCATAAATTAAGATTATTAATCTTAAGACATTTATTATAAATTCAAATCGCTACAGAGCAATCTCTTTGCTGCAGGGGACTTCCATTCCACAGAGGCCATCGAAATGTGTCTCTTCTTGGTCCTCCTTGCCCTTTGGGAATATTGTGAAATTCTGGGTTGTCAACATGCACCTGGACTGTAGGAGTGACTGACATCTGTGCAGGCCCTGTCTGGCCATGGTCTGGATATGGCTGTGAACTTGGCTTTTGAGTCTGTATACTTGGCTGGGGGTTGACCACTGTGAGTTGAGGAACTGTCACCGGAGTTAATTGCATGGGTGGATGCGGTGCTGTCATCACTACTAGGGGTTGGAGTTTACTTTTTTCTTTCTTTTTTTTGCACTGATTTCGATCAGCTGCAGTTGTGTTAGCTTGTTAGACAGTGATTTATTCGCTTCCTCTTCCCTTAGTTTTTCTTTTCTGACGCTTTCAACGTGATGTATGAGATGCTCAGATGCTCTTCCTAGTGTCATTCCTGGCCCTTATTCCACAAAACTCTTACTCTTTCGGCCTGTTGCTATTTTGTACCTATTTCTATTGTATCCTTCAAATTTGTTCATGTTTCTCTTCTCTTCTTCTTTTCCTTCTATTTCACTGGAAATGGACAAGCTCTTCAATCTCAATGTACTCCAGTATAATGACATTAAAGGGCATTCTGATTCTTCTGATTCTGATTCTCTAATTTCACATGTTCAGAAGAGTAACCCAAGGTCCCATATCAACACATCATATGAATTTAGAATAGATAGGCATGGGTTGTCCAAGAGAAGATACAGAACTTCGTCAAAAAATGACTCCACAGTAGACATCAACAGTTGTCCTATAAAGCACTAAGAAAATTGGTTGCTGTAACAACCAGCCTAGGGGATACTGGAGGTCACATAAAAAGTTTGACCCCTCCTCCGTCACTCTCAAGATGACACAGCACAAAAAACAGGATTGCAGTCTAAAACGATCAGTTTATACTGTCTTTTTCCTTTTATTTTTATTTACAAATAACTCAAGCGATACCTCAGGGAGAGGAAGCAAAACAAACAGTTACAAAAAAACACTCTTATAAATCAAAATACCTTACCTGACATCTACAATAAAAAATAAAACAAACCTAAATTTGACTCCTTACCCCAAAACAGGAGAAAACCAGGGCTTACGCTCCCCTACATATACCTACTACTTTTACTAATACACTCCAAAATCACACAGTAAAGCTCAACTCAATAATCGTTCGAAAAACGCTGTGTTCTGACGAGATGTTGGGAGTGACGAAGGTGAGCCGGCATCCCTATGCCTGCAGCCGAGTTTAAAAATGCCGCCCATCAGCTCTCCGCCAATCACGCGCCTCCACTCCACAGCAGTCCTCCAATGTAAGTCTGGTGCATCTCCACGCTGCTGTCCAATCTGGACGCACCACCTCTGCAGTACAGCCCAGAGAAGCAGAGAAAGAGAGGAGGGAAGAAACAACACTCTCCTTTACACCATAAAATGCCAAACAATACAATAATTAATACAGTTTAAATGACACAATCATAACACCCTCCCACCAAAGATCAAGCATTTCTTCCCCTAAAAGAAATGTTGGATCAATTAAGACCCCATTCTGGACAAGGCGTTTGTGACAACATTATCTAACCCTTTAATACGAACCTCAATATTAAAGTCCTGCAACAACAGGGACCAGCGCATGAGGCGCTGGTTGTTTTTGCGCATGCGCGACAAAAACACTAGCGGATTGTGATCCGAGAACACATCCACTGGGTCAGAGTTCGAACCAACGTAGACCTCGAGGTGCTGCAAGGCCCACAGCAATGCAAGAGCCTCCTTTTCGATGTTGCTATAGTTCACCTGGGGTCCGTTTCACATAGCAGGTTTAATGGAAACTCAGAGTCAACTACACACCCACCTAACCCAGAACTCCCTCTACGACCCCTTCCAATCTGGTTTTCGCCCCCGCCACAGCACCGAAACCGCACTGCTAAAAATCACCAATGACCTTCTCACTGCAGCTGACTCCAGTTCACTTTCCATCCTCATCCTCCTCGACCTCAGTGCAGCCTTTGACACCATCTCCCATCCCATCCTCCTCCGTAGACTCTCCTCCATCGGCATCACCCACACTCCCCTCCGCTGGTTCCACTCCTACCTCACAGACCGCACACAGTTCATACAGCTCAAATCCTTCAAATCCGACCCCCCAGTCAGCTCAGGTGTGCCCCAGGGGCACACCTGTCCTGGGGCCCCTGCTGTTCATCACCTACCTCCTCCCCCTTGGTTCCATCTTCCATAAATTCAACATTCAATACCACTGCTACGCGGACGACACCCAGCTCTACCTCTCCAGTTCACCAAACTCCACCCTCCCACCCACCTCCCTCATCACCTGCCTATCCGAAATTAAAGCCTGGTTCACCGCAAATTTTCTCCAACTTAACAGTCAGAAAACAGAAATTCTTCTATTAGGTTCAAAATTCACCCTATCCAAAGTTGACAGTCTCTCCCTTCCCATCGACAGTTCCTCAGTTTCCCCCTCACCTCAGGTCAAGAGTCTGGGTGTCGTCCTTGACAGTACTCTTTCTTTCAAATCACACATCAGCCATACCACTCGGACTGCCTACTTCCACCTCCACCACATCAATCGGCTCCGTCCCTCCCTCTCCCCCAACTCCACCTCCATCCTCGTCCACAGTCTCGTCACCTCCCGTCTGGACTACTGTAACTCCCTCCTCTTCGGTCTCCCTCACACGTCTCTCCATAAACTTCAACTGGTCCACAACTCCGCTGCCCGGATCATCACCAAAACCCCTTCGTCCCACCACATCACCCCCATCTTACAGCAACTCCACTGGCTCCCGGTCCCACTTAGAATCCAGTTCAAAATCCTCCTGTATACCTTTAAAGCCATCCACAACCTCGCCCCTCCTTACCTGTCTGACCTCCTCCACATCGCCACTCCATCACGCCGTCTCCGTTCCTCTTCCTCTCTCCACCTCACTGTGCCCCCTGTTCACCTCAGCACCATGGGGGGCAGAGCTTTCAGTCGCTATGCCCCCCAACTCTGGAACTGTTTACCATCACACATCCGCAACATAGACTCCCTCCCCCTCTTCAAGTCCAAATTCAAGACACACCTGTTTAAACTGGCCTATCCCTCCCACCACCCCTACCTCACTTTTTTAAATTAAATTTCAATTGCTATTATTCATTTCTTTATTTATTCCTTTGCTGTTGTTCATGTCTTAATGTTGCTTTGTTGATTTTAACTGTTTTGATGATTGATGATTTTAATTGTTAAGTGTTTTATTATTGTTTTACATGTTCTGTAAAGTGTCCTTGAGTGACGTGAAAGGCGCTTCAAATAAAATGTATTATTATTATTATATGAGCACAGATGGATTTGGTGTGTGTGTAATGCTGGACCCACTGGTAAGACAAACACCCTTTTCCACAAATAAAGACACTCACATAAAGTTGCATATATTCAAACCTCACATAACAAAGGTGGGTTGTGCCCACAGATCACAACATAAACTCCAAATGGCATTATAATCGGAACCATCTGTGCGTAAATGACGCATCGCGCTCCATGACCTGGCTCTTTCTTTCATAGATGTTGGCATATAAAATAAATTTGGCTCACAAAGCTGAATATTATAATATCCATATGTAGGCTTAAAGTAAATAACTCATCTGAGCACTGAAACAAATCATCTGTTCAGCCGCTGCAGCAGGACGGAGAGAGGACACAGAGACATGTCCAGGTCAAGCTGCGCGAGAAATAAGAGGAGGAGGAAGAAAGAGAAGGAGGGAGACAAATTAAATATCTTGTTAACTTCATCATGTGTGTTTATTTACTAGATATTTAATTTAATTTAATGTGGTTTCAGCTGTGTTGATTCGGTCAGGTTGTGTGTCCAAACACGTGCCAAACGCGCTCATCAGATCAGATATAGATCAGAATATATCTATATAGATCTAAATGTAGGTGCTGACTCAGATAAATTGTTGATGATTATTTATTTCACTGAAATGTGCCTGACACTGTGGAAACCTGCCTGTGAGGCATCGGTGACGTATGCTGATATGCCGCCGGTCTACCAAAATACCACTAGACCAGCTGCGCTCCGCCTGCACTGAAAGCTGACCAGGTTTGAATCGGTAAGCTTTCAGCGCACTTTACACGCCACTGGCGAGCATGAAAATGTCACTGCACCCGCTGATTCTGTCGATGCCACCACGCCCAGCTTGGCGGATCTTGGTTCGCCTCCGTGCGCCTCAGTCCACGAAAATACCAAACTGGCTGTACGCCGGGCAGACGAAAATACAATTGCGTGGGGTCCGCCACCCTCCACTGCCTCACCGGCGTACACGAAAATAGAGCCCATTATCTTTATCAAAATTGCCCTTGGATGCTGTACACTCACTAGAAGCACTAATCACTATAGAGGAGCTAGGCCAGGCTATCAAATCAATGAATAAAGGCTGATCTCCAGGCATTGATGGTTTACTTCCGGAGTTATATTTGGCTCTTTGGCCTCAGCTCGGACCTCATTTGTGGAATATGAAAAATGCTTCTATCTGCAGAGGATTTTTTTTTTACAAGTTCCAACACTGCTGTAATATCTCTTCTGTTAAAGTAGGATTAGCCTCCTGTCAATTGCTCATCTTACAGGCCTTGAAGTCTCCTTAACTGTGAAATCAATTTGTATGCAAAGGTTTTGTCATCCAGGTTAGAGCGCTATATGCCCCATCTTGTTCACCATGACCAGACCGGGTTTATTAAATCAAGACTAGCAAACTTCGGATAATGTCCGCGCCCTACTTCACATCATACACTCAGCTCCAGTTCAGAAAATAATCATTCTATTCTTTCTTTGGATGCTGAGAAAGCTTTTGACCAGCTGGGGTTGTGCTACTTGTGGTCTGTGCTCTGACATATGGGCTTTAGTAAAAACTTTGTTTCCATGATCAGACTGTTGTATGTTAATCCTTCTGCTGTAGTGATAACGGGTAATATTTGTTCTTCTAGGCACTCAGTTTCTAGATCTTCACGCCAGGGATGCCCATTGTCCCCTCTTCTATCCTCACTGTCATTAGAGCCTGTAACTCAGGCAATAAGGCATTCAGAGGTTATAGAGCCGATCACAATCCGTGACACACACATTCTATTTCTCTGTTTGCAGATGATATTCTAATTTTCATTAAGAATCTGGCAAAATAACTGCCATATCTGATAAAAATATCTGAGACCTTTAGTGATATCTAAATGTGGAGTAAATGTAGTAATATGTGGAGCAAATCCACATAAATACTAGGAGAGCAGAGTGATCAGACTCCCACTTAAAATATTCCTATCCCTGCAGTCACTAATCTTAAATATTTAGGTGTTTCTATTTATCCTTCCTTTCTTCCTTCCTTTCAGGCAGGATTATCAGTGATTAAGATGAGTGTCTTGCCACGCGTAAGTTCAGTGTTCCCTCTTGCCCCTCCATAACAATTATTGGAAAAAGTTGCACTTTACAATAAACCAATTTCTCTGGAATAAGAAAAAAAGAGAATTAAAACATCTACATTGCCAAGGCACAAATCAGTAGGTGATGTAAATTTCCCAATTTTAAGTGGTACTCATGGTGCTTTGTCCAATGTCCACTTGCTTTTTGGTTATATCCAAACAGTCAAGTTTCATGGCGCCCCATTGAGGAGAAATTAACATATCAATATAGCCTGCATAACTTGATACATTCTAATATTTCATGTAAGCTAGTTAAACGTGACATTGAACCAATTATTTCCTACCTCTTCACTGTAAGTCCAACAGTGTGCAAAAATACACAAAAAACTTTTTTGGTCAGTCTCCAATCTTTCAAAATTTTAGTCTTCTAATAGATGGGAAACCCATTTCTTTTCTCCAGTTGAGTGATAAGGGAGTAAACACACTTAAGGATATTACAGGGAAACAAGGTCTCCAAGAATTTGGGGAATTACAAAGAACTTCTGATCTTCTTGGTACTTACTTTTTCTTTTATTTACAGTTACGTGCAGCAATACGTGCTCAAGGTGTTCTGTGGGACTCCAAATTAGAAGATCATCCTTTTCATATAAAACTGAATACTAAAGATAAAAACAAGGGTATTGCCTCTGAGTTGTACAAATTGATTGTTCAGTCAGGACCACTTTAGTCAAAATTAAATATTTATTACAAGCAAACATCTTTACATTGGCTCTGTTCTGAGAGTTCCCTGCCCTTCCATGCACCTGCATGGAATGCCACGGCTATAGGAGGGGAGAGCTCCTAGTTGCTTTACTTGACAGCAGACAACAAGCGGTTTGTTCACTTGCTTGCCTGTAAACAAAACCACCAAGCGAGTGACAGTGAGTGCAGATGGTTGGAGTAATTAGCAAGCAAGATTTTTAGCAGTCACAGAGAGATCCAGAAAAGAAGAAATGGAGAGAGAAAATTCAGTGAAGTCACTGAAAACAATGCTGTTCAAGGGGAGAACACTGCAGGAGAAATTGAGAGTGAAGGAGCTTGGACCTGACCAGCCGGACATATTACAGTTTTTTACAATTGGCCTAACACAGACTCTTATACTTCTAACACATTTTCAAAACTGCTCACACACCAACATACCTACAACACACAACTGACAAACCAGCTAACTTCATAATCAAAAGCTCACACTGTAAACTAAACATCTACACTAACTTTCAAAATGCAAGAATACACCAACACAATACACCAGGTCAACGAAACACCAACAGCAATTCTCTTCCATCAGAAACCTGTAGTCGGTCATATGTCACCGTCATCAAAAACTCTAATACCAGTTGTATTCTTTTATAAATTTGTTTGAGTGCCGTTTCTTATGACCTTCTAACAGGTATGTTGTTTTTGTTTTTTTGTTTGGTTGGTTGTTTTTTTTTCTTTGTTTGTTTTTTGGATGTAGTAGAGTTAGATGCATAAATTGTCTCTTCATTGCAAACATTCAGTGGAACTGAATTTATGGAAAAAGAAGTTTACATACACTATATAAAAAGGCACAAAAACTTTTTTTTTTTCACAATCATCGTCGTTTTCTTCTGCTTAATCCGGGTCCGGGTCGCAGGGGCAACAGCTTCAGGAGGGAAGTCCAGGTGGCCCTCACCCCGGCCACTTACACCAGCTCCTACGGGGGGATTCCCAGGCGCTCCCAGGCCAGGCGAGAGATGTAATCCCTCCACCTGGGCCGGCCACGGGGTCTCCTCCCAGTGGGACATGTCTGGAACACCTCTAACGGGAGGCGTCCAGAAGGCATCCTCACCAGATGCCCGAGCCACCTCAGCTGACTCCTCTCGACGTGGAGGAGCAGCAGTTCTACTCTAAGTGCCTCCCGAGTGTCCAAGCTCCTAACCCTATCTCTCAGGCTGAGCCCAGCCACCCTGCTAAGAAAACCCATTTCGGCCGCTTGTATCCGCAATCTTGTTCTTTCGGTCATTACCCACAGTTCATGGCCATAGGTGAGAGTCGGCACATAGATCAACTGGTAAATCGAGAGTTTTGCCTTGCGGCTCAGCTCTTTCTTCACCACGACTGATCGGTTAAGCGTCTGCATCACCGCTAACGCCGCTCCGATCTGCCTGTCGATCTCCCATTCCATCCTACCCTCACTCGTGAACAAGATCCCGAGATACTTGAACTCCTCCACTTGAGGCAGGACCGCTCCTTCGACCTGGAGAAGGCAATCTACCTTTTCCCGACAGAGGACCATGGCCTTGGACTTGGAGGTGCTGATTCGCATCCCAGCCGCTTCACATTCGGCCGCGAACCACCCCAACAAGAGCTGAAGGTCACTGCTAGACGAAGCTAGAAGCACCACATCATCCCAAAAAATCAGTGATGCAATCCTCTGCCTGCCGAACTGGACACCCTCGACCCCCCGGCTGCGCCTAGAAATTC